>JAEOAD010000007.1:48200000-49547500 GCA_036365145.1 Orientallactaga sibirica | reverse complement strand
ATATTAAAGGAAAAGAAGTATCTCATAACTATTCTTCATGGCCAAGTTTCCTGGGGGGGGCAAATAAAAAGAAAACTGCTTTCGGATAATTTGTTTCTCACTGCCTGCCCCCTTTTGGAGTAAGGCATGTCATATGGTCTTAAAATAACGAAGCCCTCACTGTTACTGACAAAGTGAGCTGTTATATAGCAAAGTGAGAATACTAAAATGCCCACTCCCTCTGGGGATCGTAAAGTGCAATCTCACTAGTACATTCTAGAAGGAATATTTAACAGTGAAATATCAGAAGATCAGTTGTGACTAAAGTAAATGGCATATAATTAAAAGCTATAAGTAATCTGTATGTTTGTAGCCCCAAAGCTATAATTGGAAGTATGTTTATACATGGAGACTCCATCCCACAATACTGATTCAAAAGACTGGCTTGGGGACAGGCTAGGTGGGTAAAAGCATTTACTTCACAAGAATGAGGACCAGAGAAGAATTAAATTCCTCAGAGTTGGATCCCATGACCATGCATGCCTGTATTCCCGTCCTCTGGGGGATGGAGACTTGCTGGGGCTTGCTGGTCAGCCTGTCTGACTGAAAACAAAGCAGCTCTGGGTTCACTGAGAGACTCCATCTCAAGGGAATAAAGCAGAGAAAATGAAGGGTACAGGATGTTCTCCTCTGTCCTCCACACACATGTGCATCGGGAACACACATCTGCACATACACACAGGTATACATTATGCATATACACACCATGCCACACATACACTCAAACCAAATAAATAATAAATAAGTAAATAAATAAAGTCCACTTTGTCTAAGACTTTGCTCATGGCTCCACACACCCACAATGTTTACTGTACATTAGACCTGTGCATTCTCAAGACACAACATGGATATTCTGGCATCCAGCTGGAGTATCTGTGGACTCAACAAATCCCAAAGTGTTGCCTGAAACTTCTCTTCCTTACCTAGTTAGCTCATAACTGGTTCACAGCAGTCTGTATTCATACTGCTGATGATCTTGTCTGCCTTTCTCATCACACCCCTCAAGCTTCCCAAGCTATGGGGGCTAAGATACAGCATGTCTGACGTGGGTCTCTCTTCCAGAAGAACAAATTATTCTCTCCTAAAAATTTGTTGTTTTGTCAAGATTCTTTCTAATTTGAGGATGCAAAACACACAGATTTCACCTCAAAGGGAATAAAATATAGTTTATTCTGGGTTGAAATATAAGAGTCAAATATAAATATAGTATATATGTATATAATATGTATATATACAGATATCATATGTATATACATATCATGTATATGTATGTATATATAATATCATATGTATATACATATCATGTATATGTATGTATATATAATATCATATGTATATGTATGTGCTTGTGTATGTGTAATTCTATGTTGTCTCTCCTTTTGACTAAACAATATATAAAAATAAACATACAATGATTTATCACAGACCCACATGTTATAATTACAGAAAATCCTGGTACATTCCAAAAAAAAAAAAAAAACATAATGTTTATATTCCTCTCTGTGAGATGTAAGGCAGGTTAGTGACACAAAATATCAAAGGAAAAATTTTGGCTGGAGACATGGCTTAGCAGTTAAGGTGATTGCCTGAAAAAGCCTAAGGACCCATACATATTCAATCACCCGGTACCTATGTAAAGCAGATGCACAGGGTGGTACATGAATGTAGAGTTTGTTTGCAGTGGCTGGCAACTCTGGCGTGCCCATTCTCTCCATCTGACCCTCCTTTCTCTCTCTACAGTGAATAAATAAGTAATTTTTAAAGTAAAAACTGGTCATGCAGATCTAAGACAATAACTTCCTTTTGGGTTTTAAGGAACCAAACAGCAGAGGAGAATATATCCTTACAGATGGAATAAACCTTTTTCAACATTATTGTAGGCTAGAGCTTTATAATCTGTAATTCTTTAGATTACATTTCACATGTTGCTTGTGTCTAAAATAAAAGAATAAAGGGAGAAAAAAAAAAAGAAACAGTTGTGGGATATTCACTCTACTTTTGAATTCCCACCCTTGATCAGGGCCCTAGCTGTGGGTCTGTACAGAGAAAACTTGGGAGAAGTTCCCTTCCCAGATCAGGCAGTGCAAGATGATCCCTTATTTCTTGGGTCAGGCAGTGATGGCCCCTCGCCCTGCTCTTTCCTGCCTCCAATTCATGGATGGCTACATTTCATTGCTAATCATCCCAGGGCGCCCATATATAAGGTCCCTATCTAGATCAGATATCACAATGCCATTGCCCATCTGCTGCTAAGTTTAAAGACAGATAGATTCACAATATCTGGGTTTTAACTTCTAGTAAAATCTCATGGAGTCTAAAGTCATAGATTTGGGCTCTGAAATCTATGAACACCCTTCCTTAAAAGATCATCTAGAGAGGATACAGATTTTAAGGTAGGATATCAGAGTCTTACAAGGAGGAAGACTTGCTGGTAATATTAATGTTGAAGAGGAAGTTCTTAGAGTTCTCCTTAGTTGGGACTATTAAGTTGACTGGAGAGGAAGCAGAATATTCTTTGCCTAACATTATCATGGAGCTACTGAGATAGGATATGTGGTGACAAGTAGGTGTTTTTCAGACTTTAGCATCTACAGAAAATATAGAATCCATGATGTGCTGCTTTTAGGAGGAGCTCTCCCACTGAATCTCAGGCTGCTCTCTTAGAGACAAGAGAGTGGCTTTGGACACTGGGGGATCAGCCCTTATAACAATGTCTCCCAGAAATGCCATACACTGTTCCATCTGACCTAGAAATGGCATATGCATGTCCATGATAATTCTTTGGTGCTGAGAATTCAGTTTTGTTATAGATGTAAAAATACTTAGCATAGTTCATGACCTATTGTATGTAATTGGTATTTATTAACTATTACTCTCATAAAACTTATCTTAAGCAAACCCCATTTTGCTGCCCTTTTCATCCTAGGTGTTACAAATTATTTACTAACAATATAATCTATTTTAGTTATGAATTTGTACACCTATGTCCCTCACCACGTGGGATACAGTTTGAATATAAATATAGGCTCATGGATTTCAAAACTGAATCCATAGCTGTGGCACTGTTCTGGAAGACTATGAAGCTTTAGGAAATGGAGCCTTGCTGGAGAAAGTGTGTCAGTACAGACAGGCCTTGAAGTGTTACAGGATGACTCTCTGCTTGCTGCTCTCATGAGGGCATGTTGACCTCCTCTTGCTCCTTCTATGCTTTCCCTGCCATGACTCTATGCTCCAGAACAGAAATCAAAGTAAACACTTCCCTTCCCTAAGCTGTTTCAGCTCAGATATTTGTTCACAGCAGTGAGGACACTAGTCATATATCACATTTTAAGCACTACTGAGAGGAGAGGTATCTTTTTATTTATTTATTTATTTATTTATTTATTTATTTATTTATTTATTTATTTTATTTATCTTCCAGGTCAGTGTTCTACATGTAGGGACTGTCTCTGAATTGCAAGCCACTGATTTCTACAGTATGATAATCAGAACTGGAGTCAATTTTAAGAGGCCTCTATTGCAATGTGTGACATCTACAATATTGTCATTCCATTTTTGCCTGCAATGGGATAACTTAGTTTGTGTTCTCTCTCTCTCTCTCTGTGAGTATAGAGTGTGTATCATGTGTGCAGATGTTCACAGTATGTGTGTGTGTGCAGAGGACATGGGAAAACTACAGGTGCCTTCTCTATCACTTAGCCACATACTTTCTTGACATGAGGTCTGTCCCTTAACACAGACCTGCCCCAACAACTCTCTAATCTCTGAAACTTTCTCTCTTTTACATGCAGACTAGGATTACAGACTATAGGCAGATTTTTATGTGTTCTGGGGAGTCAAACTCAGTGGTCTCTGCCCTGAGAAGACCACCTACTTAAGCAGCATATGCTTGTCCAGAAAGTACACAGAGATCATAACAAGCAGGACTGGGCCATAATGCCTTAAGTACCAGCCATAGGACATACTTCCTCTAGCAAAGCTTCACCTTCTAAAAGCTCCATAAATTTCCCAAACAGTGCCACAAATTGAGATTAATTATTCGAACACCTGAGTCTATGGGAAACATTTTACATTCAAACCACCACACCTTGTGATTTTTTTCAGCCACTTGGCAAGATCTGGTCAAGGAATTATGAGAAATAAGTCCTGTCTTGTTGGGAATAAATGTACCTGTTTTCCTTGCATGAACCTCCTTCTCTCTTTCTCCAAAGTATGAGAACTTCCCAGGCATAGTATAAATAACTTAATGGTGTACCCCCAAACACCTGTCCAGAAACATAATGAAATAAATGCTAATATTTAATAACCCACAATATCTTGGATTTTTTTTTATAATGGCTTGCTAGGTGTTGCATCCCACATTGCTGGGATGAACTTGAAAACAGACACAAATTATGGAAGGCATGGAATTTATTTCAGTTTACAGATTCAGGGGAATTTCATAATGGCAGAAGAATATGGTTCCCTTTCACAGATCCAAGGAGAACAAAACACCACCACTAAAACAGCCAGCATCATAAACAAGAACAAAATGGCAACCAAATAGCAGGGAACCCTGGCAGAGGACAAGCACTCTGCATACCTTTAGGCTGGAAGTCAGATCCTCGCCCAGTAACATTTCCTCCAGTCAAGAGGCTGGAGACTAGCATTAATAAGACAATACCTGAGTCTATTGGGGGACATACATTCAAACTACCACAGGAGGTATATTAACTAATTCAGTGCTGGTTAGGAAGCCTCATCAGGTTCTGGATACATGCAGTATAATATAAAAATATTAAATTTATGATTCAAGAAGCTCCTAACATGAATCCACGTGACATGCAGCCAAACCTAATAAACACTCTGAGGACCAGACAAGAGGGAGGGTAAGGATGGGAGGGAATGAGAGGGTGGAGGGGAGGACAAGGGGGAGATACAAATTGGGACCCAAAAGGAAAAGATACTATAAAACCCTTTACTCTGAACAACAGGCTAAAACATTGATCCTTCAGCAGGCCCACAGAGGGAACACCCAAACCACAGGAATCTGGAGAGAGCATCATGAAGGCTAACCCTAATCTTGTCCTGCTTCTCTCTCTCTCCTCTTTCTCTCTCTCTCTCTCCCTCTCACTCTCTTTCTCTCTCTACCTCTCCTCTCTATACTCACTTTCTCTTTTATATTATCTTTTTTTCTTCCCTCACCTTCCTAGGCACAGACTTAAAACTCCCAGTGCCAGCACGGGGTTAACTTCCACAATGAGCTCTTGATCCAAGACACTTACAAGGTTCCTCCCCGCCCAAGAAAAAGACAGACTTCTGTCAAAGTTCTTGGTGACCCACCAAAGGTTAATGGTTAGACCCTACTATCGAAGACAGCATACGTGTGTGAGACCAAACACAGAGAGACCTGGCCAGAATCTGGAAGAGGGCCAGTCCCCAGACAGTTAGCTAGTCTAGTACCAAAGGGTGCTACACGAGCAACTGGGGGAAAATGTCCAACATTGGTCCAAACATCTTGCAGACTGAGATACCCAGTACATAACAACCTGATGTAGTGCTCATACAAGTGCAGTAGTGGCAAACAGCCATGGTGGGTAACCAACTGCTCTTGATTTGGCTAATAGATCCACTCAGTGGAATGGAATTCATTGCTGGAACTGGGAAATAAGTCAAAACCAGGTACACAAAACGAGCTCAGTCTCCAAGTTCAAGTGACCACCAAATGTGGGCTAGAAGAGAGCCGACGCATATAAAGTTCTCTCCAAAACATATGTGGTCATCCCTTCTATCTTGTACTAACTTCTCTCTCCGTTGGAGAATTTGCTTATCTCTTTTCAGATGGACAATGAACCTGATGGGAGGATCAGCTAATCGCACCTCACCAGGGCCCCAGCTGAAACCATAGAACAACGCAGGGGAAGGACAAGAATACAGCTTCCGTGGCAATCACGACACCAGAAAATGGCTGAAGGAGATAAACACAGACAACATCCAACTCCAACTAAGCCAGATATCCAGAGACACAGAGGCCCCCAAAACCTCATTACTGAAGCCAAACAAAAATGACCCCAATGTGGCTCAGGGAAACTCACGGAAGAGGGGGCGGAAAGATTGTTAGAGTCACAAGTTGGGGCATTAAGCACAGAGACTGGGGCCTACCCCAGAACTCTTGACGGCCCCCACAATGCACGATCCACATTCCCCATTGATGAGGGTCCCTTTGGAAGAGGGAGGACAGGGAGGAGGAAAATGGAACCAATTCAATGAATGTAAAATCAGAATAATAGAAATAAAAAAATAAATTAAAAAAAAAGATGCAGTCAAACTGGGAAGCAGGGAGTGTGCCACACTGGATGCTGGAGCTATGTCAGAAACACATTCTCTCTTAATTCAATGTGAACACATAATTAGGTGTGATCAGCAGGAAGACTTCTCAAATTCCATTGTACGACATTGAGGAAGAACAATAAAAACCAAACTATGAAGATGAATAAGAATGGAAAATTTGGGGGACTAAATAGAATTTTTGAAAAATAATTTGATCAGACAGGAGGATTCACAGTATGCAACGGTAGCACTGATTATCACCATAAAAAATATTCAACACATTTTTACCAGGCAGTTATCAAATACTAAGCACTATGTCCAAAGTTAGAGAAAAATGTAGGTGAGGTCTTTACAGTGCAATTCTTAGTGAATTTAGAGGCAACAATATCAGGAATAACTCTGTCCTACACACTTTTGATCAGACCATTATCACCACCAAACTGTAGACACACATTTGCCACAGAGGATACAAAGGGATCAAGGACTTTCAAGCAGCTTTATAAAGTCTGGCTTTATGTACCTAAAGCCTGAGCTTTCCCCAACAAAACCTTGCAATTTGAGGGGGACACTATAAACAGAGATGGAAACATAATCCCTATTTTCAACAATAAATATCAAAACATTCCAAAACCATTTGGTGCATTCTGGATAAAAATACAAAGAACTATATAAAGTGAGCTATCCCAGACCATGAATGAAATAGTTACATGCATCCTGTTTTGCCTACCACCAAGATACATGCTCTCAGAACTTAATTACTAGGACAAAAACTACCAAAATTAAGTTCAAGCCAGGTTAGGCTTCATTGTACCCTCTCCAGGGCTCTTCTTAACCTGACATTCCCTGTATACTCCTCTTGAGGGTTGTATCAGTTAGTCTGCTATCTAGGAGAAAAATTGTTATGGAATGAGTTTGATTTGTATTTAGTTTTGTATGTATTTCCCCTGCCTTCCCACACCTCTTCACCAACAAACTTCCATCCCAATTTTCTGACCCTTGAGTTGCCTGTCACATGTGCCTGCAACTCAAGCTTTTCCAGGTTAGGAACCACAGATGGGGGAGAACATGCAGCATTTGTCTTTTTGTGCTTGTATGTTTGTTTAATATGTTCTGTTCCAAGTCTGTTCATTCTCTGTCAAATTTCATTGTATCACTTTTCCTTAGTGCTAAGTAGAATTCCATTGCGTATGTGTACCGCATCTTCATTATTCAATCATCCAATGATGGACATATGGGTTGATTTCAGTTTTTAGCTATTGTGAGTTGAGCATCTATAAACATGGAGGAACATCTGGGCTAGTTGGTAGCTCTATTTTCATCTTTTTCATGAGTCTTCATATTGATTTCCATAGTGGTTGTAACTCCCAAGCTCAGAAATCAGTTACAATTCACATTGAGCTGTTGATCAGAGAGTCCTACAAGATCCCCAATTCAAGACTAGCTTCTGTCAAAGCACTTTATTATCAGCCTGAGGTAAAATGTAAGGCCCTATTGCTGAAGACAAAACATGTTGCCAATACAGAACATCAAGAGATCTAGAAGGAATCTGGAAGGAAGCCCAGATGGCCTACCCATAAAGTGCTGGAAAGCACTACATGAACTGCTGAGAGAAAATGGCCAACAACCTTGTGTGTCAACAGGGGACACTGCTGTATAAAAGCAACCAGCCTGACAAGATAGACATGTCTACGCCATAGTGGCAGCCATCATAAGTGGGAAACCAATGGCTCTCTGACTGGCTAAGAGTTCTGCTCAGAAGAAAGCTAAAACTCGGAACCAAGTCAGAATCCTATGGAGACCAAAATCATGGACTACAATACAAAGATCTGCTAGTCTTTATACCAAGAGAGGCTACACCCACCTAAATCTATCTTAATTAATAATTAATTAATAATGCTTATCCTGTTGAACTTATGCTGACCTCAATCTCCTTTGGAGAATCCATTTTTCTTTTTCAGAAGGCAGCTATAACCAAAGAGATAAACCACTCATCCCACATCAGCCAGGTCCAATGTGAAACCACAGAGGAATTGGAGAGATAAGCAAGAGTGCTGCTTCAATTTCAAGCCTGGAAACCAGCACCAGCATCATGGAGACAGAGACTGAGGATACTCAAAACATATCCAAGCAGAAATCTAGAACTTTCTGAGAGCACAACACTAAAGTAGACTTGAAACTCACCCACCATGGCTCAGGAAATTTTGTGGAAGAGAAGTTGGAAATAATGTAAGAGCCGCAGAGTGGAAGACAATGTCCAAAGTCATTCCCCACCCCTGCCATACCCTTATGATGTCTTGTGCTGTTACATCTCATAACCCGCACACCTGGAGGGAATATCAGCAATTCCACTGAGGAGGGCCCTCAGCAGAATAGAAGCAGGGAGGAGGGAAATGATGGTACTAGCATATGATTTCTATATACAACTTTCTACTTAATAAAAAAATCAAAAAAATAAGTTCAATACTTAAATGGAATTTAAAGTAAAATTCTGGCTCATTTTGTAATATGGTTGATAACTATGTATCAATCTAGTTTTGCAAATCACTTCCAACTTCCATTGTATTTAGTTAATGCATAATTATCATCTCTGGCATGATGTTCTCACCATTTTATCCTAGGGAACAAAACTTCCAGAAGTGTCTTCTTATATTTTAAGTCAAACTTCAAAAAGATAAAGTCAATACAGGTGAGAAAGTTTCCAGTTCATGATGCTGAAATTCTTTTAATAATTATAAGGATTCTTTACATGTCTTTTTTTCCCAGGTCTCTAGTTTCCTTTCCCTTAATAATTAAGTTTGGGCAGGAATGATATAGCAAAGGAAAGAATGCAAAATGTGAAATTACAAATAAATGGGCTGGTGGCCCAAGAGCCTCATCTATGTGGTAGACAGAAAACAAATCATAAGGCAATTTTACTTTTTGGTTTCTATGTTTTGATATTTAAATAATTTTGAAACAAAGTCTCAGTACATAGCCCAGGTTGCTCTCAAACTCAACATCTTTCTCACTTAGGTTTCTAAGTACTGAGATCATAAGTGTATGCAATTATGCCTAATACTTGGCCTTTATATATGAAATATTTTAAGAATTTTTCACTCATGAACATTATAGTTTTTTCTTTTCTCTTTTAGAACTTCCATTCTATACTACAATTTTTAAAAATGCAACAGAGTTTTTTGATGTAATCTTGAAAATGTTTTAGGGAGGCAATCTCATATACCACTAGACAGAACTCTTACCACTCCTGCAGAAGTCCAATTCGGTTTAAAGAAAAACATGAGAAAAACATGAAAAAAGAATGAGTTCTATTCCTATTTTGGTAAAAATCAAGCATTCTTTTTAGCATCCTGCTAGGAATTCCAATTACCTCCCAGCAAGGGAGGTGAAATATAAGCAGGGTTGGTTCATATTGGATTTACTTAGGTTTTAGACAAATTCAAACAAAATATTCTCCAAAAGAATGAATCCAGTGATATGAAATTCCATATTCAAAAGTACCAGGACAATAAACTTCATTGAAAATATAGTGATCATAATATACTTCTATAATAAACATGATAAATGTGTCATGGAGGAAAAAAGTGGAAATATATTCTTGATCACTCATCAAGAAGGTTTTGGGATTCTTATCTAGAAACTATATGGAAGAAAAATGTTAACACTTTTGATCAAAGAATTCCATATGATATAAAAAATTCCAATGAATTATAAGAAAATCTTAAGTAGCACAACTGTAGAGAAGACCTGAAAGTCCCTTGGAACATAAATCTATTATTGTCCTGTAGCAACAGGACAACAGTGGTAAAGTGGTCACCTTTCATATATGGGGCCCATGACCCAATCCTCAATACCACACACACACACACACACACACACACACACACACACACACAAGAACCTTATAGTGATTCATAATTAACAGTAATAAAATTCACTGTCAAGATAATTATAAGATTAACCCAAATAAGTCATTAATATTATACATAATTAGGCATTATAAATCTCTCATGATGAGAGGAGCAAGATGTCATGTAGTACACATACATTCTCATTCCTTCAATGCAGACCTATGTAGCATCTCCTACAAAGCCACCTCAGTCCTCTATGCCTGTTTTACTAGAGAGAAAACTGATGTTGCAAATAGCCTAACTTAGACATAGTAAGGACCCTCCATAGAAAAGAAAATATAAAAAAAAAATCATTTCAATAATTTCTAAGTAGAATTAGCTTCAGAAATTAATAAGAAAATATTACTCCCAAACTCATTAAATCCTAATTAAATATACCCTTTATTCACAAAGTATAAAGACTGAGGGAAAAATAACACTGAGAAAGATCATTCTTTTATTTGAACAATATGGGATACTGATGGAAACATGCAAATTGTTATTTTAAAAATTTTTAAATATATTTTTATTAGTTATGTATATAGTATATACACAGCCACGATGGTATCATCTTTAGCCTTCTCCCTGTCCTCTACCTATGAGTAATGTGGGTCTTGCCTTATGGGGGTAGCCATCAGTTATGTGGGAGAGGCAATGACTCTGTGTATAATGACCCAACTCACGGCTTTAACAATCTTTCCACCCCTTCTTCTGAGAATTCCCTGAGCCATGTTGGGAAATTATTAAGATGAAGATGATGGGGCATTTGGATTCCTTAGACATAGGCATGATTTTGACAGAATGCAGACATGGCTTACCTCCTGTGACTTTACTGTGCTTTGCAGATATTGTACCTTTTACAAAATGACTCACCCACAGTGGGCCACCTTTGTTCCAGTAGCACATATTCCCTTTGTGTCCTTGTGTCAAATTTTGCTTTTTTTTTTTTTTTTTTTTTTTTTTTTTTGAGGTAGGGTCCTACTGTAGCCCAGGCTGATCTGGAACTTGCTCTGGAATCCTAAACTGGCCTGGAGCTCACAGTGATTCTCCACCTCTTTCTCCCGAGTGCTAGGAATAAAGGTGTGTACCACCACATCTGGCTAACTTTCGCTAATTCTTTTTGTTTTAAAAACATTTCATTTACTTATTTGAGAGAGAGAGAAAGTCAGATAGCCAGAAAGAGAGACAGATATACAGAGAGAATGAGTGTAGCAGGGCTTCTAGCCAATGTAAATGAACTCCAGATACAAGAGCCACCTTGTGTATCCATTTTTACGTCGGTACTGAGGAATCGAACCTGGGTCCTTAGACTTTGCAGGCAAGTGCATTAATTACTAAGCCATCTCTCCAGTCCATTCACATATCAAACTCATTGTAATAATGTCTTTTAGATGTTTTGTGCTCTGTAATATATGATGTTACTATTTCTTTTTAAATTTTTTATGTTATTATTATTAACAAGACTTTTCATATGAATACATCAGGTGTTGGTACCCTCTTTTCCCTCATCCCTGCCCCCATTATTTTGAGGATGTTCCTCAGTGGGGTTGCAGGTATTCCCCATTGGATTGTTGGTTTATGTATTGTGGAATCAGTAGTCCATTATTTTTGGGGGGAAGGGAATGCCACTGGGTATGATGTCTCAACCTGTGGCTCTTAGAATCTTTCTTCTCCATCTCCCACTAAATTCCTTGAGCCATAGTGGGTGAGTTTTATGAATCTACTTCAGTGATGAACTCTTAGGAGCCTCTGGCTCTCTGCTTTGGTAGGTGTTGAGTATCCTCAGGGTCTGTCTCCTACATCCTGGTGCTGATTATCAGGAACAACATGGAAGCAGCACTCTGGTTTGTCTCCCCAATTCCTCTGCAGATTCAGCTGTGGCTTTGATGAAGTGTGAGGGGATACTATTTTAATTGAGGAATCACAAATTTTACTTATACTGGACAGTTAAGTTAATGAATGAATGCTGTGTGTGTCCTAATTGTACCATGAGCTGGCTGTTCTGCTTTCTCCCTCCACTTTCTTGGGTCTTCTTAGTTCCTCAGGCACAATACTGAAATTAGGATAATTAATTACCCTGCAATGGCCCCTAAATGTTCAGCAGGAAAGGTATATATCTCTCATGGTAATTCAAAAGTTTGAAATGATTAGTTTTTAATGACGAAGGTATTGATGGAGGTGAACCTAAGTTACCTTGTGATCAAGTTGCATTATGAATTAACAGTGAAACGTTGCCTTATTGCTGACATGAAGATACTCTTAGTGGTACAGATAGAAAACCAAATTATCTCAACATTACCTTGAAACTAAACCCAATCCAGGGTAAGATTCATTCTCTTCATTTAATTAAGCATGAGAGAGGGGAGGCAAGGAAGCCACAGAAGGATCATTTGAAGAAGCAGAGCCTGCCATGAGGCTTGAGGGAAGACGACTCTGAATAACTTCCAGGTGCCTAGGGTAGCCCTGGTGCTGATGCCAAAGCTGCTGCAGATCACCCTGGAACTTTAGTGAAGGTAATCAGCAACACTGGGTAACAGTAAATGAAATGCCATCAATGAAGATAGACACTTCATACTGGAAAATGTCATCAAGAACTGCCATGACTAATGAGGAAAAGACAATACCTGGTTTCAAGTGTCAAATGATAGGCTGATTTTCTGGCAAGGAGCTAGTACAGCTAAGGACTGTAAAAACTTAAGCTAATTCTTGGGCTGGAGGATGCCTCAGTGGGTAAAGTGGTCACTACATAAACATGAAGGGCTGAGTTCAGATCCTCAGCACACTATGTAAAAGCAGGGCATGACAGTATGCGCCTATATAATCCCAGCACTGGGGAAGCAAAGACAGGGAATGCCTGCAGCCTACCTGCTAGTTTGTCTAGCCTAATCTGACAACTCTAGAGTCACTGGTTATAAAGGTGGAGAACAATAAAAGAAGACAATCCATGTTAACTCTCCTCTCCACATGTACCCTCCACACCGTATATGCATACCAAAACACAAGTCATTACTCCATCATCATCCTTAAAATACTAGTCCTCCTAAAAATTGTATGAAAATGATCCTGCTTGTGCTTTTTGAATAAGTCAACAAAACTTATATGGTAGCACATTTGTTTATAACAGGGATGACAAAATATTTAAGATCACTGTTGAGACTCCTCAGACAACATTCATTTCAAAATTTTACTGCACAATAACATTGAACCCAGGTACCTGGGTGCTCTACTGTAGATATTTGATGAGACTGATATTGATTTCATGCCTGTGGTAGTTTGAATATATGTCCCCCAATATATTCAGTGTTTTATTAGTTATTAGTTATATGCAAACACCTTGCTAGAGGCAATGTAACTGGGGGCCGGTCTTAAGGTGTGGTGGTGGGTTTGAGATTCCATTGTAAAGATATGCAAAGTGTGCCTAGCAGGAGTTCCTGAAGTGTGCTGTGTGACTCTTTTGGGGGCTGTAGTTTTGCTCTGTGTGCTTGGTTAGTTTTTCTCTCTCTGCTTGGCCCTGTGAAGGCAGGCCGCTTCTCCTGCCATTATGGAACTTCCCCTGGATCTGTAAGCTTCAATAAATAATATCCCTTCCTCCATAACTGTGCCTGGTCTGGAAGTTCATCTCAGCAAACCTGAAGCTGTCTGCTACAATGCCTATAAAGATAATTGATCTATAGCAAATGTATCAAGGATTAACTTTCAAGTCTTATCAGTCAAGACAAACATTTGGTAAGATGATAGCACCTGTGGATGGTGACTCCTCTACTAGATCTGGGGAAAGTCAATAGAAAACTTGTGAGAAGGACTCAGCATTGTCTATATCCTGGAGAATGCATGTTTCACAAGAGTAAGTCAAAATGTCAGCATTAGCAGGAGATCACATGAGGTAGACTTCAACCCTCATGGATGAATTGAGGGTTCAGGATTTCAATGGAGGAAGCAGCTGCATTTGTGTAGAAACAGTAAGAAGAATAGAATAAGAAGATGTGACTGCATTGCTAGAATTTCCCAGGAAAGCTGTCACAGACGAGGAGCTACTGCTTGTGTTTAAGCAAGGAAAGGGATCTCTTGAGATGGAATCTCCTCCACTTGTAGACCCTAGCAACACTCTTGAGATGCAACAGTGGGTTACAAACATCATATAAACTTAGGAGTTTGAGAAGACTGATTTCAAGTTGTAAAAAAGTTTTACTATAAAATGCTATGCTCTCAATGGAATCACATAACACGGAGAGTTAATTTTTTAATTATTTTTTTTCATTATTTTATTTATTTTTGGAGAGACACACAGAGAGAGGGAGAGGGAGACAGATAGAGATGGGCACGCCAGCAGTCTCTTAGCTGCTGTGAACGAAATATGGATGTGCGTGCCCCCTTGTGGGCAAGTGTGGCATTGTGCCCTTGCATCACTTTGCATCTGGCTAAACGTGGGACCTGGAGATTGGAACCGCTGGAGATTGGAACCAGCATTCTTAGGCTTAGCAGGCAGGTGCCTTAACCACTAAGCCATCTCTCCAGCCGGGAGAATTAATTTTTGAAAGGGAAAAATTAACTGAGATGGTGAATTTCACCATTCTGTTTTAAGAAATGACCACAGCCCTCCCAACCTTGAGGTACCACCATCTTGGTCAATCAACATTCAATAGCATCCTGGCAAGCCAATAGTTGCAAAAAGACCTCAAAACACTGAGGGCTCAGATAAGCATTAGCATTTCTTCCTAATAAAACATTTATATACTGAGTCATTATCACATTCATATGCCTAAAGCATAAATAAAAATACTGTGACTTGCTTTATTGTGATACTTGCTTTATAGTGATATCCTGGAATTCAATTGGCAGTATCATCAGGAAATGCCCGCAAATGGAAAGGGTCTTAGCATGCAAAATCAAGAAGAAAATTACTGGCCGACTTGAACAGAGCAGAGGGAGAAGCAGAGAAGGTAACAGTGCCCACATATAGCTATAATTACAGTGGTATTCGCTGTTAAAGTCTTCTTTGGGATATAAAATGGGACTCTGCGCAGAAAGGAAGCATGAAGACCTCTTTGAAAATCTAAGGTTCAGGAATGTGTCAGGGAAAATTATTAGAGAGTTTAATTAACTTGAAAATCAACAAAGATAGTATCAGAAATTGACAGCATCAATTATATTGGGTGAGACTAACTAATTCCACTTTTGTGTGAATTACACAGAGCTCTCCCATATGTATACAAAGAGCAAGGAGTAAACAGAAATAATTGAGGAAAATAACTAAATTTCTAACCAATAAGGGCTAAATAAATTCTGCTATAATCGTAAGTAAAAAGGAAATTGAATAAATTATTAATAAGTGAATTAAAATTAATTATATTTCCCTGTAAAATAATATAGTATAAGAAAATCACATAAATATTTGGCTTAATAGCATATGCATGTTTTTCTTTTCAACAGGAAACTTTGCTCTAGTGTGATGTGTAAGAATACATTAGGCCAACTATCACCTATTGGTACTGATTATTTTGAGAATATAATTATCTAAAATAATAACAGAGGTGCTATTACTTAAAAGGGGAGAATTGATGCTTGGGAGAAAAATAGCTGTTTATTATATGTTAAACTTATGGAGAGAAATATATTGTTTATGCACTGCTATTATGATATATAGCTAATACTCAAGTTTGGTAGGTTGTCATTTAAATATTATAACAATTTTCTAATTTATTTATTTGTGTGTGTATATGTGTGTGTACATGTGTGCGTGCATGTGTGCGTGCACACACACACATACACACTCACATATATATGCATGTGTGTACCAAGATCTTTTAGGTCCTGCAAATGAATGCCCATCTGGCTTTATGTGAGTGGCTGGGAAACTGAACCCAGGCTGGTATCTTTGTAAGTAAGTACTTTTAACTGCTACGACATATCCTCAGCCAAAATAACCCAAAAATTCTACAACTGGTATTATATTAATATTTAAGTATAGGTAAGAGAAACTTAAAATCAAATGGCTTACAGATGGAAGCAGTATTATTGGCATAGGGCTCACATGTCTTTCTATAACATTACACATTCACTTGGAAAGACAAGCCATACCACATGCAAGAAAGCTGCAAAACAAACTCTCATTAGCTAGTTTCCAAATGAGACTGGCATCAAAGAGCAGTTATGACAGAACCTTTGGCAAAACTTACAAATACCTGTGGAAGTCTGGAAGCATAGGCCAGCATAAGACAAGTGGCTTGTAGTACTGCACTGAACTTAATATATCTGTCTATTCAAAGCAAAACAGTTATTTCCCAAATGTTTCCTAAAATGTGCACAACTTACATCAAACATTACTTTCAAATTCCACTGAGAAAATAACCAAAGAATATTTATTTTAAAAACTGGTTATTTGACCTCATTTTGAGTTTTTGACACACATCATATTTATTTTCCCCTAACACCTTACAATAAACGTTTATAAGTAGAATAGGTCTTTAATGATAGTACCCTGATGTTTTCTAAGAGGTTCAAAAATAATTATCACTGCTTTGTTCCTTGCCTCCTGATGGAGTGCTGAGAATACACACTTATAATGTTCACTCAGACATGAGCAATGCATATGATCAAACTGCTCCAAGTGATTTGAAAAAAAATTATTATTTTTTATTTATATAATTCTGATTTTACACTCATAGTATTGGTTCCATTATTCTCCTCCCTGTCCTCCCTCTTCCAAATAGACCCTCATCAATGGGGAATGTGGGTCGTGCATCCAACTCCAACTAAGCCAGATATCCAGAGACACAGAAGCTCCCAAAACCTCATCACTGAAGCAGAACTAAAATGACCCCAATGTGGCTCAGGGAAACTCATGGAAGAGAGGGCAGAAAGATTGTTAGAGTCACAAATTGGGGCATTAATCACAGAGACTGGGGCCTACCCCCAAGAACTCTTGACGACCCCCACAATGCATGACCCACCCACAAAATTATTATTTTAAAAAGTGATTTCAAATACAAGGGTGTGATATGCCTCTCCATTTCTAGCTCTCAACATCGTATTTCCCAGCTCAGTATAAGGAACAAGAATGCTGCCACATGAAGACACTGACCAGGTTCACACAGAAGACCTGCCTAGTACTATAAACTTGGGTCTGAGAAGAGCCCAATGAGCATGACTCAGAGAGCTTCCTGAGCCCTATAATCAGCAGAGATTCTCTCTAAAGGGCCTCCACATATATGGCTCTCAACTTGAGTGATGCTCGTGGACTTTATGTGAAGGATATCTACCCATGTGTTTTCTTCTTCCTTTAATAGAACTTTTGAGAACCCATGTGTGGCCATGTATGTATAGCAGTCAATATAAATCTGTTCCTGTATAGCAGGATCCATTTTCAGTACTTTTGGAGTTGTATGCCTCCAAATTCTATCAGCCATATTTTTTTGTATTTTTTCTTAAATTTTCACGCATAGATTTATGTTGTTTGCTAGAAGGGATCCTGTTGCACAGATTCAGCTTCCCATGGTAAACACAGAGACAAATGTCCTCGCAGAGCTGATCAATGGATAAACAATCAGGTAACTTCAACATTGAGAAAATTTCCTGCTCTCCTACAAACCTCAGATTATTCTCAGGTTTTATCATTTGATTAGATACCATCTTGTGATTTTATGCCTCATAACAAAACAGGTTTGCTTATGATTTAATACACAAGAAATTGTTGCCATGACTTTGGGGAAAGTTCCAGAGGGGGTGGATACATTCCAAGACATCTTCCATAAAAAGGTGGTTTGGTTCATTTCAAATTTTATCAAAATCAAAACCCAGTGGGCCAAAGGAACAGAGCATGTAGCTACAGACTGCTCTTGGTACTATGCCCTAAATGCTATAATTCAGAAAACTCAAGAATAATTCCATCAAATTCATTTTGGAAAACAGTACAGCATTGACATGGTGACATTGGGAAAAGAAGAAAACATCGTCCTTGTAAGTAGAAAGTTAAACAAGGGTCAGCAATTCCAAAATTGCCCCACACAGAGTGAATTGACACTGCAGATCCAAAGGTGTAGGTGGAACAAGAAACCACGCTCTGTTCAACATTAAGATGTACAAAACATGGTCTAGAAAGACCTGAAGAACTGGGTTTAATAGTGCTCAGGAAGAATTAGAATGTAACGAATTTTTTAATCAGGAAAGAGGAGGGCTGAGAGATGGCTCAGTGGGCAAGGTGCTTGCCATACATTGTGAGGAACTGATTTCAGATCCTCAATACCCATGTAAAAGTCTGGCAGGTACACTGGCCAAACTTGAACTCTAGTACTTGGGAGATGGAGACAGAGGATCCTCGTGGCAAGCTGGCTAGTAACACTAGCCAAACTGGAGAACTATGAGTTCAAGTGAGAAACCTTGTCTCAATTAACAGTGATTAAGAATAACACTCAGCAACAACTCTACCTCCATATGCATGTACACACACACACACGTTGATATACATACATATGTTCCCATACACATACAAATATACACATGTACACACAAAAGGGAAGATGATGAATAATTATAATAATTTCATATACAGGTTAAAATGTACATATAAATCATTCAAAGCTTATTGATATTTAACTATTTCAAATTTAAACTTTTTTGAATCTTATTAAGGGGAAGATTAAAGCTTGCCGCTATGGTTTAATGCACAGTGTTCCCAATATGAGTTGAACACCTGTCTCATATGTTTGAACACTTTATTCCCAGCTTGGGGCACTATTCAGGAAGGTTGTGGAACCTTTAGGAGGTAGAATCCTAGAGGAGGCAGGTCACCAGGGGCAGGCATTGAGGTTTTATTGACCAGCAACTATCCATCAACTCTATTCTTCCTGGATGAAATGTAAACAGTCGGGCTTCCCTGTTTTCCCCTCCATAATGAACTATAGCCCTCAAAATGTAAGCCACAACAAACCTTTTTCTTTCCTTAAGTTGCTTCTGGTCAAGTATTTGTCCACAGCCAAGAGGACATATCTAATACAAATGCCTCACATTAATACTGTGGTGAACCCTATAATGACTGCTTTGGTATTGAATGATCCTTAGGCACTGGACCCACTCATACAATAACCTTGACTTACTCATTTATACAGACTGTTTTATGCCATCTAATTCAACAATATGAAGTAAAAAATAAGCTGTCTTGCCCATGGACACCTTTGGAACTCCAGCATCAATAAACACCCATGTGTAGAACACATGTGCAGAAGATCTTTTCCAAACTGGGAATGTTCACACTAGCTCACCACTATGCTCTGGATTCTGTGTGACAGACCCACCCGCTGGGCCTCTTTATGCTAATAGAAAACAAGCTGACATGTTACAGCAACCTGAAACTCAAAGTTCACAGTGGTAGTCTTTTAATGAATAGAGAAAGAAATTCATGTCAAGCTACAATGAAGTGAAATGAAGAAGAAAATCAAAATCCAGCAAGAAGTAGAAGGCAATAAAAATGTTCTCTGTGAGGAATAAAGCTGACAGGACCACAGAAATTGACTGCAAGAGGCTGTCAGACTACATTCTGAAGAACATTGCACAAAGTCTGGGATGGAAGACACGTTATTAAGAGGACAATGCTCAAATGTGTCTTGTAAATATTAAGAGGGCCACAGCGAATTTATTTCACTCACTTCTCTCCCTTATATTAAGACATGACCATTTGGGTCTGAGGAGATGGCTCAGTGAGTAAAGTGCTTACTACAAAATCGTAACAACCTGAGTTTAGATCCATAGCATCTGTGTACAAGTGCAGTGGCACATACCAGTAATCCTAGTGCTGGGGAGGCGACAGGAGGATCCCTAGATAGTTAGGCTAGCTGAATTTCTGAGCTCTGGGTTCAGTGAGAGGCCCTGTTTAAAAGTATAAGGTAGAGATTCTGGCCTCTATACACACTCACACATCTACACACACACACACATGTACCAATGCTTATGGACATGCATAGCACTGACATGCACACCACTCATACACTAACAATGGAAATTAAAAGATATGACCATTTGATTCAAAGTACCAATGAGATATAAAGACACTTTTTTTTTTTTTTTTTCTGGGAGAAGGCTTTAAAGAGTCATGTAGATTTTGCTCATATTTGTTTTCATTACCACAGGCTGCACAAACAGGACTTTAGCAGTTACTTTCTCATTGATGGGACAAAACACACAACCCAAATCAGCTTATGGGTGGAAATAATTTATTTCAGGCTTATAGTTTTGAGTAGAAGCTTCATCATAGGAGAGAAGGCTGGCTTACCAAAGCACACATCCACGGCAGAGAGAGAGAAAAAAAAAAAAAAAAACCAGTATGTGTGAACTGGCTCTGAACATACAGTAGAACTGGACTCATCAACCCCAAGTTCCTCCCCTAGAAATATAACTTCTCTAGCGAGGTTTCAGCTCTCATATGTTCTACCAGCTGGGGATTAGGTTGGAAGCTTAATCATGAACACCCAAGGCTATGGGTGACATTTAACTTCAAACCACCACTGGGACTATCAGACAACAGAACAGTGATCCTCTAAGTCAGTGTGCATCACAATCACCTAGTGTGCTACATGGCCAGATGGCCAAGTGTGACTACTATCATCTCTTATCCAGTCGACTTGGGATCAAGCATTCTTTGTATTTCTGGCAAGTTTCCAGATGCTGCTGCTGCTGCTGGTATGAGGCCCATTCTTTGAGAGACAGGGAAGTCATATGATCATAATCTAGGTCCCTTAATCCCACTGTGGACAAATACCACATGCACGCCGTAAAGGGATAGCATTGCTATATAGGCAACTCTATGTATTCAATGTCTATTTGTTAGCGCAGTTGTCATCACACTAATAGAAAGGCAAAATGTGTGAGGAATGTTCTTGGGTGCTGTTAGGCTTAAAAGGGGGCTTTGAGAGTATGGCAGTTAACCTCTGTTGTCTCCTGATCAAGGAGACACCTGATCAAGCTGACAACAGAGGTTAACTGCCCCACTCTCAAAAAACACCAAACTCAGCATTCTAACCTAGCATACCCGAGAAGAGTCAGGAGATAGAAATGTTGAAGATGGAATGAATGATGTGACACAATGTCATTTTATTATTTTTAATCACCTACTGCTTGGTTAAATTGGCTCTATGATAGATTTAAGGGAGCCCTAGACAAACAGGCTGCAGGGCCATTCAGGTACTATAGATCTCTAATTATGGCAAAGAAAATACAAACAAAAAATGCTATGGATGACATACATCCATACATTTAACTTTGGTGTTAAAATCTAAATGGGCCCTGTGATGGAAATATTTACTTCAAATATAATTTGTATAAGATATTTTCCTAATTAAAGTGACTCACTCCCAAGCAAATTCATTGCTATGCCTGTGATGCCACATAGAGACCCAAGAAGATTGGACAAAATGGATCATGTTGGATTCAGCTCTAGATTCACACCATTCTCCAAATACCCACGTACACAAGAAGGTGGAAAGTATAAGAGAAGTCTAGGGCTGGTACTTTAAAGTATAACGTGGTTTTAGGAGCAACCTTGAAATATTTTTAGACATTTGTGACTGCCTTGTAGTCATCACACCATTTAAATTTAAGAGCTATCCTCCCTCTAAACACATTTGAAGTCCTGTTTGCAAATGCAATGGGACTTTATCGATTTCACTAAGTGACCTAGATTGATTGAAAACTTGGGAGAACCTAAAACACTGAAAGTTTCTTTCAGGCAACTTCTGTTAGTTGGGATCCTTTTGATTTTTAATGGCATTTTGCTTCCACGAGCAATCTCTCATACCATCTTATCTGCATGGTCTCCTTGTAAACATTGCAAGTCTTTCACATGATGATTTTTTTTTTTTTTTTTTTTTTTTTTCAAGGTAGGGTTTCACTCTAGTCCAGGCTGACCTGAAATTCACTATATCGATGCAGGGTGACCTCAAACTCATGGTGATCCTCCTACCTCTGCCTCCCGAGTGCTGGGATTAAAGGTGTGTACCACCACGCCCAGATACGAGATGATTCTTGATGTGAGCTCATGCAGAGAGCACCAAGTAGGGCTGGGAAGATTGTTCAGTGGTTAAAGTTTACATATATGCACACGAACACATACCACAGACACATGCAAAGCCTCCCCTAAAAAAAAAAAAAAAACACTAAGAAAATTATAAAAAATTAAAATAAAGGGGACCCATGTGGATGAAAGTGGCATCTTGTAGGCTTATGGTCGTTTTTGGCCTCAGAGTTCCCTAGCCTTTCACCTTACTAAAAAAAAAAAAAAAAAAAAAAAAAAAAAAGGCACATCTAATCATTGAAGCTTCAGTAATAATATCATAAAGAACTGGCATAGATCTTTTTAGAAAGAAAATATATTCTGGGCTCTGAACTCACTGGCAACTCATACTGGTGGCTGCTTTCACTGCTGCTTAACAGTAACACAGATAGTAAATAGTAAGACTACAGAAAATATGAATCTTATAATTACCCACTTCCACAGGAGAAATAAATGAAAATAGGGTTCTAATTTTTCTCCCACAGCACTGCATTTATATTCAGTCATCTCTGGGAGTAACTGTTCCCTTAGCATATCCATGACATGTTATTCTTTTCACAGGGAAATGATTCACTGGAGATATCAAAGTAGCAACCCCAGTGAATTTGCTGGGTTTCAGGATTTCAGTTCTTAGGTTAAGAAGTGAAGGTAGAAGAAGTAAGAACAAGGTCAAGCCGTCCGCTTTGTGCCAGAATAACAACATGGCTATCTTTACTGATTCTAAAAATGTACAAAATCTGACATTCAGAAAAGCAGCATGAAATAAAATTTCTGAACTCCTACAGATCCAAACAAATCCAAGAGAATTCATAAGTGGACACCTTGTCCATCAGAATCTGAGATTGATGCCTCCTCAGTGTTGGAATCCCCTGAGCACACAGATGATATTGTGAGATCATATTATACACATTTTTAATTATTTTTATTTTATTCTTTTTACAAAGGTTTTAGTCTTATATCCTCTCTCCAGTGTCCCAGTTTCCCTGAGGGCTCTCCTCAGTGGGGTTATTGATATTCACTGTGGGGTAGTTAAAGCCTCAATCAGTCTCTGGGGGCCAGAGGAGGCAGTGTCTCAGGATAATTTTACTGACCCTTATGCTCTTACAAGCTTCCTGTCCCCTATCCACAATGGTCCCTGAGCTTTGACAGGTCTGATAGCAGTCTGGTTAGTGATGAGTTCTCTGTATGCTCTGGGTTGCTGATTTGACATATTTTGATTATCCATAGTGTCTGTTGCCAATCTCCTGGAGCTGGTTGTCAGGACAGCAGTGGGAGAAGCGTTTGTATTGCGACTTCATCAGCAACTTCTCATGAGGTCCAATAGATATGGTAGGGGTGGTATGTATTATGGCCATCAGTAGGCTCTTTCCTTGTCATTTTGATGGATCTTGGATCTCCTTCAAATGTTGTCACCATCAGTTAATTCAAATAAAACACTGCATGAGTGTTTGCCACATGCCTTTTAGGTACAAAAATGGCTACATAACGGTTAAACTATTCATTTAGAGCTCTTTAAATATGTGGTCAAGTTTTTTAGGAGAGGATATAGCTTGATTTATCATATATCATTACTTCTTTGTAATAATATTACTCATCATGTCTTTATACTCTGGTTAAAAGCCACAAACATACCTCACAGCAATTTGCCAACATTTTAAGGTCTTTTTGCTGTCATATATTCCTTATAACAGGTTTCCTAAGGACATTTTCATACAAGTATATAATATACTTTACCCATGTCTCTGCCCCCATATGGCCTACTTTCCCTTTTTCTCCCCACCTTTATCCCTTTTGTCTTCTTTTCCCCTTAGTCTAGACAACTTCATGGGTACTCTCCTTTCATAGATATATAAACAAATTTTGTGGACTTTTATAAATCTAGCATCCACAATTAGAGAAAACATATATTTGTCTTTGCTAGTCTGATTCATTTTTAATATGATAATCTGTAGTTGCATTCATTTTCCTAAATATGATATAATTTTTTTTTTATTTATGGCTGAATAAAATTCCATTGTGCATATAAACCATGTTTTATATACATTTCTCTGTGGATGAACACATAGGTTGATTCCATAATTTAGTCACACTGAATATTTCTCCAATAAACATCACTGCTCAAGTATCTCTGGTATAAGTTGACGTGCCCAAGAGTGGTATAGCTAGGATGTATGGTAAATTAATTTCAAGTCTTAAAAACAACTTCCAAGTTGACCCTCATTTAATTCTTGAGGCCTGCGTGCAAGAATAAATCTTGTCTTAGCTTCCTAATTTACCAAAGATTATAGGAATGAGAAAACAGAGTGTGAAAGCAGGGTTAACTTTCATGCATTATAGTGACTAGCTGTACACTACAATCAGATCACTGACATTTATTCAAGTACTTATTAGACCCTTGCCTAAAATAGGCTACATAAATGTCCTTCCAGTCATCATAAAGTCAAAATCATCATTAAAACCTCATACAAAAAGCACAAATTACCTGTAGAGATGATTAATGTCATTTTACAGGTAACCCCATAAAATGTAAATTTAAGTTAAGTTCACACTAGAAATTCTCTAACAGATAATTTAAATACCATAGGTATAAGTCAGTAGTAGAATGCTTCCCTGAGAATACATAATATTTTTCATTAAAGTCTTAGCAGTACAACAAAGCAACCAAACATCTTTTTCATGGTTTTAAGTTTCCTTCCACAATAATCACAAATTCTATTTTTTTTTTTTACTACTTTTTGAAAAAATACTTTTGTCATTTTCCAAAATCATTATTTGGCAAATATACAACTGCTAACATTAGATAATCATTCCTAGGTCCACAGGTAAATCTTGGTCTTCAGGATAGGGGTGTTGGGAGGTAGTAGAATTATTAGGAGATGGGCCTAGTTTGAGGTCCTTAGCTCATTGAGGGTGTGCTTTTAAAGGGGATTATAGGAACTCAGAGGTCCTCTGCTTTGTGACTCAAGATGTGATCACTCACTGTATTACATGCTTTTACCATGATATGTTGACCTAGTAGAGGCCCAAAATAATATAGCTGCTTAACTATGGACTTGAACTTTTAGATCCGTGAACCCAAATAAGTTTTTTGTATCATAAGCAGCTTCTGCCAGACCTTTTGTTATAGCAGCATGGAAATGACTGATATAATAATTAAAGGCAAGTACAGCGGCGTTTATGAGTGAACTCACTGATCAGAGACAAAGGTATCATTATTAGTCTTAGAGTTCTGAGATTAGGTTTAGACAAACAGCCAATTAGCTAAGTAGTCTTCATATCAGGGTACCAAACCCCAAAATTGAATTCTCTGCCTGCCAAGTGAAAGGCTCAGAAGGAACACCACAGTTTAAGCAGCATTCTGACTCATTAAGGAATGATGTAAAGCTCAAAGGACTTCAGATGACAGTTTTCAATCCTGATCTGGAGAAACATCAGTCATCACAGCAAGCCAGAGCTTGGTGACAGCACAGTTATTCTAGAACTTTCTCAGTGACTTGACAAAGAAGCTCTACTGTTGCCCTCAGGAGCAGCCTGGAAGAGGGAGGTCTCAGGCATTGTCTTTCTCCCCTATGATGAGCTTAACATTTTCCCCAAGTATCTGTTACTAGGCAGTAGTCATCAAAAAGCTCATATAAATAAATATTTCAGAAACAACAAGAACTTGCTAAAAGACCCATGTCCTGCTGTGGCTGTGATCAATTATAATGTGTATCATGGACTCAGTGGACAGATGATCAGCACACAGGCTAGACATCTTTCACTTTACAGAATCATTATGGAACTAAGATCAAGACATGACAGATGTTAGCCAAGTTTGGAGGTGTGAATGGAGGTGAAAGCCCACCAATATAGGGCATGTGACGTTAAAGTGAGTAAAACTTTTATTTTGTCTTAAAAACAACCATGCATGGACTCAGGGAATGTGGGTTTTGGGTCACATTGAAGGTCCTCTAAAGAAACAACTGATGATCATCTTAGGGAATAAGGATGTGGATTCAGTAGAGAATAGATTTGGTGACCACAAATACAAGAGAATAGGCTATATACTATCTCATAGATATTTTACCCACATGAATATTCATTCTTTATGAGAACGCATGGTCAGCCATCTTTTTCCTGTCCTAAATGATGTCCCTATCATAATAATTTGTGTATTTATTTGAATTTTATATTTGTGTTGGTGTCTTAGATAGCCTCCTCCCTGTCCTCCACATTCTGAAGGGACCCTCCTCATTGGAGAATGTGGATCGTGCAATGTGGGGGTAGCCATCAGTTATGGGGAAGAGGCAATGTCTCTGTGCATAATGACCCAACTTGTGGCTCTAATACTCTTTCCATCCCCTCTTTGGGAATTTCCCTGACTCACGTTCAGTTCATTTTAGTTCTACTTCAGGGGTGAGGTCTTGGGAGCCTCTGTGTCTCTGGATATCTGGTTTAGTAGGAGTTGAGTGTTCTCTGTGTCTATCTCCTTCAGCCTTGTGTTGGTGTCAGGTTCACCAAGAAAGCTGCACTTTTGCTCAATTCCCCTGTTACTCTGTGGTTTCAGCTGGGGCCCTGGTGAGGTACAATAGGCTGATCCTCCCCTCAGGTTCAGCAGCCATCTAAAAAATAGAAGCAAATTCTCCAATGGAGAGAGAAGTCAGCACCAGATATATTGGAACTCCATTATGATTTTAGAGAGACTTTGATATGCGTAGGCCCTCTTATAGCCCACGATTGGTTGGAGGTTGATATTGGAGAATGGGCTCATTTTTTGGACATTTCACTGAGCAGATCTGTTAGCCAAATCAAGAGCAGTTGGTTACCCACCATGGCTGTGTGCCACTAATGTACTTGTTTGAGCATCATGTCAGGTTGTTTACTGCTGAGTAGCTTAGACTATGAGTTGTTTGGACAGGCGTCAGTCATTTTCCCCCAGTCACTCATGTAGCACCCTCTGGCACTAGACAAGCTAACTGTCTGGGGACTGACTCTCTTCCAGATTCCAGCCAGATCTCTCCAAATATACCAGCAGCATATGGTGTCTTTAGCAGTAGGGTCTTACCATTAACCATTTTGGGTCATCAAGAACTCTGACAGAAATCTGTCTTTTTTTTTTGGAAACCTTGTAGGTCTCTCTGATCAACAGCTCATTGTGAAAGTTAACTGCATGCTGGTACTGGGAGTTACAAGTCAGTGCCAGGGAAGATGAAGGAAGAAAAAGATAGGTAATATAAAAGGGAAAGAGAGCAGAGAGAGAAGAGGGAGAAGGAGAGAGAGAAACAGGAAAAGATTAAAATTAATCTTCATGACTTCCTCTCCAGGTCCCTGTGGTTCAGGTAGGAGATTTTATTCTGTGAAAGGGAAAATATATACTAACTTCTAACCTCTGACTAAGAGCCTTTTAATTAATTAATTAATTTATTTATTTATTTGGTTTTTCGAGGTAGGGTTTCACTCTAGCTCAGGCTGACCTGGAATTCACTGTGTAGTCTCAGGATAGCCTTGAACTCTCGGTGGTCCTCCTACCTCTGCCTCCCAAGTGCTGGGATTAAAGGAGTGGGCCACCACGCCCGGCTGACAAAGTTCTGTCCCAAAGACCTGTCCTAAGAAAGATTTTATATTAGTCCAGGGAAGCTGGTCCAGTAGATAAGAGCTTCAACCCTGAGAGTCCATGTACAAAGCTGGGCATGTTGTGTGCCTGTACCCCCAGAACTGAAGGTGATAGAGAAAGTAGGATCCCTGTGGCTTGCTGGTGAGCTGGTTTGACCAAAACCATCACTCTCCAAGCTCAGTGAGAGACCCTGTCTCAAGAAAGTAAGGTGAAAAAGTGATAGAGAGGGACACCTCATGGCTTCTTCTGGTGTCTACATACATGCTTATGGTGTGTGTGTGTGTGTATGTATGTGTGGTGTATGCATCACACACACCACACCAAACTTATATGTGTACACACACACACACACTTCTGCTCCAATACTACTCCTCAAGCCAAAAGTTGTGCTAAAAATTAACAGTGCTGAAGAATGAAGAAGCCATGGGTATACATGATTTAATTTTTCATGTCCATCCTCTAGTTGTGTTTGATTATGCTGTCTCTAAGCCATGAAAAGCTATGGGAGATAAGGCCTCCCTTTCTTTTTTTATTTTTTATTTATTTATTTATTTATTTTTTTTTGGTTTTTCGAGGTAGGGTCTCACTCTAGCTCAGGCTGACCTGGAATTAACTATGTAGTCTCAGGGTGGCCTTGAACTCTCAGCAATCCTCCTACCTCTGCCTCCCGAGTGCTGGGATTAAAGGCATGCGCCACCACGCCCGGCTCCCTTTCTTTTTATAACAAGGTATAGGCATGGTCTGTGGTAGTCCTGACCTTCACCATCAGCGAGCTTGATGCAGCCACCCCACTCCCAGCCTGGAGCTGTCCAAGCACACTGCAGAGATGGTTCTTGGCTGGATTGCAGGAGCAAACTTGGATTTCAACTATGGTCTTAGTCACTTATGAGTAGTTATAATTCTCTTAATCATTATGGATACTTATTTATCCCTTCTCTGTGAAAAATGGCTTAACTGATTGATCCAAAGCTGAGATAATAAATATCATGGTTGGAGGCTATGGCTCTCCCCTGTGGGGATGTCTTCCTTCTAACTTGAAACAAATATTATGGAGGTGCAATGAGAGATAGGTACAAAAATCATGGCATAGTCATAGATGCATTGACTTTGGACATCATAAGGCAGCCTCTCAAATATGACACCATTCATGCTCAGAAGGATCTTATTATCTTATATAAAGATTATCAAAACACTATATAAGTGATTTTAATGTAAGACTTCACATTCAATGTACACACTATCTTTGATTAATGCTAGACAAAAAATCATCCTGTGACGTTGCTGTGAATATTTAAAATGGCCTTTAGGAAATTTATTTCTCAACTTTGCAAGGGTCCAGCTTCCTGGGTAAGACTGTCTGGAATAATAATGCTTTCTTTTCTGCTTCCTTCCCTTCTATTCCTCTTTGCCTATGCTCACAAGCATTAACAGGTAACTGTTGCTAAAGTCAATTTTTTAAAAAAAAAAAAAAAAAAGGTCTCACTCTAGCCCAGGCTGACCATGAATTCACTATGTAGTCTCAGCGTGGCCTTGAACTCATGGAGATCCTCCTACCTCTGCCTCCCAAGTGCTGGGATTAAAGGCATGTGCCACCATGCCCGGCTGTTGCTAAAGTCATTTTATTCTTAGGAGAAGAATGTATTCTTTGAGGTAGCTGAACAAATCTGGCTGCTCACTTATTTAGGAAAACAGTCCTATACTTCTTTCTTCCACATACCTAGAAAGTAAGCAGCAGAGCATTTCAATTCCCCCACCCCATTCTTATTAATATGATTGGCATGCCCCTTGCTATGAAGAAGTGTGATTTTCTCTAGGGTAATTCATCTTTAAACACATAACCTGCACACTAAGCTTGCTGCTCTGCCCAGCACCTTTGCATAACTATGTTCTCTTGATTCCAAGAGCCCAAGAGAATTGGAGCCCCAAGGGTGCACAGAATCCTGAACATGTGCTTATCTCAACAGGAGACACTATAGAGATGGGGAGATCAGTGTAAAATACTAAATTTAAATGAAATGCTCATTGCAGCTGAAAGTTGAAACCCTGTGGCCAATTATTACACCAACCAAGCAGATTGTCACCATCCAATACAGATTTGCTTAAGAAAGGTGAAGGCAGAAGATAGAAATGGAGCAAAGGTAATGGCACCTGCCACTGCCTTGGATTTGTCTGTCTCTTTGATGGCTTTCCAATCTCTTATGAATCTATATGCCATCCAAGCAGGCTGCCAACAGCCAGTGCTTCTTTGGCAATTCATGGAGGTTGAAAGAGATTTCTTCAGAGAGATCCCAAATGAGTCACCACACCCCTGTCTAGCACACTTTAGGAATAAAACTCTTATAATCCAATATGTACTGCCAGATTAGTGCTCGGTGCAATTCTCTGTGGTTAGAAGATTTCTGGTTTTTGAAACACTGCATTTTAAATTCTAATTTTTTTTTCTCCTAAAAGGGAGAGAGGTTTGGAAGTTGATATAGCTCAGTCCTAAATCCAAGAAATAACTCTTTAGGCCTGGAGAGGAGTCCCTGTGGAGTTAGAGAAAATGTGGTGTTCAACTGATATGGGTCACAATTGTAGTTCTAAACTTACTTTTGTAACCATAAAAATCAAGTGAAGAGAATTAGCTGGGTTCAACAATACTGAACCCCAACTTTATAGGAAATAATCAGTTACATTTATTTCTACAAAAATAGTATCAAATGGGAAGAATTTGCCATTAGATCAGTGATCCCAAGAAACACATGAAGAGTTACTTCAAAGAACAAGTCGTCTGTATGTGGTCAGAAAATAATGAACATGCTCCCCAAATACATGCTACAGCTTCTTACCACAGCTCCGTGGAGGCAAATGTGTTCATCTTCAAAGGAAAAAAAAATCTTGATTGTTACTGATTCCATTTTTACACAAAGGAGAATCAAACAAAGACAAAATTCCATGACTTAAGAGCTTTCTTATACTACCTATATACACTGAAGACAATTTATTGCCTGTCTCAAGAAAGAATGTCATCGACCATAGCTTGCCCCCTTGTGTCCCAAAAGACTATAGGAACAGAAAGTGGCAATTTCTAACCTTCATTAATCAGGTACAACATCATATTTTTATTTCCTTCCCTATAAGGCAGATGAATCAAATAATTTCATCATCCCCCTTTCCCAAATAAAATGGTTTATAGCACCTTATTAGATATGAGTGGGAAGAGATTATATAAGCTCCAAACATTGGTACGAACTGGATAATCTTCAACTTCATCACTGAGTATCTTCATTTTGACATCACCTTTATTTTACTTTGTGCCACAAATATGTGAAATGTGCTGTAGAGCTCAGAGCCTACTGAGCAGGCCTCCCTCCAAAATATGTCCACAACCTGACCACATTCATCATGGCTTATGCTGTCACTCTCTCCTCTCCTCAGGGTTCACTGTCCTTTCCAGATGCATCCAATCAGATTGCTACAGCCTGGTCCACTTATCGGTATTGGACCACAAGGGAACCTTTGAAAATTGACATGCAGTTCCCAATTCTGTACTTTTGAGGTTTAGATCTGGTGGAGCCCTATGAGGACCATGCCTATGTTTCCTGCACATGGAAGAACCAGGGGCCAGTGAGAGAAGAGACTGTGCATATCCTATACAGGAGACAACGTCACTACATGAGGAGATTGATATTCCTGTACTGTGACACTGTCCTCCTTAAAGCCACAAGAAAGTGGTAGAATATCATTGATATTCTACCCAGGCTATCAGATTTCTGTTTCTATCCATGCTACTCTCACATATCTTGGTTAGTTGACTATAGAGGTAGAAAAAAATGCTGCATTCACAGTGTAATAATTTGTCTTTTAAGACATTAACTTTTAAAGGATAGTATAACCACTTAAATTTCCTGCTTCTATTGCATTTTATAAATATATCTTAATTTCTTTGATTTTTTTTATTTAAGGTTTGGATCACTTAATTATTCTTTCTTTTCATTTTTTGGATGGATCTCCCTTCTACCAATTCTGCCTTCAAATATCTGTCAAGTCCCTTCCCCATCATCCAGTTCTTCTGATTGCTCCAGCAGAATATGCTCATTTTGTTTCATGATGTTCCTCTAGCATGACCATGGGACATCATAGCTGCCTTGTATTCTTTAGTTTTAAATATCTATGGCATACCCCAACCATGTGAGACTTGACTTCCAAATCTTATTAGCAAGGGATTATAGAGTTAATCTGATCCTTGAGCTTGTGGACTTTTTGTTCTGCTTGGGAGACAGTAGACAATCCAGTGAATATGTAGGTGACATTCAGAGAAGGAAAGTACTGTGAAGAAAACCAACAAAATGAAATAGGCATATAAAGACATTTTATATGGGCTGGGGACAAGATGCTTCAGATGGGCTATAGAAATTTAGATAAAGGAGAAATAAAATGGAAATCACCCTACAGACACAAAGTGGCAGTGGGGGAGAGAGAGTGGGTAGTGCATTTTGTGCATTGGCTTTACATGAGTACTGGAGAAATTAATATGGGCTTGCAGACTTTGTAAGCAAGAGCATTTAATGGCTCAGGCATCTCCCAAGACTTTAAGTGTATTTTAAAAGACATATTCTTATATTTCTGTATACATGCATATATTTATATATTTATGCACACATATCCATATAGATATACAAGTGTAAGTTAAAAGAAAACAAGCATATATACATATACAATACTTCTGAATAGGTATGGAATAATATATGTTCTCTATGTTTATAACATATATAAGCAATGACAAAACTTAAAATATTTATTAATGTACACCTTAAAATACTCTGTTAATGCCATATCTATCATACTTTGAGATCATATTCTAATCCTTTCACCTGATTTATTCTGGAATCTCTGGATCTCTCAGCTCATCAAAACATCACATGGAAAATAAGTCATTATTGATGGATGTGTGTGTAAACAATTATAAATGTATCTCCATAGAAAGAATAAATCAGGCTTCAACTTTTCAATTCTTAGCAATGCAGTATTCTCATTATGAGTTAAGTAGATTCTCCAAGGTTCCCTGTGAGTGTTTAGCAGGGAAAGCAGCTGATGGTGAGGCATGGTTGAAGGGTCCCCACTTGCTGAGTGACAGAGAGCTCTTTCTAGTCTAGCTGTCCTGCTCTGAATGAGCTCCTTGGGAACCTCTCTTTCCCCTGCTGGAAGTAATAGCATAGTAACAAAGTTGAGGAGAGAATTTGTCATCTGAATGTTCCTCGAGTGACTCTGTAGCCTTGGTTCAAATACTTTGATGATGTCTTTCATGGCAGAAAGCAGGCTATGATGAATACTAATGTCACAGCACTAACATCCTTAATACATGCGAGGACATAAACATGGGGAGGCTGGGGATCTTCTTTTCTTTTATGTTCTTTATCAAGTCTCTCTGAATTTATGTTCACAAGGAAGAGCACCTGCAAGAAGACTAAGAGCCTCATCCAGCATTGCTGAAGCATCACAACCATTCTAAATACACTTCTAGGACAAACACCTTCCTGGTGTTTCCCCATCTGCAAAATTCAGCTATACAGATTTGATATGAATACATGTCAATCCAGGCCTATGAGGGGTTTTATCAAGCATCTTTCTCTACCTAGGATAATTCAAATCAGAGGGAAACACATCTAGCTAAAAGATTAAATTAATCATGAAATCTTAAGCAGAAATGGCTACATTCTTTTTTCTTTCATAAGTGTTCTGAAAACACAAAATCTAAAACTAGTCCAGAGGCTCAACAGTCACTGGAGACCTGGGTTCATCCCCAAAGTCTGGTCAGCTTTCTACCATGTTGGCTCAGTGATTCAGACAAAAGCCAATCCAGACATCTAACTGTTAGACAAGCACTGGTGTCAGGGTTCAAAATGTTGTGTTGTTTGTCCCCTCTTGGGGACCACACCTTAGTCCCATGGACATCTCTAAGGAGCACAGACAATGAAGTATAGTTGGGAAATGACTGAGTACTCAGAAGTTAGCAATCCTTTTTAGAATACATAAATCCTTATTTTCTGTTACACTGTTACACTTTTCTGTTACATTGCTCTTGAAAGAATCAGTCAGGGCACAGAATCAGGGTAAGCACAATGTTGAAACTTTTTTTTTTTTTTTTTTTTTATCACTTGGTATTGGACACAAAAGCCACAATAATATACTAGAAAATTTCACCTAATCTGTTATCTTTGATAAGTCAGCCATGGACACTACATCTCTCTAAAGGAAAATCTCTGGTAACAATAGAGGTGAGATAAGACACAGCATCAAGGTTTAGTAAGGGTTCTTATGTATGACAGAAAAAGCAATACATATTAATTCTATTTGCAAAGATTTCTTGTAGAACTTACTAGCTTAAAACTAGTGCTCAGGGCTGGAGAGCTGGCTTAGCGGTTAAGGCGCCTGCCTCCTAAGCCTAAGAACGCCGGTTCCAATCTCCAGGTCCTATGTTTAGCCAGATGCAAAGTGACACAAGGGCACAAAATGCCACACTTGACCACAAGGGGGCGCATGCATTTGGATTTTGTTCACGGCAGCTGAGAGGCTGCTGATGCACCCATTCTCTAGCTCTCTCCCTCTCCCTCTCTCTCTCTGTCTCTCTGTGTCTCACTCCAAAAAAAAAAAAACAAAAAAAAACAAAAAACTAGTGCTCAATAAATGATTACTTTCAATTAGGTACGTGTGATTTAATGTGAGATGCTCCCCATAGGCTCATGCATTTGAACACTTGGTTTGTAGTTGGTGGCACTATTTGGGAAGGTTGTGGAACATTTAGAAGGTGAAGACTTGCTGTAGGAAGAGGGGGGAATCCATGGGGACTGGCCTTTAGGTTTTATAGCCTGGCCTTACTTCCCATGCTTCTCTACTGTCCCCTATTGCAGATGTGATGTGATGGACCAGCCTCTTGCTCCTCCTGCATGTCTTCTCCACCATGACAGGGTGTATCCCCTAAAAACCTTAAGCCAGAATAAACCCTTTCTTTTCTGAGGCTGCTTCTGCTCAGGTATTTGGTTGTAACAAAAGAAAGTATCTAAAATAGTAAGTTCAATGAAAGTACTGGTTTTATAATATGTACACTAAAGCGTTTATAAAAACTGCATTTTATGACATTGTGATATCATTTTTAAATGTGGACAATCAGAAAAATCAGGAGAGAGTGCTTGAGAAATCTTTGTATTTATAAAAACTTCACTGGATATTATAGTCTACAGCTTACAGGTATCATCCAGTGGTCCACCTGCCTTGCCACTATAGAAGGCTTTCTAAAAGGGAATGGTCCTATAATATGTGGAAGTGTAGAAAGAGAATTTTTCATTCATTATCTATCGTCTATCTATATATCTATCATCATCTATCTCATCTGTCTGTCTGTCTATCTATCTATCTATCTATCTATCTATCATCTATCTATATCTCTCCCTGCCTATTTCTCTCTCTCAAATAAATAAATGAAAATAAAATATTTTTTTAAAAAGGTGGGGCTGGAAAGATGGCTTAGCAGTTAAGGTGCTTGCCTGTAGAACCAAAGGATCCAGGTTTGATTCCCCAGAAGCCATGTAAGCCAGATGCACAAGGGGGCACACACATCTGGAGATTGAGTAGCTGGCGTGCCCATTCTCTGTCTTTCTCCCTCTCTCTCTCTCTCTTTCTTTCTCTCTCTCCATGCCTATTTCTCTCTCTCAAATAAATAAAAAATATTTTTTAAAAAAGGAAAGAATTTTGTATTTAATCATACTATACTTTAAATTTTTAATATATAACTTAACACAGGAATATGTTATCTTACAGATATAATTCAGATTTTATTATACATGAATTGAATTTTACATCATTGAGTTGTATTCAAAGTGAAGGAAATATATATATATATATATATATATATATATATATATATATATATATGATAGTTTCTCACGATCTGTCTCTCTCTTCTCTCTCTCATGAATGATCTATATTGGCAAAATAATAATGGGAAAATACTTGGAAATAAATGAAGATATTCATTGATATTACCTCAATTTGTCTTTTTTAAATGTAAGAATATTTGACTTCAATGACTATTATTATTTAATGCAATGTAATTTCAGCAATAAACAATGATGTTACAGTGACATTTGGGATTCCTTCTAGGTCTACAAGCTTTATGTACTACAGAATTGTGCTTTAATTAATTTATATTTAATATATATATTTAATTAATTTAATTAATTAATTGTGTTTTAATAGTTCTTTGAAGAACATACTACATACCAAATATCATGCTAGTGCTAAGCAAGAAAGTTGTAATCTGAGCTCTTATGAAATTAAAATTTTAGAAACACAGAGTAAATAAACATTTGTATAAATAAGTTTTCCAAAGCATTAATAACTGTGGTAAAGAAATAATATGGATGCCTTAAGAAACTATAATGGTGGGTGGCCTTGAGGAGATAGTTGAATGGATAAAATGCTAGCTACAAATATATGAGTATCTGAGTTCATATCCTCAGACTTCATGTAAAGGTACATGCTATGTTGCTACCTTCTGTCATCCTAAGGCGAGAAGGGATGTAAAGATAGAGGAGTTGCCTAGGAACTTGTGGGCCACCTAGCTTGGATAATACAGTGGTTAAAAAGCAATGGAGGTAAACTACAAAAGACCCTGCCTCAAACCAGGTGGAAGGTGAGAACCAACACTGAAGTTGTTCTTTGAACTCCATATATGCACACATGCAGCTGCATACATGAACATATATACTGAAAACAACCCCCTCCACACATGCACACAAATTGTAATGGATAGACAGTTGAGGGGGAAACAAATGGGAGAAACATTTCAGGCAAAGGGAACATCATAAGTAAATGATGAAAAGTAAGTATATAAAAATGACAATGTGGCACTGTGGAAACAAGAAGCAGTTTGAAGTGTCCAGTGAAAGCCAGTACACCTAGAAGGAACAGAAGGGAGGGAATGATGAAAGGAGAGAATGAGATGAGAGAGACTGAGGGAGAAAGAGAGAGGGAGAGAGAGAGAGAATCCTGCTTCATGCTCAGTTCTCAAATGCTTCAGTTGTAAAGAAACCTCTCTCTCTCTCTCTCTGGTGTTTGTATGTACAGGGAAACACAGGGATATACAGGTGTGTATACAGATGTGAGGAAGTGTATGTGGAGGCAAAAGGTTGATGCTACGTATCTTCCTGGGTGCCTCTCCACCTTATTTATTGAGACAGGGTCTCTTGCTGATGCCAGCACTCACCCCATTCAGTGAGCCTAGCTATCCAGCTTGCCCTGGGGCTCCACCTGTTTCTGTGGTACTGGGGGGGTTCCACACTTAAGTTTCTATGTTGGCATGGTGTGTGCTTTACCCAACGACCCATCTTCCCAGTCACAAGAGGCCAATCACTTCTCAGTGATGTCCTTAGTACAGAGCAAATGGTATAAGTCATAGGAAGAAAGATCCCTCTTTTTAGAAAGCAAAGAACAAGACAAAAATTTTGCAATGCAAAATGTCTAAAGTATTTATAATACTGCAGGTTACATGAGCGTAGATGAATGTAGATAAAAGCCAGTAATAGAGAAAAGAAATAGATATGTAAATAGGCAGAGAGACTTAGGACTGTTAGGAGAACTGGACTGATGTATGCTTGGTTGGTAGTTGAGTGGTCACAGGGATAAAATGGTGTTAAAATAATGATGGTGACCACAGCAGCAAAAATAAAATCTGTGTGTTTACTAAGTGCTGCTATTGTCTTATGCACCATGAGTGGAATAAATGCATATAGCTGGAAGTAAAATGTATATGTATGTATAATATATATATATATATATACATACACACACACACACACACACACACACACACACACACACACATATAGTATTACTTCCATGGACATGTAAAAAAATTGGTGACTTCATCCTTACAAGTCCTTTATCTCTCACACACAGAACTTATCATGGTATTATTCTTGCAAAGCTTCCTGCAAAAACTTATGACTGGCTACATGACCAGAAACTGGTAACTTTGGGGGCCATGTTTCATCCCTAAAGACCACTGAATAGCATCAAGATAAAGCTAAGTGAGATTTCCAAATGGTTGGGGGTGAGGCTCTGAGAGAATGCTTGTCTAGCACGTACAAGGTCCTGGGCTTCATCCCTAAAATACCCCAAAATAAAACAAACAAAATGTCTCACCTGAGCATTCCATATGAGTGTGAGGAGGCTTCCTGAGAAAAGAGAGTCATAGCATATCAGTTCCCCAGAGCAAGTCTCATGTTAACCAGGAGATATTGGATCCAACAGATAAAAATAAGTACGATTTATTCTCTGCTAGATCAGTTTGGGTTTATTGATTTATAATGGTATTTACTAGAAAAGGTTCCTCCTCTCACAGTCTCTGCACACCCAGTGCTCCCCAGCCTGGTGAGCAGAGCCCTGGAGCTTATCTTTATTTGCTTTTCTCTGTGACATACACCAACTCCCGTTCATTCCGCATTTCTTTCTCTTTATTTCTTCATCCGCTCCTCACTAGTTGTCCTCTGCGACCCTATCCCTAGGTTCCTTCCTAGTTTTGTTCTCTTCATCCACTAATCACCCAGACCAGATCCACCTTCTCTCTGTAACTGCTCTTTGCTCCTCCCCCATTTGGTTGTGGTGTTAAAAATGAAACCTAGGGTCTTGTGCATTCCAGAAAAATTCTCTGTCACTAAGCATCAATCCCACACTTCATCCTTCTTATTTTCAAATATATATTTTAATTTATTTACTTATTTATTTGAGAGAGAGAGAAAGAAAGGAAGGAAGGAAGGAAGGAAGGAAGGAAGGAAGGAAGGGAAGGAAGGAAGGAAGGAAGGAAGGGGCAGATAGAAAGAGCAAATGGCACACCAGGGCCTCCAGCCACTGCAAACGCACTCCAGATTCATGTGCCCCTCGTGCATCTGGCTTATGTGGGTCGGGGGAAATCAAACCAGGGTCCTTAGGCTTTGCAGGCAAAGGGCCTTCACCACTAAGCCATTTTCCTAGCCCCTTTGTCTTTTTTTTTTTTTTTGAGAGAGAGAGAGAGAGAGACGGGGTGTGGGGGGGGGAAGACAGAGATGGGCACGCCAGCAGCCTCTCAGCTGATGTGAATGAAATCCAGATGTGTGCACCTCCTTGTGGTCAAGTGAGGCATTGCGTCATTTTGCATCTGGCTAAACGTGGGACCTGGAGATTGGAACCGCTGGAGATTGGAACCGGCGTTCTTAGGCTTAGGAGGCAGGCACCTTAACTGCTAAGCCATCTCTCCAGCCCCCTTTGTCCTTCTTAATGTCTACTCTTTTCTCTTTTGATAATCTCACTAATGTTATGGCCATTAATTCACAAACATATTGTCTGGAAGTATCTTCAACTTTGATCTTGTTAAAGAGAACATGCTATAGTAAACAGTCACTATGATGTATGTGCATCTGCAGTTAAAAAGAAGCCATAGTTGGGTCATTATATACAGAGTCATTGCTCTCCCGCATGACTGATGGCTACCCCCATAAGGCAAGATCCACATTACCCATGGGGGGGCAGGTAGAAGTCTAATGATGGTACCATCATGACTGTATGTATACTATATACTATATATATAAAAATAATAAAAAAATTTAAAAAGAAAAGAAAAAAGAAAATAAACACTAAAAAGAAACCACATCTGGCAAATATTCAAGATGAAATCAGCCCAACACAGACAGGAATGAGATGCCTGTTCAATAATTATCATTGAACTTCCACGCAGGCCCCCTTATGTTGAAACAGCATACCTAGGCTGTTTTACTTTCAACATAAGTCTTTTTTTCTCTTTGACTGTTGTTTAACAGATGTTGGTATCTTTAATTACCATGGTAGTCATGTAACTCAAAGCTCTTTTCATTTTTTCAGGAATTAAGAAGTCCCCTTAATTTGCAGAGGTAGGAGGGGCGACTTATTTTCTATAGAAGGTTGTCTTTATTTTACTAATGATTCATTATGATAGGACATAGACTCAGTTATGACCATGATTTTGTTTCATACCTCAGATGTGATTTAAACAAGTTTTTCCTCACTGCCAAAAAGGACATATAAACTCATGCAAATAAAAAAAAAAAAACAAACATACATTGTTAAGTAAATGAGCAAGAGAGATTCTTAAATATTCAAACTATTTACTGCCACATCATTAGGAAGGAAAGAAGTATTAACATTAATTTTGTTTATGCTGCACATACTTTAATGACCCAATAAAATTTTCATATAAATTGTATTAGTTACATTGCTCATTGTTACCCACTAACGCATCTTCCCAGCTGCAAGTGGCCAAGTCACTTCTCAGTGAAGTCCTTACTGTGACCAAATACCTGCAGGAGGAGCTTGAGAAAGGAAAGAGGTTAAATTCAGCTTACAGTTTTAGGGAATGTGGGGCTGGAGAGATGGCTTAGCGATTAAGGCACCTGACTGCAAAGCCTAAGAATGCTTGGTTGAATCTCCAGGTCCCAAGTATAGCCAGACATAAAAGTGACACAATCACACAATGTCGCACATGCACACAAGAGGGCACATGCACACAAGAGGGCACATGCATGTGGAGTTCTTTCATAGCAGCTGAAAAGGCCCTGACATATCCATTCTCTCTCTGCCTCTTCCTCTATCTCTCTGTATCTCTCCCTCCCTCTGTCTCTCTCAAATAAAAACAATAAATAAATAAAAGTAAAAAGTTTTAGGGAATACTTTTGGATCAGACAGCTTCTGGTTCACTGAGATGAACTTCCTGACCAGGCACAGTTATAGAGGAAGGGATATTTACTGAAGCTTACAGATCCAGGAAGTTCCATAATGACAGGAATTGGACTGCTTTCACCAGATCAAAAGCCACACTGGACAGCAAACTTCAGGAACTCTACCTAGGCACATTTTGTATATCTTTAGAATGAAATCTCAAACCCACCACCACATCTTAAGATCAACCCAGTGACATTGCCTCCAGCCAGGTGGCTGTAGATGTAAACTACAAACTAATAAAACATTGAATATATTGGGGGTCATCTATTCAAACTACCACATTCCACCTTTGGCCCCCAATAGATTTTAAACCATCACACATCGTAAATTATATTTAGTCCAGTTTTAAAAGTTCCCACAGTCTTTACTAATTTAAGATAGTTCTAAAGTCCTAAGTCTCATCTGAGATTTAATATTGCCTCTCAGTTGCGAGTCCTGTAAAATCAAACAAGTTAAACACTTTCAACATATAAAGGCACAGAATAAATATTTTAACTGGTATAAGACATAGCAAGGAGAGACTAAACAATGCAAACTCAACCACCATCAAGCAATCATCAAACTTCTATAGTTCAAGTTCAATACAACCAGAGACTGGCAGTCTCTAGGTTTTCAATTTTGCCCCCTCCCCCCCAAGCTGGGCAGAGTAGCCAGGGAAAACTTCCATCCCAGACCAACAGTACACTCCATGGTAGTCCTTTTGGAGTTCTGGTATATCCAAAACATCTTCAGGTCTCCATGCAATCCATGGTTCATCTTTCAAAGCCTCTTCAGCCAAAGCCTCTTCAGCCAAAGCCTCTTCAGCCTATCAGGGCATCATGCCCTGCCTCATGTCACATCTCAGCAGTGGCACCTGGAACCATGTGCACTTCATGACCACTCAATGCATTTTTCAAGCTTGTAAAACCAATATCAGGTGTGCAGGACACAGTCTTATTCTTAATTAAAGGACAAAATAAATAATAACTTTGAAAAACAGATTCCTTCTCCAGTCAACTCTTTTCAAAAGAGTTTGCATTTCTAACAGTCTTTCCTCAGGCATCTTTTCCATTGTTTTAATGTAAAGCAGTTGGGCCATCTTCCTTAAGATTGCTAATGTGTTGACAATAACAGGTTCAGTAACCTAAAACCAGTCTCAGTGCCTCTAATTTTAACTTGCTTGAGGCTTCCCAATTTAAAATCTTAAATCTCTTAGACTCATTACCTTTAGCCAAGCACATCAGTCCATTACAAATTTAACCAGGATCAAATTCTCTGGCCTTGGCAGCAGAATGCAGCCAGCCCTTATGCTATTAGCCCAGTTCCAACAAAGTCCCCTGCAGTCTTTGTTTCCCCTTAGATAGCTCATAAGTCAAGCCTCAAAGTTCAATATGGTCTGCACTTAGCATTCTCAAACTGTCATCAAAATAGTCCATAAAACTTGGCTCACCACTCCAGAAGGTGTCTTTCTTTGCAAGCACCAAGTTCATGCCTATTCCTCTAAAACAAAGGTTTCAAAAGACCAAAATCCACATGGTCAGGTTCATTTAACCCCACTCCTGGTACCAACTTCTGTAGCAGACAGCTTCCAGTTCATTGAGATGAACTTCCAGACTAGGCACAGTTATGGAGGAAGGGATATTTATTGAAGCTTACAGATCCAGGGAGAAGTTCCATAATGACAGAAGTGTTGGCCTGCTTTCACCTGGACCAAAAGCCACACAGCGCAGCACACTTCAGGAACTCCAGCTAGGCACATTTTGCATATCTTTAGAATGGAATCTCAAAACCACCACCACATCTTAAGATCTGCCCAGTGACATTGTCTCCAGGTAGGTGGCTGCAGATGCAAACTACAAACTAATAAAACATTGTGTATATTGGGGCCATCTATTCAAACAACCACAGTTTCCATCATGGTTGAGAAGGCATGGCAGCAGGAACATGCAACAATGTGGTCACATTGCAGCCAGAATCAGGAAGCAGAAGATGACTGGGAAGTGAGGCTGGGCTCTAACCTTAAGACTCTCCCCCATGACCCTCTTGTAACAGCTAAGATCCACCTCCTCAGGTTGCACAACATTCTCAAACAGCACTACTGGCTGGAGGTCAAGTGTTCAAACACATGAGCTCTGGGAGAACATTTCATATTCAAACCACAAGAGAATTAATGTTGTTCACAGACATTTATTCAGAGTGGTTCTTTCACACCAATGTAAGGTGATGAGGTATTAACACATGCTGGATTATTTGGTGTTCCCAGTTGTCCTGACAGGCTGGTTTATCTATACCTCACTTACTGAAGAAGGGTGGTGACTGGCAGGTCCATGGGGCAATTCTTTCTCCACAGCAGTGATGCTGCAAGTGGAGTCCCTGCACTAGCTATACCAGTATCCTCTGGAGCATAAAGTGAAAACCATGTCCACCATTCCAGATCTAGCAGAACACAACTCTGGATCAAAATTCAGCAGTCTATTTTCACATGGCCTCCAGGTGCTAAAAGCTATAGCTGATAAAACTTTTATCTAGAGAAGTCCCTTTGTGTCACAGAATTCTCACTAGGTAACATAGACATAGTGATTGAAATGAACCCTTCTTTCTTGTGATGAGAAATTTACATAGAGAGACCTTGCAGATACAACTGAGGACCAGCAATACTCAGATATCCCTGCATTCTAGGACCCTTTCCCCTTGATGGAGAATGGTGCAGCTTCTTGCCAAAAGAGTATGAGAAAGTTAAAATGATGCAAGTGACCTCCAAGACAAGGCTGATTCTCCACAGGTTATGTCATCCCCCATCATTGCCACTAGGTGTCACATTCAAAGTGGTCACCCACTGAGGTACAGTGGTGGGGGCACTTATATACTGGAAAGGCTGAAGAACATGGCTGATAAATGCAGTGATTAACTAGGAGAGTGTAGCAGACAGCTTCAGGTTTGCTGAGATGAATTTCCAGACCAGGCACAGTTATGGAGGAAGGGATATTATTTATTGAAGCTCACAGATCCAGGGGAAGTTCCATAATGGCAGGAGAAGCGGCCTGCCTTCACACGGCCAAGCAGAGAGAGAAAAACCAACCAGTCACACAGCACACCGAGCAAAACTACAGCCCCCAAAGCCACAGCACACTTCAGGAACTCCTGCTAGGCACACTTTGCATATCTTTACAATGGAATCTCAAACCCACCACCACACCTTAAGACCGGCCCCCAGTGATATTGATTCTAGCAAGGTGATTGCAGATGCAAACTATAACTAATAAAACACTGAATATATTGGGGGACATATATTCAAAGTACCACAGAAAACATTTTTATTAATTAATTAATTAATTAATTTAGTTGACAGAGAGAAAGTGGGAAAGAGAGGGAGAGAATGGGCATGCTGGGGCCTCCAGCCACTGCAAACAAATTCCAGATGCATGTGCCGCCTCATGCATCTGGCTAATGTGGGTCCTGGGGAATCTACCCTAGGTCTTTTGACTTTGCAGGCAAGTGCCTTAACTGCTAAGCCATCCTCCAGCCTGAGAGTATTTTTGACAATGGATCCTCCAGTGTGTGCATCAAGGCAGGAGGAATGTGAGCATAAAGAATGTCATTGCCTGTAGCACCAGTTTGACCCCTTCTAAAGGATTCTAAAGGTGACTATCCTTACACATGTAAACTGAGGGCATTTTTTTTCATTCAAAAGAAATAATAAATTTGAAACAAAGAGGTGAAAATTCCAAAATGTGGAACAGAAGAAGGAATAAACATATTCAAAGGACAATAAAACAGACAACAACAATTAAAAGACTTAGCAAAAGTTCTTTCCTTTTTCAGGAAGGGAAACCTAGTGACATGCATTGTCCATTGCAATGGACTGAGGGGCATATTTTTTTCTTTTTTTTATTGACAACCTCTATACTTATAGACAATAAACCATGATATTTTCCTCCCTTCCTCCCAATCGCCTTCAGAACTCTGCTCTCTTTCATATCTCTTCCTTCTTTCCATTAGTCTCTCTTTTAGAAGAATGGTGAGAATAAATATATATCTTTCAATAATAACTCTTAATATCAATGGCCTTCATGTCCCAACCAAAAGATACAGGCTTGCAGTCTGGATTAAAAGGCAGGATACTGCCATTTGTTGCCTTTAGGAAACTCATCTCTCAATAAAAGACCCTCATAACAGGACATACTTTTTATTCTGATAACAAAGGAAAAGCTGCTAAGGTGAATCCACACTCACTGGGAATAACAGTGGAATGGGTAAGCAAGGTGAATCCACACTTACCAGGAATGATAGTGAGGCTGTTCTTGTTGGTTGTAAATAGTACAAGATACTTTGTAGAACTGGTCTGATGTAAATTGTCCCAATAAAATGGCAAAGTTTCCTGATTCTAGACACCTTGGCTGACAGCAGAGAGGTAAAGCTTATAATTTGATGAGAGGGGAAGTGATTTTCATATTGCCTCCTCAGAGAACATTTGCCACTTACTTTGAACTATATGAATTCGGGAAGGGACAGTATTTAGCTCTTTCAGAAATTCTTCCCAAGGTTCCAAGTTGAAGCTCACACATACCCAGGGCTACCAGGTCCCACCATGACACACATAGGAAAATGAAAGTAAGCCAACTCTCCAGTCCCAGATGTAATATCTTCACTACCATGGTACAAATAGGAAAATGAGTAATCTCTCTCTCCAGTCCCTGACATAACATTTTTCAGTACAGACTACAATACTACAATATGATAGGTAGCTAATCCAATCTGGCAAAGTAGTTTAGTCTTCTCCAATACCTGAAAGGAAAAGTGTCAGAACCAGTTGACTTTCACGTGGCAGGGACTACAGTATACAGTAACACCTCTGTGCACTAGCAGTGGCCCAGGTTTCTGTGTTAGGATAAATTGCTTGTTTTCTGACAGCATTCTTACACACTGAGGACAGTGTTCAGATTCAGGGACACTATGCTGATGACATGCTAATGAGACATGTGAAGCCATCAATGGTCACAGATGCCTTTCTGGAGCAGTGTGCACCAGACAATGGGGAATACACAGAGACTCAAATCTAGGTATATTGGTGATGTTCTTGAGGGGCTGGGAGCCTGGGATCTGTCGAGGTTCATGACTCAAAGTGAAAGCAAAGGGATTGCAGTATATTGCTCTTCTGATGCGACAGATGGAGCTTCACCTGCTCAGGATTCAGACCTGCTTCCTTCTGTTCTGACAATCAAGATCTGGACCTGAGGTTCTGTACAGCCCATCCTGATAGGCCACCTGCTGCTGAAGAAATTGCAGTAGACAAGAAGGTCATGCCATGCATCTTGCTTTCTGCTGGGACTGATTCTTGGCAGCAGAATGGGCAATGGACACACTTCCATGTGCAACTCCATGTTTAAACTTCCACGCGCACACTTCCATGTGTACAGGCAGAAGCTGGACTCCAGGGGGGCATGATCTATGGCGTATCTTCCTGTGCCCTGCTTGCTCTGCTCATTCCTTTGGTTTCCATGTGCTTTCCCTTAGTCAAATGGATGCTTGGAAACCCCTGCTCCTAAGAAACTCAATTTGCCAAATGGAAGACACTAAAATGGGCACAAAATTATCAACCAAATTCCTCTTTCAATACTTCTTCAAATATTTTATTTTAAAAAGAATGTCAAATCTTATACTCCAGTTTGCAAATTTCCCTTCCCCTAAATAAACTACACAGTCGTAGCAAAGAAAACAGTGAAAGGAATCAACAGGGTTTTGTAACAAAATCCTGGTTTCAGCAGATTTTATATTATGTGACTTTGGACAAGTTATCTAATCCAAGCACTTATTTTCTTTTAATTTATAAACCAGATAAAAATGTTTTTACCTTCAAGATGTATTTTGTAATGCCTACTATGCCATAAGTGTCTAGCAGTTCACTACCAATGTCATTGCTATTATTACTATCCACATGTCATAGAAATAGCTTCATATAATTCTTTAATTACTCCATCCATGAAGAAAAAATATATTCAATATACTTCCTTTAAAAATATTCACAGAGCTGATTTGAAGGAATTCCTGTTCTTTTTCTCTTAACTATTTCTGAATACTCTTGTGCTTTCTTGGAATCACAGACTAAATTGCTACCAGCCATTCACATTGACCTTGACATATGGAGGCTGAATAAAAAAAAAGCTACAGTCACCAGCACCTGTAAGAATGACATTGGTATTTTAAATAATCAATGAAAATCTAGAATTTGATAAAATTCCTCACTCCCCACAGTGAATAACATGCTATTCTTCAGTTAGCTTTTAGGGAAGAAATTTCCCTCTTGAAAAAATCAAGGGGCTAGTAAGATAGCTTAGCAGTTAAGGCACTTGCATTCAAAACCTAACAAGCTGTGTTCACTTCCTCAGTATTCATGTAGAACCAGATGTACAAGGTGGCAAATGTATCTGGAGCTAGCAGTGGCTAGAAGTCCTGGTGTGCCCATATTCATTCAGTCAGTCATTCTCTCCTCCTCCTCCCTCCCTCCCTCCCTCCCTCCCTCCCTCTCTCTCTCTCCTTACAAATAAATAAATAAATAAATAAATAAATAAATAAATAAATAAAATATTTTCAAAGTCAGTTGGCTAGGAAGATGCCTTAATGTACACCAGCTCTTGCTGTGCAAGCAGAGGGCCTGAGATGGTTTGAACCTGCTCTAGTTTGATCCCTAGAATCTATGTAAAAGTTGGGCATGGTCGAGTTCAACTATAACCCCAGGGTTGTGGGGAGCAGATACAGGAGAGTCACTAAGGGTCACTGGTCAAATATTCTAACTAAAAACAACAGCTTTGGGTTCAGCAGGAAACTCTGTATCAAGGAAATAACCTGCAATAGTGACACCCCTGACATTCTTAGGACTCCACACACACATGCACAGGGTATATACATCTACACACACACACACACACACACACGCCTCTCACATGCATAAATCAGACAAAAACTTGCAATTTAGTCTTCAGCAGCAAATTTTCTGCAGTTAGAATAAACTATTGCTCCAATTGTCATTGTCAAAGTGATTGGCTCTTGGCAAACTCATATTTGATTTAAAAACCCAACTGCTACCAGTCCAAGAATGATACACAATACATTAAAGTAGGAAAAGAGAAATTTTGTTCCACTGTGATTTATTGTGTAAAGACTGAAATAAAATAACAGAAATTATAAATAATTTAAAACTTATATTTTTCCTAAGGACAAAAATAATGAAAGTAATTATTTGGGGAGATGGCCCATAAGATGTTTTCTATATTTGTCTGACACATCAAATAAATGAACTTTCTAGTGAAAGCCTTCTGGTATGAATATATTTCAACCTGGAGGATATCAACTTATAAGTAGAATTACACATAGAAATCCCCTCTAAGTATAAAATCTATTATCCTCATTACTAGAACTCTGTGAACTCTTGATATCTGTATGATAGCACATATCATAACTAATCATTTTATGACACTGCCTACATTATTTGGGTATATCTTTCTGCATTATCTGATGTTCTCATTGCTTTCCATCCATTCCTACTAGTTTTCTTTGTGACATAATGACTTCATCAAAAGTTCATTTAAGGGGCTCCACGACTGTGAGACACAAAGAAGATGCAGAAGAATATTTGGATACTGTGTCAAACTGCTATATTTGCTGAAAGAAAAAGAGTGTGAATTTACCTAGTAAAATCCTAAAATTCACCAAGACAGAGCTGGGAGATATAAACCAGTGGTAGAGCACTTACTTAACAAGCCAAGGTTGTGGGTTTGATCCTTAGCCCCATTCTTTAAAAAAAAAAAAAAAAAAAAAAAAAGCTCAGTAATACAAACTAATGTTTTTGTCTGAAAAGTGGACTATAAGGGAATGCAGTCAGTTTCGTGAGCAGTATTAAAGAGATGAAGCATTAACTAGGTAGTAAAATAAATTTCTAAATAACATTACAAATGGTTCAGTAGAATTGGCCTTTGGAAACTATTGAACATTTCATTTTACAACTAACTGAGAAAAAAAAAGTTCTACTTATAGTTACAGGAATGCCATTTTAGCTTCAAAATTCCAATTGACCTACGGTACATACCTAATACCACAAATATAGTGAGCCTAAAAATGCTAATTTCTTACATAGCCTTTTTTTCTCCTTTTTCAAATAAAAAAGAGCTTAACAAGCATCTAATTTTGGTTAAGAACATTAAAGAAGACCCTTCCGCCTCCCAATTTTCATAAATGACTTTTCTTATAGTGATCCATTCACTTAATGGTCCTTTCAATTTTCTCTATTGCTTTGCTTTCATACTCAGCCTTGGGTATAATAGTTTCAAATACTTCTGTCTTCTTGTTCACACTCAACACAAACTAATTATCATTTTCTAAGATGTAGACCCTGGCAGCATACAGTAGAGTTTATGGGCTCCTGTATCTGTACAGTGCTGCAAAAATATAAGGGGAAGCTTACTTCCAGTTTTTATTTAAGTGCCTTATTCCATGCAAAGGGCCAAGTCAATATCTCCTAAGTGGTTAAAACAGATAAAACGGTTTCCTTGTCCTTGTGATAAGGGAGTAAATAACAGATGTCCTCAACAGGCAAGGAAACCAAGTTCTGTGTGGGTCTCTGTGACATCCGCTTTGGCAACAGGTGATTTAGTGCATTTTAGAGTGTAGCCGTGCTCATGGCTTTCAGCACCACTTACCCAACTTGTGCATTTCTTCCTTTCAGTTTCAGACCTTTTTTTGAGAAAGGGATGCAGGCTGAATTTTAACCTGACACTTCCCTGCTTCTACCTCTTCCAGTGCTTGATCAGCTTCAGAAGCTGAATTTCACTACTCCCTTACTCCCTTCTTTGCTCTTCTCCTCTTTTAACCTCTCCTCTAATTATGTCATTGTAATAATTTTCTTTTTAAAAATATTCTGTTTATTTATTTGCAGAGAGAGAGAGAGGAGAAAGAGAGAAAGAGAGAATGGGTATTCTAGGGCCTCTAGCCACTGCAATTGAACTCCAGTTGCATGCACCACTTTGTGCATCCAGCTTTACGTGGGTACATGGGAATCAAATCCGGGTTGTTAGGCATTGCAAGCAAGTGCCTTAAGCTCTGATCCTATCTATCCAGCCCATGCTATTGTTTTATATCCAACATCTATTTGAGTTAAATCAATGTGGGTATTCTTAAATCCTTGTTTAAATTTTCATGTATTTTACCTACATCCTTAAAATTTCACAATATGTGTGATTCTTCTCTTTCTGTCCATCACTTGTTTTTGACAAGAGTTAAGTTCTGTTCATCTGCAGTAGAAGTGCTCTCTTTTCTTGTCAACAACTAGAGATCAGTAGTGCTATAAATATTCTCAGTAATTAGCCCTGTATACTCATTTTCTGTAATAGAAACTTAGAAGACAGTAGCAGTAGCAGAAAAAAAATAATTCCTCTAACTTCTTAACAACTTAGCTAGATATAACTACAATCAATGCATTTCTACCAGTGAGATTATACTTAATTGCCTCTCTTTATTTAATAACACAGCATATAATGACTAAATCTCAATCTAAATCTCCCCCATGTCAAAACACGCACACACACCAAAATATAAATAGGTCAATGCCTACAAGTTTAGTAAGTAAACTGGACAATGTTAAGAAAGCAAAATACTACCACATCGTGTTTCTCCTTCTTCAATGTCTACAGGATATCCATATGAAAATTGGAAAGAATGAGTACTTAATAGAGGCACTGTCCTTTTTTTTTCTCTAGCTAGGCCCCTCTAACCAGGCTTTGGCCAATGCAAATGTAATTATCACACAAATATGATAAGTATGCAGAACCTGGCTCTTTATGTGTGGTTTGGTAGAAAGTCTCATGGAGCCACAGTGAAGTGTTTTATGGAAGACAAAAAATTGTTTACTCATTTCATACACAGATTTTCCATATAGCTCAGACAGGGGTTCTGCACCCTATGAAATTCATGAATGAATGCAATAGCTTGCTAGCCTGGGAAGAGGAAACTTATTTCTTTCCTTTGGAGGGCTAAAACTTTATGATTGGGTCAAGCTCATTTTATTAGATTTTTTTAGAAGACATTTTCTCTCAAAAGTCTGCTCAATTGCAAATAATCCAGTGTCTACAAGGTTGCCTGATAGATTAATATTCCATTCAAAAATATAGACGGATTTTCACTTGATCACATCTAACACCTTGACCACTGTGGAGAAAAAAATGCTTATTTGTGACACATGTTTTGTATGAGTAATCAATAGAGAATGACTGAGAAGATGAGATCAGGGAAAAGGCAGAAATGTCAGGGGAAGGAAGGCATCAGAGAGGGATGAATCTTATTGTGGCACAGGGACACACACATTCTATGGAAGATGGATAAAAAAAAAGGAATGGGGGACTGCTGATATGAGGTAAATGTAGTTGGAAAGGCTATAACTCAGAACTGATTTAATATAGAAAAAAATGACCAAAAAGAAAGCCATTTATTAGTGCTTTCCTAGTTGGTGTGAAGGGTTTGTTTTAGCTCACAGTTTGAGATCTTACAGAATTTGGTAGCTTGTTTCCAGAATTTAGCCTTTTCTTGTTTGTAATCAGTCTAACTTCTCTTTCCAAAGGCAAACACCACTATTTCCAAGTTCATACTCAACTTGTCCAACTTAGCAACTTAGGAAGAAAGAGGCAGGAAGATCGAAGAAGTCTCTTTCTTGAAGAATGAAGTACATCATTAGGAATGAGGCACCATAACCACAGTCAGCCTTCATTCAGTGCAGGTCTTCTTTGAAATAATCTTTCCTTGGTCAGAGACAGAGGATGTTCTATTCTGCTCCAAGACCCAGAGTAGGAATCAGTCCCACATGAATAAGTTGATTAGCATGTGGGAGTCCATAGGGATAATTTTCTGAGAGGAGTAACTAAAAATGAGATGCATACTGCCTAGACAGAAATAACAGATGATCACTATGAAACTATGTGTTGGAAAATGAAAGACCAAATCAAAGTATATTTAGAATAGAGAAAGCCTGATAATCAAATATAATTGGGATGAATGTTAGTCATCCAATCAAAATATTCTATCATGGGCTGAAGTGATGGCTTAGTGGTTAAGGCGCCTTCCTCCTAAGCCTAAGAATGCTGGTTCGATTCTCCAGGTCCCATGTTTAGCCAGACGTAGAGTGATGCAAGGGTGCAATGCTGTACTTTCTCACAAGGGGTGCACATGTCTGGAGTTTGTTCACAACAGCTGAGAGGCTGCTGGCACACCCATTCTCTATCTGTACCCCCCCGACTCTTTCAAAAAATATTCTGTCATAGCAATGTTTCATAAAAATACATAAATATATTAAAAACCCACATGTATATCCTTCTGTTATTTTATATCTTCTCTATATTGAGTATTTTGAGCTAGTTTGTTATTTGATATCTTGTGTGATGCACAAATGTATATGTATAATGTATATACATATTATTTGGTATCTCACGTGATACCCAAATACACATATATAGCATCTAGGTGTGTAAGTATATAGAGAAAAAGAGAATGAGGGATTGTGAAAGAGACTGACTGGGAGCCACAAAGACACATCTGTCTATCTTCTCTTGTGGAATCATAATCCTTTCAATGAACTTGTATCTGACAGGCATCATCTGGAAAAATAATCAACTATTACCAAATACAGGCCTGTGTTTAAAGTGACATGAAAACTGAAAAGCATTTGTAAAACAATCTTAAGCTTTTTTATAGTGTTTAACATTTCTCTCAAATATTCCATTTCTGTGGTGGTCATCACCAATAGCTTCAAGCTTGCCAAATATGCCCAAGACATGCAAACTGATTGTCTTTGAAACAACATATCTTAAATTTGTATTTATCTCAGTCACTTCAATGGTTTCACATAATTTTAATTGCAATATACAATTACACTAATGCACATTACTGAAATAAACTGGTTTGGAAATAAGTACAATAAATTCTTGGTTGCCAAAAATTCAACCGATGCAGGGCATACTAGAGACCAGACTACTAGCTGTGAACTCACAGCATTATCAGGCAGTACATCTTACAAATACAGTAAAGGTAATTCCAGCACTCAGGAAGCTGAGGTGGAGGAGCTATAGAGACACTGTCTCTGGACTAAAAAGAAAGGAGAGATGAAAGGAAAGAGAACAAAGACTTTCATGGCAGGCAGTTTACATATGAACTAGTTAGAGAATGACTGGTGGCCAGTTCAAAGCAATCACAGGAAGACAGCTATAGACGTATTTGACAAGATACAGCATTGCTCAAAATCTGAGATACACATATTATGTATTTATACATAGCCATTGTCAGTTATTTACTCTCATATTCTCTGGGCTATCTAGGTTGCAGATCTCTGTTGATAGTTCTTACCACATGCTAGAGGCCAATAACCTATAATTTAAACATCGTTAGATTAAAAGCGAGATGGTGTTACCCAGACATTCTCACTCTCCCTCAGTCTGGAAAGGAAGTTCCCATGGGGATGCCTGTGACACACAGAGGCCCCTTACTCTGTACTCTTTTGGGGGATGGGGGATGGGAGGAGTCAGAGCTAAACCTTTGTGCACAGTTGTAATATCTCAGCAAGTTTTGTAGTTGAGTCATCCCCATGCCTCTTCACAGGCTCTCCCCAAGTGGAAGATGAATATGAATGAAGAAGGCACTCATGAGCTATGCAAAAGGAAAAAGTTCAAATTCAAATGCTCTGCTGAGTTCCTTAATTAGTTGGGTGTACGTTTCCACTAAATGTCTTTCATAAAGCAAGTAAAAATAAACTTCACATTGGATGAATATTTCCCCCATCCAGAGAAAACTTCATACATACACACACACACACACACACACACACACACACACACACACACACACAATTGTAATCTCTTGAAAAGTCTTTACTATGTTCCAGATCCTCCAGTAAAGATGCCAGTGATTCAGAAATGAAGAGTGTTACAGCAAAGCTTCTTGCTGTTGACAAGATCCAATCCACAGAGTGCTCAGGTTCTGGGTGAGTGCCGAGTGTGGGCATTAGTGCAATTATCATCTGCTGTATAGAGGGACCCATGGCCCACTTTGTACTGGAACAATATATTAGTTACTTTACTCATTGCTGTAAACTATTAAGTAACAGGAAGTAGTTTAAGGAACACAATGGTTTATTCTGTCTTACAGTTTCAAGGGGTCATATTCCTTCAGGTTGGGGAAGTCATGACACCAGGAATAGGAGGCCAACTGGTCACACTGCATTTAGTTAGGAAGCAGAGGACAAACAGGAAGCAAGGCCTGGCTACTAAACCTCAAGGCCCATCCTAAGTGACTCACTTCCTTAAGCAAGGTTCCACTTCCTAAAGGTTCTACAACCTTCCCAAACATCACTACCAGCTGGGAACCAAGTGTTCAAAAACATGACCCCATCGGGAACATTTCACAATAAACTATATGTACTGTTTCAACAACAACAACAACCAACCAACCAACAATCCAGTAAATATATGCTCTAGAAGAAATTGAAGGAAAGAATTTCCCAGATCAACATGAAATGGAAAAATGAGAAATACTCAGATTTTTGTCAGTGGAATGACTAGATATGAGTATGTCCTAGGGATCTAGAAAAGACTAGCACGTCCACATTGCTGACCTGTACATCATCCATATGTTTATGCAGATTCTCACTATATGCTAAATTCTACACTGTTCTTAACTAATGTCTCAGCTATTCTTGAGGAAAAAGGTCTTATAGTAATTTTCCTAATATCATATGCTTTTCTTTATCATCTGTCATCTTTATTTGACATGCAACTCTTGATCTAGCTTTCCACTGGTGTTATTTCAATACTACACCTTTGCCTCATGTACTGCTGGGGCACCTAGCATGAACAATTATAGAAAACCTTAATGAAAGAAATGGCCATGACAATGAATATGCAGTGTCTCACTGTGCTTCTATTAAATGAATTATTAGAAAGAAAATGTATTGCTTATAAATAGAATTATGGTTCAAGTCCTTATTTTCCTTGCCAGTGTCTTCTCACAGTCATTGAGCAAAAGTCAGTGACCTGTGTGCCAAGGGCCAGGCAATCAATGGAGGATAAAGTTAGGTACATGTGAACTGGAGCTATTAAACTGCAAGGTGCTCAAGGGACGGCTTGGTGAAACAATACTTTGCATGCAAACATGAGAACCTCTAGCACTCTTGTTTGTCCTCTGCTTCCTGACTAAATGCAGTGAGACCATCTGGCTTCCTGTTCCTGCTGCCATGACTTCCCCAACATGAAGGAATATGTCCCCTTAAAACTGTAAACCAGAGTAAACCATTTTGTTCCTTAACTCCTTCTGAGAGAAAACCCATGTAAACATGAGTTTGGATCTCTAGCACTCACTTAAAAGCCACACACCTGCAATCCTGGTGGAAAACAGAGGTATCATTAGGGATTGTTGGAGAGTTGGTCTAGCCAAATTGGTGAGCTCCAGATTCATAGAAGGATCCTATCTCAAAAATAAGGTAAAGAATAATTGAAGAATCCTAAAGAAGGCCACATACATGTGCATCCATAAACATGTGAGGCCACATATATGGACACACACACATGCAAGCATGCATACACACCATACATATATGAAAAATAAATAAATCAGTAATAATAATAATCTGAAGCCAAAATCATATTTTAGTTCAGATATTCACAGCCTTGAGCTTTCTGGTTTTATGAAAAGCAAGAATGCATTTAATCTTGAGTAAAAATCATGACATCTGGACTGGAGAGATGGCTTAGCAGTTAAGGCACTTGCCTGCCAAGCCTATGGACCCAGGATTGATTCCCCAGTACCAATGTAAGCCAGGTGTACAAAGTGGCTTATGTGTCTGGAGTTTGTTTACAATGGTTGAAGGCCCTGATGCACCCATTCTTTCTCTCTGCCTCTCTCTTTCTCCCCCCTCTCTCTCAAATAAGTAAATAAAAATTAAATTTTAAAATTCATGACATTTTATTTTCAAAGGAATATTTTAGTGCTATTTGCTGAAAGTATTTTCCCTGTTTTCAATTCCTTCATTTATCTCATATTTATTAGTTTGATTGTTTGTGACAGGGTCTTACTCCATATCCCAGGCTGGCCTCAAACTCACTATGTAGCCCAAGCTGGCCTCAAGTTTGTGTATGATCCTCCTACTTCAGCCTCCCTACTGATGGTATTATAGGGATATATCATCATGACTGGCTAAATAACCTTTGGTGTTTTTGTTTTTGTTTATTCTGAAACAAGGTCTTCCATAGTCTAGGCTGGCTTTGAACTTGCTATGTAGCTGAAGATGACCTTGAACTACTGATCTTTCTGTCTCCATTTCCCTAGTGCTGGTACAATAGACATGAGCCACTAGGCCTGGTCACATCTCAGATTTAAATCCCACTGGGGGCAGGTGGAGAGGACTGCCCATTGTGAACACCATGGAAATCAGCTCTTGTTAACACAAGTTCCTGGAAATTAATGATGATAGTGAAAGCAAAGACAACACTGGTCCATGACCCTTGCCTATCAGAAGAAGATGTTTAGCCCAGCCTGCTGCAGATAAGCAGAGAGGTTTAGAGGGCTTATAGTAGCAGCAATCCGGACATGCTTTCCTCTGAGGACTTGTTGGGGCTGTGGAGGATTCTTGAGAACTTCAGCTAATAGGGCAACATACAAGTGAGGAAAATAAATGCCAGGGGTTCCCAGGATCATTAGAAAGAACAACAACAAAAGAAAGAAAGAAAGAAAGAAAGAAAGAAAGAAAGAAAGAAAGAAATAAATAAAGAAAGAAAGAAAGAAAGAAAACTTACAGAATGCTTTGGCTCAGGAGCTAGAGGAGAGCTGCCAAATTTTGGAGACATTCTACACATCTGTCAGGAGTACTGAGCAGCCATAGGGACTACAGCTGACCCTCCTACAACTCAGCTCCTGTCATTATTAAATTGAACGGGGAGAAACAACATCCTTAGCTAAGAAATACTGAGCTTCTTTCTCTGAAATCGAGAATAAATACAGACAGAAGATCAAGAAGGATAAAAGACAGGCTTCATGGAAGCAATGCACTTGGGCCAAACACAGTTTGTTATGTTTATGCACAGACAAAAAATGCCAGCCCAAAATCCAGATGTTGGCAAAACATGTTCAAAATATGAATCTAAAGGTAAAAACAGTGCATGATTATTAATTAGCTTGTTTCCTATTTACATCTTAGGGTACAGCTCAAAGACACAAGGGTATATTAGGAATGCTTGGAAGATGTTCTAGTCCAGACAATTCAATACAGACTATATACCGAGAATGAAACAAAAATAAATACTTCTTGGGATGATTGGAAACTTACTTGTAACAAGGGCAAGGAGAGTTTGATTAGATAGAATTGAAAACATTCTCTATGTGGCTTTCCTCCAACACTCTCCATCCTATTCTTTGAAACAAGGTGTCTCACTGAACCCAGAGCTCTGCAATTCAGATAAACAAACTAGCTAGTGAGCCCCAGCGATCTCTTATGTGTTTTTCCAACTCTTGGATTACTGGTATACAGCACACCTGATTTTATGTGAATACTGGATATCTAAACTCAGGTCCTCATGATTGCTGGGCCCAACTTCTTGAAGTTTTCTACCCAGTAATGTCACTGTGAGGACTTTCCTCAGTGAGCCATCTTCTCATCCTCCAATATCACCTTTCATATGAATACTTCTCTTCATTTCTTTGCTTTGAGATTTAATTTTCAATGTTTTATTTTTGAGTAGTTCATGATACTATTTCATATCTTATAGTAAACTTATGAGCATCTATATACACATGAAATGAATCTTCTTTCACTTATTTATAAATCCATGGATAATTATTAGTTGGTTAAAACATAGTACCCTTGGGATTTTAGTCATGGAGTATGGCCATTCATTATGTCTACGTGATATGCGAGCTTAGGACAGATCTCAACAGATACTCTATAAACTACTGCTTTTTCTTGCCTCACTCACAAGTCATCATTCACCCCTCCACAATTACCCATGTGAGCTTTCTAACCCATCTGTTCACATTCCACAAACATACTCAAACACCACCCTGATTTTTGGAATCAAGTGCAAACACCTTTTTCAGAATTTTCAAGAAGATTCACAACACAACTTTGGCTTTATGTTCAGCCATATTTTGTGCTGGGCACTTGTATGTTCTGTGTTTCTACATCCATTCAGAAATGCAACCACTCTAAACATTGTTTTAGTACCTGCAATTTCTAGGAAAATAATACAGACCAGAGAGTCAATGGAACATCACAGAGTTATTTTCAGTCACAGACAAGAAAACCTCAGGAAAAACCTTAGGGCATATGTGGGTTGCAGCAAACACTAGACAAAACGCCATTAGCTCAGATCTCCATAGAATTCAATGGCCATAGATAATACTATATGTTCAAAGTTGCATATCATTCAAAGATCCAGATGATAAAGGCTTGGTCTTAAGAAGTGGTAGAAAACTAAGAAGCTGGGTTTAGTGGGCAGTCTATAGTTCACCACAAGCATACCCTTGAAGAGGATTATGGGCTCCAGCCACCTTCTCCTTTTGTTCCCTGGAAATGATGGGGGCCGATTGGCTCTGTCATGGTCGCCTACTATCATATACTCACCCCAAACCCCAAACAAAAAGTTTAACCAATCCTGGACTGATAGCTCTAAAAATGGCAGACACAATATAACTTTTATCAAGGTAAGTTGATTATTTCAGGTACACGTAATTATAGCAAAGGAAAATTGATGAAAACAGATGGCTTCCACACTCTTTAATATCTAAAGACCCAAAGGGTAAATGGGAATCAACCAACCAAACAGTGCAATAGTGACTAGTACTCTAGGGAATCAGAGTCTTCCCAATATTGCATAAATGGGAAAGTTTTGAAGACATGTGGTAAACTCAAGGTGGCTGGAGCAAAGGACTGGGCTACAGAATGAGTCCCTGGTAGTTCACCAACCATGTCCACCTATTTGTTCTCTGGTGCACATCTCCCATAGTCCTCCTCCTCACTATCTGCCTGGTGAACTCCCAAGCATTAAGCAATCTTTTCTAGCAGCACATCCCCATGGCAAGGGATCTCCCTGCACCTGCTTTATAGCCTACCTGTATGAGTTATTGTACTCATTAGTGCATACAAATACAAGACAAGAAACGGCTTAAGAAATAAAAGGTTTTATACTGGCTTATGGATAAAGGGGATATATTCTATCATGATGGGAGTGGGGGACATGGCAAGCTACAAGATCCAGAGGCTGGCTAGTCACATTATAGCCACAGTCACAAAGCAAAATACCAGCAGGAAATGATGCTTCACTATAAAAAATCAACACCTGTCCCGAGTGGCCTACTTCTTCCACTTCCTAAAGGTTCTATAACCTTCTCAAATAGCATCATGAATTCAGGTCCACTCATTCAAACTCATGAGCCCTTTGGGAGACATTTTATATTCAAACCACAACACTGCCCCAAACCATACTTAGAGATATTTCCAGGTTTTACAGTCACTGGCCTGTTTATTTTCTAACAGCTTCACTCAATTCTGTAGGCTTTAAGAGTAAAGATTTGAGATCTCCATTTTTTTCTTGAGTCCTAGCATAGAGCAAGGCATAGAGTAGATGCACATGTTTTTGAGGGAAATGGAGTGGAGCCAGTTAACATCCTATCTTTTGTTATTACAACCCATCTGCAAATTCAGTCGCCTGCTTTATTAGATAGGCAATCTGCTCTGGGCATGTATTAGGAAATGAAATTAATTCAAAGCCTCCCAATGAAAACATGAGTGACTCATGGCATCTTTATCTCTTCTAGATAATATAGAAAAGGACCAGTGACAGACCCATAGCCTGATTTGTTTTAAAAGCCTACATAGACTGGACCTGGTAACCTTCTGGGGAGAATAATTAATTAGATTGCAGCAGAGAGAGAACAGAAAGCAATGCAAATATTTGATTCTTTGTAAATGAGGACAGAGTTCAAATTAATGTGCAAAGTATGTCACAGGTAATCTTTGGGGACCTGCTCCACCACAAAAGAAACACAAAGCAAGGTAACAGTGGAGGTGTTCTTTTATCTTCATACCATGTCTTCTTTTAGCAATCATTTTCCTTTTCAAATAAAAGGAAAACAAACTGTATTCAGTACATTTTTATCAGGGGAGTGCCAAAAATATTAATGCTCATCAAAAAGATCTTTGTAATAGCAAAGAAGAAACAATAATAAGGGACAATGGTAAAAATTTAGGAAAGCAAGGTGAAAACTGAGACTTTCATTGGTCCCTGTAATCAGAGGGCCTGTGTTTGGAAGGAACCAGCAGAGGTAACAGCTTTCTTGCTAAGGAAATTAAGGGCAAATTACAAAGGGGAAATGTACTGTGCTTGTACACATATTTCCATGTGTTATTTCACTTATTAATGGCAATGCTCTCTTCTCAAAAAGCTCTTATGAAGTGAGAAAAGGATATAAGCTAATTGAAATATTATTTGGAAAATAATGTGACAAGAAGAGGAAGGAATACCAATAAAATAACTGGCTGGGTATATGGCTTCATTTGCATCACGTGCCTTCAAGTTATAAACTAACCTGTATAAAGTGTGTACAAACATGAAATCCTCAAAAATATCCATGCTTTGGCCTCTCAGCAGCATCATCCAGTCTCTTTGAATATGCCATTGCTAATCAAATACATACCTTCCACGGTTGCTCGCTTTGGCTGTATGGTGATGGCTCCTTCGGCGATATCTTCATGCTGATGGAGTGGGTTTACCTTGGATCCCCAGCTGTCTGATCCCACCCACAGAAAATGGCCCACTTGGTCAGCTCTTTTGGCTGCTGCAAGGATCTGCCTATGAAAAGGAACATTTAAAAATATATTAATGCTAAAGAACAGAAGTGGAACATAAGATTATTTAAAATAAAGGAGAAGGAATGAAACTATTCCATCTCTAAAACTAAATAAGCTTCATGAATATGTAAACAGATTTGTAAACCAATAATAAAAATGTCAAAATCATTTGGCCAAAATAGGTGAAGGACATTAAAAGTCAAAAGAAAACAGGAAAAATATAAATAAGTAGTATACTAGAGATACACACTTATGCATTAGAAAAGGTGAAAATATAAATTAGAACTGAATTCAAGATTTCTCATATTGGTCAAAATACTTGTTTGATTTTGTTTTGTGAGCTTTGGCTTAGGCTTGGAGAAATAAGTATACTCATTCTAGATGGTGATAAATACCATTTCTTGAAAGCAACATGAAGATAAATCACAGCTTTCAAGTGATTGATTAAAATGAAGAAAATCCCATATTCAACATGAAGAATGATGTTTATAGATGAAAGCAGTTTTTAAATATCAAGGACAACAAGAGACAAATCACAGCAAACAAGAAAGTAGTTATTAGTAAAAATGTTGTAACAACATGATTTGTAGACAAATCAAAGGAAAGTCCCTGATCAACTAACTCAGAGTTGATTATTTAGAGGGACTCCAAGAACAACAGTTTGACTATCATTTGATGTTGAAGTGAAACAAAGAAAAAGAAATGAGAGCCTATCTGACCCCCGAGAAGTTGTGAGGGGGGGGGTGAGGAGTTATGGAAACGATTTGAGTAGAGAAGGGTCATGATCTCACCCCATATTTTTAAGCAAACATGGTAGCGTGGGAGTGGAAAGTAGATTGCAGGAAGCAAGAATGCAAGCAGTAAGAGGTTATACATAATTCAGGTGATGGCATCCACCTAAATAGGTAGAACTCTTGCTTATTTCTCTCTGTTTTAGGTGTGGGCACTACCTGATGTCACATCCTCCTCTAGCATAATCTCTGCTGGGTACTATTTGGACATGAATCATATAAAAAGAAAAAACCTGGCCTGGAGAGATGGCTCACCAGTTAAAGATGCTTACTTGCAAAGCCTCTGACCGAGGTTTGATTCCCTAGTACCCAATAAAGCCAGATTTAGAAAATGGTGTATATATCTGGAGTCCATTTGTAGTGGAAAGAGGCCCTGACATGACCATTATCATGTTCATCCATTCTCTCTCTGCTTGCAAATAAATAAATAAAACTAATGTAAAAATGCCCATAAGGTGATATAGAAAAATATTACTGACTAATGATAATATCATTTATAATAATTTTGTGATTATATTTCTTTAGTGCAATGATGGCTAATTTCATAATATCAGCTAGCTTTTTAAAAAATAATTTAAGCCAGGCGTGGTGGCGCACGCCTTTAATCCCAGCACTCGGGAGGCAGAGGTAGGAGGATCGCCATGAGTTCAAGGCCACCCCTGAGAATACAGAGTGCATTCCAGGTCAGCCTGGACTAGAGAGAGACCCTACTTCGAAAAACCAAAACAAATAAAAAAAATAATTTATTTGAGAGAAAGAGGAAAAATGTGCCAGGGCCTCTGGCTGCTACAAATTCCAGATGCATGCACCACTTCATGTGTCTGGCTTTATATGGGTACTTAAGAATTGAACTTAGATAATTAGGCTTTATAGGCAAGCACCTTAACTATGGAACCATCTTTACAGCCCTCAGCTAGCTTTTTTTGTTGTTGTTGTTTGGGGTTTTTTGTTTGTTTTTCGAGGTAGGGTTTCACTCTAGCCCATGCTGACCTGGAATTCACTAACTATATAGTTTAAAGGTGGCTTGGAACGCATGATCATCCTCCTACCTCTGCCTCCCAAGTGCTGGAATTAAAGGGGTGTACCTCCACGCCCAGCTTAGCTAGCTTTTGTAGAGGAAAAATGCAGCACTCACTCCATTCTTTTAGGTATCTTAAAGAAGATGTATATTGCTTCACTTTGTTGTTATTCTGTGCACAGGCATAAACACCCTACTTTCATGTACATTACCCTCACATGAATTAAACATTGAAGTTCTTGAATTTAAGTATTTTTGTGTCCCTCTTTATTGTCCAAAAGCAAATCCACAAATTCAATTTATTTCCCATCAAAGTTCTATCACAAAGCCGGGCATGGTGGCAACGCCTTTAATCCTAGCACTCAGGAGGCAGAGGTAAGAGGATTGCCTTGAGTTTGAGGCCACCCTGAGACTACATAGTGAATTCCAGGTCAGCCTGAGCTAGAGTGAGACCCTACTTTGAAAAACAAAACAAAACAAAAAATTCTATCACAATTTACAGAAATAGAAAAAATTAAAAATTTATTTGGAAGGAAGACCTGAGATAGCCATAACAATTTTGAGCAAATGCTAGAGGTGTCACCATACTTAAAGTTCAGCCACAGAATCAAAAGCAAAATTGATTTTAATTCAATATGTATCATTTCATCAAAATAAATCTCAATCAAGTATGTGTACTCTTCACTTGCACTCTACTTAACTGAAATCAGAATGAACTGAAAAATGTTTCTAATATCTAAATCTGAGAATCAGGAAAAGAACATATGATGACACACCCAGAGTGAGAATTAGAGAGTCAAAGAAATTATATTTAATTTTAACTCCAAAAGACACTGGTACAACAGAAAAATAAAAATTTTAAAGAAATTATAAATATTTTTTCAATTTGTATTTGGAATGAATTTTGGAAAACACATGCCTGTTTTTGTATCTATATGCAAAGGAAAAATATAAATTACACCAGAACACAGAAAACAGGAGATGATAATTTATTATGAACAAGGAAAAATTAGGGAGAAGTGAAGGAAATTTAAAAAAAAAAACATGTATACTCAAAATCATATTTTAATTGAAGGTATTATTTAAGAATTTTAGTTTACTTATTAAGACAAATATGATAAAACTATTTAAAATACAAAAGTATGGCCTGGAGAGATGGCTTAGTGGTTAAACGCTTGCCTGTGAAGCCTAAGGACCCCGGTTCAAGGCTTGATTCTCCAGGACCCATGTAAGCCAGATGCAAAGGGGGGTGCATGCATCTATGCATCTGGAGTTTGTTTGCAGTGGCTAGAGGCCCTGGTGCACCCATTCTCTCTCTCTCTACCTGCCTATTTCTGTATATATCTCTCTCTCTCAAATTAATAAATAAATAAAAATAAAATATTAAAAAAATACAAAAGTATGAAAAATAATTAAGTCATATTTGAACTGCAAAAAGCAACATGTGAAATTCTATGCAATCTTCATTGTGTAGGGGAAAACATGAGTATATGTAAAAAAAAAACTTACTTCAAATGTTGAGGCAGTATTTTATCAGTAGTTTTCTATGAATGTTAAGACTGAAGGTTTTATTCAAGATGGTCTTCAATTATTGTTTGTGATAATATCCTTAAAGCTTAATTTTTCTTTATAATTGAGGGCAAAGGAAAATTTACAAGATTCTTTCAGTAGCAACAATAAATGTTTCTCTTTATTTTCCATTGGATTTGTAATGGGATCTGCTACTGTTAGAATAGTGTTTTGCAAAGTGATTCTGCCCTTGCTTAAAATCATAATTATCAATACCCATGACTGATTTGGCATTTAGCTTGACTTCAAAATTGAGATATCAATGCCTTCTTACTGCTGTTCTCCAGGTATTTGAAGTTAATGTTGCAAGAAATCTCAAAATTTCCCATCTCCAGTGTAAATCATCTGTAAATAGCAATCCTAGCACTCTGGTTAGCTGTACTCTTCAGACAGCTGTTCTTGTAGGATCACACTTTAGACAAACACAAGCACTTTTAGAAACTACTATTGCTTTTACTACATAAATCCCAATACACAGTGAGATTTCCTACAAAAACCAAGTTCAATCTAAAAAGAATATGCATACTTTTGAGTGGATTATATATATTTTATATGCAAAATGAAGGTACTACACTAATTGCTAATCTAAAGTATTATAACAATTACTCACCAGGGATAACTGACATTCATCTATTTATGTACATGGGCATTTTAAAGCTAAACATCAAGTCACAGCTTATCAACATATCACATGCTTACTAAATGTGTGAAATAGAAAAGATTTATGAGATGATTGGCAAGGGTATCGGGAGTGTTTGGAAGAATCTGGAGCTCAGAGAGCAATATCATGAAAAGAGAATCTTCAGAAACTACAATGCAAGGGGATAAAATACCCTGAGTGTCCCAGCCACATCACGAAGGAAATATGTAATCTATTTAGTATGATCCACAACATTTCCTTAGAGAAGAGTATGCATGACAGAGACCTAGAGCAGTCACAGTTCAATAGAGGAAGGCACTATGAACAGAAGCCACGAGGGAGGAGCAATTAGAACATGCTGGCAAATCAGAGTCATAAATTTGGAGTGGACAACTGAGTGAGAGTACATAAGAATAACATGTTAACAGGATCAAAGTTTTCTTGGGCACCATGCCCCATACTTGTAATCCCAACTGTTACAGTGGGATCCAGGAGTACCTCAGGTTAGAGGTCAACTTGGGTTACAAAATGAAATTCTGTCTAGAAAGAAAGAGAAGGAAGGAGGGAGAGGGAAAGAGAAAGAGAAAGAAAAAGCGGAGAGAAGGAGAGGTATAGGAAGGGAAAGATGAAGAAAGGAAGAAAATAAAGAAGGAGGGAGGGAGGAAGACAAGAAACAAATGAAATTTAAAAAAACACTACAAATTAGATTATAAAATTCAGAAAGAAAAGACTTTCACCAAGATTATTATAATCTAGGCACTTGTCGAGCTATTTCATTCATTCATGCCTACATATATGCATGCATTCATTCATTCACCCAGTGTGGTACTTTGGATACTCCACAATATATTTAGTGTTTTATTAGTTTTTAGTTTGGATCTGCAGCCACCTGGCTGGAGGAGGTGTCACTGGGGGATCTTAAGATGTGTTGGTGGGTTTGAAATTTGATGTGCAAAGTGCCTAATTCCACCTGGAGTTCCTGAACTGTGTTGTGCGGCTTCTGGTTTTTTGGCTTGTGGCTTTTTCTCTCTCTGCTTCGACCTGTGAAAGCAGGGCCAGCGACTTCTGCCATTATGGAACTTCCCCTGGATCTGTTAGTTTCAATAAATTTCCCTTCCTCCATAACTGCCTGGTTTCGAAGTTCATCTCAGAGAACCTGAAGCTGTCTACTACACCCAGTCATTTATTCTTCACACAATGCCACTTACTGAGAATCACCTATTTCCTTAGTATCAAGGCAGGTATTAAGGATACAAATCAGTCAGGAAAGGAATCATCTCTGAATATTAATAATGGTGGCTACAGATTAATAGAGCATACTAGCTCTTAAACTATCCAACCATAGAAAATAATACTGCTTACATAAGCTAAAAAAATAAATTATGAATTTTCTAGAAATACTCTGCTCAAAGGTGTTTTCCCTGACAAAGTGTTACTAGAGATGACAATGGGATGAGGAAGTGGGAAAAACAACTTATTCAAGGGAGGTGGAAAAAACTGTATTAATGACATGGAAGGAAAGAAAGAAAAATAGCCCCTAAGCTGGCAGTGCACAAAACATGAGAGTGTTCAGAATCAAGAAGTTAAAAATATGGGCCAAAGCCAGTTTCTCTGTAGAAAACTTAAAAGTAGTTTCATTTTTGTTGATAGAAGAACTGAGATCAAAATAGGTTGGAAGTTACTGAGAGGAACTAGTCCTAGAAGAGACAGTGCTGATCTATACAGCCAGTTCTTCTTGGGTTCAAGTTCAATACTTTTCCATTGGAGGGTCCTGTCTCCTTACTTGTGACTAGACACACACTGGGATGTGGGATGAGTCCTGGTGCTGTGCCTAACATACTGCTGTCACTGACACTGAATGCTCTAAGTAAGAAGAAAGAACAGTAGCATCCCTCCAACTTTCCCTGATAAAATATATGCACCTTCAAACTCAATGACACAAGATTCTGAAATCCAAGGTAGATAAGATCAAAAACACAACTCTTCTGTAACAGGAAAGTAAAAGTTGACATGCCTCTGAAAAACAATACTCACCACCACTTGTTTAAAAAAAAAAAGCACATGCCTTGTGAAGTATTTTCTAGAAATTCATAAAATCTTAAAATTTAAAAAATGTGTACAAAAACAATGTGAATTTCAAAAAAAGTGATTTAAGTCTATGCGTATGTGATTATGCTAGTGCTGTATATTTACATATTTAATAAAAGAAAATACTATTTACTAATACTGTATATCTTTTCACTTATAGTTAGGCATACAGATTTTTAGAAATGGAAATACGTGATACCATTATTATGTTTAAATGTAAAAATTGTGGCTAAATTTAATTATCAATCAACAAGGGAACACATTGAAAATTATAGTATACAGATAACATGAAATTCTGCATAGCTAGACTGAACAAGAATCAATATTCAGGACTCCCCATGGCAAAACAGCTAAGAGAATTTAGGTGCAGAAAAGACGCATACAGTAACACATGATGCTTAATAACAAGAATATAAGCACCACAGAATGAATCCAGAACTGCACACAAGAGACAAGCCAGGAGCCCATCTATCCAGAGGAGAACACTAACTGGAATACAGCACAAATGGTCTTCTTTAGCCTGTATACATTGAAAGGCTTATTTTGGCCTTTTCAATCAGGTATAATTACAAGTTTTTCTAAGAAAACCAAAGAATGAATAATTCAATGAGTAAGAGGACCTGAGCTTGATCCCCGGTACCCTTGTAAAATAACTGGATAGAGCCATGGCTATGCATGCCTGTAACCCCAGTGCTGAGAAGGGCAGAGACAGGAGGGACACTGGGGCTCTTAGAGCAGTCAGTGTAACTAAAAAATGGTGAAATTTAGATTCAGTGAGAGGTTCTGAAGGAAATAAGGTGGAAGAGCAATAGAAGAGAACACCCAATATCCTCCTTCAGCCTCTACACAATGCACACCAGCATCACACATATGCAGACAGACAGACACACACACACACACACACACACACACCTGAAAACAAAACAAAACAAAAAAGACACAATAAATTCTGGACCAGGTTGAAATTGATATAGTAAAGATGCAGGGGATGGACATTTATATTCTAGAAAGGGTTTGGCTTGATTATAAATTTAATAGTCTAAATGTTTCATTTAGTTTTTTATTTGAGAGAAAGAACAAAAGGAGGAAGACAGACAGAGATTATGGATGCCCTAAGACACCACATACGCAACTTTGTGCATCTGGTTTTACATGGGTACTGGGGAATTTTACCTGGGCCACCATGTTTTGGAAGGAAATAAGGAAATATATATATATATGGAGAGAGAGAGAGAGAGAGAGAGAGAGAGAGAGAGAGAGAGAGAGAGAGACACACACACAGAGATGGGTGCGCCAGCAGTGTCTCAGCTGCTGAGAACGAAATCCAGATGTGTGCGCCCCCTTGTGGGCAAGTGCGGCATTGCACCCTTGTGTCCCTTTGCATCTGGCTAAACGTGGGACCTGGAGACTGGAACCGCTGGAGATTGGAACCAGCGTTCTTAGGCTTAGGAGGCAGGCGCCTTAACCCCTAAGCCATCTCTCCAGCCCAGGAAATGCTTTTAAACACAGAGTTACCTTCCCAGCCCTACATGCAAAATCTTGAGTACAAGGGAGATAAGGACAGAAAAGAAAAAGACAAATTGGATTGGAAGAGATAAAGGTATGGCAGGTGGGTTTTGAACATACTGGGTTTAAGCAGGACAGTAAAAACATGATTACAAGGCTTTTTTTCCCCCCTTTTACACTAATGAGAATCAAATTTGGATATATATTTGCTAACATGGCATTTTAAAAGACAAGTGAATTTTCTAATAACAATAATTGAGTATATTTTCTAAAAGAAAGAAAAAAAAAAAAAACAAGGCTAAAGAGATAGTTCAGTAGTTAAACGGAATTGCTTGAGAAAACCTGCTGGCCTGAGTTAATTCCCTAGAACCCATGTGAAGCCAGATGCGCAAAGTGGCACATGTGTCTGGAGTTTGTTTGCAGTAGCAGAAGGTCCTGACATTTCTTTCTCCCTCTCCCCTTCCTTCCCTCCTTCCTCCCTCCCTCCCTTTCTTCCTTCTTTCCTTCCTTCCCTCTTCTCCTCTTTTCTCTCTCTCACCCCCTTCCTCCTCCTCTCTCTCTCCTTGAAAATAAATCACAATTTTAAAAAGTCACTAGATGACAGCATCATACTGTTACTGTGGTGACTGGAGTCCCCTGTGTTAGGATATAAAATTGTAAGAACTTGACCCAGTCGTGTCTTATCACTCTACTAGCTTCCCTCCTCTTTTGCCTTATACAGCCACAACACGCACATTAACGGATCTCATTGGTCATCCTTACTTTATGTCCTCATCATTGGCAAAAATCACCACGGCCCTGGAGTTGGGAGTGTCCAGGAGCTGTTTGATGATTCTGTCAAAGTCAATGGTTCTGTCTTTGCGTTCTTGGGGGATCCTCACGGACTGGGCAATGCAGAGCCCACCTGTGCATAAAAAGAAAACAGAGTGTCAATAAAGTCTCCTACAAAGACATGAACAGAATCAGGGAGGCAGTTGAAGAGGAGGGAGCTTTGAACTCTGACTACACAACCCTTCCTTGGTTATGTATATGACTAAGGAGTGCAGAAGACTCTCTCCTGAGACATAAGCTACTTGTACAAATCACACAAAATAATACAAAATCTCATTCTTTATGGAATGCCTTCATGAATGCCTAATACTTTCCAGAAATACCCATAGTATGAATTCTTAGGAAGTAGGAAGGTATAGGTTGGCAGACAAAGTGTGTGGGCTGGACATCTTCAATATGAAATAATATATTATATTAAAGTATTAAAAACCAGAATAGCTAATTCTCATGTTATGACACTGACTTTTCTGGCCTTTTGATTTCTAGTATTTTTTTTCCACTTCACACCAGTCTAAAATTTAAAGATCAAATCCATTGAAATGAAACTAAAATTGAAGAAATCAACATAAATATCTACTATTATAAAACAAACCTTTCTGGACCACATGCTAGGTGTCCAAGCCATTAAGTATTTGTTTCGCATGCCATATTTCAACTAATATTCTGGAAAATCTTGTAAGTATTAAGGCAGTCAGAGTTCATCACTTTATTTTAGGAAAAAAAGTTCAATGGATGTTTTGACTTCCCACTCCTCAGAGTCTTCATGATTGTCATTGGCATTATGAACGTCAAGGTGGGAAACAGTAGCAGTTTATTGAACAATTGATGGACTTTATTTTTCCCTACTTCTTGTTTAGTAGGTGTTCCTAAATTTAATATTTTGCAAAGCATACCTTCAGGAAAACTAGTATGAATGAAAGTGTTAGAGGGCATATTTATAGAAAGCAACTGCCTTCTCTTGTCCTACACTGGGAAGATACCTGTAATAAATTTGTTTGCAACTACAACATGGACAAATGGGTAGATGTGACTAGACTTTCACAAACTGAAAGATATAAACTCTAACCCAAAGAGAAGATTTCACTGTATTTTATTCTCAATTGTTACTGACTCAGTGTAAGTAGGTCTGACCCTTCACCATGAATGCTATCACTTGTGATCTTTCTCAAATATATGCATGTTCCACAACATTGTCAATCAGTTATATACATGACATTTCAAGAACCATCCATACAATGATTAAAGGACAAGCATCCCTGATCAAGCAAATAGAATATTAATATAGACCATCTCTGCATTATTTAAGAAAATATTAGAAACAACAAACATCATGGAAATATGTTCTCAGATTATAACAAAGCAGAAATCAATAACAAAAGTAAAAGAAAAATCCAAATCATTGGAAATTAAACAATACACCCTGAAATAACCCATGAACTAAAGAGAAAGTGTCAATCAAAATTAAGTATTTAGAACTAACTGAAAATTAAATTATATAATTATAATATATAATATAAATAATAAGAAAAGATAAATTATAATATAAATTAAATTATATTAAAATATAATAAAATATATATTATAGCTAAAGTAGTATTTAGAAGTAAATTATATTATTATATTCTTATATTAGAAAATAAGACATATCTGGTACTGAAGCCCATGTCTGGGGAAAACATACTATTTTTGTTTATGATTTCAAAATGTCTTCTAAATATTTATCTTTAGTTCTGCTCTAAGCTATAGTAAAAAGCTTTTTTTTTTTTTTGGCAGTGGGAGGCAGTTAATGCACAGATTCATAATTGGTCAAAGTGCTGAATAAAAGTGATCAGTGAGTGTTCAGCCTGACAGACTATACCTACACACACACTTAGTTTTTTCCAGGGCTCAGGAAATATTGCAGAAGAGGAAATGGAAATAACTTAAGAGCTGCATGATAGGGAGGAGCATTGTGGAACTATGTTCTTTCGATGTGATAAAATCAATGTACTTAGGTGCTCATAGCACCCATGGTTGCTTGCACAAGACCTGCACATGATGGAGACAGTGATCATTCTGTTATGAAAAGTGAGGGGGCTTATGAAGCCACGCCCCTCCCTGAAGAGCTAAGACCAGTTAACGGTTGCTATGAAAGGGCAGTTTTCTCTTCTCTGGCATAGCCACTGGTGAGTACTGGGAAGAAGGATGCGGTAGTGCTGGGGGTCATATGAAATAGTAATGTGGGGTGCACCAAAATGTAACATATATGTATGAACATTTCAAAAACAAATAGTAAATACATAAAAATATGTAAAATCAGCAACTTAACTTTCCACTTTAAAAAGAGAGAAGAGCTGAATAAATATCAAAAAGCCAAAAGATATAATAAAAATGTAAGCAAAATCAATGAATCTTGAGAACAGAAAAAGAGCAGAGAAAATGCAATCAAAAACTACTTTTTGAGCTGGGCATGGTGGCGGACGCCTTTAATCCCTGCACTCAGCAGGCAAAGGGAGCAGGATTGCCATGAGTTAGAGGCCACCCTGAAACTACATAGTGAATTCAAGGTCAGCCTGGGCTAGAGTGAGACCCTACCTCAAAAAAACAACAACAAAAAAAACCCCTACATTTTGAAAAGATCAATAAAATTGGTAAATCTCTAGCTAGTATGACCAAAGACAGAGAAATGTCAAAATAATGGATAAATAACAAAACAGAAGTAAAAGTGATGATGATCCATCCATGGACACTAAGTGGTAATAAGGGGCTATTATGAATAAATTTGTCAATAAATGCAACTGCATTAATGAAATGGAAAAATATTTTAAACATGCAAAATATCAAAATTGAGAGGTTAGATAATCTGAATAATCTCAAAGAAACTAAAAATACCAAGTTAACAGATTATAATAACTTCCAAAAGGAATAATGAAAGTTCAAGTAGTTCCACTCAGGAATTCCACCACGGCATGAAGAAAGATAGGAAACCATCAACATAACTTGTTTCAGGAAACACAAAGACAACTCATTGCATGAAGTATTACGTAATACTAATCAAGCAACAATTGTAAAACATAGAAAGATACCCCCGTATGCAGAGCAAACTCAGGATCTACATGGACTGTTTGCTGTTGCTGTTAGTCTGAGCTACAGACAGTTTTTCTGGTGTCCTTATACTTCAACTCTAACCTTCCCTGAAGCATCAATAGGAGAGAGGGTTTGAATGAGAAGAAAGAGCTGTGAGTTTCACTGAACAGCACAAAGAACACAGTGGCCAGGTGTGACAAGAGGAAAAGAAAGTGTTCCTAGATGGGGTCTACCACATGAGAAAGATAAAGCAGAAGCAACAGGAAGTGTGGAAGGCTTCATTGACATGGGTAAGCTTGACGCTGCCTCCGAGGAAGATATGGTCAACATGGATGACCCAAAATAGCTTCCCACCTCTAGAGCAGGAGATGCCTCAAGGTATCAACCAGAGCTCTCCTGAAACTTTCCACCTCCCATCCCATTAACACTCGTTGGGTCCCAAGTTAATTTAGGTTTAACTGTTTACTTCATTCTAAATAACAGATTGGCTAATTTTAGAAGGAAAATGTCAGGGTTAAACACACGAAGTAAAGAAAACTGATAGGTAAGGTTGCTCCAAGAATAAAACCTCTGAACTTGATTTCCTTTGCTAAAGGTAGGAAGGAGTGTGACTGTATACAGGTAGTTGATTCATTTCATACTCTAAAACAGTACAAAAAAAAAAAAAGAAGGAAGCTGTTAAGTTATTTAACTTATGCAAGCATTTTTTTGTTTACATTTGAAATGTGTTGATAATATTGAATTTGCCCAAAGAATGATAAAAATGAAAAGATTTGCATTAAGCATTTTTTAAAATTTAGGCTTCATCTTATATGCCATTGGTGCATTTAAAAATCCCTTGTAGGACGGGGTATAAAGACTGTTAGGGTCATGTGTTGGGTCATTATACACAGAGTCATTCCCTCTCCCACATAGCTGATGGCTACCTCCATAAGGCAAGACCCACATTATCCATGGGGGAAGGACAGGGAGGGAGAAGGCTAATGATGGCATCATTGTGGCTGTATATATATTATAAAAAATTCCTTGTATACTACAGGTGTTCCAACACAACAAACAAACATAAATAGAAACCCTAAGCCGGGATGCAGAGTCAGAGGTTGGAGGATTGCCAAGAGTTTGAGGCCACCCTGAGACTACATAGTAAATTCAGGTTAAACTGAGCTAGTAGTGAGACTTTGCCTCAACAACAACAAAAAAAAAAAGGGAAACAAGAATCAAAGATGATCTGATTTCTTATTTCTTGCCTAGTTTCCTAGACCTGCTTTTCCATAAACCACCAGGGAAGTCTTTCTTAGGATTAAAAAATTGTGCTTGATCAAGTTCAGCCCCCAGAGTTTGGTGTAAGGGCTAGCCTCCTCCTGAGATAGCCCCTAGCCCTAACCAACCAATTGTCCCTCTGGTTCACCTGATCCAGAAGACAGCCCACCACTATGAGGCTATAAATACCTTTCTTTGCAAGGGAAGGACAGGCTGTCTGACCACTTGGAAACTTCCAGCTGTGGGTGAGTTTTTCCCTCAGCTGAGTCTGGGCTTCAGCCCAGGCCCAGCCGGGTTGAGCCAAGGGGAGGGCCCCCTAGCCTTTATGCTCCACGGGTTCTTTATCCCCTCCAGCTCCCCACATTGCAGGAGCTCCTTGAACATTCTCCTCTCTTTTCTTTCTATGGTTTTTCAGGTCCTCCACATGGGATCTCTAGCCATGTAGGTGCCCTTCCTTGGCTCTGCACTTCTCTCAATAAATAAAATAATATAATAATTAGTCTTCTCAGCCTATTTTTGTTCAATTCTTTGATTACAATTAAAAATGAACCTAGGGCTTGGGGTTCAAGGTCTTCCCTGGACCCCTAACATCCCATTACAGATGTGCAAGAAGGTAACCTGAAATAGACCAATGCAAACAATATCAATGCATTATGTGCAAAGGGGCAAAGAACCTTCGCACGTAAAAAGGCTGTCTTCAAAAATAATGCAGAAATAATTGGATATGCATACACAGAAGTAACAAATATCAACAAATATCCAGTACTCTCAGCAAGGATTTACTCTAAATGGAAAATATAACTGTATAAAACTAAACTTTCAGAAGAAAATAAATGGAAAAGTACATGACTTATGGTTTGGCAATCAGGCTTTTGATTTAACATTTTAAAAACAGAAGCTATAAAGGAAAAAAAAATAATGAATTGGATTTTTAAAATTAGAACCTTTATTCTGTGAAAGCAATGTTAGACAGGTCAGAAACTAGGATAAAATCATGTATCTGATAATGATCTTGTAACTAAAAAATATAAATAGCTCTTAAAGTCAGAAATATACTCACAGACAAAAAATAAATTGTGCAAAAGCACCTGAGTTCACACTTTGGAAAATATAGAGGAGTCTCACAAGAAGAGATCTCACAGTTCTAATATTAATTACCATTAGAGAAATGTTAACTGAGCCACGTTATATACCAGTACACTACAGTTAGAATAGCTTAATAAAAAGAACTAACAATACCAAACAATGGGAAAGACATAGGACCCCGAAATGTTTACCACTAATAGGAAAGTACCTCTTTGAAAGCAAAGCCACTTTAGAGGAGGTTTAGGGGCTGGTGAGATGGCTCAGTGAATGAGCGCTTGCTGCACAAGCGTGAGGCCCGAGTTTGATCACAGGAACCACTAACTGCATGTGTATGGGGGAATGGGTTAGAGATAGAAGCACCTCTAGGGATCTCTGATCAGCCAGCCTGACTGAAACCTGACAGCTCTAAGTTGAATCAGACTCTGTGTCAAGGAAACGCACGGATGAGTAACAGAGGAGGACAACCTATGTTCTGCTGTGGCTTCTCTCTCTCTCTCTCTCTCATACGCGCACGCACACACACACACACACACACACACACTTTCAGCACACACATGTACCTGCATCATACATACATGAACACCACACCACAATATCCCCTCCCCGCACACACACACTGGAGAGAGAGGGTTTAGCATTCCCCAAATGCTAGCAGATTTGCTACTTTAGACATCAGGTCCTATGCTAGGCTTATATCTAAATGAAATGAAATCTACTTTAAAATGTATTTATTTATTTGACAGAGAAGTAAGAGAGTGCAAGCATATGAGAATGGGTACACCAGGGCCTCTAGCCAGATGCATGTGCCACCTTGTGCATCTGGCTTTATGTGGGTACTGGAGAATCAAACCTGGGTCCTTAGGCTTTGCATACAAGCACCTAACACATTAAGCCATCTCTCCAACCCTGAAAACTACTTTTGATAGAAATCTGCATGCACATATTCATAAGCAACCTTATTCATAATTACCAAATTTGGAAACTTATCTGTTAAGAGGATGGACAAATGGTGGTACATGAATACAAGAGAATGCTCAGAAATTAACAGTAACTGTTGTAGTATGCAAAAACATCAATGGACATGACATGCATTTCACTACATGAAAGAAGATGAAGCAAAAATGCTCCATCCTGTGTACTTCTACTGACATAACATGCTGGCACCCCAAAACTGTGGGGTGGGGATGGAGAAGAGGTCAGTGGATATCAGGAGTTGGCAGCAGGGGTGTTGAGTAAGACAGCACCACACAGAAGAACTATGGTGATGGAGATGTTCCCTATGGTCCAGAACATGTCACTGTGAACCTTCAGAACAGCACGCCATGATAAGTAAACACTGCTGTTAGCAAGTTTACATCAACCATTTCAGAGGTTCCCTGCTAAAAATGACAATGAATCTCCTGTCCTATGAATGTATAAAGATGTCTTCCTGAAGGAAACATATAGGAAAGGGATTGCCTAAGTAATTTGGCAAAACAGCATTTTGATTGAAAACTTCAAGGCAAATGCAAAAAGAATTGAACCTAAAATTATGCTGTGTCTTGTAAATTTATATTTCACTGGCTTCCAGTTCTACACTTCCAGAACTATTTTCTATGTCTGAGTTGAACAGCATAACTGAACTAAATAATGGGAACCAGTTTTCTCATTGTCAGAAAAAGAGTTTACATAAAAGCCAAGGGGGAAGCTTGGCATCATCCTACTGGCTTATAATTGGAATAATAGTAAAAAATCATTTGGGGGACAGGAAGAGATGCCTGTGTGCATCTCTATACATGCATGGATGTGTTAATACTCTTTGCAGAGAAGGTCCAGATGCAATAACATCTAATAGCAACAAGCACATAACTGTTCAGAGGTGCCATTTTTCACTAAAATAAACAATGTCACCCTTGAAAATGAATGAATCTAAGACTAGGGCAAGACGAGATTTATCTTGGCTCATCACTCAGTGTCAAGGGGTAAGAAGTGCACAAAAATAAATACAGAAAGAAAAAGAGAAAAGAAATACAAAAAATAAAAGACAAATGAACAGCTGGTGCCTGCTGAATGGACACAGGAACCAACCTGAAAGAGGTTCAGTAAGCAAAGTGAAATCACTAGGAATCAAAGCATAAATAGTTATGACATTAAATCATTATTCCTAAAATGAAACAAATACCCATGAATCTATACTCATATAAATGCCAGAATGAGTAAATACACAAGGAAGGATTAAACTTTCATGTAGAACAATTTGAAATAATGTGTTGAAATGAGGAAATGAGATAACTGAAAGGTTATTAACAAAACATTACATTAGAACATTAGTAATCATTGCAAGATCTACTGAGGAGTATTAAAGTCAGTGCAGGAAACTATGTATCCTAAGAGTATCTCCCTTCAAACAAATGTTAATTACTCTTGTGTTTTTAACACACCCCTACAATCTCTGTGATATACTTCTTTTGAAGGATGGAAATAAACTCTTTGACCCTGGAATGTAGACTCTATGGCTTGAATGTGTGTTTCCTTCTAAATGTTTTCTATTGAAACCCAATACTAGGTATGACGGTATTTAGCTCCCAAGAGATGCTGGTACTACTACTGGTCTGTGCAGGTGAACCTGCTTCAGGTGACCAGAGGAGGAGATGCTTAGAAGTAGTCACTTGGGTGCCTCTTCATTGGTTGTAGCCAGCTTTGGGAGGAGAAGGGTTTGTGTGCTCATATTCCAGGCAGATAGGCATCTTTAGGAAGCTTATAGGATGGTAATGTAGGGGAAAGAACAGAAGGAAAGGGTTCTTATGTTTTGATATAAAGCACATAGTGGTGCAGAAAAAAAAATAAAAATAAAAAGAAAGGTCTCTCTGGGCAAAGGCTGTTATTTCCAAGCCATCATTCCTCTAAGTCGGGAAGGTATTATGCAGGATGGAGGGAACTGTGAACTGTCCTGGGGCTGCTGGCCAGAAGACATGGCTACCTGACTACCTCCTCTGAAGGACAAGAAGAAGCAATGTAGAAGGGAAGCCAGCTTCCCATCAAGATACAATTATTGCTGAGTGATCAAGAAAATGAGAGCAAACTCCATTTGGTGATGTGGTTAGTGGAGGGGTGGTCTGCACTCTAGGATGGAGGCTCATCCAGCATACACTGGGGCAACTGATGTATGGAGTTTCATGACCACAGCTTTGAGAAGCTCACCCCTTTTTAAAAAATATTTTTTATTATTTTTTATTTATTTTTGGAGAGAGAGACAGAGAGAGAGATAGACAGAGAGGGAGAGGGAGACAGAGATGGGCGCGCCAGCAGTCTCTCAGCTGCTGTGAACGAAATCCAAATGTGTGCGCCCCCTTGTGGGCAAGTGCGGCATTGTGCCCTTTGCCTCACTTTGCATCTGACTAAACGTGGGACCTGGAGATTGGAACCGCTGGACATTGGAACCAGCATTCTTAGGCTTAGCAGGCAGGCGCCTTAGCCGCTAAGCCATCTCTCCAGCCCAAGCTGACCCCTTTTTACTGACAACTGCTCACAGGTGAGCCACATCAAACATCACAATAGAACAGAGAAGTAGGCCATTAACAGAGTAATGGGAATGAACAAGTTCTTAAAGCTAAAATGTTAAAAAGAAAGAAGATTGGAAAAGAGAGGAAGACAGGTAAGCATGCTGTTTTCATCTGTTGTTGGAAGGCTTTAGTTATACCTGCTGGAAAGAAAATCACCTCATTTACATAAGGCCATAAGAGAAGGCTTTCAAAAATTTACTCACACTGCAAGTAGATGACTTCAGCTCAAGCATTCAGTTTAGATCAAGCATGTTATGCCAGAAATGTGCCATTATGAGAAAACTATGTGTCTTGGGTACCTACAGCAAGGACTAGTGTGGTACATACCACACACCCCCTCACACACACACACTCATTTATGATGTTCATGTCAGCTGGCTTATTTCTCCACCACTAGGATGACTCAGCACATAAATCATACTTACATCCCAGACTGTTGAATGCAAAGTTATTCCTTATGGTTTTTGCTCTAGCAATGCCTCCCTCGAGGGATTCAGCTTACCCCTGTTGTAGCATATGTGATGCTACCACTGTTCAGAAGCAAGCTTTATTTGAGGAAATATTTGAACAACAGCCAGAACTGTGAACCTAACTGTTTTGTTGTTTGTTGTTGTTGTTGTATTGAGGTAGGGTCTCTAGTCCAGACTGACCTAGAACTATGTAGTCTCAGGGTGGCTTCAAACTCATTGAGATCCTACTACTGCTTCCTCTCAAGTGTTGGAATCAAAGGCGTGTGCCAACATACCTTGTGAATCTAACTTTTAAAAGCATTTCTTTTGCCTGTGATTCATGCCTGGGGATAGTATCTGTGGGCATTGAAACTGGCCAACTGGTTCCTTTTTCTGGGATTTACATGTGAAACTGGTCAGTGTTATTAAAAAAAAAATGTTGTAAACAAAAAGTCAGGTCACCAAGTAGACAAGTCCATTCATGGCATCTCAACTTTGAGAAGTCCTATTTTCAGTGGTTTGAGCAGACACAGGCTGCAGAGATAATGGAAAGAAGCTGAGACTAAGAAATCAATCTTTTCTTGATTTGGAGCAGAAAACTGGTCAGTTTTTGTCTTCCTGTGGTAGGGAGCACTCCATCACAGCAAGAAGAAATTCAGGAGCCAGAGCTCAGATTGCTTCCAATAAAATACTTTCCTCTCCTAAGTGATTATAGATTCTTTTCCATCTAGACTCAGATGTAAGAGGAAACAATTTACAGTTAGCAACTCAGTCCTGGAAGAGCTTCTACTGATAATGAGCTCTATTATTTAGATATGGCAATTCAATTTAGCAAATACTAAGGCTATTAGGTGCAAGATTCTGCAGGATTTTTCAAAAGGAAAAATGTGTGTTAGCAAAAGAAATCTTAGAATACTAAGGAAACTTAAATCCAGGCACATGTAGGTATGCTAGCATAAGAAATCTTAGGATAGCCAGGAAACTGAAAACCAGATACATGCAGAATGCTACTGGTCATAATTGGAAGGCTGGGCCATAGGGAATTCATTCTCCAAGTCAGATGTCATTCTAAATGTCTGGTACTCCCTCCCCATCCAATGAGGCAGGAAGAAACAAAGGCATTCTAAAGTAAGGAACTAATCCCAAATCAAGAATTTAATTGCATGGGAATTTAAATGTTAGGAATTTTATCTTTCTTTCAGTACTTTGTGCTAAATGGGAGAATTTTGTTCTTGCCCTTACATCACAAATGGAAAGTAAGAATGAATATCATCTAGGGGCAAAAGATGGAGATGACATCTTGATAGAGGAATAAAGGGTCTTGTGACACAAAGTCAGTTTCAGGATTGATGTCCCATATTCGTGGAAAGAAAGATATTTGGAAGGGAGTGGTCAAAGGCATGTGTATAGTGATACCCAACTGCTCCTCCTCTTGAATCATTCCTAATAGTTTCCTTGTGTTGCTTAGGACAGTGAGGTTCACAATCCCAAGCAACAGTTTATCACTGACCATACCACAGGCATCAGATATACTCATTGTCCACCTATTTTCATGTAGGAATGACTGTATGACCCTTGAAACAGAACCTTGCAGGGCATAGTTCTGGAAAACCTCTTGCTCACCTGGAGGGTTAGGAAGGTGAGCCAGCCATGGTCTTTTCTCCAGACGTATATAGATTATGATGTTCTATACTCTTGGCACCACTAAGGCATAAGTCAAAGGATCAGTCTAGTAAACCAAAACAACAGAGGGAACTAGAAACCTCAATGGCAGCCATCACTGAGCAGAAGTAATAGTGTCAGTATCCACTTACTTCCTGCCATGAGACCCAATGGGACACATTTTTGAGTAAAGCCTCATCCGTCAGTTTTCTTGCTGTTACTAAACGAACAGAGTCTTACGTGATTTTTTGCCCTCAAATAATTCCTATTTCAGTATTAAAGAAAGACAATTCTTGAGTATGAAAAAATATTAAGAAAAATAACAAAAAATAGACCCAAGGAATCACCTTTACTAATGGGTATTCAGAAGAAAAGAAAGCAACTGTCTCTTCCATGCGCTCGGGGAGACCTTTGGTTGGTAGCAGGGCACAAAGAAGAAGAGCACACAGAAACTGGAAACAGTACCAAGGGTCACGTGACTGGCAAGTGAAAATTTAGGGGTGATAGGTACATCTTTGTTGGAAACCAGACTGAGTGCTCCATCATTCTTAGCTGCTAACTCAGCATCAGTTTTCTTTTAACGTATATATGTGTATATAGTGTGCATGTATGTTTGTATGCATGAGGGTGCACATGTATGAGTGGGTGTGTGTATGTGTGTGAATGGGCATATGGAAGCTAGAAGTTGATACTGGGTATCCTTCTTAATCACTTTCTACTTTATTTATTGAGACAAGGTCCCTCAGTTGAACCCAGAGCTCACTGATTCAACTAGTCTTATTTAACCAGATTGCCACAGGGTTCCCCTTTCTCCACTCACCCAGTGCTAGGATTACAGGCAGGCTTCAATGCCCACCTGGCATTTACCTGGATGCTGGGGATCCTAATGCTTGCCAGAAAAGCACTTGAGTGATTGATGCATCTTCCCAGCCCTCCAGGTATAACTTATAAGATATCCATATTTGTCTGTGGAAGTAAAGGGAGGAGGAAGAAAAGGAGGAAGTGAGGACAGGTGACCCCTAGGAGATAAAGATCAGCATCCAGATATGGGATATCCTGCTGAGGGAGGACTGAAGCATCATGTCATAAAGGCCAGTAGTGCTAGACTTGTGCAATTGCGGTTGGATTACATAGGACTTTTTGAAACCAATCACATGAAACTGTACTTAGACAACAAATTTCTTGCTTGTGGTCCAGCAGTGAGAACAAGTATCACTCAGAATAGAATTAGCCGCTATCTATACATGCTGATAACTACATGTGCTAAGGAATTTCAGAAGCATCCTTTGACCTATGAAGCATCTACATCATACTTTGAGACATTGGGGTCTAAAGCAATTTGGACAAAGGTATATATCCTAGTTGACTTGACCTTAGGCTCTAAGAACTGAGGACACTTAGCATGGTCCTGCCATTGTATGACTGAAAAAACCCATCTAGAGGGGACAAATAATAACTTGACATCAGCGGTGGGCTGAAATTGAGCTTATTAGTGACTCTTTTGGTACCCTTTCAGTTTGTGAAGTTGACCTGTGGGTTGTTTTATTTGACATTTTACATTTCATATATTCATCCATTCATTCACTTAAAAATATTTGCTACTGCTAGAGAGATGACTCAGCTCTTAAAATATTTGCCTGCAAAGCCTAAGGACCCAAGTTTTATTCCCCAATACCCACAGAAAGTCAGGTGCACAAGATGGCACAGGTTTTTGGAATTCATTTGCAGTGGCTACAAGCCCTGGCATGTCCATTCATGTTTTTCTCTCTCTCTCAAATAAATGAATAAAATATTTTTAAAATATTTGCTTAGCAACTGCCATGTTATAGAAACTGAGTTGCTGGGGATATAGAAGTCAATATAGGCCGGGCGTGGTGGCGCACACCTTTAATCCCAGCACTCGGGAGGCAGAGGTAGGAGGATCGCCGAGAGTTCGAGGCCACCCTGAGACTACGTAGTTAATTCCAGGTCAGCCTGGACCAGAGTGAGACCCTACCTCGCAAAACCAAAAAAAAAAAAAAAAAAAAAAAAAAAAAAAAAAAAAAAGAAGTCAATATAGAAGGCAGGCCCCATTTGCTTGCTCAGGGATACATACTAATAAGGCAGACTTCCTTTTGTAATTCTTCTTCAAGATGGTGATGTCCTCTGCAACTGCTCAGAGCTTAGCCTACAGCTGAAATCCCGACACAGAACATCAAGTTCTTCTTAGCAGCTGGCATCCTGGCAGGTTGAAGGTGGGTTAATCAAGAAAGTGCACTGACTCAGGAAGCCTTCAGAAGACCAGCTGTTCCTTTCCCTGAGTGAGAACTATGCGATGGGTTGGTTTTTCAGTCACTGCTTATCCTGTGGTCCTGGCAGTAACAACTAATTGTCATTTATATTCAGAAAGCACCTCTGTAAAGACGCTCCAATGTGTGTCCCTGGACATTAAAAATGAGGTCAATTCATAAAACAAAAACAAGGTTTGTGTTCCAAACTAGTTACTTACAGACATTTTTTACTTAGAATTTGTGTGCGTGTGTGTGTGTGCGTGCATGCATGAAAATAGAGCAGACATATCCTATAATTCATTTTAACTTTTGAAAATGAGGAGATGATAGGACACTGTGTCTGGATGGGTTCCTACCCAGAGAACTTTAAATTCAAACTGTTGTGTGAGAATGTGTGTCCCATTTCATTATGTTCCTAGAGCAGAGGTTCTATAGATATGCTTTTATCCTTTTGCTAGTAATTTATGTGTGCATTTATTCAAGACCTCTTGTATAAAAGCATTCTACATTTCTACAGTTTTCCATGAATGAACTAAGTAGCTTATGACATGCTTCACTAGTTCACTCATTAATGTTTACCCTTCCTGTATAAGTGTTTCTATTGATTCCAAAGGTTTACTGACAAGTTATTTATTTAGTTAGTTAGTTAATTAGTTATTTGGGGGGGGGTATAGAAATTGAAAACAGGACTGCAAGCACATGCTTACAACTGAGCTAAATACCCAGGCCCACTCATATTCTCACTTGACCATCACCAAGTATAAGACTTGGGCAGAATCATGGGTACTGACCTCCTTTACAGACGAGGGGAATAGATCTTTGAAAAGAAACAGATTTCTCCAGCACTACATGGATGAATACAGTAGTAAGACAAAAAGTGAGAACTCCTGGCCAGCTGTTCAGAGCTATGTCCTTGCCAGTTCTGCTGAGATTGCTGTCAACTTCTGCTGCTTACGCTTTCCTCCATCATACTCCTCCCAGTACATAAACAGAACAGAAATAGCAGAATTCTTACAACTCCTGTGTACCGGACTAGGCTCTCTAACTCTTGTAATAGTGAACACTCTTGATAATTAATTTAAAAAAAATCTTTTCACGTAATGAGTTGGCACCAGATATTTTAACACTTCCAATCGAAGAGATCTCTTTAGAGCAAGGAAATGGTTCAGTTTTCACCCTGTCAGTAGGAATAAAGAACCATTTGTACTCAGATCTGCAGGTTTGTTGTGTGGTTGAAGAACTGATTAAAAACCAGAATTTTATGGGAGGGAATACATCCCTGATACTGAAAACCTACAACAGGGGTAGTCATGAGCCCTAGGGGTATAACGTCTGCTGGTATCTGGCTGAATGTATATACTATGCTCACCAAATTGACCAGTAAGCACTTCTGTTAATGTCCACACCAATATATTAATGCTACCCTAACTTTTGGTTAGAGAAGCTTCTCTTTTCAGATGGTGGTGAGTTTGGGATGACTCAGAAGGTACCATGGTGTTGAGCAGAAGGGACAAAGGAGTGCTCAGCACTGAAACATCTCTAATACACCTTCCAAGGCTCAGAGTCCATTGTGGAAGAGGGGGCAGAAAGACTGTAAGAGCCAAAGGAAGGGTAGGACTCCTTACAACATGCTCCTCCAGACACAAAATGGCCTGGATATCCATGACCTCACAGTGGCTGACACTACCTACTCAAGACAATCATAATAGGAGGAAAAGATCATGACATCAAACTGAAAAGAGAGACTGAGAGGAGGGGGGATATGATGGAGAGTGGAGTTTCAAAGGGGAAAGTAGGTGAAGGTAGGGAAGTACCATGGGATATTGTCTATAATTAAGAAGTTGTCAATAAATAAATGAATAAACCAGAATTTAACTTTGTAGATATATTATCAATGCATTAATAGGCTGGGGAGATTGCTCAGTGGGTAAAGTACTTGTTACACAAGCACAATGACTTGAACTTGAATCCCAAGTACCCCCCAAAAAAATGTCAGGTACAGTGAGCCTATAATGTCAGCATTGTGCAGGCAAAGAAAGGAGATCCCTGGGGCTCACTGGCTAGTTGATCTAGCTGAATTGGTGAGTTCCACGATGAGTGCGAAGCTCCTACATCAAAGGATAAGGTGGAAAGCAACTGAGGAGACCCTCAACCTTGATCTCTGGCATACATACACACACAAGAGCATGCTTACACAGAATATACATACATACATGCACGTACACCATACACATGCAATCACACCATACACAAAAATTATCATTCTCATCCAATCATATTATCAACATGGATGTTTTTGCTTCAGTATGAAATTAGAAAGGTAACAGCAGTAGCTATAATTGAACTAGAGAGCTCTGCATACTCAAAGATAAATTGAACTTTAAGAATTCTATCTTTTCAGTATCATTTTCTGGAGCTCTCTTCCCCTTGCTGTTTTTGTTATTACCTGTCAGCATCACACTATTTCCTTTGTAAAGACTTCAGACTACACATATCAATAAAGGCCTGTTTTTGAGAATGTGAACATTTATCATTGTTAAAGAAATCTAACTCTGTATCAGTGTGTATGTCTCAAACCAAAGAAGTGGAAATAAATGAATCCTGCAATGATGGCTTTAGAAATGCGTTCTGCTCACCCTTAGTCATAAAGCCTTGAGAGAATCATTCATCTTCCTATGGAAGAAGCACAGTATGTAATGTTTAATACCAGTTTGTGCTTCTGTCAGTACAGGAAGATGCAAGGTCACACCACAGACTTCATCTATTGACCAAAGCCCAAGGTTTTGCAATAAGCGTAACCCAAGCTTGAGATGATACATTGACCTGTTCACAGCTTAAGTCTCAGAGTGTCTTTAGCTTCTCAAGTATATTAGAACAAGACATTTGAGGCAAACCTCTCCACTTCCCAATTCACAAATCTACCTTCAGTGAAGTCTTACCCATATTTGATTTTCTTTGAAGATTTTCCATAAAGGGGACATCCAGCTTAGGGATTCAATACTTGGGTTCTCAGTTCCCACAGAAGAACCCGAAGGATTTCCTGCAATAAATTCTAGAAATGGTTGGTGGGATGGTTTGCAAAAATAGATGTGGGCTTAGTGACAAATTAATCTTTTTTTTAACGTATGCAAAAGCAAAGAGCTTTATTTTGGGCTTAAGCTCGGGATCCTAAACTTTCCCAACACAGTGGGTTTGTTTGAGAGCCCAAATTAATCTTTTTTAAAACTCAGCCTTATTCCCCTCCTTCCATAGGATGAACCATGCTGGTGCAATGGGAAGAAACCTGTGCCCAGGGATCAGAAGGCAGCTTCAGCTCCCAATGTCTCCCATTGTCAAAGGTGCTACTCACACTGAACAGAAGGAAACAGGCCTGTAGTCTCAACACTCAGTAACCAAATCCAGAGGTTTGAGAGTTTGAAGCCAGCTGGGGCTAAATAATGAGTCCATGTCTCAAAAATAAAAGAAATGGGGCTGGAGAGATGGCTTAGCGGTTAAGGCGCCTGCCTCCTAAGCCTAAGAACCCGGTTCTAATCTCCAGGTCCCACGTTCAACCAGATGCAAAGTGACACATGGGCGCAATGCCGCACTTGCCCACAAGGGGGCACACACATCTGGATTTCGTTCACAGCAGCTGAGAGACTGCTGGTGCACCCGTTCTCTGTCTCCCGCTCCCTCTCTCTCTGTCTCTCTCTGTATGTCTCTCTAAAAAATAAAATAAAATAAAATAAAATAAAATAAAATAAAATAAAATAAAATAAAATAAAATAAAATAAAATAAAATAAAATAAAATAAAATAAAATAAAATAAATGAAATGAAATGAAATGAAATAACACTAAGATTCTTAAAAAAATGTTGTCAGTACTGTACCTAGATGGCTTTTATTTCCTTATAAAATTTACATATTTCTTTGTGATATGTTAATTTTTGTCATATTTTTTGAAACAGAAATCAGAGCATATTCTAAAAGAGGAATAAAAGCACATTTTAATGATCTCATTGAAAGTTTGATCAAGTTCTGACAATAATTTTAAAATAAAAGTAGAAGAGGGATGGAGAATTTGCTTAGTGGTTATGACACTTGACTGTGAAGCCTAAGGACCCATGTTTGACTCTCCAGATCCCATGTAAGCCATATGCACAATGTGCTACAAGTGCAAGTTCGAACACACACACAAGGTTGCACACATTTTTCAACGTTTGAGATTGTAATGGCAGGAAGTCCAGGCCTGCCAATTCTCTCTCTCTCTTTCTCTTTCTTTTTGTAGTAAAAGGACAGTTTTTTGGGTACCTCAGGAAAAAAAAAAAAAGAAACAAAGAAGTAGAAGAGAAAGGTATATAGATTCTTCAAATCCCTGAAAGAGATCTGAGTAGCTAAGAAAGCATGGTCAGTTTACGAAGCTTTATGTTTTTAGGTTGCAATATTTTTTTAAAGAATGAAAGGCAATAGTGCTTTCTGTTCCCTTTATCACAGCATTTGAAAGGATATTTGAGACTTAGCAAAGGAAATACAAGTTAAGGAGGAGAATGGTTTCATGAATAGAAATTAAAGATTGCTTTTGAAGAGCTGGATCTGCAAATCCATGGCTTCTGAAAGATAGAATTCCAATGTAGTATCAGATCAAGGAAGGGGTGTGAGAAGAGAGAAGAATATGATGCCACACAACTTCTACCAAATGCAATGACAGATTTTATTAGAAGTCAGAAATCACAGGAACCTCAAGTGCAGGACACTATCTAATCAATTGTAATGGTAAATGTAGACTACTAAAAAACACTAACCTTATACAAATGAACATATGAATTATATGAGTTCTGAACCAGCTATGGAAAACTTCTATCTCAAGTAAGAATTGTACATGTTACTTCATCCTCAAATACCTTAATTGCAGTCTAGGATCACATCAAGCATTTTGATTTTTGATAATGCTATAATGATTCTAGAATTCAAGTGTATGTATGAGCACAAACATTTGAACTTTATTTTATTTTTATTATTATTATTTTATTTTTAATTTTGGAGAGAGACAGACAGAGAGACAGACAGAGAGGGAGAGGGAGACAGAGATGGGCGCGCCAGCAGTCTCTCAGCTGCTGTGAATGAAATCCAGATGTGTACACTCCCTTGTGGTCAAGTGCGGCATTGCGCCCTTGCGTCACTTTGCATCTGGCTAAACGTGGGACCTGGAGATTGGAACCGGGTTCTTAGGCTTAGCAGGCAGGCGCCTTAACTGCTAAGCCATCTCTCCAGCCCAAACATTTAAACTTTAAATATGCATTGATTGGCAAAAATAACTGTCAACTGACCATGCATATGCAAAGCAGCTGATTTACTAAATAAATAATAAATCTGCAAAAATGAAAGTATCCAATCACAATTCTGTGCAATAGCAATTTATTACTGCAATAGCCCAACCTGAGTCTGTATAACAGTTTAAATTTTCTCACCACATCAATAAGAAAATCTATTTAAAACATAGTTTCCCTACTACTTTTCTACTCTATACTGTAATCCTTTATTTATAATATAATATAATATAATATAATATAATATAATATAATATAAGCATACATGGGCTGTACATAGAATAAAGTCTTCACTGCTTACCTTGTTTTCTCTGTTACTATCATGCACTTAATGTCATGATTATGACTGAAAATGATTAGACAATGTCCACAAGGGAGTTTTTAAACTTGCTTTGAGCTCAAAGGATATCCCCTGAGTTAAATAAAACCTGTGTTTTAGAAAGGAGCATAGGAAGATGGAAAGGGATTTACCCAGGACCAACAAGTGAATTAGTCCTGATTTCAAGATATGGTTTGATTATACAACAAAAATACTTCAGCCCCTCATCATGAGCAGAATGTCACAAGAGACAGAATGGGTAGGTAATCTTGGTGAGAAAAGGAAAGTCTGCCCATATTTCCTGGCCATGGCTCTACTGAGAGGTGATAAGATCTAGATTGCAATAAGAAGATAGAATGGACCACAATTTCTAAGTTTATCTGGCCTAACATTTCCCAGATTAGACTTCCTCTTTAAAAGCAGATGACATATAGCAATCTAGTAATGAAGTGATGTACTGATTTAAAATTGATTGGTCCATTTTTGATTGTTAGATTCCTATCATCACCCTCAGATATAAGAGAATTCTCCACTGTTCATTCTACACACATCCACATCTCTCATACACATCCCACGCCTCACCAAAACAAGCACTCTGTTACTTTAGTAATCAGCATTGTGTAACCATGTTTATCTGTGATTATGAGTATTGTGATTTCTACTTAGCTAATTAAACCTGTGGAAAATAGTGTGTTTTCTCAATTTCTGTTATCATTCATTTTTCTATCAAAACATAAATGGGTTTCTAGGCTGAAAGAGAGACAACTTATGATTCTGAATGATGTTTTTCCAACCCTGGAAAGAAACCGATGCGGCTGTTGCAGTTACCATTGAACTCTCACTTTAAAAAGTACAGGCAGCACTTTTAATTAAAAGACCAAATGTTCTGATGTGGGTGGATAAATATATATATATTTTTAAATTAGCTTTGTAGAAAATTAGATTATTCAAATTTTAAAATAAAATGTTGGGCCAGGAACCCCATTTATTTTCTTTAAAAAATTGCTGTAGTATTACATGTGTGTCAATACTTTTGAAATATTTAACTGGCTTTGAAATCCATGTGCCAAGATTGAAAGAATCTCTTAGTGATTTGGCTCAGGCTACATTTGGGCAGCTACTCATCTGAAATGATACTATTAATGAAAGCATTTCTGTCATGTATTACCCCCACTTAAAACCAATCCTCCTTTTATCTAATCAAATACCCATCTAAATTCTCCTTGATTTGCTTTTAATATTGACTCTTAATAATTATTTTTTATCTTATAATTTTTACATTTATAATATTATTATCCTTTTAGTGTGTATGTATACATGGTGTGCAGGTTTATATGCAATCTTTTGTATTTTGGCACCTGTGCATGTGTAGATGCATGCAAGTGGAAGCCAGAAGTCAACGTTAGGTGTCCTCCTCTTCACTTTATTTCATTTTTTAAATATTTTGTTTTTATTTATTTATTTGAGAGAGAGAAAAGAGGCAGAGAGAGTGAGAGACAATGGGCATACCAGGGCTTCCAGCCATTGCAAATGTACTCCAGATGCACGTGCCACCTTGTGCACCTGGCTTATGTGGGACCTGGGGAATCGAATCAAGGTCCTTTGGCTTTGCAAGCAAGCACCTTAACTGCTAAACTATCTCTCCAGCCCTTTATTTTTTTAAGGCAAGGTCATCCCACGCTTTCCTTGAATACACAAACCACCTTCCCAACCCTCCCAAGTGCTGTTGCTATAGGAGTGCCTGGATCTGCAGTTATTTTCAAATATCAGCAAACATTCCATGAAACATTTCATTGATCATTAGTATATGGCAGGCTTTGTTCCAGTTATGCTACATGCATTCTCTAATAGACTTTAAATTCATGCATGCACAAAAATGTGATGTTTGATCTACTCTTGGTTTCTTTTTACACATACTTATAAAACAACTCAAGAGGATAGATCTGCCTCTCTCTAGGTCACGTGGTCATGGAGTAGCCAGTACCAGCATCCTAAACCAGGTAGTCTCACTCTACAATCAAAGTTCTCAAACATTCTACACAAGTCAGAACTTGGAGAACTTATTTTTAATAATATTTAAAACAAGGCCATATAACTAAGAAATGGAAGATACAAGATGACTGTAATTTTCTCAATAAACCAAGTATAAATGTTATACAAAGCTAGTCTGCCCATAGTTAACATGACCTCAGGTTAGGACCAATGACTAAAAGCTTAATCCTAAATATGCAAGCCTGTGGCTCCACGTGTGTATGCTAAACTTTAGGCAGAATGGGAATAATGAATGCGAATGCCTGTACTCTATACTTTGAGTGTTTTCCCCTCTTTCTAAGAGATATTAAAGAATGGATCCTGTGGTCAACATTATGGGAAAACTCCAGTGTTGCTCCTACATGCTGCTGTTTCATGATGTAGCTTTAATAAAGACTTTCTGAAGCCCTATAGGAAAGGAATTGTCCATTTTTATTTATTTTTAAGACTTATTCTGTTGTCTAAGCTGGCCTCAAACTTTCAGCGATCCTCCTGCCTATGCCTCAGTTCTCCCAAGTCCTGGGATGGCAGGTGTGAGCCACCATGACTGGTTCACATCCTTAATGATGCAGAGGACTCCTAAACTACCCATCCTATTTGTGATCAACAGAACAGTGTCATCCCAGTGCTGACATGCCTCACTCCCTGGAACCTTTGAAAATGTTATCTTATACAGCAGAGAGAATAAGTTTACAACCAACTGATTTTGACCTGAGGGAATTAATCTAGATGATTTGATAGGTCCATGGTCATCGCAAGCCATTACAGAAAGCACAGAAGCTAGCTTTAAAAGTAGACAAGAAAGCTGGAGTGCCAGCTGGACTATAAAGCCTAAGGGCCCAAGTTTGATTCTTCAGTGCCCAAGTAAGCCAGATGCACAAGGTGGCACATGTGTCTGGAGTTTGTTTGCAGTGGCTTGAGGCCCTGGAACAACCACACTCTATCTGCCTCTTTCTCTCATAAATAAATAAGTAAATAAATATTTTAAAAAATAGATAAGAAGCCGGGTGTGGTGGTGCATGTCTTTAATCCCAGAACTTGGGATGCAGAGGTAGGAGGATGGCTGTGAGTTCAAGGCCACCCTGAGACTACATAGAGAATTCCAGGTCAGCCTAGGCTAGAAAAAGACCCTACCTCAGAAAAAAAAAAAAGTAGACAAGCACCATGAACCAAAGCATGGGGGGGAGGGGTGGCTCTGAAACCTGGACAATAAGGACAATAACTCCACCCTGACAGAACCTTTATTTTGGACCACCTATTTTGGATAAGTGAATGTCCGAATTGTAAGATGATGCATCTGTACCATTTAAGGTAAGCCAGGGCACCAAGCATGAACTAATATAGCATTTGCCTCACACTTGCCGACAAATTTAATTTTGGAGATGCTCATTTAGTTGATTATATTTGCTTGAGGAGATAAATTCTGAAAGCATTGAGGAAACAAAGCTGATGTGTTCACATAAAACTGCATTTCTCAAAGTATGCTATGTACATGGGATCTACTATGCATAGCCACGAAGGCCTAGAACCCCACCTGAGGGGGCAGAGACAGAAAGATCACTGCGACTCACTGGTCAAACAGTGTAATGGAAAAGGTGACCTCCAGGTTTAGTGAGAGACTCTGTCTAGGGAAATTAATTGGAAGAAAGGAAAAGGAGTATACCTTATATCCTTCTGTGGTCTTCACACATATGTGCATATTTCTATGCACACACATGTGCATTTAACACACACACACACACACACACACACACACACACACACACACACCCACAACCACCACCATCGTAATCATCATCATCATTATCCCTGTCTTAAGAAAACTCAAGTAAGGATAATCCCATGAAGAGAGGAAAAGAAAATGCTTGGCTGCAGATAAGTGAGCATGGAAATGGACGTGGACCAGTAAGTGCCCTACGTCCTTTAGTACTGTTGACACAGAAGGTTTTCAAAGGGAAGGGGGACAAAAGCAAAGGTCCCTGTTGGACTCCTATGTCTAGCAGTGCAGGTCCAGGCCACCTCACTAAGAAGACACTAAAGGAGGTTTCTGACATATTCCCAAGTAATCATAATGCCCCATAAATTATCAATGCAAAAATAATTCAATTTACATAAATTACAATGATAAATTTAAAAAAATAGAACCTAGAGATTTCTGCCCCTTTTCTCTCATGGCCTATCCCCCACAATATTTGACTACCCCCACAGTGCAAGACCCACATCCCCCATTGATGTGGTTCCTTTTGTAGGAGAAGGACAGGTAGGAGGATATTGGGAGTCACCAATATGATTGTAAAATTAGAATAATATAAACAAAATAATAAATTATTTTTAAAAAGTAATGTTATCCAATTAAAAAATGATATTTTGAAAGTCATTTTAGTTATTCCTAGTGGTTGTTCCTGCTGCATGGAACCAGACAGACTCATCAATTATCTTGCCTCTTACCTCCCTAGAGAAGGGCAAAAGGGTTTATTTATATACACACCTGACAAAGAACCACTGTCTAATACCTCTGCCAGGAAAAAAAAAAAAAAAAAAAAAAAAAAAAAAGGACAGAGACTTTTACTTTTTACTATTTTCAAAGTAAATTCGATGTCTGTGAAAGGTGCCAAGGTAAAATCACTAGAAACATCCACATTCTCCTGACATGCATATCTAGCATTGGCGATAAAAGTTTTTCATATGCTGTGCCCTCCCTGAGAAATTCTACTTGCCTGGTCTTTACATAAGGAGATGAAAATAACAAACTGCACCATTACCACACCTTCAATTGCCTGCCCTTTGCAGATTAACTCAAAGAGATTTTTTTTTTTATTCTTATTTATTTATCAGAGAGAGAGAGAGGTGGTGAAAGAGGCAGATAGACAATGGGTGCTCAGGCCCTCCAAGCCACTGCAAACAAACTCCAGATGTATGCACCTCTTTGTGCATCTGGCTTACGTGGTTCCTGGGGAGTTGAACCTGGGTCCTTTGGCTTTGCAGGCAAACACCTTAATGCTAAGCCATGTCTCCAGCCTAATCAAAGACATGAGGTTTTCTCGTCTCATGAAACCTTCATTTAAACACAATCATGGGCCTTGGGAGATAGCCCAGTGGGTAAAGTACACAGAAAGCATGAGGAGCCTAAGTGTGAATCTCTATGTAAAAGTCTGGTGTGACTGTGCACGCCCATAATCCCAGCACTGGGAAGATGAAGGCAAGTGGGTATCTGGGACTGACTGTTAACTAGTCTAACTGAATTGGTTAGACTAGATCAGCAAGAAAGGTTCAGCAAGGAAAGCCTGTCTCAAAAAATAAGGTGGTGAGTGAATGAGGAAGACGTGGACACTGACCACTGGCTTCTAAATGTACTCACACACATATACATGGAAATGTGACTGTAAACACACACACACACACACAGAGGCAAAAAACTCCTCATGTATAATGCCATGAAATCTACTAAGTATTTTGGAATACTAAACACTTAGGGAACAATTTTCTGTGCTAATACTGTATGTCAGGTCCTTCAAGGCCTCATAGAAAGTGTTTTCTATGGCTAGTGGTATTTATGTCTCCTCAGCCTAAGACGTAGGGATCATTATTTCTTTTCTTTTTTTCTTTTTTGAGGTGGGGTCTTGCTCTAGTCCAGGCTGACCTGGAATTCACTATGTAATCTCAAGCTGGCCTCGAACTCATGGCGATCCTCCTACCTCTGCCTCCCAAATGCTGAGATTAAAGGCATGCGTCACCACACCCAGCACATTATTTCAGTTTTAATGAAATACAGCTTAACTGTGGAGGCATCCCATATTCTTTTGGTCATACAGCTTAATACATGGGAAAGCCAGAATATGAATTTGGACCCTGGTTCCAGGCCTCACTGTAACACCCATATGGCACATTCTCATTATAGTAGGAAAAAGTATAATGAGGAAACTGAGAGCATGATATGCCAAATGTCCATGGAAAATATGACAAGTATTCATACTGAATTTGGCTGTGTTGTCTTCAAAGACCAATGACTTTACAAATGGTTCAGGGACAATGGCTCCACATGATGCCTCTTTCTGAGTTTTTCTAATATAAAATGATTCCACTTACCCCAGAAGATTAAAGGAGGAACAATCCATTTTCTTTGTATGTAATTGATGATGATATTAAATGCTGAATATTAATTTCCAATTAAACAACTGCTAGTTTTTTTTTTTTAATTTACTTTTTTCAGAACCAGGAGACACCCAGGCGTGATACAGCTGGATCCCAGAAGGACAGTATTAACCAGAGCTGGACTGGCATTTAAGAATACCAGTTCTTGGCCAGGCATGGTGGTGCACATCTTTAATCCCAGCACTTGGGAGGCAGAGGTAAGAGGACCGCTGTGAGTTGGAGGCCACCCTGAGACTACATAGTAAATTCTAGGTCAGTATGAACTAGAGTGAGACTCTACCTCAGAACACCAGAAAACCAATTGTCAGACTTCTGGTCAAGATGGCCTCCACCTAACCACACCTTACCTCGTGTGGAAGGAAAGGCAAGATCTTTAGGGTCTATTGACGTTTTAGGGGTTTGCGGATTCTTATAGATCTCCAGTGGGAGGGCACAGAGGAGCAAAGTAGGGAATCCGCTGAATCCCACACTCTCGGGTAGCCCAGCAATCCCCCAATCCCCTCAAACAACTGGCCCAGCTGCAGTCCCAGCCACAGGTTCCTCCTGCACCAACCACAAGCTAAGTGGACCCAGGCCAGCAGGCTAATGTTCCCCCCTCCCTAGGCATTCCCACCACCACAGAGCTCCACACGTGAATGTACTTCCATTCACTGCCACCCCCGCCCCAACCCTCATGCATGGATCCAGGCCAACAGGCAAGCCCCACCCCAGGCTTCCCCACCACTGCAGAAATCCACACATGAACACTGTCCCACTGGCCACTGTCCCCCCCCCCACCCCATGCAGGGACATAGGCCAGAAGTCTAGCATTCCCTCTGCATTAGGCTTGCCTGCCACCATAGAGCTCCACACATGAACACCATCCCACTCACTCCATGTCCCACACACGTCCAGTCCCCCCACCCCCATGCATGGACCCAGGCCAGCAGGCTAGTGTCCCCCCATCCCAAGGCTTTCCAGCGACCAGGGAGCTCCACACATGAATGCCATTCCACTGACTACCGCACCTCCAACCCCTGCTGTGCGTGGACACAGACCAGTAGGCTAATGTTCCCACCACCAGGACCTCCACCATCCCACTCATCGTAACCCCCCCACCATATGGACCCAGGTCACCAGGCTAGCATCCCCCCTCCCTAGGCTCTCCCACCACAGGGCACCTCCACTTGAAGGCCTTCCCACCTCCCACCCTCCCCTGCACAGACCAGATCCTATTGTACTTCCTACAGGCTGCTTGGAACCAGGCCAGCAGGCTATTTTTCACCCCTCTCTCCCCTTTCCTACCAACCCACCTGCAACCACCACCAATCCCCCTCCCCACATGTCACCTGATCCAAAGCTGTCACTTATCCACACCCTGCCTGGTCACAGACTGGGCAGTTAAATCCATCCTCAGCTACACAGTCCCAGGGGACAACCTGTCCCATCCCCTTACCCTTCAGCATCATGGACCCACCACGCATTCCCATCTTCCCCCCCTACACAGTCCAGCCACAACACCAGTCTGCTTTGTCCCATTCCCCCCCTATCTCCTGTCCCCTCAGGACACCTGACAATGCACTCCCATACCCTGAACCACCAAACAACAAACCCCTTCATCAGGTCCTCAGGCCCCCACCCGAGCCTCACAGGCTCCTTCCCTCTGACTAGGCAGGCCCCACTGCCATCAGCATAGTCAAAGCAAGCATAAAAGGGGATAATCACTGAAGACACTTCAAGGGTAAACTACAGCTTCCTCCTAAATTTAATAAGATTCCTACACTGTGATGGGCAGACCATAGCACAAAAGGATTAACATGAAAAATAAAATGCAAGTAAATCCAACAAGATTGCCCAGTCCCACAATGGAAGTCTCTAATGAAAACATGGAAGAGACAATAGGATCAGAACCCCAAAATGAAGATACAAGCTATGCAATCCCAGCCAAGCAAATAACAGAACTTTCAGAAAATCAACAAAGGGACAATAATTGTAAGAATGCTGTCCTTGGTAGACTAGACCTAACAGAAAATAACCAGGAAGGGTTCCAAAGATAGGTAAATGATCTGAAGGAGAACAACAACAAAACAAACAAACAAAAAACAGGACCTCAATAATCAGCTGGTAAGCTCAATGAAGACATAAATAAATATAAGGATGAATTCCAACAAGCATTAAGAAAATCAGAACATGATGTGAAAAGGACTCGACAGAGGAATGGAAGCTATACATAAAAAAGCCTAAGAAAACACAAAGCAAATTGAACAAGCCCAAAACTCTATAGAAGCTCTCAAGAATAGAGTCAGCCAAGTGGAGGATAGAAATTCAGAATTGGAAGACAAAACAGATGAAACAGTTCATGAATCCAAAAGTTTCAATAAGTTCAAAAATGTCTGTGAACAGAACATGAGGGAACTGTGAGATACCCTTAAAAATCCCAACATTCAGATCATGGATATCAGAAGGGGAAGAAATTCAGTCCAAAGGCATGGAAAACTGATTCAACAAAATTATTGAAGAGAACTTTCCCACTCTCTCAAAAGAAAGTCCCATCAAGTTATAAGAAACTAACAGAACTCCAGACTGGATCAAAGAAAAATTCTCCAAGACATATTATCATTAAGACTCTAAACATGGATAACAAAGAGAAAGTCCTAAAAGTAGGTGGGGAGAAACAACACATTACCTATAAAGGAAACCCCATCAGAATTACTTCAGACTTCTCAATGGAAACCCTAAAAGCCAGAAGAGCCTGGAATGGAACACTGAAAACTCTAAGAACTTATGGCTTCCAACCCAAAATACTCTAACCAGTAAAAGTATCCCTCATAATAGATGGTGAAGGAAAAACTTTCCACTATAAAACTCAACTTTATAACTATATGAACACAAAACCAAATGTACAGAGAGTACTTCAGGGAATTCTCCACACAGAAGAATCAAATAAACAACCTCAAGTTCCTACATGAAGTAGATCACAATAACCAAACTCACATAAGGCACAAAAAACTACAAAGTCTGAGCCGGGTGTGGTGGCGCAGGCCTTTAATTCCAGCACTCGGGAGGCAGAGGTAGGAGGATTGCCATGAGTTTGAGGCCACCCTGAGAATACAGAATGAATTCCAGGTGAGCCTGAGCTAGAGTGAGACCCAACCTCAAAAAAAAAAAAAAAAACAAAAAAAAAAAACCCACAAACTACAAAGTCCAAGAAAACACCAAACCACATAAACCACCACAAAATATTTTAAAACAATATATAGGTAGTGGATGAAATACAACATGAAACTGCAAAATTTCTAGAAATGAAAGACAATGAGAACACAACATACCAAAATTATGGGACACAATGAAGGCAATCCTCAGGGGAAAATTCATTGCACTCAATGCCTTCATAACAAAGACAGAGAGATCCCAAATCAATAACCTAACCATCCACCTAAAGGCATTGGAAAAACAAGAAGAATACAACACAAAAAGCTCCAGACAGAAATAATTAATATCCTAGAGCAGAAATTAATGAATTAAAAAATAATAAAACAATTAAGAAAAATGATGAAACAAAGAGCTAGTTCTTTGAAAAAATAAACAATATTGATAAACCCCTGGCCAATTTGATCAAGCAAAAAATAGAGATGCTTCAAATTAACAAAATTAGAAATGAAAAAGGAGCGATAACAACACACATAAGTGAAATTGGGAGAATCATCAGGACTTATTTCAAAAACCTCTGCTCTAGCCTGGCATGGTGGCACACACCCTTAATCCCAGCACTCGGAAGGCAGAGGTAGGAGGATCACCATGAGTTCAAAGCCACCCTGAGACTACATAGTGAATTCTAGGTCAGCCTGAGCTAGAGTGAGACCCTACCTCGAAGAAAGAAAAAAAAAAATCTCTACTCCAGAAAACTGGATAATATTTAGGAAATGGATGAATTCCTGAACACATACCACCTACCAAACTTAAAATCAGAGCAGATTAATCTCCTAAACAAACCTATCATACCCATTGAGATTGAAAAGGTAATCAAAAACCTCCCCAAAAAGAAGACTTCAGGACCAGATGGTTTCTCAGCTTAATTCTATCAAAACTTCATGGAAGAACTGAAACAAATCTTTCTTAAACTGACACACAATCAGAGAACAGGGCAAGCTCCCCAACTCCTTCTCTGAAGCTAGTATCACCTTAATACCAAAACCAGACACAGATGTAAGGAAAAAAAAAATAAAACTATAAGCCTATTATCCTGATGAACTTAGACACAAAGGTCCTGAACAAAATCCTTGCAAACTGAATTCAACATCACATCAAAAGCATTATCCACCTTGATCAAGTAGGCTTCATCCCAGGAATGCAGGGGTGGCTCAACATATGGAAATCTGTCAATGTAATACAACACATAAATTAGCTTAAACACAAAAAAACACATGATCATTTCGATAAATGCAGAAAAGGCCTTTAACAAAATAAATCACTTCATGACCAAAACATTGCTGAAAATAGGCATGGACAGTTTATATCTCAACATAATAAAGGAGCTGGGAATGTTGGTGCATGCCTTTAACCCCAGCACTTGGGAGGCAGAGGTAAGAGGATCACTGTGAGTTTGAGGCCACCTTGAGACTACATAGTGAATTCCAGGTCAGCCTGTAGTAGAGTGAAACCCTACCTCGAAAAACCAAAAAAACATAATGAAGGCTATATATAAAGCTCCTAAAGCCCAAATAATACTTAATGGGGAGAGATTGAAGGAATTCCTATTGAGATCACGAACAAGACAGGGGTGTCCACTGTCACCTCTGCTCTTCAACATAGTACTGGAAGTCCTAGCTCAAGCAATAATACAGGAGAAAGAAATAAAAGGGATGCAAACTGGAAAGGGAGAAGTTAAGTCAGCCCCATTAGTAGATGACATGATTCTATACACAAATGACCTGAGAACCTCCATCTCAAAACTCTTAAAGGTGATAAACTCCTTTAGCAAAGTAGCAGGATAGAAAATCAGTGAAGAAAAATCAGTAGTCTTTCTAGCAAATGACAAATATACAGAGAAAGAAATAAGTGACATTGTCCCATTTTCAATAGCAACAACAACAACAAAAATACCTTGGAGTAACATTAACCAAGTGTGTGAAAGACCTATATAATGAAAACATAAAACCACTCAAGAAAGAAATTGAGGAGGACTTCAGAAAATGGAAAGACCTCCCATGCTCCTGAATAGGCAGAATTAACATTGTGAAAATGGCAATCTTACCAAAAGCAATATACAGATTTAATGCAATACCAATACAAATCCCAACATTTTTCTTCACAGAGATAGAAAAAAATGATCTCAAAATTCATATGGAATGGCAGAAGGCCTCAGATATCCAAGCATATCCTCAGCAAAAGAAACACCTCTGGAGGCATAACTATACCTGATCTTAAGTTATATTACAAAGCCATAATAATAAAACAACATAGTACTGGCATAAAAACAAGAATATAGACCAATGGAACAGAATCCAGGAACCAGACTTTGGGTCAAGTAACTATAGCTACTTGATATTTGACAAAGGTCCTACCAATATAGACTGGAAAAAAGACAGCATTGACAACAAATGTTTCTGGACAAACTGGATTACCATATGCAAGAAAATGGAACTTGATCCACACACTTTGCCATACACAAAAATCATGTCCAAATAGATCAAAGACCTCAATATAAGACCAGACGTGCTGCTACCACTGGAAAAAAAAAAAAAAAAAAAAAAAAAGAGGAACGTTCTGTGATATAGGAATGGGAAAAGACTTCCCGAATAAAACCCCAGTAGCTCAGGAAATTAAACAATCACTCAACCACTCCGATCTCATGAAGCTGGAAAGTATTTTCACAGACAAACATATGATAACCCAAGCCAAATAGATTACCCACAGAAAGGGAGAAAACTTTTTCCAGCTATACAACTGACAGAGGCCTAATTTCTAGAATCTACAAAGAACTCAAAAACCTAAACAATAAAAAGTCAAATAACCCAGTTACAAAATGGGGCAGAGAACTTCACAGGGAGTTCCCAGAGTAAGAAATACAAGTGCAAACACATACTTAAGAAAATGTTCAACATCCCTAATCATCAGGGAAATGCAAATTAAAACAACTATGAGATTCCACCTTACCCCAGTAAGGATAGAAAACATTTAGAAATTGAATGAAAACAAATGCTGGCGAGGATGTGGAGAAATAGGAACCCTCATTCACTGTTGGTGGGAATGTAAGGTGGTACAACCACTATGGAAAACAATATGGAGACTCCTGAAAAGGTTGACTATAGAGTTACCAACAGACCCTATTATTCCCTTACTGAGCACTTACCCTGGAAGCTCCATGCCTTAGTTCAGAGAGATTTGCTCAGCCATGTTTATAGCTGTTCAATTCATATTAGTTAATAGCTGTAGTCAATCCAGATGTCCATCATTAGACGAATGGATATCCAAGATGTAGTATATCTACACTATGGAATTCTACACAGCAGTAAGGAAAAATGACACAATGAAATTTGAAGAAAAAATGGTCGAACTTGGAACAGTTCATTCTCAGCAAACGCACCCAATCACAGAAAGATAATTGCCGCATGGTCTTACTCATCTGGCCTCCTAACCTGAATCTGCCAGAGATGCTGATATACCTTACAAGCATCTTGAGGACCAGATAATAGGAGGGGTGGGGCAGGAGGGGAGGGTAAGAATAGGACAGGGGACACAAAACTGGACCCAAATGGAACCAGTACCTTAAAGTCCTATATTCTGAAAGACATACTAAAAGGTTGAACCTTCATCAGGTCCTTAGAGGGAACACCTGAATCACAGGGCCCTAGAGAGGGTATGATGAAGACTAACCTTAATCTTCTCCTGTTTCTCTCTCTCCCTTCTTTCTTCTCCCTTTCTCTTTTATATTACCTGTTTTTTTTTCTTCCTTCTTTGCCCTTGGTGCTGGCCTGAAACTCCCAGTACCAGCATGTGGTTAACATCAACAATGAGCTGTTCATCAGAGAGACCTACAAGGTTTCCCAAAAGAAGACAGATTTCTCTCAGAGTACTTGATGACCCACCAAAGGTTAATGGTAAGACCCTACTGCTGAAGATGCTCTTGGTACAGAACATGGAGTGACCTGGCTGGAATCTGGAAGAGAGTCAGTCCCCAGACAGTTAGCTTATCTAGTGCCAGAAGGTGCTACATGAGCAACTGGGGGAAAGTGACCAACATCTGTCTAAGCAACTCATGGTCTAACCTACTCAGCAGCATACAACCTGATGTGATGTTCACACAAGTGCAATAGTGGCATAGAGCCATGGTGGGTTACCAACTGCTCTTGAACTGGAACTAGGAAACAAATCAGAACCATATCCAAAAATGAGTCTGCTCTCCAATATCAAGCTCCCACCATTCATGGGCTATAAGAGGGCCTACACCTATTAAATTCTATCTAAAATAATAATGGTTATTACATTTATCTGGTGCTAACTTCACTCTCTGCTGGAGATTTTTATTCTCTTTTTTAGATGGATGCAGAACCTGAGGAGACAATTAGCCCATTACACCTCACCAGGGACCCAGTTGAAACCATAGAGGAACTGGGGAAATTAGTAAGAGTGCTGCTTTCTTGCCGAACCTGGTACCTGCACAAGGGTGAAGGAGATAGACACAGAGAACACTCAACTCTTACCTAACCAGATATCCAGAGACACAGAGGCTCCCAAGACCTCATCAGTGAAGTAGAACTAAAACAGACCCAGCACGGGCTCAGGGAAATTCTCTGGGGTGGAAAGATTGATAGAGCTATAAGTTGGGACATTATGCACAGAGACATTGTCTCTTCCCCATTACTGATGGCTACCTCTGTAATGTACGACCCACATTCCCCAAAGAAGGGTCCCTTCACAGGGGGGAGGACAGGAAGGAGGCCAACAATGGTACCAACATGGCTGTATACACACTGTGTACATACCTAATAATAATTTAAAAAATACCAGTTCAATGTCTGTCAACCATCTCAAAGTGTTTGCATGTTCTTTTCCTCTCTCTTCTACCTCCCTTCTTATTCTCTTTCTCTCTCACACACACACACCACACCCTAGACAGTCACAACAGCCTTCTAAAATGTACAGTATCGAAGTAATTCAACTGGGTCTTAAGGGTGGAGTGAGAAAGTATGAAGGGCTGAGGCATTTCATTTTCCACTAAAGGGCTGCTGGTTCTCTATCCTCTGCCTGCACCTACTCCATGTTGTCTGTTGTATCTGCTGTCCTCAGATTTGGGATTCTTCTCTCTCTCTTTCTCTCTTTGTCTCTCCCCACCCCCAGGTTCCTCACATCTTCCAGGTGCAGGGGCATTCTTCAAACATCATGAATGGCTACCTGGCTCTCTTTCAAACCCAAACCAGACTAACTGTAACTCGTATGAAGGCAGGAAGAAGAGGCTTCCTTTTACAACAGCGATGGTTACCCTGACTTCTTCCACTTGGTACTAGGGATGAAGTTAGAGATGTGTGCTGAACAGTCATGACCATATTATCTGACTTCAGGGCTAGGGAGATGGCTCAGTTGGTAAGAACTTCTGCCAAGTAAGCATGGAGGCAATTAATGGCCTGATATATCCTGAATTCAATTCTCCAGTACCAATATAAACAACTGATTATGGCCACAAGTGCCTGCAGTCCTATGTGGAGCACAGACTGGAAAATTGTTGGGGCTCACTAATCAGCCAGTCTAACCAAAAATATGGCAGCTCTGAGTTAGTGAGAGACTGTTTCAAGGGAACATGCAAATGAACCATAGAGGAAGCTATTCAGCATTCCCCTCTGGCATTGTCATGCATGCATGCTGAGGTACATGCATCTACATACACAAATGCATATACTATACATACTACCCCACAATATTACATATATACACATTAAAAAAAACCCACAAACTCTCTGACTTCCACCATGTTAAAATGGATCCAGGCATATCCAAAACTTTATCATGCAAAATAAAAGACATTTATCTATTTCAGGGGATAGAATTTTTATCTTTCCATGACAAATCATTCCAGTATTGGGTGAACCTCAAGATCTAACAACTGATTTGTGAGCATAACTTTTTTCATCTATATTGAAAAACAAAAGCATTACCCCCAAGGTTTATTTAATATTCACACAAAACTTCATATTAGAGTCATAAATTCTTATGGTTGGAAAGGAAATAAAGGAATGATCTCTATTGGCTCTGACACAGTCTTTCCCCTGAGACCAAACCAGTATGAATTCACTGAAAGTTATAATCATCAGGCCACCAAAATGCTAACTGATGATGTGGCCTATCATTCTTCAGTGTGTTCTAGTTACTCACCCACTCAGGGAAGACCTGGAAAGTCCCTGCTTCCCAACCAGTGTGATTACTAAGGTCTTTCCTCAAAATGCTTTTGCAGATTCAACCCTGTGCTTTACCCTAGCTCATAATAATTCCTAGTTTATGAACTTGCTCATGTCCTTTTTCACTAAGTTCCAATAATTACATCATGTTCACAATTATGTACCTAAGATCATGTAAACAAAACCCTAAATAGACAGTCCATGTAGCTTTGTCAGACATTAAGTTAATTAATTTTAAAAATCTACATATTAAGGGGCTAGGAATACTGCTCAGTGGTTAAAGGTGCTTTCTTGTCAAACCTGCCAGCCCAAGTTCAGATCCCAAAGCACCTACTAACGCAAAATGAAAAAAGTGGCATGACTGGCAACACACACACATGCATGTGTGTGTGTGTGTGTGTGTGTGTGTGTGTGTAATAAATCTAATCATAATCAAAAGGAAGCAGGATAGGTTTTGCTCTTCAGAAGCTTGGTAACACAAAAAGAACCCTGATGTCTCTTGTTTAAATGTAGGTATACTATGTAGTTATGAACTAGCTATAATATAATTTCTCCTTATGTGAACATTTACTTATTCAAATTAGAAAAGTCATAATAAGTTATTAAATAGCATTAAATGTATTAACTGCATTTTTATTTATCTGAGTATTTGCTTATTCAAATTAGGCAGGTATAAATTTCAGAATTCTTAATTTTTTTATTTTACATTTAGTTTAACAATATTAAAATTAAGCTCAAGAAAAAAATAAAATCTAAGACCAACCTACTCCTAAAGTTTAATAAAATTTTGAGCTCAGAAATTGCTTTAATGTGTTTTTCATTAAACATGTTCCTATCATTTGAGTATGCATTAATTATAGTCTATATATTTTATCACTGCTTAACATAGCATATTATGTTTCCTAAATTAAATTCTCCATAGAATAGAAATGTATTTGGAGACTTAAAATTAGAATATGATATTCAATATTCAATAATAGTTCACAAGGAAATACTGAAAAAGACAACATATCAAAACAGCAAAGATTTATCCTCAGCAATAATATATGACTTTAGAATCCCTAACATCTTAGAATGTCATCAAATATTACTCACTTTCCCAACTGCCTAAGGAAAACATAGATTCCAATTATAATGAATAGATACTATAAAATGTTTTTTGGCTCACATAACACAGGCCTATAGTATATCTCCCCAGTTATTTTCTTTATATTCATCTTATTCACCTACTTCCTTTTTGCTTGCTCATTTTTATATGACGATACAATAAAAAGCATTCAAAATGTCGAGGAAGGGCTGGGCAGACAGCTTAGCCATGAAAGCAAAGCCTGCTGACCCAGGTTCAATTCCCTAGAACCCATGTAAAGCCAGACACATAAAGTGGTGCATGTATCTAAAGTTAATTTCCAACAGAAAGAGGCCCTAGCATGCCCATACTCCCTCCCTCCCTCTCTCTCTTTCTCTCTCTCTCAAATAAATAAATATTTTTTAAAAGTTGAAGGAGAAAAATTTCTTCCTAATGCATAAAAGTAGCTTCAGACAATCATATCTTTGCACTTACCAGTTTAGGTCAAGCTTAACAAATAAGGGACAATATGTTTTCATGAAATCATGAGGAAATTACATAAGAATAAAATTTCAAACAATTTCACTTAGCCAAATAAAACAATGTTAACCTTATGTTGGCTTGCAACACATTTGTTTTCTTAGGGAATTTTCTGGTCCATTAAATCCAATAGTTCAGAAATCACTGAATCATGGATAAAGTCTTTGTGAGAGGTATAAGCTGAGGGTACAGTTAACTCCAGGATAAGTGGTCATAAAAAGTCCATAATGACTGGCCAAATATCTTCAAATTCTTCATGCAGAGAAATGTTTTAAAAGCAGCTTCGTGTATAATTGAGTCCTATGATGAATATCATGCTTTCGTGAACTGGACTAATCCACTGGATTACTTTTAATTAGATTACGTTCAAAACATCCAGGCTTTGTAATAGTCCCTAACTGTAAATTGAGAATAAATGAACTTTCATAAAATATTGCTCATGACAATAACTAATACATTATATCATCATACCAAACTGGCACTTTTCTACACATAATACTACACATATATATCTTACTAAACAAGGGATGAGAGAGGCAAAAAAAAAAAAAAAAAGTGACCATTATTTGGCCAAACTAAGAGAAAATAAAAGACAAAGATCACAAGATGCTAACCTCAGAGATGAAAGAGGTCACACTATAATTATGAACAACTCTGTGCCTGCAACTCTGATATATATAATTTTGACCATTGTGGTGGTTTATTTCAGGTGTCCCCCATAAACTTAGGCATTCTGAATGTTAGTGTCCCTAGCTGATAGCAACTGGAAATTAAAGCTCCTGGAGGCAGTGTATTGTTGGGGGTGGGCTTATGGGTATAATAGCCAGTTTCCCCATGCCAGAGTTTAGCAGACTCTCCTGTTTGTTGTCCATCTGACATTGGCCAGGAAGTGATGCCCACCCTCTGCTCATGCCATTGTTTTCCCTGCCAGAGTAATGTGTCCCTTTGAGTCTGTCAGCCAAAATAACCCCTCCCCCCTTCTTTTTTTTTTCCCCCAATAGCTGTTCTTGGTTGGGTGATTTCTGCCAACAATGTGAACCTGACTACAACAACCATTTTAACAAAAACCATAGAGTTTTGGAGGGGCATGCAGCATTTAGAACTCTCCTTCAAGCTAGGCCTGGTGACAGATCATGATAACCCCAGCTCCTCAAGAGGTTGAAATAGGTGAATCTCAAATTCAAACCCTGCCTGGATCCCAGAGAGATCAAAGGTAACCTAGGCAACTTAGTGAGATACAGTCTTACAATTAAAAATACAAGTAAGGGCTGGAGATGCAGCTCAGTGGTAAAGCACTCATCTAGTGTGCCCACACTCAAAGGCCATTGGTTCAATTTCCAACATATCAAAAACAAACAAAGAACAAACAAAAAATGAAACTTGTTTTATTTTAGTGGGATTAATTAGTAGCTTAGCCATTTTGTTCTAAAACTAAACACTCTTTAACCATAATATCCAGTATTTTTACTCATTCTTAGTTACCCAATTAATTAAAAACTAATTTCCAAGTCAAAGCTTTTTCAAATTACAGCAGCTTTACTCACACTTAACAAAAAAATTATTTATATTTTTTGAGTAACAACTAAAGTCTCTTTCAGTAGATAAGTAGAAGAAAAGTGACCAGTGACAAATCTAAATGAGCATTAACTAAGCCTCCAAGAAGAGACATGGGGAGACCTGACATCCAACTCATGAAGTGGGAGAAGCCAACCTGAGGAAGTGCCCTCTGCTTGATTCCAAGTGTCTTGACATCTGAAAAGCAAGTCGATCGAGACAACCAAAATATCAGTTGCCCGACATTGGCAAGAAAGAATGAAAAGCAGGATTGAGGAATATTTTTAGGGAATGAAGTTATCTATATAATAGTGGATGATCTTTATATGTGCGCATAGTGAATGCACTATTCCATTAACCCTTACAAAAACTTTGGATATTAGTTGACTATGATGCAAATGTGCTACTCTGGTGGGGAACACTGATGACAGAGGGGGTCACATATGTAGAGATATGGGGAGATATGGGCAATCTATATTCTGCTCAATATTGCTGTGAATCTAAAACTAAAAGATATGTTTGTAAAAATTGCTAATTTAAGAAACATTTTTACCAAGTACAGTGGTATGTGATTTACAAGCTGTCACCTAAAAAACCTGTTTTACAGCCCCAACTTGTGACACATGCTCAGTATTGGCTTGTAGGGATTAAATCATTATTTAGACTAGCACAAGATGAGATGTTAGAAATTTGAGTTACTCTAGCCCCAATTATGTAGAAATGAGTGCCCATATTCTCTATCATACAGTAGTTAAAAGTCCACATGACATAGACTATGAGGTTGTGCTCAAAAATTGTAAAAAACCTCATTGTGGAACAAAGAGAAGTGAAGGAGGAGCTGTGTGTTAACTTTTCACAGGGAGATTTGAATGACCATCTACTCATAGGGCACCAACAGAACAAAAATATAATCCCTCGGAGTGTAAATTACTGAACCAATAAATTTACAGGGTTTAAGCTATACTACTGACAGAAGCCTAATATCTAGAATCTACAAAGAACCCAAAAACCTAAACAATAAAAAAGGAAAATCAAACAACCCACTTCAGAGGAAGGATTACAAATGGCTACTACACACTTAAGAAAATGGTCAACATCCCTAACCATTAGGGAAATACAAATTAAAACAATCATGAAATCCCACCTTAGTCCAGTAAGGATGGCAATCATTAAAAAAAATCTAACCACAAAAAATATTGGTGAGGATGTGGGAAAGAGGAACCCTCAACAACTGCTGGTGGAATGTAAACTTGTACAACCAATTTGGAAATCAACATGGAGATTCCTGAGAAGGATGAACATAGAGCTACCAACAGACCCAGTTATTGCCTTACTGGGCATTTATCCTAAATGCTCCATGTGTCACTACAGTTATTTGCTCAACCATGATTATAAGCTGTTCAATTCCTTACAGCTAAGAACTAGAATCAGCCTAGATGCCCATCACTGGATGAATGGATAACAGAGTTGTGGTACATTTGCACAATGGAATTCTACTCAGTAGTAAGAAAAAAAATGAACAATGAAGCTTGTAGAAACATGGGCAGACTTGGGACAGATCATACTCAGTGAACTCACAGAATCACAGAAAGGCAAAGGCCACTTGGTGTCACTTATCTGCGGTTCCTAACCTGGACTAGCTCCAGTTGCTGACATACTTGATAGGCAATCCAAGGGCTAGACAATAGGGATGGAAGGGTTTGGGGCGAGGGGAAACAAACACAAAACTAAATACAAAATGAGCTGATACCATAGAAACCTTTATCCTTGGAGATAGCCTAAAACGTAGAACCCTCAAAAGGAGTAAGGGGGGAGCACCGGAAAAGTTGGGTTCTGGTGAGGGTGGAATGAAGCCTAAGCTTAAAATATTTTTTTTTCTGTGTCTGGCCTATAACTCCCAGTACCAGAGACTGGTTGCTACCCACATTGAGCTGTTAATCAGAGACACCTACGAGGTCTCCAAATCAAGACAGCTTTCTGCCAAAGCACTTGATTACCTGCCTGAGGCAAAAGCTAAGACCCTATTGTTGAGGACACCATATGCTGCTGACTCAGAGCAGAGAGACTGGCTGGAATTCAGAAGAAAGCCAGTCCTCAGACAGCCTCTCTAGTGCTGGAAAGTGCTACATGAGGTACTGGGGGAAAGTGGCCAACAATGGTCTGAGCAGTCAGAGGTCTAAGCTACTCAGAAGCAAGCACCCTAACAGGATGTACAGACCAGTGCAATAGTAAGACACAGCCTCAGTGGGTAACCAATACCTTTCTGATTGGCTAACAACTTTCTTAGTGTAAAGGAACCCATGTCTGATATTGTGAACCAGATCAGAATCCTATGGAGACAAAGATTATGTTTTCCAGTGTCAAACTCTCACTAGTTTTTGCCTAAAAGAGGGGTTACATACATCAAATTCTCCCTAAATTAATAATGCTTATCCCATTCAAACTATGCTGACTTCACTCTCCATTGGAGAATCTGTTCTTTTTTTCAGAAGGTAGCGAGATCAGAGGAGATAAACTACCCCTTGCACTTCAGCCAAGCCACAGCTGAAACCACAGAGGAACTGAAGAGACGAGATGGAGTGCTGCTTCCATGCTGAACCTAATAATCAGCACCAGGGCGTAGGAGACAGACCCTGAGGATACTCAACACCTACCAAAGCAGAGATCCAGAGGCTCCTAAAGGCTTATCACTGAAGTAGACAAAAAACTCATCTACCACAGCTCAGGAAGTTTTGTGGAAGAGGCAGCAGAAAGATTGTAAGAGCCACAGGTTGAGACATCATGTGCAGAGGCATTAAATCCCCCCACACCAAATAACTGACTGCTTCTCCCACAATGCATAAATCACAAGCCCATGGGGAATACCTGCAACCCCACTGAGGAGGGTCCCCAGTGGGATGGGGGCAGGGATGAGGGAAAAGAGGGTACCAATACATGATGTATCTGTACAAAATATGTTGTTAAAATAATAAAAAACATAAAAAAATACTGGGCTTAGAAGGAGTTGCATGAAGGATTGTTACTTATGGGTATGTGGGTAATCCCCAAATAGCCAGTAACAGGGAGACACACCCCAGTTTGAGTGAAGACCTCCCAGAAGCTGCATAAATGGAGCCTCCCTTTCACTGAAACTTCCTTTTATCTGCTCTAGTGCTTTCTGAGATCAGTGCAGCTGTGGCGGAATTATATTTGGCTGGAAGGGGTAAAAGAGGAAGGGAATGGCTGGAATCTCCTGTGAAGGAGTGATCCCCCTGCAAGCTCTCCTTCCATGAGGAAACCTCACCAGGCTCATCTCCTTGAGGGTCTTCTTCTTATTATCACACCTGTTGTGACTACAATCACAAGTGAGGGATAAGATGAAGACAAGATGCAAACATGCGTGTCTACCTCTTACCTGCACAGAAACCGATTTCTTCAATAAAATGTGGGTTTGACTTAAAGCTCATGAATAGGTCTTTCCTCTTTGTGCATGTGTCACAATATTTAAGATGACTTTTTCCTTAATTCTATCAGATAGGGCTGAGCAAGACCCTGTTAACACAGACGCACTGACCTCTGAAGCAGGGTGCTGTAGGCAGTTAGCAGCTGTCAAGAGCACAACTCAGCTGTGAGGACATGATTCCACAGTCACTCAGTTGGGGAGACCTGGGAAAACAGCAAGCAGCCCTCCAGGACGCTTTTGTTTTCTTGTCTCTTTTTAACACAAGGGTCAGTTAGAGAGAGGACATATTTAGCATGATGAAGAGAAGATCTTTTAGAATCTTTAGATACATAAAAATCATTAACAGACTTTATTAAAATGTGTACTTTGATTTGTGAATCTGGAGTGACATTCAGCATTCCTCACTACATTATTCTGGATTATGCAATGGGAAGACAAGACCATTCTTTTTTTCTCTCTCTCTCTCTCTCTCTGGTTTTTGGTAGGGTCTCACTCTGGCCCAGGCTGACCTGGAATTAACTATGTAGTCTCAGGGTGGCCTCGAACTCATGGCAATCCTTCTACCTCTGCCTCCCGAGTGCCAGAATTAAAGGTGTGCGCCACCACGCCTGGCTGAAAGGACCATTCTTAATCCAAGCTGAGGCATCACATGGAGATCCTCGGAGGGAGGACGAGGCAGCAATGGAATATTGGGGAAAAATACTCAGAGGAAATGAGGTGCTGAAAAGATGTTTATCTTAATACAGAACAAAAAATGTTTAGTGAGAAAGTTAACTAAATCAATATGTTTTACTCACCACTCATACTACATACTAAAATTACTGTGGAGTATATGCACAGTCCATGTTTCAATGTGTTTTCACTTAGCTAGACACTATTGAAGATTAATTCAGTTAATATCAAACAATGGAAAAGTGAGGATTCAGAACAATGCATAGAAGAAGAGAGGCTACTGGTAGCATGAAACCCCTTGAGAAGACCAGTGAAGCCCTTCATATAAGTAACAAAAGCACAGCTATAAAGCAATGGTTCTCAAAGCATAGTTCCCCTTGGATATGAGCATGAACACCATGGAAGAACTTCTTAGAAATGTCGATGCTGGAACCAGGCATGGGGACACATATCCTGGAAGTCCAGCACTCAAAGGCCAGTTTAGACCATGTACAGAGCCTGACAGCAAGAAAAGAAAAAGAGTGAATTCATTAGTTCTCTATCTCATCCCATATCCACCAAGTCAGAACTTTTGGGGGTGGACTCAGAAATACATTCACAAGCATTCCCTGTGACTATGACGTATACTCGAGTTCAAGAAATAATAACACACGGGCAGCATAGTTATTTTGCAAAACACTAGGGGAGGTAAGATTACAAAGAGAAAGGCTAAAAGGTTTTGCTATTTAAGGAAACAACTAAGGTCAAAATCCCAGGAAGAAAAGACAGAGCTGGAGAGGTGGGAGAGCCAGAGAGAATAAGAGGAAGAAAACATTCTTCCATAGATTTCAAAGTTAAGAGCATGCAAATGGAAACCTAGAGACTGAATTTGCTGACAGACTTGTCTTCCTGAGCCATCCAAAAAGTCAATTTCAATTTGTATGACTAGGAGGAAAGGGCTCTAATGCATTTGCATCACCAGCCTGGTCCTCACAAACCTTCGGTTTTGCAACCTTGGCTAAATCTGAAGAGTGGTTGGGAAGTCGTACACAACCCTTAGGAGCAATTGTCTTCAGCCATGGCTGCATATTAGAGTCGCCTGGGAGCTCTAAAAAATATCAGATGCAGGTACAAACCCGGAATAATTAGAGGAGATGTCTGGACTGGGACCTGGGAATGCTTTGTTCAAGCTTCCTGGTGATTTTAATGTACAGCAAGGTTGGGTTGTGCCCAGCTCAATTAGAAAAACCAGAGATAGTAAAATCATGATTCTGGTAGAACTTCTAATGATGGTTAAGGAAGAAAAGAACATGAGCATGTCTAAGTTTAAGTCTGTTCACATTGGAAGGTTTTCCTGTCCCATTTTATATTCATTTCCATGAGCAGAATGAGCTACATACTTCAGGTTGTAAGAATGTAGTTAAAAATATGTGCTTCCATGTCGAACCTTGCCTAGGGGACAACCTTCTGGATTATCAGATATTGTTTCTATGAGTATTCTGTCCCTTCATTTATTTTGGGACCTTTGACAGTTCTAAGTTCTGCATACCTGGAACAAGGGAAATTATTATTATATAAAGACATGTAAATGAATTCTGTCTGGAGGAAAATTAGTGCACTACCTCCCTCCTGAAGTCAATTTTATACCTATATAAAGTTCATTTCAGCATTGCTCATCTATTAAATACATAGTCTTTGACATCTCCTCTGAACCAGTTATGACATCTCTCCAGTTTCTTCATTAGTAAGTAGATAAATGGAGATTTTAATGTGCTGACTTCATATGTGCTTGGGAGATGAAATATTATGTTTTAACACATCCTATATATTGACTCCAAATTAGGAACAAATGATGCCACTCTCCCATTAACTTATTCTACGAAAACCCCCACTATTTTCAAGAAGGTTCTATAGGGCTAGGGGGATGGCTCAGTGGTTAAATGCACTTACTTGTAAGGCCTGCTGGCCCGAGGTTCTATTCCCTGGTAACTACGTAAAGCCAGGTGCACAAGGTGGCACGTGTGTCATGCATCTGGAGTTTGTCTGCAGTGGTAGGAGATGCTGGCACACCCATGGTCCTTCTCTACCCAGTTCCCTCTTTGTCTTTTTCACAGACAAATATATTTTTTTTAAGTGAAAAGATGTCTCTGTGATAAAAGCAGATAGATTTCTTTGGCGAAAATAGAATACATTTCTTATTAAGAGCTTTTTTTTTTTTTTTGCCATTGGAGACCCTTAGTTCACATTTCTTTGGCTTACAGTTTTTGCCAAACAGAGTATAATCAGTAACTGTCAAAACAGATAACACTTCATGGAACTTGGCCATTTTCTGCTATTAAAGAATACAAGAGCAAAGACTAGTAAGTCAGGGTTCTCTAGAGGAACAGAAGCCAAAAAATGAAAATATGATATAAAGGGGATTGGTTAGATTGGTCTACACATTTGGGGCTGGGTAATCAAAACATGGTTGTCTATGGGCTGGAGAGTATGCTCATGTCATGAAGCTGGATGCCTCAGCAGTCTTAATCTAGTGTCTTCTTTCTGAAAAGCCTCTGGTCTTAGTCCAGATTGGAAGGGGAAGAAGTTGGGTTCTGAGGTACACCAAGGATGGCAGCAAAAGGGCCATGCACTCACCAGCAATGAGCAAGGGACGAAGCCACTGTTTGATGTAGGAATCTTTTGATACATAGGCTGCTGCTGGCCCACCTGCTCTGGAGCAGGCTCTTCCCTCCTCTGGTAGTCCTGCCTGAAAATGGCTCACAGAACTGCCCAATCATGTTGACAATGGAAATTAACCATCACCCTGGGTAAATGATAAAGCAAATGTTGATGCTGTCTCGTAGATCTTAGAAGTCAAAGGGCAAGTGGACCCATCTAGTGTAGACCATGGCAGAGTTCCAAGGTGATGGAGGCCATCACATGGTGGGGATGGAGCACACGCTCATCCTGAGGCCTTTGATCTATTTTTCTTTCTTTCTTTTATTTATTTATTTTTTTTTTGCATTGTTAGGCAAACTCTCTGCTTGTGAGGTACACTCTGCCCCCTTTTACAAAGCTCCCAGAATGCAATCATGTGGGGTCAGTCCTAATGCTGTATTGCTAAATCTCAAAATCAGACAATATCCAATCTCATAGGTGGTTTTTCCAGCCATAGAAACTTTTTTTTTTTTTTGGTTTGGTTTTGAGGCAAGATCTCATTCTAGTCCATTCTGATCTAGAACACACTATGTATCCCAGACTGGCCTCAAACTCACAGTAATCCTCCTGCTTCCACCTCCCCACTATTAGCATTCTAGGTACAGCCATTGCATTTGGCTCATAGTAACTTTTAACTGACCTTCTGAGTCCTTGTAATTGTACCAAATAGTGTCTTTATAGTTTTAAGGAAGCAGTTTCCACTATCTTTTTTCTTTGACTCAAGAAAGTATTTTTAAAAGACACTTATTACAAATTTAAATCACATAGTGATAATTAGGGTGAAATACTTGGGCACAGCATTAAAAGCTCCAGAGAGCAATAGCAGCAAGCCTGTCATTCACTGTGGAAAACTGCCAACTTGACAGGCACACAACCCCGAAGAGGTCACACAATGTGTGACCTACATCAGTAAACAGGACTCTGCCACGTGGCATAATGTATGATGTAAAGAAGGCCGTGCTGCACCATGAGGGATGCACAAAGATGTAAATACACAAATATGGCTGCACTGTGGGAAAATCTGTGATGATGTTGGAACATGCCAGCAGCTCGGGGGTGGTGGGATAAACATAAACAGACACTCCCATCCCATCCTGTAGCTCCCATTGGTTGCACCCATCACGAGTGTCAATTCAAATTGAGAATAAAATCAGCCCCTTGGTGCTGGAGAGGTGCCTCAGACGTTAAGGAGCTTGCCTACAAAGTTTAAGGAACCCGGTTCAGTTCCCCAGTACCCATGTTAAGCCAGATGCACAAAGTGGCCTATATATCTGGAGTTCATTTGCAGTGGCTAGAGGCACTTTTGCAGCCCATATCCATTCATTCAGTCTCTTTCTTAAATAAATAAATAAATAAATAAATAAATAAATAAATAAATAATTCTTAAAAAAAACAGCCCCTTAAGGCCTTGGAGGGGACAGCTGGTGACCTTAGTGATGCCTGCTATCTGAATCCACAGAACTTCGATCTTGGACTTCTGTCTTGTCCGTCACAACTCACCATCTGCAAGAGGGGCAGTAGGGCCAGAGGCCTTGTCTGCTCATCCCTTCACCACGACTGCATAGTTCAGGAAGAGATTCTGAAACGCTACGAGACTGTTTGGGAGCTCCCTTGATCCAACTCTGAACTCTTGCACTGGCTAAGGGGGTCCTATTGTCATGGCCATTCCAACTGCTTGAAGAGACGGAAAGGTACCACCTGCCTAGGCCTAGCTATGGCAGAAACCACAGGGGAGAGCTCCAAGTGTGGTTATGAACTTAGAACGTTATTAACATAGTTGTCAGGTGTGAAGTGCTAAATAAATTGTGTGATTGAAATTGACTCCCACCTGGTAACTGCTCTCCAGTTCCAAGTCCTCTGATGATACAACTGCTCTTACAAATTATAGTAAAACAGCCAGTTAAAACACTAAGGGATCCACCTTTAACCCTAAAGAAAGAGGTCAAGTGCAGTGTGGATATAAAGGAGGTTGAAGTTATATATAAACACAGAACAAAACATATTTGAGAATGCTTGGGAAAAAGTCATGGGCATGTTAAAAATATAAATTATCCAAAGGTAAAAAATGAACATGATTTTATGAGTTTTAGTTCAAGTACATTCAGCCACTTGAAAGACCTAGTTTCTGTTTGGATTGCCATTAAAATAAATATGTTTGTCAGGACCTATTAAATGTATATCCTAAATCCTGAGCTGAATGTTTTAACTCAGTTGAAAAATAAAATAGAAAACATTTTGTTCAGTTAAAAAAAAAAAAAAAAAGTAGGCACTTTGTTTTTGCTATGTAAGGCCTTAAAGGGTGAGTAATAACAGTATTCAAGCATTGCTAATTCACAGAGATTTGTTTGTTGCATGTAATTTCTGGGTACAACCCTGGTCACACACAAACAATTCTTTCTGATGTCACTTGGGCTGTGTTGCAGAAAGCAATTTGCAGCAGCCTCTACCTACATTGAGAAACTTCACATTTCCTGACATGATTTTCTTCCCCTGGACCAGCTCTTGTAATTTCATGCAGTAATTTAGATGATTGTCAAGCATGGTGTATTCAAATGAAATGCTTTCTGTTGAAAAGTAACACTTTGCTCTGCTGAATCCTTTGATTTCTAGCCAGAAAAAGTGAGTTTTCACAGGGCTGCCTGAATCCCCACATTGGATTGTTTTTAGCCCCTGAACAATGGGTTTGTATTATTTTTCTCACTGCACTATAATATCTATTATACCTTCAGCTGGTCATTCTGTCATGTTAAGGAATATCATGATTTCTCCTATTTTTGAAACCATTCTCTGTTGTAGAGATCCTCTAGGTCCTCACAGACTCACAGCATCCTGCATTAAGAAACCACCCAAAGGCCAGACTCAGCCATAGTCTCCTTGTGCTCTCAGAGCAGCATTAGCTAGCTGGGTACCCTTCTTGCCACCATGCCTGGCCTGCCTGGGCATTTAGGAATATTAAAGAGATAATGCCTTTAAAAGGCATGCACCTATACTGCAGAGCCATCTTTGGAAAATGAAAAGAAGAAAGTTGACACTCTCAGAGAGGAGGAAAGAATGTAGCTTGGCTTGCTTTGTGTGAGACCTGACAGAATAGGGCAGCTCTAAGAAGACATGAAGCAAGGAGACAGAAGGTTCCCCTGGTCCTCCTTAGGTTCTGTCCTCCCTCCCCAAAGTCAGAGAGCAATTTGTATAACACTGACTTCATAGAATTTACACCTGAAAATGTCTCTTCTGTCTTGGGGTTTGATGTGCATTTTTTTTTCTTATTCAGAATATCTTGAATTTTTATTGCCCCCTCTCTTTTATACAATCTCTTTGATGTGCATTTTTGAATGTAACTCTTAAGTTAAGCATCACCTCTTTGACTTGGGATGATTGTTATAAACTGTGACTACTAAAGTCTTAGGAAGGAGCCCAGGATCAATCTCTAATCTCTCCCACCCTCTGTGTGTGACTGTGTGTGTGTGTGTGTGTGTGTGTGTGTGTCTGTGTGCGTGTGTGCGTGTGTGTGTGTGTGTGTGTCTTTCTCTTGGGCGTGTTTGAATAAGTAAGTAGCATCCACTTACTTTAGAATTCACTTTAAAGTCAAGTCAGATTAAAAATCTTGACAGACAATTTCCATTTAAACGATATCCAGAGATAGCTTGGATGTTAGGATCCAGAAAGCAGGTTGCTGGAATGTATTATTTCTGACATCTTACCCATAACACACATGTAAGTGGTCCTAATCCTTGAGGAGAAACTCACAAGTATCCTGCCTGTTAGGAGGCACACCAGAGATTTGAAATTCAAATTTGAACCTCTAAGAAATGATCCACATTGAGAAAGATGCATATAGATCTGATGAGATGAAAACAAACACACACCTTTTTTTTTTTTTTTTTCAAACGTACTAGTTCATTGACTTTCAATGCTAAGGTAGGCATGTCTGAAGCCAGCTATTTTATAATTTTATATCTATTTGCCCAATTAACAACCTTCCCTTCACAAATGGGGAAACTGAGACCAAAGGGGTGAACACAATGCATTTTCACGCATGTCCAGTATGGTTTTTCATTTATTTAGTCATAGCACCAACACTTGGCTCATAGAAGAGTGCACTGTACTTCCAAGAGGTCACTGAACTTGGACCTGGTGAAATCTAAACTTGAGTCCCTAGAACTCTAATACTTATGATGCCCTTAGAGCAGAGAATTGATCACAGGCCTGAGAGTGTAAAAAGTCAAATGGAAAGCTGGGAATATGGCTCAGTGGGTAAATGCTTGTCATACAAGTATAAGGATCTGAGTTCGGGTCCCCAGTACCCATGCTAAAGACCTGGTTCAAACTCTCAGGCATGGCTTAGTGAAAATAGTTATACATTCCTTTGTAGGAAAGAAGCCAGCACTTTATGCTCATTGATCAGTCCTTATAAGTCAGAGAAAGAGAAAAGAAAGTAATTAGAGCAAAACCAGCTCCCCTCTCTCTGAAGGCTATCATCCTCGAGGTATTAAATGTCTTTTGAGTTATTTGGCATGGAATAAGCAGGTGTTAATGGCTACTCACAATGATTAGTTCTACTTCTTAAATTATTAGCTTGATATTTATCAAGAAGCTTCTTCTGATCTTGAGTGTTAAAATATCCCCATAGAATTCTTTATGGATGGCGTTGGATGAAGTATTGCATCAGGCTGACAGAAGAGTAATCAAAGGGTACTGACTTCTAGGAATGCATCCTCTCAAAGTCCTCCCTGGGAAACATTCCCACAAGGTCTCTCACCTAATCTGCCCTTTCCTGAAAAGCCCCCCTTCTCCATGTGATTTAGGGATCCCCCAAAATGGAGAATCTTAGGATGAACTAAGAGCTATCATGCTATATCGTTCAGCATGAAACTTTAAATTAGTGATGGAGGCTGGGGAGAAGGCAAGCATGAGGAACTGAGTTCAGATCCCTGGGACACATAAAGCTGCATGTGCGAGCATGTGTATCTGTGTACCCAGTGTGCCTGCTGAGAGAGGGAGACAAGAGAATCCCTGGAAGTTGGCAGACTAGCCAGCCTGGCTCTGCAGTGGTAAACAAGAGACTTTTCCTCAAATGAGTGATGGAAGACAGGGACCCATGTTTGAGGTTAACCTCTGACCTCCACATGGGTGCCCTGGCACAGGACTGCCCCCCAGACACACATATTCTTTAAAATAGTGACAGGAAACAGGAGAGAAATCTCTACAAATCACTTGCATGTTCACATTTTCAAACCTTTGCCTAAATAGATTCCCTTTATCTGGAGTGGCTTTCTCTTCGTCAGCTTGTCAAATTTACCTTTTGAGACCAAGTGGCTTACTGAAGACTTCCCCAAAATTCCCAGGGAACCTCATATTCTATCTTTCATTTTCTCAATAATTTTTAATTGGAAAATTTAGAAATGGGAACTTTTGTTCTGAAACATCTCTACTAGATGATAAAATTCCCCCAACAAGCACCATGTCACATTAATCATTGCATTTTTTTTTTTTTGAACCAGAAACTTCTCTGGAACAAAATAGTGCTTGACACATAATGCCTTATGGATCTTGATGAATTTCAATTCATGTGTATAGTATATGCATATGTACATGTATAATAGTGCATGTATATGTAGTGTATGACATTTATGTATGTGGGTATTAACTATTGCTGGGAAAACCTATAACACTATCTATGGTACTACTGCAAGTGACTACCTTACCATATGCACTCCTAGTACCTTACCAGAGCATAACAACAAGAGACCACACAGACATTCTAGTCAGAATCCAATGTTTTTCCAATACATAAATGACAAAATAGTAAGCAAGTAAGCTATCCTGTTTGTTTAGTTAGATATGATTCTTTCAAGAAGCTACATTCATTGATATAACATGAGGCTATATGCTAGGTTGTAGTGATTTTCAAGCAGCAGAAATTTAAAATGGATGAATAAAATAGAGAAATTCCTGGAGCATTGAGTTTAATGTGACAGTTGAGCTGAGCACTGAGGAATGAGAGGCAACAAACATGCAAAACTGTGGGCAAAGGTGGTGCCTAAGACTGGTGCCAGCATTGCAGATGCCTTTGATCATTACCAGTGGGTGTCCCTGGAAGAATACAGATAGTTCCCAAAAGCATGTTATGACTGCTAGCAATATCACCCAACTAACATCACTCCAACATCCCTTTGATAAGCAGACATAAGATTTAAGAACCTTCATTGAGCAGATTGGCTGTTTTCAGGCTTTTTTGTTTTTGCTCTTATCTGAAAACTGTCCCTAAAGTACATAATTAAGCTGGTGACATTTCTGAGTTTGCCTTCGAAACATGTCTGCTTTAACTCAGTTACATTTGCATTGTTAAGGCAATGTGCTGATCCTTCATTTTATGTATGAAGGATCCAACAACTGAGGAAGAAATGGTTGGACACAATACTGTAGAAAATAGAGAGGCAGCAACCCCCGAGTTTCAAGTGAGGATCACAAACCTGGAGATTTGGGTAGGTGAAGTTTGAGTCCTCCACATTACACTGCATAATCTCCCCAATTCAAAAGGGATCTTGAACAATATGATAGTCCAGCCCGTCATGTTACAGATAAGGAACTAAGTTCAAGTATGATTGTTCTAATGAGAACATCTAGATTGTTTTTGCCCTTCCATTCACTAATTCCAATTAACATGGATTCTCAATGAATAATAAAACTGTCACCAGATGCTAAGCCATACTCTTAGACTTCCTAGTCTCCAGAAATGGGAATCATTTAGGTAAAGATCCCTTACTTTCTGGAATAATACATATGATTGGTAATCTCTGTCAATTTGACAGAATTTAGAATTACCATAGAAACAAATCTCTTGGCTTGTCTGTTAGGACATTTCTAGATTAGATAAATTAAGGTGGGAAGACTTACCCTAACTGTGGGTGGTGCCATCCCATGGGCTGAGGTACTGAACTCTATAAAAAGAAGACAGCAGGCTGAACAGCAGTGTCCATTGTGTTCTGCTTCTTCCCTGCTAATGTGATGTGAGCTGCATCCTGCTCTTGCTATGCTTTCCCCACCATAATGGACTTCCTCCCCTCAAAACTATAAGCATTTTTAAAAATTTCATTATGTGGGCTAGAAGAGGGCCTATGCATATAAAATTCCCTCCAAAATATCTATGGCCATCCCATCTATCTAATACTAGCTTCTCTCTCCGTTGCAGAATTTGCTTATCTTTTTCAGATGGACAACAAACCTGAAGGGAGGATCAGCCAATCACACCTCACCAGGGCCCCAGCTGAAACCATAGAGTAATGCAGGGAAAGGGCAACAGTACAGTGTTCTTGGTGATCACGACATCAGAAAAAAGCTGAAGGAGATAATCACAGGGAACATCCAACTCCTACTAAGCCAGATATCCAGAGACACAGAGACTCCCAAAACCTCATTACTGAAGTAGAACTAAAATGACCCCAATGTGGCTCAGGGAAATTCACAAAAGGGGGGTGGAAAGAATGTTAGAGCCACAAGTTGGGGCATTATGCACAGAGACTTGGCCTATCTGCCATAACTTTTGACTACCCCCACAATGTATGACCCACATTCCCCATTGATGAGGGTCCCTTTGGAAGAGGGAGGACAGGGAGGAGGATAATAGAGTCACCAATATGAATGTAAAATCAGAATAATATAAATAAAAAATAAATTATAAAAAAACTACGAGCAAACCAACTTATTCCTTCTTAAGCTGCTTTTGGTGAGGTATGTTGTCCCAGTGATGAGAAAGTGGCAAATACAATGTCCCACGAAATACTGCTTCTACATCAGATTTGGCACACAATTGTGGGGTTCAGTACAAAAGGAAAATGGGAGACATTTACAAAAAGTAATACATACTTTCAAGATGGCAAGAACAGGGCAGTAAGCCAAGCATTGTAGTTGCTAAATTTGTGAGACTCTGTGAGGCTGCACAGGTAACACACAGTCTAAGACAAGCTTGCCCAGGAGAGCCTAGCATGGTGATCCTATGTCCTTGTGATGAACACTCCATTCCTCCTAATACTTGATAGTTCCAATCCTTAATGACCTCTTAGAGTAGAGAGAAAGAAGGCAGAGAGACCAGTAACATACAAAGCTGTGTTCCTGCTGGATATGATGGTACATGCCTTCAATCCCAGCACTCTGGATGCAGAGGCAGGAGGATCACCATGAGTTTGAGGACAGCCCGAGATTACATAGTGAATTCCAGGTCAGCCTGGGCTAGAGCAAGACCTTACCTTGAAAAACAAACAAAAAGTAAAAACAAAAACAAAACAAGATGTGTTTCTTAACACTATTAAATACTGAATCTCTCATCTTTTTAAAGCAATGTCTATGAGCCATCATTTGAATATATACACACTGAAATATTTCAGTTTCCATATTCTGATTTAAGCAATTATCAAAAGGGTAATTAAGCAAATCAGTTTACAATTCCCATCATTTGTTAAAAATAAACTCGGCTGGATGTGGTAGCACATACCTTTAGTCCCATCACTCAGGAGGCAAAGGTAGGAGGATCACTGCAAGTTTGAGGCCCCCCTGGGACTACATAGTGAATTTCAGTTCAGCCTATACTAGAGTGAGACCCTACCTCGAAAAACCAAAATAAATACATAAATAAAATAAAATGAACTTGAAGAGAATATTTTTTAAAGTATTCCCTAAGAGGCCTTGAACACAATGTTTACGAGACCTCTGTTAGTTCCTGGGAAGGGGGCTTTTCATTGGACCAATCTGAAATGATGGGCAACAGGCATGGATATGTGGGTGAGAGGTCTAGGATCTATTACATACTAGCTATGTGAGGATGGCCAAGTTTTTCAACTTTTCTATACCCCAATTTTCTTGGCCGTATAGTGGCCATAAGAAAAAATCCTACCTCATAAATAGGCTATGAGAATTGTATTTGAATGTTTATAATGCTTAGAATATCTGGCAAATTCCACATGCTATAGAAGTTTGACCACCATCATTAATGGTTTTATAATTTCCTACAGCAGAGAAATTAGGAAGCTATCCCAAGCTATCTATGGAGGTGAAAGCAAGTTCTCAGGAGTTAATGAACATGAATGAAGTTGGTATTTTACAACAGAGTAAGCAGGGCTATGTAAATTGAAAATGAATGACTTATCTATGGGGTCATCTATCCCTCAAATTTAGCCATCTGCTGCCATGCACAGAACTATTTCATTTGAATTAGTTGTTGCTTTATTTTTGAGAAAAGCCAGAAACCTTCACTTCTATAGAAAACTTCCTATGACTAGTTGAACTTTATTTAAATGCAATGGGCCAGTTAAACAAACCTCAACTTCGTCTACTCCAAAACTTTAAAAGATTTCTGTGTAGCACTGTCAGCTTCTCAAAGGAGTGGGAGCCTCAGAAAAGGGTCAGAGTTACACTGCAGAGTACCAATAGACCATCACATATCCCCAGACCACATCTACGCTATTTGACTATAGAAATTCTTCTGGGAAGCCCTGGGGCTTTGTGTGCAGAAGGACTTAAGGACAATGGAGGCAACTCACAGCTAGGGTAGTAACTCACCTTCTCAAGGTAGCCATTGTGACTGTGTACCAAAAGTCCTTCAAAGCAGCCTTACAACCCCAGTATGCTAGAAGTAAAGCACTGGCCTGTATAACATATTCTCTATCTACCTTCATTATGGAATCCTCTCCTTATACCATCAAAAGCCATCAAGGAAAGAAAAGGAAACATGAAAAGAAAAGGTATCCTTTATAACTTAATGTGAATATAAATCAGTTATCTTTCCTCTCCCAGGGATTTAAGTTTTGGGGAGGAGAGGCAAACTGAATAAGCAGACCACAGATTTATCTGTGCCACATGCTATGTCTAAATATCACTTCTAATAATTCAAACAAAGGCTTTCTTCACTGGTAAATGGAGTTGGTCTATCCTTTCAAAGCCTCACTTTAAGAAGCAAAGACTGAAGAATAATAATTATATAATTATCTGTTCTCTACAGCAGATCATGTATGTGATTTTTAATGAATACAACAGATGTAATCACCTTAAATCTTAGTAGATTGGAGATATTTGGGGAAGTTACCCTATCTGTAGGACTTGTTAGCATTTACTACATAGCCTGAATTTGATGAGTGGATGGGTAATGATGAAACTGAATTGGATGGTGGCCAATGTGTTTTTGTATATCTTTGCACTGCTACCATCTGAACCAAACTCTCAGTAGCCTATAGCATTCTTCTAACAAGTAACAACACAGGATTGATGATCATAATGATCATATAGAACTTTAATGTGCTTGTTCTACTGTTTACTTTATATAATAATATCATATCCCCAATGAAAATGATCAATGTATGGAATCTGCATGACATAAGTACCTTTCCATGTAGTTTTATGTGTATTTCCATTATATTTGACTTGTAAATCAGTACACTTTTCTAAGCAAACAAACAATGCCTCTTTTACTTTATCTATGTTTTGTATTGACTGCATTAAAATTCCTGCTGGTACTAACACTTTCAATAGCCTCTCTATGGGCTACACCAACCCTGGCTACTTCCCTGTCATTGTACCATTAAAGAAGCCCTAACAACATGATAGTCACCTTATGCCTCCCAGTTACAAACTCAATAGTCAATTTCTTTACCAAGATTTAGAAGACTCTTCAGTCTATCTAATTCAACATCCCCAGTGTTACAACCTTCCACTCTATGCTTCCCTTCCAGTTATCTTGATCATCTCTCCATCCTTCCCTTTTACAAGCGTCTCTAAATAATCTCACTTAGAGTCACATGCCTTATATAATGCATAAATGAACTAGGACTACTCTCAAGTTCCTACGTGACTAAACGTGAGGACTTCAAGAATTCTTAATAGTCTGCCATTTAAAAATACATATGTAATGTTAAGTTTTTATACAAATGCCTATTAACAATTTCTGCAGATTAGTAGCCTTATGGAATACTTTATATTCTTTTAACTTCTAAGTACTTCCTTCAAGATAGAAATTTATAACCTCTCTCTCCCAATATGGTCATTACTAATTATAAGAAATGCTACAATTCTTGTGAAAGAAACTGCATGTAGGACAAAGAATCTCATAAGGTTTATTTTTTCTTTTTTGGTGTGTTGGCATATATATTCACACACATATGTTTGGCTTATTTTTTTCCCTTTTATGCCCTTTTGGCAGCTTTCATTATTCAGCAATATCTAGTTTCAAATGTTTTCCACCAACATCTGCTCTCTTCTGCAGAACATTTAACTAAGCATTATTAACTATAAAGACTATATTTCTCAGCCTCACATGGGTACCAATGTGATTTTTTTTGGGGGGTAGCAACAGGCATGAACAGAAAGATGCATGTAACGGCTGGCCTTGTCTTTAAAAGAAAGCAACATTCTCTCTCCTTATTTCTCCTGCTTGGAAGGCAGAGGTGTGGAGCCATCTTTGCTCTTATAGGTTAAAACCATACCCTTTAGAAGGCAGAGAAGACAGAGCTATTGTGGGTCTGTGGTTCCAAGTAGCACTAATCAGATATTAACAAGCCTAAGATAAACCTCCTCCTTAGGTGTGCTACTTTGGTCTCTGTCATATCGACTATATCTCTGTACATCGTCACACCACAGTTGGTTAATTCCTTGTGGTTTTCCACAGATTTTTCAGGGAGCAAGCACGGGAAGAAATGCCTTACTAAATGAGATCTCCAATCATGGCCTTTTTACTTCTGCATCTAATTTCATTTCCTGTATTTCCAATACAGTTAATTCCTGTAATATTTATCTACATTTCTTTCTTTCAAGTCACACAACATGCACTTTTTTCAGGTATATATTTATATGGTGATTGCATATGTGTGTGCATTTCTGTTTGCAGGCCAGAGGTGTCTTCCCTTATTTTTTGAGTCAAGGTGTCTCACTGAACCTAGAACTTCATATAAAATTAATCTTCAAAGACTAATTATTCCCCAAATCTCTTTTATATTGACCTGTCATAAAATAAACTGATTTCAAGAAAGAGGATCATTAAGTTTTAATAAGTATGTTTATACCAATGTAAGGTCTAGGGGCATTTCCAACATCCCTACCCCCTCAAAAAGTTTCTTTTTTGGTTAACCCAACCCATCCAAGCATTATCCAGATTTGTCCCATCACAATCTGAACTTTGAGTGTCCAAAATGTTATTGGGATGAGATATCTCACTGTTTTCTCTTGTCTATAGCTTCCTTAACTTGGGAGCTGTCTAAGATGAAGCCACAGTATTATTTATATTACTAAAGAAATGTGTTTATTAAGCCGGGCGTGGTGGCGCACGCCTTTAATCCCAGCACTCGGGAGGCAGAGGTAGGAGGATCACCGTGAGTTCGAGGCCACCCTGAGACGACATAGTTAATTCCAGGTCAGCCTGGGCCAGAGTGAGACCCTGCCTTGCAAAACCAAAAAAAAAAAAAAAATGTGTTTATTAATTATGGACTGTGATTCCCTTTGAGAAACATGCTATTGGACCATGAAAATAGTATCTGTACATTACAGAGTAAACTTATACAAACCCCTATAGGGAATATTATGTAGCCACCTTTGTACACATGGTCCATCATCAACTGAAATATCATGCAGCATGCCATCTGTGTCCAGAGACAGCACCAGTCATCTCAAGGTTATCATGACATTTATCTTTTAAATTTTATTTATTTATTTTTATATGGGGGTGGGGTATACCAATGCCTTTTATCACTGCAAACAAACACCAGATGCTTATGTTACTTTATGTATCTGGCTTGCATGGTTGACTTGAGAACCAGGTTTGTAGGCTTGGCAAACAAGTGATTTTAACTGCTGAGCCATCTTCCCAGCCCTATAAAAGTCACTATATAAAATATATATATAAAAGTCAAATATATAAATATAAAAGTCAAACTGATTTCATTTAGAATTCCATATAAACAAACTCTTGGAGAGAATTTATAGATTAGGCAAATTGAAATGGAAATAACCCTTAACTTGGGTGGTACTTCTCCATGGGCAGGAGTCTAGATGGAACAAAAAAGAGGGCAAGTTGAACATCAGTCTCTCTCTGCCTATTTCCCTCCCTCCCTTCTGTGTATATATAAAGCTCCTGCAGCCATGCAATCTCCTCCATAAGGTATTGCACCTCTCAAGCTGTGAGCTAAAATAAACTCTTCTCTCATGAAGATGCTTTTGTCGAATATTTGTTACCACAATGAGAAAGTAACTAAAACAGTTAAGCAGATTGTCCTGTACTGTAGTTATGATTCTGATTAAGTTTTATATTTGTTATGATACAAATGCTAAAGTTCATCTTTATAAAACATGGAAATGCAGTTGTTTAGACAATAAGAGTTGGTAAGACTCATTTATTCCCATTGAATTAACTTGATAACTTTATAGAAAATGGTTTCTTATCTGTGAGTCCATATCTGTACTCAGTTTTGTTGCATTGCTGCATTGATGATTTTTTTATACTTATGACACAGTGATACTCTCCTGATTATACTAACTTTATATTAAGTCTGGAAATCTCATACTGAAAATCTTACCACAGCAATCTTTCCTAGAACTGTTTTTGCTAAAGGCTATTCCAGGTCACATATATTTCTATATAAAATTTAAAATCAGCTTTATAAAATCAGCTTTATTTAGACAATAAAATCCTGTTGGGAGTTTAATGACTGCATTAAGTCTATAGATCAATTTGTGGAGCATTAACATAGCAAGAGCTATCAGGAGCCTTCTTGCTTTTACAGGCATCTCATTCAGAGACACTGAGTCCAAAACAGACAACATTCAGCACCAGTCTTTGTCTTCAGGAGGATTTAGACATACAGGACCTTGGCAGCAGGATATGGACAGAGTCCCTGCTCATTCAAAGTAGTGCCATCCATGGCTTTTGTCTTTCATCTGCTGAGTGATGAGAGCTGAGGTGGAAAGATATAAGAACCCACTGTGGATGTGAGGTTTCATCTTCCTTAGAAACATTTTTGCATGGAGCTAGGGAGATGGCTTGGTGGATAAAGCACTTGATGCACAAGCCTGAGGACCTGAGTTCATATACTTGTCGTCCATGTAAATGTTGGGCGGAATAGCAGCCTGCCTGTAATTCCTGTGCTCCAGAGGTAGAGACAGGGGTTCCCTGGGACAAACCTGGTGAGCTGCACTAGACAAGACCAATCGAGAAGCTCCAGGATCAAGTGAGAGAACATGCCTGATAGAGAAAGACACTAAACATCAATTTCTGGCCTCCACGCTCATGTGTACACACTTTCATGAGCACCTGTATATGTACCTACATGCATATGAACATACATACATGCACATACACTCACCATACACATGTTTGCAAAAATTGAAAGGGAACTTTGTGCACATGGGAGCTAGTAGCTCCTGTAAAATCTACACAGCCACAGTTTCCTGGATTCCTGAAACAGATGTCAGAATATGAGAGCATCTTAGAGTAAGTTTAACATGAAGGCTTCCTAACAGTTATATATAGTAGTATATACTATGGGGACTCAGCAGGTAAGAGTGCATGATCCGTAGCCTGAGGACCCAAGTTCAATCCCATGCACATGAAGTCCTCAATGAATGTCAAAAATTACAGACATTATAATGAAGATAATTGATTGCTCCAGGAAATGTAACCATGATATTCCAAAAATAATCAGTTTTGAACTGTAGATGCACAAAGATTCTAACACAGTATGTCATTAACAGGGTCTTGCCATGGCTAGGACTCTAATGTAACTGGAGTGTGCTGGCTTCACAGTGGAATTTGAAGGGAGACCTAGTCACTAACCTGACAAACTCGATTTTACTTTTGACTCCATCTTGCTCTATGTCTTTCTTTGTCAGTTCTTCTGAATCCTTCTTCTATGTAGTTATTTTGGCTCCCAGGAACAAAAGACCTGTTTGATAGCCATCTTTAAAAAAATGGCCAAAACCACCCCCTAACAAATAGAGACCATGAGAATAGCTCTCCAGAATACTCTGGGCCAATGGCCTGAGGTAATGTGACCATGACCGGCTTGTGAAGCCATGGACTACAACTTTGAAACTCACCAGTCCTCAGCTTTGTCTCTCTTTCCCATATACAACTACTTTGACTGAAACACTCTGAAGGCAGTTTAGGACACGAGACCTAGGTTTTTCTTTTCCTGTCACAGCTGTACTATTAATAAAGCCCTGTGGTGGTTGGAATGTAAAATGTCCCCCATGTCATTAAGCGTTTGTGATTAGGCATCGTGCTTAGTCCCCAGTGGGTAAAGCCTTTGGGAGGTGGGGCCTTCCTACAGGAGGTGTGTCACTGGGTTTTCAGGGCTAGCTTTCTCTTGCTGCCCTCTCATATTTCCCTCCCTGCCTCTCTCTCTCTTTCTCTGAGGCTGATAAGTAAAGATAGATGTGAGCTGGTTGTCGTGATTTTCTCCACCATGGTAAAACTGTCAGCCTGAAATATCCCTCTTTATTTTATAAGCTGGGTGTCCTGGCTGAGGATTTTGTACCTGCAGTGAGGAGCTAAGTGCCACAAGCCCCTTCCCTTGTTCACCATGGTCTTCTCTGATTGGGTCTCTGAGCCTAGTCCACTGGGAGCCCTTAGAGTTGCAGCATTTGCCCTAACTATAGTATCTTCAAGTAATATAATAATATAACACAATACAAGCATTATATTGATGTGGCAATCAAACATAGATATCATAGAGCCTGACACTACCTCATAGGAGCCTCATTATAGGGGGAAAAGATCATGCATCAAAATGAAAAGACTGATTGAGAGCGGGAGGGGATATGATGGAGAGTGAAGTCTCAAAGGGGAAAGTGGGGAAAGGGAGGGAAGTACCATGGGATAGTATCTACAATTAAGGAAGCTGTCAATAAAAAAGTAATTAAAAAAAAAAGAAAAGAAACATAGATGTTATAATGCAGAAAACATGATATTTTTACTAGTCCCTGTCCACTTCCTTTATTTAGTAATAGCAGTACCTTTTCCTCAACCTTACACAGAAGTAACTCACATGACCTTGGCCTAGGTCAATCACTGAACTACCTTCTCCTGCATGCAGTGACTGGTTTAGGTTCCAACTCATTGGTTCTGAATGGAACATGAACCCATCCCTAAACCAGTCACTGCATGCAGGAGAAGGTAGTTCAGTACTACAGGATTTTTTTGTTATTATTTTTTTTTATCATTTTAAAAGTGAGAATGCTCCAATCATTCACCTTTAAGGAACTTTTAATATATCCCATTTCATTATTGCATATGGAAAATTCTGGCTCCACAATTCCAATAAAAGAGACTAAACACATATGAGGGAGACAGGTTATACCAACATTGGAAGAAACAAGGGGAAAGGCATATAAAATATAACCCTGGAACATGACTGGGGCATGGGAGATGAGTCTGCACAAAAAAATCCTAAATTAAACCAAATCTCTTCATCTGAAATGTAGATGGCGAGAGATAGCACCCAGTTTTAAGAAGCTTCTACATGTAAATCTCCAAAATTAACAAAACAGGGTAATATAGCCTAAAAGACCTATAAATATTAAAGTCTCCATCACTTAATGGATGCTCACAAATCTCTAATCTCTATATGCATTTGCAGAATATAATTAAAGATAAACGTATAGATCATGCCATTCTGTCTACTGAATATGATAGGACAGAATTTTTATATGAGCAAGATAAATTTCCCAAGGTAATATGTACTGTTTTGAACCTGAAGAGATGTAACACTACCAATTCCTATCACAGCTCTGTTCTCCAGATGAGAAAACCCATTCTAAATCTGATTATTTCCTGATGAACTCACAGGTCATCTTGCCATATTGCACTTAACCATGTCCTCTAACTTAAGGTGCACACTTTGTAAGAGTCCATGTTATGGACGTTGCTCCCTGGGAAGTAAACAGCATGGGCAATCCTCTCTGGGCCATTTAGCTCTAGCCAGTCAGAAAATCATTATTTAGATTGGCATCTTCATTTAATCTTGCCCTGATGCTATGATACATCCTGCAGAGAATTAGATAAAAAGATCTGGCACAAAAGGGGGTTTACAAGTTAATGGCTCAGTGGGTGGTACCAATGAGTGTTCATTTTCCTCAGACAGAAAGATACTGTTTCCATCCCACTTTATCAAAACAACTAGAGTCCCAGAGGAAAAAACCAAGAGTTTCAGCATAAGATCTAGGAAAAACTTAAAGGGCATAGTTATAGTCCTCTATGCCAGCTTTGTGGAGAAACTTGCACCTAGGGTATGGTGACAAAACTGGGACCCTCAAGAGCTGGTAGTTCTCTAAACAGATCTAGCAATCAGTACTTGTGTGTGCATGAGTAGATATCCAGAGTCATGGCCTGAAAAGCTGGTTAGGAAGACCCCACGTCTTAGTTGGCACAACTAAAGTATCTATCAGCTTCAAAGTGCCCAGTTTTCATGCTGAAGAAAGATTGGAACTATGGTGTAAATTCTCAGCCTCTCCTCTCTGCTTCATGAATGACAGGATCACCCGAGTTTGTAGCATACCATTTAGCAGAGCATCCTGCAAAGAGCAACTAACCAATAGTTCTTGTTGGATTTCATTAACACAAAGCAAATGCTCTGTGGTTTGTGTTGGCTTTTGCCTACCTTGACTTCATGTTTTTGAGGTGATTTTATTTAATCATTTCATACTAGGAAATAATCCCCAGTTAAAAGTTTTAATATAAGTTCCTCTATGAATAAAAAGTACTATTGATGATGAGTATTAATTCAAATGTGTAAAACACGCTAAACAGCATGTACACATATGCGAGCATTAACCATGATGCAGATGAAGACGATGAACAAATTATTGATGAGGAGATTGTAATGACTCATAATAGCTCACAGTGCCCATTACAGTCAATACAGAAATGGAAATCAAATAGTATTGATCAAATGAAGTTATTTAATATATTGTACATTGAATAAAGCCCACTCAAATTTAAGTTTGAGCAAGGAAAGATCAATTTTTAAGTAAACTTGGGAAAAATTAAGCTTTATTTAATTTATTCAACACCACATACTAGTTGCTTATATAAAGTTAGACCCTGTGGGGCTGGAGAGATGGCTTAGCAGTTAAGGCACCCACCTTTGAAGCCTAAGAACACCTGTTTGATCTCCAGGTCCCACATGAAACCAGGTGCAAAAAGTGACACAAGGGCACAATGTCACACTTACCCACAAGGGCAACGCATCAGGAGTTCATTCACAGCAGCTGAAAGGCCACTGGCATGCCCATTCTCTTTCTGCCTCTTCCTCTCTGTCTCTGTCTCTGTCTCTCTAATTAAAAATAAAGACCTTGGGCTTGAGAGATGGCTTAGTGGCTAAGGCGCCTGCCTCCTAAGCCTAAGAACACTGGTTCCAATCTCCAGCGGTTCCAATCTCCAGGTCCCACGTTTAGCCAGATGCAAAGTGACGCAAGGGCGCAATGCCCCACTTGACCACAAGGGGGCGCACACATCTGGATTTCGTTCACAGCAGCTGAGAGACTGCTGGCGCGCCCATCTCTATCTGTCTCCCTCTCACTGTCTCTGTGTTTCTCTCCAAAAATAATAATAATAAAAAGACCTTTAAAGTTAGACACTGTGGTAGGAACTATACTGTTTTCAAGGGGGTAGTCAGTGCTGGCATAAATCATCAAGACATCAGTTGAAATATTCTGGAAAGCAATGGAAAAAATAGCAGATTTCTACCTTGCATGTTACACAATTGGACAGGTAAGACTGATATGCTCAATGGCACAATGGTGGCATGATTGTTATGGGGTAACAAATGGTTTTCTGATTACATCTGAGCCCTACTCCCTGGAAGGGAGGCCATACCTACTACTAAGATCTTAGTCAAAAACCTAGGAAGATCCTAGGTCCTTCGTTTCTGAGTAGTTTGTAAGTGTTAACATTGGGAGACTTAGCCTGCTGACAGGCTTTTCAGATTTGAGGGCTGCATCAGACATAAGTTTCTGCCGACAAGGCTAATGTTTAACCATATCTTAGTAGTTATCAAATCCCTTCATTCATATCTTAAACAACTCTGAACATTTTATCAACATAAAACTGTTTCTGAGGTTAAAGAGATGGCTCTGTGGTTAAAGGCACTTCTGTGCAAGCATGGGGACCTGAGGGGCTCTGAGATCACCTGAGATGGAAAGTCCAGAACCCACATAAACGGCTGGGGATGGTCCCGCACATTTGTAAGCCAAGTCCTGTGAAGGAGCGAAGACTGGAGAATTGCTGGAGCTCACAGAAGGTAAGGTTAAGAAAGCTCCAGAATAGGCAAAAGGCCCTCTTGCAAGATAAAACAGGTGGGTGAGTGATGAAGGGGGACTCTGATGCCTCCCTCTGGCTGACGCACTGCCACAGGCGAGCACACTGGGACATTAGGACAGCATACGTACGTACGTACACTCCTCACACACATTCAATCACCACAGCACACATACATTTTAAAATGAAGTATAGATTTGCTACACCACAGTGAAATCCAAAAGAATGTTACAGCTGAACGAAAATGAAAATATGATTAAAAATTATAGCCAGACCCCTTTGTACACTATGTGATGGATGCTCTGATTTCAGGAGCAGGGGAAACTAATGCCTCCAAGTGAACAAAAGCCTTGAGGGAGAAATTGTGATGTGGAAAGAAAGCACAGGCTGTGTTCAGAAAACCAGTTAAAGAAGCAGGATCTGCGCAGAGACTTTGGAAAATTTTCCTTAACCAAAATTGTTTCACCACCATGCAATGTGCCACAATGTGTGATCTGGAGAGATGATGATTGTGAGTTGAGGGGAGTTAGCAAGGCCTCTGCAGGTTCTTCTAGCAGAAGGAAGAGGATGGCAAGAATACCAGGATCCACAGAAGCCCAAAGCTCAGGCCTAGTATCTACGTGAACTCAGTGACATGTAAAAATGAGGACAAAGCAGCAAGATTCTCACATACAGGAGAACTGAACAAACATCACTGAAGGCAAACTTGAGGGCGGGATTTAGTAGAAGGTGGGTCATGCAGCACTTGCCTGATTTATGTGAAGAAATCTGCATTGGAACAGACATGCCCATTCTGTGAGGTACAGCATAACTTGACATTTTTTATTTTTGTTGCTGTTTACAACCTCTATAAAAGACATTACATGGACCTTCAAGGGAAAGTTGACACACACTGTCTTGTTCTCAGGAAATTTGGGGCTTTGAAAAGGGAAGAGAAAGGTTAGTAGGTGTTGATGCATTAGGCAAGGTTTTCTAGACAAACAGAGCCTATAAGAGTCATAAATATAGGCCAGGTATGGTAGCACACACCTTTGATCCCAGCACTTGGAAGCAGAGGTAAAAGGATTATTGTGATTTTGTAGCCAGCCTGGAGCTACAGAGTGAGTTCCAGCCTAGGCTAGAGTGACACTCTGCCTTGAAAAAAGAATAAAATAAAAAAGAAATTACACACACACACACACATACATATATATATATATATATATATATATATATATATACACACACATATACACACACACACACATATATATACACGTACATACATATAAAGATGCATATTTAATGCATGTTTATTGGTATGTATATATATTTAGTTTATATTAAAATATACACAACATCTCTATGATAAATACCTATATAACATATATAGCATGTTACAAATAATGTGTTACATGATATATATATATATATTGTCTCAGCCAAAGAGCCAAAGGCACTGAGATGTGATAGTCTGACTCAAGCAGCTTGGCAAGAAGCTGAAGGAATACCTCTACCTTCCTCTGTCACCTAGTAGTCCAGCCTCACTGGAGGATGATTCTCACGCATTCTGGGTCTCAGTTTTACTGAGCCTACATATTCAAAGGCTGGTCATATTGTAAACAGTAACACAGACATACCCAGATGTAATGTTAATCTGGATTTTTTTTTTTTTTTTTTTTAACTGGCCCAGGCTGGGCTGGGCCGGGCCGGGCTTATCTGGATTTTTTTTTTTTTTGTTTTTGTTTTTTTTTTTTTTTTTGTAGCAGACAACTGACCCGAAACTAGCCATCAGAGACAAGTACCATTATCATAAAATTTCATTTACCATCATCTTCTCAAATTAGGAATTAATAGTAAGAATTTGTTATAAGCAAACCATGGTATAAAGAGGTAAGTTCATCTCAGCCTTGTAGTGACCAACAGGGACAGATATCTTTCCTCCAAAGGGCTCTGGTATTTTTACAAAATGTATTTTTATTTTTTTGCAAAATGAAGCCTAACCTTAAGTTTCTCCCATTTTCTTTATTCTCTTTTTCTTTTTCTTTTCCCTGGTGCTGGTAATTCCCTGCACCAGGATGTGGTTTAACAATGAGCTGTTGATCACAGACACCTACTAGATCTCCCAAAACAAGTAAGACAGACTTCTGTCAGAGCACTTGATTCCCCACCAGAGATTAATGGTAAGACCCTACTGCTGAAGACACCATACGCTGTGGCCACAGACCATGGAGAGACCTGGTTGGAATCTGGAAGAGAGCCCTCCCCAGACAATTAGTCCATCTAGTACTGGAAGTTGCTACATGAGCTACCAGGGGAAAGGGACCAATATCTGTCCATGCAACTCAAAGTCTAAGTGACTCAGAAGTAAACAACCTGACGTGATACTCAAGAGCAATAGTGGCACAGAGCCATGGTGGGTAACAAAGTGCTCTTGGATTGGCTAAAAGATCCACTCAGTGGAAAGGAATCCATATCTGGAACTGGGAAATAATTCAGAATTGTATCCAGATAATGATTCTGCTTTCCATTGTCAAGCTCCCGCTAACCTTGGGCTATAAGAGAGTCTACACCCTTTAAATGCTCTCTAGATTAATTATGGTTACCCCATTTAACTGGTGCTGACTTCATTCCCTGCTGGAGAATCTGCTTCTCTTTATCAGATGGGAACTGGACCTGAGGAGATAAACAACCTGTTGCAGTCAGGTTCACATTGCTGGCAGAAATCACCCAACTAAGAGCAGCTTGTGGAGAAAAAGAGATTTATTTTGGCTTACAGGCTCGAGGGGGAAGCTCCATAAAGGCAGGAAAAACGATGGCATGAGCAGAGGGTGGACATCACTCTCTGGTCAACATAAGGTGGACAACAGCAACAGGAGAGTGTGCCAAACACTGGCAAGGGGAAGCTGGTTATAACACCCATAAGCCTGCCCCCAACAATACTCTGTCTCCAGGAGGTGTTAATTCCCAAATTGCCATCAGCTGGGAACCTAGCATTCAGAACACCCAAGTTCATGGGGGACACCTGAATCAAACCACCACATTCTGCCCTTGGCCCCCATAAATGATAACCATACATAATGTAAAATGCAATGCATTCATCCAACTTTAAAAGCCCCCATTTTTTTAAATCAATCCTAATGATGGGTCCAACAACCCCATACTCCAAGGTCTTTTTATAAACTTTTAAAAATTATTTTATTTATTTTTGGAGAGAGACACAGAGAGAGACAGAGAGGGAGAAGGAGAGGGAGACAGAGATGGGCGTGCCAGCAGTCTCTCAGCTGCTGTGAATGAAATCCAGATGCGTGTGCCCCCTTGTGGGCAAGTGCGCCATTGAGCCCTTGCATCACTTTACATCTGGCTAAACATGGGACCTGGAGATTGGAACCGGGTTCTTAGGCTTAGCAGGCAGGCGCCTTAACCGCTAAGCCATCTCTCCAGCCCTCCAAGGTCTTTTAACTGAGCCATAATTCCAAAAATAATCCCTCCAAAACCCATAATGGCATAGAATAAACATCCACACTGCAAAAGATGGCATTGGGCAATGTAAAGAAATATTCAACCAATGCAAGATTTAAATCAACCAGGGCAAACATCAAACTCTGTGATTACAAGACCAACAATTCTAGTCAGTGACAAATCTCCAAGCCCGATAATTCTAACCAGCAATAAGTCTCTGGAGTTCCAATTCCACCCCTCCAGCTAGGCTACTCACAGTCCTGGAAAACTTCATCTGGGGCCAGCAGCTTTCCTCAAAAGCCAGCATCTCCACTGTGTCTCTACTGCAACCTACAGTCCCTCTTCATGGCCCCATGGGATCTCCATGCAGGCATCCAGCAAACCTGCTTCACATTGCCCATGACATTTCCAAAACACAAGACCGTGATGCAAATTCAATGACCCTCTCTTTCCTACATTTCTTATACTCCACAATACCAGGTACAGTGCTAATTTGTTAATCCAGGGAGGAATAAATCAGACTTTGAAGAACAGGACACTCCTTCAGCATTCAGCCCCCTTCAAAGGAATCTGAATTCTTCCTGTTTCCCCTATATATAGGTCAGCTGGCCCAATCTCAAAGGTCGTAATCTCTTAATTGCAGCTGAACAGGCAGAGTTCACCCAAAGATTTTTTTTTCTGTGCCATATCCCTCTGCTCACACCAGTTCATTTCTACACAAAGCAACCCTTCACAACTTCTCAGGACACTGGCATAACAGCAAACTTCTCACACAAACTGCTAGCCCAGTCCAAGTAAAGCTCTTTCTCACCCTCATAAGCCAAACCTCACAGTCCATAGTTCTTTCTGCATTCAGGTCTTTCAGCTCTGACCAGAATAGTCCATCAAGCTGTACTTACAACACTGCAAGATGTCTCTCAGGCCAAGGTTTGAAATCCTTCCACATTCCTCCTGAAAAAAATCAGCTCCAAAAGGCCAAAGCCACACAGTCAGGTGTCTAGCAGCAATCCCACTCCTCGGTACCACTTTACTGTTGCTGGCAGAAATCACCCGACTAAGAGCAGCTTGTGGGGAAAAAGAGGTTTATTTTGGCTTACAGGCTGAGGGGGAAGCTTCATGATGGCAGGAAAAACATAAGGTAAAACATAAGGTGGACAACAGCAACAGGAGAGTGGGCTAAAGACTGGCAAGGAGAAGTTGGCTATAATACCCATAACCCCGCCCCCAACAATACTCTGCCTCCAGGAGGTGTTAATTCCCAAATTGCCATCAGCTGGGAACCTAGCATTCAGAACACCCAAGTTAATGGCGGACACCTGAATCAAACCACCACACAACCCAATGCACTCCACCCCAGCCCCAGCTGAAGCCACAGAGGAATTGGGGAAATGAGCAAGAGTGCTGCCTTACTCCGTGAACCTGATATCAGCACGAGGGTGAAAGAAATAGACACTAAGGACACACACCACCTACCAAACCAGAGATCCAGAGGCCCCCAAAGAGTCCATCACTGAAGTACACTTAAAATGCTCCCAGCGTGGCTCAGGGAATTTTGCGGAAGAGTGGCCAGAAAGAATGTTAGAGCCACAAGTTGGGACATTTTGCACAGAAACATTGCCTGTCCCCCATAACTGACTGTTGGTCCCACAATGCATGACCCACAATTCCTATGGTGTTGACCTGCATCCCCAAAGAGGACGGTCTCTTCAGAAAAGGGGCAGGGCAGGGAGGAGGGAAAGGATGGAACCAACATGTGTTGTTTACATAGTAAATGTGTCCACATCCAATAATTTTTTTTTTTTTTTTTTTGCAAGGTAGGGTCTCACTCTGGTCCGGGCTGACCTGGAATTAACTATGTATTCTCAGGGTGGCCTCAAACTCTGGGCGATCCTCCTACCTCTGCCTCCCTAGTGCTGGGATTAAAGGCGTGTGCCACCACGCCCAGCCACATCCAATCAATTTTTTAAATAAAAAATATATTTATTTATTTATAAGGAGAGACAGAGAAGGTGGACAATGGGCACAACACCATCTCTTGCCCCTGCACATAATCACCAGGTGAATATGTCCCTTTGTGCACCTGGCTCTGAATGAGTTTGGAGTACTCAAACCTGGGCCATCAGACTTTGCAAGCAACAAGCAACTCCACATCTTTACTGGTAAAGCCGTCTTGCCAGCTTGGGCCCTGTTGTTGTTATTACATCACATTGTGAATCTGCATTAGGAAGGTGGATGTGTCCTGTGGAGGGTCAGGTAGCTGAATGGATGCAGTACTGGACAAAACTCAGCAGGATCATGAGATCATTTAAAATGCTTTAGGTAGCTCTTCTCAGGACACTTACTGGGTTTAGTCTGCCTAGAAACCCGAGACTACACAAGTGAGCCAAAAAGGAAAGATTTCCACTGAATGGAGTTTGCATTTTGCCAGTACAAGACAAAACAGAAGAAAGCACAAAAGAACCTCAATGAGGGCTAGAGAAATGGCTTAGTGGTTAAGGTACTTGCCTGCAAAGCCAAAGGTTCAACACCCAAGGGCCCATGTAAGTCAGATGCACAAGGTGGGGCATGTGTCTGGAGTTCATTTGCAGCAGCTGGAGGCCCTAAAACATCCATTCTCTATCTGCATCTTTCTCTCCTCCAACTCTTTCAAATAAATAACATAAACATTAATAAATAAAAGAACCTAAATGAGTTTGTTACTGTCTGCTAGATTAGTCGGTGATGTTGAATGTGAAGAAAATAAAATAGTGAACTCATCCATGTATATAAAATGTTAAACCAAATACACAGAATTAATTTTTTACATGCTAAAAAAAGAAAAAAAGTCAATAATCTTAAGGGAGCCTTTGATCTCTACCTTCCAAGATTATTAGGCAGCAAAGCAAAATATCATGTTTTTTTTAAAAAAATGAAACATTTATTAGGGAAGCATTTACTTATTAACAAAGCATTTATTAGGGTTTATGAGGAAAGAAAGTAAATCAGAAAGAGGAAGTAAAGCAGAACTCCTAAGCTTGGAGAGGATCACAGGTGGACAGCCCCAAATGACATATTTAATGAAAGTATACTATGGAAAAAATATCAGGAATCTTTTCCTTATCTTAATTGGTATATTTTCAAATGATGTTTGAGTGATACTATTTTCCAACTAAAAAGTATTTATAAACTAGTGACTACTCTCCCAGACCACAGAAAAATACTTTCTCTTTGGGTTTTCCCAAAAATATGTGGGAAACATTTTTTTATTTTCTAGACAATTTATGGCCACAGTATAATGTACATAATTATTCCAGAGAGTATACCTGATGCATATACTAGCAATAGGTATTTGTAGAATGAAATGGGTATGGACGATCATTTATGAATTGAACCCATGGCTGGGTTTTACCTGATCCGTAGCTTATTATACCACATAATGATCTTATGAGGCAGGTGCCATCATTATGGCCTTGGAAACAGAAAAGGTGAACAACTCACACAAATGTGCTATTAATAGGTAGCAAAAATAAATGGAAATACAAACCAGGCAGTGGGGGTTCACCTCACTGGATTAATCACTAACCCTCTTTTACCTAATTGAAGGTCATAATTAACACTAAAAATCAAGTACACATATTTTCAAATGACTCTCACAGTCCAGGTTAAAAGTTCACCTTTATGGAAAGATGCCTTAATGGTTAAGACACTTGCGTATGAAGCCTAAGGACCCTGGCTTAATTCCCTAGTACCCATGTAAGCCAAGTATACAAGGTGGTACATGTGTCAGGAGCTCATTTGCAGTGCCTAGAGGCCCTGAAATGCCCATTCTTTTTCTCTCTCTCTTTCTCTCTCTCTCATCTGCCTCTTTCTCTCTCTGTCAAATAAATAACTTGAACTTTAACAAATTGGCCTTGAACTTCCTGTGTAGTCTAGATTGGCCTTGAACTCATGCGGCTGTAACAAAATTTTAATTCCAAAAATCACATAAAATAATTTGAGGCAGTATTATTAGGAACAATGGAGAGAAGTTGAAGAAATTATATTATTAATGTTCTAAACCATTTCAAAATGCTGAGTAGCTTTAAGGAAGGTACTCATTATGGGATGTTTTAAGAAAAAACAGGTAGACCTCTAGAATGAAGTCTGTAGATTGGAAGACATTTAGGATTAGTGGAGGATAGATTAAAAATATCCCTCTTGTATCCTGGGGAATCAATAGAATTCAGTAGCTGGGCTTCTTTATTGCAGTTTGAAACAATCCTTACTGTGCCTATGTCACGCTCTGTACACAAACTAAATAGAGCAGTCCCATATGTTAGGCAATCTTCTCCCTTCAAACACATGTTTTTGGTATTCCAAAGTTGTCCATTGCTACGTTACTTATACTTAGTACAAGTACAAAAATACCACATAATCTTCCAAAATAGATGAAACAGATCATTGTTTTCCCAACTGAGTCTCAATCAGTAACAGGGTCTCATAAAACATCAAAGTGTCAATAGTTAGACCAATCTTATATTATCCTCAACTTTATATGATGAAAAGAAGTTTCTGCATCCATATCCCTTCAGTTTCTAACAATTATATCTGTGGTTTCTTCCCAACATATCAGAGGATTAACAACTGATACTTAATCAGTGAGAGGATCATAATTAACCCAATGGCCATTCAAAGAACTTGCCACTGATCAAGGAGACTTTTAGCCTTCGCACAAATCTTATCTTGAAAAGCTGTGGTAAGCAGATTAAATAAATTGAGCTTTCTGTGTTCTAAATGTAATTCTGTAACTTCAATTACAAAGTTTGCCAGAATTCTAAACTAGGGCATACATATTCTCCATTTCAAGAATACATAATGTGTTTTTGAAGTTAAAAAATTCCTTTGATATAATAGGCCAACACCAAATTTGGAAACAGCTTAAAATTTATTCAACACAAAGAACTATTTTAAAGTCACACCTCATGAAGTGCTGCAAATAAAGTTATCTGAACTCTAACAGGCCATCGATGAGGCATCCATATGTATCAATACTTTGCAGTGATCTCACCTTTCACACTACTAAGTCTGTACCAAAAAAAAAAAAAAAATTGAAAAGGCTATATGAAAAGTCAACTTTAAGCTATGTCTACCTCAACTGAGTAAAGAGAGGGGTAGAGAGGTAGAGAGGGGTAGGAGGAGTGTAACTTCTATCTGCAAGTGTTGCTAATAACAGTTGTAAATAGCTGGGCATGGTAGTACACACCTTTAATCCCAGCACTCAGGAAGCAGATAGGAAGATCACCAAGAGTTCGAGGCCACCCTGAGACTACATAGTGAATTCCAGGTCAGCCTGAGCCAGAGAGAGACCCTACTTCAAAACACCAAACCAAAAAAAAAAAAAAAAAAAAAGTTGTAAATGCTATCACTTGTTGAGTAAGTCAAAATAGATTTTGTGAATCCCCAAAGAGTTCTTTGACTATCATAATTCACTAAACATTAAACAGTAAAATATATTCTTATTAAATAGCTATTTAATAAGAAGCACTCTCTGTCTCTCAAATTCATATTTGTTACTAAGAACTAAGTCAAAATCCTATGGTTGAGGTCATAGAACCCAGAGGGAAGCTTCTCCTGTTCTTTGACTAAAATGGGAGGGTCTTGTTAATGTCTATGTTCATCGCCTCTGATCCATGCTGCTCTCACTCTTGGCTAGAGAATCTCTGCTTCACAGATGGTGGTGAATACTGGGGAGATCCAAGACTCAATACAATGACAAGAAAAGAAAGCTGACTTCCTAGTATAAGTTCAAGCCATCTCTATCACACTTGCCAAGACCTAGGAGATATTACAGAAGTGGTAGGTTAAGTTAGAGTGCAGTTTCATAGCTAGCCAGAGAACGTCCTTCAGGGAGGTGGTAGTAGACACTGTGGAGATTCAAAACTGATTAAAGGGGCTTGAGTGATGGCTTACCAGTTAAGGCACTTACCTGCAATGCCAAAAGACTCAGGTTCAATTCCCCAGATGCACAAGGTGTCACATGTGTCTGGAGTTGATTTGCAGTGGCTAGAGGCCCTGGAACACCCATTCTCTCTCTCTCTTTCAAATAAATAAATAAAAATAAATACTTACCAAAAACCACTTAAAAAAGAAAACTAGAGGCTTATGATGTGAGCTGAACCGTAAAAGAGACTTGTAACATGCCTTCCAAGATTGAAGGGAACATTGCAGAAGGAGGAATGGAAAGAGTGTAAGAGCCATGGGGTGAAAAGGCATTCTCTAAGACACTGCCCCCCACCTCCAATACACAGACTGGCTGGTGTATTGATGACCCCAGCAGTGACTACTGATAACCCCACTGAGGAGGCCCTTGGTGGAATGGGGTTGGGAGAGAGGGGACATAAGTGGATATCCTGATGGGAATATGGCAACATTGTAATCAGTTCATATATGAAAGTTTTCAGTTAAAAAGATTACATTCAAAATAAATAAATACTTTTCTGCTTATAAAATTTCTTCTCCTAATAACTGATACATCAATCCATACTTTTTGCAATTCAATCTAGGATTTTGTTGCCTGGCTTGGCCCAGAAAGGAATATTTTGTTGTCAAAAAAGAAAGACACATGATCAAAATCTCTTCTAACGCTTTTTATCATATCCCAATTCCCATGATGAAAAACTCAGTTCAACTTTGAATATTTCATCTACATTTTGATTCAGCCTAGAGCCCATCTTTGAATTTATCAAGATCTGAGCAAGATTAAAATGTTGGCCGTTTATCCTATTATCAAGTATAACTATATTTACATAGATGTATACACATTTGTGAGTGTAAATATGTACGTATACACACACAGGGGGCAGCCATGCCTCCAGTGCACATATGTGCTTCTTCCTGTGATAAAATTTCCCATTAATTGTCAAAAGCCCTACTCCTGCATCAAAAGGCATCTAGAATATTACTTTATCCAATATAAAGTCATTTCTTTTCTGCTACCTCAGCAAGAGTCAATTACTGATTTCAACATCTTCTCAGATCATCTTCCGTGACTCTGCCCAACACTGTTGTTGTTATATATTCACATCTCTCTCCTCAGTAGCTTTCCATGGGCGGAATGGGCTGTTTTCCTATCGCAGCCAGAACAAGCTCAACTTGAACAGGGCGTTGACGAATGCTGTTGAAAAGCGGACAGCAGAATTTGGAGCAGACACCTGAATTAAATCTACCTCCATCTCTTCCCAGGTTGTGAAGCTTGGACAATTAATCATTTATGGCCTTAGTTTCTTCATCTGTAAGTCAAGGGTTAATGTTACCTATCATAGTAAGATGTTGCAAAGATTAAATAAATCGATGCATGTAGATTTTCTACTGTTAACAGATTAGGTGTCAGTGGTTATCATGGTTCTTATTGTTCTTGAAATTATTTGTTTCTACACAACTGTAAACTCATAGCTCACATTTGCTTTTGTTTCCTCTGAAGCAGAGGATGGAATTTGTCTCATATCCACTCTAGTGCTTCTGGAGATGAAAACACACACACACACACTGCTTTGTAAAATTATTTTTATTATCTATTTGCAAGCAGAGAGAGAATGAAAGTGTGTGTACCAGGACCTCTTGCCACTACAAATGAGATACAAGGGTACTGGGGAATAAAACTTAGGCCATCAGGCTTTGCAAGAAATCAACTTTCACCACTAAGCAAACTTTCCCGTGCACACATTGCTTTAAAAATATATTTATTTATTTATTTATTTATTTATGAGAGGGAGAGAGAGGGGTATATACAGAGAGAGAGAGAGAGAGAGAGAGAGAGAGAGAGAGAATGAATAGGTGCCTTAGGGTCACCTAGTCACTACGCCTGTGCCACCTTGTATATCTGGCTTTACATGGGTACTGGGGAATCAAACCTGGGTACTTTGGCTTCACTGGTAAGCACCTTAACCATTAAGCCATCTCTCCAGCCCATGCACATTCCTTTTTTAAAGATGATTTCTTTTAAAAATATTTGAAAATTCTGTCTTTTCATATGTCAGGATATGGTTGATTTAATGAAATTCTTTTTAAAATTATATTTTATGTTTTAAATATTATGCATAAATGCCATAATTTGCATATGGTTGTTTCCTCTGAAACACACACTGAAATTTGTTTGTCATGAGGAGTTAGTTATTTTCTTATGGTATTGGATTGACTCTCCTGGTAATGAGTCCTCGGTGGTCATACAGACCAGTTATCCCTGTGTGTGCTTCCTCAGCACAGCCTACTTGCCTCTTCCAGCCTGAGGACTTAGGATACATGGCTCCCCAATGTTGGGGTCCTTCCTATGGCCAGCCCAGGAGGGGATGCAGGGTCTCTGCCAGGCAGGGGGTGAAAGGCATGGAATCAAGACACAGACACTGGGAGTCAGGTGAAAGCAGGCAGAGGGTGAGCTGCTGCAGACTTGTTTAGTCAAGAAAGTGTAGGGGCTTTTAAGGGTTTGGCTGGCCAATCATTGTATGGTGTGGTTCCCTTCTTGTGACCAATAACAGCCTGTCTCCAGGCAGGGTAGTTCCCTTCTTATGACCAATGACAGCCTGTTTCTGGACAGATCATCTAGCAACAGGTTGCTCATGGGCATGGGGCTCTAGCTGTCATGCCAGGACTGTGCAGAATGCCATGTCCACAGAAGCCACTTCCTGGTTCCTCCTAGCAGGAGGCCTGGCTAGGGCCCAACCTACATTGTGCCATACACCCCCAACCTTAGCCTACCCAGGCTATTGTACCAGACACTTACATGAACCTCTTCCTCTTCTTTAAAGAATATTTTCATTTATGTATTTCCAAGAGGGAAGAGAGAGACAGAGACAGAGAGATAGATAGGCAGACAGACAGAGACTGAATAAAGAATGAATGGACACACCAGGACCTTCTGCCACTGTAAAGGAACTCCAGACACATGCACCACTTTGTTTACCTTGCTTTATGTGGGAGCTGGAGAATTGAACCCAGGCCATCAGGCTTTGTAAGCAAGCACCAGTAATTGAACTGAATCATCTCTTCAGTCCCTCTTTTCTTTATAAATAACTTGGGGGGGGGATGCTAATATAACCACAAAAAAATAAACTAAGATTAATTCTCACTCCTCACTATCAGAAACTATTTACTTAAATTATTTGTGCAGAACACGTTTTCCTCAGATGGATGATAAGGTAAAAAAGAACCTGACTAGAGTCCCAGAATCATCAATTTAAAATGCAACATATAGCTGGGCATGGTGGTGCTTGCCTTTAATCCCAGCATTTGGGAGGCTGAGATAGGAGGATCATCATGAATTCAGGGCCACCCTGAGACTAGAGACTATATAGTGAATTCCAGGCCAGCCTGGGCTAGAGCAAGACCCTACCTCAAAAAAAAAAAAAAGAAAGAAAAAAAGAAAGAAAGAAAGAAAAGAAAAGAAAAGAAAAGAAAGGAAAAGAAAAAAGAAAAAATAACTCAATCCTAGAAGCTTTCAAAAGAAGGGAAACAGCTTTTTTATATTTCTGCAGAACAGCACTCTTCTCATTCTATAAGGTGCCTTCTTATCACCTACTCCTTCTCGAGTAAACACTCATGAACTCATAGCCACATACACAATTATAGGTTCAATTTTAAGCAAACTGTATGGGTGGACTTTTGGTGCTCCCATGAAGAAGTGAATGGATGAGTGGATATGAATACCTTTGGTTGCAGTCCAGTTGAGATGGCAATGACCTGTATCACTGGTTCTCCCACCCCCAGATTTGTAAATGCACTAAAAGAGTTTCATGTGATAGCTGCTTCCCAGAATTACTCCTATATTTGCAACGCGGCTCGCTCCATTATTTCTTCCCTGAGGCATGCGTAATGCTGTTTGCAAAAATGTCTTAACATAACAGATTTGAAGTCTTTCCAGATCATTGTCAATTCACAAATGCTATTCTGAAAAAAAAAAATTCACTGTTATACAAACAAAATCTCCTTGATAGCTTCTTCAAGCCACTGGTCCCTATCCAATGTCTAATCTAGTTCTAAATTTCTGGAACTTCTACATGGCTTTTACAGACTTCAGGGTAATCTTGGACATTTGCAAATGAAGATTCAAAGTTATAACAACTGTCTCTCTTTTAATTCAAAATAAACCCTCTCAGAACCAAATACTAAGGAACAATTTTCTGGGCAATCTTAAACAGATGACTATAATACAAGGAACTTTCTACCTAATAGTAATTTATTGACCTCCCTACAGATGTTTTGAAGTGTCCTGCAAAAAGGCTTGTTTTTGAAGAAGGCTTGGTATTTATACTGCTGGGAGGTGATTGGACCATGAGCATGCCGACTTTTTGAAAGGATGGATTCATCTTTAAAAGGGATATTATGAGGTAAGCCTGTTAGAAGAAGTGATCATTAATGGTCTGCCTTTAGGATACATCTTGTTCCTTTTCCCCTACTTCTTACCTTTTCTTCTTCCCCTGTCCTTCTGCCACCTTCCATGCCTTATTTCTAGCTGTCATACTTTCTTCTGACTTGTTCTTCCACCATGATATTCAGAAGTACCACAGGCCAAAAAACAATAGAGACAACCACCACAGACTGACCAGCAATCCAAAAATCATCCTTTTCTCTATTAAGTTGACACTTTCAGGAGGGAGGTCTATCATAGTGACAAAAAAACAGTGACACCAAACAGATGATACTAAACCCAGCACTGTGTGACCTCACTTGCTCTTGAGATATATTCCATCTAACAGTAAGCTTCTCCATAAGTACTCGTCCTAGCTTAGTTTTCAACTCCTTCTAACTGCTATCTATATATTTTTTGGTTCTCTTCTAGTATGATGGCAAACATATTTATTTATTTCAAAATTAATTAAATCAAGTTGGGATGTAATTTCCTTTCTACATAAGAGTTCAAATGGAAGATGAGAGATTACTGTTGCAGAAAGTCTAGAAACATAAGGAGGCATTAGACATCTGTCTACAAGAAAAAAATACTTAAAATGTGAGTAGAACTGAGGAAGAGCGAAACTTATTTATTCTCTCTCCCACTATTATTTTTCTCTCAAGAGTATTACCCATTAAAACCCATTGACTCTTTAATTATTCCTGCAGAGAATTCAAACTATCTCAACAGGTTCAAAACTCATACTTACTCTAATGAACATAGTAATGGATAAATGACTAGAATCTTCATAGGATGAGGGGCAGTTAAATGTAAACATGTAGGCCATGTTTGGTTGTGATCTTCAGCCCTCCACACCATGAGAAAATATTGGCGCATTTGCTTAACCTTGATCATTCAGATTCTTCAGATACAGGAAGGATACAGTGAAAAAGCCTAATGTATGGATACTACGAAGATTAAGTGAATTAACAAATGGAAGTGTTAAAATTGTATCTTAATGCACTCAAAGGTGATAAAAATCCTATGACATATTTTGTCTCTGTCCATTTTGTTGTAATGGATGCTACAGTGGAAAGTTAATAAGTTAGATATCCTGGTGTTATCTTTCATCTTCCTAAATGAGTTTAAGATTAAGCAGCCTTTCTAAGCAGTCATACAGCCAATCAAAATAGATATTAGAAAAGTCTGAAGTCTACTTATTTCACCCTTATTTCTTTCATGGGATGATTCTATAAAGCCTTCAAAGAAAATTTGTTTGTATAAAATTTTCTTTTGTATAAAACATACATTCATAAATATGTCAACATTTCTCAAATTATTATCCAAAACATGAACCCACCACCCAATCAACTGTTCTGTTTACCACAGCCTCACCCCACATAATCAAAACAACTATCTAAAAGTAGGTCACAATATTATCTGTACTGAAAAAGGCAGTTGGTAGGAGCATTAAGTAACAAACAATATAACAGGGCTGGTGGGAGAGCCATTGTTAAATCCCAGAACATGTGATTCTAAGTTTTATGAATCTTGTGAAAGAGACACAATTATCAGAGGAGGAAAAGGCCATAGATCTCTTCAGAATACTTGTCATTCAAAAACCCATTTCCACTCCTTTTGATAACCACTCCTCTTAGTTTGAAAAACTTCCTTTCTCCCACCAGACACATTTTTGTTAGGATGACACCTCAAGGTACCGTTTCAGTTCTCTCCAACCTCGTAGAGGACAGGTCATGACTCAAGCTAGGGCAACCATTTGCTCTTCTCCTTAAATAGAATTCTTCATTCAAACAAATACAAGGCTCAGAGAAAATTCTCTGAAGTATTTTTAGTAAATTCTGAAGAATCTCTGCTACTTGGATTCCTAAAGATGTCCTAAAATTTATGAATCCTGTGTCTCCACTTATTTTCTCAGTTTATTCTCCTAAACTTTATTTTTCTAACTGTTAGTCAGAATGGATATTTGTTTCTTACTACTGGTAAACTATACCCAACATATAAATGGACATTCACCTTAAACGTCACTGTGGTGAACATCTGATATCTTGTATAATGATGTAATATCCAGCAGTGCTTATGCTCCAACAATATTAGCACTTTCTCTCTCTCACCCACCCCCAGTCCATGTGGCTCAGATTACATTGGTCTCACCTATATGTCCTCAAACTGGACAGTCCTAGTCTCCTCATCAAGGTGCAGTCTCAGTAATGTGTATGCAAAAAAGCTGGTAATTTATTGGAGTAAGTAAGGAAGTAATATAGTTTTCAGATGACTTTGAGAGAGGAGAATCCATGAAAGGAGACATAGTGAAGTACACAAAGGCAGAGGGAAGATGTAATCGTGCCTGGGGCAAGCCCAACTTTCCCTAAACCTAGGTACCATTCCTACACTTCTGAATCACCCAAGCTATTATATCACCAGCTTCCCTCTCTCTTTTCCCTCATCCCTCACCATTACATACCTGTCATCTGCAGCCAGAAGAGCCTTATCTAATGTAACAAACAGAAGGAACTCCTCTCAGTCTTTGCTTATGATACTAACTCAAAGATGACACAATATCTGTCCTTTTATGCTTTGTGAATGGTTATAATAGACACAAAATAAACTTCAATGTATTAAATCATTGTTTTATGTCTTTTTATGGTGATAATATTTTATATTGGCCATGTCCTCATTACAAATTAACAATGACCACATGTGGTAGATAATATAATATTCCCAATTTTCAGATGAAAACATTAAAGGAGAGAAAAAGTACATGTTTTATCCAAAGTTATATTGAAAGAAATAGGTGCAGGTAAATATACTAGGCCTCTGTGAACTCAACATTTTTATCTTCTATATTATGGTGAATGGACCTGAAACAAACAGGCTGACACAGTTGAGTCTACTCCAGAGGGGACTATTACTCACCACCTACTAAAACTCTAATAACAATGCTAAGTAGAGTTCTCTAATTATTCCAGAACAAGTAGATTGCCCTTCATTTTCTGAGAGCCTGAACTATAAACCCTTTGCAAATTTCCATGTATTCACATAAATGATGAAGTTACATATGATCAAAGGTAACCCAAAAGAAATGACATCTAGTGTAAAACATAATTAATAGCACATAAAGTGAGTTCCTATAGTTAAGTAGAGTGAATGTATTAAGAAACATCTTAACTAATATTCAAATAATTTAAATACATTCATAACCTTATCACCTAGTTGAAATCTATTAGCAAGTCAGCTAGATTAGAATGCCCTTGACAATACCCTTGGATATGATTAACCATAGGTAAAGTTTATTTATGTAACCAAAGTAAAGCAATGCCGCTCTTAGGCTTTTTATAGTTTGATATTGAAGTAAATATTTGTGATGAAATAATAAGAAAAGTATTTAATATAGCCTTGTTATCATGCCAATTCTCTAAGAGAAGACTATGGAGATAGCACAGCAGAACTTTCACAGCAAAGCAGATGAATGAGGAGAGCAAGGGACCATAAAGAAGAACAGAGAAGAAAGCTTGTCTAATAGCTTCAAGATAGTCCCAAGAATCAACAAATGGGAGTATATGAAAGGTAAGTTTCTGCACAGCAAAGGAAGCTCTCAGAAGAATGAACAGACAACCTACAGAATTAGAAAAAAATCTTTGGCAGCTATATTTCTAAAATGGAGTTGATTCCTGGAATATATTAAGAAATGCAAAAATTAACTGCCAAGAATAAAAAAAAAAACCTGCTCATTAAATAACAGGCTAAAGAAACACCATACAGTTCTCCAAAAGGCAAATACAAATGGCTAACAAATGTTTTTTTGCAAAAATTCATTATCCACAAGGAAAATGCAAATTAAAATTATTTTGTGATTCCCTCTCGGCCTGGTCAGAATTGCTGTCATCAAGAATACAAATGCAGACCATTTGGGTAATCATCTGTCCTCAGACTGGACATGGGACCCAGTCACTTAATAACAACTCATACCTGGTCCTGGAAAACAAGCCAGAATCCCATGATAGGTAACTTATAGACTTCAAAGAGAATCTCCTTTCTTTTTGGCCAGGGTGAGTGCATATACACATCAAAAAGTCTCTGAAATACTATGCTTGTCCCCTTTAATACAAGCTTCTCTCACTTTGGGCTGGAGAATCTGTTTTATCTTATAGATGGCAGAAAATACTGGGGAGATCCAGGATTCATCAATACAACAAGAAAAGAAAGTCAAGTGTTTACCATATGATAGGTCACCTCTATCAGCTCTTCTGGGGTCCATGAGTCATTGCAATGAAGCAGCGACATGAGTACTGCCCTCACAGCTAGCCTGAGAATCAGTCCCAGGGTGATGGCAACTGACACTGTGGTCAATCAAGTCTCATTAAAGAAGAAATACAGAGTCTACAGAGAATTCAACACTAAGTCAGATTTCTAACACACCCACAAGGGCACGGGAAACATTGGTGTAGAAGGTGCAGAAAGACTGTAAGAGCCACAGGGTAGGTAGGATTAGCCTGAGGTAAAGTCCCCATTCCCCACCCCCCAGACTATCTGAGGCCTTCAGGACTCCAAAGTGAACACATTGAGGAGGGCCTTCAATGCTGTAGGGGTTGAGGAGAGGGGTTATAAGAGTGTAACTTTACAGAAAATATAAAATAAAATGTAACCAAAAAATGACAACAAATGTGGGTGAGGATGAGGATGTATTGTTGGTAGAGTTGTAAACTATTGCAACCGCTGTGGATATTAGTGTAGAAGTTTCTCAAAAAGTTAAAAATCAAACTACCTTATGATGTAACTATACCACTCCTGGGAATACAGATACTTGTGCATTCATGTTCATTGCTGTTCTGTTCACAACAGTTGGGAAATGGAGTAAACCTAGATGCCCATAAACTGATGAATGGATTATAAAGATTTGATACATATACACAATGGAGTTTTGTTCAGCTGCATAGAAAAATAAAATTTACAGAAAAATGGATTGAACTGGAAAATAGTAATAGTAAATAAAATAACTCAGGCTGAGAAAAACAGAAATTGTATGGTCTCTGTCATACACAGATCTAAGCTTTTGATGTTTGCATGTATGTGTGTAAAGAAGGGGGTGTGAGAATAGATCCACTCAGCGGAATGGAACTCATTGCTGGAACTGGGAAATAAGTCAAAACCATGTACAAAAAAATGAGCTCAGTCTCCAAGATCAAGACACCATCAAATGTGGGCTAGAAGAGAGCCAATGCATATAAAATTCCCTCCAAAACATATATGGTCATCCCTTCTATCTAGTACTAACTTCTCTCTGTGTTGGAGAATTTGCTTATCTTTTTTCAGGTGGACAATGAACCTGAAGGGAGGATCAGCTAATCGCACCTCACCAGGGCCCCAGCTGAAACCATAGAACAATGCAGCGGAAGGGCAAGAATACAGAGTCCATGGCGTTCACGACACCAGAAAAAGGCTGAAGGAGACAAACACAGAAAATATCCAACTCCAACTAAGCAAGATATCCAGAGACACAGAGGCTCCCAAAACCTCATCACTGAAGCAGAACTAAAATGACCCCAATGTGGCTCAGGGAAACTCGCGGAAGAGGGGCGGAAAGATTGTTAGAGTCACAAGTTGGTGCTTTATGCACAGAACTGGGGCATACCCCCCAGAACTCTTTTTATTATTATTATTATTTTTATTGACTTTTAATTTTACATACCAAAAAAACCCCACCTGATATTTCCCTCCCCTCACCTATTCCACTTTAGAACTCCGGTCTCCATCATATCCCCTCCCTTTCTCCATTAGTCTCTCTCCTAATTTGATGACATCATCTTTCTCTTCTATTTTGAGGGTCTTGCAAAGCACTGAAAGATCATGGATATCGAGGCCAGTTTCTGTCTGGGCAGCTGCATTGTAAGAGGTCATATCCTTCCTTTGACTCTTCTATTCTATCTGCCCCCTCTTCCGCAATGGTCCCTGAGCCACTGGAGGATGTGACAGAGGTGTTTCAGTGCTAGGCACTCCTCCATCCCTTCTTCTCAGCACTATGTTGCCTTTTGTGTCATCCCAGTGGTCATCACCATCTGAATAGAGAAGCTTCTCTAGCCAAAAGTGAGAGTAGCATTAATATGTGAACATGAACAGTTAGTGTAGTGTCCCCAGGACAGCTTGGTGGGAATAATATATACATTTAGTCAGACATGAGCAGGCTTATATCCCCAAGGCTCATGACCTCACCTACCATAGACTTTTACTTAGGTTTTTCAGTACCGGGTATGTATTCCCTCCCGTAGAGAGGGCCTTCAGTCCAATTATGGAGCAGTTGGTTACCCCAAGAGTAGACACGCCACTATTGCACCCGTTCAGTCATTGGGCCTGTCTGCCCAAGCTTGAATATTCAGCATCCACTATTTTCACTGTTGATGGCTTCTGTCTCCCATACGCTGCATGCAGTGCAGCTTTTTCCAGCTTTCAGTTGGCTGGTCTACAGGGAGAAGGTTTTCTGCTCAGCACCAGCTTGCTTTCTCAGTGTCCTTGCCTCTCAGGCATGAGATGTCTTCAGCAATAGGGTCTTACTATCTATTTCTCTAGGCAAACCAAGGGCTTTGGCAAAAGCCTTAATGTTTTGGAGGCTACCAGGACCTCCTTGGCCAACAACTCACTGGAAGGTATTCCATCCCAGGTACTGAAAATTTTCTAGTAACAGTCTACATCTTCTAGACGTGCCCTTATTCAAAAAAGTAATTTTACATATGTTTTATTGATAATATCTTGAGTTTAGATTGTCCCTCCCCCTGCCCTTTTTGTATGCATTCTCTTCCCATGGCCTCGCTTAGGCCATTCCCCTCCCTGTACTCAGTTCTTCTACTTACATATGTGTATTACCATACACTTAAGTCCTTCCCTTTCTTCCCTCCCTTATAGCCTTTTACCCACTTACTGGTTTCTGGTACCTATTTTTGGTTCCAGTTCATACACAAGTCTATACATTGGTAGCTAGGATCCACATATGAGAGAGAACATGTGACGATTGGCTTTCTGAGCCTGGGTTACCTCACTAAGTATAATCCTTTCCTGATCCATCCATTTCCCTGCAAATTTCATAATTTCATTTTTCTTTACTGCTGAATAGAACTCCATTGTGTAAATGTACCACATCTTTATTATCCACTCATCTGTGGTAACCTCACAATGCATGACCCACATTCCCCATTGATGAGGGTCCCTTTGAAAGTGGGAGGACAGGGAGGAGGACAATGGAACCAATACTATGAATGTAAAATCAGAATAATATAAATAAAAAATATATATTAAAAAAAAAAAAAAACCAAAAAAGAAGGGGTTGTGAGAGTGAGAATAGAATTAGAGAGGAGAATAGAATAGAATGGAATAGAATAAGATAGGAGAACACAAGAGAGAAACAAGAGGTAATGAAAGAGGAGTCAGGAAGAGGAGGTCAAAGGCCACATGTGATATCAAAGGGGAAAGGAGAGTGGTGGGAGGACTGCATAGAGAAGTGGAGCATGGGGGAGAAGGGAGGACAGAGATAACTGAAACAAACTTTGTTTGAAAAGAACAATAACAAATCCTGTTTTTTGCATATTAATAATATAAAAATATTTTAAATATAAATACATACTTTCCTGATTACCTGTTGAAGTCAACACTAATCCCACCAGATTAGAATCCCTTATCCTCAATTGGAGATGGATGTTGTGTGTTACTTTTAGCCAAAAGAATATTGCATGATACATGGTAAGTCACTTCTGTAGTTTTATTACAGAGAGCTCCATCAGAGAAGATTGTGATGAGAGAGACACTTCTGTTGTCTTTAGGAAGTAGCAGTGAGAGAGAAGTGGATGTCACTAGGGTTTCTCATCAAGAATCAGGAAGAAGCCAGTCATACGGACACAAGGAAAGAAAACCTATGAGCAACACGCTCTTCCTTCCCAGTCACCATTCATATGATGAAATTAAATATAAACAAAAGTAACTCCAAAGAAATTACATTTAATATAAAGCATAATTAACATGACATTAAAATGGAACTTTGGCACATAGGTGGAGTGAATGCTAGAAGAAGGTCATAGATGTGCAGGGTATCCTAGACTTCTGAACTATGAGACATATGTTCTGTTTCTTTTTTGTGTTATTTTAAACATTTTATTTTATTTATTTATTTAATTATTTGAGAAAGGGAGAGAGAGAGAAAGAGGCAGAGAGAGAAAGAATGGGTGTGCTAGGGCCTCCAGCTGCTGCAAAAGAACTCCAGACACATGCACCACCTTGTCCATCTAGCTGACGTAGCTTCTGGGGAGCTGAAACTGGGTTCTTTGGCTTTGCAGGAAAGTGCCTTAACCACCAAACAATCTCTCCAGCCCCTATGTTCAGTTTTGAATGTGTGATAAACCTGTTATAGCTTCTGCTTTGAAATTTGTGGTTTTCCATATATCTAACAGATCTCAGGTCCTGTCACTTAGTAGTTAAATATTAGTATACTAAACAAGAGAAAATTATTTTAAAACCAGAATTGTAAAATCTATCTTACCAACAGAAGGGGATAATATTCTTCATTTCAGCAAATGCCATGAAGATTGAAAGACATGACACAAACTTTCTCTGGCTCAGAGTGGATGATATTACTCCTAGCAAGTCAGGTAGGAAGCAGTGTGGGATATGCATGTGTGTGTGTGTTGATGTGGCACTCCATGGGCTTGCCTGTGACAGGTGGAGAAAAACACTGGGGTGTCATCTTCCATTATTCATCCACCTGAGTTCCTTGTGAGTCTGACAGATCCCAGAGTTTACTTGGCCTCAGCTATTCTCTGGTCTTTGCTCCTCTATAGTACTGGGTGTAGCCATTCTAGTGAATTACATGGGTTACATGGGTTCTGGAAAGTCATACAGTAGCTGCTCAAGCTGCTCCAGTCTCAAGAAATTGTTTCTTTTAAAAATACCAGAATATTTATAAGGTTGTGTCTGGTGATTTCAACAAAATTAATATGGAATATGAAATGAAACATTAACTACATGACAAAAACTACTGATGCCATGAAAAACTTAAAGGTTCCCCAGAAATGGTGAAGAAGAGTCACAAGATTGTTGTGGAACAGGATGGAATCTGAGCCATTTGGATTTAGGAGTGGGGGACATAAATATTAACAAAATAAGTTGTATTAAACTATAGCATGGCTAATATGATAACAAAACTGAGGTGAATAGAAGTCCTCAAAAGCCAGAATGATAGAAAACCAAGGAATTAAAGTTATTGATATTAAAGAACATTTCCTGAGTGGTCATGCACAGTTCTTGCAGATAGGGTGATCAATTAAGAAACAAAAGAAAACCTTATATTCAGTTCAGTTGACATAAAAAATTCTAGGATAAATACATTCAGAGAAAAAGAGGATTGTCTAAAGGGAAATAAGCATGTTTCTTCTTCAGCATTCATTTAATAATGTGAAGTGAATTATGAGAATGAGAATGTGTGATTTCAAAACTCATTATCCAGATGGGATGTCATTTATGTTGATGGCAAGAGATAAATACTTTTGCATATTCTAGTGGTAAGAAAACAAATTGGATGAAGTTACTGAAAGGACTGGCACTGAATAAAGAAACAATTTAAAGATTGCATGATATCAATTTGGCGCTTGATGTGTGGGCAAATCTCAGGCCCATACCAACAAAGCTAGGGTATGGTAGAAGGACAACTGAGGCTGTGCTAAATTGACTGCCTACTGAGATAGTGTTCCTGTGGTGGCACACCACTGCAGCTTCACAGCTGACAGCCACACACAGTTCTGCTCTCATAGCGTTGTGCGTCAGAAGGCTGGTGAGCTCAGCCTATTTTCCGGTAGAAGAGTCCCTAAGGTCCAATTGAAGGTGTCAGCAGAACTCACTTCTAGAGGTTGCAGAGATGAATCTGCTTCCTAGTTGGCTTCTGCTGTGGGCAGAAATCAGTTCTGGGAAGGTAGAGAATTGAAGTCTTGTTTCTTTGCTGTGGTAGAAACATTCTTAGCTACTGGAATTAGGTCATTCTTTGGTTCTGAGAGCCCCTATTGTACCTGCAAAGCCAGTTTTGGAAGCTGAGCCATTCTCAGCCTTCAACTTGTCCCTTCTCCCTTCTGTCTCATCTCGCCTCTCCTCCTTTTTCCGTCTTACTTTATTGACTTCTGTCTTTTATTATTGTATATAAAAGGGTTCATCAAAATCTTGAAAGTTTTTTTTCTTTGTTGTTTTTTCTTGGTTTGGTTTGGCTTGGTGTTTTTGAGGCAGGATCCATTTTGTTTGCTGTTTATTTATTTATTTTGTTTTTTGAGAAAAGGTCTTTTTCATTTGTTTTTGTTTTGAGACGTGGTCTCCTATGTATCCCTGGCTTGCCTAGAATTTGCTATTGAGTGCAGGCTGACCTTGAAGCTGCTGAGGTCTTTCTGTCTCTACTTCCTGAGTGCTAAGATGACAGGCTTGTGGGCTGTCTGAAGAGTCAGGGCTTAAAGGCACTTGCTTGAAATGGCTCCGGCCCCAGTTTGATTTCCCAGCAACCCTGTAAAGCCAGATACACAAAGTGGGACATGTGTTTGGAGTTCATTTGTCTATAGAAGCACCAGGGTCTGGTACAACCACACACTTACTAATTCCCTGTCTCTTTCCTCACAAATATTAAATATATATATATTAAAGACTATAGGTTTTTGCTATCATGTCTGGTTTGAGAAAGTATTTTTGGTTGGTTGTTTGTTTTCTTATTTGTCCAGATTGGCCTTGAACTCCCAGGCTTAAATGATCCTCTTGACTCCAGTGATAATTCATAAAGATTCATGAATTCATAAAAATTTGTTTGTATAAAACTTTAGGACAGGAGAGATGGCTTAGTAGTTAAGGCGTTTGACTGCAAAGCCAAAGGATCCTGGTTTGATTCTCCAGGACCCATGCAAGCCAGATGCACAAGGGGGCACATGCATCTGGAGTTCATTTGCAGTGGCTAGAGACCCTGGCGTGCCCATTTTCTACCCCCCCCTCCACACCTGTTTCTCTCTCTCTAATAAATAAAATACATTAAAAAATTAAGGAAGTTTTTTAAAAGACATAACGAGATGCATCAAGATTTTATTTTATTTTTATTTATATGCAAGGAGAGAGAGAGAGAGAGAGAGAGAGAGAGAGAGAAAAAATAGAAGCATCAGGGCCTCCAGCCTCTACAGAAACCTCCAGATGCATGTGCCACCTTGTGCATCTGCCTTTCATGGGTACTGAGGAATCAAATCTAGGTCCTTAGGCTTCATAGGCAAGCACCTTAACCACTGAACCATCTCTTCAGACCAAGAATTTTTTTTTTTAGATAGGTGAGGCATGGTGGTGCACACCATTAGTCCCAGAACTCAAGAGGCTAAAGGAGGAGGATCACCAGAGTTCAAAGCCAGCCTGGGACTATAGATTGAATTCCAGGTCAACCTGGGTTACAGTAAGACCCTGCCTGGTAAATAACAACAAAAATTTAAAGTAAGATCTGTCTGTTTTGTCAGTTAAGATGCAAAGGAAAATAAAACCTACAGAAAAACATCTAAATCAAAGGAAAACTGAAGGAGTATGTAAAACAAATAGCATGTAAAATTTAATACTTACTTCAATAAAAAGAATAAGTGAAAGCAAGTACCAAGAAAGTCTATGAAACATTAGATGACAATGTGGAAGACTTTTCAGCTAATTCCACAGCAGGAAGTCCCTTACACTTTAAAATGGAAAATAATGTGCTACAAAGCTCCTGAGATCAAAGAAAAACAATCCAATGGGAAAAATAATCAAAGGATCAGGAATGAGAATTATGAGCAAAATACACAAATATTTTAAGAATATCAAAAGAGCTACTCAACTTTACTCATAAGGAAATCAAAATTACACTAAGCTTCTATCTTTAACCTCTCATAGTAACATAATCCAAGATGTTTCATAAACAGTTCGTAGTAGAAATATCTCTTATACTACTGACTGAATAAAGATACAAAACCTTATTTAAAGTGATTTGCTAATATCTTTTGAGATGTAATTTTTTAGTATTAGAGCAGTTTTTGACTTACTGAAAAAATGCAAAGACTCCACTAGCACTTTTCTATTGTCAACAACTGACATTGCCATGGTGTATTTGCTACAATATTGATATGTTATTAATAAATTCTTTATAATGGAGATTTCTGTTTTTTATATATTAAAAAGTATCCATTCACATGCCTACTTTATAGCTGATTCTCTTTTTTGGTGGGGGGGGGGGGAGAGACACAGAGAGAGACAGAGAGAGAGGGAGAGGAAGACAGGTAGAGATGGATGCACCAACAGCCTCTCAGCAGCTGTGAAGGAAATCCAGATGTGTGCGCCCCCTTGTGGTCAAGTGCAGCTTTGCGCCCCTTTGCATCTGGCTAAATGTGAGACCTGGAGATTGGAACCGCTGGAGATTGGAACCAGCGTTCTTAGGCTTAGGAGGCAGGCGCCTTAACCACTAAGCCATCTCTCCAGCTCTGATTCTCATTTTTTATTAATCCACTCTCACCTTTTGTGTCTTATTTTTATTATTCTTAGTAGAGTCTCTCTCTAGCCCAGACTAACCTGGTACTAACTCTGCAGTCCCAGGCTGGCCTTGAACACACAGTGATTCTTCAGAGTTCTGGGATTAAAGGTATGTACCACCACACCAGTCTAAATATTTTTTTATGATTTCTTATAACTTTGGTGTTTTGAGTTCTGGTCTCTGCTAGTTTCAATGGATGGCCCCCAATGCTTTCAGAATTTTATTACAATTTGTAATTAAGATCTGCAGCCACCTAGCTAGAGGAGGTGTCCCTGTGGGTGTATCCTAGGTTCTCTCCCTAACGTATGGAGGTAGATTTGGAATTCCAGTCCAAAGATAAGCAAACTGCCTGAGTTCTGCCTGGTGTCTCTGAAGTGCTTGTTTGTAGTGCTGGTTTTGGTTGGTGGCTTTTTCTCTCTCTGCTTGTAGGCCATTATGACACTTCCTCTGGATCTCTGAGCTTCAATAAATTATCCCTTCCTCTCTATCTGTGCCTGGTTTGAAAGTTCATCTCAGTGACTTGAGGCTGTCTATTACAGGGTCTCATGTAACCCAGGCTATCCTCATACACCTATAGTCATGAATGACCCTAAACTCTTTAGCCTTCTGCCTCTAACAGGTTTATTCAGTGCTGGGTATTGAACTTAGGGCTTTATGCATGCTAGGCAAGCATTCTATCAACTGAGCTACACCCCCAGCATCACTCTCAGCTTTGACAATTTCTCAAGCATTCTTTATTTTTGATGACAGGCAGCTTTGAGTACTGGTGAAGTATTGTTTCTGTTGACCATCCTCTGGGGTTTATCTTGTGTCATTCTCATGATTAGCATGGATGTGTATTTTTTAAAGACAGACCCCTGGAGAAAATGCCATTCCCATCAAAATACATCAAGAGCACATGCTGACAATGTGACTTAACAATTTTGACTTGAATCTCAATTACCTTATTGGCAGCTTTTCCATGGCTGTTCCACTACAGTGTTACCCTCTTTCTGTACACTAATATTTGAAATGAAGTTATTATGTGTGGCTCACATATAACACATTGGGTGTGATATGCTATCTTTCTGAGGGTAGAGCACATATATAAAAATCACAATTTTCTTTATAGGAAAATTATTCTTTCCCATTTATTTATGATTTTTAAAGTTATTTTTATCATTACTCATGAATAACTTAGATTTCAGGTTTTTCCAGTTTTTAACATTTGAGCTGGTTCCCCTGTCCCAATACTCCCATCATGGTGAGAAGCTTTTGTTGTTTCCTTCCTTCCTTCCTTCCTTCCTTCCTTCCTTCCTTCCTTCCTTCCTTCCTTCTTTCTTTCTTTCCTTCCTTCCATTTCCATTTCGTGTGTATGTGTGTGGTGTGGGTGTTTTGTCCTTGTGGCACCCCATGATCTTGCCTGCCATGGGGAGCATTCTACCTTGGTGGCCAAAGCAGAAGGTCGAATGTCCTGCCCCATCACTCTTTCACCCATTGTCATTTTGAACCAGAGTCTCTTACTAATACAAGAGCTTGCTGTATTTCATCAGCCTGGGTGATTCCCTGGTCTCTGGTTCCTTTGGCAGTGCTGGAGTTAGAGGCTCACATGGTCATACTCAGCTGTTTATGTAGGATCTGGAGATTTGAACTTGGGTGCTTTCAGACTTCTTTGGGTTTCCTGCTTCCTCAGGAAACACACCTAACCATTGAGCTATCTCTCCATCCCAGCATTTCTTTCATTCAAAACCTTTAGGAAGTCCAAGTTTATCTTAAATATTTCCTGTCCCAATCATAAACCATGCCTTTTCTCCTTGGAGATGTATCCCTTAATTGAATAATGACCTCAAGGCACTATGTGTAGATGTTGTAACTGAATCATGGATGCATCTAGGCCCCCTCAGTTGACACTAAACCAACAAGAAAACAAGTGTGCAAATAGTGTGCATGCAAGTGTGAAGAAATATTTCTGTATATAACCATCTATAACTAGATTAAACCAAGTGTGATTTTAGACATTAGTGAGACTAATGTCTCCACCACTAACCCATTATCACAGGGATTATTACAGCCTCTTCCCACAGTTTCTCTGTAATCTACCATCCTAACAACTCCAAAAGTGAGGGAAATGTCTGCTTTTTTTCCCCCAAGACAGTTTCTTCCTATGTATCTCAGCTGTTCTATCTCAGCCTCCTGAGTGCTGGAATTAAAGGTATCCCTCACCATGGCCAGAAGATGTTTATATGGTGTGTGTGTGTGTGTGTGTGTGTGTGTGTGTGTGTGTGTGTGTAGAGATAAAAGAGTGACCTCAGCTATAGGACCTCACCTTCCACATTGTTTGAGGAAGGACCTCTTGCTATTCCACCATGGAAATGCTAGACTATCTGGCTGTGAACTTCTGAGATTCTCCTGTCCCCTCATACTGTATGAAGGCTGTGATTCTAACATGTAGGACAATTACATGAGTCCTAGGGATCTGAACTCAGATCCACATGCTTGCACAGCAAACACTTTCCCTACTGAACCATCTGCTCAACTCACACTTTGAAAAAATACATGCATGCACACAATTTTACTTGGACAGACCACTTTACTCATGTAGAAAATGGCATGTTCACCAATATATTCTCTAAATCAATGCTTATAAAGTTTTTAAAAAGAGTTAATAATTGTGAATGGATGACTAAAATTTATTCCATATGCTTCTATTTTATCAGATTTGTTTATTATGATTAAAAAACATCTCTGGCTGGGCGTGGTGGCACACACCTTTAATCCCAGCACTTGGGAGGCAGAGGTAGGAGGATCACTGAGAGTTCAAGGCCACCCTGAGACTACATAGTTAATTCCAGGACAGCCTGGACCAGAGTGAAACCCTACCTTGCAAAACCAAAAAAAAAAAAAAAAAAAAAATCTCTGGCTAGGCATAGTGACACACACCTTTAATCACAGCACTCAGAGGGAAGAAAGAAGGATCACTGTGAGTTTGAGGTCAATTTGGGAATACAGAATGAGTTCCAGGTCAGCCTGGGCTAGAATGAGACCATACCTTAAAAAGAAAAGAAAATGGAGGGGGGGGGAGTACCATAGGATATTGTCTACAATTAAGGAAGTTGTTAATAAAATACATGCAAAAAGAAAAAAGAAAGGAAAAAAAAGGAGTCAGAGGAAAAAAGAATGACAATGCTCAATAAATAAATCGATAAATAGATAAATGAATAAATGAATGATGAACAAAGAAATCAAAGGAAAATACTACAGAATGTTATAGGGATGATATAGGTTTAGCCAAATCCTTTAAGGTTCAAAATTCAGTATGTAGAAAAAAATAATTCTCTCCACACGGTATAGAATAATTACCTTCAGAGAGATTAATGACTCTAAATGGGAAATGAAAAACCTCTGTGACCTTATACATACACTTAATGATCAAAACAAGACATAACTCATACTGCTAATGGTGGAAACCCACACAATCAATAGCTTAAACACCATTAATTTCTTTTAGTGGCAAAAATAACAAGCATAATAACAATAGACCAAAGGTAGTTTTGAAAAAAATAAACTGTGAAAACTAACAAATATCTATAATGTAATTACTAAATTATCACAAAAGCACACAACAAAAAAGTAGATGGTATAATGGGAAACTAGCAGAAGGGCAAATTCAAATGGCTAATAAACATATGAAAAGATATGTAAGTTTTCCAACTGTTCAGAAAATGTCAATGAAAATGAGTCATCATGTTATGCCAGTGAATGGATATAAACTGAAATATGTTTGTTACTGAAGAATTGGAATAAAGTTTACTTTTTCCTCATCTGGTCATCTGGTCTCCACACCACAATGAACACACTTGATAGATACACAGAGAGATATAATGATATAAAGATATAGTTAGATATGATCAGATAAGAAAGATTGTTTTAAATAGGATAAAAATAAAATAAGGGCAAACATTCACAAAATGCAAACTAAAAATACAGAAAATATCTTAATTTCTTTAAATATAAATATAATGTATATTAAAATGATACACCTTGGTTGCATGTGGTGGTTCATACTTTAGTCACAGCACTTGCGAGGCAGAGGTAGGAGGATCACCAGGATTTCAAGGCCAGCCTGAGACTACAAAGAGCATTCCAAGTCATTCTGGGCTAGAGCAAGACCCTACCTCAAAAAACTAAAACAAACAAACAAACAAAAAAACTTTTTGCCTACCAAATTTTAGTATTGGAAAACATAGGTGATCATAAATGCTGTGTCCTATGCTATTTACACTTACGTCAGTAAAAGCTGTAGGATATAAAATTAAGTTGCAACTATCTTTAAATAAATATATATATTTAAATAAAAATGACTTCTAGAAATTTAAACTAGGGAACTAATGTATGATTTTTAGAAACTTCATAATAAGACTGACAGTTAGTATGTCCCAGTCATTACAGGCATGTAAGATAAGGAAACCCTATTCAACAAAACTTAACTAAATATAATGCAAAAGGTCATGTGATATAGTTAATGCACTAGAAAAACAAGTTCAGAATCTTCAAAGGAATAAAAGTGCCAAATAGTAAGGATGGGAGGAAAAATGCAATGCAATGACTAAAAGTCATAAAGGACAAAAAAAATCAAAATCCTATATAAATCATATATAAAATACAGGATTTGTGTTATTTTTAAATATATTTCTATCTATATATGCACATATACTAATATATGTACAATATGTGTCTACATACTAACTAATTTTTATCCCCTTTAATGCTGTCTGTGAGGTTAAATAAATATTTTATGTGTTTTAATACATAATATATAATTGTAATTATATTTTGTTATAAAATATTTTCATCCATGTGGATGAAAATTTCATGAGAAATCTGAAATATTTTTGAGTGTTTCCTTTGCAATGAGAATATATTTGTGTGTAGAAAACAATAAAACACAAACTAAAGACTATGAGAATTTCCTTTTCAGACAATTTTCTTTATAATTATTACGAAGTAATTTTAGCAAAAGAAAAAGTATACCAGCCCTGGTGATTTAATTTTTTTTCTGAAAGATTTCAGGTTTGGATAATCATTTCCATTTTAAAAGTTTAAAGTTAGAAACTGAACCAAAATATAAAACCAATTGTCCATAGTAAAGCTGGAGAGAGCAGCCAGGAGGCCACAGAGAAATAAGAACATCCCTGTCTCCTGCCAGGAGATGTGGGATCGGGTCAAGCAGCACCTATTCCAGTCAATACACCTCTGCAGACAAAATTATAATGTGCCTAAATAGCACTGGCAGATTCACTGGTGGCTGTTTGCAATTCCGTACTATGTCATTTCTCTAATGTGGGTATCATGATCCTCCCTTTCTTTCAAATTAGCATCTTTCACTTAAAAAAAAAAAGGCTTTTTATTTTCCCATTCTTTAAATTTCTGCAAGAGTTAAGCAGACATGTGACCTGTATGCAGAGTTGGCTTACCTACAGAATGAACAGAAGCTATTTTCTCAGGATACAAAAACTAGCTGAAGTTATTATAGAAATTATCAGAGAACTTTACATGTAGGTTTCAGGAAGGCTTAAAATACTTCACATTAGAGAAGGATGATTTTATACAAACATGCTCCAGTGTTCTGGTGAAGTATAATTTAAGATAAGTATATCTAACATATTCAATAAATAATAATTTGGGTTATGTGTTTCTCTAATGAAAGCAACATCAATAATGAAGATAAAAATACAAAAAAAGGCATAAGAAGCATATTTTATGCTGTGCTTGAAATCATGTTACTTGAGTAACAAAACATTTATTAAGAAATTCTTCTAATAGGAGCTGGGCATGGTGGTACATGCCTTTAATCCTAGCACTTGGGAGGCAGAGGTAGGAGGATTGCCATGAGTTTGAGGCTGGTCTGAGACTACATAGTGAATTCCAGGTCAGCCTGGAGTAGAACAATACCCTACCTTGAAAAAAAAAAAAAAGAAATTCTTCTAATAATATCAGTTAATGTCTGCAAAGAGAAGTGAAGCAATACCCTAACTTGAAAAAAAAAAAAAAAAAAAAAAAAAACTTCTAATAATATCAGTTAATCTCTGCACTTACAGAAAGTGACCTAATGCCCTCCATGTTTAAGGGCACACACTTACACACACACACACACACACACACACACAATAAATAAATACTATCAATTTTTTTTCCAAATTTCTACACATCTCTAAAATCATTTAAAACATTGTAAGACAATCTCTTCACTTGAGGGTAAAGGACTATTAAAATCTCCATTATCAGTTTTGGTATCTACTACTTAGTTTATTTTGAGGGCACTGAAATTATAAAATAAATTAATATTTCTTTACTAAAAAGAAATCTCTCTTTCACACATACATATGCACGCGCGCACACACACACACACACACACACACACACACACACAGATCCCATAATCTGCTTTCTAACATTTATCAGTACAGTATGCACATTATTTCCAAAAGTATAGTTATATATGATGTCCATTTAAAGACATCTTTTCTGTAAAAACTTATCCTTTACTTTCCCTGGCCAATAATGTCTGTAACTACAGCCATAAAACTACTTGTTCAGTCTGTTATATTCCTAGGAAAGTGACAGGGATGGCAGAAGAAGAATTTCAAAGGCATTTTCATACCATTTGGAAGTAAAAATAGAAACAGAGCTGGGAAATAAATTCACTTCATTGTGCTAAAAGAGATCTCAAAATTTCAAAGCCTTTGCATAGTGACAGTGACAATGAATATTTGACAATTCTTACACTGTCTTTTGGAGTGGGCTATCTTTGCCAGAAAGCATTCTCCAAAAAGAAACAGCTACATGGGGTTAACTAAAAGATAGCAAATTTCCTTAATGGAAAAGCTGAGTCCTGTCCAATTATTCAAAAGTGAAATAGTATTAAAAGAAGGATATAATATTTTTTTTTAATTTCACTCATAAGAACACTGTTGAGCCTTTATAATTCAGAAGACATGTTATGCATACTCAGTTTTCAGTACACATGAGTAACTCACTCAGCATAGAAAGGAAATTCAGTTTTAATGTCATTTCAAACGTATGAGCAAACAGAGGCAGATAAGCTATAGGATTAGCCTAGAATCACGGAATAAATGTCAGAATCAAGACAACAATTTAACTTTTTATTCTAAAATCTCTGCTCTGTTCAATGTATTAAGCAATTTTGAATGATAAAAAAATGTTACATTTCGAGCTTGGAAGATGACTCAGTAGTTAAAGGTGCTTGCTCCTCCAGCCTGCTGACCTGAGTTTGAATCCCTAGCACACATGAAAAGCTGGACGCACAGTGGTACACACAGCTGTAATCCCAGTGGGAGGCAAAGTCAAGAGACTCTTGATGCTCACATGCCAGCTAGTCTAGCCTTCCCAGTTGCAATCAGCAAGAGAGATATTGTCTCAAACAAGGTGGAAGGAGAAGACCAGCACCCCCAGGCTGTCCTCTGACCTCCACAAATCCATCACGACATGCACACCCTCCTCATACATACAGTTTAAAAAAATGCTTCACTGCTGAGCATTGTCCCAGATTTTCTAAATCGGAGTTTCAAGAGCTAAGATTTCTGTGGAAAATTATCTATATGCAAACCCTCCACACAATACTTGGGTGTAACTTTTAAACTACCCATCATTTTGGAAGTCATTTTCAAAGAAAACATAATACACGTATAATTTCAAGAAACTTAGACAGAAAAAATAGTTCTGTCACTTTGAAAGAAGTTCAACTAGGGATATGCCATTTATAAAGTAATATCTTGGGGCTTTCTGAACCCCAGTCTCAGAAAAATCCAACAGTATATAAGGAAGCAGGAGTTCCAAAGCCCACAGTCTTCATATGGAAACTCAGCAGCTACTGGGGTAACTCTGCCAGCAAAACGAGACCAGGAAATTCAAAGCCAGTATTATTTCTTGTGGTGATTACCATATTCTTCTCTTCTGTATGTATTCTTCAAAGGTGGGAGGATTTCTTTTCCTTCATTGTCTGCCAAGGGGTGATTTATGAGATCTCTGAAATCTAGATGGGGATGAAACACTTGTTGAAAGTTAAATGTTCAGAGGTATAATGGGTGAAACACCAGAATATGCCTGTTACTTTCTCATTCTGCAAACATTTAAATGTAGACATGGAGTGAGGTATTACAGATGAAAAGAAAAATAATAAACAGTTTCATAACTCCATTCTGCAGAAATACCCAGTGCAGGGACAAGTGGTGAAGAAGCCAAAGAGATCAGGACATAAGGGCAGTGATCTTGCTGTGTTTGCTGCTAAGTCTCCAACACAAAACACCACTGAACCATAAGCGTGTGGAAGCAAGACTGGGCAGCAAAACTTTGTATTCAATTGCCAGGATTGCTGCTGTGACTGTTTTCATACTCTCCTACAGATGGTATTGTAACCTCCAGATCCATTGCATTGTGTATGAGGTGACTTTCCAAGGCCATAGACGAGGACAATTTCATTATGAGGTCCTATTCGCAAGAATCCTCACTACACTGGGCTCCTTTTCCTTTTCTTTGGATGATTAATGAATACCTGAGCTACCAAACTTGGCATTGAATGAGGTTTCTCTGGCAAAGTTTTCTTCCAAATCATCCTTTTTATTTATAATGAGGGAATTAGGACAGACTCTAGTAGTTACAGAAGACACTTAGAAGTCAAAGAAAAGGCTTTTTGCCCCTCTTTACTGAGAAGTACGCTTTTATGAAATATTCTGATCTGCCGAGGTGAATAGGGCAGTGATCTGCCCAGATCACTCTGTATGTTAAGGCCCTCATCCCCTTCACTGCTGTGAATCATTGATGGCTGATGGTTCTCCTAGAATTTCCAATGCCCAAGGTCCTGATTCTTTTCTATGGGCAACCCAAGTCCAGTATATCTGAAGATTGGACAACTCTGAAGGGCTGTGAGCCAACCCAGAATCCACTGTGAGATTAGTCAAGGCCCTTTGTTGAATGCACAGATCTAATCCCTTGCCCTGCCATCCTGTACTCTCACTCCTTTTTGAGTGTTCTGTAAGAATTTTACCCAGAAAAGTATTTTTAACATCTCTGTCTCATAATTTGTTTATCAGAGAACCCTATCTTCAATATCCAATATCAAAACCTTTAATTATATTCCCATCATGATACCAAGCCAATTAACATCTATGGCTTCAAATTTTATACTCTGTAACATTAAGTAATTAAAGTGGTGATTCCCTAGGGCCAGCTCTACTTCCTCTGAAGTTGTATGATTCCACTACTCAAAATGTGATGAATAGATAAATGAGCACTGAGTTTCCTTAGATGCTTCAAGGGAAAAAAATCATGGTCATAATCAATCTTGTAGAGAAGTATCTAGATTACAGTGTTCGTATACAATTCTACTACCAAGATCATTAGTGGGGCTAGGGACATGGCTTGATGGGTGAAGTCCTTGCCACACAATAAAGAGAAACAGAGTTTATGCCTCCGGAACCCACCTAAAGCCAGGCACAGCAGTCCACATCTATAATCCTAGTGTGTCTGCAATAAGGTGTGAAATGAAGACAGGAGAATTATCAGAAGATTTTGGACCAGCTTTTCTGGTGAACATAGCAGTAAACAAGAGACCTTGCCTTGAACAATGTAAAAGGTTAGAACTGATGATACCCAAGGTTGTCTTTGATCTCCAGTATGGTAAAAATCTGAAAAAACTTCTAAGTAGTCAGTTTTGTACACAGCTTATAGCATCAAAGCAATATGCAAGAGGCGATTAAAACTACAATAATGGGGCTAGAGAGATGGGCCAATGGTTTAAGGACAAAGCCTATCAAGCCTAATGACCTAGGTTCAATTCTCAAGTGCCCATATAAATCCAGATGCACAAAGTGGCACATGCATCCTGAGCTCATTAGTACTGACTAGAGGCCTAGGTGCACCCATTCTCTCTCTCTCTCTGAGTCTGTATCTCTTTTCTCTGTTGCTCTTTGCTTACAAATAAATTTAAAAAAAAATAATAAAATAAACTACTGCAATTCCACAAACAGTCACATTGTCACCAACTATTCACTGGACATGATGCACTATCATGCCAGACATTGCTTTTAGCTATCCTAGATAGGATCAGGAACTTTGTAAGCTTATTAATTTCTCCAATTTCAGATACTGCAAACACTAAAATCAGAGAAAAGAACAAGAATTGAAGTTCAAAGTCTTTCTCAATAGCTGGTGCTCCTTCCATCTAGCCACACTGTCTTCTGCAGGCACATTCAGCTATATCAGTTTATTGAAAGTAAATATTTGGCTTTTGGAACCAAATATGGGATAGGCCAAGAGGTCTCATTGAGAGTCAGTGCTGGTGACTAGTGCTAGTGAATTCCCTTCAAGGTCAACATCAGAGGAAGACAATGGAGACTCAGCATACAGCACTCTATCAGTGCCTGGCATGTAGGGAATATGAGAGAAAAAATATTTGCTGAACTGTTGAGAACATTGCTTATCATTGAATCATCTGTTTTCAGTATAGTGCCAGATATAAAGTGATCACTCAAATATTTTGTGAGTGGTTAGTGAATGAATAAATGAAAACAAAAATTAAAATTTAGAATAATGTATTTTGCTCCCACTCATTGTTTTCCACTTAAGTTTTCATTATCTTTTAGTTAGAAACTACCTTTCTTGGAAGTATCTTCCTGCATTTTTTCTTCCACTATCATAAGATTAATATTTCTAGCTACGAATCCTAATGCACAATGGACAGTTCTTTCTCACTGCCCACTGCAACTTGCAACTGTACATTTTTGTGATTATGTCACTCATGTCTGTCTTCCAGAGAAGCAAGGCTCCTTCTATATTTTCTTGTGCTTTTCTTTATCCCTGAAAAAGATCATGATGCCCAGGACACATAACTTGCACTTCCATTTTATTGGCTACATGAATGGATGAATACTGAATTAGGAAAGATAAGATGGCAAAGAGAGAAGGAAGGAAGGAGAGAGAGACAGAAGAAGAAGGGGAGGGTGAGGGAGAAATGGCAGAGCTAGAGGAGGAGGTGGAGAGGGAAAGAATGAACATGCATTAAGGAGAAAACACATCAGAGATACCAAACACACAGTGCCTTTTCTAAACCAGGTAGAATAACTGAAAAGGTAGGAGAGAATGTAAATCTCAGTGAGAAGGAAAAGCATTGAATTAGATACAAGGGAAATGACAGAAGCTAAAATTATGTGTGGAAAATCTAAGCTTCCTTGAGAAGAAATGGGTAAGTTCGATTGTTGACAAATGAATCTGAGACTCACACTGGAAACTGTAGAGCACTTTGGTCTTGGTGAAGTCAAGACTTTGGGGTAGGTGTTTTAGAATATATTCAGCTCTGTAATAATTGATCTTGTTTTTATAAATGTCCCCAAACCGAGGACATTGAATTGATTAATTGGATAAGACGTAATTTCCACCCAACAATAACAAAAAAAAAAAAAAAATAGTCATTGATCCAGTGAGACTTTATAACAGCAAACCAAGAAAGTCATAAGGGCAAGTTTTAGTTAAGGTAGCTAGCATTAGTTGTGTGAAATTCAGCAAAAGGGTCAGGGAGGAGGGCTGGATTCCTTATATCCCTCCTTAATAATTTGTACTATTAAGTCTAGTATGAAGTCTAAAGTCAGACTGCATTTCTGCTTGTATCTGCCTTTTATAGCCATTTCTTTTTGACATCCATAATGAAGAATTTTCCTTTCAAGGTGCCTGATTTTTTTCCCATGACTATAGAAAGCGAATTTTGAATACTGGGGAATATTTTGGCCTTTCTGAAAAATGTATTTAAAATTCAATCCTCAAAATAAATCTCATATGATGGCACTCAACAGGTAATGTCTTGGTTTTAGTCTGGCCCGTCAGATCAAAAGCAACACCTTAGTGTTCAGCTGTCTGGGCTACTTCTCGGGCTCAGGAATCCCAGGCATACTGATGCCATGACTAGTCTCTTCCTGTCTGTATCAGGTTCCTAGAATGTGCTGATTAAAATTACACACCTTGGGGCCTTACATGGAAGGAATCTCATTTGCAAGTCCAGTAGGGTTATCTACACCCTTATCAAGCAGGTCAGACACTCCTCATACATATCACTGCATAGTTGGCAGAACTCTGATGTAGTTTATACAGAATTCATCTCTTTGCATTTGGCATTTAGAAGACTCAGTTAAGTCACACATACATTCTAGTCAACAATGAGGTATTTTTGTTAAGTGTTTGCTTTTTTCTTTTAAATCCATGCTGAATATTATAAAGTAAGATGGTCTGGTTCCCTCAGTAATAAGCTCAACAATTAATACTTAATTGCCTCATTATTTACTTACAGATTGGAATGGCCATTTCACTTGGAAATGAAAATGGTAAATTAGGAGTAGAGACACTTCTTCATTTAATAAGTGATTTCTAGTTCTAATGTTGGGTTGCACCCATGACAGCGACCTGAATTATTCATCACACCAGCATGTCAAACTATCAGCTAAGAGCCTGTCAGTGGGCTGAAGAGATGGCTTAGCTGTTAACTTGCCTGTGGAGACTAGGGACCCATATTAAATCTCTCTCCAGATCCCACGTAAGCCAGATGCACAAAAGGTGAGACAAGTGAAAGGTTGCATATGCCCACTAGGTGGCACAAGCATCTGGAGTTTGATTTCACTGGCTGAGGCCCTGGCATGCCAAATCTGTCTCTGTCTCTCTCTCTCTCTCTCTCTGTCTTAATCTCTAGAAATAAAAATTAAAAAAATATTTTAAAACCCTGTCAGTTTAAATTGGTGGAAAATAACATTAGATTTGTTCCTTGCAGCACAAAGTAGAACAATGTAAAACCAGTATGCACATGTATAACTGTCCTTATTAATATATCATTTTTGTCTTAGACCATCACAGGCCTGGGGCCATCAAGGAGAGATCATAGAAGCCTTTCATAGTGACTGTTGTCCTCAAGTTTATCTTTGATGCTGAGACATTCAGAAATTTCCTTTTAGCCAACATTTCTGCAATATTGCCTTTATTTGTAGAGGGAATGGGATCTTAAATTAGAAGAAAACTCCCATCTGTGGTGCTCCTGGCATTTCTGATCCTAACTCAAATCTTAAAAACACATTCTTTCAGTAACACCTGGTCTCATGGCTCCTAATTCCCCACTCCCTAGTTTATCATTTTTTTTTCCCTGAAAATAATTTTAAGTCTCTACTTGCAGAATAATAAATCTTCCAAAGATCCCTAGCCTCATCCTTATGCTGAGAGCCACAGGAAGGCTTTACAAGAAAGTGGCAGCAAAGCTTCTTAGGATTCATGCCTCATGGCTAGGAAACCGCCACAGCTAATAGGTGGGAGATGAGTAAATCCTCCATTTGTTTAAGCTGATAATACTTTGCCCAGCTCCGTCAGCAAAGGTTCTGTGTGAAGCTCTCCTCAGCTGGGATTCTTAGCCTCAGCACCTAAGCTACCACCAATTACCTTACAGAATGTAGCAGTACTTGAAGGCCAAGTACAAGTAGCTTATGATCAGGCTCTGAAAGAGATAAATAGGCATCATGTTGACGTGTATGTAAACAGGTCTTAAGTATCCTTTCTGCAAGAGTTAGTACACTTGGCTCCCTATCCTGTGTGGATAATATCTGAAGCATTTCACTTTCATTTTCTCTTTGCTCTCTCTTGGTACCCAAAATGGTAAAATTCTCTTCTGTTTGGCCAAGTTCAAATCATTGTTACATGTCCTCGTGTAAAAATCCAATACAGAAATTATCTTCTGACACTTATGTTAATCAGCTGCACTATCTACTTTTATCAACCTCGTCTACTGCACCTTATTTTAGTGGCTTTCCTTGCTAAATTCTACTCAGGTCTATAGTCAGTGTACACCACAGACCTTGTTCATACTTCCCCGTTCCTGTTTTTCTTTTATGTACTTTTGAGATGGGTTCTCTCTGTGTTCTGCACATGTGCCCCAAATACCTAGGTTCAAGTGATCTGTCTATCCCTGCTTTCTGTAGCTAGGCCTGCAGTTATTTACCACCAAAGCTGGCTTTCTTTTTATTCTTATACCTTTACTTCTACATGACTCCCATATGCTTTGACTAACTCATCAACTGACAGCTCCTTAGATATGTAAATAATTCCTGTTAAATTGCACATTGCCTACACTGGCAGGCTACAGTGCGATCTGTAGATGGCTTTTGATTATTTGAATTGTGACATCTTTCTAGAGTTTTCCATCAAGGTCTGGCCCTCCAGTGGTGAGCTCTTTTCCTCACACAGAGAGTACACTGTGTCATTTCATCTTAATCTGTGGGTTCTTCCTCTAGTAGATCCATTACTGGCCGCTTACTCATTCAAATATAACCTGACTTCCTAGTGTTTTGTAGGCTCTCTTCATCCCTGGCAATACAGGAATAAACTGTACAAAGTTCTTCAGTGAGGAAAATGTACATTCAATTACATTGTTGCTCAAACTTCAAATCACATGATCTTGCCTATGTCACACCCTCTTGGAAAACTTCTATCCAGGATCACGTTAGAGAGCCACCACATGAAAATTATAGCTATACATAACCCAAGCTGCCAGCTCACTGTACTGAACTCACATTCTGGGTCTTCTTTTTAAAAATATTTTATTTATTCATTTGCAAGAGGGAGCGAGAGAGAGAGAGAGAAAGAGAAGCAGAAGCAGATGAGAGAGAGAGAAAGAGAGAGAATGGGCACACTAGGGCCCCTAGCTAATGCAAATGAACTCCAGACACATAAGCCACCTTGTGCATCTGGCTTACGTGGGTACTGGGGAATTGAATCTGGGTCCTTGGCTTTGCAGACAAGCACCTTAACTGCTAGGCCATCTCTCCAGCCCAGCATCCTGTGTCTTCTTATCACCAGCCCTCATAGAAGAAGATTATGAGCCCAGAGAAGACCAGGGATGGATCTTTCAGAATCACCTCCATTCAGAAGCATAATGTGAAAACATACATACATGCACACACAGATGAATCTTTTGTACGTGTGTCAGGTAGGGATCTGGTAAATTGGTTCCTGTTGGTTCAGAGGAATAGACCTGGTGGCAGATGCTGGTATCAAGAGCATTAATGTTGAAGCTGCAGATATGGCTACATTTGTAAAGTGCTTGTCATGTAAGCATGAGGACCTGTATTCAGATCCCTAGCATCCATGTATGTACCAAGTGTTGTGGCATTCACTTGAAATCTCAGCAATTGGGTGGCAAAGACAACAGATTCTCTAAGGTTTCCTTGCTAGCTAGCCTAGCTGAAATGGTGAAATCTACATTTTGCAACAGAACCTGTCTCAGAGAATAAGGTGGGGGAATAAAGGATAAGAAACACTCCCATTGTCAATCCCTGGTAGGCACAAACACCTACGTCCCCACACATAAGAACATGTACAATTACACACACACCCTCCACACAACCCCACACACAGAAAGAGCACTAATGTCTCTAAGTGCCTTTTTATTTCACTCTGCCACATTTGCTTTTAAGGCAGCTGTACTAAATATAGTAGCCTAGTATTCTGAATGACCTACTTAATAGCATTTCCTCTTTGTGCTTCAGATATTTCTTTTAAAAAGAAACAAGTTTGGGTAAACATGTTCTGTCTTCATGATCTTCTCTGGAAGCATATGAAAGATAGTATCTATCATTTTTGATGCATTTTTGAGTAAATGTACCAAAGCCCACATGATTTGGAAAGGCAGTAACAAATTCTGGAATTTGTGCTCTTAGCAGCTCCTAATTTCAAATATCTACTGTGAGTCTACTGTTCCTATCCTAGAGCTTAGCTTCCTACATTCCTGGTGTGCATAGCTGTGGTCATAAAGAAAGAATCAACAGAAGTCTAACTTGAGGGAGGAACTAATAGGATAGCTTCCCTCCTTACAAACATCAACCTGAAATGCAAATCAAGGCTCAAGAAACTTTATCCACTTCAGGTTTCTATAGCAGCAGAGACAATGCATGTAGAAGGGACCGGGAAGTAGGACAGCAGGAAAAAGGGAAAAAGGGAGAGTATAGACCAAATGGAAGGGAGGGTACAATGAGACAAGATGGTATTGATAAAATCTTCAGATGACAGACACTATAGGAGCTCGTATCCTTGGCTAGGTAGGCAAATTGGGAAAGGGACCTTGGTAGGCAGATGGCAAAGGACAGCTCACTTCCTGGTTCCTCTCCTCTGAGAATAAAGGACACAGGGCAGATTTTCCCACTGGAGGGTAGCAGGCTTTGCTTGAGCTGACATTTTATAGACTGGGTGGGAGAGCTTCCTTCCTTCACTCTATAAAAGCCTGGCTCCCATTAGGGTGGCAGAGTCCCATTTCTGGATCCCCTCCTCTAGAGGGCATCAAGAGGTAGAGTCTCATTGTTTCTTTACTTGTCCTTCTAAATAAACTTGGCTCTGCTTTGCCCTTCAACCTTTGTTTTTGTTTTTGCCTTTTTAATTCTTTTTTAAACTCCTTATTTATTTATTTATTTATTTATTTATTTATTTATTTAAGAGAGATAGAGAGAGAAAGAAAGAAAGATGCATATAGAGAAAGAGAGAGAGAGAGAGAGAATGGGTGCACCAGGGCCTCAGCCTGCTGCAAATCGACTCCAGAAGCATGCGCTACCATGTGCATCTGGCTTGCGTGGGGAATCGAACCTGGGTCCTTTGACTTTGCAGGCAAGCACCTTAACTGCTAAGCCATTCCTCCAGTCCACCTTTTTAATTCTTTAATTTGTCGAGAAAATGAGCCATAGATCCTAACAAGAGCAGGATTGGCAAGCTTGGCTCTAAGTAAGAAACATGTAAAAAATTAAAAAAGAGACCCCTGCACAAATCCTGCCCTAGCTTAGTTAACTCTGAATCTCTAACAGCTCAGACTTGGGTATGAGAACATTTTTAAACTGGCCCTGGGCCAGTGTCAAGAACCACTACTGTGTTTGTAATCTGGTTGCTTACAAAAAGGTGGGGTCCTAGCAGCTCACTGGGCATGGTGGATATATCCTTCTATCCCACACATGCTCTCTAGCCAAAAAAAAAAAAAAAAAAAAAAATCCCCTTCTATTTCCTTCTATTTTTCTTTCATGTTTAATTTCTCATGCTAGCTTCCTTACTGGTGTTAGCTGTTCCATGCAAATGTCCCTAGAGAAATTATCATGAGCTAAAACTCCTAATTCATTTTACATTTATATCTTAACCTTTTTTTTAACCCAAAGACTTTCTCCAGCACTGCTCCCACATAATCATTCTCCAGTGCACAGCCAGCTATTTAGAAACAAGTAGCCACGAGAGCATTTTAGTGATAAGAGAAGAGAGGGAAGACTTCATGTTTCCTTTGCATCACCTTGCGTTTTAAACCAGTGATGATCACTCTGCCATGAGGTAGGCCCTGGATACCATCAACACCTCTGAATTTTATCAGATGCTTATCTGATTTTGCTCTCCTCACAAAGGTTTAGCAGATATAAAGAGACACATCTGTCTTACACCTTTAGACTGCAGAGATATTTTTGCATGTTTCCATTGTTAACACTGTAATGTGTCACAGAGAGCAAAGCAGTTGGACTTGTGAGGTCATGGATGTTATTAAATTGGAAATTTATTAAATATATAGTTTTTTTGTTCCTTCTTAGTACCTTTTTTTTTTTAATGGAAGGAAGGGGTTTATTTCAAGCTTATGGATCTGGGAGGAAGTCCCACCAATGGCAAAAGAAACTGGCTCTCATTCATAAATCCACACAGAGAGAAACCATCACCAGCAGCCAGTAAATACCAAAAGGAGCAAACACAAAACTGGCAGCAAGCAGGAACTCCAGAGTTGAGACTACTCTCTTATACTTTTGGTCTGGAATTTATATCTGTCCCCTCCAATGAATCTTTAGGGCTGGACTCCAAGATCTGCCCTTAGTGACACCTCCTCCAGCCAATGGCTAGAGATCCAAGTTACAAGTTTTTAAATTTTTTTTTTGAGGTAAGTTCTTACTGTAGCCCAGGCTCACCTGGAATTTACAGTAATCCTCCTACCTCTGCTTCCCAAATGCTGGGATTAAATGCATGTGCCACCACTCCAGGCCCCAAGTTACAAGGTTTTTTTTTTTTTTTCAAGGTAGGGTTTCACTCTAGCCCAGGCTGACCTGGAATTCACACTCCATACTCTTAGGTTGGCCTTGAACTCACAGCGATCCTCCTACCTCTGCCTCCCAAGTGCTTGGATTAAAGGCATACCCTGCCATGCTCGGCTCCAATTTCCAATTTTTAATAAAACACCTAAGTCTATGGGGGGGGCATATATTTAAACTACCATAGTATCCTTTCATTCTTCCTCATTTGCTAACTATATGTAGAGGGTCCTAAAGCCCTAGAACACAAAGACACAATGTCGAGTCTGGGCATTTGCAAAGCTGCCCATCAACTGTCAACTCCTGTGCTGGATGCTCAACTTCTATTGCTCTGAGCCATCCAAGGCTTGGGATTTGGTAAGCTCTTAGTACATCAGCAAAGTAAAGGTACATCTGACATAATTTGTTCAATAATCTGGTTTGCTTTTAAATTATAAATTATTAACAAAATGATAACTGATAAATAAATCACAAATATTAGCACTCAGGTTCATTTCAGCCAATCGTGATGGTTTTGTCTCCCTCTAAACATTAAAACAGAGCTTTTAACAGGTTATAGAATTAGCAGATTTCAGTTTCATTACCTTTTGATTTCCCTGTACATCCACTAGTGAAATATCTAATACACATATGCATGGCCAGGGGGAGGAAGTGGAAGTGTGGAAGAGAAAATAAGGACAAAAACATGAATTAACACAGGTAACAAGGCATTTCCATCCCTCTTTGCCCTGCCATCACAATAGTAACTGTGCTGGAGGCTCCTTGCTTTCTTGTGAGATTTTAGTGTAGACGGAATCACAACCAGGGAACTCATACAACATCAGGAAAAAGAAAACCATCTAGTACACTATAATAACTGGGGAAAATTTTTAAATGACTTAAAGACATAACACATTTCGGTTAGTTCTTATTTTAGCCAGTATAAATATGAAAACTAAGGCCCAACAAATAAGTGTGCCCTCAATGTTCCCTAAAGTAGCATGTTATCAATAGGTACCCCTCTTCTGAGATCATTTTCATGACCAATTTATTAGCCACATATGAAAATTATTTTTACTATTCTGTATTCGCTCATGTCTTGATTTTGCCTTTCTTCCTTTCAGAGAATGGGCCTCCATATTAGTAATTAACCAAATGCAATATGGATACATGAGATATTTACAAAGGTTGAGGAGTACTTCCTCAAAGGATTTTCACCTCAGAGAAAAAAGGCAATGACTCAACACTGGAGATAAATTTCAAAATGAAATATTATATAAACACTCTGACTCAAAATGACATGTTTTAATAATGACATGCTGGAAATTGTTCTGCGTGAATTGCATGGCATCTAAACTGAGGAGACCCTTGACAGACTTCCTGTTCCCTGGTCCCACTCGACTTGTATGTTTCTTGGGCATTGGAGCTGAGGTGTTGACATAACTAATTTCATGATCCCGCCTGAAGTTATTTCCCAAGGTATTAATTACAAGTCATAAAATGTACAAGAAAATGTAACAATAAATTCAGTACACCATTCCTAATCCAAGAGTTCCTAATTGTTGTCATTTGAGATGATGAGTTTTAAAGGGTTTCTGAAACCAAGAATAATGCTTGCAGCTAATATGAACAGGAATATTAATTTCCAAAGCATCATATGATGTTCGGGCACAGCTAACATGCACTCTAAAGAGAGAAACTAACATGGTTAGCCATCCAAACCCCAGGATTAATGTTTTTATGTTTCTATCAAACAGTTTAGACACTTCCACACTGCAACCTTTCTTTGGTATTTATTTTTAGATATAATACTTAAATAAATCACCCATAAAGCAAGATGGTTATTAATTATTCATTTATTTGCAGTCGATTCTTTTAAGTTTTCACTTACTTATTTACAAATGAAAAACAGCTCAGAAACCCAAACAAATTGAGAGCATAAATTTCACATCTATTTCCTTTTACATAGATTTTTTAAGTTCACTGATCACAAATGTATAGATAAAAGAAAGAAAGAAAGAAAAACTCTACCATTAATGCAATCCTGAGGCCAGTGTTTTTCCATTCTGCCAAGAAGCAATTGTCTGCCTGGCGGTGCTGATGAGAGAGGATTCTGTGGAGAATATCTGTAACACCCCATGGGCCCTTTTCTTCTTCCTGGTTCTGTTATGAATGCTCATTCCCCAGCACCCATGTTTCCTGCCTTTCCACACAAGGTAGCTTCATGCTCCAGAGAGAGCTGATCTGGTCCACATACCTGAGAGGATAAATGAATCACTTTCCTTTTTTCCCAATGGTGGCCTCAGGAATATTGGGCTTAACTAATAGGTGTCAAGAAATTTTCTCAGTGAAAACTTTTAACTCTGGATATGAAAAAAAAAAAAAATCCCCTTGTTCCTAAAAGCCACTGGAATACAGAATCTTGTGTACTCTGAACTTTTCATATTGACAGGAAGCATAGACTTGCAACTGCCACTGCCCTCTTATGTAAGGATCAGGATTCCACATAGTAAAGTGGTGAATGAGTGGCATATAGCTGCCTACAAGGCTGAACTCTATCAAAACCTGATCTTTCTTTTGAAACTAAAGTAATAATTTTCTTATATTGTTTAAGGGTTTTTAAATTATTATTATTATTTCTTTATTACTTATGTATATACTCAGTGTGTAAACAGCACACGTTGGTACCATCCTTAGCCTCCTCCCTCTCCTTCCCCCTCTGAAGGGACCCTCCTTGTTGGGGATGCCAGTTATCCCCATGGGGATTGTGGATCATGCATTGTGGGGATAGTGATCAGTTCTGGGAAAGAGGGAATGTCTCTGTGCATAATGTCCCAACTTGTGTCTCTAACAATCTTTCTGCCTAATCGTCAGCAAATTTCCCTGAGCCATCTTGGGTTTGTTTTAGGTCGACTTCAATGATGAGGTCTAGGGAGCCTCTGTGTTTCTGGATGTCTGGTTTGATAGGAGTTGAGTGTTCTCTTGTGCTGATAACAGGTTCAAGGAGAAAGCAGCACTCTTGCTCATTTCCCCAATTATTCTATGGCTTCAGCTGGGGCCTCCTCAGGTTCAATGTCCATTTGAAAAAGAGAAGCAAATTCTCCAATGGAGAGTGAAGTCAGCCCCAGATAAATAAGATAACCATTATTAGTTTAAAAGGTGTATGCCCTCTTGTAGCCCAAGTTTGGTGGGAGCTTGATATTGGAGATCAAACTCATTTTTTTGATATGATTCTGACTTGTTTCCCAGTTCCAGCTATGGGTTCTGTTCCACTGAGCAGATCTGTTAGCCAATTCAAAAGCAGTTGGTAACCCACCATGGCTGTGTGCCACTACTGCACTTGTGTGAGCATCGTGTCAGGTTGTTTGCTGCTGAGTATCTTAGACTGTGAGTTGCTTGGACAGATGTTGGCCATTTTTCCCTAGTAGCTCATGCAGCACCCTCTGGCACTAGACAAGCTAATTGTCTGGGGACTGACTCTCTTCCAGATTCCAGCCAGATCACTCCATGTTCCATACCAACAGCATATGGTGTCTTCGGCAGTAGGGTCTTACCGTTAACCTTTGGTGGTTAAATAGTGCTCTAACAGAAGTCTGTCTTATAGGAAATTTTGTAGGTCTCTCTGATCAACAGCTCATTGTTGATGGTAACCACATCCTGGTATTGGGAGTTATAGGCCAGTGCCAAGGGAAAATAAGGAAGAAAAAGACAGGTCATATAAAAGGGAAAGAAAATAGAAAGAAACAGAAGAGTAAGGTTATTCATCATATGCTCTCCAGGGCCCTTTGATTCAGGTATTCTCTCTAAGAATCTGATTAAGGTTCAACCTTTCAGTCTGTCTTTCTGAATGTAGGATTTTATGGTACTGGTTCGATTTGGGTCCACTTTTGTGACCCCCCCTCCACCCTTACCCTTCCCTCCCACCCACCCTCTCTATTGTCCAGTCCTTGAGATGCCTATTAGGTATGTCAGCATCTCAGACAGATCCAGGTTAGGAGCCACAGATGAATGAGACCATGAGATGATTATCTTTCTGTGATTGGGTGAGTTCACTGAGAATGATCTGTTCCAAGTTCGACTATTTTTCTTCAAATTTCATTGTGTCATTTTTCCTTAGTGCTGTGTAGATATACATCTTGTTTATCCAGTCGTGTAATGATGGACATCTGGATTGATTCCAAACTTAGCTATTGTGAATTGAGCAGCTATAAACATGGTTGAGAAAATTTCTCTGAACTGAGGCATGGAGCTTTTAGGGTAAATGCCCACTAAGGGGATAACTGGATCTGTTGGTAAGTCTATAGTCATCCTTTTTAGGAGTCTCTATATTGCTTTCCATAGTGGTTGGGCCATCTTGCATTCCCACCAAAAATGAATGAGGGCTCCTATTTCTTGACATCCTTGCTAGCACTTGTTGTCATTTGATTTCTTAATGTTTGCTATCCTTACTGGGGTAAGGTAGAATCTCACAGTTGTTTCAATTTGCATTTCTCTGATGGTTAGGGATGTTGAACATTATCTTAAGTGTTTGTTTGCCATTTGTATTTCTTCCTCTGAGTAATCCCTGTTCAGTTTTCTGACCCATTTTGTGAGTTGGTTGTTTTATTTTTTATTGTTTTGGTTTTTGAGTTCTTTGGAGATTCTAGAAATTAGGCCTCTGTCCGTTGTATAGCCGGCTAAATTTTTCTCCCATTCTGTGGGAAGTCTATTGGCTCTGCTTATTGTATGTTTGTCTGTGAAAAAAACTTTTCAGCTTCATGAGGCCCCAATGGTTGAGTAATTGTTTAATTTCCTGGGCTACTGGGGTTTTGTTCAGGAAGTCTTTTCCCACTCCTATATTGTGGAAAGTTCCTCCTATTTTTTCTTCCAGTAGTAGCAGAGTTTCTGGTATTATATTGAGGTATTTGATCCATTTGGACGTGATTTTTGTGCATGGTGAGATGCGTGGGTCTAGTTTCATTTTCCTGTATATGGTTATCCAGTTTGTCTAGCACCATTTGTTGAAGATGCTGTCTTTTCTCCAGTCTACATTATTAGGGCCTTTGTTGAAAATAGAGCAGGTGTAGTTACTTGACCTAAAGTCTGGATCCTCTATTCTGTTCCATTGGTCTATAATCCTATTTTTATTACAGTACAATGCTGTTTTTGTCTGCAAAGACTACAGACCCAGGTTTGATTGCTCAGTACCCACATAAGCCAGATGCACAAGGTGGTGCATGTGTCTGCAGTTCTTTTGCAGTGACTTAGAGGCCCTGGAATGCCCATTCTCTCTCTCTCTCTCTCTGTCTGTCTGTCTCTCTCTCTGTCTCTCTCTCTCTGCCTCTGCCACCCCTCAAACAAATAAATATTTTTAAAATCTGTTTGCAATTGTACTTACATGCAGTGCTTAATGAAAATAATAACAGATGAGAGGAATAACATTTATCTTCACGGTGTATCATAGAGAACAAGATGACCAAAATTATCTTTGATTCAAGACAAAAATGTGTAGAAAACACTACTATAGATATAGAGCCCCAAACCCTACAATCCTAATAGAATTGTGAGAAGAATGTATTAAAGTTCCATAAAGTTAAAAATATCCATCAATATAATGAACAAAAGGCAAAGAGTAAAGCTAACAGTCATAGAGACATCTTTTCAGAATAATAAATCTCATTTCATAGCATGCCTTTATTCATTAAATGAATAAATTCAATTAAATTCATTAAATTTCACTTGAACTATTGCTTTAACTTAAAAAAAGTTACATTATGCTCAAATAAAAATGACCATGGGCTGGAGAGATGACTTAGAGGTTAAGGTGCCTGCCTCCTATCCCTAAGAATGCCAGTTCCAATCTCCAGGTCCCACGTTTAGCCAGATGCAAAGTGATGCAAGGGTGCAATGCCGCACTTGACCACAAGGGTGCGCACACATCTGGATTTTGTTCGCAGCAGCTGAGACGCTGCTGGTACGCCCATCTCTATCTGTCTTCCTCTCCCTTTCTCTTTCCCTGTGTCTCTCTCAAAAAAAAAAAAAAAAAAAAAAAAAAAAAAAACATATTTTCTAAGAAATCAGATAGACTGAAAACACTTGAAGTGATATTGGCTAGTAATACAGCCTTAGACAATTAGCATAAGTTTATATGCTTAGTTTTTTCCCATGGATATGTTAGAAACAGTGAATAATTCCTGCTTCAGAAAGAATTGCCTGTTGAATTACATGGAATAACATTGATAATGCCTAGTACAACCCCACAATTCAAGAAACTTCAGCTGTTGCCATTACTATAATGGCTTGTCTCTGAATCAGCACTAGTGTTCAATTTGTAATCCAACATAATTATATAAATTCAGAAAGAAAGAAAGAAAGAAAGAAAGAAAGAAAGAAAGAAAGAAAGAAAGAAAGAAAGAAAGAAAGAAAGAAAGGAAGGAAGGAAAAGGAAAGGAAGGAAGGGGAAGGAAGGAAGGAAGGAAGGAAATTTGGTGACTAACTCAGGAGAAAGATTCTGGTTTAGTCATCACATACCACTACCCCAATAATCATAAATGTTCCTCTATTCTTTGTGTGATATTTGATATTTCAGGATAAATTCAAGAAGAAAATTAGAAATATATTAAATAAATTATAAAGTTACATGTAATTTTACAAACTAAATATGCTCCCCTAAGAGTAATGGGTGGTGGGGATTGGGCAAGAGTGTAGCTTTCTTACTCAACCTGATACTGGCACAAGGCTGAAGGAGATAGACACAGAGAACACTCAGCTCCTACTAAACCAGATATCCAGAGACACAGAGGCTCCGAAGACCTCATCACTGAAGTAGAACTAAAATGAACCCAATATGGGTCAGGGAAATTCACAGAAAAGGGGATGGAAAGAGTGTTAGAGCCACAAGTTGGGTCATTATGCATAGAGACATTGCCTCTTCCCCATAACTGTTGGCTGCCCCCATAATGCACGACCCACATTCCCCAATGAGGAGGGTCCCTTTGGAGAGAGAAGGACAGGGAGGAGGTTACGGAAGGTACTAACATGAATGTAAAATTAAAATAAATTTTAAAATATATTTAAAAAATGCTCCCCTTCACAAGCTTAGCTTTCTATCATGTTTCCTTAGGATGGTATTTCATAAAATGTCATCCCAGAGTACAAATACATGATCACTCCAGCATGGACAATTTATTAAACTGTAGATCATGAGGGTTCTCACCCATACACAATCAGATGTAAGAAAGGGCAATCCAAGGCAGTATGCTAGTAGTGTCAGTATTACCTGAGAACTTGCAGGAAACACAAACACCCAGGTCTCATCTCATACAAGGAGAATCACAATCTCAGTCTGAGCTCATAGTCTGGGCATCCAGGCAACCCTAATGCATGCTCAAGATTCAACACTCTTGTTCTAGAGTTTTACTATGCAAAGTGCAGTCTGAGCCAAAAATAGTTCAAGCATCACATGGGAGTTTGTTTGAAAACAAAAATCTTAACCATCATCCTGGTCTGAGTAAATCAGAATTTACAGTTTTACAAGATGTCCAGATTATTTCTACACATAACAGAATGAGAGAAACCCTGGACTAGTACAATATCTTTCAAATATCCTTCAAAATAAAAACTCAATTCCCTAAGCAATTTTTCTGCACATTCTGATTAAGAAGTTCTGGAACAATTTTACCATATTGAATATAAAACATGAATCTCTTGTGAATATAATGGTCAAGGAGGTTTAGGGAATATGACTTTAGGGAAAAATTTCCACCACCTAAATTATGAATACTGCTCTATAACAGCATCTGCCAGCTTTGCTATATAAACATTTTGGCAACTATTATGGAAAGCTATTCTGTGATTTGTAGGATATTTACCAAAATTTCTGGCCTTTCCACATTAGATTTCAACAGAAACCTCTCCAATTGTAAAAATTTAAAATGCCATCAGAGCTAGGCATGGTGACACACCCTTTAACCCCAGCATGTGAGAAGCAGAAGCAGGAGGATCACCATGAGGTCGAGGCCACCCTGAGATTACATAGTGAAGTCCAGGTCAGCCTGGGCTAGAGTGAGACCCTACCTCAAAAAAAAAAAAAAAAAAAAAAAAAAAGTCCAACATTGACAATGTCTCCTAGAGGAACAAAATATTGAGAACCATTGTTGCAATTCATTATTTCCATGGAACACATTATAAGTCCAATGACATTCAAGGTTTAAGGAGAAGTTACTCAGAAGTTATGCACTCTTACAAGAGAGGAGTGATTGATAGCAGTCATCTTTGCAGATTGTGTACCTCAATGAGTCTTGCAGTAATAATGTATATGTGTCACAGAAATGGACAAACCTTCTTTATATATTTTTGTATATCCCAGGAAAATGTTTTGTTACAATTTTTAATTTTCACAGCTTTGAATTTCACTGTTTCCTTTTTTATCCTAAAACACTTTTGGGGGAGTAAATGCTTTATAATTATATACATACCAGAAATAAATGCAACTCAACTGCAGAATTAAATGAGACATAGAGGTGAGGAGCATCCCATTGACTCTCCTTCATCCACTCCCTCCAAAAGTGGCCATGAGCTTTAATATTCATCTATTGGCTTTTCCTGCTTTCCAAACGTGGGTGGATTGTGCAATATTTCTCCCATGTTTGCTTCTTCCATTCAACAACACAACTGGAAAATTTGCCTGTGCTGTGTGTAGATGTGGATCATTTTCCCTCCCCTTAATGCTGTACCTCTCTTTCAATTTACTCTTCATTTTACTACTAAGCCAGCATTTAAAACCTGATTCATAGCTCTTTTAGTTAAAACTCACCATGAGTTTCTTGGCTCATTGTACCTTCAAAAACAAGATCTAAATAGTCAGCCTTATCGACTATATCGATCTCTTTTTGAATCCTATGTCACTCACCAAGAAAATCCTAATGTGAGCTCAACAGTTAAGGTGCTTGCCTGCATAGCCTAATGACCCTAGTTCAATTCCCCAGTACCAATGTAAAGCAGATGCACAAAGCCCATGCATCTGTAGTCTGCTTGCAGTGGCTAGAGTCCCTGGTGTACCCATTCTCTCTCTCTTCTCTCTTTCTCTGCTTTTAAATAAATAAATAGTTATAAAAAGAAAGAAAAACCTAATGAGTTCTTCATAATCTTTCTTTAATGTCCATTTTCATTTAGCATGATGGAGCCCCAAAACAGAACAAGTAGCCTACCCTGAGGTTCTGTCCTATTTTTAGGGTGGGGGTGGGTTTTTGTCCTCCAACCCCACACATTTGAGTTGGCTTTACTTTCAATGATTCTACAGTCCTGGAAATATTACTTCTCATTAACTAGTCTATAAGGAATTCAAACACTAGAAAGCTGAAGGGCTTTCTGACTAAAATGAAAAGAAAATTCTGAAAAAGTATTTTTCCTTGAGCTGTCATCTCAATTAGGATAAAAAAATCTCAAAAAATTGAGCTTGCATTTCAAAAAAACATAAACTGAGTAGGTACAAGTCAGACTGAAGAAGTTCAGAGACAAAAGTCAGCAGCTGTCAGTACAAACGTGACTAGCAATGAGGAATTCATCATCCTGCTCTGGGATAGAGTTTCTCATCTAGTCATCACAGCTTAGGAAGGAGCATCCATTACAATGGCATTGGAGACTGTTATGTTTTGAGAATAGAATAACCATCATTGAAAGATGTGCTATTTTTTTTTTTTTTCTGCAGTACTTCAGAAGACAAGGCAAACATTCTACCATGGAGTTAAAGAATTATTCTAACATATAGGAATAGTAGAGATGAAAATGTATCCTCAGGTAGTTGAAAGACTTATCCATGTCTTCAGGGTAAACTGAGTCTAATCTAAGGAGTTCAAGTTGTAATAACAAACCAATATTCAAGGAGCGCCATATGATCAGAGCTGGCACTCTTGCCTTCAGTTAATGTTTGGTCAGATGCTCTCAACCTCTTGATTTACTAATCATGACTATCAGAGTTACTGCCATAATGGGTACAAGGCAAAACCTTCCAATCCCACTTCCTTACTCACCTCCTATATCACTTGGGGCATGGTGGCAAAGAACATGTGATTTGAATCAAGTGTTGAGTAAAAGACTACATAATTCATGAAGTATCTGTATTACATATGACTCTAGACACCAGTAAACTGTTTCATTCCCTCTGATTGCAAACAATGTAGTAGGTATCTAAGCTCCTTAGGGAAAACAAATTTTTTTAAATTATCTTAACAAGCATCATGGGCTAGAGAGATGGCTCAGTGTTTAAGGCACTTGCCTGTGATACCTAAATGGCTGGGTTCGATTCCCCAATACCCATTTAAATCCAGATGCACATGTGTCTGGAGTTTGTTTGCAGTGACTAGAGGTCCTGGTACAACCATTATCCCCACCTCTCTCTCACACACACACTGTCTCTGTCAAACCTAAATAAAATATTTTTAAGCATTTTTAAAAAATATATTTTACTTATTTATTTGAGATGTAGAAAGAGGCAGAGAGAGAGAAAGTGAGAGGGAGAGAATGGGTGCACCAGGGACTCCAGCCACTGCAAACAAACTCCAGATGCATGTGCCCCCTTGTACATCTGGCTTACGTGGGTCCTGGAGAATTGAACCAGGAGCCTTTGGCTTTGCAGGCAAACACCTTAAATGCTAAGCCATCTCTCCAGCCCTAAGTAATTTTTTTTAAGATTTTTATTTTTATTTATTTGAGACAGAGGGGAAGAGAGAGAGAGTGAGAATGGGCGTGCCAAGGCCTCTAGCCACTGCAAATGAACTCCAGATGCATGTGCCCCCTTGTGCATCTGGCTTATGGGACCTGGAGAATCGAACTGGGGGCCTTAGGCTTCTCAGGCATGCGCCTTAACCACTAAGCTATCTTTCCAGCCCAATAAAGTATTTTTAAAGCATCATTCACTTATTATTTTTAATGTACATATGTTAAATGGTTTCCCTATGAGTGACATAACACAATAACCTAGGTCCCTGAACTCATGGACTAGCCGAATGAAAAGGGGAAACATGAAACATAAATTAATTTAAGGAATCATGATTCTACATGAGACAGAGTTACCAAAAAACAAAACAACAAAAAAGTTCAGTGAAAAGAAAAAAAACTGAGGATAAACTCAGAGAATTCAAACATTGGATTATTAAAAATATGAGGCAGGGAGAAAGTTTCCAAGAGATAATCAGAATATTAGAAGAATATTTTAAAATACCGAGGGCTGAAGAGATGGCTTAGTGGTTAAGGTGCTTGCCTGAAAAGCCGAAGGATCCAAGTTTGATTCCCCAGGATGCATGTAAGCCAGAATCACAAGGTAGTATATATATGTCTGCAGTTCATTTGCAGTGGCTAGAAGCCCTGGCCACCTATTCATTCATTCATTTTCTTTATCTCTATTAAATGAATAAATAAAATATTTAAAAAATTGAATAAAAAAATAACATTTAGAATGACCAAATCAGAAGACAGGAGCATTGCACAGAATTAGTGTCCAGAAAGGAATCAGTGCCCACGAGATTCTTGGCAGGTTTGATCATTGGCATCTCACTGCAGGGCTAAAGAGGAAAGACTCATTTCTGCAGGGTGAAAAGTGAGGGGAGGGTGAAAGCTATAAATGTATCTGGGGCTTGAGACATATGACTATGGACAATGAAGGAATGAGTGATAAAGGAATAATCCTGATCAAACAAAAGATGATAGTATGACATGAAGATGACCTGAACACAGACTGCAGAAGAAGTTGATCTAAAGGAAGAAACTGGAATTTGGAAAGAGAAAGCCAGGGTTGCCAGCCCCTTGGATCAAGAGCACAGAAGTAGAGATGTGAGGACTTCTGAGCAAGGGTCACCTCTGCTGCAAGCACTGGGACAAAAGGATGAATTGCAGTAGAATGGCAGACAGTGCTTTACATATGATTTTAAGTGCCATCTAAACATGACACTTTTCTAGATGGCAGAGGCAAGGTTATCTAACTACTTGGAAATTGGGTAGAGAATTTAAGCTGGTGCATATATGAGAATGAGAGAGGAGGCTACTGAAGGACACTGATAAGTATTGTGTGGACTCAAAAGAGTAAGCTGGCACCAACAAGCATGACAAACTTGAGCAAAAGTGGCATTTCTCAAAGGAATTTCCATGGAGCCCTTGAAATATATTCTCCTGGTATCTGTGTGGATATGGTAAGACCAATGTCTGGACCCCATCCCAAACCTTACCCATGGTCATTGAGCTATGGCAAAGTCTCTACCTTCTTCAGTTCCCAAAATTATCCAGGTTTATGATGCAGGACAGAATCCAGTCTTCACGTAGACCTGACGCACTACACCAACATGCTCATTTGAGTGTGCTGGAACCTAACCTGGGTATGGCAGCTCTTACCTATAATCCTAGCACTAAAGAGTCTAAGGCAACAAAATTGCCCTGAATTTGAGGCCAATCTTACAGAGTGAGTTTTAGGTCAGCCAGGCTACAAAAGGACATCTTTTTACCAAAAAAAAAAAAAAAAAAAAAAAAAAAAAAAAAAAAAAAAAGAGGTAATAAGAGACTGAAGATGAATAAATTAAAAGAATATGAACCTAAAGATTAGGTGAGATGGAACCTGGAAAATTATTTTAATAGTGGTAGATGAAATTGCAAGATACTATTTAATATTTACTTCTTAAATTAATATACAATAATAATGATTTTCTGTGTGTGTCAGGTTCTGTGTGTGAGCACATACATCACAATCCACATAAATTCCCACCATAGTGAAAATCATAAATGTCTCCCAAAGTGCCATACAAGGCCTACTAGAAGCTTCCTTGTGCATTCCATGTCCCCTTGCCTTGGTCCAAAACTATTGGGGGCCATCAATAAATAGTAAACCAAACCCTCTAATAGTGTGGTCCTCTCCACATAATCTAAGTATCTCAGAAGTGTGCTAAAGTCATTAAAATTAGATTATCACAATATTATCACTTAAAGAAATGGTCCTTTACACATCAATTCTTCACTGACTGTTACTTTGTTGAAAAAATTGACCTGTTTCTTATCATTGCACTCTAGCATTTTTAGGATATAATACAAACATAGGAAGACAGTGTGTATCTTTTGGGTACTAGCTCATTCCACTCCACATAACACAATGGACATTTTTCCATGTTGTTGCTGTTACATAGTTAGGTCACTGGTGTTTGCATTAAAGGAAACATAGATTATTTCTACTTTTTAAATTATCTTATTTTATAATGTGTGTGTGAGAGAGATAATGTGGGAGATCGTGAGAGAGAATATGTGTGTGTGTATGTGTGTCTATGTGTCTGTGTGTAAGAGACAGAGGGAATGTATGTGTGTGTGAGAGAGAGAGAAAGAGCGAGAATGTGTGGTGTGTGTATGCGCGTGCTTGTGTATGGTACATGAGCACATGCTATGGTGCATATAGAGGTCAGAAGGCAGCTTTCAGGTTAATCATCTGCTGCCCCACCTCATCTGAGGCAGTTTCTCATTCTAGCTCTGTTGCTGTTCTTACCTGCTCTGCAAGCAAAGCTTTCAGGAAATTCTCCCTACTCTGTCTCCCATCTCACAGGCAGCATCAGCATTCCAGGGTTGACAGAAGCCCACCAGGGCTCCCAGATTTTTACTTGGGATTTAAATTTCAAATTTACTTGGGGTTTAAACTCAAGTACTCTAGCTTGACTGGTGTTTTCCCATTGAGCCATCTCCCCATTCCTGTTTTTAGTTTTTTTTATATTATTAAAAATGTTGTCATTGACATTTCTGTTTTAATATAAGCATTCCTTTCTTTAGCATCAACAGTCAGTAGTGGGATTTACTCAAAAGATGATTTCTTTTTTTAATTTTTTTATTATTTTATTTTATTTTATTTTTTTTTTGGAGAGAGACAGATAGACAGATGGAAAGGGAGACAGAGATGGACGTGCCAGCAGTCTCTCAGCTGCTGTGAACAAAATGCAGGTGTGTGCGCCCCCTTATGGGCAAGTGCGGAATTGCACCCTTGGTCACTTTGCATCTGGCTAAACGTGGGACCTGGAGATTGGAACCGGGTTCTTAGGCTTAGCAGGCAGGCGCCTTAACCACTAAGCCATCTCTCCAGCCCAAAAGATGATTTCTTAATTAGCCAGTAGTTGTAATAGCCATTGTGGGCGAATGGAATTTTCCCTGTTTAAGTAACAAGAATTATCAAACAGTTAACCAAGGTACAGAAAGGGTGGCAAAGGGAAATACTGGGGACAGACACATTAACCATTATTTCAGTGGCATGAAAGTTCTGGTTAGGAGCTGATGTTCATAGACTTAGCACTGACTGAAGTTCCTGAATTTGAATACAATCCATAAGCCCATCTCCCAAACTTCCTTATAAATTACAGTGAATTTCTTCTCTCATGGCTAAATTTCTTTCATTGTCAGGATCAACACATTGAAACCCTATAAACTCCAAAGTAATGAGCAATCTAATTAAAAAAAAAAAAAAAAAAAACAGCCGGGCGTGGTGGCGCACGCCTTTAATCCCAGCACTCGGGAGGCAGAGGTAGGAGGATCGCTGAGAGTTTGAGGCCACCCTGAGACTACATAGTTAATTCCAGGTCAGCCTGGACCAGAGTGAGACCCTACCTTGCAAAACCACAAAAAAAAAAAAAAAAAAAAAAACAATTTACAGATGTTTTTGTTCACTGCTACTTCCAAGGCTATCATGCAACATGCAGCTAACACATGCTTTGTTACATAATAAAGAAAGTCATGTACATACACACATGGTGGGAGAGGAGCAATGAATGTAACTTGCTATTCCACAATGGAATATGAAAATGAAACCAGGCTCAAATCAGTGCTGTGTTGTGTATAAGTGTGTATTTGGGACTAAGAATGGAGATTTATCACCTCAGAACAGCTTTGTAGGAAGCCTGTTTTGCCCCTGTTTTTGTGAGACTTGAACAGTGGAGTAGCATGTATTACTTGAGGATCCAACTTGATGGGTTGTCTGATTGGCGACGTCTCAGAAGGAAAAGGACAGAATCAGCAGCAAAACCAGCAATGAACTGCCAGCAGGAAGGGAGGAGCAGCCACAAAATCGTAACAAGCTTGAAAAATGACAGTCCCTAGTATTTTGTTCCATGCCACATATCAGTGCTGCCAACATCAAGCACCTTATTAGAAGAATTTGAGCTGTCCGTGAACATAAGAGAATAAAGTTGTTCAGGAAGTACAAGGGGAGGCAATGGGAACTGTCTGATCTTATTTCTAAACCAGGTCAAACCAGAGGCTTCAGAATCTCTCCTAAGTGTTAAAAATAGGAAACGGACCTAGGAATTCAACATATTGAAAACCAACCACATCTGTTTTGAAAGCTACTTGTGAGTTTTTATTTTTGACTAAGGCAATCTCCTTTACAAAAAAAAAAAAAAAAAAAAAAAAAAAAGTTGAAGCCTGGCATACTGAGAATAACTAATGAACGGACTTTAGTTTATTAAGGAATATCAGGCTTACTAATGTGAAATTGATGTCAAAATGCCTGCTTTATGGTTAAGGGGCTTGCTTATGAAGCCTATAGACCCAGGTTTGATTCCCCAGGAACCATGTAAGCTAGATGAACATGGTTGCAAATGCATCTGGAGTTTGTTTGCAGTGGCTAGAGGCCCTGGTGTGCCCATTCTCTCTCTCTCTCTCTCTCTCTGCCTGTTTCTCTCTCACTCTCTCAAATAAATAACTAAAAATAAAATATTTAAGAAATTCCTGCTTTATTGTCCTTACCATGCTTATTCTAAAACTTGGTGTTCTAAATGATACCATTAAGAAAGCACAGAGAAGCCAGGCATGGTGGCTCATGTCTGTCATCTCAGTACATGGGAGGTTGAGAAAAAAGGACTATGGTAAATTCATAACCAGGCTGGATTGCATACTGAGTTCCAAGTGAGCCTAAACTACAGAGTATTATCCTCTCAGCCAGACAGACCCCCCACACACACACACACAGACGGAGAGGTAGAGAGAAATGAACCCAAGTTTCGATGCCTAGAAAAAAGTCAGACATGGTAATGTTTGTTTGTAATCCCAGCGCTCCTATGGTGAGATGGGAGCTAAAGACAGAAGGATCCCTAGAAGGATGCTCTCTCTGCTCTCTCTCTCCCTGAGACACACACACACACACACACACACACACACACACACACACTCACTCACTCCCCTTCCCCTCTCTCCTTCTTCTTCCTTTGTTCCTTCTTTTCTTTTTCTTGTTATTTCTTGTGTGTGTGTGTGTGTGTGTGTGTGTGTGTGTGTGTGTGTGTAGACACCTGGTATTTATGGTATATGTTTTGCTAATGATACCAACAATACCAATCACAATGAAACTCTGGGAGGCTGAGGCAGAACAGTTTCTATGAGTTTAAAGACAGCATGGACTGTGTAGTTAGACTGCTCCTGATTATGTATGTATTTCTAGACACGAAACAAGAACTTCCCATGCACAGCTACTTTCCTAACCTCCATTACATAGAAGCCATCAAATCCTAAGGCATGAAGTACTTTGTTTTCCTGCATGTAACTAGAGTGAAGAATAGTGCTGACTCAATCACGGATCTTTTCTTCACTTGGAATCTGGGATATGTATCTACTTATGTTCATTAGACATACATGGGAAGCTTTCTCACATGCATAGACATACGCTAAAATGAGAGCTGAAAAATCTCTTGGAATATGCCAAGGACAAGAACTTTCATGTTTAAAAAGTTCAATGTTATTTGCCATTCTGATGCTATAACAAACATCTAAGATAAACCAACCTAGAAAGAGGAAAGCTTTATTTTGTCACATGGTTTTGGAGACTTCAGTCCATCATTGGTTGTCTCTCCTGCTTTGGGGACTATGATAAGGAAATACACCATTGCAAGTAAAAGCAGGAAGGAACGGCTTTCTCACAGTCTGGCAGACAGAGGCAAAGAGAAAGAAAGAGGAGAGACTGAGGACTCCTAACCTCCTCCCAGGGCACACCCACGAGGCTCTTCTCTTAAAGGTTCCTCATCTCTCAATAACACCATGGGTTAGAGGTCAAAATTTCAAGGGCCTTTGCAGGATACTTTTCCAAACCATCATGGGTAAATAGTTCATTTTAATGCCCAGACTATGTAACTCACCTCCACTCTGCCATCCTGTCGGCTCTTACCATGCTGTGGCAACCTGTATTTTATATTCTGCTTGAAAAATCCCCCAAAGATCTGTATCACTGTTTTTTTCATCTTTTTAACACTTCCTCCTTCACCTTGCACCTAATTAACACATAATAGAGTCAGAACAAAATCTGCTACATCAAATTATTTATGAATTCATAAAAGAGTCCATCTCCCCTTAGGACTTCCCTAATGGCAGAAATCATCAATGGTGAATGCTGAAGGCTTCTCTTTTCACCTGACATCCATTCTATATTGCTACTGAGATTAGGGGAGGTTTCTTTTTGACTCAGAAGAAATAATTTTTAGAAGTCATTGAATTTTTTCCTACTTGTGGACTTGCTGGAAGAATCAAGCATCCAAACTCACACTGAAGTCCTTGTTACCATTTCTGAGCCTGTTTAACAGGAGCTAAGCGTATGATCATAAGCTGAGAGATTTATTGTGTAGATAAATTTATTTTTCCCAAGCTCTTTCTTCCTTTAAACATGAAGAATAAAAGGCAAAAATAAATAAATAAATGAATAAATAAATCCTAAAAGAAAAAAGCAATATTATCAAAAAGATCTCTATTGAAGCAATAATGCTTTAAATGTCTAAAGGTACCAAAGGGAGAAAAAAATCTCAAACTACTCAAAACAGCTAATTGATATTACAAAATGCTTCCATACTGGGACAGTAAAGAGAAAAAGCTTGAGGATGTCTCAAGGTTAAAAGATATTAGGATGCTCTTTTACTTTAAATGTTTGCATTCTGCATTATCAGTAAATTCTGAGAAAAGTTTTCTTCTATTACCTACATAATTCACTAAAATTCAATGCTTCAGGTCTGCAAGAACAATGAAAATGGAATAGGTGAGAACAGAGGTCTAAATAGAAAACAGATACAAAAGGAACAAAACTACACAATTTTTGGATTGTATTTTTCTTTAACCTTGAACTCACAAAAGAGGTAACAGATTTGCATTATATTGTGGCTTTTGTTTACTAGATGTACATATAGTTATTAACATTAATCTAAAATACTCTGTCCTTTCTTAAGCTCTGCAATTTATGTTATTCCAATAATGGTTTGAACAATATCATTTCAAAAGCTGAGAGAAATGATGTGTCCTATCCTAGTGATGTTGCCAAGCTATAAAACAAAGGTTTGCTTTTTTATCTTTTTGCTCCATTTCTATAAATATTTAAAACTTGCCAATGATCTAGTCATTGGCAGTTGGTATCAAAATAAAAATAAATAAATAAATAATGCCTGGATAGCTAAAGTCTAGGGGAAAATTCCAAAATACTAGATTACAGTTGGACTTGGTAGTGCACACCTTAATCACAGCATTCAGGAGGCAGAGGTAGGAGGCTCACCATGAGGTGAGGCCACCCTGAGACTACAAAGTAAATTCCAGTTCAGCCCGGGCTAAAATGCAACCCTATCTTGAAAAAACTATATATACATTATATATATATTTACTGAAGAGCAAAAAAGATCACTTAAACCTGAAAAACAAAAACAAATAGGGAGATATGTAAGAATTTATGGTAAAGCATCATGGAAAGAACTAGAAATAGAATTTATTTCTCTATATTTTTGTACATGGAAATATTTCTGTCTATGTATCTGTGGTCAAACATATATAATAAGCAAACACTGATACTATAGGCCTTGGATGTTTCACAATCTCAGATAGTCATAAAACTTAGCTACATAGAAGTTACTGTTTTCAAATTTAAAAATGCTTGTAGTTCTAGTGCCTTATAAAGATGAGGCAGGAAGATTGTTTAAACCTGCCATTTTGAAATTAACCTGGACATCAGAAAGAGATTCCTTATCTGAAAATACTTTATTTAAATATGTAAAAGTAATCTTCTAAAAAAGAGAGGTAAATATGTGAGAGGATTGAAAATACCCAAAGGAAGAAAAATATGATAGAAGAATTCACTAAGAACAAAAGAAGCTACATGGTTGCAGCAAATTTCTAATACGTGCTAAACATACATTTGGAGATATATATGTCCAAACCCAACAATCCACCCAGCATTCATGAAAAAAGAGGAGGCCAGGTGTGGTGGCGCACGCCTTTAATTCCAGCACTTGGGAGGCAAAGGGAGGAGGTTTTCTGTGAGTTAGAGGCCACCCTGAGACCACATAGTGAATTCCAGGTCAGACTGAAGTATAGCGAGACCCTACCTTGGAAAACAAAAAAGAAAAGGAGGAGAAGGAGGAGGAGAAAAAAACATGGTGTCTGGATATCTAGACCAAATAGAACATATTTTTTGCATTCCAGAAATAGAAGTTATGGTAACTGCCATAAATAATTAAGGCTTAGGGATTGAAAAGGAAGAAGTGACCATCTTTATATGTAAAATATATCTTTGCTAAGCCAAAGTCCGAGGTAAAATTTGGCTTGAGTTGGAATTTATTAGAAATCAGTATCAACTTCAGACCATAGTTGCTCAAATGTTTGAACCAGATCTTCACACTAAAGCTGTACTGTAAATGGAATGCACCTGCTAGTGGTTACTCTGCCCTACATGATTGGGTTAAACTGGAATCAGCAAGGATATTGCAGTTATTTTCTCATTGCTGGGACAAAATACCCGAAGAAGCTTATAGAAGGAAAGGGTTTATTTCTACTTACCTTTTCAAGGGGAAATCTATCAGAATATAGAGGGGTAAGAATGTCAGGAGCAGATAGCTGGCATCATACCCTCACATCACCAGAGAGGAACTAGAGAAGTTAAAGAGCTCTAAGTGAGGCTGGACTGTAACACCTCAAATCCACCCCCTGAGACACACCTCCTATAGCAAACATCCACTTCATTGATGCTTCACAAGCTTCCCAAGCAGCACCACCAAACTAGGGACTAACATGAGTCTATGGGGGACATTTTACATTCAAGCCACCACAGGGCAAATAAATATATGGTTCCACCAAGCACCATCCTAGCATGTACTCTATTGCAGTCAGTCTACTGAATTTCCTTGAGGTGTGCTCTACTGTTATGAAAACCAGTGTAGAGCAGATAAAAAGAACATCTCATCCAGAAACTTTACCATAATCTTTACAGACATTGACACAAGGGCTATTTAGTGTCAATCGTACATAACATTCTAATACAGATTAACACAAAGATTATCTGTCAGCATTTGGAAAATAAAACGGTAGTCACCAGATTCCAGTGTGATTTATTACTTAAGAAGTTATAACAAGAAAATTTCTATAATTATCAATTCCTTTTTATTTTCTTTGAGGTAATGTCCCTCTCTATCCCAGGCTGACCTGGAATTCACTATATAGTCTCAGGCTAGCCTTGAACTCACAGCAATCCTCCTAACTCTGCCTCCTGAATGCTGGGATTAAACACATGTACCACCATGCTTAGCTATTTACCTATTCTTAAATTTATTTCTTATAGTGTTTCCAGATCAGCATTTCTCAAACTGTATTTTGCAAATATTGGATAATAAAGATGAAAAACAGTAGAGGATAGATTCCAAGGTCACTTAATTTACCATTCACCACTTTAAACAGCTTCTACTTGGGACACTTTAAGGCTATTTATATGCCATAGACAATGAGCTTCTGGGCAGGGAATAGGCCCACAGGGTTCCTTGAACTTTTATTATTGTATATAATTTGAGTGATTTATTATTTACTATTATGCCATTATCCCTGTAAGAAATAAAGACAGTCCCCTGCATTCTACTCTCTGAAATATAAGATAGTCAGTGACAGGCACAGAAATTATGACAAGCAAAACATTTCTTCCTCAGGAAGACATATCACAACACCCAACTCATCATAATAGACCAAGTCAAAAGCAAGTTATGAGCTATCTATTGGATAAACCAGTTTAGACAAATCTTATTGGTCAAACAAATAAATGAAGCTCAAAGTGGATTAAAACCAACCACTTTTTTTTTTTTTTTGAAGGACATGAGGTTCACTCATCTGTAGTGGCTATTTTGAGCGTACAGCATAGAGTAGAAAAGCACTGGTAATCTTGAATATAAAAGAGGAAGCTTGGAGAGCCCAGAAGGAAACATGGTCCCAGCCATTACTAAAGAGATATGCAGGAGAGTCACTTGAATGATTCATAGCTTGGTCTTGGAAACAGGCAGAAGTGATTGGGAGAGGAAAAAAGTAAACATTTCAAATATTTCCACTTTCTCACATTCTGGGATGAGTGGCTGGTATAGATGGGACTGGATCTGAGGGTGTCAGAGAAACAGGATCCTGATATTTCTGCATAGACTGCTGATGTCATGTACCTCATCACTAATGAAGTCTTCCCTGGACTAAGTTTTTATCTAGGGTGTCAAGCCACCGTATTTATCAAATCACATCTAGCACATTTACTTGCTGTTTAAGCAGCTCTGTTTCAATGCAGAGGACAAACACACAAGTACATTAAGCAAATGGAAAAAAATGCCCATTTCCAACATCGCCTTTCCTACAATGCTCTTAAGGAAAATTTTATGACATGCAAATTTTGCCTTATGGGGACTCTCCTCAATCTCATCAAGACAAACCTTAATCAAGTCTCCTCTTGCTGCTTTATACCATTACTTCTCTTTAGTGGATATATCTGGAAAATGGTGTCATGGCATAACTTATCATGAGTACCAAAACCCAAGCACATGCTCTACACTCCATTTCCATGCACAAAGGCTAACTCAGTGTGCTAGGCTAATTAAACAGCTTTCATAGGGATTCATACAGAAACCATGTGTTTAACAGAAGAACAAGGTCACTGGATCACATAAAAAGAAAAAGACTGTTATGTCTGTACAAACTTGAGGGTTTATAAAGATGTACTAGAACTAGGGACAAGTATGCATAAAGCAGGCACCAAGAAACTGCTTTAACTAAAACACATTGACTCCTCACTTGGGACCTCAAGGCTGGAGGCGCAGAAACAAGTCAATATCCTAATCTAGCAGGCACCTTAGATCTCATAAAGAATAAATCCTCCCAGGATAGACGATCCCCCAACTATCCATAAAAGTTTGGCTGCACCCTGGAGCAGAACTAATCATTCTATAGGAGCTATATTGAGCTCCTCCAGTGTTATCAGCAATGAGGACTTCTGCTACCTCATAGAACAGTAGTTCTGGCACAGATCAAACATATGGCATCTTTAACATGTAATCTGAAGTTCCCAGGATAAAAAAGCCACATTTGTGTTAAAGATTCTGCATAGCTGATGGACCAAGAAATTTGTGACTGTGGAGAGTTGGAATATTGGGGGTTCACAGACAAATTATCTTGGGTTATCTTTCATTTCCCCACAGTCATTAATTCATTCCCCATTTGTCTGTCTGACCTTACAACCTTGTGGCTATCATGTGAAATGTTTTGAAATTTTTTCACTTAATAGATTGCTAGTTTCCACCAACCAGAAAGCTAAGAATGTTGTCCCATAGTATCTACAACCTGTAACAGACATTCTTACACTTCACTGTAGCCCACCTATGTGCCTATCTGAAGTTTCCATTAATATATGTAAAACAATACCTTATTTTATTCTGTTAACTATAAAAGGTTCCTAAAACTATTTCCACATTAGAATGTTTTTATTTGGCTCAAGAATAAGCTCCCTTTGAAGTGAGAGCTGCATTTTCAATCAGCAACCAGGCCTGTGTGATTGTGCCCTCCTCCTGACTCTTGATCCAGTTCTTCTGCCATTTCAACCTAATGCTCGTGTCAGTGTCCTCACAACAGACTTGGGATTACTGAACAGCACTGAGGTTATTACTTAACCCCAAAACTCATGCCAATGCCCCCAAGTCAGACTTGAGACGACTAGTCCTCTTTAACTGTCCTTTCTTTTCTTTTCTTTTCTTTTTTTTTTTCTTTTTTGGTTTTTCGAGGTAGGGTCTCACTATGGCCCAAGCTGACCTGTAATTCACTCAGTCATCTCAGGGTGGCCTTGAACTCATGGCAATCCTCCTACCTCTGCCTCCCGAGTGCTGGGATTAAAGGCGTGTGCCACCACGCCCAGATAACTGTCCTTTCTAGTAGCCACTTAATCAAGTCTCCTCTTGCTGCTTTATACCATTACTTCTCTTTAGTGGCTATATCTGGAAAGCAGTGGCATGGCACAACTTATCTTGAGTACCAGAACCCAAGCACATGCTCTACACTCCAGTTCCATGCACAAAAGCTAACTCGGTGTGCTAGGCTAATTAAACAGCTTTGATAAGGATTCATACAGAAGCCATGTGTTTAACAGAAGAACAAGGTCACTGGATCACATAAAATGAAAAATGTAAAACAAAAGACAAAAATCGGATAATACATTTTTTTAAAAAAAATGGTAAGTGGATTAAATTGATTGTTATCTCAATCCATGTCCATATTGGAGATATTACCATCAGGATAATTTCAATCAATGCACAAATATTATTAGCCATTTTATCTAGAGTTTCTGATGTCATGGTATGATTTTAGCCTCAATAAAGCAATGATAAAATACTCTTTAATAATACTGGTTTTCATATTTGTTGACAGGCATGTTTAATCAAGATATTAAATTCATTTAAGAGTCATTTGCTAATAGAAAGTCAATCAACAAGAATTCACAAAAGCAATAAAAACCAAGAACAAAGAAGGAAGCTACCCTAATACCTAATATCTCTGGGTATTCTGTACAAGGTAAAAAAGAAGGACTTTACAGAAGATAGAAAATATTGCACCTGGAATAAAAAGACTACCCAACATATTTGCATGTTAGGTGGGATTTATTCAAATTTCTTAATAAAGTCTTAATAAAATAAAAGTCAATTATGGATAATGATAAGAAAGTGTCACTCTTGGGTATTAAGAGCACACATTGAGAGAAGTGCTTTAATTAGAACCAGTATTAAAAATATACTATGTCATGATTCTCAAGATTTAGAAACAAAAACAAAACTTTATCCTCCCTCTTGCCCTCTTACTTCTGCCTCTTTTTTCATTTCTTCCTTTCTTCATTTATTTTGGCAAATAAGTATACAACATATCAACTAGATTCCTAAATGAGTATAACATGGCTCTTTCTGCTATTAAATGTGGAGGCAAGATAAGCTTTATATAATTAGTATACCTTTAAAAAATTATTATGCTCAGAAAGCAGAGAGTGTTCCAGTGTATAAAAAGGTAATGTCATTCTAGAAAAATGGAAGAGCTACTATGGTTGTGTGAAAGAAAAATATTTTATTTCTACTTTGACATTAAAAAAAAAGAGCTCTACAGTCCCTTCAATTAGAAAGGGGGTGACTTGAGCAATGAAAGTGGACAAATACACAGAAAGGTAAAGAAACTGCTCATTATTCTATGGAAATAATAACCTAAAGGTGACTAGTTTGCTAGGTGTCAAGTCCACCTTAACTCCTTGCTTTTATTCTTTCTCCTCCAATATTTTCTTTTAGAACTGTCTTCCTTCACTCCATCAATACAATTGCGGGGCCCCTTAGATAGACCCCTTCTTAGAGAGACTGTTACTGCAATTACTCTATGACACCATTTGGCTGGAAGCAGTTAAAGACTGACTGGTCATTATCCTCTTTCCTTTAACAGCAATTAAAGTGTCAAGAGAGGATGGCAACAGAAAGAGAGTAAGGTAGCTTTGTTAGGAGTTTAGAGTGACTTGGGCTCTAAAACTATCTTTGCAGACTCCACTTTGCTAGAGGTTGAAGTATGATCTGACTTCTTATCTTTTCTCTAAACTGTTTTTCCACAACCTTGGCCCTTCCTGGGAGGGAAATTCCCTTTCCTAGAACATAAATCTTATCTTAACATGGTGGTTGGTCAAATTCAGTCCCCAGGAGTTGGTGTCATGGCTAGCTTCTTCCTGAGACAGCCTCTAGCCCAGACTAATCACCACTCACTCTGGCTCGCCTGAGCTGGAAGGTAAAGTTCACTACAGTAAAGTTATCAATAAGTTTAGGACGGGAAGGTAACTTCTCTTGGTGGCCATTCTTCACTCTTGAACCTCCAGGTTCTGGTGAGTACCCCCCCATCTCAGCCCAGCTGAGCTCTTTGTACTTTCTTTTCTTTCATCTCTAATTTTCTTCTTTATGGTTTTTCCAGGCACAGAACTTGGGATCTCAGAACAGGTGGATATATTCATTTTCCTTCCCTTGGTTCTGTACTTCCATCAATAAATATAATAATAAAGTAATTACCCTTCTCAGTTTGGTTTGCCCAATCCTTTGGTTAAATGCAAACATGAACCCAGGGTTTGGGGTTTGAGGACTTTCCTGAACCCTTGGCACCCTGTTTAAATACTTTTGTCACCCAAGATTAAAATCAGAAAACACACACACAATCAACAATGTAACTCTCATTTTCAGTATCGGTGGTTTTGATCTGACTTCTCTTTTGATAGTGTTTTCTGATGAAAGGTAAAATTTCAAGCTGATTTAAGATATTTTCCATAATTCATCTTTCTTATGTTTTTATGAACTATGAAGAACCAATGTGAAAAGTAATGTAATCATTGTTTCCATATAATCAGCAAAGGCTAATATTGCTTATTTGTGGACACACTATAATGGTGTCAGCCAATCTTACTAAATGAACAACTCAGAATGTGGATTTGCTACGACTATTCAGCCAGGATGATCTCTGACAACTTCTCTGTGAAGCATGGATGGATGTACGGATGGGAGCAGCTGCTGGCTGCCGAGTTGTCTGGAGCTGAATATAGGAAACTTATCATTTTCACTGAAGTCCTCAAGAGTTTAAATACATGTTCCAAAATCAAAACTGAAAACATCAATTTAGAACCAAGTATAACACATATTTTTTCTTGGGTTTTCACCATTTAAAACAAAATCTTTTCTCTCTTCAGGTCCTGCACTTCACCAGGGCCCCAGCTGAAATCATAGAGTAAATGTGGAAATGTGCAAGAGTGCTGCTTTCTCAGTGAACCTGATATCAGCACAAGGGTGAAGGAGATAGACACTGAGGACACTCAACACCCACCAAACCAGAAATCCAGAGGTTCCTAAGAGCTCATCACTGAAATGGACTTAAAAAGAAACCAACATGGCTCAGGGAATTTTGTGGAAGAGGGGGGTGGAAAGATTGTTACAGACACAAGTTGGGATATTATGCACAGAGACATTGCCTCTCCCCATAACTGATAGCTGCCTCCACAATGCACAACCCACAATCCCAATAGGGATAACTGGCATCCCCAGTGAGGAGGGTCCCATTGGAGGGGGACAGGGATGAGGATAAGGTAACAAGTGCTGTTTACATACTGAGTATGTCCATAACTAATAAAACAAAAATCTTTTCCATTGCCTTCTATGGAGTTTGCCTCTATCTCTCCTCTTCAAAGTTGTAGATAACTTGTATGCAGACACTACCAGAACACTGTATTTCATCATGATTTTCCTCTTCACAATAAGTCCATATACTCACTATCATCAGAATCCTTGTTTTATTCAAAAATTAATTTTGTTTTAGATATGTAGCAAAATAAGTTGTTTAAACTCCTCTTCCCAATGTATAAAGTTGCCCCCAAAGGCAGCCAACTACTATATTTCCCAGAATCTTTAGCATCTCGGCCAGGAGATGCCATCATTTTCACTCCTGGAAGAAAGAGCAGAGCTTCAGAGAGCAGGATGTAAGGTAGAACATCTTCCTTATTTACCAGGTGAACAGAGCAGACTATGAGGCTTTGGAGGAAACAGGGAATACTGATCACGGTCTCTCATATTAAACAATAGCTACAAATAAACTCATTATATGGAACTGCAAAACTCCAGGATTTGTTTGCTGTTAAAAAAAAACAAACAAACAAAAACAGCACCTTAAGTAATGCAAATATTTAAATAAAATATTTCAAGTCAATGAGCAGTACATATGACAACTAAAATTTAAACCTAATATCTTATTGTAAAACATTGAATTTTAGCACATTGTTGCCAAATAATGCTTGCTAAATAAATGTGATATCACTGCTACCCATAATTTTTTTTAGTAGTTGCTTTTTTCCTTAGTGGGTATGGTATGATATTTATACTCCCCAATATTACTTGATTCTATTTTTCTGAAATTATTTTCTGCTGCTCCTAGCTCTTCTACTTTACATTTAAATAAATCTGCATTCTTTAGTCATGAATAAATACTGTGTGTAAATTGTTATATGGACCATGCTCTGAAGGATAGGTAGGAGGTAACTTGGAATGGAATATGTTTTATATGCTTATTAGGGCTAGAAAATGAGCTCAGCTGGAGTAGATAAAGGGTTGAGGACAAGAGCTCTCAAGCTTGTGATTCAGGTGAGACAGTGTGGACTGGACCAGGCAGATGACATTAGCAATGAGAAGAAATGGATCAGTCTAAGAAGAATGCCGGCTATAAGAGCAAGAGAGCTTGTGATTCATTAGACTGCCCCTGCCTTCGTTCTTAAAGGAGTGTAGACACACCTATGAAGGTCACCATGATGAAGACATGAGCTATGGAAATGAAACTAAGTACCAGCATCCAATACTGGCTTTTCCACTTCCCAGTTCAATGACCAGAGACAAGATCCCAAGCCTCAGTGACCTTAGACAGAAGATGGGAAAATTCATAGGCAAATATGCATCTAATCTCATGAGACTGGACTATTTTGGGGGTAGTTATATAACATATGCATATAAATTATGTATATTTACACATATGTATGTGTCTATGCAGTGAATAGTGTATATTTATTAAAGCATGGGTACATATGTCTTTATCCTCTTTTAGTAAACAAGTATTTTCTTAAGGGTACTATTGACATAGAATTTAGTCTCTGCATCAACACGAGACTACATGTATATGATCATTAACAATTTTTGCCTCAGGGCAGGGAAGATAGCTGAGTGGTTAAGAGTGCTTGCTAAGCAAGCATGAGAACCTGAATTTGATCTCCAGCAGTCATGTAAAAAGTCATGGCATGGCAGTGTACACGCATGGCTCCAGTACTGAGGGGGGCAGGGTTGGGCAGAGACAGGAGGATCACTGACTATTGATGTTCCCTTGTCAGCCAGTCCAACTGAAAAATGGTAAGCTCTAGGTCCAATGAAAGACTCTGTTAGCTTATGTCTTTTGATGGGTGAATTAAGGCCATTAATATTCAGAGATATAATTTTGAGGTTTGATTTAATACCTGCCATATTGCATATTGTGGTGGGTTGTGGTCTTTGTGGGTCTTTTTTTTTTTTTTTTTTTTTGGTTAATGTGGACTGCTTCTTGGGGGCTCTTGAGATTGATTATTTGTTTCTTCTGTGTGGAGAATGTGGAGAATTACCTGAAGTACTTTCTGTAGGTTTGGCTTTGTGTTCATATAGTTGTAAAGATGATTTTTATCGTGGAACGTTTTTCTTTCACCATCTATTATGAGGGATACTTTTGCTGGGTAGAGTAGTTGGGGCTGGAAACCATGGGTTCTTAGATTTTGCAGTGTTCCATTCCAGGCCCTTCTGGCTTTTAGGGTTTCCATTGAGAAGTCTGAGGTAATTCTAATGGGGTTCCCTTTATATATAATGTGCTGTTTTTCCCTGGCTGCTTTTAGGATTTTCTCTTTGTACTTGATGTTTAGACTCTTAAAGATAATATGTCTTGGAGAATTTCTCCTTTAGTCCAGTCTGTTTGGAGTTCTGGTAGCTTCTTGTAATTTGATGGGATTTTCTTTTGAGAGAGCGGGAAAGTTTTCTTCAATTATTTTGTTGAATAAGCTTTCCATTCCTTTAGTCTGTGTTTCTTCCCCCTCTGGAATACCCATGATCCTAATGTTTGGACGCTTAAGGGTGTCCCACATTTCCCTCATGTTCTGTTCACAGAAATTTTTGAACTTGTTGAAATTTTTGGATTCACGAACTGTTTCTTCTGTTCTGTCTTCCAGTTCTGAGTTTCTATCTTCCACCTGACTTACTCTGTTCTTAAGAGCTTCTATAGAGTTTTGGGCTTGTTCAATTTGGTTCATATTTTCCACGGTTTTTTATGTATAGTTTCCATCCCTCTGTCTAGTTCCCTTTTTGTGTCATTTTCCGACTTTCTTATTGCTTCTTGAAGTTCATCCTTGCATTTCTTTATGTCTTCATGGTTATTGAGGGCCTCTTTTTTTTTTTTTTTTTCATTCTCCTCCAAATCATTTAACTGTCTTTGGAGCCCTTCCTGGTTCCTTTCTATTAGTTCTAATCTAGCAAGGATACCATTCATACAATTGTTGGCTCTTTGTTGAGTTTCTGAGAGTTGTGCTATTTGCTTGGCCAGGGTTGCATAGCTTGTCTCTTCATTTTGGTGTTCTGATTCTATTGTCCCTTCTGTGCTTTGATTTGAGACATCCTTTGTAGGACTAGATAGTGTAGCTGAATTCACTTGCATCTGGTTTTTCATGCTATTCCTTTTTCGCTGTAGTTTGCCCATTGCAATGGTTCAGAAACCTTGTGTATGAAATGTAAGCCTGTGGCAAGACCCTACTGTTGAAGACAGCATACGTGTGTGAGACCAAACACAGAGAGACCTGTTCAGAATCTGGAAGAGGGTCAGTCCCCAGACAGTTAGCTAGTCTAGTACCAGAAGGTGCTACACAAGCAACTGGGGAAAATGACCAACATCTGTCCAAACAACTTGCAGTCTAAGATACCCAGCAGGAAACAACTTGATGCAATGCTCATACAAGTGCAGTAGTGGCAATCAGCCATGATGGGTAACCAACTGCTCTTGATTTGGCTAATAGATCCACTCAGTGTAACTCATTGCTGGAAGTGGGAAATAAGTCAAAACCAGGTACAAAAATGAGCTCAGTCTCCAAGAGCAAGATACCACTAAATGTGGGCTAGAAGAGAGCCAACGCATATAAAATTCCCTCCAAAACATATATGGTCATCCCTTCTATCTAGTACTAACTTCTCTCTCCATTGGAGAATTTGCTTATCTTTTTTCAGGTGTACAACGAACCTGAAGGGAGGATCAGCTAACCACACCTCACCAGGGCCCCAGCTGAAACCATAGAACAACACAGGGGAAGGGCAAGAATACAGCGTTCATGGCGATCATGACACCAGAAAAAGGCTGAAGGAGATAAACACAGAGAACATCCTACTCCAACTAAGCCAGATACCCAGTGACACAGAAGCTCCCAAAACCGCATCACTGAAGCAGAACTAAAATGACCCCAATGTGGCTCAGGAAAACTTGCGGAAGAGGGGGGCGGAAAGATTGTTAGAGTCATAGTTGGGGCATTATGCACAGAGACTGGGGCCTACCCCCCAGAACTCTTGACTAACCTCACAATGCATGACCCACATTCCCCATTGACGAGGGTCCCTTTGAAAGAAGGAGGACAGGGAGGAGGACAATGGAACCAATACTATGAATGTAAAATCAAAACAATATAAATAATATATATAAAATAAATAAACCAAAAAAAAAAAAAAAAAAAAAAAAGACAACAGAAGGGCTGAAGAGATGGCTCAGCCATTAAAGCACTTGCCTGTAAAGCTTAATGACCCAGGTTCATTTAATTCCCTAGTACCCACATAAAGCCAGATACACAAAGTAATGCATGCACCTGGAGTTTGATTGCAGTGGTTAGTGGCCCTGGCATGCCCATACACACATTCTCTCTTCTCCTCTCTCTCTATCTGTGTGTATATGAATAAATAAAACATTTTTTTAAAAGAAAAAAAAAGACTCTGTCTGTGGGAAATAACATGGAAGAGTGATAGAAACCAATGCCCAATGTTTTCCTCTTGCTTCCAGTGGTAAAGTGCTTACCTAGCATGCAAAAGGCCCTAGATTCAATTCCCAATACTTCAAAAACAGAGAGAGGAGAAGGCATGGATAAAAGTGCTTGCTGTGCATGCATGAGGACCTGAGTCCTATGCCCAGCACCTATGTAAGAAGCTAGGCATGTCCTCACATGCCTGTTACCCCAGCATCTGGAGGTCGGGACAGAAACAGGAAGGTCCACAGGGTTCCTTGGTCAGGTAGTCTAACTGAAAAACAGTGAGCTCCATGTTCAGTGAGAGACTCGGTCTCAGGGAAACAAGTAGATGTCAGATTGGGGTGGGAGGCCCATCTGCAAACATACCACATATACAAATAGAATATTGACTAAATACCATACTCATCCCTGGATGCAATCTTTCAAAGGAAGTATCATGTTTTAGACTAGAACCACACACACAAACAATACATTTTTCTGTGCCAAAATACAAAATTTGAAATTAAGTTTAGCGACTGGAGATATAGCTCAGTTGGTAGAATGCTTGCCTAGCTTAGCATTCACGGAGGCCTAGGATCAATACCCAGAATCACATAAGCTGGGCATCATGATACATAGCTGTAATGCCAGCACTCAGCAGATAAAGGCAAGATGACAGGGAGTTCAAGTCTTCCTTGGCCAGCCTGAGCTATGTGAGATCCTTCCTCAAACAACAACACAGTCAAGTTTATAACCACTTACATAATGCTCAGCAATGCCATTTTGGGTTCAATGTGTATTATCCTATTATACAGTATATTCTAGAAGACTTTCCATTGACTTTCATGCACATCAGCTACAGAAAATGAAAGCAGGGTTTGAAAGATTTCTTGAAAATAAAAAGATTACAACAACTTACCAACTCTTAAAAACAAGCTAAGATGATTGAAATTGGTACTGTCTGAAGTGAGGTGACAATATCATAGGTACAGAGTTAAATCACCTAGACTGGCCCATTTTTCTTTAGAATTATAGCTAACATTTAAAGGCCAGGGGAGAGGCTAGAGAGATTTCTCAGTGGTTAAAGGCACTTGCTTGCAAAGCCTGACAACCTGGGTTCAATTCCCCAGTATTCATGAAAAAGTCAGATGCACAAAATAATTTATGTGTCTAAAGTTCCCATTTGTAGTGGCAGGGGGCCCCAGTATACCCATACTTCATACTTACTCTCTCTCTCTGTCTCTCTATCTCAAATAAATGATTAAAAATATTTTAAAAATAAAGCTTTGGGAAAATGTTGATCCAGTCATCTGTGTGAGAATTTTAACTGTCTACCTTATCACTTTGCTAACCCTACCCCACACAAATATTTAGCTCCCAGATTGGTTACTAAATAAAGAGTAGGCATTTGTCACTTAAAACCCCTGAGGGCATCTCCTATATTCCTCTCACAAATCTTTTGGGTGTTTAGCAACTTAAGTCTCACTAATATTATTTTTGAAAACCCTGTTCTGCAAGAATGTATGTGGAAATGGAATATGCTGACAATTCCAAATACCAGCATGGAAGTCCTTTTCCCACGGAAGTGCTGAAAGACACACAGATTTCTACTGAGAATGTATTCAAAACCTACTCCTGCAGCCAGGGAGCATGTGCACTGGCAAACAGTGTGCTGTTTTCATTTCATTGCTGATGTATTATTTTCCAAGGGGAAGCTGTGGAGAGAAAGCTTTAAACTGTGAAGCTTGCCTGACTGCACATAACCCTCACCCAACAGCATGTGGTGCAGTTGACATTTCCTTGGTGCTGGTGTTTAGGGAGGAGGTGGTATTCCCATTTCCTAAATCAGAATTCTCATCAAGTCATGTCCTGTGACTCAAGACCCACATGACAAAGCCCAAACAGATTAGCCCAGCATGCAGGTTTCATACTTTCCGTTTTCTGAACACATACTCACTGGTACCTCTGAGGAAATAAGCTTACTTTCTTAGGAAGTATGATTTCATGGGGGAGGTAGATAATTGAATTTCTGCATAAATAACAGCAAATTTATAACTCTAATATATTCTGTGGTAGAAATATATGTTGTTTTGAAATCTAGTGTTTAAAATGAATTGTATTCCCATATAAAGTTAAGTTGGAGTCTTAAATTCCAGTACATTAGAATATGACCATATTTAGAAATATGATTTTAGAAGTAATCAAATTAAAATGAAGTTATTAAAGCGAGTCTAATCCAGTAAGACAAGAATTCTTATACAAATGGGGAAGAGTAGCCATAGAAACATGTGTATAGAAAGAACAAGGCATGAAGGCATAGGTGGCCTTCTATAAGGTAAAGAGAAAGGAAAGACTAGGATGGAATCCTTCCACCATGATCCTCAGTAGAACAAACACTATGAACATCCTGATCTCAGACTTCCAGCTTGCAGAAATAGAACACATTCTCTAAGCAACACAGACTGTGCCCTTCATAGAAGTGAGGGAGGTAGAGGAAGATATTCAGAAAGAGGAGACAGTGTGTGGCATACATAACCTGTAAGAGAGGAGATGATGAGGTGAACAGCAGGCATATAATTTGTGTAACTACAGACAGAAAACACATGTGTATACAAAATACTCTGAAGGATGCTAGTGTGTCTAGCATTAAAGGATGAAGAGAAAATGAAAGATAAAATGGGGCTGAAAAGGGATGCTGAGTACCAGTTGATAAGGAGCCATGTAGGCCTTATCAAAGATTTCCTCTGGCAGCTTAACATTTTCCTCGCATCTTCACCAAGTCTGTCTCATAATTACCTTTATCCTTTAATTTGGGGCATAGGGAAAAATATCTGTAAAATCTCTTTGCCATAGACATGCTTTTCTTTACACTCAGTCCATTCTCCGTAAACATGAACCAAGATGTACTAAACCTCACTGGTGTCACGTCCCCCAGCTTCCTTCACATTTCATAAAACTTCATCCAATGACAATTTGCATCAAAAGTCAATAATCTGAGAAAGAAAGCTGCCAATGCTATGCCAGAGTGGAGGAAACAATCCAGCATTCAGGAACACAAGAATCTTAAGAAGTCACATCAGTGTTGGCATAGTTCTGACCAAGGCTTCTGCCCAGGTAAGTTCCTGCAGACTGTGAAATGGGGGAAGTATTCTCTGCTTGTGTCTTCAAACCAGCTAAGCTCCTGTAGACTGTAAAACAGGGTATGCATTCTCTATGTCTTCAAGTCTTCAAACCACCTAAGCTCCTGCAGACTGTGAAACAGGGTGTATTCTCTCTTTGTGTCTTCAGCCCAGATAAGCTCCTACATACTGTGAAATGGGGTATGCATTCTCTGCTTGTGTCCTGGAAGCCATGTAGTCATCAAGCCACTTGTACATGAAGACTTGCTGCATGATTCTGGCTTCCATACTTTTCCCACAAAGAGTGAAACTGCTTTGCTTCTGTAGTCATCCACATGTGAAGAGCACATGCCCCATGCCTCTCTCATAGGTGCTCATGTAGTGGTTCCTAAAATGTGGTCACCATGCCTTCAATATTAACAACACCAAACAAATTCTTGGGCATTCCCTGGAACAATTGAATTGTAGCCTCTACAGTGAAGTCAGAATCTATGTTTGAACAACCTTGACATGGATTCTGATACAGATTACAGTTTAAGATCCCTGCTATATGTATTATGTACAACATTTTACGTGTTGTTTTTTTATATGTTGTTTTATTTTAAAATTTATATTATATATGTATGACTTATGTATGCTACCTTAGTAACTTCTTATTGTGATCAAATACCTGATCAGAAGCAAGTTAAAAAAGTAAAGGGAAGCTGTGCATGATAGTGCATGCCTTTAATTCCAGTACTCGGCAAGCAGAGGAAGGAGGAACACCGTGAGTTTGAGGCCACCCTGAGACATTCCAGGTCAGCCTGGGCTAGAATGAAACCTTACCTCGAAAAACCAAAACTTAAAAAAAAAAAAAAAAAAAAAAAAAAAACAGGGTTTATTTTTCTCTTACAGATCTAGAGTCTAGAGTATAAATGGCAAGTGGTTGGTCACATTGGCAGGAAGGAAGCAGAGAACAAACAGGAAGGGGAGCTAGGCTATCTAACCTAAAATCCATTCCTCAGTGATCCAATTCCCCCAGTAAAGCTCCACCTCCTGACAGTTCTACAATCTTCACAAACAGCACCACCAGGTGGAGACTAAGTGTTCAATCACATGGACCTCAAGGAAACATTTCACATTTAAACCAGAACATTATATTCAAATCAGGTTTTGCTAGTTAATGGAAAACATTACATTTACTGAGAAGACTTTGGCTTGAAGCACAGGATTCAAGGCAGTCTAGATAATTGGGAGTTTGTGAACACATTTCTATACATGATAAACATGTTTGTCTCCATACCAACCCTCAGAGCCTCAAGCTAACTACCAGGACTTATAGTTAGACCCTCAGTGTTCACTTGGAAAGGATAGAATTGCTTAATTATTGGCAAAGAAATAAAAGAGAGCTCAACACCAAATTAGGTTTCTAACATGCCTTCCAAGGTTCAGGGAACATTGCAGAAGAAGTGGTGGAGCGACAGGGGGGAGAGGATGGTGGATCTATCCATCACCTTACAGAGACTATCAGTAACCCCACTGAAGGGGGCTCTTGTGAGAGTGAGGGTGGAGAAGAAGGAACATAAGAGAAAACTATATAGGAATATGGTAATATTTTATATATTAAAGTTCTCAATTAACAAAAAGGAATATCTTTATTTTTGTATTGTCTTTAGTGAACATTGACTCAAAACCTTTATCAACCAAGTTTGTGTCATGAAAGGATGAATAAACAGGTCTCTTCTCCCAGGAACATACATAGGATGAAGCCGTCTTTCGTTTTATCTGGGACTCAATCAATATTTATCACTATCAATGATCACCTGACCTCACTAACAAACTCAGATAACATTATCCATCATACTCGGGGATACAGTTTTCAGTGTCCATTCCACATCCATCACATATGCTGTATTCTGTGGCTGGTTTGAACTTGAAGAATGCATGTGTGTAATGTTCCCAACTAGGTACCTCCATGCCCCAGCACTAAATTGATTTAAAGAGCCTCCTCCCACCTAACTCCACCGAGCCTGAGAAAATTGAGAAAATAAACAGTGAGAGTCACTATGTCCAATGGATGCATAAGAAACATTCAAGGCCCTCCTCAGTGGGGTTTTTGGTAACCGCTGTGGGGTCATGAAGGCCTCAGTCAGTCCCTGTGTGGTAGTGGGGCACTGTGGCTCAATGTATTTTTTAAAAGTAGATGCCCTGTGGTACATGAGAGAAGCCAGCTAGAAATTTATGATATTGCTCTACTTTTATATTCAGAGAGAAGCAAGGATTCCAGAAAGATTCTATTACTGTATAGATATGACCCTAATAAATGCAATGTACATTGTCTATGCTCGGAGAACACTTGATTCTGAAGTGTGGTCAATTTCTGCAGCCGGTGATGGGCTGTTCTAACCACCGGCATGCTGCAGTGATGGCCTCTTTCCCTACTTCTGCCATAGAGTAATAATCAGCCTGACTTTTCACACATTCCCACACGTACCTTTGCAGAGTACCATTTTGTGGTTGATTAAAGCACAAGTCTGAAGCAGATAGACACAGACAACACTCAACTCCTACTAAACCAGATATCCAGAGACACAGAGGCTCCCAAGACCTCATCACCGAAGTAGAACTAAAATGAACCAAACATGGCTTAGGGAAATTCACCGAAGAGGGAGCAGAAAGATTGTTAGAGCCACAAGTTGGGTCATTATGCACAGAGTCATTGCCTCTTCCCCATAACTGATGGCTGCCCCCACAATGCACGACCCACATTCCCCAATGAAGAGGGTCCCATCGGAGGGGGGAGGACAGAAAGGAGGCTACATGAATGTAAAATTAAAATTAAAAAGTTAAATTTAAAAAAAGTCCTTTTTTGCAAGTAACAGAAATCAGGATTTGTTAGATTACAGGAAATACTGAATTTATCATTAAAATAGTCTTGAGTTACAAAATTCAAGGCAGATGAGATGAAACAAGCCCTTGAAAACCAAGATCAAAACAGACTAGGAGAATGAATGAAAGCGACAGTAGTGGTGACACTTGTGTATGAAGATGTAATGATGAAACTCATTACCTTGCATTTTCTTATTTTAACAATAATGCAAAAAGAGAAGCTGCTCCAGTTGTCTTGCTTAGATTATTGATGAGGAAACATTTGACTGAGTGAAAACAACATCACTTTGACATTTACTTACTGATGTAACAGTGAATATTAAACTGCAAGGAGCCATGTTTTCTGTGTTGTTAAAGCACTCTTATCTTCTATCCCATCATTGGATGAGCTTTCACCCCATTTAGCTGGACAAAGCTTACCTTATTTCATAATAACTGAAATATAATAAAGTGCTAAGGTTGACATGATTTAAAAGACATTTCATTTAAACACAAATAACAGGGACTTTATTATTAATAAAGGAATAAGCAAACATCCTGGGAAAAGGCTTACAGTGGCAACTTCTGCACTGCCTAGGGACTGATTCTAGAAGAATCATTTTCTCTGATATATGTCAACTACCATCAAGAGACATCGGTTTGTTAATAAGCAGCTGGCCTACAATTGGCTAGAAAATGCAGGGGTTTGGTGAACACGGTCTAGAGGTTAGAATAGCAGACCGAGAGTCCACATTTCTGGGCTAGAGTCCCAAGTTTGCAACTGATACTTCAAATTGTCTTGGCATGGATCTGAGCTTATATGACACCAAAACAATCTCCCAATTTGGGAGAAGGCAAATGACTAAAAGGGACAAGAAGAGTTCACACCAATTTGGCATACAAGAGAGTATATCCTGCCCACTACTGAATTATTCACTCATCTGCTAATTTCAGGGGGTGTAATTTTCTGATGTATGGGAAATATATCACTAGCTATTTTCTAAAATGCTAATTAATGGTTGGCTAGTGCCCAAATGTGGCATATAATTACTCTGTCCTAAAAATATGAAAGTGTTATAATATTATAGCTAAGTTACAACATAGATTACACATATGTCAGTATCATAAATACAGGACCTTGTTTCTGTATTTGAACTTAGAGATAGTAGGTTTTCTTTTTTCTTTCTTTCTTTTTCTTTTTTCTTTTTTTGTTTTTTTGGAGAGAAACAGACAGAGAGGGAGAAGAAGACAGACATGGGCATGCCAGCAGTGTCTCAGCTGCTGAGAATGAAATCAAGATGCGTGCTCCCCCTTGTGGTCAAGTGCAGCATTGTGCCCTTGTGTCACTTTGCATCTGGCTAAATGTGGAACCTAGAGATTGGAACCAGCATTCTTAGGCTTAGGAGGCAGGCGCCTTAACCCCTAAGCCATCTCTCCAGCCTGAGAGATAGCAGGTTTTCTTAAAGGAAGTTTGAGTTTTCTGAAATACCAAGTCAAGCACTTCATCTTCAGTATGAAGAAGCTACTAATTATAAAATTATATAAACCTCTCTGCCTCAGTTTCTCTAATTTTAAAATTGGTAATAACTTTTACCTAAAATAGTGAATCTTTACAATGTAATGTTACACTTAATAGAAGTATAAAGAAAAGGGCTAGAGAGATGGCTTAGTGATTAAGGCAGTTTCATACAAAGCCAAAGGATTCAAGTTCAGTTCCCCAGGACCCCTATAAGCCAGATGCACAAAGTGGCACATGTGTCTGGAGTTTCATTTGCAAGAAATGAATGCCCTGGCATGCCCATTCTCTCTCTCTCCCTCTTTACCTCCCTCTCCTCTGCTCAAATAAATAAATAAATAATTTTTGAAAAAAATAAAAGACATTAGTAATATTAGTATTACTGAGTTATTTCTTTTCTTGACATTAAAGAAATATTTCCACATACTCCAGAGTCAAAATTATTTTTATACATATAAGTGTGATAGTGTGCATTCATGTGTTTTATGTGTTCATATGTGTTTGGGTACATATGTATGGGTGTACATTCACATATGTACACATGCATGTTGAGGACAGAGGTTGATAATGAGTATCTTCCCTAATTGTTCTCCACTTTATTGAAACAGGGTCTCCCAATAAACCTGGACCTTACCACTTGGTTGAGTTAGACTAGCTAGCCAGCAAGCTCCAATGATCCCCTTTCTCTATATCCTAAGCAGTAGGATTAAAGACATGTGCAGCCTTATCCAGCATTTACATAGGTGGTAGGGATTTGATCTCAGGCCCTCATGATTGTACAGCTATCACTTTACTTAATGATCCATCACCCAGGCTCTGAGAGTTTAAAATTATTTTACATGCAAAGTTGAATATGAAATTAGTGAGAAAAATCAACAAAAATAAAAATTAGCAATATAAAATAAATAATTGTTATTACCATACCAATTTCAAAAGCCAGATAGGATAGCTTAAATTTTTAGTATATACACACATACATAGAGCTTTAAAATATCTTATCATTAGTAGATATTGATTAAATGGTAAATGTTTATAAATGAAATTTCCTAAAGAAACTTGTGGTAACCAATATTTCCCCCTAATATCGAAACAGCCATGTACTGACATCATGTATTCTGATTATCTGCACAGAAAACATATTTGCTAAGTATACTTACCAAAGTATTTAATCTATTCCATAAATTTAATGTCACATTTTGTTAATGGAATAATTTCTTCTGCTTTACTATATCTTGAAAATATTATTGAGAGTCATGCAGATTTTAAAGAAATGAATTCAGCTTGCACCAACTAAAATATAAATAAAATACATCTGTAGTTCTGTGGTAGTTAATCTTGGTTGTCAACTTGACAGGATTTAGAATCACTGTATGTTGTTATCAGCTCCATATTGCTGGGATGACCATCCAACCAAACAGAGTTTATAGGAAGAGCAGGTTTATTTCAGCTTATCAATCTAGGGAAAGTTTCATTGGTAGCAGAAGAAGCTGGCTCCCTCTCATGGATCTAAGCAGAGAGAAACCACCAATTCGCCATCAAACACCAAAAGCAAGCAGGGCTCAAACTGCTCTCCACACACCTTTGGGCTGGCATTCAGATCTGACCCCAGTGACATGCCCCTCCTGTAGCAGGAATCTGCCTACTAGAGCTGGAAACTGCAAACTCCATTTTAGTAAAACACCTGAGCCTGTGGGGTCATGCATTTTAAACCATCACATTCAAACTACTACACCTGGAAACAAATCTCTGGGTATGTTTGTGAGGGATGGTTTAGATTAGTTTTATTGACAGTGGAAGACTCACATGAAAACTGGGTGGTACTGTTCCACAGCTGGAGTCCTAGACTGCATAAAAAAAGAGAGAGCTAGCTGAACATCAGCATTCATGACTCTGCTTCCTGATTCTGAATGCAATGTGACCAACTTCCTGAAGATCCTGCCACTGCACCTTCCCCACCACAATGGACTGTACTCTCAAACTGTGATCCTAACTAAATAATTCCTTCCTCAAGTTTATTTCATTAAGGTGTTTTTCCCGTAGTAACAAGAAAAGTAATACAAGTCCCAAAAGTAAAGGGAGGAAAAACAGGAAATGAAAAAAGCATTCTAAATTACTTTAATATTGCCTTCCTACATGAAAAAAAGAAAGAAAGAAAGAAAGAGAAAGAAAGAAAGAAAAAGAAAGAAAGAGAAAGAAAGAGAAAGAAAGAGAAAGAAAGAAAGAGAGAAATAAAGAGAGAAAGAAAGAAAGAAAGAAAGAAAGAAAGAAAGAAAGAAAGAAAGAATCCTCCCCAGTTGTCTGCCTAGACAACACTCGCAGCACCATTTCAATTGCCTCTAGGGCATAGTCCCTGCTCACTTTGTCTAATTGTCCATCCCCGTTCTTTCTTAAGCCTACTTTATTCAGGTTCTGACCTCAGTAGCACTCTACCGAAGGGTTTCTTTTGAAGCCTAATGATTTCCATGTTGTAAAAAGCGGAGATCTACTTCTAGGCTCCTACTGTTTGGCCTTCAGTTTCCATTTCTGTTTGTTTAGACATCTTTTCACTTGGGATCTGTACTTTTTCTATGTCTTTAGGCACCTCTTAGTATATCCTGCTGAATCTGTCACCAATTCTAGATTCAGAAATGTTTTTATTGGCTAAATATCTTGTGCTGAAGTATCTGGAAACCATCTTACACAATTATGTAGCAGTTATATAATGATCAACCTCAGATTTTGAGCCCCACTGTGAATTATTGTTCTGAGCAGTAGATTAGTCAGCCAGCTCCAGAGGATAAGCTGCAGACATGTCATGTCATGATTCATAAATCCAAATAGGGCTCTTGAGTCCTACCATGTTCTCTGGCCCCTTCCATTCTTTAGTAGCACTCATCATCATCATCATCATCATCATCATTTAATCAGTTGTTTATAACAAGGACCAAATAGTCATATGAATTTTTCTCAAACTCCATAGTCAAGTAATTAGCAAATCTTACTGATCTTATTGATTCTCTCTCTTTCTGTCCCTTTCTCTTACTTCCTCTTAAATAAATAAATAAATAAAACATTTTTTAAAAAAGAAAATAGTTATGTTCTCTCTCATATGTGGATCCTAGATTCAAATGTTTAGATCTGGACGTGAGTTGAGGTTAAAGTCCATAGTAGACGCCAGGAAAATAGAAAGGAACTATGATGGAGGGAAGAGAAGAGAGGACATAAGGGGAGCATATAGCAGATATGTAAGTAGAAGGGTAGAAACTGAGAAGGGAGATGCAAGAAAAAGTATAAGAGGAGGGTTAATCAAAAATTAAGATGTGGACTAGAGACATTGCTCAGTGGTTAATGTGATTGCCCATAAAGCCGAACAACCCCAGACTGATTCCCCAATACCCACATAAAGCCAGATGAACAAAGTGGCACATGGATCTGGAGTTTGTTTACAATGACTAAAGGCCCTGGTGCACCCATTCATTTATTCATTCTCTCTCTTTCCCTCTCTCCTCTGCCCAGCATGGTGGTGTACACTTTTAATCCCAGCACTCAAGAGGCCAAGGTAGGATTGCTGTGAGTTCGAGGACAGCCTGAGACTATGTAGTGAATGCCAGGTCAGCCTGGGCTATAGCCAGACCCTAAAACCAAAAAAAAAAAAAAAAAAAAATTAAGATATATGAATAAGTATACAGAAACCAGCTACACACACACACACACACACACACACACACACACACACACTGTCAGAAAAGAAAGTTTGGGCAGAAGTATCTTGTGGAGGGAGGTAATGTTGTGCCTAAAAGATATAGATTGTCATTAGAAATTTTTCAGTGCCAAGGGTGGTATACCTTCTAAATTATATTGGCCAGAGAAGCCCCTATTACGCTCAAAACATTACAGGCTATTACCAAGCCTTTTGGATGCCCACCAGAACTAAATGTTAAGAACCGATTAATGAAGGCTCCATGTGTTTTGCTGCAGGTTACTGAGAAATAAAGCTGGAGATGAGCTGAAATCTCCTCCCTATGTACTAACTGTCAGGATGCTAAAAAGACCTATGCAGCCTGTCGGGAAAGAAAAATCACCAATGGTATTAAGCACTAGTGGACCCTGCAAGCATTATTGCTGGCCAGATAGGCCAAATATACCAACTGGTGCAATGGTGGCCTATCTGATATGGGGGAAACCAACTGCTGTTTGATAGGACTTGAGGCCCACTTTATGGGAGGGAATTCCTGACTGGTACTGAAAACCTAATGAAAAGTCTGTGGCTTGGGAGATCATAAGACCTGGGGGCAGGAACTATTACCATTGTCTTACAATATATATATAAAACACCCATGAAACTGCCCTCTAAAAACTTATGTTTTGACTGTATATTAGTGCTCCTCTCACTTTTGGTTAGAGAAGTTTCTCTTTTCTGATGGTGGTGACCAGTGGAATGACTCAAAATTCCCCAAAGAGATGAGAAGTGGCAGTGTGGTGTTCAGTACTACATGAGACATCCTACCCTCCAAGGCTCAAGGACCATTGCAGCAGAGGTGGTGATAAGAATATAAGAACTAGAGGAAAGGAAGGAGTGCTTATGATACTGTCTTCCAGATAACAAAAGGCCAGATTTTACTGGCAACTATTCTACTCTGTAATTCTTCAAAATTAACTTTTTATCTTCCACATAAAAATAATTTTTTATAAATAAATATTTTTCAAAGAAAGACCTAGAAATTCATGAATTCACAATGGCTGATACTACCTATGCAACACCTGCCTATTACAAGGGGCGGGGAATGATAGCATCTTAATAGAAGAGAGACAATTTGGAAAGAGCAGGGATTCAATAGAGATGGGATGAGGTGAAAAGAGATGAATGTTGGAGGGATTATGATCATATTATATTGCTTGTATGTATGTAAATTGCCAATAAAAAGTTTAAAAAAGTAAGAATAATGTTCATGTGTTCTAGAGATGTTTCTGGAGCTGATGAAAACAAAAGAAAGAAAGGAAGAGAAGAAATGAAGACTCAATATTATGTGTGCCAGTTTGAATCATATCTCCCCTCCCAAACTCATGTATTCTGATTCTTGGTCTCTAGCTGATGGCAACTTGGGAGGTAGAGTCTTGCTGGAAGAGGTGTGCTGCTAGGGGTGGACCTTGAGGGTAATTAGCACCCAACTTGCCAGTTTTAGCTAGGGTCACTCTCTTGCTGCTGTTTCCACCTGCTGTGGCAGAGGTGATGTCCAGCCTCTTCTCATGTCATACTGTTCCCAGCCACCATACCACTTCCTCTTGAGAATATAAGGCAAAACAAATCCTTTCCGCCCACCCACTGCTTTTGGTTGGATATTTTGTTCCAGAAATGAGAAGACAGTAATTACAATAGGTGATAAATGTTTGCCCACATACTGGTGGTAATTCTATGTTCCTCCACAAAAATAGAGTGAAGCTTCATTATTTTTTTTTCCTCACGGACTAAACCAATTTACTTTTGGAGGAAATGAGGATAATGAATCTATAGCATCACCTTGTCTCTATTTCTGATGAACTTACTTAAACCTTGAATGTTATAAAAGCTAGAAAGTGGGTTGATCAGGAACCAGATAATACTATGTAGAAAAGACATTTCATCTACAACTTAATGTTTTGTTATTTCTCGTGTTAACAAACCTCCTTTTAATCAAGGGAGAAAATATTCATTTTTGATCTACCAATGTGACAGAATCAACTTCTCTTTAATTTTCTGGTTCAAAGCACATATCAGTTGTCTTTTTATTTTAATCTTAATCTTTTTCACAGTTACATTAAAAAGTCTATGAAAATCTTCTTCATGTACTGAAATGCATAAAACAGTCTTTAATCTATGAGCAGAATTAATTTAAGTTTCAATTTAAAAACATAATTACACTAAGTTTTGCTTTAACAAGTACTAAAAACAAGGAAATCATTAATATTACAACCTTGACTCTAGTCTTAAAATTGAGAAAATTTTCTTAAGTGCCATAGCTTTGCAGCTAAAACAATCTTAAGCAAATAAGGAATACATATTTCTGTACCAGACACTACTATATTTGGTGCCTAATATAATATAGGGTGGACAAGTAAGATTTATGTACAGGATTTGAATAAAAATACTAAGTAGATTAGGTTCCTGGAGTATGTATGTATGTATGTATGAATGTATGTATGTATGTATGCATGCATGTATGTATGTGTACATGCATATATCTGTCTACCTAATCTCTATTTAGCTATCTTTCTTTCAACCTATGTATCTATCCATCTATCCATCCAAGTCGAATAATGGGGATTGAACCCCTGTCCTACATGTGCTGGGAAAGTGTCCTACCAGCACATTTTTATTTTTATTCTGAGATAGGGGACTACTAAATTGTCAAAATTGGCCTTGAACTCACTATGCAACCTAGACAAGCCTTGAACTTGCACTCTGCTTCTCTCAATCTCAGTGCTAGGATTGCAGATGTGTGCTACCACACCTAGCAATTCATTTATTTCATATGTTGATAGTCTACTACATTAAATGAGTAATTAGGAATCACTGTTTCCATGGGATTATAGTCCTGGACTTCAGAACATGCCAAGTAGTTACCTTACACTCTTTCAGGGCAGCCAAGTATTAACAACAGAGTGTATCTTTTACAACACAGCAGTGACAAGATGAGAAGTATTTCTTTAGGGAAGGTAACACTCTGGAGAAACTTCACTAAGGGAAAGGACTCTAAGAACTGAGCTGGAATCATTCCAGTCAGAGGACACTGAGTAGCAGTCCAGAGGGATGCAAACGTTGGTATTTGGAGACTACGTTGTCCAAGGCAAATATAGAACAAAACAAAGTAGCTCTATGGTGACAATCTCTCTGAGATACGGAGAGAGAAATTTAAAGCAGAATGAAGAACCATCAACCCATATTCTGCTTGTATAAGTTTTAGTAGAACTTGTCTTAACTGATAATATTAAGCTGCACCAGGGTATCTGCATCCCAGTTGTACCCTTGCCATGTTTGTGCCTATTTACATCTTGGAAAAGCTGGTATACATGTTAACACTCCACTCTCTCATATATTTTGTCAGTTGATCAACTCATGGCAGGCTCTAACAAGCCAGTTCTGCTAGAACATTCTTCCTACATTTGTCTCCACACATGTTTCAGAAATGCATTATTAGCTTGCACAGCCATCACCATTAGGAGATTCTTCTTCCAGTCCCACATTGCAATGCATGTGTCTGTCACTTTTCTTTCTCAGTGAGTCTCCTTTCTCCTGGGCTTCCCCAGGAAATGTTCAGCCTCCGAAATAAATGTATGCCTCTGCAGGGAACCGCACAGTAACAAGCAATGCCTTCTGTCATTTTTATATTTCAATGGGAAGTCTGTTTATGCTTATTATCAATAACCCACCATCAGGGCAAGGGAAATAGGTCAGAGTAAAGGTTCTTCCATGCAAACATGAGGAGCAGATTTAAAATCCCAACACCCTATTAATGCTGGGCAGAAAGAGTGGCTAGCTAGACAGTTAGAAAGGGGTTGCTGGGAGCAAGCTGACTGGCTTGGCAAGTCGAATCTGTGAGGCTCTGTGTTCAAACGTTAAACCCTACCTCAGAAAATAATGTGGAGAGCAACTGAGGAAGATACCAGATATTAACCTCTAACTTCCACATGGAAAGGCACAAATGTGCACACACACCATCCCTACACATGTGCCCATGCACGAGAACATGCATACATACATGCATACATATGCAGACAAAAATAAATAAAGATCCACCACCACAGAAACTCAGAGAAATTCTGGGATTATTACAGAAAATGATGAGTAGTGTTTCTTTTTCAAATTCAGTTAAAAAGGTGCCAAAGCCATTTTCAATGTCATTCTAAGATTCTAAAACTCATAAGAGTGAGTGTGTATTTGGGTACTTGTGGGACTTTCTAGTAAAGTTGACAAATCACCCCGTATCCATTCCTTACATTTCAAATCATGGGGTAGGCTAGAGCTATTAAACCACTGGGAGACTGAAATCAGAGTCTTACCCCAGCCTCAGAGGAAATGCTAAAAAACTTCATTTCCCATCTCCTTAGACAACCAGTGTTTGGGAAATCTATAAATATTTAGGTTCAAATGGTTTCTTTTGAGCATCTGCTTAAAGGTAAAAGAAAGGAGAAGAACAACTTTTATTTTCAAAACTTAACAGAAGTTAGAATGTTTTATAGAGTTACTAGTTCTTCCTCTTCCTTCAAATATACATTTATAGAGACAGAAAAGGACCTATTTGTCACAATTTGTCCCGCACCTTCACCCTTTCTTCCTTAGCATTTATCCTTGGGGTACCAAAACTCAATACTTATCTTGAATTGTCTACAATAGTTCCAAAAAAAAATCACCCTATATAACTGTCAATCAATTGCCTCACATTCCTTTGGCAAAGAGATGACCACATGGTCAATGGCCAGCATCATCATGCTTTCTCATCAGAACTGGAGTTTGGACCATAGAATTGAAGGGCTAAACAAACAAGAACTGGAGCTGACTTAACCCATTGGTTCTCCCTCTCCTATTGCCTAGAATCATTACATCAGTCTCTCACTATCTCATTTGGTCCTTGTGGTAGTTTGAATAGACAGCCCCCAATATATTCAGTGTTTTATTAGTTTATAGTTTGCATCTGCAGCCACCTTGCTGGAGGCAGTGCCACTGGGCGGATCTTAAGGTGTGGAGGGTTTAGGATTTCAATCTAAAGGTAGGCAAAGTGTGCCTAGCTGGAGTTCCAGAAGTTGCTGTGAGGCTTTTGGCTTGTGGCTTTGCTCTTTCTTGCCTGGTCCTGTAAAAAACAGGCCAGCTTCTTCTGCCATTATGGAACTTCCCCTGGATCTGTAAGCTTCAATAAATAAATCCCTTCCTCCTTAACCATGCCTGGTCTGCAAGTTCATTTCAGTGAACCTGAAGCTGTCTGCTACAGTCCTTTAGTGTTTTGGCCATTTGAATTTCTTCTTTTGAGGACTACCTGTTCAGTTCACTGGCCCAATTATTGGCTGACAGTTTCAGTTTGTTGGCTGTTTAATTTTTGTTGTTTTTGTTCTTTATATATTCTACACATGGAGCCCTTTCCTGAGGTATGCCTGGCAAAGATTTTCTACATTTCTCTGGACTTCTGTTCACTCTGCTAATAGACTAACAGATGTCACATGTTCTTTCTCATGTACAGATCCTAGCTTCTAATTGTTACATAAGTGCATTCATGTGGGAGTGACTATAGGTAGAGGGAAAGAAATGAGAAAGAAGCCCATGAGAAGGAAAAAAAGATGTTTTGAGAGAGGAAAGGGGGAGGAAAATAGAACACATGTGTTATGAAATTGGGAGGGATTTACTAGAGGTAGAGGGTACAAGTTAGGTGGGCAGGGAGATGGTGGATGTGGGGCAACTATAACAAAAACTAAGTAAGTATGAAAAATGTGATGAGGAAACCTGCTACTTTGTGTGCTAATAAAAATATTAAATTTTAAAATTTTTGCTTAAGAATCTGAAGTCAGTTTATGCTATTTTCAGTTTTTATTCTTAATCATTTTTTAGTTAAGTCCAACAGACTGCTTTTTTAGAGAGAGCAAAAATAAAGAGAGGGAGAGAATTGTCACACCAGGGCCTCTAGCCACTGGAATTGGACTATAGACATGTGAAACATTTTGTGTACATTTGCAACCTTGCGCATGCATCACCTTGTGTGTCTGGCTTATGTGGGATCTGGGGAGTTGAACATGGGTTCTTAGGCTTCACAGGCAAGTGCCTTAACCACTAAGCCATCTCTCCAGCCCTTTTTTATTAGTTATGTAGATAGTATGTATACCGTCATGCTGGTATGATCCTTAACCTCCTCCCTGTCCTCCCCCCTCTGAAGGGACTCTCCTTGTAAGGGAATGTGGGTCATACATTGCATAGGTAGCCATCAGTTATGGGGAAGAGGCAATGTCTGTCTGCATAATGTCCCAATCTCTAGCCCCCCCCCTTAACCGTTTTTGAACAAATAGTGTAGACAGTCTATGAAGAACCAAGAAATAAAAACAACAGAAGAGCCACACAGATAGGAACAACTTCTGAAATAACTAGCAAGTCTATTGTCATGATGCCCTTCTAGAGCCTGTTAAGGCCATGATATAAAAGTGCTTGAGCTGCTTGCTCTGAGAACTACTCCATGCATGTGATGTTTAAGAGGCGGGAGTCAAGGTTGAAACAGCTTCTTCCCACACACAAGTTTTAGAGTTCTTCATGTTTTTCACATAATAGAAATGGAAATGAGTTCTCTATGTTGACAGCAAGGACAGTGGAGACCTAGCAAATACTATGAATCAAGATGTAGTCAAACTCAGAATGAGACAGGTAAGAGAAGCAGCTCACTCAGTTGTCCAATTGCCACACACAGCCTCTTATCTAATATAAATGCAGTAATCTAAGGCTGAGTGAATTTGTTCAGAGAAAGTAAGCTGCATCCAAACATTACTTACAATGTGTGTGGAAATAGATATGTTCAACATCATAAAGAACAACCCTTGGATAATGCTGCCATCTAAAGAGAATCTGCAAAGATGTTTATAACATAGGGTCTTATCTCCCAATGTAGTGTATAGTTTATTGGTAGAGTACTTGCCTAGCATGCACAGGACACTGAGTTCAATCCCTGGGAGCATGCATATGTACACAAACACACATACATTCTTAGTTTAGAGAAATATTGATTTATAAAATAGTGAAATATGTTGAGTCTGATTCAGTCCAATTTTATACAAAAGCAATGACTTGATTAATATGTATATTTTAATTACCTAAATCATATGATTAATTTTGAGTCTTCCTATTTAGATTATCATGCCTACATTATCAAGTATTGCATTTACCACAAATACAGTTAAACTCTAACAAACAGAGATGAGGCTAAAACAATGTGTAACCTATAAGAGACTAAATACTACCTCTCATTCACTGGTAAGTGTGGAATAAGCAGCTATGAGAACAAATAAAAGACAAAATGCCCTGTAGTCATTCCAAAGCATGGAGAGTGGTGAGTACAAACTCATCATGTTATCACATGTTCATGGGAAATAACACTTCCCATCATACTGGTCTGAACCATGCATTTCTATGTTTGTGACAAAAATGAATGTACAAAGAATCTAGAATTCCTATGCCCACTAACTTTAAGCTTGTTTTTCTTAAGAAAAAAAAAAAACAGTATACTTGTATATAATTACTGGCTATTCATCATAATTTCTATAGTCATACTTCTGATAATTTTGCCTTTCTAAATAAAAATTCTTATAATGTATGACTTAAAAAGAAAACATAAACATATCTGATTTGTGTGTTTGATGATAGTATATACACACACACACACACACACACACACACACACACACAGAACTGGGAGCCTGAGTGATGGCTCAGTGTTTAAAGGTGCTTACTGGCAAAGTTTGACAGTTCAGGTTCAATTCCCCAGTAGTAATGCAAAGCAAGATGCACAAAGCGGTACATATATCTGGAGTTGTTTGCAGTAGCAAGGGTCCCTGATGCCCATTCTTATTCACTTTCTCTCTGCTTGTAAATAAATAAGTCAAAATATAAAAATATATACATAACTAGCATATGTGTGTTGTCTTGGTAACTGGGAATGTAATCAGAGTTTGTGACATCCTAAGCAAATGCTTCACAAATACACAACATCCCAGTCCTGATTGTTTTAAAATATTTTATTTATTTATTTGTGTGTGTGTATATATACATATCCTCCCCATTTATCAAACACTATAAAATCAGAATGAAGACTCTTTTCCAATGACTATTTTTATAAAGACTGAGAAAGAGTTTCCACTTGAAGGCTGTATGCAGCTTCACTAAATAGAGGACAGAGTAACGTTCTTGCTCTAAAGTTTACTGGTTATACTGTTATAACAATCCATAGTTACTTCCCAAGGAAACTCACACAAAGCTGGTGTCTTTTCCTACCTACACAACTGACCAAGAAATTCTACTATTTGGCAGAATATCTGTATTTGAGTTTCAATAATTATTCATAACTTTGCAATGTGCCTGTTTCCAATGAGTTTCCTGAAAAGTTGTGGCCAGAACTCAAAGCTTCCACTTCAAAAATATGGTCATTTTTGAGGGGTTAGAGAAATGCTTAGTAGTTAAGGTATTTGCCTGTGAAGCCAAAGAATCCCAGTTTGGTTGTCCAGGACCCATGTAAGCCAGATGCACAAGGGGGCATATGCGTCTGGAGTCCGTTTGCAGTGGCTAGAGGCCCTGGCATGCCCATTCTCTCTCTGTGTCTGCTTCTCTTCTCTCTCTCTCTCTCTTTGTTTGCAGGTAAATAAATAAAATTTTTTTAACATGGTCATTTTCAAGCACCATGATATGTGGAGATAATTTTATATCATATTCATTGGAGAGTAATAATATTTTCCAAGGCAATTTCATACAACACTGAACATTTTGAATACTATCAATATTACAATTGTTTTCATATGAGAAAAAGAGAGGGAGGGAGGAAGATAGAAAGAATGGTATGCCAGGGCCTCCAGCCACTGCTAATGAACTCCAGACACATGCACCAGTTTAGGCATCTGGCTTATGTGGGTATGGGTACAGGGCATCAAACCTGGGTCCTTAGGCTTTCCTGTGAAGTGCCTTAACCACTGAATCTCACCAGACTCCTCTTCTTCTTCTATTTTTTTAAAATCATGATTTTTTTTTTCTAGAATGCTTTTCAAAAACTCCTATATTACTGTCTTGCCTGGCCAACTTGAACTTATTTTTGGGACTTAGTAAAACATCTATCTTCTTGGAGAATCACTCTTTAGCATCTCTTGCTCCTATTCTATTCTAATTCTCTTACTTCTGCATTTCTATTCTTTGAAAGACATTTTGTGTTTTATTGTCACTATCTCGGGTTTTTTCTTTTGTTGTTGTTGTTTTGTTTTGTTTTGTTTTGGTTTTTTCGAGGTAGGGTCTCACTCTGGTCCAGGCTGACCTGAAATTAACTATGTAGTCTCAGGGTGGCCTCAAACTCATGGTGACCCCCCACCTCTGCTCCCATGTGCTGGGATTAAAGGCATGCGCCACCATGCCCAGTTTGTAGTTTTTTTTTTTTTTAATGTTATTTTTATTATTAGCCAAGACAGTGTTTGCCACAAAGAATGTGTTCAGACATACACTGCAATAACATAGGCATGTGTCCAAAGTTCCTGTCCTGATGTCTTCTTTCAGAAAGTTGAACCATCATAGCAGGTCAATGGTTACTTTAGAAATCCAGAATAGGACAACTACTACCAGCTTTACCATACCAGTTACAGCCTTGGAAAGATCACTCATTCACATATAATTTTGAAATCCTCTGTCTATTTAAAATTCTAGTCTGTAAGGGGTCCTTTCCTGAGTATAGAATATTGAAAGTCAAATACAATATTCTGTCTTCAAGAAATGTCCTTTATAATGTGAGAGGAGAGCCAAGGAGAATTCTGTGACAGACTTTTATATGGGGTTTTATGGATTTCATAGGAGATACATCCTTTTGCCAATTGAGCTCATTAAATTTGAAGATAAACAAAAGGTCACCTATGTTTAGATTAAACAGAAAATGCTCTTTTGTATGATTCACATAACCGCTGGGGAGGTTAGAGAACCAAAATCAAAAATTTAAGAAAAATGATGGAAGGTAAGGCTGCCAGAAGTAAACAAAAGAAAGCCATTAAACCATGGTGGCTTGGTGCTGCCGCTGTTTCTGTTGGAAATAGGAAGCTGAAGATTGTACTGTTAGAGCCAACTGATATTAGATTCTTCATCTACCCTGGGAAAATGGATATTGCTCCCACCATTTTCTATTATCCCCACTTCTAGTGTTCTTGGAGTTTAATTCATTTACAGCAGATACAAATTATGAGCCAAATTTTGATTCCAGGAAGGCTAGGACCATGAATATTTGACCCTTTTTACTGTAATAAGACATTTAGGCTTATATCCTTATCAAGGCTTGTGCAGTTTGTTCTCCACAGTTAAGATAGTCTTAGAAACAGATGTAAGCATGTATTGTTAAAAAGACAAGCAAATACATTCTGTTCTGAAATAGGAAGGGAGGGAGGGAGGAGGGAACAAGGAAGGAAGGAAGGAAGGGAGGGAGGGAGGGAGGGAGGGAGGGAGGGAGGGGGAGGAGTGCAGAAGACTGGGCATCACAGAGCTGTATTCAAGATTCTACATTGGTAAGATGTAAACTTCAGTTAACTGGTGGTGTAGATAGAATACTGACAGTTTACAAAGGGAATGAGTATCCTGATAGCCACTGATATTGAGTATGTTGTACATATATGGAGTGCAAGGTAGGAATTAATACAATTATGAATGATGCAGGATTTGGGGGTTCAGGAGGGGTTCCCCAAATTTATGGACCTCAAATTGGGTTCTGTCCTGTCTTTAAGAAAGAATTGATAAAGATGAATTCATGGATAAATTGTGAATTATTTTTTGTACATGGTTTTGACTTATTTCCCAGTTCCAGCAATGAGTTCCATTCCACTGAGTGGATCTATTAGCCAAATCAAGAACAGTTGGTTGCCCACCATGGCTGTGTGCCACTACTGCACTTGTTTGAGCATTACATCAGGTTGTTTCCTGCTGGGTGTCTTAGGCTGTAAATTGTTTGGACCGATGTTGGCCATTTTCCCCCAGTTGCTTGTTTAGCACCCTCTGGCACTAGACTAGCTGTCTGGGCACTGACCCTCTTCCAGATTCTGACCAGGTCTCTCCATGTTTGGTCTCACATGTGTATGCTGTCTTCGACAGTAGGGTCTTACCATTAACCTGTGGTGGGTCATAAAGAACTCTGACATAAATCTGTCTATTTTGGGAAACCATATAGGTGTCTCAGATCAACAACTCATTGTGAAAGTTAACCCCATGCTGGTACTGGGAGTTATAAGTCAGAGCCTAGGAAGGTGAGGGGAGAAAAAGATAATATAAAAGAGAAAGTGAGTATAGAGAGGAGATGGAGAGAAAGAGAGGGAGAGAGAAGAGAGAGAAAAGCAGGAAAAAAATAAGGTTGATCTTCATGATGTTTTCTCCAGTTTCCTGTGTTTCAGGTGTTATTAAGTTTATTTAGGGAGAAATCACAATTTCTGCAGTTTATTTAAGGGAGATTGGGTTCTAGAAAGGAAGGCTAGAGCCAAGCCTTAAAGACATGGGAAGTAGAAAACATTCTGTCATGTGGAAAACACTGCATGGCTTATAAGGTTTCTTTTAAGAAAAAATGAAGATTTTAGGGAAAGACTTGAATATAGACATAAGCACAAGGAGGGGAGTTCATAAAGCCTATTTAAGAGAAACTGAGGTTTTCAAGGAGATATTATAGTAGAGCTGCAAGCACGTGGAAAATAGAACTTAGGTATGTATGTAGGAAAATTTGAAGGAACACACATGGCATCTGCCATGGGCTTTCCAATGCAGGGAAGTTAAGAAGGCAAGCAGTGAAGCCCAAGGAAGAATATGGGGGAAAATATCAAAGCAGAGACCAACAAATGTAGAGAGAAATGAGTAATGAAGAGAGTTGCAGTTATGGTTACCCTGAGTTTAAAAAAAAAAAATTACACAGGTAATAGAGCTGAGAGCACTCATGTGGTAGATTTAGAGTGTAAGGGAAATATTTATGTGGTAGATTCAGAGACCAGAGGAAAATCGTGCATGTAATCAAAGTGAAGTTACCCAGAACTATAAAGCAGAGGCAAGTAAGTGTTCCCCAGACCAATAAACAGTGCTATGCATTCCCTCCAGGACCCAGACAGTCTGGGTGAGGGGGAAGCCCAAGTCACGTGTATCCAAGCAGCACAGGGGATAAGTCCAGGAGAATTCCACAGAGACAAAAAAAAAAAAAAAAAAAAAAAAAGACAGACAGGAAGATGAGAACCTTTATATACAAGGGGAAGACCAAATTGGTTTGTGGATTTGGAGGGCAGATTTCTGATAAGGGAAATGGCCCATCTAGGTTTCGAAATATGCCAACATTGTAACATGCACCATAGTAGATGAGCAACAACAAAATAAATCTCAAATTAAATTCAGTGGCTCCAGGCAAGGTGGCATATGTCATTAATCTCAACTCTGTGGAAGCTGAGGTATGAGGATTGGTGTGAGTTCAAGGCCAGCCTAAGCTGTACAATGATTTCCAAGCAAAAAAAGTAGATGGTAATCCTAAGAATTATAAGCTTTTTTGCATAACACTTGTTTTTCTATGGGAATGACAAGAGAAACCCACCAAGAATTATCAACACTGTTTAACAGTGCTTGGGAGAGCACAAAATGAACAAACACACAAAATGTGATCTAAAGGAGGGCCAGGGGGATTCTGTAGAGTAACCTCATACTACCTGTACGCACAGCTTTTATTCAGTTTGACAAAATCAAAGCTATAAGGACTCTAGACATAAGAGTTCAAGAGTCCACAGCAGATTAGATCATGAGTTATTACATTTATCAGGAAATCTTTGGAGAAGCTGATGAATTCCTCACGCAGGAACTCTACCCATGTCCTAAAACCTGTACAAAGTTTAACCTTTGTGAATTAGCTTGATACCCACAGTCACAGAAAACAGATCTGGGTATGAGTTTTAGGGAGTCTGGAAGCAAAATTATGTATTATAGGTGATTCCTTTATATGATTACTTTATATCTTTTTTTTTAACAGACAAAGGAATTTAACTTTTCATCTCCTCTTAAGACTCAATGTTTGCAAGTCTTCTATGTACAAGGAGTCATGTCAAATAGTACAGAAACAAGACATCTTTACTCTCATGGGAAGATGGACAATTAGCATCACACAATATGGCATAGAACACACTATCTATGGAGGAAACAGGCACTATAAAACCTCACAATGGGCAAATACAATGAGTTAAGTTCTGAAACACTGAATTGTGAAAAGTAGACAGTGATTCTTTGGCTAATATTTCAATGAAAGAATAGCAGAATACTCAAGAAAAGATGAAGTATTCTTTCTAAAGAACGTCTAGTTCATGTGAATAATATATGTGAATAATATGTGAATAATAACTATTTTATTAGACAAGTGAAATAACTGCACCAAATAAATGCCATGGAATGCCTAAAGGATAGGTTTTAAGTGTTATTTAGAGTTTAGAATGTTGGCATATGTGTTAATATCATGTCACTAACACGTCATTATTATGTGCATTATAGTGTGAAGAGGTATCCCTAAGTTATCCTAGAAATGGCCTAACAAACTGTGAGAATCATATGTAGTCAATATTCATATAATCTGTGAATTAAACATGGATCAAGTGATCTGGTACTGACTAGTTCAAGATGCTATCATAAACATTAACCTTGAATTTCACTTAGAAAATGGAGCCTTTGTGGGCAGGACAGATGGCTTAGCGGTTAAGGCACATGCATGTGAAGCCTAAGGACCTGGTTCGATTCTCCAGGTCCCACATAAGCAAGATGCACAAGAGGGCACATGCATCTGGAGTTCGTTTGCAGTGGCTATTCTCTCTCCCTGTCTCAAATAAATAAAATCAAAAAGAAAAAAAGAAAAAGAAAATGGAGCCTTTGTGTTCTAGCTAGGCCATTTAGGTTACTATATTGACCTAAATTTTAGAATATGCTTGGAAGGAACTTTCTCTCATTATCTGTAATATTAAGCAAAATTAGCTTTTCTTGACATTGCATGTATATCCATCACAGAGAAATTTATGCAAATGCAATTGTTTTACAAATCCTTGTCATCTGAGAACATCTTGTTACAGACCTCTTGGAAATTTCAGCATGAAGTAGCATCCGTGCTTATTTAAGTCTTCCAAGATCATGAATGAGAGAATTAGTAATGATTTGCCAGCTGAAAAATAAAATGATGTACATGGGCCTCTGTGTCCCAAACAAATTACATAGCCTGATAAAGCAGGGCTTCTTTCCTTCAATGGGATTCTCTTAATCTGTTCTACTAGAGGATAATATGGGAGAGCTCCCACATGCTCTATCACTTTGTGCACAGAGTCATGCTTCCTGCTTTTATGTGAGTAGCCTCTGCCTTACAACTTAAGTCTAAGTAAGTTTTACAATGAAAGCATTCTAAAAGGATAAAATATATTTTTATTTAATTATTTATTCATTGGTTTTCGAGGTAGGGTCTCACTCTGGCCCAGGCTGACCTGGAATTCACTCTGTCATCTCAGGGTGGCCTTAAACTCATGGCACTCCTCCTACTTCTGCCTCCTGAGTGCTGGGATTAAAGGTGTGCACCACCGTGCCCAGCTCTAAAATACATATTTAAGGAGAAGAATCATTCAGCTATTTGTTTACTCCTGTCCCCATGGGGACATGCTCTCAGCATGAAGAATTTCACTTAAAATGACTGCCAAGGACTCAATCTTCATTTCTTAGCTGGGAATTTCAATGTATATTTAATTAAAAGTACAACCAGGACCATTTAGACAATAAAATAAGGTGGGTTCAATTTTACAAAGCAATTGTCCAGCAAACTCTGATATTATTTCTTAGGTTAGTTATCTTGTGTTAATTTTGAGCCTTTCCTGTACTGATTATGTAGTATAAACTGGTATCTGGGCTGTATCCCTGAGCTTATATTAGTACTTCACATGCATTTTCTCACATTTTCTCTTGACCTTGTCTTATTTTTTCTACCCTGATATTTCTCTATATCAGCCTCCAGCCTTATTTTGATCAAAGTAGGATTCAAATCAACAAAGAAAGGAATAAAAGCAGTCATCCAAAATGATTGTATACCTCTTTGGGGACTTAGGAAGTCAATTGTTAATGAATCCTATAAATCACAGAATGCCACAAGGCCAAAGTTAAGATTTCTTTCCTAATCAGAAAGTTTCTAACTGAATTACACCAGACATTTTCCCTTTAAGAACATAGCTGCTAAGACCGAAGTACTGAGTGACATAGATATAGTCACCTCCAAGAGGTTTGGGAATAATTTAAAGACAGAAATAAGAAATGTTAACATCTATCAAGAACTGTTGGAGGGAACACCAGAAACATGAGCGAATACAGAAGAAAAAAGGGACTATGTGTGAACTTAGAAATGATGCTGAAAAGGCCACATGTTAAGAGTTTGGAGCTGTCTCCAAAACGAGAGTTTTAAGTCAGTGGCCAGTGACTTTGGAAATTATAGCTAGTGATGGTGATGTGACTTCAGGACATGAGATTTAGAAATGAACTATGTGTTGCTAGCCATATCTGGAACATGGACTAGCCAAGTGTGTCTGCAGTTCAAAGCCCTCTCTCAAGATGGAGGACACGCTTCCTCATGAAATGAACTTCCTACTTATTTGTTCACTTTTATAGTCAGTTGAGTTTACATGTCAGTAACAATTTTGATTTGATAAAATTCTTAGAAATGAAACTGAACACCTTATTTTAGTCTTAAGGATGACAGAGAGCCAAGGATGGTGGTACACATCTTACATATCAAAATTTACAAAGTGGAGGGTAGAGGATCAGGGTTCAAGGTCATCCTTGCCTATATAGCAAGTTCAAGGTTTACTTCGGGTTCATGAGCTTCTGTATCAACACAACAAACAACAACATACTGCATAGAATTTCCAAGTGTGTTATATATGTGTATATATACTTATGTCTATACACATATTTTTATTATGTCCAAGATTTTCATATGGAAAAACCAGACCATTTATTGTCAAGATTCCTAAATTATGAATTTTCTTTCATTTTTTAAACTGTCTAATATATTGTCGGGGATAGGGCTTAGCATGAAGAATGATTTCTCAATAAGCATGAGAATATGAGTTCAAGTTCTAGCACACACATTCAAAACTCAGGCATAAGCATATATCTCTACAACTTCAGTACTAAGCTGGGAGAGAAGATCTCTAGACTCATTGCTCAGTCCATTTATCCCTAAAATAGCAAATTCTGTGAGAACCTTTTCTCAAGCAAATGAGGCAGATAAGTGATAGAGAAGGACACCCAGTATTTTCCTCTGACCTCCACATGCATGTATGTGTGCAACTTTACACACATATGCATATCTTCACACACGTGTGCACACACATGAACACACACATACATATCACATCACTAGAACCCATTTCTTCCACTTTAAGCTGAATAAACAAACACAGAATCCTCTCTAAATGCTATTAAATAGAAGTGTTTTTCTCAAAATAATCTAAAGTTTCAAAGTGTGTTTGCCTGGGTAATTTATTTTACCTTGGCCAAATCAGTTTGAAGCATCACTATGACTCTTCTCAGAATCAGGGTGGCCCTATGCTGAGGTTCACAGAGTTCTAACAAGGTCTATCTATTTTGAAGGAGGACCCAGAAAAACAGCATCATGGGCTGAACATGTAGTCACATGGCCTCAACCTTATGAACACAGGCTAGAATCCACTTTACCCTCTATTAGGCATAAGTTGGATAATTTTAGTGAATACTCCATTCATGTCCCCTACCAGTACCTGAGACACTTCAGCTTCACACCTTAGAAAATCTCTCTATAAACAACATGTTTATCAAAGGACTTTGCCAATGAATTCACAGGGCATAGGGACTGTGAGATCAGGGACAGGGCCATTATCTGCAGTGTTTACTTAATAAAACCTCCAGAAAACCCTACAGGACACAGATGTATAAAGAGAGTCAATTTGAAAATCTCATCCTACCTGCCTCTTTGGAAATCTGTGTGAAGGATTCCACACCTTTCTCTCCATAGCTTCCTTCAGATGCAAGCGTAGATACATAATTCCAGCCTAGGGCTTTGACAATGTCTACCATAGCCTGGGCTTGAAAGGAGTCAGGTGGGACCACGCGAGAGAAGAAGTCATAGCGCCGGTCATCACTGAGCTCGGGTGCCGTGGATGCATAACTAATCTGGGGTATCTGAAATGACAAGAAAACACCACATGAGAATACACCATGGGAGGGCGTTAGACTCATTCACACTCACTCAGGATGAGTTACTCAAGATATGGGGCTATGTGGCTAGAGCAGCACATACGATGTGTCTTCTGCCTAATTTCCTTGGAATTTCAGACTCACTAGATGCAATGAGCCCCTCTGAGAAGAACAACAGTAATGTATTTGCATTTTCTACTTTTAGTAAGAAGGGTGAGGACAGTATTGGAACTACATGGTCTGTGTATGGTTAGAGCATTCATAACCATTCTAACAGGTATTATGTACGATGTCATGCTTCACTTTATATGAACAGAAATTTTAAAAAAAAATGATGTGGCTGGAGAGATGGCTTAGTGGTTAAGGCATTTGTGTGTAAAGCCAAAGGATCCCAGCTTGATTCTCCAGGACCCACATAAGCCAGATGCACAAGGGGGGGGTGTATGCATCTGGAGTTCATTTGCAGTGGCTGGAGGCCCTGGCACACCCATTCTCTCACTCTTTCTCTCTCTCAGAAATAAAATATATATATATATATATATATATATATATATATATATATATATATATTTTATTTTAAAATGGCAGCTTAACTGGAGTGTATTTATATGCTAGTTGAGTTTTTACCAGGCAGAGGCACTCCCTTTCCCAAAGGCTTCACTTTATTGACTTTACATTTTGGAAGGTCTTTTTCATATCCTTTGATTTAGGGAGACAGCAGGCAGTCTGTACGGAGTCTATAAGGAACTATGATTATCATCTTTCCTGCTAAGGTACCCTCTGACCTTCTTGTGTGGAATTAATCAGCTTTCCTAAGGAACTCTGGAACTTGTGTCTTAAAGGACCAAACTAGGGACCCATACAATGACCCTAGATATCAATTTAATCTACTAGCCTGTGTATCACTTATTTTTTGGGATTTTGGGAAAGTTAGTCACCCAAGTAGTTCTGATATAGATTTTAAGTAAATTAAATATTATATATTTGTAAAGGGGGTATGAAAAAATATTTGCTTGAGGTCAGCAATATCCTAATGTCCTAAGATCACCATTGATGCAGAATAACCTGTGTTAGTTACTTCTAAAATGCACTTCACCCCACTTCTTATGGATTGGTTTTCCTCTGGAGTCTAAAGTATAAACCATGATTAGTTCAATTCGCTTGTGTGTAAAAATGGTGAACTCAATTAAGATTTTGATTGAAAATTCTCTTAGGACATGCATCTGCTCTATCATAATTCTTTCTCAGATATCTAAATATATTTATGAATTTTGTTAAGACTGACACAATAGTTAGTCTACCTTGAAACAAACAATTCAGAAATAAACTCAACTTGATTTTTTGAGGAAGGAACATTCTATGCAATACATCATTTTGCCCTTTTTTTCTGTATAGTTTGCCACTATAGAAGGCTGTTTACCACTTATGTAAAGATCATTTCTCTACCTGCCTTCTGAGTTCAATGCTAGCCTCAGATCCTGCAGCCTGGCCTTAGATGGCCCCCATCTTCCTGTGGCCTACCCATGTTACACTTCTGCTCATTGTCCACTAGTGGGAGGCTATTTGGGCTATCAAAGCCCAAGCCAGCATAGGGGAAGCCATAAAGTGTCTCATCGACAGAAGCGTTGAACTCAGGACACTGGAAGTAAAAGGGTGTTTTACTGGAAAGAGCTAAAATTAAACTTTGGATTTTCTTGACTGCTTTCCATTGGTGAAGTTTAGTAGCAGCATTATCATAGGGTTCCTCTGAGAAGGCAGGGTATGCTAATGTGTTTTCCTCAACAGGATAGTCAAAGAGTGAGTGTGTTAGACACATGGAATAATCCAATAAAACTGCCCTATATTTCCTTATTAGGTTAACCACTCACTCCTTTTGATATCTCAGTATAAACGGCTATCATCTTCCTCTCCCAAGGCAAGATAACAGTTTTACACATGTCCTAGTCATTGCTTTAGAAACAATATCTACTATTTATTGAACTCTTTGTTATATGTCAGTCATGCCTGAAAGAAAGTATTGTAAGCATTCCTTCAGCTAATCACCAGCAAGTGATATGCACTTGAGTATAGTATATGCTAATATTTTTATTAGCTTGTTTTCATAAATAGGAGCCAAGCAGCAGAGTTTGATCATGGCCTTGGGTCACAGAGCTTTAAAAATAAAAAGATCCATTCAAATCTGAAAATATCCTGTGCAAATAACTGAACTCCTAATTACAATTTGCTATTACTAAAATATTTAATAACACATCTAATAAGAAAGGCCAGTAGATTTTAAGAATGCAACCTATTTTTGCTCATGGTAGTGGGTGTCCATTCTCACTCTGAAAGTCATTCGGCTGCTTATCCCGCAGCAATGAGCAAACACTTGGTTTAAAACTTGAAGAACACTTTGTTTCAATCTCTAGCTTGTACATATATCTTAACATGAGCGGGTTTTCTATGTGTTGTTTATAGTTTGGAGGTTATAACTTTTAGTTCAAGAAAATCTTAACTGAGTAAGCAGTTTGGGAAGAAAAACAGAAAGAGGGGGTGTTAGGAGACAGAGAGAGGCTTTTTCTTACAAGAAATAGAAAGGAAAGAAGCCAAGCAAGTCAATAACATTTTCATCAACTTTCACTTGTGGAAATGTAAAAGCCTCACACTGTTGCACAGATGTTGTGCTTGCCCAAATCCCTTCCCACCTTTGAGAGAGAGAGACAGAAAGAGAGCGAACACGTGCACGGTAATAAAGATGAAGCCAGACTTCCACTCAAATTTGAATTTGTGTAGCTGCTGAGAAAGACTGGAATGGTAGAGTGCCCCCATGCAACTGCATTTTATAAACTGTGCCCCAAATTTTTGGAATGAAAATCCTGGTAAATTAGATTTTGTTCCTCAGTACCACACAGCCGTTGAAAATGTACCTATCTGTGATCTGTCCCTCCTAGGGTAACTAAGAAATATTACCTGGCTTAAGACCTGCATTTTAATTCATTGTCATGCATATATCCTCTTTACAATGCACTTATTTCTGAACTAGGCAGATAAGGAAGCTATAATAAAGAGTCAAAGGCCTTTGGATGGATATTGTTTCTGAGATGAAAATCTGGTTTTAAGTAAGGAAATCCAACCTAGTCATACGAAGGACTTATGTAACATATGTAATGTGATGTTGCTTTTAAATAGTTGTGATGTTTCCTGTTTTGTTACTAATGTTTAGCTAATATTGAACTAATGTTTAAGACTACACACTCATTATTCCGAGGTGTATGTTCTTAGTGATACAGACAGCTAACAAATGAATATTATTCATCTTTGGTAACTGATTTTTTTTTTGAGAGAGAGAGAATTAGTGTGCCAGGGCCTCAGCCACTGCAATCGAACTCCAGGCTCCTAGTCCTAGTATGTGTGTCTTTGTGCTTGCCTCACCTTTATGCATCTGGCTTATGTGGGATCTGGAGAGTCAAACATGGGTCCTTAGACTTCTCAGGCAATCACCTTAACCACTAAGCCATCTCTCCAGCTCCAGTAATTGATTTCTGTTCTCTTTATCTACCTATACTTATTCTTGTTACTTTTTGCATAATGTATGTTTGTGTGAGGGGGTATGCAGCATGTATACATGGTTATATGTGTGCAGTTATGCATGTCCATGTATGTGCATGTGGAGGCCAGAAGTTAATGTCAGGTACCTTCCTCGGTTTCTCTCTACCTTATTATTTTTTTTTTTTTTGAGATAAGGTCTCACACAGAACCTAGAAATCATCAACTTCACTAAACAAATCATCCAGCAAACCCTATGGATCCTCCTGTCTCTGTCTCCCTAGTGTTGGGATTATAGGTTACCACCACACCAGCTTTTATGTGAGTAGTGGGGATCTGAGCTCAAGTCCTCAGGTTTACAACATCAAGCATTTTATTTATTGAACAATCACCCCAACCAGTATATTTTCTTTTTCTGTTGCTGAAATATTCCCCTCTTGCCAGTCTTCCATGGAAATCAAGAAATATATTTAATTCCAGACAGATGCACCACCTTTGTGCATCAGGCTTACATAGGGAATTGAACCTGGGTTCTTTGGTTTTGCAGGCATGCACCTTAATTTCTAAGTCACTTCTGCAGCCCTGCATACCTTCTTATTCAAGTAAGTTTATCAAGTGATAATTAGCACACTCAAACCCTTGAAGATGTTACAATATCAGATTGAGCTTCTTTTAGATAGAAGATGTGGGTGGTTTATAAAAAAATAGTGAGGATGTTTACTTAATGCTTTTATTTTTGTATTTTTTGCATCCTATCAGTATCTTAGTATAAAATACATAAAAGTAAGCAAGATATGGTAGCACATGTCTAGCTATAATCCCAGCACTCAGTAGGCCAAGGCAGAAGGATCATGAGTTCAAGGACAGACTGGTCAAAAGAGTGAAACTCTGCCTCAAATAAATACATACAAACAAACCACAAAACTTAATGACATTCAAATAGTGTTCTCGTGTTCACAAAACACTGGAGGTTTATTTGGCAGTCAGTTTGGAAACAAAAATCAGAGTCCTCATTTGTGATTCAGAACAATATATCATAGAACAGTTAAATGTTTAAAAGATATTTATGAAGTTAAGCTCAGCATAACGGCACATTCCTATAATCCAAGGAATTGAGAGACAGAAGATGAGTCATCCTTTATGAGTTTAAGACCAGCCTGGGCTACGAGAGACCTTGTCTAATTAAAAAAAATAAGAAAAATAATAAAAATAAAAGCTATTATTCAGTTAAATAAATGTAAATGCCAGCATGTAGAGTCAATAAGAACAAAGATCTTTCTTACCATGGGAAATGTAGATTCTATAAAGTAATACAGAAATGTCATAGACCGCAAGAAATTTTTCTGTATTCAAAAGATTCAGTGATAAATATTAATATTTACATATTGATCTTCACATTTTTAAAACATTTACTTATACACATAGTTATAGATATAAAATGATCTTGGGGATATTAATTTATGGAAGCAAAGAACACTAGCAAATTGAAAATGTTAAGTAAACAGTGAAGTGACTGGTATGAACATGTGGTTATGTTTACTAATGTGCAAGAAAGGAAGAAAATATCAGGCATTTATGCAAATGACCAACAATTTAAGAATACTAGTTGAAGGGTTGGACAGATGACTTAGAGTTAAGGTACTTGCCTGTGAAGCCTAAGGACCTAGGTTTGACTCCCCAAACCCATGTAAGTCAGATGCATATGGTGGTACATGCATTTATTTGTTAGCAGTGGCTAGAGGCCCAGGTATACTCATTCTCTCTCCCAAATAAATAACTAAATAAATAAATAAATAAATAAATAAATAAATAAATAAACTGTTTTAAAACATTAACTCATCTTTTCTACAGTTTTCCTTCCAGGAAATGTAAAATCGATTCATATATGACTGTGATTGGTCAATTGTAAATGTACATTCACCACACATTTATATGATGAGTATGTGTCTATTTAAAAAAGGGAAACAATGGGAAAGTTTATTTATTTATTTGAAAGCAAAGAGAGATAGAGAGGAGAGAGATAGAAAGGGAGAATGGGTGTGCCAGGACCCCTACCCTTGCCAAACTAACCTCCAAATCTTTGCCCCACTGCAAGCACCTGGCTTTAAGTGAGTCCTAGGGAATTAAACTCTGGTCACTAGGATTTGCAGGCAAGGGGGTAAATTTATTAAACTCAGTGAAAAAGAGCATGGGGACCTTGGATAAAAAGAAATACTTTCCTCAGCTATATTTTCTGTTCTTCTACAATTGGCATTACCTTTCTATTAAAATAAAGAAATTCAAGGTCCTCATGTTCATGTTCAGATACATTGCAGGGCTCTGACCAATGCTGTCCAGTTGAGCAAAGGCTTTATCTTCAACCCATGTTTGCAGTTTGTTCATACCATATTGTATACCTAACATGATGTGATGAAGGGCTACAGGTTTTGTAATAATGTCACAGAGACTTCACTATTCTGTCTTAATTTACTCTTTACTGAACACACCAAGAACCTACATATATGGAGTTGGGCCCACAGTGGAGTTAGAAATATCATCCAGGACAAAACAACATGGTTTTTGGAAGCTCTAAATTAACCTGAAGGATTAATATAAAATATAACAGATTTTATTTAATTGGTCTTTAAAGTTATTTTGTTTACAGAAGCACACTTTAATCTGTGGTGTGTGAGAATGTACTGAACCCTAGACAGAGGCTAGGCAGATGACTCAGCAGTTTAAGGTGCTTGCCTAGAACGTACTGGTTGGAATTCAACTAGCCAGCAATCATGTAAAGCTGGACACTGAGTGATGCATCTATCTGTGATCCAAACACCTTAGGGTAATGAGAAGCAAAACCAGGAGAATTCTGAAGCTTGTGGGTCAGGTAGACTGGTGCACACGAAGCAAAGAAGCATAAAAAATGGGTATCAGTGTTTAGAGGGCAGCTTGGTGGGCATAACATATCCATTTAGCCAGACAACAGTAGTTGTTACTCCCCTAGGTTTTACAACCTCCCCAGCAGTAGACTTTTAACTAGGTTTTCAATACCAGGCATATATTTCCTCCTGTAGAGTGGCCTTTCAATTCAATCAGAGAGAAGTTGGTTTCCCATATAACAGACATTTCACGATCACACCAGTTGGCACATTTGGCCTGACTGGACAGCTGTAAGGCTTTCAGGGTCCATTTCTTGTTAACACTGTTGCTGACTTCTCTCTTCCAAAAGGCTGTGCATGCTGCACAGCTTTTCCCAGTATTCTGACAGTATATAAGAGGCTAATAAAAAGATTCATGGGGCTGGAGAGATGACTTAGCAGTTAAGGTGCTTGCCTGTGAAGCCTGAGGACCCTGGTTCAATTCTCCAGGTCCCAAGTAAGGAAGATGCACATGGTGGCACATGCATCTGGAGTTCATTTGCAGTAGCTAGAGGCCCTGGCACACCTATTCTATCTCTCTCTTTCTAATAAATAAATAAAAACAAATCTGTAAAAAAGAAGATTCATGAACTTGTGATGAAAATCACAACCACCACGTTGAAGAAATTTTGTCAGTATCTTGCTAATTATGCTCATACATGTTTCTTAAGAATCTCTGTCAAGAATGTTCATTCCTACAAAGTCTGTCATAGTAAAAATATGGAAATAAAGAAATAGCAATGGAGATCCTGTCACAAGTAGGGTGAGTGGGGAGGACAAACACCTCATGTAAACTGTGGCATGTACAATCTCAATACACACACACAGTCTCCTGGGTTGGAGAGATGGCTTAGCAGTTACAGCATTTGCCTGTAAAGCCAAAGGACTTAAGTTCACTACCCCAGGACCCACATAAGCCAGATGTATAAGGTGGCACATGAGTCTGGAGTTCATTTGCAGTGGCTAGGGGCCCTGGTATGCTTCTTCTCTCTCTCTTCTCTCTCTCTCTCTCTCTCTCTTTCTCTTTCTTGCGCACGTGCGCATGTTCCCTCAATCTGTATCTCAAATAAATAAATAAAATGAAATAAAAAATAAAAAATAAAAATAAATATCCTGGAGGAAAAAGTAATTTCTAGGGAGGAATAGGCTTGTATGAGGGAGAGAGAATTGGTTTTTAGTTAGTTTGTTTGTTTTTTATTTTTTTTTTTTGGTTTTTGGAGGCAGGGTCTCACTCTAGCCCAGGCTGACCTGGAATTCACTATGCCATCTCAGGGTGGCCTTGAACTTATGGAGATCCTCCTGCCTCTGCCTCTAGAGTGCTGGGATTAAAGTTTGTGCCACCACACCTGGCTTTTATATTTTGATATGAAAATGTGAATTTATAAATAGGTATTTATTTTCAAGGTATGGAGCATTATATAAATCCTTGAACTACAGATACTGAAACCCTTGACATTACTGAAGCCATAGAGCTACTTTTACAAGTGGGAAACCTTCTGTATTGTACTGGAAACAAACATATTTCTCTAAACAAAACTTACAACTGGACCACAGACATACAAAAATTAGCAGAGGTGCTGGAGAATGGTTAAGGCCTGCAAAGCCAAAGGACTTTGGTTCAATTCCCCAGGACCCATGTAAGGCAGATGCACAAGGTGGTACCAGCATCTGGAGTTCATTTGCAATGGCTGAAAGGTCTGGTGTGCCCATTCTCTCTCACTCTCTCAAATTAATAAATAAAATTAAAATATTTTGAAAAACATCAGCAAAGAATGCTAATGAAATGCACAGTGAAATATAGTTTTGTGCCTGTCAGAACAATTGTAAAGAACAGTTGTAAAGACAGAAGATTGGGGAAGCTGTGGAGGGCATGGAGCAAAGTCCTGTTTCTAAGTTGGGGGAAAAGAAACTTCTGAAGTATTAGAAGTGTGTAGATGCCAGGAGAGAACATAAAGTAGAAAGAGAGAATGTTTCAGTGGTATCTGACAAGGCAAGAGAAGGACATCAGCAGGAAGGTGTTTCTGTATCAACTCACGATCAATATGATGTTCTCCTGAAGAGGAGTGTCAGCATGGGACTTAGGAAGAATGTCTCGAGATTCCACTCAGCCTGAGTCCCAGGCAGCCCAACACTCACAGTAACCATAGCAATGGTTTTTGTTCTGTAGCTTCTTTATTTGTAAAATCAGGAAAACTGAAATTTGTTGTTTCATTGTGAGGATTAATGATTGCTGGTGACAGTTCTTAGGACACCGCCCCTCATATAGGAAGACTCAGTAACATCCTGCACTGACAGAATGTAAGGAGTAAATTCAGGAAACAAGCCAGCTGACGGGGACATGTGTATTGGACAAGACTTCTCAGAATATTGTTGAAGATAGTTTTGAATTTATGTATCAGGCTTGACAATAGGTTAAGTGACCAAGATTTATTTTTTCAATCTTCAAAGTTTCTTTCTAAATCTGAAAAAATGTATTTAACCTTAAATAAGTTTATTTATTGACAGAAATTTAAATAAGCTTAATTCTTCATGAATGTTCACTATTGAGAAATAGGGAGTAATTTTCCCCACTATTTTTTTCTTGAGATTCTAGGTATTATCATTAATGTAAAACTGTAAACTATTATACTTATCTAGAAATTCCAAGTAAATAAACTAACTGAAAGCTATTTAGAGTAGTGACAGTTTCAACAAGGATGCAAGTGAAAAAATCAAATATTAATTCATGTCCAGCAATATAGATAACAATAATTTTATCTTATACATAATACAATGAAAATAACTAGTTTTGAAATAAAAAAGCAAGATACTAAGTCTACATGGAGACAATTACTAGATTATCTTGACAATAAAATTTAAAACAGAATAAATGAAAATAGCTACTTTTCATAACAGATGATAGTGATATAAAGCTGAACAATATTTAAAGATATGACATTTATGATGACAAAGTGTAATATCAATTCTATCCAATTTAATGCACAGCTATAATGTAATTCTCATCAGAATCATGCAACTTTAAAAATAAATTTGAAAAAAATTATTCTAAAATTTGTATGGAAAACTAAACATATGAGATTACTCGTGTCATTTTCACAATAGTTACAAAGAATATGTCACATTCATATAATCTTAAAACACTGAACATGTAAGAACAAGAAGAGTAAAATGCTGGCCCCAAACCTAAAAGGTAATTAAATAGTAGAAATTCCAGTGTAAATATATAAGGGAAGCTTAAGAACACAACATACAATAAGAAATGGTCTTTCCTACAAGTAAAGCATGATTAGTTACTTAACAAATGGTGTTGAGGAAACTAGATAGCATTTTTAAAAGTTTTTCTGCCTGATAAAGCAACCTGAAATAACATTGACATAAGAAAGTTTTCAATGACACATGGGAATATTTCACTCATTTTAAGGGACCCTTCCTGAACATATCTATAACACTTGACAGCTCTGGGGGTTTTCTTGTGTGTTTGATAGTGAACATTTGGAAAAAAACAAAACAAACAAACAAAAAAAAACTTTGATTCCCTAGTGGTTAAAAGTCCAGATGCACAATTCTTTCTCTATGCATCTTGAGTTCATTTTCAGTGGCTATATAAGTCCTATATATTTTTATACCCATTCTTTCTATATCTGCCTCTGTCTTATACACTTTATATATATATATATATACATACATACATATATATATATATATATATATATATATATATATATTTTTAAAGAAGGTATGCTTTAATTCCAGCACTTGGGAGGCAGAGGTAGGATTGCTGTGAGTCAGAGACCACCCTGAGACTACATAGTGAATTATAGGTCAGCCTGGACTACAGTGAGACCCAAGACCCTACCTTGAAAAACCAAAAAGAAGGTACACACTTTTTCCTACAGCTGCCCACCTGCTCTTAGGTTTGTTGACTTGGTGCATGAAGAGTAGTTTTCTCTCACCTTGGAGCTTAGTTCTAATCCTAACACTCAATGAATCTAGCTTCTATATGTTTAAAGGGTTAAAGAAAACCATGTTAGGTAATGTGACAAACAGTCCTGCCACTCTTGGTAAACTAATTCCATAGGTTTAAACATATGATTCAGGGGCTTAGAAAGATGGCTCAGTGGTTAAGGTGCTTACCTACAAAGCCAAAGGACCCATGTAAAGCCATATTCACAAGGTGGTACATGCATCTGGAGTTCATTTCCAGTGACTAGTGGCCCTAGCATGCCCTTTCTCTCTTTCTCATAAATAAATCTGGGCATAGTGGCACATGCCTTTAATACCAGCACTTGGGAGGCAGAGGTAGGGGGATAACCATGAGTTTGAGGCTACCCTGAGACTACATAGCGAATTCCATCCAGGTCAGCCTGGACTAGAACAAGACATTACCTCAAAAAAAGAAATTATATATATATATATAATAAACATATGACTTGGGTATTATCAAAAATTGTTTGGATGCTTAAGAATTCTATAACATATGAAGTATAGTCATGTGATCAAACTTTCCAACCAGAAAAGAAACCCCCTTGCCAGCTTCTACTTGGCATTCATGCTGTTTGTACAACCCTGCTGAGAAACACGTCTTCACCTCTTCTTGAGTGGTCACCACTCACACTGTTGGGCAGTCAATACTAGCATTCCCATAGTTCTCCAGTCCTTTCCTTTCTTTTCAGTTAAGTGTTAGACTAAATTCACTTCTCCAAATAATTGAGAATGGATTATCCTCCACCAACTGTCTTGATAATAAACATGCGGTACATTTACACAATGGAGTTCTATTCAGCGGTAAAGAAAAATTATGAAATTTGCAGGGAAATGGATGGAACTGGAAAGGATGACGCTAAGTGAGGTAACACAGGCCCAGAAAGGCAGACATCACATGTTCTTTCTCATATGTGGATCCTAGTTACAAACCTATAGACTTGTGGGTGAGCTGGAACCAAAAGTCGGTAGCAGAGGCCAGTGAGCTAGGAAAGGGCTAAAAGGGAGGGAGGAAAGGGAAGGACTTAAGGGGATGGTATTATATATATGTAAGTAGAAGAACAGATTACAGGGAGCAGAAAGGCCTAAGCAAGGAAAAGGGAAGAGAATGTATAAAAGAAGGGTGGTGGGGGAGGGATCAATCAAAATTCAAGATATTCTGAATAAGACTTATGTAAACCTACTTTTTTGAATAATGGCACATCCAGAGCCATAGATTGTAACTAGAAAATTTTCAGTGCCAGGGATGGGATACCTTCCAGTGTGTTGTTGGCCAGGGAGGTCCCCGTTGCCTCCAAAACATTACAGGCTATGGCCAAGGCCCTTGGTTTCCCTTAAGAAACAGATAGTAAGACCCTATTGCTGAAGACCTTACTTGCCTGAAAGGCATGGTCACTGAGAAAGCAAGCTGGTGCTGAGCAGAAAATCTTCTCCCTGTAGATCAGCCAACTGAAAGCTGGAAAAAGCTGCACTGCATGCAGCCCTTTGGGAGACAGAAAACAGTGAACACTGGAAACCTCAAGTTGGGCCAGACAGGCCAAATGACTGAACAAGTGCAACAGAGGCAGGTCTGTTCTGGGGGAAATCAACTGCTCTCTAATTGGACTGAAGGCTCACTCTATGGAAGGGAATACAGGCTTGGTACTGAAAAACCTAATCGAAAGCCTATGGCAGGAAGGTCATGAGCCTTAGGGGTATAAAGCCTGCTCTTGTCTGGCTAAAGGTATATATTATTCACACCAAACTGCCCTGAAAGCACTACACTTAATGTTCATATTCACATGTTTGAGATGGAGTTATTCTCCTGATTCAAAATTACCACTTAAAATTTATGTTGAAATAAATTCTTAAGATATTTTTAAATAACAAAGATAACAGGAAACAGAAACATTAAAAAAAAATTTCCAAGACTCATATCTTACTCTTAAGATGGAGAAAAATATCCATTACCATCATACATAGTTTCATCTTTGGATGTGTGAATGCAAACATTTGGTTCTACGCATTCCTCTAAACTTAAGAGAAACAAAGCTAGGGGAACCACCTTTGAGAATAACTAAAATTAATATATTAATTACTTACAACATACCCACATGGATACTCTTCAGACATCAATAGTCATGTCTCACTAATACAAGTGATGGTGCTTGAATTATTTTGGTTGACTAAAAGGATAATGAAGTTAGAGCAGCCCCAATTAGTGGCACATATTCATCGCCAGACAGCACTCTAAGTTCTCCTAAATTCCTCCATCTTTAGCCCAGAAAGCAGTGATCTTATTCACTTATTTTGATAGCAAGCTTCTAAATTCAAATTGACCAATCATCTGTATAGTTATTCATTTATTATTCTCATCCTTGAGAGGACTTAACCTTAGGGAGGAGGAGAATCTTAATCATCATTCCTTCACCGTTAGACAACATTTTATTGACACAGAATTGGAAGAACATCAGTAGCTGCTGAATGGATATGCTAGAAAATGAAGGGAAGGAACAATGAGAAGGAAACATAATCCTTTGGTATGTCACTTGTCCACATAGTGTTGCCAGATAGTCCCAACGCACATGCAATTCATTTTGCCTGGGTTGGTGGGTCTGTAATGGCCTCCTACCCATAGGACAAATATTTTTTCCAATCTTTTATTTTCCTTGGTAGACTTTTCGTAGTATTACTTTCCTTCTCATAGGAATATATGACAAAGAAAGCTTCTATGTGGATAGACTTCACAAGTAAAGAGACCCAGGGAGTTATATAGTAGCATACTCACCATGGTTTTTCTCTAAGGAGTATCTAGCCCACTCCAGGAAATACATACTATGGTGTCTCAAGTTTCCCTCCATTTCCACTTAGTCGTTCATCACATACGATGTGTTACTTAAAAAAAATATTTATTTGTAAGGAGGAAGAGAGAGATTAAGAGAGAGCGTGCCAGGACTTCTTGCCACTACAAATAAACTCTAGGTGTATGCGCCACTTTGTGCATCTGGCTTTATGAGGGTACTGGGGAGTCAAACACAGGACAGCAGGTTTTTTTAAACAATCATCTTTACATGCCAAGCCATCTCTCCAGGTCCAGATCTGCCATTTTAAATAGGTTGGGCCTTTCCTAACTTGTTAGCTTCACTCTCCAAAGAAACCAGACTGTCAGAAAAAAAGTAGAAAATAAAAATTTGGAATCTTGGACCCTCAGTTCTAGTTAAATGTCTTTATGTTAATATAAAAAAGAATTGCAGCTGGAGAGATGGCTTGGTGTTTAAGGCACTTGCTTGTGAAGCTTAGAAACCCGTTTGAGGCTCCAGGTCCCATGTAAGACAGACACACAAGGTGATGCAAGTGCTCAAGGTCACACATGCACACAAGGCAGCACACTGGTCTGGAGTTTGATTTCAGTGGCTGGAGGTCCTAGCATGCCAATTATCTCTCCTTCCCTCCCTCCATCTCTGTCATAAAATAATTACTAAAAAAAAGAAAAGACAAGAAAGAAAAAGATTCAGAAGGCCAAGTTAGGAGGATCACTGTAAGTTCAAGGCCATCCTGGGAGTACAGAGTAAGTTCAAGGTTAGCCTGGGCTAGAGTGAGACCCTACCTTGGAAAAACAAAACAAACAAAAAGGAATATATATTCTAGAGCAAATGACTGTCATTTCTAATGTATATAAATCAAATCATGTGAGTGAATGATGTATTTCTAAGTAGTAAGAAAGTTAAGCTCTTCCAAATTTAATTTTCTCACCTATTACCTAGTTTACTACTAGGCAAATGGATCACCTAGGTGTGGAAACATACCCCTTTCGATATCACCTATTGTCAGCATCTGTTCAGAAAACTGAATACTCATGTCCAGACGTGTTCCCTGTAACACCAATGCAAATGTTTCCAAAATCCAAATAGTTCCCAGTGCTTCCTTACAAACGTCATTCTCATGAAAACACATTATGATTTCCATGAATGCAGGAAAAACAGGAGTATTTAACCAACAATTATAAAGGGATATGATATTTTTTTTCATGCACACTGACATTCCTTCTGCCCCTCCTGTTTACATGATAAGGGCAATGCCTCAGTGTGAGTCATATGGAAAATCGTCAGTTTGGAAAACTATGTTCCCTTTGTTCCTAGAGAATCTTCATGGCTAGAAAAGGTGACATAGAATGTCCTAACACTTGTTCCAGAGGGCAGTTTTACAAAAGTTGTAAAAGGCAATTTTTGGAAGTATCATGTGCAATTAAGATAATGCTTCAGTGTACCTGTAGAGATATTAATGAACTCTCAGTAGGGCATTATTAAGTTCACGGTTAGCAGTAATTTCAGTCTTAGTTCTTATTAAGCTTCATTGATACGGACCCCCCCACACACACACCTTGCCAAAGGGAAAATGGTTGAGCAATCCTTTCAGGCTTATTCTTTGAAGTGTTGCTCCCTTCATATTTTAATTATATCCTCCATAGACAACATCTCTTCTTATTTTAGTATGGCCAGGCAGCAGTTCTGATTTTTAGCAGTATTTATTTCCAAGTACTGAAAGATGACTAAAACTTTTTAATTGGTTTTAAATCTGTAATTTTCTACAACTTTACTCACAATGGAGATCATTACCAGTTACTGTAGCTCTTTTCTCCCATCACATTTAATTTCTTCAATTGTATATCCCTAATTACTGTCAATATTCTCTGAATTGAATGTAATCATTTTCTTCAGATTCAAGTAGTTCTGTGTGTGAACCACAAATCATATTTGTCACAGCATATGTTTAATAGAATGGTAGCTATAAGAGTTTGCATTATTACTGATTTGCTAAGAGTTTTACATGGTTCAAATATTGGGATGTGAAGATGTTTACATATATAATCTCATGAATATTTTCAAAAATGTTACTGAGTATAAATATCACAGCCATATTCCCTCTTTTGTCAACCCAGTGTCCACTGGCCTTGCTTTTGGTTACAGTTCCTGATTTGTCTTGAGGAATCAGTCCCTACTGCCCACCCCATATTCTTATCCCTGACTTCCTCTGGTCTAGATAGAAATGACTGTATTCAGTATCCAGCCACTGGCCTGTGTGATGCATGTTGGCTTACTGATTGCAACAGGATTGATGCAAGATGAGCTACAGCCCAATCCAGACCACTTGAACAAGTGAAAGGCAATATCAAGGTTTGAGCACAACACCTAGGTAAAAGAAAAATGTTTTGCTTGAAATAACTGAGAGGAAATATTACCAAGTTATAATCACTGGTGATGAAGAGGAATAGGAGTTTTTCTAGGGGAAGGTTGAAAATTCTAGATATCTTATACATCTCATAGATGATGAATAGAACAAGACTAAACATAAAATGTTGCCTAGAGCTTGCTTCATCTCACTTTTTAGTAGGTGATAGAAAATAAGTGAGGGGGGACAATAAAAAACAGGATCCTTGGTGATAATCAGAAATTAAATAGTGACAACTGATGCACCTGTTATCATGCTAGACAAATTCCCAACCCATGAAAAGGGTCATCTACATGACCCTAACATAGATCACAGCATAAAGCTCAACAAAATGAAGATACTTACATGATATCTAACACACCATGCTGAGCTATCTGCTGAGAGGGGCCTCCAGGTTACACAGGGGAAGAAAGTACCTGCGTGGACAGTGTAGAAATTGGCTCCCTGAGGCCTTCTGCAGATGGCAGACACATTTTATCTCATGTTCTATGAGTTAATCAGTGATAGTACCTTGGAGGATGTTCACTCCCAATGTGATGCCACCCTTTACATCAGGTACACACTTAACTCCAGGGCTGGGGAGGGGACAAGAACCGGCAGGCATATGGTACTTAGGATGGCCAAGTCTTTCCCAACTGTCTGTGAAATACCTCGGGCTTGTAACAGCACTGGTCTCTACTATTAAACCATATATGAAGAAACAAGACCTAAACAAAGCAAAGATTTCTTCCAGTGTTTTCATATTTATTAAATATGATCCTAGTCTAGATGTCATTCTGGTTTAGTTTCCCTACCCTAATGGCTGAATTTTGAGATATTTTCCAGCAATGTAAATATCAACTCTGCAGGCAGGGTTTTCATCTTCAGTACTACTGACATGCAGAGCCAGATAACCCTGTGTGGGGGAGAGGGATCATCAAGTGTAACTTAAGATGTTTAGCAGCACCTGGGACCTGCAGCCTCTAATGTTAGTAACATTTTCCCCAACTGCCACATCAGAAATATCTTCTAGAACTGAAGATGGAGCTCAGTGGTAGTGTTTGCCTACCCTATGGGAGATCCTGGCTTTGATCCCCACAACCTGAAGAAGAAAAAAAAAAAATAGCCAACACCACAAACATCCTCCTTTATATATGAAGGATGAGAGAAGGAAGTTGGTCAGAAAAAAAAAAAAAAAAAACCTTTAGTTGAGGACCATCAAGCTAGAAGTCTTATAAAAATAAAATGTAAAGTGGGCATGGTGGCACATGCCTGTAATTCCTAGTTGTTAGTTTCTTGTGCCTTCCAGCAACATTCTGTCCCCTGGACTCTCAGAAAAATTCACCATGACAACACATGAAATGCTTAGCCTTTATGGTATGGGGATAAACTTCTTCCATAGGAGATAATTATTTGGAAGGTAAAGGAAATGAACTCAAATGATGTTATTTCTGACAACCCTTTTCAGTGGTCGTTTAGGATGGTTGAAATAGACTTTCTCAGTTAACCCATGATTCTAGTCAACTTCAAGGTATGTTCTATGTTAATTACAATTTTCAAAAAGTAAGAAGAGGGCTGGAGAGATGGCTTAAAGGTTAATGTGTTTGATTGCAAAGACTTAAGACCTAGGTTCAATTCTCCAGTACCCTCGTCAGCCAGATGAACAAGGTGATGCATGTATCTGGATTTTGTTTGCAGTGGATAGAGGCCCAGGAATGCCCATTCTCTCTCTCCCTCTTTCTCTCTCTCTCTCTCTCTAAAATAAATAATTTTTAAAGTAAGAAATTAAGGAAATATACTTCACTAGCATATCATCAAATGCCATAAAATCTTTGCTAACATTTTATAAGACACTTTGGGGATCAAGAAAAACAATAGGACCATTCATTCTTTCATATAAGAAAACAGGGTTGGAAAAATGGCTTAGCAGTTAAGGGGTTTGCCTGTGAAGCCAAAGGATCCTTGTTTCATTCACCAGGACCCACATAAGCCAGATGCACAAGGAGCACATGCATCTGGAGTTCGTTTGCAAGTGGCTAGAAGCCCTGGAATGCCCATTCTCTCTGTGTCTGCCTCCCTTCTGTCTCTCTACTTGCAAATAAATAAATAAACATTAAAACAAAAAAGAAAACAAGTGTAGGTGTTTCAGAAAGTGAGAGTAGGGCTGGGGCTATAACTCAGTCCATAAAACGCTAGACTTACAAGCATGTGTTTGATTCACAGAACACACATGAAAAAGCCAGGCATTGTGGCATGTATTAAATCCCAGTGCTAGGGAGAGATAGATAGGAGGAACCCTGAAACTTCTTGGCCAGCCTAGACTACTTAGTGAGTCCCAGAATATTTTTTAATTTTTTGTTTACTTTTTATTTATTTATTTAAGAGTGACTGACAGAAACAGAGTAAAGGAGGCAGATCAATAGAGAATGGGCATGCCAGGGCCTCCAGCCTCTGCAAACAAACTCCAGATGCATGCACCACCTTTTGCATGTGGCTTCTGTGGGTCCTAGGGAATCGAGCCTTGAACTGGGTTCCTCAGGCTTCACAGGCAAGCGCTTAACCGTTCTGCCACCTCTCCAGGCTGAGTCCCATAATTTTAAGAATCTGTCTCATAACAGGTGTATGGTGTCTGTAGAACACCCCCCAAGGTCGTCATCTGACCTCCACCTGCATGTGCACACATGTGTATATCTGTACATACCTGAATATGCACATGCATAAAAATAAAACAAAAACAAGACAGTGAGAATAAACATTCACTGATGCTTGTTCCCTAAAAAAAGGGTTACTTGACAAAAATAATCATTCTCTCTTCCCTTATAAAAGAAAAATAAACTAAATGTTTTATATTAAGCTTTTATGTGCTTCATACTGACGGCAAGCAGAGACTTATCGTAATACAAAAAGGACACATCATAAGATTTCGATATGTGAAATAGTTTCTTATTATTTGATTCAGATAATATAATATATCAATAGAGGTTAGCCATTTTTTAATTCGCAATTCATATGCACTACAGACACAGTAATTAATGGGATCTATATATGCTTGAGGGTGCTCAGGATTTAAAGAGTGCATGAGTAACTCTGTGAGTACATTCATGCCTTGTTACAAACTCAATAGGAAATAGAATTCAAAATGTTTACAAATGATATCTGACCCATAATCATTCTTTCCAAAGAATATTTATTCTAACCTCAGGATTACTGTTACTTGGGAACTACTTTGGTGAGGAGCACTGTTCTAATAATGTGCAAAAAGATCACCACTGAAAAATGAACAATTCTATAATGCTGAAAGTCTGGAAAAGGTATAACCAAGAGGTGTTATTTCTACCTAGGAGAGAGGAGGCAGGGGTCCTTTAGACAAGGAGCAAAGAAAAGGTCCTTCCCGGTGAGGAGCAATGGGGAAGATCAATGCATAGAGGTATGAGAACATGATAATGCCTTTAAAGACATGAAAGATCCTGGTCTAGCTGGCGGGCAAAATCTATACTTCCATTCGATTTACATTCAGAGCAAAGGATGTGGCAAGATGATGAAAGAAACAAAACTATTACCCATCTAAATTTATTTGGTGTCTACACTTGTTGTAATTATTCTTTCAGACTAATAAAATATTTCTACCAAACATTATTGTACTCTTGGAAGAATATATAGCGGATATACAAACAGAACTCTCAAGAGCTACTAAATCCCAAATACCTCATGTGTAAAGACTGTCTAAGAAGCTCTTTCATTCAGCTGCCTGCAACACTCATTGAGGACTCAAGCAGACCATGCACCACTGATTCTTCAACAAGGTCTCTGCAGCAGCGGGTTTTCATTGTCCCACTGAAGTAGGCCATTCCCTGCTGCTAAGGAATAAAGGATGTGTTTGCTTTGATAAGGTCATTCCTACCAGAGCTCCACTGAGCATGGGTATTGGGATAAGAAGGGAAATTGAGTATGTGTCTCTCCATTTTCTCTTTGCCCTTTTTAGCTCCTAAGTGGATAGGTTTAAAAAGAGAAGAGATGAGAAGAAAGAAAAGAAAAGAAAAGAAAAGAAAAAATAAAAGAAAAGAAAAGAAAAGAAAAAAAAGAAAAAGTCTTAGCCATAGATACATAGTATAGTGATGTTCACCTAGGGTTAACATTCTTACAACATTATTGTGTGTGCATCGACAAATACCAAATGTAAAATTTCCAAGTTATTTTTCAGGCTGGAATAGCCTAGTAGGTCCTCTTTACTGTGCATTTTTGGAAATGTTGATATGTTCTGGTTTCCACTTTGGTTACCATATCATCTTCCAATTATGATGATTGTATCTTTTTTACATGTAATTGCATTTCTGGTCCACTGCTCCCTGTGGAGACTGAGGGGAGAGGATGCCATTGGTAACCGCACTGTTGGCTATGTATTAACAAGTTTGCTCCAGGAAGGATTTTTTTTTTTTTTTTACCAGAACTGTTAATCTCCTCCATAATGCAGGGCTTTATATCAAAGGATAGACTTTGTCCCTTTCCTGATCTTCCTTCTCCTTTTGTTTTATATGTTTTACTTATTTATTTTCAATAGAGAGGGAGAGAATGCATGGGCATGCCGGACAGCCTGTCACTACAAACAAACTCTAGGTACATGTGTCCACTCTGTGTATCTGCATTTGTGTGGGTATTGAGGAATTGAACCTGGGCTGCCAGGAATTGCAAGCAAGTGCCTTTAACCACTGAGGCATCTTCCCCAGCTCTTCCTTCTCCTTTAGACCTGAGGTGTTAAGGGATGTTTCTAGAAGAACAAGGTACTTCAATATGTCCAGCATGGGATATTACCACTAATGGGGCCAGATATCTATTTTTGTAGAAGGAAATAAAGCTCAGAGATGAAAAACAATTCATCAAAAGTCACAATAAGGGCTGTAGAGATGGGTCAATAGTTAGGGAACTTGCTTGCAAAGCCAAATGACTGGGGTTCAATTCCCCAGTATCTACATGAAGCTAGATGCACCACATAAAGCTAGATGGTACAGGCATCTGGAGTTTGTTTGCAGTGGCTGGAGGCCCTGACATACCTTTTTCTGTCTCTCTTCTATCTCTCTCTGCTTGCAAATAAAATGTCACATTGACATAGAATTACTGAGGAACATCTAACATACTGTTTACCTGTGCTGTTGATACTTATCTACAAAGCCCATAGTGCCCCATCAAAGAGTTTAGTCTCTAGTCACATTAGTTTTCAAAGTTTTTTCTTTTGTAAAGTCTTTTTCTGAATATTAGCAATATTATGAACTAGTTTGGTGGCAAAAATCAAAAATCCAAGATAGTCATTGCTTATTTTTTTCTCATATAAAATAGAAGTGACAGAGCCTGGTGATAGAGCACAAACTAGGACTATTTCAAAGTTTATACCAGAAATTTTTCTCTCAGAAGTCTTGGGGAACTTTAGGTTATAATGCAACCATTATCACTTAGGCCAAAGTGGGACACTTCCTCTGGTTGCCTAGCAGAGAGACTGCTGTTACTGTAAACAGAAACCTTCACTTGCATGGAAGCAATACTTCCTTCAGTGGCTGTATAAGTAGGCTGTGCAGCTCCTTTGGTATGGTGGCTGAGAGGTACTGTCCTTCTCTGCTGCCTTCCTATCACCCTTAGTGTTGCAACCTTAGGCACTATAAAAGGTAGTATAAACATTCCCCTCACGAGGTGGGGGCTGAGCTGGTCATATGAAGAAAGAGGCATCAGAGAAGATGGAGAAGCAGCTGTGGCAGAGGCAGGAACAGCAGAGCAGCCATCTGCACAGATAACTGCCAAGGAGGGAGGGCTATAAGGCAGATGGGCAGTATAGCATAAAAACTACACTAGATGTCCATCAAACCACAGTACCTATGACATCAGCCATAGCAAAAAGAGCCACTGGGTGAACAGTTCAGGAGAGTGGGCAGGGTAGGGCAGGAATAAGGGGGTAATGGAGAATGAAAAGCTGAAACTGAATGACACAAGACCATGAAAAGCCAGAGAAGAGACACTACAAGTTGCTGGAAGACGTCCAGAAAGCTGCCAATGTTTTATGGTCAGAGCCTCAGACAAATGTGGGCCCAGGAGGTGCAACACTGGCTGCTGTCAGGGGACCTGGTAAAAGAGCTAAAATCCTGACACACTCAAGGCTGGCACAATAGCACCAGAGACCATAGCCTATTGCTATTCCTGCCTACCTGCTGCTGCTGCTGCTTCTTGTTGCTATTAAACACTGAGCTACAGAAAAGCTGCTTGCAAATCTTAACAGTTTCAAAGTACCAGCCTCCTTGGTATAGAAATCACTGGGTCTATCCTTAGTCCAGTCCACTAAGGCTGAAGGCAGCTTTAACCATCTCTGGAACCTTTCCTAACAGTGTGCCTTAAGAGAGACAGGTGCCTTCAAGCTATTCCCAGGGTAATTTTCCTAGGCTCTTGGGATATGCTGATCCTGTTTGCTTTCCAACTGTTAAGAGATTCTGATTTCCTCTTCTTCCTTTTCCTGACACTGCACAGAACAAGTTAAAATTAGGAAGACACCCAAGGGGAAGTCGACAATTCAGTTGTCCATTTTCATGGATAAATCTAGTTTCTTCTGACATAAGCATCTTGCTCTCAAGATAAATACTGCGGTGATGCTGCAGTGAGTTGGTTCAATGCCTTGAGAAAAAACACAATTACAATGCTGACAGTGGCTACAGCAGCAAAAAAAAAAATGTGTGCACTGTAAATATTTTCATGGCTAGCAAGTCTCTCATACAGGCATGGTGTGATATGAAACAGTCATTTTGCAAAATATCCCTTATAGAGCCACCTACAGAAGTCATATCAGCCAAACAAGAGGATGCTCAGAGCTAAATGGAAATAAGTGTTCAAAAGGCAGAAAATAAGCAAATAGGTATCTTGTGATGGGAATTACTTATACAACTCGCTCAGCCTCAGTATGAGACTTCAGCTCAGAATGGATTAAGAATGTGTTATAACATTCTTATCTTTAATCACTTGGGGGCAAGCTCTAAAAATCTGTTATCCAAAAGGATTTAACAAATCTCAGATTAATTTTTCTCATAACAGGCAATCTTTTTTCATGCATGCTCTTATGACATATATACATGAGGAGTAGGATGGGACAAAAAATAAAGGAAATGCCAAAACCAAATACAATAATCTTAACCTAGCACACATAGCATTTAGATACGAAAGGTATCCATTCCTTTAATCTGTGTGGCTAATAACATGGGTACATTTCACTATTGTCTGAAAAAGATTTATATCTCTTTCATCCATTTTTTTTTTCACTTCATAAAAGCTTCTCATTTTCACAGAAAAGATCTTACAATGCAAGTGGCTCTATCAATCAACAATGGAACCATCCACTCTGTTACTAAGGAAAAGTCTAGCCGCTATAATCCAAGAAACTAGAAAAAGGGCTAAGTTTTCCTTGTAGGGGTCCAGGCCAATTAGTAATTATTTTCCAAATTATTAGAATGCTTCAAATTATTATTCCTGGATTTCAAGTTTGGTTTTTAAACCACTCATCTCCTAAATCTTGATTTTGTTTTCTTTATCATTCTGGATTATTGATAGCTCTTGTGTTACAAAGGGCTGACTCTGCCTCATTTCTTAAAATCTAAGCATTCTGTGTTTGCAATCTAGTTTGCCTGAAAATGGGATGGTGTTTAATCATGTCAATTCAAGCCAGATTCAGGAAGCACTGCTACTCACCAGAGGTTATAACTTCTGATTAAAATAGTACACTATGGGGCTAGGGAGATGGTTCAGTGGTTAAAGGTACATGTTTGAGAAACCTAGTGGTCCAGGTTTGACTCGCCAGTATCTACAAAAAGCCAGAAACACAAAGAGGCACATGCATCTGGAGTTTGTTTGCAGGGACAAGTGACCATGGGGGACTCATACACGTGCACTCTCACATTGCTTGCAAATAAATAAATTTTAAAAGTATGTTTATAAAAGAACCTGTGGTGCATGTTGGTTTCGCATGTGTGTGCACATGTGTGTTTATGTATACATGTATGTGGAGGCCAGAGGAAAACTTGGATATCATCCTCAGGAATATCATCCACCATTTTTTTTTTTTTTTGAGATAGGTTGTCTCACTGGCCTAGAGCTTACCAAGTATGCTAGTATGGCTGGCCAGTGAGCTCCAGGGATTTGCCTGTTTCTGCCTCCCTAGCATTGGGATTGTAAGTATGCACCACCATCCTCAGCATTTTCACCTAGGTTGAAGGGATTGAACTCAGGTTCTCATGCTTGTGTAGCAAGGCAAGCACTTTACTGAGCTATCTCCCCAGGCCATGATTTTAGATTTGATAATGCACTTTTTTTGTCCAATACATGATTACACTCATAACACCACAAAATAACTGTGTCCATGATAGCACTATCACAGATGGCTTCATCATTCACCAGGGGATAAGCAGTGTAAGGAGTGCAGAGAAAGGGGAAAAATGGATACAAAATTGCAAGATTAAAATAGACAGTTGGTCAGGATAGAGGCAGAACAGGGAAAGAAGATTAAGCCCAGGACATAATCCATCAGGAAAGGATCAGAACACAGGTAAAACACAGCTGAGCAAAATGAGGACTCCAAACTCAGGGAGGGGAAACAGGACAGTAAATTGCTCTTTAAGGATTGATGTCTTGGGCTGGAGGGATGGTTTAGCGGTTTAGGCACTTGCCTGCAAAGCCAAAGGACCCAGGTTTGACTACCCAGGATCCACATAAGCCAGATGCACAAGGGGGCGCACACATCTGGAGTTCCTTTGCAGTGGCTGGAGGCTCTGGCGAGCCCATTCTCTCTCTCTTTACCTGCCTATTTCTATATATCTTTTTATCTCTCAAATAAATAAATAAAAATTATATATTTATTAAAGAATTGATGCCTTGACAAAGACTGGTGAAGATTTAAACAGTATAGAAAGATGGTTTGAGGTAAGTTAGGGCCCTGGAAGTCAAAAGCAGAAATTTCTTTGAGCCTGCCCTTGCAGTCTCCACTTTGCTAGATATCAGAGAAGGACCTGGCTTCTCCTTATCTCTTGCTTAAAGAAGTTACCTAGATGTGTATATATACATTCATACACACACACACACACCCCTCAGTCCCTCCCTGGGAAGGACTTCCTCTTTTCTAGAATTAAGATTTCTGGAAGGTGGGTTGGAAAGAGTGTTTAGTGGTTAAGGCTCTAGTCTGTGAAGCCTAAGGACCAAGGTTCAATTCCACAGTACCCATATAAGCCACATGCATTAGGTGGCTGCAGGCCCTGGGACACCTCTCTCTCTCTCCATATATATACACACACACAATGTACACACACACACACACACATATATATATATGCCTTTCTCTATACATACATACATACATACATACATACATACATACATACATACATTCCTGGAAGGTTTAAATCTGATACTGACCAGGTGGTTGATCAACTTCAGAACCCAAACTTTGGGGTCATGGCTGGTTAACTTAGCCCCTATTCAGAATCTATAAATGACCCCAATTTGGGTCACTTAATATGACAGTTAATCCCTATTGTCAACTTCATTAGATCAGGAATCAAGTAAGAGATACACTTCTTTTTTAAAAATATTTTTACTTTTATTTATTTACTTGATAGAGAGAGAGAATGGGCATGCCAGGGCCTCCAGCCACTGCAAACAAACTCCAGACACATGGGCTACCTTGTTCATCTGGCTTATGTGAGTCTTGGGGACTCAAACCGTAACAGCTAAGCCATCTATCCATCCCTAAGATACACTTCTTGAGCACACTTCTCAGTAAAGATTAACTAAGGGGGAAAGATCTTCTACAAGAGTGAGTGGCCCTTTCAGTAGTAGTCTATATTAAAAAAATAATAAGTCATTGAAAATAGTGGCTCTTATCCCATGGTCAGAAACTCAGACTTCAGAGACAAGCTCCTACTGCTTTCTAGAGAAGAGTGGGCTTGCACACAGAAAATCTCTCAAATCACTTTACATACCCCCTTTACCCCAAGCTGCTCTCACTCTTGGTTGGAAAATCAGTTCTATTTTACAGATGGTTGAGAAAATGGAGAACAGCTAAGATCTATCATAAGAAAAACCTACTCTTCGATAGACTTTCCACCTCTGCGACATCTGGCAGGGCTCAGGAGAACTTGCAGAGGAAGCAGCAACATGAACACTGCTCTTACTGCTAGCCTGACAACCAGCTCCAGGGTGATGGCGACAGACATGGTGATCAAGCAAAACCTATCAAAGCAGAAATCCAGATGCTACAAAGAACTCAACACTATATTAGACTGCCAACGGATCTACCATGGGTCAGGGAACATTGTAGAAGGGGCAACAGAGAGTTTGTAAGATACACAGAGTGGATAGGAATATTCTGAGGCATGGTACCCCCTGCTACCCAACAGGGACTGACTGAAGCCTTCACGACTCCTCAGTGAATACTATAAACTCACTCAGGAGGGCCCACAGGGTAACAGGAGCCAGTGTGGGGGATAAAAGGGTATAACCTGTTATAATACAAATGTGTATGTATGTATGTATGTATGTATGTATGTATGTATGTATGTATATATATATATATATATATATATATATATATATATATATATATGATAAAAATGAGCAAGGAGGCCTTTACCCCATCTGCCCTTCCCCTCACTGGTGAGAGCATCTATCCTGTTGCTACTATTTTGCAATACTATTAGAATATATCTTCTTAGGCCTTTTAGCATGGGTTGAATATCAACAGCTCTTTAGGAATCAGTACTGTTGAGACAGCCTGATGCATCGAGGAGCTACCAGTTTCTTGGCCTCTCCAGTGTGTAGACAGCCATTGTTGGTCTGTTCATCCCATATTTTCTAAGCCTATCTAATAAATCCTCTATATAATAGAGATTCATTCTATTGGTTCTGTTCTCCAGAGAACCTGACTCCCAGAAGAGTATAGGAAGATGACCTCTGATAGTGTATTCTAGAATGCATACCACTACCTTAAGGAGAGCAGACAACAGCTAATCAGAGCAGACAGCCAACTGTCACTCTTCCATCCCAACACAGTAACTTCTTCAAGCCTTTGGTCACCCTTGTTCATGCAGCTTAAGGAGTTAACAGTAGAATACACTTAAGCAGCCATGAAAAACATGGCACTGATATAAGCCAATGAGCTTTAATAAATGTGGAGGAAGAAAAGATAGGACTATAAAATGACTAAACCATGTGAGCAATTTTTATGCATCATGCATTTACCACTGACATATTTATAGAGGAATGTTTCTAGTCAGTGATTCTTATCTGCCAAATTCACTGGGTGCATGGATGTATGATTTCCATACACAACTCAGAAGAGAAGGGAGACCTGTTCCAATATCCCCGGGATAGTGTCTGTTCTTTTACCCCCCATGATGACCAGGCTGTCCTCACGTACCACACAAGGCCACATATATGCCTCTCCTCATAATAATATTCTTGCAAAGAGCTTATTCATTGTTTTGCCCTAGACTTCAAAGCTAACTATCATTTTTGGAAAATAATTTGTATCTAATGTCAGATATCTTCCCTGACAGGTGTTGGTTAAATAATATAATGCGTGGATGCAGAAAAGGTTCTCTTGCTATTTTCAGCAACTTACATATTAGTACTAAAATTTCTTTTGTAAATAAGTTCTCTCAAAAAGTTAGAAATTATTATGTAGGTAAATCTGCCATGTTTGCCACAACATTTTGTCATCATTTTCTGCAAGATATGTTTTCTGGTAAAATAGGTAATCAAGATAAGGACAAATTCAATATATTGACCTCGATTTGATAAAGTATAAGAAACTCACAAGGTCTTCATGAATATATTTATACATTCACTAATAATGTCATGTGACAGAAAACATTATAACTATAATCCTTTACAAAAATAATGACTCGTGGAAAAAAATCTAAAACCACAGCAAAGTTAAATATCCCTGTGTTCTATAAGGTCAGCAGGTACCTATGTCAATTAGTTTACTTGTTTTAAGTGTAATGAGTCATAACAAGAAACCCAGTTTTTGAAATAAGTCTAAAGAATGTTACTCCTGGTAATAGAAAGAAAAACCCACACAATCCTCTTGAAGCTACAATTCAACTCAGTATGAATCTACGCCTGCAAATATGAGGAAACCTCCAGGGCTAGGAACACTAGAGCCAAAGAGATTAACATCTGGGTTTGTAAGTAGGGGTGGAGAGTCACACCAACAAAATGTAATGAGTATTGTGATTTGGATGAATTAGGGACTTAAAGGCATGATGGAGGACATGTGAACTGTGACAGTGTTTAATGGTAATTTAGGATCTCTGACTGCTTGACTTTATAATTGCAACTGTCTTAGAACATGAAAGATTAATTTCTAGAAGAACTTAACTAGAACCTTGTGGCTCATGTTTATAATTCATGCCAGACATGTAGAATGGTAATTGAGGGTTTTTTTTCTAATGTTACATATCATATATTTTTGATAAGCAGATGTGAGATTCTGTTTGTAATTTAAACTGGAACAATAGCCTTTAGTCCACCCCTGTTCTTCATCATTAAAAATTTAATGTGGAATACATATTTTTAACACATTTGAATACATGTGTGGTGGTTTGATTCAGGTGTCCTCCATAAACATAGGTTTTCTGAATTATAGATCCCAAGCTGATTGCAATTTGGCAAATAAAGCCTTCTAGAGGTAGTGTATTGTTGAGGGTGGGCTTATGGGTGTTAGTAGGCAGCTTCCTCTCGCCAGTGTTTGGCACACTCTCCTGTTGACGTTGTCCATCTGATGTTGGCCAAGAGGCAATGTCCACCTTCTACTCATGCCATTATTTACCCCTGCCATCATGGAGCTTCCCTTTGAGTCTATAAGTCAAAATAAACCCCCTTTTCCCCACAATCTGCTCTTGGTCGAGTATTTTCTGCCAACAATGTGAATCCTGACTGCAACAACCTGTAACAGAATTGATGCATAAGGTTGATTCATTTGTTCAAGGTTTTAATAACTATGCAGATGTTATCATGGTCACAAAATCACTAACCACTTGACAGAAAGTATTTATTACCTAAGGATATTAGTGAACTCTACAAGAACAAAAGTTTTCCTGGAAAACACTGACATTAATATTATCTACATTTTCATAGAAAGTGGGCACTCCACATTTTTCTAATTTCTAGCTTCCTAAAATATTATACAAATTAAGGTACAAATTATACAAATATTTTACAAATTAAGTTATACAAATGCAGATGTTTCAAGTGTGGATAGATGCTTGAAATTTTAGACAGGTAGTATTTTAGTCTCACGTACAAAATATCTCACATTTTCTATACTTAATTAATAGATACTTCCTTTTATTTTAGGCTTTCTGCTACATAATTATTTAAGTTCTGGTGCTAGCCAGTTTTTTAAAAAATCATTAACAGTCATTGCTTTTACTTGCCCTTATTTATTTTATTCCTCAGTCTCCTAAGATATTTTTTGCAGGACTTTGGAGAAGAAAAAGTCATCATCTGCTACCTTTAGGAAAGATTAGCATATCTAGAATACCTTACAAGGAAAAGAACATATTAAACCAAAGCAAGACAAATGCCATGCAAACACACTTTAAAAATGGGAGGAAATGAGCTGTGTGAATCAGAAGCAACCATCACCTTGAAATGTGAGCTTGTCATCTTCTAAGATATTGACTTGATTTTGCTCGGCTTTGAATAAACCTAATGTGAATTTATCTATAAATAATGAAACTGTGCTTGGGTACCTGATTCTTATTCTAACTGGAACAGAAGAAAAGCTCATAAAACAATTAGGCTAACACTTTAACAACCAGGATTTGACCAAACAGAGTAACTAGACGGAGATACCCAGTCTATATCACAAATGTTAAAACACAGCAGATATAATCCATTCAAAAATCTCATTAAAAAATATATATATATATTATATTATACATATATATATATATATTTTTGCAACGAGAAAGAAAGAAAGAGAATGGATATGCCAGGGTCTCTAGCCACTGCAAATACACCCCAGGGACATGTGTCACTTTGGGCATCTGGCTTTACATGGGTCCTCGGGAATCCAACTCTGGTCATTAGGCTTTGCAGGCAAGCACTTTACCTGCCAAGCCATTTCTTCAGCCTCCATTATCATACTTTACATCTCAAATATTGAATAACAGTAGCATATTTAAAACATGCATTTGAGAGCTTCAGTGTTTTACTTTCAGACATCATTACCACAATAGGGGATTTCTACGTCAAATGGATAACTAATCTAATCACCTATGTGGAATCTCAGTAAGGAAATGTGTATAGCAATCACCAGGAAAGAGCCATATAGTATAGGTAGCCCAGTAAACATAAACTTACATAAAGCATCAGTAAGACCGCCATGCATTTATTTTGTCAAGAATACTGTTAAGAAAAGCTCAAAGGTAGTTTTAAAAAATGCCCAAAACCCCATGCCATAAAGTGCATACATCATACTTGGCAATAATGATGACAATATTTTTTTAAAATGTGGATACTGCACAAAAGCCAACACAGTCTTGAGATGCCAGAAAGATGTGACTGGTCAACGATGCATACATGATTTCAAATAATAAATTTTAAAAAATAAATAAATAACCAACTATTTTGCAGGTGTATATGGTGTGCTTGTGTGTATGGGTGTGACTATACATGTACCTCATGTGTGTAAGTCTGTGGAGGCCAGAGGTTGATGTTGGGTGTCTTCTCCAATATCTCCAGATTATTTACTGAGGAAGGGCCACTCACTGATGCTCAGAGCTCACAGATTCATCTGGTCTAGCTAGCCAGTTTACCCCAGACATCCCCTGGATCCACCTCCCTGGATCTACTTTCTGAGGGCTGGCATCCCAGGTGGGCTCCCATATACATGCAGCATTGATGTGGGTGCTGGAGGTTTAAATCAAGACTTCACACTTGTGCCACTAGTGACTTATGCACTGAGTTATCTTCACCCCTAGTTGAATTTTCTTATGAGAATTCCTTTGGAAAATTGTTGCTGTGTTTTAGAATCAATAAATTGCAATGTTTCTAGTTAACAAAAAGAGAAAGGGGAATATTGTTTTAAGGCAAGTCAAAACGTGGACATACATACGTGTTCACAATGCAGAAATAACCATACATGTGATGTGAATATGAGAACTTTTGATGAGACAGAAATGCCCATGGTCTGTGGATTCATGAAAATATGCTCATTTGACTGCTATTCTCAATGCTTTAAGGTGTGAAAAGGCAAAACCAAAATCTAACAAAAACTGTGAATACAATAGTCTTCAAAGACTGGTCTGTCATCTTCAGACAGGACATTCAAGGAACACATAGAGATGAGAAGTTTTGTCTTTACTCCCTCTTATTTTCAGAGATGGGAAGGGCCTGCAGTGGCCACATACAACACTAGTTTATGCTATATCAAAAGTAAACTTCTGATTGCTTTAACACCTTTTTGGAGGGTATAAGGATTGTTGATATACAAGATTAAATGTCATTATTTATCTCAAAAGTTTAATATTGTAACAAAGTTCTTTGTGCACTTTCAGATAGGTATGCTTAGGGAAAATACTTTCCTTTTAACATTTTAAGTGTCTTTTTATATACTATAGTGTTAATTATGACATTTTGTTTCATGTGTTCATCAATGATATTTTATTCCTTGAGAAATGAATTAAAAGTATAATTCATGTCTCCAGATGGCAAAACAAACTAAAGCCCAGAGCTTTACATGTATGGGGAAAAATGTGGAGAGCCTCCATGAGCCTTAGATTTTGCAAAACCATGTTGGAATTATTATTACTTATTTTACAATAACAACACTGAAACATACAATGACTAAAGATTCCCCCAACTTTATAAAGCCAGTCAGAGTGCAATTCTCATAAAAGGAGTTTTTCCTGAGCTATCATGTTCCTTCCCCTTTGGACTGGGGATGACTGGATGCTCATGAGGATATTTGGTGATAAGTGTTGGATCCACTTTTTTAAAGATTTATATTTATTTACTTATTAGAGACAGAGAGAGGGAAGGAGAGGGAGATAGAGTGAGCATGGGTACACCAGGGCCTCTAGCCACAGCAAATGAACTCCAGATGCATGTGCCACCATGTGCATCTGCCTTACGTGGGACCTGGAGAATTGAACCTGGATCCTTAGGTTTTGCAGGCATGCATTTTAACCTCTAAGCAATCTCTAAAGCCTTGATCCACTTTTAAGTTTTTTGGTGGCAAGGAGGAATGTAGAATTAAGGTCTGGCTTAGCCTACCCAGAGAAAAAGTCAACAGTCACTTTCCAACTGAGGCAATTGCTATAAGAAAAAGGTGCTTTCTTATATATTTCATGACATCAGGGTTATGAGTGGTTTACTACATAGTTCCAAGGGAAAGAACAGTTGATAGTGTTAGTGCAGTATTTTATGGAGCCCATGGGCCTACTGAGGCAAGACCTGTGTGTTATTTCCTCTTTTCAGATATTGTTAGAAATTAATAAGAAGGAAGAGGAAACACATTTGAGTTGGATTTGTTCCTTTTATTCTCAAGTCTCACGATGGTGGAGCATGACTAACCAAGCCCAACACAGTGTCAACTGAACTTCCTCAACATTTCCAGGAAAGGCTGTATAGTGGCATCCTTCTACCTCAGCATTTTAAGGAAATGGGCTTATTTCTTTATGTGTCCCCAGAGCTATACATATTCCATGGCCAGTGGAGGAATCAGTAGTCAGTCCCAATGCTATCCCATCTGCCCCCAGAGCCATCATAGACATTCATCTCAATAGCCCACAAATTGAATTGCTTGAATCAAAGTTTTATTGTCCAAATGTGGTTCAGTCTCTAATTTTGTATATTAAGGGATTAAATGCTGCTGGGTAGAGTACATGACTCATTTTCCATCAACTAAAACTTTAAACATTAGCAGCAGATTTATGTAGTGCCTGATTCTGTTTTCAAAAGCTACCAAGATAACACTCTTATGCTGAGTCGATGAATTTATTTTACACAAAAATCAACCTTGACATTGCTTTCAAAGGAAGAAACGAAATAGAGAATCTTCTGAAAAAGGGTGGCTTAGATTGTATTTTCAATGAACAAAATCTACACTGTACAGTAACTAGGGAAATTATTATCTCTTGGCATCATTCCAATTCATTCCATTTCTATTTGCTCCTGAACTTAATGGCTTTTCACAATATCAAAACAGCAGTATCCCTTCTTTAAGAATAACAAGGGCTGGAGAGATGGCTTAATGTTTAACGTGCTTGCCTATGAAGGCTAAGAATCCAGGTTCAAATCCCTAGAACCCATGGAAGCCAGATGTACAAGGTGACATATGCACACAAGGTGACTCATGTGCACAAGGTGGTGCATGAATCTGGAGTTCAATTGTAGTGGCTAGAGGCCCTAGTTTTCCAGTTCTCTCTTTCTCATGCATTTTCTCTCTTTCTCATAAATTAAAAACAGAATATAACTATAGTATATTTTACAAATAGGGGCATATATAGATTAGTGCTGCTTGCACTTCTTATCAGAGAAGCTTCTCTTTGTAGATGGTGATGACTATTGTGAAGTCTCAATATTCAAATTGCCAAGAGCAGTGACAGTAAAGTGCTTAGTACTAGTGAGGTGTATCTATGATACCCACCCAGGCTCATGAAGAGGTAGTGGGAAAACGTCAGAAACAAAGGATGGAGAAGAGTACTTTGGAATAGTGCCTTCTGGACACAAAGTGGCCATTGCATTTATGACTTCACAGTGGCTGTCATTATCTGAACAATATTGGACACATCAACATGTCATCATGGATAATGGACCAGGGCAAAACAATCAAGTGACATCAAAATGTAAGAGGTAGGCTAGGGAAGATGTTCAGCAGTTAAAGCGATTGCTTATAAAACCTTAATTCAGGGCTGGAGAGATGGCTTAAGGCACCTGCCGCCTAAGCCTAAGAATGCGGGTTCCAATCTCCAGCAGTTCCAATTTCCAGGTACCACGTTTAGCCAGATTCAAAGTGATGCAAGGGTACAATGCCGCACTTGACCACAAGGGGGCACACACATCTGGATTTTGTTTGCAGCAGCTGAGAGGCTGCTGGCGTGCCCACTCTCCGACTCTGTGTCTCTCAAAAAAAAAAAAAAAAAAGAAAGAAAAAACCACCTTAATTCAATTCCCCAGTATCCATGTAAATCCAGTCAAGCTTCCCTTTGCAGTGACAAGAGTCCCTGGAATTCCCATATGGGTGAACATGTACACACACACACACACACACACACACACGCGTGTGCATGTGCACACACACACTCACACACACAGAAATAATATAAAGTTTTAAAATGGAAAGAGGGTCTAGTTGAAAAGAAGAAAGGATTCAATGGAAAAGGGGTGGGTGAGGGAAGACAAAAGAAAATAATGTGAAGGGATTGTGATCAAAATATATGTATGTATATGTATCATATATACATATATATATATATATATATATATATATATATATATATATATATGAAAATTCTCAGTGGAAAATTTCGGTGTTAAAAAGAAGTACATAAAGAAAATATAGGGGCACAAGAACATTAATTCAAGACTCCAGAGCCAAACCTAGAAGCAAATTTGTGACTTTTGTATTTTTTTTAGCTATATAGCTCACTGGGTCTATTTTTTTATCCTTATAAGGATACATGAAAAGTTGTTATACATATTCAATGACAGAATGCAAGTCAAATGCTAGAAAAGTTGGCTCATAAATTATATTCACGTTATTTGCATCTTGGTTGATTTTGTGGTTCATGATTTTTTCAATTTCCAGTAAAATTGGCCATTTAGCCAGGCATGGTGGCACACACCTTTAATCCCAGCACTTGGGAGGCAGAGGTACGAGGATTTCTGAGAGTTTGAGGCTACCCGGAGACTACATAGTTAATTCCAAGTCAGCCTGGACCAGAGTGAGAGCCTACCTCGAAAAACCAAAAAAAAAATTAAATAAATAAATAAATAAATGGCAACTTATACAGAGAAATAGCCAATCACACAATTGTTCTTATGCTTACAAAGGGAATGACTTCCAGTCATAAAAAGAAGCTACTTTTGCCTATATCACTACACTTGGTTGGAACAGTTTCAGAGCACCTCCATCAAATGCAACAGGTACGCATTCTTGGAAAATCCTGATAACGAATGGAGAAAAACAGCTATCTCAATAGATTTATGTAAGATGCTTCACAACCAAAGTCTTCTGAAAGAATCTAACTATTCAAAGTAATCATGGGACATCTGTTCCTGGTCCCTGTTTAGTACCCAAATGAAAGAATGTCAAATTGTTCATTTGTGAGGGCTTATCTTTTCTAGCAGGTTAAGTGCTCTTTTCAATCGTCTTTCATATACTTAGTGATCTCTATAAGTTTACTGATCCATAATTATTTTTATCAAATTTTCCATTTCTTCAGAACCATCAGAAGTCAATCTGGAATTGGGTAGATGTTTGACATTTTCATTTGGGTTCTCTTCATGAGTCATCAGAGTCGGCCTCCTTTAATCACATGACCCAGGAGACAAATTTTCAATTACTGTTCCTGACTGACTTCCAACAGCATTCTCCAGAAAAGACTAACATTTGTAATGGATTAGCTCTTCCCTTGCCAGATGGAGATGATTATCAGAAATCATCCTTTTATAGACCTTAGCATGGGAGAAAGACTCTTGTAAATACACTCTAGCATTCATCTGCAAGCTCTCTCTTGGCACGAAGGGAAAAAGATCTTGGCTCTGGGGCTGGGAAGATAGGTATGTGGGTAAAGTGCTTGCACTTGGACCTGAGGTGGATGCCTAGTACCAATGTAAATGTTTGGGATGGTGGCATGCACCTGTAATCCCAGCACTGGGGAGGAACACACTGGAAGATCTCTGTGGCCTGGTGGCCAACTAGTTTAGCCTAATTGACCTTGACTCAAAGGAGGTGGTATCATTTCCAAGGATAACACCAGGGCTTTCCTCAGGTCTCCACATGCACACCTTTGTATACATGTGTGCACTCCATACAATAACGCCCATACACACACACACACTTAAATGTTTTTGACTCTAAGGTTAAGTTCCTGCTCAGAACCACACAGGAAAAGAATGATATGGGACAGAAAGGAGCATGTCCTGAGCACTAAGGACTTTTTGGATGCCAGTCTACTTTCCTTGAATATGTTGGTTTATATTGTCCTTATACAACTCAGTAAATCTACAACTGCTAGTTACAAAACTGTCAATAAAGATGTGGAAATCGCAGCATAGAACAACTGACCACATTGCACATAGAAGCCTAGTAAGAAACTGAAGTTGACCATGAACCACGTTTTGTCTGATGTAAAATCTGTACTCTAAATCAGAGCTTGATAGTTAAGAGCATGTGCTCTGCAGCCCAGTAAATGTGAGAGCTAAGTCACCTGAGGGCAACGATGTGAACTTAGATAACATAGCCTCTCTATGAATCCATACTTGGAATTTGGGGTGATAAGAACTAATCATAAGGAGACTAGAGAGATGGCACAACAGTTAAGGCATTTGCCTGAAAAGCCTAATGACCTGGGTTCAAGTCCCCAGTACCTATGAATGCCAGATGCTCAAAGTGATACATGGATCTGGAATCATTTGCAATGGGTAGAGGCCCTGCTTAGCTCACTAATTATCTCCCTGTCTCTCTCGCCCTCCTCTCTGCTTGAAAATTATATATATATATATATATATATTCCTAGAATAACAAAGGTGATGATCACCTTCATGTTGTGCATGGCATCCAGCACCTCATTGACAGTCCTCACCAATAGCTCTCTCTACATAAAGAAAGGGAGATAGCGTGCTGGGCATGAGGAGTGTACAACATAAGGGTGTCTGGTTTTCTATCAACAAGAAAATAAAAATACTCTGATGTCAGCATGAAAAGCTTATGAAACTTGGCTTAAGCCTAATTGGAACTATTTCTCCCCAGAGCCACTGTCTAGGTGCTGGCAAGAAATGTAAGAACAGTGGTGATTCAAACAAAACCAGGTAAAGGTGTGTGACTCTTATACACTGTACATCTGTATTCACTCCCAAGCATCACATACATTAGTTTGGTGTTTTCTGTGTACATACATGATAAAAAGGAGAAAGTTTCTTCTTGCAGAGATTTTTCCACTCTCTCCTTCTTCCTCCTCCTCCTCATTTGTAGGGCCTAAGGGTTAAACCCAAGAGCCATGCACATGCTCTGTACATATTCTACCAATGAGCCACACTTTCAACCCAGAGAGTATATTTCTAAGTGTACAGGTTAAGTCCTTAATAAATTTACTTAAAACTTTATTTCTATAGGTTTTTAAATCAAGCTTCTAAGTTCATCAGAGGCCAGCAGATGTGGACATGAAACCTGAGATTTAAAAAAAGAACTGAGGGCTAGAGAGATGGCTTAGTGGTTAAGGCACCTGCCTGCTAAGCCTAAGAACCCGGTTCCAATCTCCAGGTCCCACATTTAGCCAGATGCAAAAGTGACACAAGGGCACAATGGCGCACTTGTCCACAAGGGGGCACAGGCATCTGGATTTCGTTCACAGCAGCTGAGAGACTGCTGGCGCACCCATTCTCTGTCTCCCTCTCCCTCTCTCTATGTCTCTCTGTGTCTCTCTCCAAAAATAAGAATAAATATAAATAAATTTTAAAAAGAACTGCAAGAATGAGTTTCAATAGAATGTGATTCTATCTAATTACCATTTTTATTAAAAAGTCAGCTTTGAAGTGAGGTGTGTAAGGATTCACCCCATGTTCACACTGGGCAGCATCAGGTGGATAATCTACTTGTTTGCTAAGCCATCTAAATGCCAACCTGCCAGACAGCTCAGTCTCCTTGTACTATGTCCTGCTGTTTCTATGTGGAATAGAATCACCCAGGCAGCATAAGTCACTGCACTTCTGACTACCCCCCACCAAAAAAAAGTTAAGATTTTCTTTCCATTAACTTGTGCAGTTATATTTTTCATGACTCTCATGTAAAAAAGAATCTGCTACCTACTATCCAAGAGGCAGTATATGCTGTAGCTATGTTCCAGAATTTGGAATTAGGCAGATATGGGTTCAATTTCAACTCTGTCAACCAAAGACTTCAATCTTTGGAAAGTGACTTAACTATATAAAAAGAAGATAATATAACTCATAGAAAGAGTAGCGTCAAACTAATATAAGTAAATAGTTTACCAAAGCTACCAGATGCATAGGGATTACTGACTCATCAATTGCTCTCTTCTCTTAGGTGTGGTCACAGACCAAAGTACTGCCGAGAGCCTCCAGTGAGAGCTCATTAGTTAAGTGTGTTTAAGGGCACTGTGGCACTTCTGATACCATATACTCTACAGTGCATTATTATTAATATATAATTAAGACTACAATAACACAAGAAGTAAAATATCTTCCAAATATAATGTGCCCAAACATTGATAATGTGCAACCAAACGGTGACAACTAATATAAACTCTAGACTCTGAATGATGTGTCCATAGGTTTATCCACTATAAAAAAATGGAATGCCTACTTTGGTGGGAGATCTTACTGACAGGGGAGGCTAGAGGATATATGGGAAAATGTCTTCTGCTCAGTATTGTTGTGAACCCACTACTAAAAAATTAATGTTTACAGTATAAAGCCACTGCAATGAAACTGTAGCAAATGTGTCCCTGTCACTTCGTCTTTGGTATTTATTTGAAGCATTGTTTTATAATTATTTATAGAAATGTTTCAATTCCATGATAATTCACGATAGTACAAAAAGGATGAAAAGGTAGGGAAGGGATTTCTAAAACCTCAGCACATTCATTGTTCCATTCTTCTTGGTTGTCTTCCCTCCTCACAACCATTTGTGTCTATGCTTCAGTATTTTCTGTAGAATTTTCATTCAGTCTCATTTTGCAAGTTTTGATGCTTATGCTCTTCTTCCCTGAATTAAGTTAATTTGTGTCTTCCCATACAGAGTCAGAGACCATTAGGAGTTAAGGTACTTTTGTTCAAAGTCAGCAGCAAGAGGTATTCCTATTGCTTGATGAGTTGCCCATAGACAGGCATAATTAATTTTCAAGTATCTTCAAGATTTAATCTTCAAGATAAAAGTAATCTTCAAGGAGGGTGACAATCCCTCCTGCTTACAGTGTGGACCAATGTGTGTGGCAGTAGCTATACATATGACTGCAGGGAGAGCTGTTATGGTCAAGATCAGGGGCAAACTAGCAAGCAGAGAAAATGGAGGAAGAACTACTCGCAGGCTAATGGTGGTTATAACTTACCGCTCATCCCAAGATACATTTTAATGTGAGATACAGAAAAAATACATTTTGCAAATAATAAATACTGACCCTTAATTGGTAAACTGTTAAGAAGAAACAAACAACAACAACAAAAAAAGACTCAGTTCTTCCGGTCTCAATTCATGAACTAACTGCATAACCCTTGCTCACTTTGAGATAGATCTTTGCCCTGTGGTATGTGAACAGCTTTAATAAATCTCCTACCTTTTGTACTGCCGCTGACTTAACTTTCAATTCCATCTATTTTTGCCCACTGCCAAAAATACTGGGATACTTTAGGAATATAATTTTTGCAGAAAGTCAATCTCAGGCTTACTTTTTTTTTTTTTTTTTTTTTTTTTGGAGAGAGACACAGAGAGAGGAAGACAGAAGAATGGGTGGGCCAGCAGCCTCTCTACTGCTGTGAATGAACTCCAGATGCGTTCACTACCTTGTGAGCAAGTGCGGCATTGTGCCCTTGCATCACTTTGCATCTGGCTAAATGTGGGACCTGGAGATTGGAACTGGCTTTCTTAGGCTTAGCAGGCAGGTGCCTTAATAGCTAAGCCACCTCTCCAGCCCTCAGGCTTACTTTTAAATGGCACTGGAATGGTTTCTTTTTGCAGGGTGTGATTGGTAATATATTCTACTTCCTGACACAGGAGCTGATAACACAAGTATGTTTACTTTGAACACTTTCAACATGTATACAAAACATCAATTTACAATTCAATATTTTTTTCACCCTGACCACCAGGTAGCCATGATACCTATGCTTTCCTGAATACACACTACAGTTCTGTTAAAAATTAAGATGCTGGACTGGATAGATGACTTAGTGGTTAAGGCACATGTCTGTGAATCCTAAGGACCCTGGTTCAATTCTCCAGGTCCCACATAAGCCAGATGCACAAGGGTGCGCACGTGCCTGTAGTTCATATGCAGTGGCTAGAGGCCCTGGAGCGCCCATTCTCCCTCTCCTTCTCTCTCTTTCTGTTTCAAATAAATAAATAATGAATGAATGAATAAATAAATAAATAAATAAAAATCTTTAAAAAAAAAAAATAAAATAAAAATTTTTAAAATTAAGATAGTAAAAAAAGGCCTTGAGTTATTTGGAAGAAAATATTGGTGAAAATAAGTGGCCATAGCCAATAATGAGTTCACTCAATTGTGTATCATTAAAAGATAGAATAACATTAAGAATAATTATCTAGAGCTGGAGAGATGGCTAAGCACGTAAGGCATTTGCCTGAAAAGCCAAAGGACCCCTGTTTGATTCCCCCAGTACTCACATAAAGCCAGATGTACAAGGTGGCACATGCATCTAGAATCTGTTAGCAGTGGCTAGAGGCCTTGGTATGCCCATTCTCTCTATCTGCCCCCCTGTCAAATAAATAAAATAAATAAATATTTTAAAAGATGAATTCTTTAAACAGTATCTGTATTTTTCTCAATCTGTCAACTAAAAGCACATCTATCTCTCAGACACACACATTTGAAGTAGTATAATCCTTTTTCCCATCTTGAACTGAATACCAAGTCTCACTGATTTTCCTTCCAAAGTGCCTCCTAACCTGGACTTCCCATATAACCACATAACTAGATCGCACAATGTAATATCATGGGCAGTAACTTTAACCTCTATCCTTTTTAATTTCAGTCCATTTTATCACCAAGCATCTCAAAGTAAATAATTAAAATGCATGTACAGACATGTGACTGTCCCTTCACAATCTCTGCAACAGTAACCCACCCTTAGGATGACTCAATTGTGCCAGAACACCCCATAGAAGTACCCCAGTTGTTATCAACGAACTGACTCTCCATGCTAACTCTGACCACTGTGGTTGACTCCATACCAGGTCATCCCAACTGGCTTGTGAGATGGTTCCTTGATCCCATCTCTTCTTCCCTTCTCCAAGTTTCCTTCCTCCTCTTCTCCTTGATCAGTGTGTCTCAGTGTCAATCCCAAAAATCAACATCTGGAAAAATCTTTCCAGAACACCCTCTGATCATGCTATGTTGAATGACTATGACTGTCTTCACTTGTGGTCATCCATGAGGTGCATACCACACTTCCTCTGTAGATCTTGTTGCTCCTTTCTGCATATTTACTTATTCTTCTCTCCTTCCAGATTATTATCAAGCATTTTAAATGTTTTTGCTATTCTGGCACTCCAAGTCTAGTATTTGTTCTTAGTAGGTTTATCTATTAATATTTTAAGAAAGTAAATGAATGTCAAGAACTTGTAATGGGAGGGCCTCTCTAATAAGAACTTAATTGAATTTTTTAACCTGAGGCTAAGTAAACTATTATAATTAACTACATTTTATGTATTTGTGATGCTTCTGGCATATTTTCTATTAATTTCTATAAATTAGCATTGTATTTTGCATTATAAGTTCCTATAAGGAATGATGTATAATCAATACACATATAATGCAAGTTGTTTGGATAACTGGCATTAAAGTCATTCAAAACTTTCCATAGTAATCAAAACCTGCTGGAGATTTAAATCTCCAGCATGTTAAACTACAGTCAACACAGTGAAGTTTTATAGCTTCAATGTTAAAATAAATAATAAGATTTAGTCTGATAGAGACACACTTCATGTCCCATATAATTTTTTAAAATATTGCTATTTACAGTTATAAAGACACAGAAGGGCATTTTCATATAGAAATGTTTGACTTTGATTTTTTATTCATATAATGTAAGGGTAGCTACACAGACTTAATTTAAAGCTGTGCAATAAAAGCATAAAAAAGATCAATTCTAGACAGGAAGATTGTGCGTGTGATAGCTTCACAGACATGCTCTTCAGGAGAGTGGGCAGGATGGTGGAAGTTGTAATAATTGCTTACCATGATACTGGTTTTCCTGTAAAGCAGTATTAGCTGCATACAATTTATGACAAATGAAAAGAAACAGACAGCGGTTTCCTTTTATTTTTATTTATTTTTGGAGAGAGACACACAGAGAGAGAGGGAGACAGATAGAGATGGGTGTGCCAGCAGTCTCTCAGCTGCTGTGAACGAAATCCAGATGTGTGTGCCCCCTTGTGGGCAAGTGCAGCATTGCGCCCTTGTGTCACTTTGCATCTGGCTAAACGTGGGACCTGGAGATTGGAACCAGTGTTCTTAGGCTTAGGAGGCAGGTGCCTTAACTGCTAAGCCATCTCTCCAGCCCAGCAGTTTCCTTTTACTGACAAAGAGGTTGGTTTACTTGCTGCTGTCCTTTACATTTGTGAACACAGCAGATGCCATGGAAAGACTCCACCTTCTCCTTATGGCACTAGAGCCGTGGAGGAGAAGCTTAGCCACCCCAAGGCCACTATTGGTCAATACTTGGACAGTAAGTGTACTGGCAATGATGTGTCCCCCTTCAGGTGTTCCATGGCTGGGCACAAAATAACTAGCAAAGTATGTATCATAAAAAATGATAAGACAGGCATGGTGGCACACACCTTTAATCTCAGCACTTGGCAGGCCAAGGTAGGAGGATTGCCTTGTGCTTGAGGCCAGCTTGGGCAACAGAATGAGTTCCAGGTCAGCCTGTGCTATAGTGCAAACTTGCCTCCAAAATATTCCAATAAAAACTTTCTGAGGGGCTGGAGATATGGCTTAGTGGTTAAGGCTCCTGCCTCCTAAGCCTAAGAACTCTGGTTCCAATCTCCAGCGGTTCCAATATCCAGCGGTTCCAATCTCCAGGTCCCACGTTTAGCCAGATGCAGTGACCCAAAGGCGCAATGCCGCACTTGACCACAAGGGGGCACACACATCTGGATTTAGTTCGCAGCAGCTGAGAGACTGCTGGTGCACCCATCTCTATCTGTCTCCCTCTCTGTCTCTCTCTGTGTCTCTCTCCAAAAAAAAAAAAAAAAAAAATGTTACTGAGAAAGAACTTAAATGTGTGTTGTGGACAGTGGTTTTATACAGTGCATGGAGGATTATGATAATTTGTCATACGTGACAATGAGTTTGGTTAAAACAACATAAAAAGCTCTGTGGGAAAACTAAAATATTATAAGCTATACAAAGTTGAAACAAAGACCTTCTGTTTTTGCAGATCTTCTCTGTAGTGAACTTTCACAGTGCCCACTACATAAAACTTTGTCTTTGTGTGGAGTACTCACTCCAGCTAGAACTTCTAGTCAATTATATCTTCACAAGAGCAGACCTCATCTAAAGAAACAGATAAGAAGGGAAAAATAAGTGCAGCCTTCTCAATCCACCAGTATCATTTTACTCATTCCTTTGTCATATACTCAGTCCCTTGGAAAATTTTCTAGGTGAAATCACCAAATATATTAGTTAATATTCTTGCTGCTGTGACAAAATGCCCAAAGAGAAGGAGTCTAAGGAAGGAAGGGTGGATTTGGAGACACAGTTTGAAGTTACAGTCTATCATGCTGGAAGAAGGATGGTAGCAGGATGGTATGACACAATTGGTCGTATTGCATATATGGACAGGAAACAGAGGTCAATGATGCCATTGCTCAGCTCATTCTTTTCCTCTTGCTCATCCAGTCTAATCTATAGAATGGTCCACCAAAATTTAAACTGAGCCTTCCAATTTCAATTAACCTAATCTAGAAAATTCCTCAGAGACATGCCCAGAGCCACAATGACACCCACCATGTCTAATGTCAAAACCTGCAACTCCATGTCTGGCATCTGTGGCACATGACAGAATCTTATCAGCTCCAAAGGGCTTGGGTATTTCCACTCCTTCACTTGTCTCTTGGGTCAGCTCCACTTTATGCCCACAGATGTCCTCAACTGATGTCATAGTCGTCATGGTCCTAGCAGAGTCAACATGTTGGGGTCTCCATTGCAATTTAGATTGACCTTCACAGCTTCTTGTAGTGGACTGTCATGACCTCCTAGCAGGGTCTCTGACCCTGCCATACATTGCTTTGCCTGAGCAGCTTGGCCCCTTGGGTCATACTTTAATTGACTTTTGAGGACTTGCACACTAGCCCTGGTGTTGTAGAACCCTTGCTTTGTTAATATTACTCTAGTAGGCAGTTGCTTTGGAGCAGGGAGCCATTTCAGTCACATTCTAAGTTTAGACTCTGTTCTTTGAAAATTAACTTGGATTTTTTACAACAAATAACCTTTCATGGGTGGGATCATGCCATCAAGGAACCTTTTCTTTTATCTCAATGCAAAGTACTAGGTTTTCTTCATGGCATTAATGCTTTAATGAACACAGTTTCTTTCATATCTGCCTTGCTTGTATCTTTAACCTCTTCTATACCTTTTTCATTATCGAACTGTACATTTTCTATATCTTTAGCTCTATGTATACCTCACTGGATCAGAACAGCGAGCAATAACCATGACACACTCTGAAGGCTATGCTAGGTTGAGATTTATTTCCACCACCAAAGAAATAGCTTCATTACTTTTGAATTCAGTCTCACTCAAGTTTTCAGGACTTGGATAGAATGCAAGGCTTCTTTGCAGCATATAATGTTAGCTACAAGAGGCCCAGTTCCTGGCAGATTCCTTATTCCCCTCTCAAGCTATATAAGTTGGTCCTTCACTGCCTACAATTCTCTAAACATCTTGGCCCATTAAGTTCAATTTACAATATTCATTGTTTTTTAGCCCAAAGTTCCAAACACTTAAACATTGCTCCTGACAAATTTCCAAAATTCTTTCAACCACATGGTCAGGTTTATCTAAGCCACCACCTCACCCCTTGGTTCCAATTATCTGTGTTTTTTACTTTCTCATTGCTATGACAAAGTACGTAAAAAGATGTAGTTTAAAGAAGGAAGGCCTTATTTTGGCTTACACTTTAAATTTATAAATCAACCTGACTGGAAATGCATGGCAGCAGGGTGTGAAACAGTCACGAAGCAGAGATCGCTCAGCTCACTCTCTCATTTTTATGTATCTCAGCATATCCCCAGCCCATGGAATTATACCACTCGGATTTAAGTTGGTGTGGTGGGACTAACCAAAGGAAAATAGAAATGAGGAATAAAGTGTTAAAATAGGAATGGTACAATAATGTCCTACTAGGAACCATCACCTTGTCATGGCTTGAATATGCCCACACAAATTCATGTTGAAACTTAATCCCAATTGTAAGGCATGAAGGAGGGCAACCAGATGGGACTTCTATGTGGTAATTGGGTCATAAATGGTTTGCTCTCATGAAAGCTTAGTGCATACAAGGATGAATGGTTTAGTGGACTAATGGGTTATCTTCATGGCAATCGCTTTGTTCCAACAGTGAGCTATGTCTGCCTCACCTGTTCTCTTACCATGAAATGCCTTCTGCGTGTCATGACCCTGCATGAGGCTGTCATTGTCCAACTGGAATTCCCAACTTTGAGCAAAATAAACTTCTTCCTTTCTTTTACTCAGCAAAAGTAAAAGAAAATGAACTATGATTCACTTCCTCATATAAACATTGTAGAGGTTCTGTGTTCAATACCAAATGACTAACTAATGTTCTAAATTCCTCAAAATGTTTTGTGTACATGTTCTCAGACTCCTACATTGCCTAAGGCCACCCAAATATCACTTTTCTAGCCACACGGATGCTAGCAGTTCCTTTACAGGGATACTGCCATTTTATTATATAAAAGACAGAATACTTAATGGTTTGTTGAGTACTCTGGAACAGTCCTTACTGAGAAAGTTTAGCCAGTGCCAAGTGAAGCACAAACACTGTTCCTCATAACATAACAGCACCCCATCAAGTACTTCACGGCTTCTTAGAGTGGATATCATTGCAAAGTTACTATTTCATAAAAGTTCTTGTTTCTCATTTCTATTTACACACAAACTGCTGTGCTCTCTCCTGGCCTCATTTTCACTGACCAGCATCTTATGACTATACCAAGACCTGTCCCTGTCTCTTTTCTTCTCTTTTATTCCAGTTCTCTGAAATCAGCATAGTAAAAGGGCAAATAACTACTAATTATCAAATCTCATTTTTATCATTTTTTTGGTTTCTATTTTTCAGACATTGGTGTAGACAGGTCTAATTGTCCATGTTTGCTTCTCAGAGATTCATTGAAGATATGGTAACTTACTGAAAAAAAATTCTTGCACAAATATTTGCGATCAAATGAATCATGATGGACTGATGGATGATGCCAATGTGTTAAAATACAAAACATTCTAGTTACTGGATGTTTGAAGAACTTTGATGACAGCATGTTTCATAATATTTACTTTTTATTTTTATTTATTTATTTATTTTTTTGGTTTTGCAAGGTAGGGTCTCACTCTGGTCCAGGATGACCTGGAATTAACTATGCAGTCTCAGGGTGGCCTCAAACTCTCGGCGATCCTCCTACCTCTGCCTCCTGAGTGCTGGGATTAAAGGCGTGCGCCACCACGCCTGGCTCAATATTTAGTTTTTGTCAGTGCTAGTTTACAGTATGCTTTTACAAGGTTGTTATCTGCTGGGGCTAATGTCCTTAACATTAACACATTCTCTTATATTACTATAGCAAAGTATCAGGTAACTGTCAAGCTTGCTGTCTTTGATGAATCCCCAGTAAATGATGCTCATCCATACAACGGGTTTATGGGAGAGGATCACCTAAAACTCATCTAGTCATTAGTGAAAAATATGTCACATGTCCACCCCACAAATATTCACCAAGCTCTTACTAAACTTCAAGCACACATCTAATTGGTTATGCCCATACTGTTCTCTAGAACCAAACTGAAGCCATGCACATCTGTTTGGCTCTCTGCTGCTTACTCAGTAGCTAATGAGTGCTCACTAAATTTGCTGTTAAAGAAATTAAATACTCTGTGATCTGAGCCTGTCATGTTTTGCCAACTCAGCCCTAGCTATCCCATAACCCACTCTATGCATCATAGACCCAATAAATGTGGAATTAAAAGTAGTTTTATTGATTGCATGGAATTGTGGTGAGGGGCCAGGGTCTCTTGCCGCTGCCAATCAATGTCATATTTGTGACATGTTTTTTTTTTTTTTTTTTTGTCTGTGATTTTACATAGGTTCTGGACAATCTAACATGCACCATCAAGCTTTGTAAGCAAAAACCTTTAACAACCGAGTCATCTCTCCAACCCATCACATTTGGATTTAAAGAGTAGCTCCTCTTCAACTCAGTAGCTTCCCAGGGGCTTTCTTAGAGTATCATTTCAACACTGGTATCCCACCTGACACTGCATTGCCCATCAATATATTTGACTAGTGAGAGAATGGTCTCATTTTCCCTTGCCATTTGCTGGATGTTGTCTTGGGCATGTGATGCCAGGTAGGACTTTCCCACCTTTCATACACAGCCCACCTCCTCATAGGCATTGTAAATATAAAGCCTACTATCCACTTGCTTCAGTCCAGATCACCATGCCGAGTTTAACCTACAGAGAGTTTGTCAAGTGTCTGCAAGCAGCAATGACAAATGCAGGTGGAACTAGGTTACTGGCAGAACTGAAATGAAGTTCAAATGCAGCACAAAAATGGACCTAGTGCCAAACTAATCCAACTGCAGGCTTCATTTCAGCTGAATGCCTTGTGCTTGTTCCAACTCAGCTGTGGCCGTTATCCACATGCTGTTTGCTGCCCTATTCTTCCAAGTGCACAAGAATCCCACTCATTTATAGTTTTGTTATCTTGAAAATAATTGACTTTTTTTTCCCTTAGTAGCCTAATATGGGATGTCCAAGAAGTTTGAGAATTCAAACATTTGAGGAAAAAATAATTGGAAAAAGAATTGAGACAATATAGACTCAAAAATGGTTCCACAAAAGAGAAAAAAAAAAAAAAGAAGAAGAAGAAGAAGAAGAAAAACTCATTTGATCTACTGGTATTATTACTGACCTCTAAATTATCTTTCAATGTAATTGTCTCAGAAATTTCATTTTAGAGAAAATACTTAATATTTTGTTATTAATATAAATTGAGTTTTAGCCATTATAAAGCTCATCACTTTGCAAGCATTAATGAAATGGATATTTAAAAAGCAAATTAGGGCTGAAGAGATGGCTTATAGTTCAGGTGCTTGTGTGCAAAGCCTAACAACCTGGCTTCATTTCCCCAGTACCTCCATAATGCCAGCTGCACAATGTGACACATGCATCTGGAGTTCGTTAGCAGTGGCACACCCAGTCTCTCTGTCTGTCTTTCTTCTCTGTTTCCCTTTGCTTGTAAATAGATAAATACTAGCTTTTTTTTTAAAGCAAATTAATTTAATTGGAATTATTTGGATGGACACCAGAAAAACAATGTTCATTTTCCAAAAAGTTTGAGCTGATGACTTTTTAGGTGGGTTTATACTATATTACTCAAATTATACCAATCCTCTTAGTCAGTGAAATATATTACTTTCTAGAAGAGTAATTATGTTGGATATTTTTGCATATATTTGATGATCATTATATGTCCTTATATTAGGAATTTCTGTTTAGTTTTATTGCTAATTTTTAAACAGATAACTTGGCTCTTGTTGGTTTCTATGAGTTTTTGGAGTTCCTTATACATTTTAGGTGCTAATCTCTTGTGGGATGTATCATTAACAATATTTTCTGTCATTCTATAAGTTGTCTCCTTAATTTGCTTATTGTTTACTTTGCTGTGAAGGGTTTTAGTTTGATATAAACTCAGTAGTCTATTTTGCTTTTGTTTTCTGTGCTTTTGGAGTATTATCCAAAAAACTCTTGTCTACTCCAATGCCTTGAAGTATTTTTCATGTTTCCTTCTAGTAGGTTCTGGGTTTCAGTAAAGTCTTCAGTGCATTTGTACTTGATTTTTGTAACTGGTGGATCACGGATCTAATTTAATTCTTGTCCATGCAGATAAACAATTGTACCAGCACCACTGATTGAAGACTGTCCTGATTCCACTGTGTGCTTGTGGTACTTTGAATAGATGGCCCCCAATATATTAAGTGTTTTATTAGTTTGTATTTTGGAACTGCAACCACCTGGCTGGAGTAGGTGACACTGGAAGATCTTAAGGTGTGGTGGTGGATTTGAAATTCTATCTAAAGGTGTATGCAAAGTGTGTCTAGCTAGAGTTCCTGAACTGTGCTGTGACTTTTGGCTTGTGGCTTTTCTCTCTGCTTGGACCTGTGAAAGCAGGCCAGCTTCTTCCCCTCGATCTGTAAGCTTCAATAAATATCCCTTCCTCTATTAATGTACGTGATCTGGAAGTTCATCTCAGTGAACCTGAAGCTGTCTACTACAGTGCTTTAAGCTTTTGGCTAAAAATCATTGACTACCAATATTTGGGTTACTTTTATTCTGCTCTAGTTGCCCAAGTATCTGTTTGCTTTTGTTTGTTTGTTCCCCTCCTAAGGTACAGTCTGACTCTGTTACAGACTGACCTGGAACTCACTCAGTAGCTCCAAGCTGGCCTTGAACTCACAGCAATTCTCCAATTCCGCTTTGATGATCATAACATTTAGTTATTGTGTAATTATATAGTAAGGTAGCAAATTCTCCCCTATTTTGTTCATTTATTTTGTTTTTATTCACACTGGCTTTGGTTGCTCTATGTGTGCATATGTTTTCCTATAAATGTTTGCATTCTTTTTCTATAATCCTGAAATAAATATCATTGCTATTTGATTTGTATTACCATGAATCTATAGGTCACACTGGATAGTATGGACATTTTAATATTAATTCCTTCAATATGTGAATAGGAAATGTCCTTGTGTGTGTGTGCACACATGCATGCATTGTGATGTGTTGTGTTCTTGCAAATCATAATGATCGTAGGTCCATGTGAATTTCCTTTCATTTGGATAAAGAAAACTGGGAAGGGAGGGGACTGTTAATATTGCTCTAGGTCCATTTTAAACTAGGAAAAGTCCTCAATTTCTACATGAGATTTTTTCCATTACTAACTATAATGTGTTTAAAATTTTATGTATTGAATTAAACAATAAATATGTATTTGAAATCCCCATATTAAGAAATCTAGATTCCACTAAAATTAAACATTTATTTATGGAGAATATTTTGGATCAATCAAGTCACCAAAGGGAAATTTCCCCCAAAATTTACAATGGTGTGTGTAAAATAATAAATGTCATATAAATAAATGAATTGTAAAAACATTCATGCTATTGTAATATATGTTATTTTAGACTGGCTCACATTCTGGATTTTAGACCAGATAGATGTGACTTTGAATCTTAGCTATGTCAGTTTTTTACCCATTTAATTCTGTAAATGTCCTGTGGTTTGTAAGCTTGATATATGCTTCATCATTTATAATGGGAATACCCATACCTATCTCATAGGGTTGTTGGAGAGCTCCTATAAATTAAATTTTTTGTTCAGAGGACTTGAAAACAGAGAATGATGATAATGGCAACAGGTAACAGTAAAGGGAACCTAAAGGGTATAAATACAAAATAACACTGAAACTATTTAGGCACAAAATTTTATCAAAATCACTACTATGAAATATAAAAATAAAAGAAAAAATTAGTTAATTATCAACTATATGGAAGTGTTGAGTCTCTGTAATAACTGAAAATAGTAGGTACTAATACTACCTGAGTGTACCAAATATCTACTTTGAAGCCATTGTATCCATGAGTATGTATATTTTACTATTACTTGATATTTTCCATTATAATTTATAATGAAAAGAAAAACATTTTCTTAGTTTGAACTCTCGGAACTAAAGTGAACTACTCTTCATAGAAACTTCCTTTCTATAAATTTTTTGATCCCATTTTCACAAATATGATATAAACCATAAAGTTCAGTTGTGCCAAGTTCCCTATTAGTAATGGAAACTAATGGCATAGTAGTATTTTATAAACAAAAGAGTTCATAAGAAACAAGATTGTGGAAGTGGAGTACAATCACCAAATTGGTGTACCATGACATAGTATCATGGGATTAATGGCGTGTCAATCAGAAATTTACTTTCTAATACTATAGAAAACTAAGAGCAATGTGCCAGGTAGGTCAGTTATAGTAAAAGATCTCTTTCCCTAACTTGTAGGGTACTACATTCTCAGTGTGTCCTCACATGGAAGACAACAGATGAAGAAAGAAAAAGGGAGGAATGGTAATGAGTTGCCTGGTGCCTTTGTCATAAGGGCACTAATCCCATCTTGATGGCCACACCCTCCAACCTCATCTAAACGTAATTATTTCACAAAAAGTCCATCTTCAGATACCTTAACACTGGGTGTTAAAGCTGCAACACATATATACAGAGAGGTGAACACAATGCAGTTGATAGAGATAGCTCAAACTGAGAAGATAGACAAAGAAAAATTCAGTGTTAGGATTCACACACATATAGCAAGAAATCATAATGTCATAATGGTATACTGAAAACAACAAAACAGTCTTAGTTTAGTGGGTTCTGGATCCCTAGACCTGATTAAAAGGATATTCACCTCTTAGAATATAAAGACAAAAAGAAAAAAAAAATTATGAGTAAGTATCAGTGCAAAGGAACATTGCAGCCAAACATTATTGCATGTTAAAGTGGCAGACATAGAAAAATACAAAAACAGGACTGGAGGGATGGCTTAATAGTTAAGGCATTTGCCTGCAAAGCCAAAGGACCCAGGTTCGATCCTCCAAGACCCATGTAAGCCAGATGCACAAGGTGGCACGTGTGTCTGGAGTTCATTTGTAGTGGCTGGAGACCCTGAAGCACCCATTCTTTCCCTCTTTTTCTTTCTCTCTCTCTCTCTCTCTCTCTCTCTCTCCCCCTCCCTCTTTCTCTCAGTCAAATAAATAAATAAAAATAAAAATATTTTAAAAAAGAAAAATACAAAAACAATTGCACAAAGTAAGGATCCAATTTTGAACCTCAAAAGTATCAACCAGACCAGAGATCAATTTCTGGGTGTTCTAGAAGTACTGGCCATAGTTCTATTTTGGCAAACTTAAATTTTTGTTGACTCTTGAGGTAAATTGATAAGGGGAAGAGTCAATAATTTCAGCAGAAGCAATATTAGAAAGTTTGAAAGAAATATGATCAGAAGAATCAGTTCCCAAAATTATAAGAGGAAAAGGATTTAGAAATCAAGTTATATAAGACTATAAAAGCATAGCAACACATCAGGACTGCTCATAGAGACAAAGGCTAAAGGATAACTCAGATTAAAAAAACAAAACAGAAGCACTGTTGTGAAATAGTCATCACAATTTCAAGTTAATGAGCCAGGCATTTAAATATCATGTGAAGAAAAACAAAAATTAAATATTCTTTTCAAAAAAACAATAAACTGCAGAGTCCTTAACTAACATGATTCTTAATTGTGAATATAAAATTAAAGAAGAAAATAGACATGTAAATAAACATGAATATAAGTCAACAGTTAACAAAAACGAAAATCAATAGAAGCAGGCTCTCACTACTCATTTGCTAGAATTAATGAGAAAAACCTTTGGGATATATATTATATGAAAATTAAGATGTAAAGGCAAAATGCTCACATGATGTAAAGAAGAACTTGGTAAAGCAAAGGAAACTAAAAACAAAGAACTATATAGAAATTTGAGAACTAGAGAAATGGGAAGACACCCCAGCAGTTGAGTGAAGGCCTGAGACCATCCAAGTTTGATATCTCAAATGCACATAAACAGATAGGCATAGCTAAATATAACATAAAATGAGTCCTACAGGGAACAAAGCCTGGAAAAGTGCTGTGGCTTTTGAAAACTGCAGCTCTGGGTTCTGAGGGAGTCTCTGTCTCCAGTGAAAATATGGATGAGCAATAGAGGAGGACATCTGACATTTCCTCTGGCCTCTGCACATGCATGGTGCCACACATATGCACACATGGGCATACACCACCCATGTACTACACTGCATATACCCTATACATACAAAAAGGAGGAAAATAAAGAATTGTAAAATAATTTTTAGGAAATAAAAATTTATCAAACTAGATTAATAGAACATTATAAGTGGCAAAAGAGTCACTGAACCTGAGGACAGATAGATTGTATTCTATTTAAAAATAAAACAAGGGGCTAGAGAGATGGCTTAGCAGTTAAGGCACATGCCTGCAAAGCTGAAGGACCCCAGTTCGATTCTCCAGTCCTCATGTAAGCAAGATGCACATGGTGGCACATGTGTCTGGAGTTTGTTTGCAGTGGCTAGAGGCCCTGATATGCCCATTCCCATTCTCTCTCTCTCCCTCTCTCTGTCTGTATTAAATAAATAAATAGACAAGCTTTGTGTGACAATCTACAATAATCAAGTACATATCTAACTGGAGTCTTAGAAGGGAAAGAAACAAAGTGGTACAAAAATGTGGTGAAAGAATTAATATTCTCCTATTTGTAGAAAACATTGACAGATTTAGATGGTTAAATACCTTCAAGCAAGATTAATATAAAATAAATTGTACCTAAGTACATTACTGTTAAACTTGAGAAAAATCAAAGATACGGAAAAAAAAAAAACCTTTAAAAAAAAGTTAGAGAAGACAAACATTCAAAGATACACTGCTAAACTCTTACCATTATCCAAGAATGCAAACTTCACTTCAGGACAATGACAGTCAACTCACAATGGAACAACATAGTTCCCATAGTGAGAGAATGAACTGTTACACACAGTTATTAATCTAGTGGCTGGGATGGAGGAGACCACAAGAAGACAAAAGAGGTACAAAAGCATAAACTTCCATGAGTCAAATAAATGCTAAGGGAGTTTGTTTGGCAGCAGAATTGCAAATATGAAATGCAAAAATGAGTTTCTCTCAGGCTCAAGGCAACTTAAGAAATGAATATGAAATAAAGTATAAATAACCTGGAAAATAAACTGTTTTTCATTACCAGTGTTAAATATAAGTGAATGGCAGGTACATACATTTTTAACTATTATAAGATATGTAATATAAATAGATAAAAGAGTTGACAACATTTTCATATAGGATAGTGGTTAATTAAATGAATTTAGCTTATTTTACATTTTACATAAACTGATATATTACTCAGAATAAACTGATAAATTAAGGTGAAGATGGGTATTGCCAAAAATACCACTGAATTATACAAAATGATATAGGAAAAAGCCATGAAAGGCTAGGGAGATTGCTCAGTGGTTAAAAATACTAGCTGCACAAGCCTGATGATAAGAGTTTGGATGCCTAGAGACCATGTAAAGCCAGATGCAAGTTATATATGCATCTGCAATCCTAATGTGCCTATGCCAAATAGAGGTTGCATCAGGAGAATCCCGATACAGGCTAGTCTGGCATTCCCAGAAGCAAAACAAGAAAGTCCTTGTCTCAGAAAAAGTGGAAGGTAAGGACAGACACCCCATGGTTGTCCTTTGACTTTCATGCAAATGCCAGAAAACATGCATGTGTACATACTCACACATACACACATTCACAAAAGCAATGAAAATGATCCAGCCAAAGGACATGGAATATGTCTAGTAAATACTTAATGGATTAAAGATATAACAAAAAAGTGGAAGTTTTAAAAATATCAGAATATACTAATAAGAAAATAATTAACCTGGGACTGAAGAGATGACTCAGAGGTTGATAGCATTTGCTTGCAAAGTCTGTTGGCCATGTTCAATTCCCCAAACACCTACATAAAGCTGGACAGGCATTTGTTTGCAGGAGTAAGAAACCCTGGTTGCCCATATACACACACATACCACATGCAATTAAGTAAATAAAAGATAAATAAACAAGAAAAAGAAATTTAGCCACAACCATGAGTATCTTGCTTGTAAATCTACTAAACATACAAACTGAGAACAAAATAAAAACACAATTACATGTCATACAAAGTATACATTTAAACATGAAGACATGAGAGAAAATATAAAATATGCATCATATAACCAGCACAAGAAATATGATAGTAATATACTAATCTAGAAAAGCAAGTCTTCAAATTTTTAACTTAAATCCAAAATGATATAAAAATATGCACCCATGAGAATGGCTAAAATTAAAATAACTTGCAACATCAAAAGCTAAAAAGATGAGGAAATAGGCTCGTGCATTGTTTTGGGGGATGCAAAATTATATTACTACTTTCAATAACAGTTTGGAAGGCCAGTACAACTAAATATAAAGCAATGCTATGGCCCAGAAATTCTATGCCTAAGTAATTGCTAAGGAAAAAGAAAACATACATTCCCAGAAGGACTTATAAAAGTGTGTTCATAATGACTTTACTCACATGAATGTCCATCAGTTAGGAAACAAGAAGCTGTGATATAGTACTAAAAAAGCAACAGAAAGTAAACTGCTAAGCCCACAATAATGAAAATGAGTCTCAGAAGTATGAGGCAAGCAAAAATAATTCACACAATATCACTCCTTTCATAAAGATTCAAGAGCAGTCTAACACAATCTACTGGAATTCAGTGCATAGTGCATGATTGGTCTTGGCATGATGGAGAGTTGGTCAGAGGTAACACTAGAAAACTTTTTTATTAGAAAGAGAGAGACAAACAGAGAGAGAGGAAGAAGCAGGGAGAGAGAGAGAATGGGCACCCCAGGGCCATTTCAGCCACTGTGAACGAACTCCAGACTCATGTGCCCCCTTGTGGGCAAGTGCCCTGGCATTGTGCCCTTGAGTCACTTTTTGCATCTGGCTAAAGGTAGGACCTGGAGAATCAAATGGACATTTGTAGGCTTGGCAGGCAGGTGCCATAACCACTAAGCCATCTCTCCAGCCCCTAGGAAACTTTTTGTGAATGGAAATCTACATGTTGATGGAAATAGTGGTAATGTGACAGTGCATTTTTACCAATACTCATCATTATTTTAATAAGACCTGAGAGTTTTATTTCATATAGCTTTTTCTTTAATTAAAAATATTCCCAAATAGTGCTGTAAATTTAAATTTAATTTAATTTCAAGCCCTATGACCTTTACACTATTTTATACTGTACTCTTTAACATTAGATTGGGGCAAGCATTTTACTTTATTATTTAGTTTGCTGTTTTTGGTTATGAAACACTATCTCATTTCTGTTTATCTAATAGCAACATCTTCCCTTTGTATAACCTTTTGAAGGGGAGAAAAACACAGTGAGCCCTTTGAGGAGCTACATCAAGCTCTTTTAGGACTGTAGGGGTGCCAATGAACACAGTTTCAAAGAGTGCCAGAACTGACTTCCCAGAGAGTGAGTCCCGCAATATCAAGCATACAATCCATGAACACATGTTGCTTCATGAAGCTTCTAGTTCAGCAATCACATAAAACAAATGAGAAGTGCACAGTGGTATGAAAGTTCATGAAGTTAGCATGTTATGTAAGTTTGAGCTCTTTAATCCTGGCCCACTCTCTCACTGCTCTTTTATATATGTACTGATGATTTAAGAGGCTTATGACCTTCTGTGGCCCAAAAATATGTAGGTATGTCTGAAGAATATATATGTATACACAGAAACATATACACATTCATATTTATATAAATATTACATATCTATGCTGAAATCTTTGAGTGTCTCTTAGTCTAATGTTTTTCTCAATGATTTATTGTGGGTCATGGATTCAGTCATTAAGCATTTGGCACCATTGTTTTGGTCATAATAAGACAGAACACAAAGATAGTAGGGTTTGGAAGAGCAACTTACTTACCTTGTGATAGCTAGAAAACAGAGATTGGTTGCAGGCAAAGGCATGTATTCACCCATGTATGTCCTTTATCCAGCCTTCTCAGGCCCCTAAGTTTCCACAATCTACTGAAATAGTGTCACCAGATGGAGACCAAACCTTCCTAGTATAAGTTTGTGAGGGACATTTTATATTTAAGCCATAACATTGAGCTATTACTATAAAATAACATAGGTCCTGAAACAAGCTTAGGCAGAAATAAATACAGGTCCTGGTGTTAAAAATTTTAATCTAAGAGTGATTAAATATGATAACAAGAGTAACGCTAAAAATTCCTGGCAGGTAATAGAGTAAAAGTCCATGGACACCAGGGAACATAGCTGTCAGTCATTTAGATATGCATGAGTTTATATACTATTTCTCAATGGAAGAAATAAAGCATCGCTTATCTAATGTGTATGCATACCAACTCTCAGCCCTTCCTTAACTTAGTAGCACATGATATGCATAATCCAACACTCTAAGGAGCCAGAACAGATGGTGACACTTTCTTGAACTACGAATAAATGTCCTCCATTATATACTTGTTAACCATCTTAGATATCTTTATAAAAATGCCACTTAAAATATTTCCTAACAGCTTTCTCCACTAGAATTATAATTACAGCTTTACCAAAGAGTAAAATAAAGAATTAGTGACATATACCTTCACCTTAACATTCTTCAAACAAGGTTTCCTTAATTTTGGTAGATTGTGTACATATTTGTAACAAGTACTGTATGAAATGAATACACAGATGAGGAGAAACCATCAGACACAGTTCAAATTTCAGAGAACTTTGGACATTTCTTAATAGCACCATTATCATTTGTTTCTTAACTCCAAAGTAGGTCGAGAAACACTGAGTTGACCCAAGAAAATGCATTATATTATTATCAGTAAATTAATTCGATTTTTTTGTGCAAGTGAATTTGTTTTTAATTGGGGTTTAGGTCATAGGTTATAAAAGATCACCTTGGGGCATGCCCTTAACTGTAGGTTTTCATTTTAATAATTATTTATTTATTTATTGTGAAAGACAAGAGAGTGAGAAAGAAACATGGGCATGTCAGGGTCTCTTGCCATTGCAAACAAACTCTAGATCAGGCACCACTTTGAGCATCTGGTTTTATGTGGGTACTGAGGGATTGAACCCAAGAATGTAGACTTTGCGACAAAGTGTCTTAACTACTGAGTCATCTTCCAAGCCCTTAATTAGATTTTCAAGCTAGATAAATTCATATTTCCAGATGACTAGATCTAGTTTTGAATATGAGGATTATCTTGTTTGTCTGCTTGAAACAGGATTTCACTCTGTAGTCTAGGCTAGTCTTGAATTCATGGTTATTTTCCTGCATCAGCACCTGAAATGTTAGCATCATAGGTGTGAGCCACTATATCCCCAGCTTCAAAAGGACTGTGTTTTTTTTTTTAATTGTGTGTGTGTGTATTTGTATGTAAGTGTAGATGTGCATGGTATGTGTGGGTGTGTGCCACATTGCATATGTTGAGTTTTGAGGACAACCTTGAAGTGTTTGTCCTCTCCCTCTACTCTGCTGGAGACAGCAGTCTCTATTGTTATTTTGTTTTTGGCACTTAGTTTCATGTCTGCCATTCTAGTTGGCTCATGAACTTCTGGATTCTCCTGGCCCCGCCTCCTACTGCTGTAGGTGCATTGAGATTACAGACACATCAGCCACTTTGCACCTGGCTTTATGTGGGTGCTGGGGAGTCTAATTGGTCTGGCAGGGATACAAGCAAGAGCTTTTAACCACTGAATCATCTGCTTAGCACTAAATAGGAGTACTTTAACATGCAAGGAACCTAACAAATAATTTTCTACAAGAATTAACATTGTTAATTCATTCATTAAGTCATTCAAAGTGCTATGAAATATATTTTTTTGGTATATCATTTCAACATTCATGGCACACAAAACTGAATGACTAGAAGACAGAAACAGCTGTTATTTAATTTATCAGGGAACTCAATAAAAAAAATCATTTTGGGTAATCTGTTTCCATTTTGGAAATTAACAGCTGCTTTGAAAACACAAACTCCAGATAGCATCGCATTTATTTTGCTTTGTCCCTCGGTCATGTTAATGTTTACTATCAGGTTGCAATAGCTGACAAGACACAGAATACTGGGCTTTCACCAGGGCACATCTCCTCAGTGAGATGCAATGACTACTGATAGATTCCATAAGGCCAAACAATGTTGGGCAATAATTTAAGAGAAAGATATATACTTAGAAGGGAATGGTTTGCACTTGTTATGTGAAACAGAGGAGCATGAATTTTGATGAGTGAATCCTGGCCATGGAATTTTCTAATTGGGAAGTTATGATAACATCACAGAGTTGTTTGTAGTGTGAGGATTTTGGAGACAAACCAGCAGAGGATATGAGAATCAAGGCAGTGAGGATGTTCTATTCATGCATAATATTTAGTAAAGTGAATGACATCCTCTTCATTAAAGTACCACCTCTAATCACCTTATATTTCAGAGTATTACTCAATAGGTATTTGTTAGTGGGTGACTTTTAGATTGTCTTCAGGTTTTCATAGAGGATAGGCTCTTTGGGAAAAGAAAATGCTCTGCATTCAGCTTTTGGTTCTCCAGACATTAACATTCAGGCTGAGATGTAGTGGCAATGAACCTGATTGGTACAAAAGATTAAGACACATATATCCATAGTTCTGGCCAGAGTATAGTTACTGCAGCAAAAACACGGCTTTAGCCCCCTGATTGTCTTACACATGCTCATGTGTTTTGCCAGTTGTAAGAGTGGTTATGAATCTAAACAAGAAAGGGGAGAGGCTCGGATTCTGGCTTCCTTTATCTTGAAACTGTATTCCTAAGTATACCACTTGGTTGGGACCTGTGAATTACTCAAGAGAATTACAGAACCTCATGGGGCTATGGGAACCTCCATACTTATCCACAGCACAACAAATGTTCAGATGACATGGAAGCCATCAGAGAAGTACTGATACATGAAGAAAGTGAAGTCATATGGAAGACTGAGTCATTAATTTTTAGGGTCTGTGCTAATTCCAGGCGGCTAAACAGAGTTGTACTGTAATATAGTAGAGATAAAATCTGTGTAGTCCATGTATAACAAATTTAGGTACCTTTAAGATAGGATAGAGCATAGTATTTTCATAGGCATAATACAAGTTTATACAAAAGATATTTGAACTACACTTATGAAAGACAACTGATAGTACACTTAAGATTCTTAGTTTCAGGGGTTGGGAACATGGCTCAGTGGCTAAAAAGGTGCTTGCTTGCAAAGCCAGCTAGCCTGAGGTTCAATTCCCAAGCTACTCACTTAAGCCAGATACAAAAGTGGCATAAGTATCTAGCATTTAGTTGTTGAGGCAAGACATCCTGGCATGCCTACACACAGGTATGTGTAAGCAAAAAAATAAAATAAAATAATAATAAATAAATAAATAAATAAATAAGCAAGCAAGCCAGATGTGGTAGGGCACATCTTTAATCCCAGCACTCAGGAGGCAGAGGTAGGAGGATTGCCATGAGTTTGAGGCCACCCTGAGAATACAGAGTGAATTCCAGGTCAGCCTGGACTAGAGTGAGACCCTGCCTGAAAAAGCAAACAAAAAAAATTTTTAAAGATTCTCAGTTTAAGATAACAGAAAAGACAAAGCTTGTATATAAATGTAAATAAACATGCAGGCATACTTTATATATATATAATGTGTATATGATTATGTATACATTATGTATAGATATAAGTGTTTAAAATGTATATATTCCTTTCACAGAGGCCTCCTGCAATTTGGCTTTATAAAAAGTCTGCTAATCTTTCTTGAAAAATTCAATACCACAGTGGATAAAAATGTGGCTAGGTGAAGAAATTTAATTTTTTTGTATTTTATTCATGAGAGAAAGAGAGAGAGAGATCAACAGAGAATGAATATGGACACACCAGAGCTTCCTGCTGATGCAGAAATTTGGGGTTCAGGAGGGGTCCTCCAAGTTTATGAACTCCAAATATAGGTCCTGTTTTATTTTTAACCAAGAATTGATAAAAATGAGCTCAAGAAGGGTAAATCATGAATTATGAAGTTTATTTAGGGAGAAATCATAAGTCGTGGGGCTTCTTTAAGGGAATTGGGAATAAGAGAATCTAGGAAGAAGGCCAGAGCAGAGGCATAAGGTGTGGGAAGGGGACAACATGCACATAGGTGGAAAACACTGCATAAAGTTCATTTAAGAGAAATTGGGGATTTTAAGGAAAGACTGGAGTAGAGCCACAAGCACGTGAAGGATAATTCATAAAGGTCATTTGAGAGAAACTGGCGCTTTAAGAGGTTAAACGGTGGGAACTTAAGGAAGAATAAATGAAGAAATTCAGATGAGAAATAATTATAAAGAGTTGTATCCATGGCTATGCCGAGTTTAGAAAAGTTAAACTGGTAACGGGACTAGAATTAGTGAGAACACCCACCTGGTAGATCTTGAGTGTAAGAGAAATACACAAGTCGTAGATTTAGAGACCAGAAGAAAACCATACATGTAATTAAAGTAAGAAGTTACCCCAAACTTTAAAGCAAGGGCAAGCAGAAAAGATCCCACAGACATAGAAACAGCATTTTGCCCCCCTCGCCAGTCATGCTGAGTGAAAGGGGAAACAACTCATGCGATCCAAGCAGAGATGAGAGGGAACCCAGGGAGAGGAATGGAATAGCCTTTATAGTTGATTGAAATGTATTCTTTCCACAGATTTAGGTATGGAAAAGGGAAGACACCACTGGTTTGTAAATTTGAAGAGGCAGGCTCCAGAGCCAGCCCACCAGGGTAGTGAAGGACCTAGCATGCTAGACTGGACAGCAGGGGTTGCTGTAGCTGAGTCTCAATCAGACAGGAGTTCCATTCCTGCCAAGGACGGTTGGCATGAGGGTTAGCATCTCCTGGTTCCCTAAATAAAAGCTATTTTTCTCCTATTTCTCCTTCACTACCACTGCAAAAGAACTCTAGACTCATATGCCACTTAGTGCATCTGGTTTACATGGGACTGGAGAATGGGGTATTAGGTTTTGAAGGCAAGCACCTTAACCATTGAGCAATCTCTCCAGCCCTCAATTGTTTTTTTTTTTTTTTTTTTTAATTTTTTGTAGGTGAAGAAATTTAACCAGTGATGAAGGAGAAATATAACTAAGTAGACACAAAAGAGATAGCATCTGAAACCACAAGGTATGATATTCTATATTTTCAGCTTTAAGATAACAGACTGTTTTAGTATAAAACAACTATGAAATATGAAAATATCTATCCCTAATAAAATAGAAAGTATCAATATATTTTAAGCATTCAGAGGAAACCTATTTTTTCATGTCTCAGAATGACTGGCCACATGCAACATCAAAGCCATTGACTTCATACTGTACAACATGGTTATTCAGAGCAATGCAGGGACAAGCACAATAGCAGACATTCCTTAAGAAAAGCACCTGACAAGTGCCCACTAAGCTATTCCAAGGAGGGATGCTCTGGGAAAAAAAAAAAAAAATCGGAAGCAACCAGTTAATGAACTTAGAGATGAAGTCAATCTGAACGTAAAAGGGGAATCCAGGGACTCATTCCTTCCATTCTCCAGCTGCCAGATAATTAAAGCTATTTACCTTCTTTTGAGAGGCTTAGGGAAGAATGGTGAATTTCCGAAAGTAATATTGAACAAGAAAACTGTTTACTTTTCAGCAGTTTATTTTCTTAGCATTACTAGGTTAGGCATTACTATAAATCTATAGTAGAGAAGCAGATTCACCTACAGCAAACTAAGACCAAGTAGTAGGAAATAGACAAGAAAGTAAATCAATGGAGATAAATTACTAGACTCCTCAGCTTAAAAAGTGAGGCTGAGGACATAGCTCAATGGGTAAACTACTTGCTATTTGGGCATAAGGACTTGAGTTCCGATTCCCTAGAACCTTCCTAAAATGCACAGTTTGGTGGTGTGGACCTAGAACCCCAGTACTGGGGATGCAGAGATAGGGAATCACGAATGCTCACTGGTCAACTCAGTAAGCCCTAATATTGAGCAGTAGCCCCTATATCAAAGAATAAAGCGTCAATTGAGGAAGACACCTGATGTCAACCTCATATGCACACAGATACACACAAACATACCTGAACATGCACCCTCATCAATATACACCTCCTCATGCCCACATCACCCCCCCCCCCACACACACACAAATTCTTGTTCTCCTCCAGTGGAAATAGCACTTTTTAAATTTACTCCTCAAAATTTTTGAATGTTTCCTGTATGTACTAAATGCTCTAGTGTACTAATGCAGCACCCTTTATTAAATAAAAACCTAATGAGTTCTTAGTAGTTTATTAGAGACTATCTTATAAATGCCTAAAACATGTTCATTTATTTCCTCCAAAATTACTTGAAGCTTATCATACAGCTCTCTATATTACAGTATCTTGTAAAGAGTAAAAGCAGTTATATCTGTCATGTAATATAAGAATACTCTCACTTTCTTAAACACACACATGTATGTACATACACACATATACATACTCACTCCCATGTCACCCAGCCTTTAATAAAAATATATGAATATGATTTTGGAATCCACATAACCAAACTGTGTAAGGGGAAATTGATACCTACTATCAGGTGAAAATGTCAGAGAATTTGCCTTTCTGGTTAACCCCAAGATTTTATGTGAATTCTTATTGTTATGATTTGTGTCATGTCTCACAAATATTAGAAGTTGTGATGAGAGCTCAGGAGTTACCTGAGCCCTCTCAGCTACGTCAAGATCCCTAGTGACTTACGATCCTGCTGAACACCTGCATTCAAGTAACATTATTACAACTAAAAGCACCAATACAGAACAGACAAGGAGCCTGAACTTTGAACACAAACCACCAGTCAGCATTGCAGCATTTAACATCACTCAACTCATTAAACAATCAAATAAATCGTTTTATATATTGGAAATGCAAGTGAAGAATGATTAATTGCCCACCATCATGAAATCAAGAAGCAGTGGACCTGGGATTAAGGTAAGAAATTGTAACTTAAATCTCCACTTGGACCTTTCCAGGAAGAACAAATGAGTCATAGTTAAGATCAAGTAAGTTATTGCATTTGTTGAGAAGTTGTACCCTGAAGGTAGCTAATTAGTCATGTGTCAAGTTAATCCAAGGGGTTACAACTAGAATCTGATTTGACACATCACTAATTTTTTTTTAGCTTGTGGCTTCAAACAAATGGTCATCATAAAATTCAATACATTCTTCCATTCTACATGTGAGATGCCTGGGGTGATAGTAAATAGCAAAGGGATGGCATGGGACCTACAGTTGATACGTGACACAGGTGCCATGAAAGAGCTTCCCCACAGTAGGTGAAGGCAAAAACTTCTTAGGCGATGCAAAGAAGCAGAAAGCATATTTTGTGTCACTCAAAGAATTGAAAATTATTCTGTTTTTAAACTCAGCCTGTCATTCTGTTGGAAACATTCTCTTATGACATTAAATATCTGGCTTTAATTAGGTGACTTATATAGGTTTTGCTGCAAAGTTATTTGCTAAGAAGGTGGAGCTAATCAAAACAAAACTGAAAATTTGCTCCCCTCTGAGCATCTTCCCTCCTGCCCATAGATGATTTAATGAGATAATGGGACTGGAAGGGAGCACAATTCCAAAGGGAGCAGATGCTGCCCAAAAGGTCATTTCTGCTGCCTGTGGCAAAGAGAAGTGTTGGAAATTGACTGGTATAAACACACTCAGTATTGCCTCATAATTCACATTTGCAGCCATTTACAAGTCATTTTATGGTATGTGTTTGATGAAAATATTAAATATATCAAACAGTGAGAATGATGTTTCCTGCCTGTTACCTGCTGGGGTGTCACTGACCGTCACCACAGAAACCCAAAAATGTTTAAGTCCCAAAGCAGGTCAGGGTATGTTGACACTGAAGAAATTCATTGGTTGTTTTAGGTTTTTGGTAAATCCAGGCTAAGTCTAATAATAAATCACTTTGGCAACTAATAATGTGGAAAAAATGTCTCTATGCCTAATCTAAAATTTTCATATAAGTTATACTTAGATAATTCAAATTCTAAAGGATGTTACAAAACAAGAAAGAAGGCATATTAATACCTTGGGACAAATGTATCTTTACAGTTAAGCACTCACTATGGTAACCACTTGAAGTGGAAGATTTAACACGCAACCAGTGTGTCTTCTCGAGTCTATCTTCCAGTCTTTATGTAATTTTCTTAAGCAATTATGTGAAAGGCTTTGGAATAGAATTCCCTACTAGCTTAAGATATATTTTCTTTAAAAAATGCATTCATTTTCTTTAATTTTTTAATGAAAATAATGATTTTGTCTTTCTGTTTATGAAGTAGTAGTCAAAAATTTTAAGCAATATAAAATGGTTAAAAATTTAAAATATGGCAAAATTACGTTTGTTTTCTGAAACACATCAAAATCTCACCACAAGCAGGAACAGCCCTTATGTTACAAAGATTTAGACCTCCTACAGCTTCTTCTCTCTTTTTTCATTGCTTATCATTGTTCATATTCTGAGTTACCTGGAGCAAGTAATGATGACATGAAACACAATGCCTTATCCTTGCCCAGGGAGTAGTATCAAGTCTCCATCCCACACTAATGAGGACGTGTTGTCAAGGGGGAATATAAAAATATAGGTAATACCAAGAAAATTGGGCAGTTATCAGAACTGAGTGCCAATTGGTCAAAATCTTCAGTATGGGATGGTGGGAGGCCTCAGATCTCGTCGTTACTGAGAAGTCTCATATTTGGAGTGAACACCGTATTCTAGAAAATATTCTTATCCATATATCTTCTCAGTGTCAAATTCTCAATGATGTTCATCTAAGCCATGATTCCACTCCCAGCTACTAACAGAACAGTATCACCAGGCTGGTCCTTCCCAGGCCACATTTTTCAAATTCATTATTCCCAGTGGTTGCCCATTGTCCATTAAAACAAATCAACAAACAGCAACAAATAAGCCCAACTTCACACTCAGATCTTCATTTTCCCATCACCATGACCAAATCCAAAGTATGTAGGTTCATAATCTGGTTTCAATGACATATTGAGTGTTTAGCTGTGTCTCCTTTGTTAGTCTAGACTGGCCTATCTTACAAAACTAGAAAACCACTTTCTTCCCAATGACCAGCCCTTATTGTATTACTAACTTCCTCTTTCTGTGACTCAAATACAAGGTCTTCACGATGTAGTTCAGTGTTTAAACTCTTAACTAATCTTTCTAAGGCAACCCAGAATGATTTTCTCCCTCCTGTATCATTCTGTGTTTATATCAAGGATCATTGCTCACTTTCTGCTCTCAGTTTTAATTTTCCTGTGCATGAGCTTATCCAAATTTCTGGTTGAAGAACAGAGATGATATATACAGTCTTTCTGATTCCTCCACAGTTTAGTCAACATTTTGGTTGCATGAATACTATTAGATAGGAAAGCATATCTCTTTATAGTATGTTTGGGAAATGATGGAAGAAACACACACAGACTTAAAAGAAAGTGAGGGTACAAAGCATTCATTACTTGGACCCAGCAGCTGATGCACAAAAAGGACATCATCTTGCGACTCTGTACTTTTATACCTTCCCCACTGATTTTAAGCCTTGCTGTTTTATTTATAACATTTATTTGCCATATTTTCTTTCCTATAGATTTTATGCTATCCTTGGTACAAGTGGATTTTGTAAGAAACTACGTGTATAAGGTTAGAAATAAAATAACTCCATGAAATGAAATTGGAATTTCCCAAAGGATGGGCTTTTTTTTTTTTTAAAGCAAAATTGAGGGGAGCCATATAACTTTGTTAGGCAGTTAGTTAGGCTGGCCCCTGAAAGTAAAAAGGCAGGAAGGTCTGCAGTTGCTAGAGATCAAAGGATGATCTGACTTCTTATCTTTTGCCTATTCCCTAAGCCTGTTTTTCTATATCTGAGCCCCTCCCTGGGAGGGAGGTCTTTTTCTAGAATCCTGACATTAGGATTGGTTAAGTTCAGCTCCTATAACATGGCATTATGGCTAGCCTCTTCCTGAGACAGCCTCTAGCACAGACCAATTGCTGTCCCTCTGGCTCACCTGAGCCAGACAGTAGGACCCATGATCATTAGGTTATAAATATTTGCAAAGGAAGGGCAAGGTCTTCCTGCCTACTGGTGAACCCACTTCTGGCGAGTTTCTTTTTGTTTCTGGGCTGAGGTAAGGGGAGAACCCTAGTCCCTACTTTCCAAATGGGCTCTTCACCACACCTGCTCTCTACATGGCAGGAGCTCTTTAGACTTTCATTTCTGTCCTCTCCACGGTTTTTCCAGGGCCACCATGTGGGCTCTCAAGCTACGTGGGTATCTCCCTTTGGCTTTATTGTGACCACTTTGGGTTATACAGGAAGTGGTAGCCCTTACAGTTATTCACTTGCACATTTTCATTTCTCCAAAACACATGCATATGCTCCTAGTTATATCAGAAAAAATTAAAATATTGACTGCTCAAGTGAGCTCTAGAAAGAATATTACTTTACTTTTTGGCGATAATCAATTCTGTATCTGTCCTTCCAAGTACTCTATGTCTTTTGAAGGAGGAAATTAAAATACATAATACACATATACATAGAACAAAGGTGGAGAGCACCAGATGACATCATCTGGACTAAGAGGTGTATTATTTACCTTTTAAACTGATTTTCCCCTTTCCTTATGAGATTAATTTTAATAGAAAAAAGTAAGCTAATGTAACTCAACTGTTTACATAATAAACATTCATAGAGAACATTTACATTAGAGAGATAAAATAAAACACTCCTTCTCATACATATCATACATAGCTATAGTTTTTTAAAATATGTATCACAAAAATGAATATGTGCATATATATATATATACTTTAATTATATGTGATATTTATTCATATATGCATAACTTTCTTGTCCCATAGTCACAGTATTATTTTTAAGATGTCTTATAACTTCAACATCAGCCTTTATCTATACTACAGTATTTGCAAAAATACATTTTCATTTTCATATATATTGTCAATTTGAGTATATTATCTCTGAAAAATTTATCCAAAGCTGAAACAAGGAAACTTTTTGTTTGTTTGTTTTTGTTTTCCAAGGAAGGGTTTCACTGTAGTCTCAGGGTGGCCTCGAACTCTCGGTGATCCTCCTACCTTTCCCTACCAAGTGCTGGGATTAAAGGCGTGAGCTACCACACCTGACCAAGGAATCTTTTAATACTGGAATACACCAGTTTTTATGTTCACCCCACATATAATTATATTTACTATAAGATCTATTTACTCCTGTGTGAAGTGAATTTGGAGTTATGCTTAGAATACACTTGTAATTGTAAGGTCCTATTTTCATTGGTATCTAGCAATCAAATCTATAAATATATCTTAATTTTTCTTCCTAACTTTTCTTTGTTCCACTTTATAATATCCATAAAGCATCCAAAATGAGCACTGGCTCTGGGAGTTTTAAGCTGTAACAAGTACTGACAACTGTGTGCTCCTGTAAATAAATTTAGAGATTTTGATGAGGAATCCAATATGAAGTATCTCTCCCTTTTTAATGAATGTTCTCATCATTATTATTTTCTTATAAAGTCTCAGCTTATATTTTGTTACTAAGATCTGTTTGAAACAGTAGGAACTCAGTAGCTCCTTGTCCATATTAGACCACACTGGCCCCCTAGCAGATACCACAGCACAGATTAAAATCTTGGCACGACACTTATAAAAACAAGTAACTGAAGCTATAACCCTTGTCTACATTTCTGCCTAGCTTGAAACAAAAAAAATGAAAATTTGTTCATGTCCAAAGAAGTACAGGAGACAAGAGAGAGAGAAGAGAAGAGAAGAGAAGAGAAGAGAAGAGAAGAGAAGAGAAGAGAAGAGAAAAGAAGAGAGAGAGATAGGTCTAAATTACATAGCCATCACCTGAAGCATTTTCATCATCATTACTTCTGAGTCTTAGTGTGAATTAAATGAAGGCTCAGGATCATCTAAAAGAGCCACACCAGCAGCAAACAGAACCAGAATGTCTGTTGTGTGTCTATGAAAGGATTGGCAAATTGAAGCAACACAGAGCAAAGCTGAGTGTGAAAGGAAATTGCAAAGCCATGTGAAGTGTCAGTGGAGGCATCAGAAGATTTAGACACACCCATGAACATACTATTATCAACCAGTAGGCATATCATACAACTCGATTTTTCTTCAAAGAACGAACTTTAATAAAATGTGACCCAGGGAAGAACCTCAGGTTCATGCTCTTTACCAGCTGTATCAGTCACCTTCACATTTCTGGTACAAACTACCCAATCAGAAGCAGCTTAGGGACAGAAAAAAATATTTTTTGGCTTACAGTTTCAGAGTGGTGGTAGAATCCATCATAGTGGAGAAAGCATGGCAAGAGCCAGAAACCTGCATCACATCACCACATTAGCAGGGAGAAAGTAAAGAGGGGGGAGGGAGAGGGCAAATGAGGGAGGGTCAAACCAGCAGCAAGTGGTAATAGGCTAAAAACCTCTAGTAACACACTTCCTCTAGCAAGGGTCCAACTTTTTTAAAGTTTTCAAAACCTTCCAGGAAAGCACCACCAATTGGGGATTGAGTATCACATGAGTTATCAACTCGTAAAGGCTCAGTGTTTGCCACAATAGTTTTCATCACATGCTTTATTAGTTATATATACCATGCTTTTTATATCTGTTTTTTAATTATTACTCTCAAATTATAATGGTATTTTTACTCTGTTTCAGTCCACCCTTAGTGACTTTGAACAAAAGAGATCCATGTTTCAGTGGTTGCTAGTTCCCACATCTACGTGAGAAGTTGTCTATGTTGCCTACCTTCACATCTCATCAGGAGGAAGCACAGAGGGAACAGTGAAGCCTTCCATGTGTATTCAAAGTGCTAGTCTCTGTGGTAGTTAATAACCATCGTCATCTTGACTGCACCGAGAGATGCCTTATGGATTCATAAAGACAACCTCTGCATATGTCTGAGACAGCATTTCCAGAAACAATTGGATCCTGAGTGTTTTGAGCTAATCTTTTGGAGAGAGACAGAGAGAGAGAGAAAGAGGGAGAGGAAGACAGAGAGATGGGCACGTCAGCAGCCTCTCAGCTGCTGTGAACAAAATCCAGATGACCACAAGGGGTGCACGCAGGTGCAGCGTTGTGCCCTTGGGTCACTTTGTATCTGGATAAATGTAGGACCTAGAGATTGGAACCGCTGGAGATTGGAACCAGCGTTTTTAGGCTTAGGAGGCAGGCACCTTAACCGCTAAGCCATCTCTCCAGCCCTGGATCCTTTTTTTGATGGATTAATAATAACGACATTATTCAGAAGTGGTAAAAGGCAGAAGGTGGAGCTTGCGGAAGGAAATATGTCAGTAGAGGCATGTTCTTGTACATTATTTCTTACCTTGGTCCATTCTTGTAATTCCTTTCCGCTTCCTGTTATTAGGTAGACATCTTCTGCCTCTACACATTTCCTCATAATGTCTTATTTCATAACAGGCTGAGAAATATGGAGCTACATGACCATGGACTAAGTGAACCCAGTCAAATCATGAGCCAGAATAACTCCTGTCTTTAAGTTGTTCTCAGGTACATATTTTGATTGTGGCAATAATTAAAAAAAAAAAAAAACTAGCAAATATCAGCCACTCGACCTCCTCCTTAATGCTGAGGAAAAAGTTCATTACAGAAGACCTTGGTGTAATTCCTGATACATTTAGAGTAATTAACTCCAAAGTTATTCTACTTTTTAATGCTTTCTTGTGAACCATTATACTTGCTTATAATTAGGCAGATATTCATAATTCTGTAGCAAGTTTAACTAAACTATGTAATCTCTTCTATATTATTAGTTGAAAAAGCAAGTACATTTAAAGAGAAAGATATACTGTACTTCACACTAAGGATAAAATACATAAAATGACACATAATCCAATAATCTGAATTATATAAAAGTAGGAAATTACATGTCATCATCCAATAAAAACTTGAGCATGGGTGGTTCAAATTTCAATTGATTGGTGCCAATTAGGCTGAGTTAATTCTGACAAGGTCTGATGTGAGACAGACTGTAGGAATCCTTGGTACCATCTTCATTAAATTGCCACTCTGTGTGCTTCTAAAGCAACTCAGTCCCCTAGCAGACCATTAAACCAGATATGGAGTACTACCTAAGGATATGAAATGCTCATGACATCTTTGTCTTTCAAAGTAATAAGGGAATGATTTAATTTCTAGGCTCATTAAAATATACTTAGTCATTTAAGAGATTCTGTTAGGTGATCCACAGCATATGACAAGCTGAAGGAATTAGTCTTGGGAAAATTTGAAGAATTCACTTTTCTTCTTGAGCTAATTTTTAAAAATGCTGCCCTAGATACTTCTTTAATCTCTACAGATCAACTTCTAATTAAATTTCTTGGATACAAAAATTTAGTATAGCAATATATCAGTGTAGATACAACTAAAAGACATATTACAGAAAGACTCTAGAGCTGAATACACAATTTGCTGACCACTCTAGTTCAATGCCTCATAAACACATTGAAATGAATATAACCAGAATTAAATTAATCCTCCTTATAAGTGCTCTCTGTATAGTCTTTCAGCATATAGCAACTGAATTAAACTCACTGATTTATTACAAACAACCACAATCAAAACCTCAAAGTTACTTGCCCCCACCCCGACACATACCTTACACATATCCATCAGACAATCCAATTACCTCTGACTTCAACAAGAACAACTCTTATCACCTTCAGAGCCAAGAAGGCCCTGGAGCAGTTGCTATGGAGATTTGGTGAACATCAGAATTTCCCAGAAAGCTGGTTATAACTTGGACTCCCAAGTACTGTCTCTCAGTCCAGCTTCTAGTGCAGAAGGTCCTGGAATGAGCTGAGGGGATATTGTCATTGCTGGTCTAAGGAACATCCTTGAGGATCTCCCTCCTTTGTTAAATCACCACCACCTCTCCCCTAGTCTATTTTGTAGATTTCTTCTTGCTCTCCTTTTCATCCTTATTATCCAGAGTAACCAAAGTGCTTTACTTGAATCCTAAGTGAAATTTTATCACCCTCCTTCTTCAATTGTTTCCCATAATTTACTCCATCCTACTCAGAGCAATCTAATGTCTCCACAATGGCCAAAAACAACTTACAGCATCAGTTTCACCTGTCATCTATCCATCTCGTTACACAATTTTCTCCAAGTACACTACAGAATGTTTTGGGAGCATCCACACACCCTTCCTTAGTGTTGCTTAGTTTACTAGATTTCTGTGTACAATGCATGCTGTACTACCAGCATGCCCAAATGGTACCTTATCAGAAAGCTTCCCTTATATTTCTTATCTGTTATTCTCTATGGAAATGTAAATAATCATAAGAGCTTAGATATGACCCAGTTTGTTTCTCACTAGATTCTCAGTACTTGGAGCAGCATTTCACACACAATTGGAACTTATACTTTAATGGATGAGTACAAAACTGAAAAAATGGCGAGTTAACATAAGATCACTTTAGCATCAAGAACTGTACAAGACATGTACTATATAGCATCATATATGTCTTTATAAGAACTCACTACTCTAGCAGTTATATAAATGATATAAAGATGAGAATGGGTGGTGGTGAGAGAAGTTATACAATCACCTTAAATAATGGCATAGGTAGACACCCAAGTCCAAGTCAAGTCTTTGTAATGCTGTGTTTAAATATAAGTTCCTTAATCTAAGTTCCTTTTACTATACTATGCAATGAATAAATTAAGCATGATTAATTGCTATGTGAAATACTTTTTGTCAATTAAATTTCAGCTCTTGTCTAAGCATATGAAATATAAGGGTAATTAACAAAAATGAATTCTCAATGTATAATCTAACAGAGAAAGATGCAGCTATTATATACATGCATATGTATTAGTGACATTTTCACTAGCCTACATACACATGTTATTGTATATTAGTGTCTAATTATACTAATATAAACATATGTATGTTTAATTACAAAATAAAATGAAACCAAAATGGAATAGAATTGTCTCAGGAAAATGTTTTATATAATTAAGGACATTGTGCTAGATATGGGTATTTATTTTTGACTTGCTACATATTAGTTGCCTAAGAAATACTTAAGATAAACACAAAGGTTGGTACATTCCCCATCTGCAGATCGGAACGGAAATCTGATTAGGGGGCCAAAATTTTGGTCTGGTCAAAGGAGAGATAGTAATGGCAGAAGTGTTATCCAAGGACAGGCATACATAGCAAGTAGAAAGACCCAAAAGTGAGGAAATAAAATTACATAATTATAAAAATATATATTTGGGCTGGAGAGAAGGGTTAGCATTTAAGGCGCTTGCCTACTAAGCCTATGAACTCTCTTTTGATTCTCCAGGTCCCACGTTTAGCCAGATACAAAGTGATGCATGGGTGCAATGCCACCCTTGCCCACAAGGGGGTGGACACGTCGTTCACAGTGGCTGAGAGGCTGCTGGCATGCCCATTCTCTCTCTCTCTCTCTCTCTCTCTCTCTCCTCATGCTCTCCAAAAAAAAACAAAAAAGAAGAAGAAAATTACGTAGAGAAAATTGTTGAAATGTCTAAATTTCTGAGTAAGTCACTAAGATTTGGACCTCAAGAAATGTCCCCTGCCCTTAATATTTCTCCTCATTTTTGAGGAGTTTATTAAGAGGGAAAAGACAATTTGGAGGAGTCCATGGAATGATTGAGATGGGGATAAATAAAGACACTATAAAACAGATAGCCAAGGTTCAGTCTAGTGTTGTGGAGACTGGCTACACCAATTAAATCTTTCTTCTGTCCCAACTGTATCCTTTCATTTTGTGCTTTCTCCCACTGATGAATAACTACCTACTCTGAGTAGAAGGCAATCATCCAGCCAATGTTGGAAAATACTGGAATAAACTTCAATCATACTTTTAAAGAAAAAACAAACATGTGAGAAGTTTCAAGTCCACTCGCCATTGACGCAATTTTCCATTTTTACCTCTAATTGTCATTGTTACCTGTTTAAAAGATAAAATAAGATAGCTGGATTTATGCACTATCATTCTTTCAAAGAGCACGGTGACCTTTATCATCCGTCCTCACAGTCCCTGTAAAAGAGCGACATTATTCTCACTTAACAGCTGACAAAACAGTCACAGAAGGCGAAGTAACTGTCAGACTATGTTCCTTTATGTTCTTGTTAGCACTGACCTTACCTTGTGAAATTCTTTATGGAACATGTATCTCTTAGGAAAAAGAAGTACTCAAAATCTACCTACCTGTCTGAACCTAAGGGGACAGTGGATTGTTTTTTATCATAAACAAGAATGCAAACAGTGAAAGCAAACTCATCATTCAATTTACTATGTTATACACCATGTAACATATATTAAAATAACATGCCATGCATATATTTTTAAACCTGTAAATGACTAAGATCATTTTATAGCTTATATCTTTAAATTATTTTTTTTGACATGAAAGCATATTTCTACATTTGTTATTTAAAAGTCAGTGATTATCTCCACTCTAATAGCATCAATTAATTATACTTATCACAGCCAAACAATGAAAACCATCTCCAAGTTCCAAGAAGCTGAAGAAAACATCATGAAGAGATAAGCCATATTTTTCTTCTACTTGATCTGATAAAACCCACTTACAGGACTGGGGAGATGGCTCAGTGGGTAAAGTACTTGTTCACAAATGTGAGGACCTGAGTTCAGGTCCCCAGCACCCACCTAAAAATGGCACACATAATCCACAGCTAAAACCACAGAGGAATTGGGGAAATGAGCGAGAGTGTTGCTTCCATGCTCTTCCTGATAATCAGCACCAGGGTGTAGGAGACAGACCCTGAGGATACTCAATACCTACTAAAGCAGAGCTCCTAAGAGCACTTTAAAACTCATCCACCATGGCTCAGCGAATTCTGCGGAAGAGGGGATGGAAAGATTGTAAGAGGCACAGGTTGAGACATCATACCCAAAGGCACTCCCTCACCCCAAAAATAACTGACTACTGCTCTCACACACAACACATAAGCTACAACCCCATGGGGAACACCTGCAATACAACTGAGGACTGTCCCTAATGGAATGTAGGCAAGGACAATGGAAAACAGGGTATCAACACATGATATATCCATATGAAACATCTTATTAATAATAATAATAATAATAATAAATAGCAGGCATGGTGACATATGCCTGTAATCTCAGCACTGGGGTGGCAGAGGCAAGGAATCCCTTGGGTTTGGTAGCCACCCTAGCCAAATTTGTGAGTTCTAACTTCAGTGAGAGACTGTGTGTCAGAGAGAACTAGATAGAGAACTCCTGAGGGGGGAGAAAGCCTGACCTGGACCTCTGATCTCACACACCCACGTACTGACACACACATAAACCTATATACACATTCACACTCACAGGTCAGTTTCATTCAACGCCTTCTCAACTGTCACTGGATTCTGAACTTTCTGAGAAGCCCTATCACAGACAAGGGTGGGTGCTATTAATTAATTAATAAGTGACCATCTTTGTCCCATTATAAGTGTCATTTCACTTAAGTACAAAAAGCAATGCTATAGAAGGTTCAGTCACCACCAGCATTATTGATTCCAGTGTTTGTCCTACAATGCACAAGGACTGCACACTGATGAGCTGATGAGCACTGTGCACAACTGATAGGCCTCGGGCAGGGCCATTGCTCCTGCATTTCCAACAAGCTCCTATGTGATAATATGTTCAAAATATGAAGGGGATGTGAACTTGGCCTACCTCACTCTGAGTAAACTAGGGGTAGTAGAAGTTATACAAATGCCTCATGCACTCAAAACTTCTACTGACACCAAAATTAATCATCCAGTTCAGGTGCACAGCTATCACTCTTCTAAGTTTGGCAAGCTATGGCCCACAGCCTGAAAAAATCCTTTACTTATTTCCTATGCTAATTTCATTCAATATGGCCTGAGTAGCCTAGAACATTGATTGTCCTGGTCCTTTCCAGAAAACATTTGCCATTTTCTTCCCTTAATCTTATGCTGTATCATTACAGCAACTGATTTAATTCCAAGAGCCATATAGACAGTCTTTTTGGATGAATGCTTATAACCTACCAGCTTAAAACAATAGCTGTCTCTTCTTATTTCCCAGTATTACATGTCTAACTTTTATGACACACAATTCCCTACTGGTTATATTTATCTGATTATCTTAGAACAGTGGGGTACACTTGCCTAAGGATAATTCATCATGGTCACTAGGATATAAGAAGAAAAGGGAAAAGTCTCTATTTGGATTTATTATTAAATTGTTGTCTTTAAACTGGCATTTTTGGATGCTTTAGGATAATTTTATTGTGCATGAAAGTGATTTTCCCAATAAATATTAAATAAGCAAATAAATCATATTTACATTCTTCTTAGACTGAGCAAAATACTTTACATTAGAAAATTCACAGTAGAGTTTTATAAAGTACTCATTTGGTAATATTTTTTCTTTAAAAACCTAGAGAAGATAGCTTTCATCCAAAAAAAAAAAAAAAAAAGCTTTCAAAATTTAGATTGGAGGGACATAGCAAGAAGAATTTAAAAGTCATTTGGAATCAAGGCAGGAAAAATTCTATCATCTTAGGAAGCATGTGGCAATAGGATTTCAAAATAGTGTGGCACATGGACCAGAATAGTCTGTGAAAAATCCCTTTTAGTATATTATATGAAAAACAAATGGAAATCCATGCCTTAGAAGCCATAGGTTTTATAAAGTGGAAAGAAATAAAGAGAGATCTGCTGGGTTGTGGGGGAACATGCCTATAATCCCAGCACTTCAGAGGAAGAGGCAGAGGCATAAGGATTGCCACAAGTTGAGTCCAGTCTGGTCTACCTAGTGAGACCTTATCTCAACAACAAAGAAAAAGAGAAATATGTCCTTGTGGAATTGAAGGAGGACTGCAAGTGAGCACAGGAGTTCCTGAAGCTATAGAGAAGAATGGCCTGCAAATGGTCCAGTCACATAGCACATGGAGCTGAACCTCTGAAGGCAGCGGTTGATGTGCGTCTCAGATGCTCAAATCCTGGCAGGGAGGCCTAGGCTTAGCCTTAGAGCCCTTCCTTCTTTTAGGTTTGGAATCATCATGCCAAAGTGTCTGTTTTCTATGTAAATGATTAAAGATATGCATCTGAGATCATAGAGATATCAAGACCACTTCTGTAAATTTATTTGCACATAAAGCTCAACAAAGGACCTTTTCATTGAATTCATCTCTTTATTTTTTTAATTGAGTTACAAAATCAGACTTGCCCTGAAAAGAACATTCCATTTTAATATTTCTCCTCAGAAAAAAGTGTTCAATGGAGTAAGAGATGATGCTGGTGTTGTTATACAATCATCTTATGCCAGCTCAGATGGATTTGACCGAAATCTACCATGTTCTAAAGCCACAGTGCAAGGTGTTAGCTAATATGCCCCTGCCTTTAAACCTGGCAGTCATCCTAGTGGGGAGATACTAAATCTCCTGCAAAATTAACAGAACTAACAGAACCAGTGGTCTTTGCAGTAGTACACCTCAAAGTATCTAGATTTGGGGATTTATTTAAAAATTTTCAACTTGTCAGTGATCTCTTGAACCGAGTAGTACATTATGAAAATGTTATCCTAGATACTCTAAATGAAAATAATAAGAATACCCAAACCGCAGGAACCTGGAGAGAACATGATGAAGGCCAACTTTAATCTTGTCCTGCTTCTCTTTCTCTTATCTCTCTCTCTCTCCCTCTCCTCTCTCCTCTCTATATTCACTTTCTCTTTTACATTATATATCTTTTTCCTCCCTCACCTTCCTAGGTGCAGACTTATAACTCCCAGTGCCAGCAGGGGGTTAACTTCCACAATGAGCTGTTGATCTGAAACACCTACAACGTTTCCCAAAAAAGACAGACTTCGGTCAGAGTACTTGGTGACCCACCAAAGGTTAATGGTAAGACCCTACTGTCGAAGACAGCATATGTGTGTGAGACCAAACACAGGGAGACCTGGCCAGAATCTGGAAGAAGGTCAGTCCCCAGACAGTTAGCTAGTCTAGAACCAGAGGGTGCTACACGAGCAACTGGGAGAAAATGTCTGACATTGGTCCAAACAACTTGCAGTCTAAGATACCCAGCAGGAAACAATCTGACGTAATGCTCATACAAGTGCAGTAGTGGCAAACAGCCATGGTGGGTAACCAACTGCTCTTGATTTGGCTAATAAATCCATTCAGTGGAATGGAACTCATTGCTGGAACTGGGAAATAAGTCAAAGCCATGTACAAAAAATGAGCTCAGTCTCCAAGATCTAGATGCCACCAAATGTGGGCTAGAAGAGAGCCAATGCATATAAAATTCCCTCCAAAACATATATGGTTATCCCTTCTATCTAGTACTAACTTCTCTCTCCGTTGGAGAATTTGTTTATCTCTTTTCAGGTGGACAACGAACCTGAAGGGAGGATCACCTAACCACACCTCACCAGCTGAAACCATAGAACAACGCAGGGGAAGGGCAACAATACAGCATTCAAGGCGATCACAACACCAGAAAAAGGCTGAAGGAGATAAACACAGAGAACATACAACTCCAACTAAGCCAGATAACCAGAGACACAGAGGCTCCCAAAACCTCATCAATGAAGCAGACCTAAAATGACCCCAATGTGGCTCAGGAAAACTGGAGCAATAGGGGGCGGAAAGATTGTTAGAGTCACAAGTTGGGGCATTATGCACAGAGACTGGGGCCTATCCACCAGAACTCTTGAGTAAACTCACAATGCATGACCCACATTCCCCATTGATGAGGGTCCCTTTGAAAGTGGGAGGACGGGGAGGAGGACAATGGAACCAATACTATGAATGTAAAAATCAGAATAATATAAATAAAAAATATATATATTTATTTTTTTAAAAAAGAGAAAATAATAAGAATACCATCCTCATTACATTAAATGGACATAACTGTGCTGTGGGTTCAAATTTCCTATGAATATTGCAATGGAATGTAACATAGAGAATTCATAGACTGGAAGAACTCTATGGGTCACACTAGGAGCATAGGTCTGAGAGAGCAGCAGTTTACATAGCCCAGCCCACAATAACATTGTCCCTTTTAACTCTTATGGATGTACATCGTATGCCTTCTTGTTCAGCCTGAATGAGCTCAACTTCATGTGAAGGTAGATGGCATCTACTGGGTCAAAGCCTGAGCTCTGAGACCCACCACTAGTATAAACAAAGTAAGTGACACCATGTCTCGATCTTGCTCCCCTCGACTAGACACCTGGAATATGACAGACTGACTTGACATTATCATGAGAACTGCAAGAGACAATGCATGCAAAATGCTTAGCACATATTTTTGGTGCAACAAGAGCACCCATAGTTTTTGTTCTTATTTTCATTAATATATTGGACATAATTTAATCCTTCCCCTTGTTATCACATGCCCACCTATATGCTATATGTGTATATATCTATATATAGATGATAGATAGATCCAATAAGCTTTTAGTAGTATTCTGGCATGTCAACAATAAGTAGTAATTTCTTTCCTTTGAAACATCATCATTTGAATTCTTATTTATATCTTTGTGAATTTTTGTGACTATATATTACAATATATGGTTGTGTGCATATGGTATATGCATGTGGTGATTTAAAAAAATTCATGAAATATCCTTTTCATCAATTTTTAATATATTTTCTTTCTAGCATCCTCAGAACTCTTAGGTATTTCCACTCTAACATAGTACATTATTTCTCCAGATTTTATCCATGAGGGTAAGGCTTTTCCTTTATCTTAACTAGAAATATGAAGTGCATATCTTAAGTAGAAGTACAAGGTGCATTCCAAACAAAGTATTCAAGAAATATTTACTAGATTCTCATTACGAACACAACTGTACCTTATAGCCTAGATCATATGCAATCTACCACCAAGGCAGGTAACAGCCATTCACAGAAGTTGTCATGGTGATGATAAACTGAATTTAAAAGTTTACTCAAGCATATTCCTAAGTAGACAGTTGTTTGAGTTCTATGTTAAATGAGTATATGCAGTTTTGCATTTTTCAAATGAGCCCTTAGCTCTAATGGTCATTTGAGAATCAAATCATGGTTGAATTGTAACTCAACAATCAACTATTAGGGAAAAATTATGGCTGTTTTTCTTTGAATAAAAGAGAAAACATTCCACCTGTTTGCAATACTCAGCTCTGTGCTGCCTTTCTGAAACAAGAGAATTAATTAGATGCTCTGAGTTCCTCCCAGCTTCAAAAATTGCATGGAGGGTATGAGTCATTATTTTCAAACTATACTGACACTAGCTAATCAACACCCATTTTGACAAGATAACAGGTTTCACACAAAGTGGAATTATTTTGAGATATAAAAAGTAAGGTATGAAAAGTGTTTTCTTCATGTCTTGAGTACAATTAAACATTATCATCATGGCTATAAAAAGTATCCTTCCACATTGGTCATTCCTATTATATATTTGTCCTTAAAATACAAAAAGAAATAACACAATCTGATTACTTGTTAGGGAAAAGATAAAACATGAAGTGCAAAAATGTTAGTAGTGCTTGTTATCATATGAAATCCTTTTCCACTCTGAAGTAGGTTAAATATCTTGTAAGTTATTGGATATAGTACCTATCAGTCTACTTTTAAACCTGTATTTCCTTCTTAGAGATTTCCCATGAACGTGATGAGGAAGCTTGTACTTCAAAGGGTGTTCAGTACTGTGATTGAAATTTAGACCTTGGCAGAATGGTATGACTCAGGGGAACAGCAGCCTCCCAAAAAGAAACACACATGAAAATGCTCAAACCCAGCATCAAAAAAAAAAAAAAAAAAAAAATTCTCTCAATATCTTTTCAAAGGCACAAAGATTCGGAGCTCTCTCAAAAATTTAATAGCATGAGGTAAGGATTTTAGCTAAATAAGCGAGCTAATGATAACTTACCAAACCATATGCAGCAAGCATAAACAGACATAACTTATCGAGGGCTTGGAGCCTCACAGAACCAACCCTGCCTACGACAATGTCCTTTCTTGCTCCATTATGAAAATTCAGTTTGAAGAGCTAAGGAAGCCTGAGAGGGAAAGAAAACACACCTACAGCCCAGATGCCTACAGAAGGTGCTTCAGGTTGTCAGATTCTCCTCTCAACAGAACTGAGTGTATTATTGTCACCTGAAGTGATCCAGGACTATCAGGTGGGGCACATTACTAAGACATAATGTGGATCCATCTATGCAAAGGAAGACAGACTTTCTCCATTTTTGTCAGTTGACATGGCAATGGTGGAATTGAATTTACCATTTTATTTAAGCTTTTTTAATAGTTGTTTGAGATTAAGAAATACTTGATTAATGTTAATTATTATTACACATTAGTATAATGTTGCAAACTTTATAGCAGACTCAAATAGGGTTAATTCCAACACTATTTCAACACTAACTTCACCAATCTTATGTTACAGAGGCATTCTTTTAAACCTTATTTATTCAAAAAATGATCTAATATAATAATTGTCAAGGTAGAAAATATGTACCAATAAATATTTTACATACATACTACAAGAGACTTAGCCTTAGTAAAAGATTATTTTTTTGGTCTTATAGTTTTTAAGACATATTTTTCTCTGCTAAGTGTGGGGAACAGCAGTTTTTAATCTATTCTGTAGATATAGCTCATTTTAATTCAAACAATTGTTCAATAGTCAAGGAAGAAATACAAAGGAGGCTGAATGAGGATATTTGGCAAGGGAAAGAAGTGTTTGTTTACCTCTAGAATGTTGTGTTGGTCTGTTTTGTGCTGCTGTAACAAAATGCACAATACTGGGTACTTTTATAAAGAAAAATAATGTATTTGATTAGTGGTTTTAGAGGCTGAAACCCATATTAAGCAGCCCTAGTTCTCTGGCCTGTGATGAGGCCCTTTTGGCTTTGTTACAACATGACAATAGGACCTTGTCCTGGGAAGGCACACAAGTGTAGCCAGTGCATATTTGAAAGAGAGGGAGTAGGAGACCAGTAGGGTCCAATCTCACTCTATAATAACAAGCTCTCATGGGAACTAACCTGCTCCTACCTTTCAATACTGATTCACTAGCAGCAGAAGTCTAGGTCATGGACCTGTGGGGACTAAACATATCTAAGCTGTAGCAAATGGTTAGCGTATCTCTCCTTCATAACAACAGGGACAATTCTGTTCAGATTAAACAAGTTGATTCCATGAGGCTTAAATGATATTATGAGAGGAGGGTCAAAAGTTATTTTAACAATGACAAAAATAGACTTCTTCCTACTATTTTTCAAGACCACTATATGATAGAAATAGTCTACCTCATAGTGGGAAGCAATTGTAATACAAAAATCGATATACAGAAAAATCAGAGACAAATAAGAAAACCAGAATCCCTGGAAGAGCTTGGGCTCCAGTCTGATTTGTTATCCCATACCTATTCACATCAGAAAGAAGCTTGGGCTTTACAAAGGAACAAACTGTGACTCCTTTCTTTCGAAGAGAATGAACACTGCATCTCACCAGGGAATCTAAAACAGAAAACCTTTGAGCTCTTGAAAAGACTTTAATAAAAAAGAAAACACTTTAGAAAGTGAATTAAAGTTTGAAGAATCCTTTTTATTTAAGCTGAATCAGTTAACTATTCAAGAATCAGCTCTTATAGTAAAACTCTTAGGAAAAATATATTTATATTTCAATCAATACACTCTTGGTTTTCATTTGATGTACAAAATTTACATTCACTGTCTACAATTCTGTTTTTCTGCTCCCCATCATCTCAACTTTTGTTCTCACAAAGCTAAACAAAAGCATCACACTCAATGAAGAAATTCTTGTGGGAACAAAAAGAAGACACTCACACACATACTCAAGCAAAGAAATTCGTTTGACAAGTTTGACATTCCCTATAACTTCAGAATGACTTTTCAAAAACAATTTTTGTCATATGGCTCACTCCATCACAGCAAAAAAACCCATCTTCCATGTAAAACAAGGTTGTTGTTAGCTCATGTTAGAACACTATTGGTAATCCACTGCTACATTTTTTGTAGCAAAGTCCACTAAGTCAAAATAAATTTATTAGCAGTATCTTATTTCTATTCTTAGCCTTTATCTGGAATTAGTGCAAATCGTTTCATAAGGAGAAATATATTAATTTGGACAATGCCTTCTGAGACCATGCACTACCCCCGCCTTTCCCTGACCTACCTGTGGGAATTCTAAACACAATAAAGTTTAGAAACTTTAATTCTAAAAATTGTTATGCAGCAAGAAATAACTATTCTCTTCAGGGTTTTGTGTTCTCTGAATATTCTTAGGTGGCAAGGATGTATTTTCTTTCTCCACTTTCCACACATTTCCATGGGAGAAAACAGCTCACCTTTCCAATGAAAATATGATAGTAAATATGTAGTATGTCACTCCCCCTTTATTTATTACCCCTCTTTCTCTTTAAGGGGTATATCACTTTGTTGGTGTGAGCACAAACTATGATAAGGATGCTGGAGGAAGTCACTTAGGAAATTCTATGTGTCTAAAGTGGGACATTGTCCTTCTTGCAAAACAGGTCAGCATTGTGATCCATAAGATTCTTGAAAACCCCTCCCCTATCCATGAGCTCTTGGTGGAATTATGAATGAGGATCAGACGTCCATAGTGACAGACTAACACAACGGGCATACTGAATTTTCCCAGTCAACATGTGTCCCAAGGCCAAGAACTTTTGCTATAACTTCCATGAGGCCATTGGAGGAAAAGAAATCTATGTAATCAAATGGATATGTGGAAATTTTGTGTGGTCTCCTTTCTCTCCTTACCTAATTCTTACCTGGCTCCCTACACAAAAAAAAGGTAAGGAGTGCTTACCTTTGTACAGAGTATTAGTTGCTATTTCTTGCATGCTACGGGAATGTGATGACTAAGTTTGATCATCACTCTAAGTAGATTATAGTACTGAGGACATTAATGAGAGCTTCCTTTGGGTCTGGCACTTAGGAAATTTTTAGAAAAAAATAATTAAGGAGAGCCTGAATGTGGGTAACACCATTATATATGCTATAGTCCTGAACTAATTTAAAAAGGGAAAAAGAATGGAAAGGAAGTTGAGCACCCTCATTCTCCTTTTCTTTTTACTTATCTATTTAGATGGGGTCAATTCCCTGCTACCAGGGCTTTCCAACCATGATGGACCAAATTATATCAATCTGTGGGTCAAAATAAATCTTTCGTCCATTAGGTTCCTTCAAGCAGGACTTACACAGTGAAGAGCAACCTAAGTACCAGTGGCAAGAACTAGGAAATCAGAAGTACTCAGACAATCTCTCTCCTTCAAGACACACATGGGCAGTAGTTCTGTTTTTCTCCTTAAATCCACACTTCCAGGCTACCAGGACTCTCCTGCACCTGGGAGGACTCATTCACTGGTTCTGGTAATGAGTCCCTCTACTTAACCACTGATCCTGGGAACACAAATGTCTCCTCTCTGCTTAGGCAAGAGGTCCTTCTCATCCCACCTACCTGTCATGAAACCTGCAAGTACCTTCAGCATTAAAGGCTCCTTCACCATCCATTCTGACTGTGCCATTTCTCTTCTACAAGGTATTTCAGACTGATATACATCATAATGCCATGAGGACAAGCCTCAGTCTAATAATGCTCACTTATCTGCCTTGTAGAGAAACTATATGTTTAATCTAAAGCCCATTGAGGGAAGTAGAGTTGAGGCAAAAGATACTTATCTAAAAAAAACTGATTTTCAGTCATGGCTACAGCTAGACCTGAAGCCAATGCAACCCTTGGGCATTCTAGGCATATGATTTAATATATTTTCATTTGCTTTGAGGTAGTTTAAATTGGGTTTTTGACACTTGCAACTGAAAAGAGATACATAGCTACTGTAATGAAATATATACAGTATGAGACCTTCAAATTCTGCAACATCAATAAAAATAATACAGTTTATGACAAAAAAAAATAGGATTTAGGGCAGAATTTCCAAAACTTATGCAACTACATCTCTATCACTTGCCCACAAAAGTGATCCTAATATCATCTTAGCTCAACAGAAAAGACCAGTTTCCAATATAAATAAGCCACAATAGGTAATGTTTCACATAACATGACCAAGATAGTGTTTATAGATGGTGTTAAACCATATGAGTGTGGGTACTGGGGACAGTACAATTTCAAAGTGTTACCATCAGCTATGAAGTATGTGTTGTGTTTAACTATTATTTGATGGCATGGAATGGGGTTAGAACCAAAGTGTGTAAACCAAAGTGCCTTTCAAATTAAGCTGAAATCATTATCTTATTTGCAAGTAACCTGTGAGTTAATCCAGACTGAAGAGACATGTATTGCACCAGAATAGACTTTACTCCTATAAAGCTATCATTTTCTTTATGCTCAGCTGTTCCACTAAGGTCAGAGAAAAGTGCATAGATTGTGCCTATTTTAACAATAACTATCTCTAGGCATTTTCAAAACATATCTGAATCTGTTATAAAATTCCAGGCAAATTATCTGCCTTGGAAGTTTTGTTATAAAGATCCCTTGTTTCTGCATCAAAGTTGCAGTATTTTTACCATGAACAATCTAAAATAATCCCTGTTTCTTCTAACAACTACTTCTTAGAATGGTAATTTCTGAATAGCTTGCTGGGGTAAAAGTGAGTACATTTTTATTAGAAGGTATTTTCTTTATAATATATTAATATGTTTGATACTTTCAGTTTAATATAGAAGACACTATAAAGTAGTAGAGTACTACAAGTTGAGAAATGTGATACAATTGTCTAGTCTTTCTCAAAGCAAGTACTTTATCAATTAAGCTATCTTGCTTAGTCCCTTGTTCTCTAAGTTTCTTTCCTTTCCCCAGCCATATTTACAAAGCACACATAGCCTTACAGTTCAAATTTGGCCAGAAGACATTGAACATTATTGATATAAGATCTTCCCAGACATGAACCATGGGGCCATGTTTCTAGTTCCTACTTCTGTCTTCCTAGTCGCTGCCTGCCAACATTCGCAGCCACGCATTGCAAATGGCTGATATTCTAGCAGCTTGTGTACCCGAGTGAATGTGTGGAGCAGAGGCCCTCACTCTGCTTACTCACTGAGTTTTATTCCACATGAATTATGAATGTTTCCTTAGTGTTAAACTTGAGATTTCTTAGTTTGTCTGTCAAGGAGGCTTCTGTTGGGTGTTATGTAGACTCTAACAAGCGGCAGACTGGAAGAGAGTGGAGAACATTTACATATGTCCTGGTGCTATGCAAATGGAATAGGGAATATCTGAGGTCTGCCATAGTAAGAAATATCACCTAGATGACACAACAACTTTCTTCTTTGGGATGATATGTGCTTTAGATAAGATCCTTTTGGTTTCAAGGACCATAAACCTACCTAAATTATATCATGTTAAAATAGAGATGATTTTAAGGGACATAGATTTCATGAGCAAGAACATGAGCTTTGAGCAAAGAAATTAGGGTCTGTTAGAAACAGAAATCGACAGCTTCAAGGCCATTTCTGCTGCTCTACATATCTACCCACCTTCTCTCCATTCACTGACTACACCTGCTGATAGTTCAGGCTCATGGGCTAACAGGGCCATCAGTTCAACAGTCATTATTATAGAATAGCGCTTTCTGAAAAGTTCCAGATAGGGTCAAAATAAATGAATATGAGTAATTCTGCCAAAATTATTAGGAAAATGTCTGATTCAGTGGAGCCTTGTATGATAAATCTTAATGGTGACTTGAATGTCCTTGGATTAATGATGGGTCCTCTTCCAAACCATTATTCTTTAATGGAGAAAACTTGGTCATATAATCAATATCCATGTATTATGAGTATCTTTAATAGAGGCAGTGTTCCCATATTTAGAACTAAATGGCAGTCTTCTGAGCTATTTGTTTGTGTGTCTGGGGAAAATAAGTACCCTAATTTTTTTTTTTTTTTAATTCTCAGCAGGACGTTCTGGATTCTATAATGGCTTCATAAAAAAAAAAAAAAATTCAATGGGGATCAAATAATCCCCTGAAACACCATCATCAATATTTACCCTAATCACAATTTTTAGTGTAATTTTCTAGTAACATAGCCAAGGATATGCTGTATCATAGAATTATTTTACTATGAAGGAGCCCAGTGAAGTCAGACACTTTTAATTTGGTTATTATAGCTAATATTGACATGGGTGGTCCTTGGTTTTGTATAGATTACCCAAGTCATAGAATTTATATGCTAAAAGTCAGCTTTGTACTTGAAATTTTTAAATTCTTATCACTATCAAATTATGTGTTGGGTTAACCAATTTTTCTGAATCATATTCATTTAAAATCCCTTGATTGGTTGGTACAGCTGAAGATACTACCTGGAAGGTAATACATTTATAAATTTATATTTATCATCACCTCTTTGCTTACACATCAAGTGGGTACTATATATCTTTCTTTTTTCTATTTCTCTCCTCTTAGAATGAAACTCCCTCTTTATTTGTACTGGCTTTTTGTTTCTTCCTTTATTTGCAGATGGATTCTACCAAGTTCCATCATTTTCTAAGATGGAATAATATCTCCTTCAAGTCCTTTGAACAAAAAAGAATTCCTCAATATCATTCTTCATTCATTCCATTAACACGCCTCTTGATTATCATAACTCTCTTCATCTCCTAAGATCTTTATATCTTAAATAATCTTAAGATGCTTACCAATCACATTTCTCCAAGTTTTTATACTTTCTCTCTTGGAAGCTTCTTTTAGCACGCTGAAGGAATGAGAGTGGGAAACCTGATATCTCATATTTTGAAAGGCCTGTTTCAAATCCCAGCATTTACATTTATTCTGACTTTGAAATCTTCAGCTGCCTTGCATTACAACTTTGTAGTATTTCAATTGTGTCAGGTAGCTACAGGAGGGAGGTAAATGAGGTACTGTATGCAGATGCCCAATAGGTCAGTGCTCAATCCTCCCCTGTCAGTCTACGCTCATCCTTTCTGGTACCAGGTTTGAATGTCACTAGAGATGTACCTCAGTGTTGTATGATAAGATTACATCCCAATTATCCATCACTAGTTGAAAGCATAAGTTAAAAAAAATACCATTTTAATGCCCTGACACTGCAGATGCTATAGCTTAAGAACTCAATAAACTGAGGGGATCAGTTACTTCCCTCATTATCGTGTGCCTTACTGGAAGCTGGGCCAGCACTGACAGAGTATCTTACAGTATACTGATAGCCCAAGGGGAAGATAAAAATTGAAAAATCAAGGTTAGGAGGGGTAGCTCAGTGGCAGAAAGCATGTCCAGCATGTAAAAAGACTTGGGTTCAATCCTAAATGCACACACAAGCGCGCGCACGCACACACACACACACACACACACACACACACACATTTTGAATTAAGTATGGTTCTTGGAAAATGAATATCACTTTTACTCTTTCCTATCATGATCCCCAGGTTTTAATTGGGAGGTACAACCATGTAACAGTGAATAATGATCATTTCTAACTTTGAACACAAGTTGGACCTGCAGAAACTGGGGCATTACATTAATTATTCCCTCTTTCATTTATTGCAAAACAGGGCACTGCTGATATGTTACTTCATGTAATAGTTAATGTAAGTCTGAATGTTGGATGTTTATGGTATAAGAAAATCTCAAAATTTCTGGGTACAGTCCTTCTTACTATTCATAGTGTCACCACAGCCATGTTTATGAGACTGTACCTCTGTAATTACCTAAGAATCATTTGACAAACATGAAAGGAAAGCATGTATATTATACTAAATTATGGGACACAGCTTTACTAAAATTTATCTTATATACCCCAAGTCCAGACATGAGAGATCTATTCTGCAGGAATCTGTCCATTTGTAAATTTTCATGTGTTTATAAAAGTACATCACAAAATACCTGCAAATTCTAAATAAAGCTTAAAGAGCATCAAATTACATCCACAAAAATAGATTGGGGGAAAGTTTATTGATTCAAGGGTGAAGTGTTCTATAAATCAGTCACTCCATATAACAACAGGACTATCAAAGCCATTGGTACCTGTCCTGTGAGGTGAGAAAACTATTTAGGAATGACCAATAGTGTGCTATGCAATTATCAGCATTGCTTTCAGGAGTGCCTTTATCTTTCTCTATAACATTTTCCTTAGTTTGTTTCAACATAAATAAGGCTATTTCTTCATTTATAGGCACAAGAACATATCTAGGCAGTTAAAGGAATCAGCATATTACTTTTATTAGACATGATTAATCGAGAAATATATTTGAGACGGCATATCTAATAAACACCCAAAATGGACTGATTTAGCATAATATGAACACATTTATTATTTTTGTAGTCATTCATTAAGGGTGTTGCTGACTCACACACAGCTCTCTGATCCAAAGCAATTTGTTCTACTGTGCAGCTTGGTGATACCTGAGGCCACTGGCAGTCAGCTAGGAGAGGAAGAGAGAAGACTAGGAGAGGAGCATGGCCTTCAGTCATCTTGGCCCTGCGATGTTACACCCTTTCTGCTCCTATCCAGTTGCAAAAGTTAGTCCTATAGTCACACCCCTCAGACAGGAGGTGATGCTGTTTGACTATGAATTCAGAACCCCAAGAAGGCATTTCCAATAATTTTATACCAAACCACAGCTAAGGGAGCATTTGGTAGATGCTGGGATCTTCCTTTGTTATGCAGATTAGCTTAGATTAGATTCATTGAAAGGGAACACAAAAAACTGAGCACAAAGGCCCTAACAACTCTTTCACACCATTAAATCATGAAAAATAAGAGGCTAGGGATGAACAAAAATAAGGTCCTAGTGGAATGGACCCACTGGGAACCTTTGCTTAATATGCTTGGAACATTTCCTCCCCAACTCCAAATGACTGAAGAATGCACAGAAAAAAGTGGTTCTGGATTTTCCTAGAAAATGTGTCTTGAAGCCTCTTGCATGGATGAAATCTTAATCCAGTCGGGTTGCTAAACAAAACATCATAGCCTTGATGGCTTAGTTATTTAAAAAATTAATTTTTCTGGGAGAGATGGCTTAGTAGTTAAGGTGCTTGCCTGCAAAGCCCAATGACCTAAGATTAATTCCCTAGTACCTATGTAAAGCCATCTGCACAAAGTGGAGTGTTTTGCAATGGCTAGAAGCTCTGCCATGACCATTCTGTCTCTGTCTCTCTCTCTGTCTCTGTCTCTGTCTCTCTCTCTCTCTCCTCTCCTCAGTTAGCCTTTCCTTGCAAATAAATAAATAAAATATTTTTAAAAACATTATTCCTATCTAGGGAAGCTAAGAAATCCAAGGTTTAGGCACCAGCATACTTGGTGGCTAAGAAAGGCTAATTTTCAGATTGATCAAAGGTATCTTTTTGCTTGATGCTCAAATGGTAGAACAGACTAACTAAAGGCTTAGAGTGTAGCTCCATAGTAAAGCATGTAGCATGATGGAAGTCAGGGGTCTGAGCAACAAGAAAGAAAGGAAAGGGCTGGGGAAATTAAGAGCCCTTCTGATTAAATATGATGGCCTTTTGGGCCAAAGACTACCAAGTTACCCTCTAGAACCCAGTTAAATGGCTGGGTTGGTTTTTCCTGTTTTGGTTTTCTGAGGTAGGCTCTCACTCTAACCCAAGCTGGCCTGGAATTCATTATGTAGTTTCAGGCTGTCCAGGAATTCACCATGATCCTCCTACTACCTCTGCCTCCTGAGTGCTGGCATTAAAGGAATATGCCACCAGAAAAGGAAAAAGAAAATGCTGGGTTGGACATGCAGATCTTTTATTGCAGTTTGTGGGGTGGCAGAGACTTTAGAATTGTTGAGGCCCACTCACTGACAATAGCTCCAGATTGAGCAGGAGATTGTGACTCAAGGATATGTAGATGGAGGATGCAATGGAAATCCAATGTTCTTCTCTGGCTTGAAGCATGGGCATGAGCATGGGGAATGTGCATACACACACACACACACAACATCATACACTATCTTTATGTAGACACAACATACTAACAGAGAGAGAGAGAGAGACACACACACACACATATACAGAGAGTATTATCAAACCTGAACTCAGGCCTCTGTTTTAAAAAGACACTAACTCACTTATAAGTGTGACATTCTCATGGCTTAATTATTTCCTAAAGATCCCATATCCTAATGCCATCATTGCCAATACCATTACAGTTTAAGATTATAAAATATGAGTTCAGGAAGTAACATAAGCATGCAAACCACAGTAGATAGAAAATACACTATTTAAAAACAAAGACTTAATTACTATAAAAGATATCTAAGATTAATCTTCACTAGAAGGTTTAGCATTAGGGAAGATCAACAAAACAAACAAAAGGGAATCTTAATCTCCTAGCATTTTTTTCTTATATACAGAAAGAACTTAGGAGGATTATTATAGAGCTGTTTCAACTGAGAAAACCCATGAATTAAACAGAGAGAAATTAAAGAAAAGAAGAACCAGAAAAAGAAGCCACCCATACTGGTCCCTTTAGACCTGGTTCATTGTGTGAAAAGTAATGAAAAGAAGAAATCAAATTAGCCATGTTTGCAGATAACATGATCCTATATGTAAGTGACCTGCAAGTCTCCACCACAAAACTTCTAAAGGTTATTAATTCCTTCAGCAATGTGGCAGGATACAAAATCAAAACACAAAAATCAGTAGCCTTTCTAAATGCAAAAGACAAATATACAGAAAAAGAAATCAGCAAGGCTCTTCTGTTTTTAATAGCCACAAAAAAATATCAAATACCTATGTGCAAAACCTATGCAACAAAAACATAAAAACACTCATAAAAAGAACTGAGGAGGATTTGAGAAGATGGAAAGACCTCCAATGTTCCTGGATAGGTAGAATTAATATTGTGAAAATGGCAATTCTACCAAAAGCAATATATAGATTTAATGCAATACCAATAACAATTCCAACAAAATTCTTCACACAGATAGAAAAAAATTATTTCTAGATTCTTATGGAATGGCAGCAGACCTCAGATATCCAAATATCCAAGCAAAGGAAACACCTCTGGAGGTACCACTATACCCAATCTAAAGCTATCCTTGAAAGCAACAGTAACAAAAACAACATGGTGCTGGCATTAAAAAAGGACATATAGACCAATGGAACAGAAATGAAGACTCAATCCTTAGGTCAAGTAACTACAGCTACTTGATCTTTGACAAAGGTGCCAATAATGTAGATTAAAGAAAAGACAGAATCTTTAATAAATGGAGCTGCATAAATTGGATAATCACATGTAGAAAAATGAAACTAGACCCACTCATCTCACCATACACAAAAATCAACTCTAAATGGATTAGAGACCTTAATACAAGACCAGAAACTTTTCAACTAGTGAAAGAAAAATATGAGGAACTCTCCATAATATAGGAGTGGGGAAGAACATCCTGAACAATACCCCAGTAGCCTAGGAAATTAAACAATCTCTCAACCAATGGTATCTCAGGAAGCTAGAAAGCTTTTGTACAAATATACCATAAGTAGAGCCCATAGAATATCCACAGGTGGGAGAAAAATTTTGCTAGCTATACCACTGACAAACACCTAATATCGTAGAATCTACAAAGAGCTCAAAAATTAAACAATAATAAAAAAAAAAAATCAAACAACCCACTCAAAAACTGGGGTAGAGAACTGAATAGGGAGTTCTCAAAGGAAGAAATACAATGACTAACACACACTTAAGAAAATGTTCAACATCCCTAGCCATCAAGGAAATGCAAATTAAAACAACTATTCAACATGGCTCAGGGAAACTCGCAGAAGAGGGGCCAGAAAGACTGTTAGAGCCACAGATTGGGTCATTATACACAGAGTCATTGCCTCTCCTGCATAACTGATGGCTACCCCCATAAGGCAAGGCCCACACTACCCATGGGGGGCTGACGGGGAGAAGGCTAAAGATGGTACCATCATGGCTGTATATATACTATATACATAACTAATAAAAATATATAAAAAAACAACTATGAGATGCAACCTTACTCCAGTAAGGATGGTAATAAAAAAAAAAAAAGACATTGATAACAAATACTGGAGAATGAGAAGAACCCTTATTCCCTGTTGGTGGGAATGTAAACTTGTATAACCGATATGGAAGTCAATATGGAGATTCCTGAAAAAGATGAATAAAAAATTAACCAATGGGCTTCTAATTGGATAAGAGATTTGATTTGCTCAGTGGAAAGGAGCACATATCTGGAACTGAGAATCTGGTCTGAATCCTATGGAGAAAAAGATTATGCTCTCCAGTGTCAAGTACCCACTAGTCTTCGGCTTATAGAGGGCCTACAGCCATCAAAATCTCCCCAAATTAATAACACTTATCCATTTTAACCTATGCCGATTTTACTGTCTTCTGGAGAATCTGTTTATTTCTTTTTCAGAAAGTAGGAAAATTGAAGAGATAAACCACCCCATGCATCTCAGTCAAGGCCCAGGCTAAACCACAGAGACAGTGGGGACATGAGCAAGATTGCTGCTTCTATGATGAGTCAACCATTTAAAACCAGGATGAAGGAGACAGATACTGACGATACGTAACACAGACCAAAGCAGAAATCCAGAGGCTCCTAAGAGCTCATCACTGAAGTAGACTTAAAACACACCCTCCAATGTCCAGGGAATTTTGTGGAAGAGGGGGTAGAAAGATTCTAAGAGTCACAGGTTACAATGTCATGCCTAGAAGCCCTGCTGCCCCCCCCCCAACAACTGACTGGTGCTTTCACAATATATAGCCCACAACTCCATGGGGAATACCTGCAACCCAATGAGGAGGGCCCCCTGAAGAGAAGGGGTGGAGAGGATGGAAACGTTAGTACCAAGTCATGATGTATCCATGAAAAATATTGTTTAATAATAAAAAAATACAAACTACCAACCCAGTTGTTCCCTTACTGTTAATTTATCCTAAAAGTTCCATGCCTCAGTTCAGAGAGATTTGCTCAACCATGTTCATAGCTGCTCAATTTGTAATAGCTAAGAACGGGAATCAACTCAGGTAACCATCATTGTATTAATGAATAAAGAAGCTGCAGTCCATATATGCAGTGGAATTCTACTTAGCAGAAATAAAAAAGGATACAATGAAATTTTTAGGGAAATGGATGGACTTAGAACAGATCATACACAGTGAACACACACAGTTCCTAACCTTCATCAGCTTGAGTTACTGGCATACCTGAGCAGCAACTTGAGGCCCACAGAATAGGGATGGAAGGGTGAGGGGGAGGTGAAGTGAAGATGGGGGGAATAAACACAAAACTAAACCCAAAATGAACTGGTACCATAGAAATTTTTATTTCTGAAAGTAGACTAAAAGATATAACTCAACAGGAACACCACCTGAAAAGCAAGGCCCTGGAGAGGGATAGAGCCTAACCTTAAAAAAATTTGGCTCTGACATGTAACTCCCAGTACCATGAATTGATGCTACCCACACTAAGATATTGACCAGAATGACCTTTGAGGTCCTCAAAACAAGTCAAGTTTCTGTCAAAGCACTTGATTACCCTCCTGGGGTAAAACATGGCTTAATCATATTATGTTGACATAGAATGCAGAGATACTCTGCTGGTATGTGAAAGAGATCCAGACAGTTAGCCCATTTAGTGCTGGAAAATGCTACACGAGCTACTGGGGCAAAATGGCCAACAAAAGTGTGAGCAAGCACCTAAGCTACTCAGAAGCAACCAGCCTAACAAGAACTACACACCAGTGCAATGATGGTACACAGCCTTGGTGGGTAACCAATGGCTTTCTGATTTGCTAAGAGATCCTCTCAATGGAAAGGAAACTATATCTGAAATTGGGAACCACCTGTGAATCCTGTAGAGACAAAGATTATGACAAGTCTTTGGCTAAAAGATGGGCTATATTCATTATAATCTCCTCAGATTAATAACACTTATCCAGTTTAATCTATGCTGACTTTAGTCTCCATTGAAGAATCTGCTTTTCGTTTTCAGAAGGTAGCAAGACCCACGGAGATAAACAACCCCTTACATCTCCACCAAGGCTCAGGTGAAACCAGAGAGGAACTGGGCAGATGAGCAAGAGTGCTGCTTCCATGGTGAGCTTGATAAGCAGTACCAGGGTGAAGGAGATAAATGCAGAGGATACTCAACACATACAAAAGCAGAAATCCAGAGGACCCAGAGAGCTCATCACTGAAGTAGACTTAAAACACACCCACCACGGCTCAGGGAATTTTGCAGAAGAATGGGTAGAAAGATAGTAAGAGCCACTAGTTTTAACATCATTCCCAGTGGCATTGTCCCCCCCCCCGTAAATAACTGCTGCTCCCACAACACATAGCCCACACCCCATGGGGAATACCAGCAACCCCACTTAGGAGAGTCCTATGTGGAATGGGAGCAGGGAGGAGGGAAAAGATACACCAACACATGCTGTATCCATACAAAGTATGTTTTTAAAAAAGTGAATCTTAAACTCCTAGCATTTTTTTCTTGTATTGGAAGGACTTAGGAGAACATTTATAGAAATGTTTCAACTTATAAAACCTATGAATTAAACAGAGAGAAATTAAAGAGAAGGGCCAGGAAAAGAAGCCATCCATACTGGTCCATTTAGACCTGATTCATTGCATGAAAAGTAAACTTCTCCTTTGGAACATTTAGAAATAAATCTCTGGGGCTGGGAAGATTGCTCAGTGATTAAGGATGCTTTATTGCAAAGCCTACTGGCCCAGGTTCATCTCCAAAGCCACCTAAGTTAGCCCGATGCAAATAGTGCCACAAGCTTCTTTGGTTCCCTTGCAGAGCCAAAAGGCACTGGCATGCCCCACCCCTGCACACATGTTCAAAATAAGATATAAAAATGATAGCTATTATATGATGCTTATTTTGAACATTTCTAACTATGAAAAGCATACAATAAAAACTGGAGGTAGAGGGCTGGAGAGATGGCTTACGGGTTAAGGCACCTGGCTCCTAAGCCTAGGAACACTGGTTCCAACCTCCAGGTCCCACGTTTAGCCAGATGCAAAGTGACGCAAGGGCGCAATGCCGCACTTGACCACAAGGGGGCGCACACATCTGGATTTCGTTGGCAGCAGCTGAGACACTGCTGGTGTGCCCATCTCTGTCTTCCTCTCTCTCTCTCTGTGTCTCTCTCCAAAAACATAATAAAAAATAAAAAGTTAAAAAAAAAAACTGGAGGTAGAAAGTAATTGGCGTTATCACAGAATCAATTCATGGATCTTTACAGAGCAAATATTCTAAAACTATGCATAGCTGAAACAAAATCTCATGACTTCCAGTCAAGATGATGTCTGCCTAACCATGCCTCACCTCATGGGGAAGGAAAGGCAAGACATTTAGTGTTAAGTGGGGTTTCTAATGGTCTGAAGATTCTAGTAGACCTCCAGGGGGAGGGTGTGGAGGAGCAAAGTAGGGATTCCACTGATTCCCACCAATCCCCCAGGCTCCTCAAGCAGACCTAGCTGCAGGTTCTACCTGCACTAACTGCAGACTTAGTTGGCCCACGCCAGCAGTCTAGCATGTGCCCCTCCTGCCTAGACCTAGGTTTTCCTGCCACTGTAGAGCTCCACATGTGAACCTCATCCCACTTGCTGACACTGCCCCGGCCCCCACTTGCCCCCCTGCCCTGTGCTGAGCCACACTCCCAGCCATAGGTTCCTCCTGCACTAAACTGCAGGCTTAGTGGACCCAGGCCAGCAGGCTAGCATTCACCCCTTTGCTCCCTGACTTAGGCTTTCCCACCCCTGCAGAGCTCCACACCCAAACCCTTCCCATCCACCACTGCCACCTTGCACCCCCACTCCCTCCCCTCCTGACCAAGGCCATCAGGCTAGGGTTCACCCCACCCCAATTTAGGCTTTACCACCCCCATGAAGCTCCACCCATGAAAGCCATCCCACTCACAGCCACTGAATAGGCTAGCTTTCATCCAGCTCTGCTTTCTTGCCCATGTGGAATGCCATCCCACTAGCATAACCCCCTCGGCCACACTGGCACAGACACAGGCCAACAAGCTAGCATTTACCCTGTCCTGACCTAGGCTTTCCCTGAACCCACAGAGCACCACACGTGAAAGCCAGCCCACTGGCTGCCTCCGAATAGGGTAGCATTTGCCCCACTCCACCACAACCTAGGCTTTCATGCCCCTGCAGATCTCCATTCGCAAAAGCCATCCCAAGCGCTGCTGTTCCCCATGCACAGACCCAGGTCAAGGGTAAACTACAGCTTCCTCCTACATTTAATAAGATTCCGTCACTGTGATGGGCAGACCACAGTGCAAAAGGATTAACATGAAAAATCAAATGCAAGTAAATCCAACAAGATTGCCCAGTCCCACAATGGATGTCTCCAATCAAAACATAGAAAAGACAATAGGATCAGAACCCCAAAATGAAGACAAACAATGCAACCCTGGCAATGAAAATAGCAGAACTTGCAGAAAATCAACAAAGGGCCAATAATGGTATACATGCTGTTCTTGCTGGACTATACCTAATAGAAAATAACCAGGAAGGGATCCAAAGACAGGTAAATGACCTGAAGGAGAGTGAAAAAAGAGAGGACCTCAATAACCAACCAGCTAAGCTCAATGAAAACATAAATAAATGCAGGGATGAATTCCAAGAAGCATAAAGAAAATCAGAAAATGCTGTTAAAAGGGAACTAAACAGAGGGATGAAAATTATACATAAAAAAGCAGTAGAAAATACAAACCAAATTGAATAAGCCCAAAACTCTAGCAAAAGTATCACTCATAATAGATGGTGAAAGAAAAAATTTCCACAATAAAACTCAGCTTTACAACTATGAACACAAAGACAAACCTACAGAGAGTACATCAGGGAATTATCCACATAAGAAGAATCAACCAACCAACCTCAAGGGCCTACAAGAAGCAGACCACAAAAACCAAACTCAGAGAAGACAAACAAACAAACAAACAAAAAAAACCCTACAAAGTCCAAGAAAACACCAAACTGCATAAACACCACAACATGGCAGGGATTATATCAAACCTCCGTTATTACCCTGAACATTAATGGCTTTAATTCACCCATCAAGAGAGATAAGCTAACAGGGTGGATCAGAACATTAGACCCCTTAATCTTCTGTCTTCAAGACCCACCTCACCACTAAAGATAGACACCTCCTCAGTGTGAAAAGTTGGAAAACGATATTCCAAGCAAACAGAAGTAAGAAACAAGCAGGCATTGCTATACTAATATTGGATAAAATAGACTTCAAACCAAAAGTAATTTAAAAAGACAAAGAAGGCCACCTCTTACTTATCAAGGGATCGATATCATCAATCTTTATGCACCAAAAACAGATGCACCACAATTCATGAAACAAAACGTACTTGACAACAAAACAGAAATAACCACCAACACCATCATAATTGCGGACTTCAATACTCTACTATCAGCAATAGATAGATCATCCAAACAGAAAATTAACAGGATAGTAAGAGAGCTCAACAAAACCTTAAGTCAACTAGATTTAATGGACATCTACAGAACATTCTACCCAAAATCCACAGATTACATATCCTGTTCAGTAGCCCATGGAACCTTCTTTAAAATAGAGGATATATTGGGTCATAAAGGCTGCCTCATATATTTAGGAAGATCGACATAATCTCCTGCATGATATCAGATCACAATGCTATATTGCTAGAATTAATAACAAAAGATGCATCAGGAATCCCACAAGCTCCTGCAAACTGAACAAAATAGTTTTAAACTATAAATGGGTAATAGATGAAATAAAAAATGAAATTGCAAAATTTCTAGAAATGAATGACAATGAGAATACATCATATCAAAACTTATAGACACAATGAAGGCAGTCCTCGGAGGAAAATTCATAGAACTAAATTCCTTCATAAAAAAGACCGAGAGATCCCAAATCAATAACCTAACCATCCACCAAAAGGCATTGGAAAAACAAGAATCCAAACCAAACAGCTCCAGATGCAAAAAAAAAAAAATAAGATCAGCGCAGAAATTAATGAATTGGAAACTGTGAAAACAATTAAGAAAATTGATGGAACAAAGAGCTGGTTCTTTGAAAAATAAATAAGATTGATAAACTCCTGGCCAATTTGATCAAGCAAAAAAAAAAAAAAAAAAAAAAGAGAGAGAGAGAGAGACACTTCAAATTAACAAAAGAAAAAAGAGATCACAACAGACATAAGCGAAATTGGGAGAATCATCGGAACTTATTTCAAAAACCTACATTCCACAAAACTGGATAATTTGGAGGAAATGGATGAATTCCTGGACACATATCACCTACTGAACCTAAACTCAGAGCAGATTATTCTGCTAAATAACCTATCACACCCATTGAGATTGAAAAGGTAATCAAAAACTTACCCAAAAAGAAGAGTCCAGGACCAGATGGCTTCTCAGCTGAATTCTATCAAACTTTCATGGAAGAACTGAAACCAATCTTTTTCGAACTGTGTCACACAATCAGAGAACAGGGAAAGCTCCCCAACTCCTTCTATGAAGTAGTATCACCCTAATACCAAAATAAGGCAGAGATGCCTCAAGAAAAGAAAACTATAGGCCTATTTCCCTGATGAAAATAGATGCAAAGATCCTGAACAAAATCCTCACCAAATTCAATAACACATCAAAAACATTATCCACCTTGACCAAGTAGGCTTCATCCCAGAAATGAAGGGGTGGTTCAATATATGGAAATCTGTCAATACAATACACCACATAAATAAGCTTAAACACAAAAATCACATGATCATTTCTATAGATGCTGAAAAGGCCTTTGACAAAATACAATATCACTTCCTGATCAAAACATTGGAGAGAAAAGGCATGGATGGTTTATATCTCAACATAATAAAGGCTATGTATAAAGCTTGTAAAGCCCAAATAATACTTAATGGGAAAGACTGAAGGAATTCCCACTGAGATCAGAAAAAAGACAGGGGTGTCCACTCTCACCTCTACTCTTCAACATAGTACTGGAAGTACTAGCTCAAGCAATAAGACAGGAGAAAGAAATAAAAGGGATACAAACTGGAAAGGAAGAAGTTAGCCCTATTTGCAGATGACATGATTCTATACATAAGTGACCAAAGAACCTCCATCTCAAAACTCTTAATGATTAACTCCTTCAGCAAAGTAGCAGGATACAAAATCAATGCACAAAAATCAGTAGCCTTTGTATATGCAAAAGACAAATATACAGAGAAAGAAATAAGCAATGTTGTCCCATGTTCAATAGCAACCAAAAAAATACAATACAATAAAATAATAAAATACATTGGAATAACATTAACCAAGGATGTGGAAGACCTTTACAATGAAAACATAAAACTACTCAAAAAATATGAGGAGTACTTGAGAAAATGGAAAGATTTCTCATGGTCCTGGATAGGCAGAATTAACATTGTGAAAATGGCAGACTTACCAAAAGCAATATCTATATTAACTCTCTAGAGTTAATGCAATAACAATAAAATCCCCAACATTTTTCTTCACAGTGATAGAAAAAATGATTTCAAAATTTATATGGAATGGCAGAAGGCCTTGGATATCCAAGCATATCCTCAGCAAAAGAAACACCTCTGGATGCATCACCATACCTGAACTAAATCTATATTACAAAGCCACAGTAATAAAAACAACATGGTACTGGCATAAAAACAGGATTATAGACCAATGGACAGAATTGAGGACCCAGACTTTGGGTCAAGTAAATACAGCAACTTGATATTTGACAAAGGCCCTAACAATGTATACTGGAAAAAAACAACAGCATCTTCAACAAATGGTTCTGGACACACTGGATAACCATATGCAGGAAATGAAACATGATCCACACATCTCTCCATGCACAAAAATCAAATCCAACTGGATAAAATACCTCAGTATAAGACTGGAAACTCTGCTACTACTGGAAGAAAAATATAGGAGGAATATGGTAGTGGGAATAGACTTCCAGAACAAAACCCAGTAGCTCAGGAAATTAAACAACTGCTCAACTATTGGGATATCAAGAATCTGAAAAGTTTTTTTTTTTTTCCACAGACAAACATATAATAAGTAGAGTCAAAAGATTACCCACAAAATGGGAGAAAATTTTTGCCACCTATACAACTTGATAGAGGCCTAATTTCTAGAATTCACAAAAAACTCAAAAACCAAAGCAATAAATAGTCAAACAACCCACTCACAAAAATGGGCAGAAAACTGTACAGGAAGTTCTCAAAGGAAGAAACACAAATGGCAAACACACGCTTAAAAATGTTCAAAATCCCTAATTATCAGGGAAATGCAAATTAAAACAAGTATGAGATTCCACCTTACCCCAGAAAGGATGGCAAACATTTAAAAATCTAATGAAAACAAATGCTGGTGAGGAAACCCTCCTTCACTGTTGGTAAAAATATAAGATATTACAACCACTATGGAAAGAATATGGAGAGTCCTAAAAAGGTTGACTATAGAGTTACCAACAAACCCAATTATTCTCTTACTGGGCATTTAACCTAAAAGCTCCAAGCCTCAGTTCAGAAAAATTTGCTCAATTCATAATAAATAAGAACTGGAATCAACCCAGATGTCCATCATTACATGAATTGATAACCAAGATGTGTTATATCTATACTATGGAATTCTACATAGCAATAAGGAAAAATGACATAATGAATTTTGAAGAAAAATGGTCAAACCTGGAACAGATCATTCTCAGCGAACTCACCCAATCACAGAAAGTCATTTTTCATATGGTCTCACTCATTTGTGGCTCCTAACATGAATCTGCCTGAGATGCTGACATACTTAATAAGCATCTCAAGGACGGGACAATATGGAGGGTGAGGCGGGAGTGAAAGGCAAAGGTGGGGGAAGGACACCAAACTGGACCCAATTGGAAATGGCACCGTAACATCCTATATCCTGAAAGACAGAATAAAAGGATGAGCCTTCATCACATCCTTAGAGGCAACACCTGATTCACAGGGCCATGGAGAGGGTTTGATGAAGACTAACCTTAAGCTTCCCCTGCTTCTTTCTCCCAATACCTCTTCTTTCTTGTCTCCCTCTTCTCCCATTCTCTTCTATATTATCTATCATTTTCTTCCTTGGTGCTGGCCCATAACTCCCTGTACTAGCATGTGGTTAACATTCACAATGAGCTGTTGATCAGAGAGACCTACAAGATTTCCCAAAAGAAGACAGATTTCTGTCAGAGTACTTGATGACCCACCAAAGGTTAAAGGTAAGACCCTACTGATGAAGACACTCTATGCTGTTGGTTCGGAACATGGAGAGACCTGGTTGGAATCTGAAAGAGATTCAGTCCCCAGAAAGTTAGCTTGTCTAGTGCCAGAAGATGCTCCATGAGTGACTGGGGGAAAGTGACCAACTGTCCAAGCAACACATGATCTGAGCTTCTCGGCAGCAAACAACCTGAAGTGATGCTCATACAAGGGCAATAGTGGCACACAGCCATGGTGGGTAACCAACTGCTCTTGATTAGGCTAACAGGTCCACTCAGTAGAACCCATAGGTGGAAGTGGAAAAAAGTCAGAACCATATCCAAATAATGAGGCTGCTCTCCAATATCAAGCTCCCACCAACCTTGGGCTACAAGAAGGCCTACACCTATTAAATTCTCTCTAAAATAATAATGGTCATCCCAATTATCTGGTGCTGACCTCTTTCTCTATTGGAGAATCTTCTTCTCTTTTTCAAATGGATGCACAACCTTAGGAGAGAATCAGCCCATCACACCTCACCAGGCTCCAGCTGAAACCATAGAGTAATTGGGGAAATGAGCAAGAGTGCTGCTTTCTTGGTGAACCTGGTACCAATACAAGGGTGAAGTACATGGACACAGAGAACACTCAACTCCTACCACACCAGATATCCAGAGACATAAAAGCTCCCTAGACCTCATCACTGAGATAGACCTAAAACAAACCCAGCATGGCTCAGGGAAATTCACTGAAGAGGGGGCATAAATATTGTTAGAGACACAAGTTGGGATATTATGCACAGAGACATTGCCCCTTCCCCAGAACTGATGACTACCCCCACAATGCTAAACACACAATCCCCAATGAGGAGGGTACCTTTGGAGGGGGTAGGGCAGGGAGGAGGCTAACAATGGTACCAGCATGACTGTATATACACTCTCTACATAACTAACAAAAAAAGTTGTTTTTTTTTTAAAAAAAAAGAATATAAAAGTGAAAAAAAAAGAGAAAATCTCATATGTTCTATTGTGACAGAAAAGAAGCTAAAGATTTAACTGATTCACTGAGTTACTGGAAGAGTTAATTGCTGAGGAGGTAAAACATCTTTGTCAGCAGATGGAAAAATCCCAAAGGAGGAGCTGTCCAGAAAGGGCACAAAGGGACGATAAGGAGAGATAGTTTAGGCTAAAACAAAGTTCATTGTTAAGGTGTCCTGACTACAGAAATGATGGATTTGAAAATTGCCACATCTTGTTTGTTCACTTACCCCTCCTCTTGGCTATGAAAACTATAAAATCTCAGCTCTTCACCAGTGCTTCTTTGGAGGGCTACCTCAGGCTCCTTGGGCCCTAGGGAGTAAACTCCACTACTTTCACTCATACCGGTGTTGGAGTAATCTTTCCAGAGAATTTCTACAACACCATAACCTCATAAAGTCCCCAAACATCTCTTTATGCTCTCCAATCAAGGTATGGGTGCACAGTAGGTAAAATGCTGCCTGTGCTGTACACATAAAGGTTAAGTCAATGTAATTCAAATAAAGCCTCTAAAATAACTCCAAGATATTTTATCAGGACACAGAGAGAAAACTGACAAAATACTGATTGAATGTCTGAAAACTAAAAGCATCATAATATCTAAAACAATTCCTGTCTCGAGGTTCAAATTCATGGCCTTACTGTGTGCTGTAGCTTGGGTGTGAAATGGCTTCCATAGGCTCATGGGTTTGATTGGCACTTTTGGGAAGGTTATGGAAATTTTAGGAGGTGAAGCCCTGCTGGAGGAAGTGGGTTACTGGAGATGGGTCTTGAAGTTTAATTACTACTGCCTCACTTTCTGTTTGCTCTCAACTTCCTGACTGTGCATAAAATGTGGTCATCTGGTATCCCACTTCTCTCATGTTTTCTCCATGGTGATGGACTGTATCCCCTGGAACTGTAAGCCAAAATAAATCCTTCCTTTATATGTAGCTTCCTGTCAGGTATTTGGTTGCAGCAATGAGTAAATTTACCAAACACTGTGCATCATTCATTTGCTCCAGCTGATGACTTGATTAGTAAGAAATTAAGCAACAGAGAGGCTACTGTATGAAGTGGGGCTAAATCATAATGCAATAAACCATTAAACTGCATTGTCCATCCCTAAATCAGGTTGAGTGCCAATTTCTCTAGGTAAAAAACTATGATACTTGACAGACCTACTCATGTAATATATATAACACATTTGGAGATAGATCTAAGGTAGGTCATTAATTCTGTAGAAACAGCACTATTTTATTTCTCTGCAAAGTGCAGTGAGTTACAATCTGATGATGATGGTTGTGGTGGTTAGGTTCAAGTATTCCCCATAAACTTAGATGTTCTGAACGCTAGATTTCCAGCTGATGGAGGTTTGGGTATTCCTGCCTCCTGGAAGTGCATTGTTGGGGGTGGGCTTATGGGTATTATAGCCAGTTTTCCCTTGCCAGTGTTTGGCACAGTCTTCTGCTGTTCTTGTCCACCTTATGTTGGCCAGGAGGTGATGTCCAACCTCTGCTTATGTCATCATTTTCTCCTGCCATCATGGAGCTTCCCCCTGAGTCTGTAAGCCAAAATAAACCTTTTTCCTCACAAGCTGCTCTTGGTCAGGTGATTTCTGCCAGCAATGCAAACCTGACTATAACAGTAAAGTTGGGACCTAGAGTGGTGTCATTGCTGCTTGAAACCTGACTGTGTGGCTTTGGCCTTTTGGAACTGATTTTCAAGAGGAATCTGGAAGGATTTGAAATCTTGACCTAAGAGATGCCTTGTAGTGCTGTAAGTTCACATTGATGGACTATTCTTATCAGAGTTGATAGATATGAATGCAGTAAGAACTATAGATTATAAGGTTTGGATTATAAGGGTAACAAACAGCTTTGCTTGGACTGGGCTAGAAGCAGTTTGAGAGGCTTTCTGTTATACCCACATCCTGAGAAATTGTACAGGGTTGCATTGCATAGAAATGGACTGGTGCAGGCTGAAGAGATGGCTTAGCGGTTAAGGTGCTTGCCTGCAAAGCCAAAGAACCTCGGTTTGATTTCCCAGGACCCACGTAATCCAGATGCACCAGGTGAGGAGTGCATCTGGAATTCATTTGCAGAGGCTGGAAGCCCTGGTGCACCCATTCTCTCCCTCTTTCTGTCACTCAAATAAATAAATAATAAAAAGAAGTGGACTGGTGTGAGCAGAGGGATATGGCACAGAAAGAAATCTTTGGACTGAAACTTCTGCCTGTTCCCATGCAATTGTATGAGTGATTACAACTATACAAATTGGGCCAGCTGATCTACATCAGTATAATAGTAAGAATGCAATCTTTTGAAGGAGTCTGAATGCTGAAGGAGTGTACTGCTCTTCAAAGTATACTTTATTCACCCCTGAATTAACAAATTGGTAGCCTACCTGGTATTATGGAGTATAATAAATGCAGGAAAGAGGGGGTCATTGAATTTGCAACATGGTCTTGTGTTTTGTTAATGGCATCTGGCAGTGTGAAGCAGGTTTGCTGGATTGCCTGCATGGAGCCTAGTGGAACCATAAGGATGAATTGCGGGTTGCAGCGAAACCCAATGGAGATTCCAAGATGAAGAGATGGCTGCCAAGAAGAGCTGCAGGTAACAGATGAAGTTTTCTGGGACTGTGAGTAGCCTAGCTGGAGGGGAAGAATTGGATCTGGAGAAACTTGCCAGTGGTTAGAATTATCAGACTTGGAAACTTGTCACTGACTAGAGTAGTTGGAATTGGAGATGCAGAGTTTGATGTTTGCCTTGTTTAAATATTTTATTGGTTGATTATAATTATTTTTTTCTGCTCTGCCCAATGCCACCTTTTGCAGTCTTAATTCTGTGCCCCCCCCTTTTTTGGTATTAAGGCTCAGTTAAAAGACCTTGGACCTTGGAGTATGGAGATGTGTGAACATCATTGGGATTGATAAAAACTATGGGGACTTTTAAAATTGGGCTGAGATTGGGCTGAGTACATTGCATTTTATATCATGTATGGGTATCAGTTTATGGGGTCTAGGGGCAGAATGTGGTGGCTTGATTCAGGTGTCCCTCATAAATTTAGGTGTTCTGAATGTTAGGTCCCCAGCTGATGGAGGTTTGGGAATTAATGGCTCCTGGAGGCAGTGTATTGTTGGTGGTGGGCTTATGGGTATTATAGCCAGTTTCCCCTTTCCAGTGTTTGACACACACTCCTGCTGATGTTGTCTGCCTAATGTTGGTCAGGAGGTGATATCCACCCTATGCTCATGTCATCATTTTCTCCTGCCATCTTGGGGCTTCCTCTTGAGTCTGTAAGCCAAAATAAACCTTTCTTTTCCCACAAGCTACTCTTGGTTGGGTGTTTTCTGCCAGCAATGTGAACTTGACTGCAACAGTGTTAAAACATCTCATTAGCTAAAAAATCAGTTCTTAGGAATTTTTATCTGATCTATGGAAGAAAGTGATTTGATGAGGAAGGTATTAGACATATATAAAGAATTAAATGACTACTAAAGATGAAAACTTATCATACCCATACCCCAGTTACCTAGAGATAACCACTGTAATTCCTTATAGCCTACTATTTTAAAATAGAGTCCAATCATCCACAAAACAGAAGTCTTACATAAATACAACTATAAGAATAAACAGACTAACAAAACCACAATTCTTAATTTGAATGCACACAACAACAGGTCTTTAGTCTGAATTCAACAACATGGTTCTCTACCCAGAAAACAGCTGATTCAACAAATCATGTTGCAGCAGCTTCCTCACCTAGCAGATTTGAAAATTAAATAGTATTTACTGATATTCAAAATTATCTTGAAAAATAGTTTATGAAAATAAACAGTCTCTGCCACTTGAGGAGGGAAGGTATATTTACTATATTGTTCTGTACATTAAATGGAGCCTTAAAGAGTGAGTTAAAACATCATCTAAAGACAAGGCATTTGTATTTGGTCTAAGCAAAGACAAATAAATAAGAATGGAGAAAATAATTAACTATTGCTTTTGAAAGACACCAAAACTATTTTTTCAGAATATGGTAGATTTTGAAAAGGAATAACAAAATGCAGACAGGACTCTGACTCATCTCAATTAGCCTAAAGTTAGGACAGATTTATCAAAATAGAGTATCTCTATTCTGCTATTTTTTTTTCTCACCTGAAGACTAGATATAAATTATCCTTAACATGCTTAGTTACCACAGCAGAAGTGGAAGAATTAGAGAATCTGTAAATAGATTTTTTTTCCTATAAACTGATCTTCCTATGATTTTCCCATCTCTGAAGCCAAAACATGTTTTCCCCTTCTCCTGACACTTCTCTAAAGTGCATTGTTCTTTGTTAAAATTCTATTCACACCAAGACTCTAAGCCATCTCTTCAGTTGCTTTTCTCCCACAGTATGCACACTGCATGAGCTAATATCCCTGCCTGTTGTCTCTTGTTAATGTCCCTTTGCTACAAGAATTAGTCTCAGCTCCACATTTATGAGGGTTGAAAAAATTATGTTTTGTTCCTTTCAATAGTAAATACCTACGTTGAGAATATAATCCAAATGCAAGAGATGAATTTACACCCCCATGTTAAATAACAAAATAATAAATTCAGTAAACGCTGCAATTGCCCCAACTCACTGTTTCAATAGAGACAATATGTGACATGACATAGGGAAGAGGAACCTGATAACTACCTGGTGACTTTATGGAAGTGCAGAGTCAGAGTTCAAACTTCAGGGAACACAACATGACATGTCCAGAAATATATGGAGAGAAAAGAGAGAAGTTATTGTGAAAAGGAATAAAAAAGAGGGACATACACACACAAATGTGTGTACACACACATGCATACTCTCTGAAGAAAACATGGACTCAGGTTTGAAGCTCTGAACTGGTATATCTAGAAGAATGTGAAAGTAATTATCAAGGCAGCAGAACGTGACATAATAAAGGGTCAAATTGGGAATTATTCAAAGCAACAGCAGGTCTGAAGCCACTGCATATTCTCCTGCATAGTTCAAGAAAAGCTGACATTTGAAAGTTCTTCACTCAGGAGTATAACACTGTCTTCAGGACATGAAATGGCCACTCTATGCATGACCTCATAGCACAATGTTGGACTCACCAACATTCTGTCATGGAAAGTGGAGGAGGGAGGGCAAAAAGAGACATTAAAGGGGAAATGGGACTAGATGGAATAAAGAAAGGATTAGCGGGGGGAGAATGGGGAGAAGATGAGAGAAGGTATTTGGAGGGTATTATGATCAAAATACAGCATATACATGTATGAAAATTGTCATTGAAAAACTTTTTTTTTTTTAAATAAAGAAGTGAAACCTAAGTGGCACTGGCCTAAAGGCTACATATGACCTTATCTAACAAAACTTCAAAGCAAATCTCACAGAAACTATGTTCAAGCACCTTCACACCACAACAGTGCATTAACAAAAAGAAATCAATAAATCCACCCACCAGCGATGTAAACTAAAAAATATCCAATCACTAGGTGGTGCAAGCCTCTGGAGTTAGAGTGCAGTGGCTGAGGTCTCGGCATGCCAATTCTCTCTCTTGCCCTCCCTCTCTCTAAAATAAAAAAAAATTGAAAAAATCCAATCATAGTTGAGAAAAATAATTGAGAAAAGCAACAATATTAAACTATAAGTAGAAACAAAGGGGATCAGAAAAAGCCTGAGAAACAATGGCTGCAGTATATGACATGGAAGACCACCTATATAGTCTCAATATTTTCAAGAAGGAAAGCATGAACTTGAGATAGAAGAAATGTAGGGGACTGGGGAAGTGGATCAACAGTTAAAGGTGCTTGCTTACAAAGCCTGTTGGCCTGGGTTAAATTCCTAAGACACCTGCATAAATCCAGATAGGTGTTCATTTGTAGCAGCAAAAGACCCTGGCATACATGTGCACACACACACATGCACATGCACACACAAATCAACAACAATTTAAAAAAATAGAAAAAAAACAAATTTTAAAAATTAAATAGTATAATGAAATTACTATAGCTAAAATGTACAATTAAAATGACTATATATTCAGAAGGATTTTTGTATAAATTATCTTAATATTTTAATAGAACATCAAATGATTTACAACAAATATAAAAAGTTGGACTTTCAGGCTGGAGAGATGGCTTAGCGGTTAAGACACCTGCCTCCTAAGCCCAAGAACGCTGGTTCCAATCTCCAGTGGTTCCAATCTCCAGGTCCCACGTTTAGCCAGATGCAAAGTGATGCAAGGGCGCAATTCTGCACTTGACCACAAGGGGTGCACACATCTGGATTTCATTTGCAGTAGCTGAGATGCTGCTGGCTTGCCCATCTCTATGTTTTCCTCTCCCTCTCTGTCTCTCTCTCCAACCCCCCCAAAAAAAGTTGGAATTTCAAATGGCCATTTTTGAAGAAAAGAAAAACAAGGAGCTGGTGAGATATTTCAGTCAGAAAAGTGCTTGCTGCTGTACAAGTATGAGGAGGATGAGTTTGTATCTCCATCACCCAGTAAATGCCAGAGGGGTGTGGCAGTCCACTAGTAACCCAAGTGTGTGCGTACTAGAAACAAGATTATCAGGGCAAGTTAGCTCGACTACCTGAATGTGTAAGCACTGGGTTCAGAAACCCTGTCCCAGATAAGATAGACAGCAATGGAGGAAGACACCTGATGACAACCTTTGGCCTCACACATACAAGCACATTGTGCACACATAAACATGTGTAAAAAGAAAAACAAAACTGAAAAGTTATAAATTCTGATTTTAAAACTTTTTAAAAATATAATGTGGGATTTATATAAATTTCAACATACAGCTCAAAAGAATAGGATAAGTCCATTTATGTAGTCAGTTCAGTATTGAAGAAGGAACCAAGAATATCAGCTAAAAATATGTTTTTCACAAATGGTGGTACAAAAATCAAATGTCAATAAAGAAAAAATTAACATTGTTCTTCACTGTACATTCATGGAAACTGACTTAATAGGGATTATACACTTAAAAGTACTAAACAATAAAAATTCAAGAGGAAATCACAAGAGGATATTAAATGAGAACACAAAGGAAATGAATTTCAATACACAGAAACAGGGACAAATTGGACTTTGTCAACATTTTAAAATATACTTTTAATTAGAAGCTATTAAGAACTAGAAAAAATTGCCATAATAAAATATGGCATAATAAAAATATTATAGAATATATATTTAATAAATGACATAATTGGAATATACCAGGAACTCATAATTCCACAACAATAGGCAACCTAATTAAAAAATGGGTAAAGGCTTTGAATAGATATTTTACTATGCAAAGTATACAAATAGGAGATTTGATTTTGGTTTAGCAAAACTATAATGAAATACCACTACACAATAACTGACAAGAGTAAAGCAAACAAGGAAATGTCATTGAACATAAGATCAATGGGGACTCAGAGACAATGAATGAAATACTCAACAATAGCCACTTTGGAAACAGCTCAGCAGTTTCTTCTGAAGTTAAATATACAGCTTCCATAAATCCCAGCAATACACTACTAGGTATTTACCCAAGAGATTTATGACATATGTACACTGAAAAACTTGCTTACAAATGTTTGTGACAGCTTTTCTCTTAATATCCCTGAACTGAAAAGAACATGAATGCCCATCAATTAGGGAATGCTGTGTGATGCATGAAAACACAGCAACCCTTTGTAGCAAGGCACAGAAACCATCTCCTGCTGCTTCTAGAATAGGGGCATGCCTATAAAACACCAGACACAAGGATACAAATCTTTAAGAAAGAAGCCAAAATGGCACCTACAGGAAGTTGGCCCATGGTGAGGGGATGTGTGTGCATGCGTGTGTGTGTGTATGTGTGTGTGTGAGAGAGAGAGAGAGAGAGAGAGAGAGAGTTACATCCAAGAGCACATAGTACACAAACCTTTGTGAGATGACAGGAAAGTTCTCTGCCTTGATTGTGATGATGACTTAGATTTTTAAAATACAGGGAATATCTGATTAACTTAGTGAACTTGGAATGTAAATTATACTGCAATCAAACAAAAGCAGAATTAAAAAAAAACACAAAACACTGCTTTAAAAATAACTGGTCTTGGGTCTTACATGTTCAGATTTGAAGTCCAGTTAATGAGCCATTGCATGTAGGTAATTTAATGGTACAGAGCCCTGAAGAGGTTGGATAAATGTGTTATAGCAATAGTTAATAACACTCAGATTAAAATCAGGACCATCATGTTCAAAGACAAAAAAATCACTCATTCATCAATGAACTTTTCTCAAAATATCAAGTGTTACTTCACTGTAGTTTGGAAAGATTCAAAATTTGACCCCAGGGGCAAAGCACAGGAAACCAAAATGAATTTGAGGAAATGAGGTTACTTTTTCCTAACATAATTTTATGTTTTATTATCTAAAGACTCTAGCTTATTGCTGCATTGAAATGTAAAACAAATATTTAAAAAATAAATTCACAGAAATATCTTTTTATAGTTAAGTGAGTTCAGCATTTCTAAGCTATCAAAGTTGTCCATTGGTATAGTCTTTCAAGGTTCCTCCAGCAGGTCAACCTCTCATTGTTTTCATTATCCACATGGAGACCTTCTAAACGTATTGCTTTGGCTGAAATCAGTGTGAAGTAACACAGAATACAAAAACACTCATACACTTTAAAATACATTTTAAATAGCTGACTTCAGCTAGACACCTATAATCTGAAACCAATGTTTTACATCATAGAGGTGTAAAGACAAAGAAAATGAACCAGCCTAATTACACCTAATTCCTTTCATATTCTTGATAGTTATAGAACACTAGAATAACATTTCTAAAGATTCTTTCACCAACACTTTGTATTAAATTTTAAAAAGTCATCAACATCTGATTTTAAAACAAATGATTTCATCTGGTATTTAAACTGGATTAAAAAGTGTGGGGGGGATAATGCATTTATATGATTACAATGAGACATCATAACTGCTTCTCAATATATGCCCCACTGCATAGCAAAATTCACTATAAAACCATACCTATACAAACTATTGTAACGTTGTATCAAAAGTGGGCTTTTGCAGTTTCCTCAGCATTTGTGTATGTATGGCTTAACTTCCCTCTGAAGTTCGTAGCACTAGATCTGGAAAGGAGACTCATAAGTTTGTATTCTAGCAGTGTTGTGGTAAATATAAAATGTTCTTGTATTAGTTACTTTTCTCATTGCTGTGGCAAATACCTAACCAAAGTGATTTAAGGGAAAAAGGGTTTATTTTGCTCACAGTTTGAGGGTGCATGTCAGGGAAGGCATGGCAGGAGGAGAGTAAGGTCACACTGCATCCAGTCAGGGATCAGACAGTGATGAAGGCTACTCCTCAGCTCCCTTGCCTTTTTTATTCAGTCTAGAATGCCAGCCCATGGATAAGTGCCACCACATTTAGGATGGGTCTTTCTACTTCATTAACATAATCCAGAAAAATCCCTCAAAGGCATGCCCACGGATAGGTTTACGTTGCAGTTGTAAATCTCATCAAGTTGGCACTTCATATTGGCCATCCTAGTCCTTCAGAGGGTGTATGTGTCAACACTTGGTTCCCAGATGATGGCAGTTTTTGCAGACTATAGGAAGAAAGACTTGGTTGATGGATGTAGTTGGCTAGGGCCAAGCCCTTGAATGCTATAATCATTTCTGGTTCTAGTCTAGCCTTCTCTGATTTTTATGTGCCCTAAGAATTGACCAACTCCCTCCTGCAACCATGGATAGGAGCACGCCTGTTGCTATGCTTTTTCCATCATCTATAGGCAGAATAAGTGCAAAATTGTGAGTCGAAATAAATCACTGTCCTCTAACTTGCTTCTATCATATTTTTTTGTCACAGTGACAAAAAACTAAGACAAACACTTCCTTAGACTATACAGATAATCTTCTTAGCCACTGATCACTATTCAAATGTTTATATCAAAAACCCAAGCCAATCCAAAGGAGACAGAAAAAGAAAACTCCAAAATTACTCTGGTCACTAGAACATAAGTTTAAAGGGTTAGTGAATTTAGCTTTTCCTTCCAGAGTAGGAATCCATATTACTCAGAGGTGCACAGAAGCTGAGCAAAGCTTGTAAAGTGAGATTCTTGCATAAGGTATTGATTATTTTGTTCTTCTTTCATTAAAACATAGTGTCTTTCAATTCATATGAGTGGGGTCCACAGGAAACCCATAGTTAGCTACAAAAGGCTCTATACCATGGCAAGTGCATTAAACAGCATATAATGTGGTGGGGAGAGGGGGCATCCACCTGATAGATGACTTACCATAGACGTCTATGCAGAACAAGCTTCCAGTGTGTGTATGTGTGTGCATGGTATGTATATGCATGTGCATGCATGTTCATATGTGTGGGAATATGTATCTGGGTGCACACACATATGTGCATGTGGAGGCAAGAGGTCAATCATTTCATCATACTTTTTGAAATAGGATTTTTCACTGAACTCTGGACTTACTGATTTAGTCAGAGTAGTTTAGCTAATTAGAAAGTCCTGGGATCTTCCTGTCTCTACCTCTCCAGTACTGGGATTGCAGACACATTCCAGGCTACCTGGCATTTTAGATGAGTGATTTAGATGCAAATTTAGGGCCTCATACATGAGCAGCAAGCACTTGTTTCTATCATGATATCTTTGATATCTTTCTATTCTTATACCTGTCCCCACTTATGAACACCATAGCTATTGGAGCAATAAGGTTTTTTTTTATTTGTGTGCATGTGTGTGTGTGTGCATGCACAAGCATGCACACAGATAAGTGAGCAGTGTGTGTTTTTAGAGGCCAATGGAGGGTATGCTTCTGTCATTCTTGGGTAAACTTCTGTAACGCAAGGTCTCTTCCTCAGAAAGCCCTAGTGAATCTTCAGTCTCTGTCCCCAACTTATGGGCAGGGTTTACAGATATGCATGGCTACACAGGGTTTTATTTATTTTTGGGGTGGACACAGAGAGAGACAGAGAGGGAGGGAGAGGAAGACAGATAGAGATGGGCGCACCAGCATTCTTAGGCTTAGGAGGCAGGTGCCTTAACTGCTAAGCCATCTCTCCAGGCCTTTTTAAATTTTTTAATGTGTCTTCTGCAGAGTCAAATTCAGGGAGCTCATGCATAAGCAGCAAGTAGTCCTAACTGCTGGGTGATAACTCCAGCCCAGGAGCAGTACTCCCACATTCAAATATAGCAATAATACTTAAATATTTTTCAATAGGGTCTAGAAATATGGCTCAGCATCTTTCTTCCTGTTCAAAGCATGAGGACGTGAGGAGGCCTGAGAGACTATTCAAGTTCAAACATTATAACCCACACAAACAGATGGGCATGGGTATGAATGTTTGTAAGCCCAGCCCTGACGGGGAGCAAAGACCTGAGAATCACTGAGGCTCACGAAAAAATTAGCAAGCTCCAGGAGCCGTAAGAGACACTGGTTCCAGTAAGAATGGGCTGAAGAACTATGCATCTGGACAACTGATAACCTCCTCTGGCCACTGCAAGGGAATATGTAGGGGCATCACATTGGTACGTGTGTGTGTGCGCACATGTGCATGGCGCGTGCGCGCGCGCACACACACACCTCTTTCAGGAATAAGGTCAGCACTCTTCAGGATGATACCATCTATACTTCCAGGATTCCTTTCCTACTGTACTAAGCCAGGATGGTGATTTCCAGTTCTTTTAACTGCTCTTTATCCTTATCTGTCTATGACAGCTACTTTACTCTGCTTTGGGTACCCTCCCATCCTCTCTTCTACCCACCTTTAATTAACGCTATACAGTTCAAGTGTGAACTATCAGCTCAAATGCATTCTGAAAGTAGGTCTGACCTTGAATGTCTAGTCTATGCCAGATTTCCTTTGCAGAAATTTTCAAGGAAGCTTAAAACCCAATTCTTTCCTCCATTATACCTTCATTAGGGTATAATTCTACATCAATTTTTGTGGTATCATTTCATTAACAGGTACCTTCCTCATTCCATATAATACATGTTACACAAGAACATTGATCTGCCCCAGTATTTATTTGGAGGATCACAGTGAATTTTCAATTCACACTTCTCTAAGGCAAGGAGTGACACCCATTAATTCTGCACTCTGGAGGCTGAGGCAGAAGAATATTGAGTTTGAGACCATCCTAGGCTACACCATGAGATCTTGCATCAATATTAACATGATAAACATTTTTATGAGCAAATATGCACAGAGTAAGCAGAGTGAGTGATATATTCCAAGATTTTAATACTGATTTTACCTCTAGATTATGTCACTATGTTAATCTAATTGATTTATTGTTAAAAACACACACTTTTCCTTCTAAGAAAAATAAACCTTAAGAGAATAACATTGTAGGAAACACAAGGGGAAATAGTAGAATTCAGAGAATAGAATGATTGGTACCAAGAGCTGCATGGGAAGGACTGGAGATGTTAATCAGCTCAGTAAAGCCAGTATCAAATATATACCTATACCATATATCTAAATATATCATTTATATCTATATAATATCATGTTGGACATAATAAATGTACATAATTTTGTCAACTAAAAATAAAAATGGAGGGTTGAAGAGATGGCTTAGCGGTTAAGGCACCTGCCTGCCAAGCCTAAGAACACCTGTGCAATTTCCAGGTCCCACATTAAGATAGATGGAAAAAGTGATGCAAGGGTGCAATGCCATGCTTTCCCACAAGGGGGTGCACATGTCTGGAGTTCATTCACAGCAGCTGAGAGGTTGCTGGCATGCCCATTCTCTCTCTCTCTCTTTCTTTCTCTCTCTCTTCCTCTTCCTCATTGTCTCTCTCCCTCTGTCTCTCTCTCAGAAATAATTAAAATATAAAATAAATAAAATGTGTGATTGTGGAAGATGGCTCAGTGAGTAAAATGCTTGCCACATAAGCACAAGAATGTGAGTTTGTTTGGTTTTGTTTTCCTAGGTACATTCTCCTCCAGGTCAGTGTGAACTGGAATTCACCATACATTTTCAGGCTGGCCTCGAACTCACAGCAATCCTCCTCTGCCTGAGTTTTTTTTTTTTTTTTTTTTTTTTTGGAGAGAGACAGCGAGAGAGAGAGAGAGAGAGAGAGGGGAAGACAGATAGAGATGGGCGCACCAGCAGCCTCTCAGCTGCTGTGAACAAAATCCAAATGTGTGCGCCCCCTTGTGGTCAAGTGCGGCATCGCGCCCTTGCATCACTTCACATCTGGCTAAACGTGGGACCTGGAGATTGGAACTGCTGGAGATTGGAACTGGTGTTCTTTAGGCTTAGAAGGCAGGCACCTTAACCTCTAAGCCATCTCTCCAGCCCTGCCTCCTGAGTTTTGATCCCCAGTGCCCACATAAAAGCTGGGCATGATGGCATGTGTCTATAATTCCATTATTAGAGAGGCAGAGATAGGAAGATCTCTAGTGTTTATTGGTTAGCTCATCTAGCAGACTCAGTGCTCTCTACACTCAGCAAGAGACTATGCCTCAAAAAATAAGGGCGGGGGGGGACATGGAAATAGACACCAGACATCCACCTCTGGCCTCCACTGGCATATGCACACACACATATGTACCCACATACAAATGTTCATATGCATGCACTCCCCATGAACTATATAAATAGAATTTAAAAACATGGTGGTCGAAGAGATTGTCTCTAAGCCTATAAATCACATTTATTTCCAAAGAAAATATGCCTTAGTGCTCCTTTTCTCTCTTTGTTAAAACATCATAACCTGCATCTCTTTTGGACAGCAGAAGTCCAAATGTCAATCATACCTACATTTTAATTAATTACTTAACACAATCAAGCCTACATTAATTTCAATGGCAAAGCATTGATTTCATATGTACCCCCTTTCTAGACAAGATCATGACAAACACGAATGAGAAATCTCATACATCCTCAGGGTCCGATACTAACTGGACTCTGAGTTATGTTATCTAAAATCTAAAACAAGCATGGTTCCAGGATTCAATCTGCTACTTTGCTTATCTCTTCTGCTTCACATTGTCAGGCAGAGATAATTGAAAAATATAGAAAATCAAACTTTTGTGGAAGAATTTAATATTCCACGAGCCTGCTGTACAAATTCAACTATTTCATCAGCATGCTACACTCAGAATGAGGGTCATTAATTATGTGCATGTTGGAGGAAATTACTTAACATCAAAATCTTCACATTGCCAATAATTACAAAAGGATTGTAGCTAAACAGAAGTATAATTAGTCTAGAAGACACGAACAAAATTCAGAAGTTGAGGTCTCAGAGTAATGTTCAAAATAGAGATAGATATTTGAAAGCAAAATTATCTTTCAAGTCAATAAAGGTTCCCTTTGAAGTCATGAAGCTTCATGACAGTTGTGACCCAGAGGTCCATGCTAGTATTCTCATGACACAAGGACCTGTACTAGTGAGATTTTTATGTTTTTACTAAATATTTAATTGTTTGTTGGGAGAATCTAAACTATCTGAATATAGAAACCGACCACATTAACTAAAATCAAAGGAGACTCCTTATCCTTCCCAAATTGAAGGTTTTTCAACATTATTTTCCTAGCTACATGTGTGGAAAGTTTCAATATATTCTGACTTTGAAACTAACTTGCTGTGTGATATTAGGCAAGTCATTTCACCTCTCTTCCTCTTGGTTCCCTATAGGTAGAGAGAAGTAAGGATGGAATGCCTCAATCACATCACGGCGCTCAATGTAAAAATCTGACATTTACTGCTCAGGGTTGTATGCTATCTCTAACTATTCATGTTGGCTTTTTTAAAACCTTTTTTTTTTTTTTTTTTTTTTTTTTTTTTTTAGCTCAGGCTGACCTGGAAGTCACTCTGTAGGCTCAGGTGGCCTTGAACTCATGGTGACTCTCCTACCTCTGCCTCATGAGTGCTGGGATTAAAGGCATATGCCACTGCCTGGTGTAAAGACTTTTAAATTCAAAATATGATCATTTAGAATTAGTAAAGATTAATATAATGCCACTGCAAACTTTGCTCTGTTTTGTTCTCACTCAGCCTATTGATAAATTGGAGAATGCTGGAAATGGAAAACCGATTTTTCCAATTTATTTTCTCATATTAAAAGTACATTCTGTCCTAGAGAAGATTCCACTGACAGAAATATTAAAATAATTAAAATCAGCTTTCATTCTACCACCAAGTGACAATTGTCCTTAATGTGTTCATTTGGTCCACATTAGCATTGACTGAAACACAGGGCATTGCTGAGTATTTTTTCTTTAAAAAAATATATAATGTTTTATTTATTTATTTATTTACAAGAAAAAAGAGGGAGAGAGAGAGAGAAGAATAAGTGGCCACTGCAAAGGAACTCAAAATGCATGAGCCACTTTGTGCATCTGGCTGGTGTCACTCTAGTCCAGGCTGACCTGGAATTCACTATGTAGTCTCAGGGTGGCTTTGATTATATATATATATTTTTTTTTTTTCAAGGTAGGGTTTCACTCTAGTCCAGGCTGACCTGGAACTCACTATATAGTCGCAGGGTGGCCTCGAACTCACAGTGATCCTCCAACCTCTGCCTCCTGAGTACTGCGATTAAAGGCGTGTGCCACCAAGCCTGGCTATATATATATATATATATATATATATATATATATATATATATATATATATATATATATTGATGTCTCTTGCTATCACCCAAGATGACCTGGGAGTCACTCTATAGTCCCAGGCTGGCCTAGAACTCACAGTGATCCTTCTACCTTTGCTTACCAAGTGCTGAGAGTAAAGGCATGTGCCACCAATGCCCAGGAAAGAGAAAAAGTAAGAGAGAGAGAAAGCAAACACACCAGGGCCTTTAGCCGCTGCAAATGAAATCCAGACCTTGTGCATTTGGCTGTATGATGGGTACTGAGGAATTGAACAAAGGTCATTAGGTTTTGCAGGCAAGTGCCTTAACTGCTGAACCATCTCTCCAGCCCCTCTTTTTCTTTTTCTTTCATTCAAGATAGGGTTTTACTCTAGCCCAGGCTGACCTGAAATTCACTATGTAGTCTTGAACTCATGGCAATCCTCCTACCTCTGCCTCCTGAGTGCTGGGATTAAAGGCGTGTGACACTAGGTGTTTTTTTTTCTTTCTTTCTTTCTTTTGATATAGTATCTCATGAAGCTGCCTAGGTAGGCCTTTAAGTCACTAGGTAGCCCAGGCTAGCCTTGAATTTCTAATCTTCCTGCCTCAGCCTCCTGAGTAGCTAGAATTACAGGCCTGTACCATCAGGGCAAGCTTATTCATTGTAAAGGATCACAATTGTTTTACATCTTAAATTTTCATTTTAGGCTTCCCTATATATTTTTAAAAATTTTATTTATTTTTATGTATATTATTCTAGTTTTAGATTCATAGTAGTAACTGTGTATTTTTAAAGCTTAAAATATCTGCAAATACAATTGCATGGTTATCAGTAAGTGGATCTGTGATAAATTGAGTAGATGCAAAATATTGATTAGCTGGACATGGTGGTGCATACCTTTAATCCCAGCATTCAGGAGGCAGAGGTTTTCCTGTGCATTCAAGGCCAGCTTGTAACTATAGAATGGGTTCTAGTTCATCCTGGGCTAGAGTGAAACCCTACCTCAAAAAAATCATATATACAAATGTATCATTGAATCAATACTGGTCTGCATGATGTACTCAGATGAATATTCCCTAGCTATATCAGTCAATATTTTCATCAATGACTTGAATGATGGTTTGAATTGGCAACTATAGTTTTCAGATGGATCTGTAAGTAATTCTTATAACAAGATGATGGAATATTTTTCTAAAATGTATTGACTACTTTGAATGATGGACTAAAGTAAATGAGATGAGAATTAATCCAAAGTCAATATCTTATGGCTTGTTCTTGTTCGGAAAAACTGCAAGGTGATGGAAAGAGGCAGAAAGGCTGAGCATTTAAGGAAATGAGTAAGGAGAAGGCCGGTGTTTCCAGTCCCAGCTACTCCTAAGGCTGAGGTTGCAAGGTCATCTGTGAGTCCAAATTTGAGATCAAGGTTACATGGTAAGATGACTGTCTCCCACACACTTATTTCAAAGAAAGGAAGAGAGGGACAGATGCACAGAATGAGGAAAGGAGGGAAGGAAGGGAAGGAGAGGTGAAGAAAAAGAAGAGAGGTGCAGAACGTGAAGAGGAGGGGAAAGGAAAAGAAAGGAGGGAAGAAAAGGACAAAGGTAAAGAAATCATGGCAAGAGAATATCTGTGGCTTTATCTGGAGATGTTCAATGTAAGGAAAAGGTTCAGGGAAGTCAGAAGAGAACCACACAGAAGAGCAATGTTCCTTGACTCTAATATGGATGTTTTCTACTGCTGGCCACGATGAAGGAAGAGACACTAAATGATGCTACTTCTATTCTCATTTCTCACGTGAAACAATTTAAAAATGAAGAAAAGTATACAGAACTTTATTTCAATGTAGGCAATGAAAGACTTTGAACACTAGGAATCAAAAATAAATAAAAGCCGGGCGTGGTGACGCACACCTTTAATCCCAGCACTCGGGAGGCAGAGGTAGGAGGATCACTGAGAGTTTGAGGCCAGCCTGAGACTATATAGTGAATTCTAGGTCAGCCTGAGCCAGAGTGAGACCTACCTTGAAAAAAAAAAAAAAACAAAAAAGAATAAATAAAGTGAGTTATGATTCACCCTATGTTACCAGATGGAAAGAGTTCTCACTCTGGGGCACAAGACAGAGGTATAGAACAGTCTTCAAGGTGACAAGAACCAAGGACACAGCTAACAGTTCAGGGAGACAAAGACAGCTGTAGACACAGGATGGAGTAGCAAGGAAGAAAAGCAAAACTCAGCGAGAAACCTCTAAATTTCTCCACAGCCTCCCCCCTCTTCTGTAGATAGCTGAGGACCCTTTAGTTTCCTAGAGCCAGGAAACTGCCTGAGGCCAAGGAAAGAATATGGTGAAAGAAACATAACAGCGACCACAAAGCTGAAACTAATCCTGCTCCCTCTAGCTCAAGTGTAAAGTCTGAGTTCACAGGGCATTAGATAGAGGCCTCAGAGGACTTTTCCTGTACCCAGAACAGAACTTAGCTCTTTGTAATCATCTGGCCCAGCCTGTCAAAGGCCAAACAAACAGAACTCTCTTCAAATACCTTAATTACCCTCTAGGATAGGGTATAATTACATTTTTATAAATATAAAATATATTCATTACTTCATGAGATAAAATTCACAATCTAGACAAGGACATTAAAATAATCTTAGCTGCATTCATTTATAAGTAAGACTATAGAAGAAAAAAATACCAATTAAGTAGGGAGATGGAAGAAAAAAGAAAAGATGCAAATATGTTTTAGAGAAGAAAATTAAAATTGGGACTTCTTCAAAGAAAATACTAAAGATATTTTATTAGAAGATAGATCTATAAAACTATCCAAAATAAAATGAGAAAGGCTAGGGGAGGGAAGGGAATAGAAGAGAGGGAAGAGAAGATGAAATGGAAGTAGAGGGCAACTCAGCAGGAAGTCAGTGAAGATGAGCTAGAAATCTGACACTTTCTTATAAAACTCCCATTTACCCTGGCATACAACTCTAGATATGTAGTAAAAATGAATGAAAGGGGGCTGGAGAGATGGCTTAGCAGTTAAGGTGTTTGTCTGCAAAGTATAAGGACCCAGGTTTTATTCCCCAGTACTCACGTAAGCCAGATGTACATGGTATCCAATGCATCTGGAGTTTGTGTGCAGTGGCTAGAGATCCTGGCACACCCATTCATTCTCTCTCTCTCTCAAATAAACACATAAATAACTAATAAATAAAAATGAATGAAAAAGTATAAACATATGAAGATATAGATAGATAGATATGCTTATATGCACCAAAAGCTAAATCATACACTGTTGCAGGTTCATAGAATAAGAACCTATTCTACAATGACAAATAATGAACTATTAATGCAAACAGCAAATTAGATAATTCTCAAAAAGAATTTAATGTATTTTAAAAAATTAATGTAGATATGAGTCTACCCACCTTAAAGTCTAAAACTTGCAAATTAATATAGCAATAGATGATTGACTGTGATGGAGAGGTGGAAAGAGCTCAGAGAGAAGAATTATTAAAGGGAATAGGAGTATTTGGTGTGCTGGGATGCTTGCTATTTTGATTTTGATGATATGTATACATCCAAGAAAAAGATAAACATTTACTAAAACTGTTCTTTAAGTATACTGTATTATATTATGTGCAGTCAATAAAGCTGTTTGAATTTTTATGCTACACAGTTACCAGGGGATCTATGTTTAAATGTTCATTGTGAATAATGGGTTTCCAGTGCCTGAGTGCCCACATTTCTAATACACTGGCCAGTAGAACCATCAAGCTTTATCTAATCACAAGAATGTCTTGTTAACTAGCAAGGGAAACAGGTTCATTCTTGCAAAACCTAGACACCAGAACTAGGCAATTAGATGAAGATTGTAGGGAGGCAGGGGCCAAGAAACGGATTCAACCACCCATGTAAGGGTGAGTTTCTACAAGTATTGTTAGTGTTCAACTGAATGGTGGCAAAATTTGATAGTTCATTAAACTTTAATTATGTTTTATAAATGGGCAAGCTTGATATGTGGCCCCGGAGAGAATATCCTGAGTTAGTGATACCATCACACGAGTGTTGATAAGAAATAAGCTAATGAGCACAGCATCAACCCACCCATCTATCGGTAGATGTCTGTAAACCAGTCCTCTTCTTGGCTTAGGAGATGCCTGAACAATTCATCACCTAACCCTGTCGTTGTTATCAGATTGCCAAGAGTACCAGATATCTGCTCTTACTCATAAACACGCCAAGACTCTAATCCGTATACATGTTCACAAGAGCCACACAGCTACAAAAGACAGATCAGCAAGCAACAATCACATCCAGTCAGTTGAACAGACTGATTAGTCTAGGAGTTCTCAAAGATTTTTTTTTCTGTTCCTATGTGAGATGATCAGAGGGATGGCATTTCCTCTAAACTGAATTTCAGCTCTACACTGATTGACATTTCTTAGTTGGGAATTACATGTCTTTTATTTTCTCTTATCAGGGAGTATCCAGTTTTGCACACACAACCCCGGATTGTTACATTGTCATCTTCTCAAGCTATGGTGCTGCTATGGTTCATTAGCATATTGCTGTGCTAATCCTTTGAAAGAAATAAACTGTCACAAATGCTCATGATAAGGAAGGTTACTTTTTACCTCAGTGCACTTCATTAGAGAAATAAAGACAAACAGAATTTCTTAATCTATTTAATATGTGTCACAAATCTTTACCGAGAGAGACAGAGAGACAATTCATATTTTTATTCAAAACTAAGCAAATTTTCTCCATGTCATCTGCCTTTCCTGCATGGTTAGGACTGAGCCTCATGCTTCATGTGACAGGAATACAGAAGTCTTGGATTTTCTCCAAATTCTTTTTGACAACTTGTTCTCTCAAGGAATCATACAAAGTCCCAGTCATAGGCTTATAAGAAAGCCAGCCAGTTCAGCTGGGTTTAATGAGTCCATTTTCAGATACTTTCAGAACACAATGTTTTTAAAATATGAGGTTGGAAAGCGTGAAGCAACAGTCCTTAAACTTTACTATGTATCAGACTGACCTAGAGAATGTACTGGTTATAAGTAGCTATATTCAACTCCCCTGTTTTCTAATTCAGCATGTCTAGGGTGTAGCACAGGAAAGATTTTTATTTTTATTATTATTTTATTATTATTAGTGTCTGTGATCCAACCAAACACATTGTGCATGTTTGTATTCTACCACTGAGCTCCAGCCCCAATCTGAACCTGATAACTTGCATTTCTCGTTCCCAGCAGATGATGACATTGGTCTCTGGTGACAGCACTGTGAGAACTACACTGGTATAACAGTTGAGAACATAATAGTCATTTAGATTAATGCCAATTAATAGGTTCAGAGTCTGCTATGGTTTGAGTGTGGTGCCCCATTCTCCCCACCTCGCAGGTGTTCATTAGCTGAAAGCTTCTAATTCACTGTGGGGACACTGAAATATTGTAACCTTGAGATGGTAGGTGATAGTAGAATGTTATTACTTAGCTCATGGAGGGACCAACCATCCTTGTCTCTCACGAATGGATTAGTTCTCAGAGGTTTGGAATACATATTGGAATGTAGATGGTTACAAAGGTAGGCCACTCTAAATATTTGGTCTTTTCTGCATGGATTGCTCACTGCTTTCCCATGTCATCCACTATGGTATGACACAGCCAAAGGCCCTAACAGAGGCTAAACATCTGGGGTCATCTAACCTTAGACTTTCAGCCTCTGAAACCAAAATAAACCTCTTTTCTGCACAATGTACATGTCTCAAGTCTTTCATTAATGCAAGCAAAAATGATCAAAAATGATTTAGCACTTTATGAATTGTATAGAAGTCCTTTGAGTAAATTATTAAAAATTTCCCAGCCTTAATATTTTGGTTACTAAAATAAATTAACAATTGTATCAAACTCTTTTGTTTCAGTACTAATGAGAACAAATTTGAATGTAACAAATTGATTAGATGGCAGGCTCTCTAGACACATGTAATCTTCAAGAAAAATTCAAGTCACAGACTAACAAAGATCATACATGTCAAAGCCCTTTGGGGAAAAGTATCTTATAACCATGTGAGTATTTTTGGAGCACCTCAATTTATGAAGCTTCCCCCACCTTTACTAGTGAGATCTGATCTGAAGCTAAGGATTTTCCCCGGCAAAAGCTAAGTAAATGAGTTTTGCCTTTTCTGTTTCATCTGTTGGTAAAATCTGTTGGAGTTTAGAGCCAAGGGAGAGGGAGTTGGGCAAATCTATCCAGAGATTGCAGAAGAGCAAGGATTTGGGTGTATAGAAGCACCCTCCTTTTTAAGAAGCCTGATTTGTAAGGCTCTGTGTTAATAAATACCTGAGAGCTTTCTCAGCTGACTCTAGAATGGAAGCTGGCCAAATAGAGAACTGTCCTAACTACAAGTCCAAATAGTATAGGATTTAAATAAAATACATCCTCTGTCATGTTACATGAGTCCCAGGGATCAGCTTGGTCTCTAGTGAAGTTGGAGTTCCTCACAGTGGTGCTGTTGCAAGGGACCAATCCACTTCTAGTCATCAGAGAAATTTATACAGATGTACAGAAAACTTTATTAATTTGAATTCCTTTTATTGGCTGAAATGAATGTTATTTAGTATAATTCATAAGCAAAAGAAAAAGTGGCTACCTCTTTAATATGGAAAGCAATTAGATTTTATTTAAATTCATATAGTAGAGCTTGAGAACTTTATGTTTGGAACACATTTCCACGCTTATGAGGCATCAGTTTATTATTTAATAACTAGGAGCTTTAAAATCTGCTCTGAGTATAATTTCCCTTTTGTGGTTTCTATGACAACTCTCCCCATTATTTTATGAACACATTGTAGTCAGATGTGTGGCGGTTGCTGCAGTAACAGGTTCTATGTCTGAAGAAAATTAAAAATATTTGTACCAAATATATTTTTACTGTTCCTACAGGCATTTAGCACACTAACAAACCGAAGTCCTGTATGTTAGCTCCTTCTTTCACTCAGATATGGTTCGTTAATGTTCTTTTCAGTTCAAGAGGTGTGGAAAAATATTTTATGTCTCTGTAGAAAAGTACTACAGATGCCAGTGAAAGTGAGAAAAATCTGAGGTGTGCATGGCCGAGTGCCAGGCACCATTCTAGTCCTTGATGTATTCTGATTCACTGAATCTCAAAGATTTCCAGAGCATCGTGTCATTACTCCTGGTTCTCACGAGGAGACACAAGCTGATTTGGGTGTTCAAAGACAGACTTCCCAAAGCGACCAGCCTAGGTTCTACACCACGCAGTCTAGCATCAGAATTCTTCTAACACAACAAGCATAACTTTTTTTTTTTTAAAAGAAAATAAAGGCAAAGGAAAACCTACAAGCCTTCAGTCATTTGAGCCAGCGAGTGAACTATAAATAAAATACCGAGAAATTCAAATATACCTACAAGTTGACCCAACACCAAAGATGTTCCTAGTTACTCCGTGAACCATCATTACAGCCATGAACAAAAAATGTAATGCCCTAGATACTTGGCTACTGATTGCCTCTGCTGCCAATCTAACTTGAGTACAGATAATTCAGGAGACACAGTATTTCATCAACAGAAAATCAGACTAAACACAGACCACACTCATCTATCCTACCCTTTTTCATTGCCTAAATTTTGGGAATGATTATATCCAGGGGCATTTTGTAGCTGGAAATATTGAAACAAAGAAGAGTTAGTGATATTTCCTTATTTAACATCTGTGAGTAAGTTAGTAACTGCTTTTTTGTAACAAAAGTAATGCCAACTTTCCTGAGAACATTGATTAACACTATAAAATTGAGGAGCACTAACAAAGAAAATGAAGGCTTTTATAATTTCTTTATTAAACTTGAAATCTATTCATCCAGTGAAATTAAAAATATATAATATATTTGCTATAAGTCTCTCAAATAAAATACTATTTTATGGTTCAATTAGCTCTTCACTGAATTATAATTGGATTGTGTTCTATCTCCTTCCATCTGTTATAGTTTTAATGGTTTCAATGTAAAAAGGTAAAGATTCTATAGCCATCTAGGAACTTGGTGGTACAGATTCTATTCTGAATAGTATGACCCCAAAATCTCTTTTCTTCTTTCAAAAATTATCATTCATTTCCAATTCAAGCAACCCACAACATATCCTCACCCCACAAAGCAAGTTAAATCCCATGAATACAATTAGCAGTGGAAATCACATTTTAATTCCATTATAATACAGTTTCTTTCTAGTGTCTTCAACACTATTCCAAACCACTGACCACATCAGTGATCAGACTGTTTTATCTCCCCCACTCATGAGTATTTACTGTAGCATTTAAAACACATAACACAACCTCTAAAACATGCACCATGTTACAACAATCATTTTGCAGTATGATAGACTTAGGTTTAGATACCAGTTCTGTTCTTATTTTGCTCCCTGACCTTAGAAAAGTTAATTCATCTCTCTGTCCAAATTTCCTCACATATAAAATACCACTAATAAAATTTAAAAAATATATTTGAAAGAACAAAACACAATATCATAACTTTAGCAACTCAATGACGAGTACATTGTCATAAATGCCAGTAAATAGGAACACAACTCAAGTTCAAGCTTAATCTGTGTTGTATCTAGGTCCAAGAGGCCTGTAAATGTGTTTATGGCATCACGAGAAAGTGGATCTGGGAGCTGTCTCTAGAATGTCCCAAACTTTGACATGTCTTCATTTTACTTGCCTATAGTAGGACAGGGAGGCAGGCCACTCTTATTCTCTGATAATTCCCTTTAAATTACAGCTCAAGGGAAATATGTCATTCAGGTGGTTTCTCCCATATCATTACCCCCTTATCTAGTTCCTTGTATAACAATATATAAGCTCTACCAATATGTATTTTTCTCTGCCTTTTACACTTCCGCAGACTCACAAGAATGTATATTCAGCCTAAATTACCGGTGAAAGACCCTGGAAGCACCCTTTGCTTACGGGAACTGCAACGGGTCCTCATATGGCTTCTCTGCTTCCCAGCCATGGGAACACTCAGAAACCCTAGCGTCTCAGGAACACACAACATAGTTGGCATCAGAAGGAACTTCCAACAAAACGTCAAGTTCCTATCCCTCCCACCAGGGGGTGAAAACAGGCCAACCTACCTCGGAAAGTGACAGACTCATCCCTAAGAGATACTCGGTGGTGAGTATGCATGCTTCTCTCGCTCTGCACCATCCAGCCGGTCTCCATGTGTCTGTGAACCTTCCCAAGACCCTAGCCTACTTACATAAAGCCACGTCATCTGCCCAAGTCTGACTCACCAACACCTTTATCCTCGGGGCCTTTTTCCTTCCTCCAAAGTCTCATCTCAACTGAAGGACTAAGTCAGCTCTCTGAATATATAGCCCAGGCATCCAGGAACCACTATTGATAAAACGTTCTCTCCTGAGCTACAGGGTACCAGATGGGTCAGAAATCAATAGGCTCTAAAATGTGTCCACCTGAAACTAATTCACCCAATCACCTTTAATTAGTTGCACACACAGCTCACTTGCCTCTTCATTTTTCTTCATCGGAAAACGTGGGCTTGGTTTCTGTGTTTATACTAGACAAATCTAAGAAGCAAGCAAAACTTTTACATCCTTAAATTGTATGACTACCAATATCTGAAAGAAGTGATATTGAGAATATAGAAGTTCTTATATTTGTTCCTACATGCAAACACACATACACACACAAATTTGCTTCATTTTAAGGTAGCTTTAAAACAAGTAATAATACTGTTATAGGTGGAAGTTATCTGTCCATACCATTCTTTGTGGATGGTGCAAGGTTCTCTTCTGATAATTAAGGGTAGGCCAAATAATTTAGCACTTTAAAACTGTTCTTCCCAAAGTTGTTTAATCTTCCAAATCACCTAGCTTCTGATAAGCGCAGAATTCCAATCCTCACTAGAGCCCCATTAAACTTCTGGGGATGGGGTCAAAGAATTATTTTCCTTAAAATTGTTCACAAGTGTTTCAGATAATGAGACTAATTTAGGCACAAATGAGCAGTGATGGAATGAGATCATTCAAGGAACCTGGTATAATCTCACCCGGAGGACAAGCTTTTCCTTTGTCTACCCTTGAAAAATTCCTTATCTAGCCGGGTGTGGTGGCGCACGCCTTTAATCCCAGCACTCGGGAGGCAGAGGTAGGAGGATCGCCGTGAGTTCGAGGCTACCCTGAGACTACATAGTTAATTCCAGGTCAGCCTGGACCAGAGTGAGACCCTACCTCGAAAAAAAAAAAAAAAAAAAAAAAAAATTATCTTACTGTATGGCTCTGTGGCACAAGGGAGAACAAGGATTGGGTAATGAAATCTAAGATGACGTTAGCTGAGAGGTTCAAACCCTATAAATGGTGCCTAAGCATAGCTGTGGATAATTGCACTTTGGTATTTCAATCAATGTTTCTTATGTAATTACTATATAAGGAAATATCCAGGAGAAGGAAGTCCAAGAAATTTAACAAAGTTATAAGTGAATATTACTTGTTTTTTATTTCATCACGTTGATCATCAAGTGTCACCTGCTCCTGAGACCCCCTGCTAATGGTGACATGTACATGTTTGTATGAGCACACATATGCGTGCAATTGTGTGTACATGTATGCTTGAGGGTATAGAGACCAGAAGTAGGTGTTGAGTGACCTCCTTAATTAATTGTGTTTATCTTAAAATTTGAAGCCAGTTCTGTCACTGAATATGGATCTCACCATTTAGTTAGAATAACTAACTAATAATAACCCAAGGGATCTTCCCATCTCCACCCCTAGCACTGGGGTCACAAGTGCCACCATGCCAAGGAGAATCCCAACTCTGCTTGTGCAGTAAACACTTTACTAACAGAGACATTTCCCTAGATCCATTTTATTTAACATTTTAACAAGTCAAAATTATTTCCTGTATTTTATGAGTTAAATAGCATATCTAGATTTATTTTCACCTGCATCCCCAGAATGTGACATTATTTGGAATTAGCATGGTTAAGAGACCATGGTAGATAAGGGGTGCCTTCAATCCAGTGAGTGCTGTGCTTAATCACAGACACATATACAGAGAGGCATGCAAAGATAGGCAGATACTGAAGTGATGTATTGCAAGCCAGTGGATGGCAAGGACTATTAGCGATCAAAATAGAGATGGATGTACCTTTTTGACACCTGGAACTCCATCTTCTACTCTTAAGAATGGCGGGATTTCATCGGCTGCTGGCTACTTATGATAGTCTTTGGAAACCATTAGACTTTTGAAATGACCAAATAAAAAGACATCACATGCAAGGGCACAATGCCGCACTTGCCCATAAGGGGGTGCACACATCTGGATTTCATTCACAGCAGCTGAGAGACTGCTGGCGCACCCATTCTCTATCTGCCTCCCTCTTCCTTTCTCTCTGTCTCTCTCTGTGTCTCTCTCCAAAAATAAATAAAATAATAATAAAAATATTTTTAAAGAAAGACATCACAAATGCTTTAGAATAAGAAGAAATGTCCAAATTTTAATACCAACTTGGCCATGAATTCACTTATTCTTTGAATAAGTTAAATTCTAATTTTTTCATATTTAAAATGATAGAATAAATTTGGTTTGGAAAACTTTCTATGAATTGAGTATGTTGAATTTTTTAAATTATTCTTGTATTACAATTGTGGATGTAGTTTTACTAATTAGTTCTGACCAGAAGCTTGTGCAATATTAATGTTGAGAAAATAATTTGTCATAATGACCTAATATTTCTATGAGAAGAAAGTACATAGAAAATTTAATCTAAGACTTGGATCCTAAAATAATCATCATTTGATGTGGGGGACAGAGGATCTGTCTCAAGTGTATTTCTGGCTGAGTTTCTTCCATGTTCCTCAACTGGGGATAAGAGGATATTGGCCCAGAAATTTGCTTCCCCAGCACCATATTCTAAACAACTTGATTCAGGAGAAATGAAAAGACTCTTCAAAGCAGGCCCAGAATCAAGGTCCCTATGATATTTGCTTGTTTCCCCTCCTAGTGCAAGAATGCTTTCTGTAAGACTTTTATCTGCTAAAAGTCTGAACCTACCCAAGAAAAAGCCATGAACTCTGCTGCCTTCCCTGTACTTCATAAACTAAACTCTTATCACAGGACAAAGATAGAAGTCTGTCAGCATAGATGGACAGATATGTCACCTACCGCCTCTATCTCAGTTCCAAAGTGAATCATTTATAAGCCATTGTCTGTTTTGTTTTGAAGACAGACTTTGTCTCAGGCCACTGTATGTTGTTGCATTTAAGTATAAATTTTAAGTATAAACTAGGACAGGTGTGTCAGGCTGGAGCAATGGCTTAGTAGTTAAGGTGCTTGCCTGCGAAGTCTAAAGACCCATGTTCTACTCTCCAGATCCCACACAGTCCAGATGCACAAAGGTGAGGCAAGCACAAGGTTGCACATGCCCACTAGGTGGCACAAGCATCTCGAGTTTGATTGCAGTGGCTGAGGCCCTGGTGTGCCAATACTTCTCTCTCTCTCTCTCTCTCTAAAAATAAATAAATAAATAAAATTTAAATATAAAGGTATGTCAAGGTACTATGGCCATTGATCCACTGTACATTCACAAAACCCATTGAGTTCCCCTAAAAACTAGTATTCTCCTAAAAATTGTCTACATTTCCAAGACCCCTGTTATAGGAAAGGGGTGTTGTTTTAGTTACCTTCTCATTGGTGGGACTAAGTATTGAACTAAAAGCAGCTGATGGGAGGAAAGAAATCATTTTTGGTTGACATTCTCAAGAGAGAGATCTATGATGGCAGGGAAAAGATGGTATGAACAGAGACTAGACATGACTTCTGCCACAGCAGGTGGACAAGAGCAGCAGGAACATGAGCCAAGTTCTGGAAAAGAGAGTTGGCTATGACAGCGTAAAGCCAGCTTCCAACAACATACATTCTCCAGCAAGGCTCTACCTCCTAAATTACCATCAACTTGGTAATTCAAAACACATGAGCTTATGCAGGACACATAACTCCAGCCACCACAAGTGTAAGCATTCAATACTGTTTGTCCACTGACTAATCATACTGCTGTGACTACCCTGTGATAAGAAATTTCTCCATTTGTGTTTAAAATAAATCTGCATGCTTATGCCTATATTTAATCTGAGCCCCTTTACCTCAGTACATCATGAGGGGACAGAAGGGAAATTTTCCTTCACTGCTCCAAGAGCAATAATAATAATAACTAACAGTACTGAACACTTTTTAGATGCCATACTCCTAAGTGCTTTTAATCTATTATCTCCTTCATTTCTCACATACCCTTATGAAATTGAAGTGAAACATTATAGTGTTGGTGCCTAAGCCAAATAACTCAGAGCATACTTTATGAAGACAGTTTGGGCTGAAATCCATATTTTTTTTTTGTTTTTGTTTTCTGAGTTAGGGTTTCACCCTAGTCCAGGCTGACCTGGAATTCACTATGTAGTCTCAGGGTGGCCTTGAACTCTCAGTGATCCTCCTACCTCTGCCTCCCGAGTGCTGGGATTAAAGGCGTGCGCCACCACACCCAGCATGAAATCCATATTTTCCTGCAGCTGCTTAAACAGTCATGCATTTGCAGGTGAAGCATAGATTGTATATTCTTCTCTAGCAGAAGGCCTACATATATTTTTGACAGCAAAACCATCATTCAAAGTACAGAAACATATTGTTTCACAAGCTGGTTTACCAGATTAACTCCCATTGCTGCTGACATCTATGTGAGACACATTTAACATGTTCTAGGAGATCAGGCCCTTCACATGCAATCAGCAGATCCTTCTCTTAGACATAAGGGCATTGATTAGTAGTTCCTGAACTCCTGAGATCAATACTAGGGCACAGGAAGGTTAATGGACAGGGCATATGTCAAAAGACTATGTTGATTCTTACTTGAGTTTTCTTAGACAGATCATCAGATTCTCTATTGCAATTTGATTGACTTTGTTTCCCTAGTGCATTTACAAGATACACCTCTATGCTAGGCCCCGTGCTATGCGCTGGATGAATTAGTAAAACAGAAATAGAGCATAAAATACATGAGAGAGACAGAAATTAAGCAAATAAAACCATATATATTTGTTACTTATAAATTACTACATAATATCATACTATTAGTACACTAAAATGTAATTAACACTCAACATCAGCCAATAAAATGCTAATAAAGGAAATGTAATATAAAGGCAACATATTTAGGGTAACATATAGAACTATTCTGAATCCAGACTTTTATAGGATACAAGGAAGGAAGGTCACTGTTGCAGTTAGCTTTGCATTGCTGGCAGAAAACACCTAAGCAAGAACGGCTTGTGTCAAAAAGGGTTTATTTTGGTTTACAGACTTGAGTAGAAGCTCCGTGATGGCACGGGTAAACGATGGTATGAGCAGAGGGTGAACATCACCTCCTGCCAACAGCAGGTAGACAACAACAGCAGGAGAGTGTGCCAAACACTGGCAAGAAAAAGCTGGCTATACCACCAATAAGCCCACTGCCAACAATACATCAACTCCAGGAGGCTCTAATTCCAAAATTGCTACCAGCTGGGGACCTACCATTCAGAAGAACACCTAAGGTAATGGAGGGCATCAGTATCAAACCACCACAGTCACTATGAGGACATGAGGGTAACAACCAAACTAAATTAAGGAAAACCAATCCTAGGTAGGAAAAGGGGCATCGAAAATGAATATTAAGTAAGAGGAAAATAATATTAGGCATTGATGATAGATTAAATTAGGCAAACCAATGAACATATAGAAAGCAAGGAGGAGAGAAGCATGAAATAATATGACTCAATCTTATACTAAGTTTAATTAACAGATACTAAAGTCTTTTCATTTGTAAGGGGACAGTGAGCATTTATTTCATACTGTGTTTGCCTTAAGAGTGGTTGGGATAGTGTTTATGAATCTGCTTTAGACAAATGTTAATGAAAATACATTTCTTTTTGAGGGCAATTTTCAATAAGGATGACATAGAGTCTTTTTTTTTCTCTCTCTTGTTTTGAAATTTAAAAAAAAAAAAAGAGAGAGAGAGAGAGAGAGAGGTGCTTTATACTTCCAGAGAGCCAGGGCTTTGGGTAAACCTGACTTGAATCATTTTCTTCTAAATAATAGATGCTAGGCAATTTTATGTCAGGCATATTAATTATTCATTTGGATAATTTAAATTGATTTTAAATCATACTATATCATTTTCTATTAAGTTTCAATAACACTGTAAGGAATCCATTAAACCCTAAGTCATTATCATTAATTTTCATTAAGATGTATGGACACCAAATACATGTTATTTCCTAAGTCAGTGATTTCCAGCATCTGTTAGATCAGACTACAGTTCAGACGAGGCCAGGCCTGCCTTGTGTCCTTCATTAGCATCCATTGCTTTAGGATCAACATATACTTACTGCTTGGTTAGTATTGGGAGAGACACATTGTCTTCAATATATTTTATTGAGGTATAATTGTAAGTTCACATACTTAAACTATTCAACTTGATGAGTTTTGATATAAATTTGTAACTGTGACAAAATCAATTTGATAAACATATACATGACCTCAAATGTTTCCCAGTATCCCTTGGAATGTTTCCACACCTACTGTGTCTTGCTTGAAGTTTCCTTCCAGTAGACACACACATCCTAATCTGTAGACCACTATTAGTCTGCTTGCCATGTCTAAAGTGTCATGTAAATGGTTTCAGCATTATCTAGAACCCCTCATTGTGGGTATGTGCTTTGGTTGTTAATTTTTTTAATGTCAGAACATTATTTTATTGTGAGACTATGCAATGATTTGTTTATCCACTTATCTGTTGATGAGTATTTATATTGTAACAGAGTATTTGACTATTTCATGTGAAACTTATGAAATTTTCAGTACAGTTTTTTGGGTAGATGTTTCTCTTCCTTTTGGATAAAAGACAAGGAAAAGAAAGGCTAAATATTACTATAGGTGAATTCCTGTAATAGTTAATTTCAGGTTGTCCACTTGACAGGATTTAGAATCACCATGGAAACAAACCTCAGATCAGGACTGTGAGGGATTTTCTAGCTTAGAAAATTTGAGTAATATGAGTTGATAATACCCACCCTAAATATGGGTTACCATTCTATCCACCATCTTGTGGGTTGTGGTCCTGGAATGCATACAAATGGGAATGCTAACTGATCATTCAGCATTCATCATGCTCTCTTTCCACTTCCTCCTTGATGATGTGATAACATGATGCTGACTTCCTGCTCCTGCCATGCTTCCCTGCCATGATGGACTCTGGCCTTGGTAACTGCAAGCTGAAGTAAACTCTTTCCACTCTAGGTGATTTTGGTCAGATATTTTGTCTTAGCATTAACAAACTAACTTATATAGGGCTGGAGAGATGGCTTAGCAATTAAGGCACCAGCGTGTGAAACCTAAGAACAACTGTTCAATTCTCCAGGTCCCACGTTTAGCCAGAAGCAAAAAGTGATGCAAGGGTGCAATGACACACTTGCTCAACACATCTGGAGTTTGTTCACAGCGGCTGAGAGGCTGCTGGCAGACCCATTCTCTCTCTCTTTATCTATCTCTCTCTCTCTTTATCTCTCTCTATATCTCTCTGTCTCTCTCAAATAAAAAAAAGAAGAAATAAAGAAAATATCTTATATAAACCCTAACATTTTTTTAAAAAAAAATATTTATGAATTTGCAAGCAGAGTGAGAGAAAGAGCTAGAAAAGACAGGAAGAATGGGCAGACCAGAACCTCCTGCCACTGCAAAAACAACAAAAAAAAAACAAAAAAAAATCTCCAGATGTATGTGCCACTCTGTGAGTCTGGCTTTACTGGGAGTCATTATATTTTGCAGGCAAGTTTCTTAAATATTGAGCCATGTCTCCAGCCCCATCTAACATTTTTTTCAGGGGGAGGGGTTGAGTTAGGGTCTTGCTGTAGTCCAGGCTGACCTGGAATTAGTCTCAGGCTGGCCTTGAACTCACAGGGATCCTCCTACCTCAGCCTCCCGTGTGCTGGTATTAAAGGCTTTCACCATCATCCCTGTCTTAATTAATTTTTTTTTAATTGTAACAAAATACACATGATACAAAATGTATCTTTTAGGTTGTTTTTGAGACAAGGTCCCACAACATGATCCAATGGTCTTAAACTTGTGATCCTCTGCCTCAGCTTCCTGATTGCTGGGATTACAGGTATGAGCCACAACCATGATGACCACTTTGAGGAGTACAGTTCAGCAGCATTAAAAATATTCATAATGCTGTGAAGTCTTTAGCACTGTCCATTTTCTTTCTTGTAGTCCCAAGTAAAAACTAAATCTATGAAAAGCAATTCTTCATTCTTGTCCCTGCCCTCAGTTCTTGTCAATGATTATTCCATCCTTATCACTGAATTTGTCTACTGTAGGCACTTCATAGAAATGAAATAACAAAATATTTGTTGTCTTTTTTGCCTGGTTTATTTTACTTTGAAGAATGTTTCAGAGTCCATCCATGTTGTAGAATATATCAGGATCTTCTTTATTTTCAAGGCTGTCTCATATCCTCACTATGAGTTTATCACATTTTGTTTATCTGCTCATTCATCAGTAGACATTCTGTTGCTTCTGCCTTGGAACTATTGTGAATAACGCCTCTATCAACACTCTATCTGGATATGACTCACTGCATCCCATTCTTTTTTTAGTATACTCTCAGCAGTAGGATTGCCGGATCACATGAGAATTGTTTACTCTCTAAGGAGCTGCTATTCTATTTTCTATAGCAGCTTTACAGTTTTACAGCCCCACCAACAATGCACAATGGTTCCAATTTCTCCTGGATGTCTAAATTTAAGAAACTGCTTCACTGTTTTCTAAAGTGGTTGCATAGTTGTGTATTTCCACTATCACTTCCTGTTTCTTTGCATTTACCTGGACACTTAGTGTGGTCAGTGCCTTTTATTTCAGTGTTGCAATATGTGTGTAGTAGTGCTTTATGATAGTTCCAATTAGCATGTCCATTGACTGTATTGGATATCTTTTCATGGGTTTATTTGTTGATTAACATAATCATGGGAACCACATTCTAGTTGTTTTTCATCACTAGGGGATCTCTGTCCATAGTTGCCTGACAGTGTTTTTATATTTATTTATTTAGATTTTTTGAGACAGGTCTCATGTATCTCAGGCTAGCCTTGAATTAGCTAGGTAGCTGAGGATAACACTCAACTCCTGATCCTTCTGCCTTTATCTCCCCAGTACCAACATTTTTTTAAAAACAATGTGTCATTCTTTTAAAGAGTCACATTGTTTTATATTTTTAAACTATTGTGTTTTTTGCAAGAAGATACACATGGTTCTTGTGACTCCATCCTTACCAAACTAAAGCTATTACTATATAATATTATATAAAGCTTTTTTTCCCCCCAAGGTAGTGTTTCACTGTAGCCCAGGCTAATCTGGAATTCACTATGTAGTCTCAGGCTGGCCTCAAACTCACAGCAATCGTCCTATCCTCCTACGTCTGCCTCCCCAGTGCTGGGATCAAAGGGGTGCACCACCATGGCCTGCTTAAAAAGGTTTTAAACTACTATACCTAACAGATCTCCCTATACTGGTCTTTGAAATCCATTTTGAGTCATTTTATATCATCAATCTCAACCAACCATTCATAAAGAGATTATGGCTTCATATTGTTATTGCTTTAGTTTTTAAATGTTTCAGGATAAGTGTCTACTTTATAAGATGCCCACACCACATATCTACCCTAAGACATTCTAAGCCAGGATCCCAGCAGATGTTCAGTCAGCTGACATGACATGGGAGGTTACTCACCCATATTTGCTGTTCACTCTACGAGGCTCACTGAAAAAACAGACATGGATCTCAATGTCCTGAAGCTTAATTCTTGTGGAAGTGACCCAAAGAAAACAGGTATTAGAGTTCACATATAGGATGACATGCAATTAGCAGTGAATGAAAATAAATTATTATAATGGAGCAAAAATTATTAAGAAGTAAGAAGGCGGTGGTCGTGGGCTGGTCCAGTAACTAGTGAGATAGAAATTACTGAAGGAGCCAGCCATGTAACTATCTGGATGGAAAACAATTACCCAAGAAAAACAAAATTCTAAATATTGAACAACTTCCAGGTAGAAGAAAGAGGACCATGGTTGAAGCATGATTAATATCAAGAAGAGGGTATCAGAATATCCAACTGCTTGAAATTCCATGGAAAAGCTGGAAGAGAGAAATGGAACCAAGGGAGTGATGTAACCTCTGACATTGCTCCTACTTCTTTCTCTATCCCCATTTAAAGCTCAATATAGCTTCTATGTGAAGAATGAACATTCAAGGGACGAAAGTAATTTAAGCAAAAATGAAAAGAGAAGTAAATAATAACTTGATAATTGCAATGTCCTATGAGAAAAAAATGCTGAAGTTGCATGAATGAGCAAGTGTGCTCAGGTGTAATACAAAGGAAGGTTGTAATCCCCACTAAACTGAAGCATGTCATCCCTGTTCTAGAGATGGGGTGGCAGTCAGTTCTAGCCAATAGTTGCCACTTTAAAGATTAGCACAATCTTACTAGCTATTATAATCCTTCAAAGATCTAGAAATCCACAATTCCTAAAATGTCTTCACTTGAAAAATGCTATGAGGGATGCCTCAATCTATTTTTGAGACAAACTAATCCTGAAAGCCAACACTATACGGAATTTTTAGTCTTAGCTAACAGCACAGAGAAGACAGAATATAGGATCTGTAATTTAGGAAAAATTACATGTTTGTTAAGTGTTATCATTTCCATAGATGAAAATCTTATATCAAGATGGGGACCAGGAAGGACTTTAAGTAAGAGGTTAAATTTGTGCTGGTCTTTGAAGTTTATGTGCTATGTTGCGATAGGTTATATTGGGTGGTTATATTAGAGAAAAAAGGTAATATGAAACAAGGCAATGTATTATGGAAACTGACAAGATCTTAGGGAAAGATAAGTTGATTAGCCTGCCCCAAAGATTTGGTAATGAAACAGAATTACATCAAGCAGAAAAGGTAGGCTGGTGACAGTCTGATTTGGGTGAATCAAATCCCATATTTTTAGGTTCAGTACTGACAGGGAGATGTGGCTCAACGGAGATGTTCTGTTACCAGCATTGCACTAGGTATTTACACTAGCTGAGCAAAGGGCAAACAACCACTTACCTGAGAAGTACTCAGCTGGTATCATCAGTGATTATATTCACATGAATATATTTTCATATGAATTTTCTTAAATATGCATTTCCCTTTCCTACATATCTGGAGGTTGCTTCTCTTTTGTGTGGATGCCATGATAACTACTCCAATGTGCTTTAGTAAAGAGAAATGTAAGCCCCTTTTCACATTCATCCAGGAAGAGGGAAATCCTTGAATCCTGACCACCACAAACTCCTTTGACCAGGAAAGTGTTCATATGCAGGCTTACATGATAGGGACCTGAAAGAAGTATTGTATTCAGGACTTACCCATGCTCCTCAGATTGAGAAGGCTTAAGCTATTCCTTTGATAGGATGCCTTCTAGGCAGCTGAGATCTGTTGAGCAGTTTGTTACTATTAGGCCTCTGGTCCTAGGGTGGTAGGCTAATTGTAGGTGGCACTGAAGTTACCTGCCTCAAATGCTACCTACATTGATACCCAGTTTGTCATAGGCAGAGGCTGCATGAGTCATGGTCCCCCAAATCATGGGTTGTGTCAAGTGCCATCATACTCTTTGATATGACTGACAGGATGCTGCCACACTCTACGCCTTCCCCCACCAGCCCTTGTGCTTAGTGTATTAAGTAGGTGATCAACCTGAAAAGTTTCCATCTAGTCATTGTCATGTGGTGCAGAGGAATGATAAATAGTCTTAGCTTGTTGCTCACCTGCATTCTTTTAACCATGTAAGGATTTGTAAGGTAGTGTCAAGAGATAGAATATAAATACATCAGCGCATTACACTCTGACACTACAGACTCTTACCATTTGTAATTAAGTGGTAAGTCCTCAAGTATAGTACAGTTTGCTTAATAAATGAAGGTACTTCAGATTCTGTTCCCTCAGGCATGGCCACTTGCTATACTCCCATAACTAGATCTTTGTATGATAATTCATCTAAAAGAACTCAGGAGGCCAACAATAGGATAGGACAGATAAAAACAGAAAAATACCAGGGGAAAAATGTAGCACACAGCTTCAGGTTCACTGAGATGAACTTTCAGGCCAGGCACAGTTAAGGAGGAAAGGATATTTATTGAAGCTTATAGATCCACGGGAAGTTCTACACTGGCAGAAGAAGCTGGCCTGCTTTTACAAGACCAAACAGAGAGAGAGAGGCCACAAACCCAGAAGCCAAAAGCCACAACCACACAGCACACTTCAGGAACTCCAGATACTCACACCTTGCATATCTTTAGATTGGAATTTCAAACCCACTACCACACCTTAAGATCTGCCCACTGACACCTTTGCAGCCACATAAAACACTGAATATATTTGGGGTCATTTAAAACACAAGACAGTGAAAGTGCAAAAAAGGGCACCAATGATTCTTTTGAGAAAATATCTGTACATGACTCTAGGGAGCTAGTGCCCCAACCTTCACAAAGATGACCAAGAAGAGTTCTATGGATACTACAATTCCCTGTGTTAAATATTTCTCCAGATCTACCCTCAAGTCTTTTTAAACTGGGAAAGTTTTCAGTCATCCATCCATTCTCTATCTTAACTTCTAAAACAAAGAAGTAACCTTAACTTTTTCTCATGGCAGAGATGTGTTTAGCTCATTTCTTCCCCCACCCCACAAGGTAGGTGTCACTCTAGCTCAGGCTGACCTGGAATTCACTCTGTAGTTTCAGAGTGACCTTGAAATCATGGCAATCCTCCTACCTCTGCCTCCCAAGTGCTGTGATTAAAGGCGTGTGCCACCATGCCTGGCTTCATTTCTTTTTACTATCTCCTTGAGATAAGCAGAATAATGCCTGGCCTCTGTGGGGTCCATATCCTAATTGCTACAACTTAGGTATATGTACATTGTTTGCAAGGGGCAACAAAGTTTATTAATGGAATCAGCTTACTAATAAGGTCTTTTTGATTATGGATATTATCCTGGATGATGCATGTGGGCTTCATGCAATGAGGAACCCTTTACCTCAAAAAGTAAGGCAGAGAGAAAGCATTAGAGTGATAAAAGTTTTAACTAGCCTTAGCTGACTTTGAGCATGGACAGGAGCCTCAAGCAAGGGTTAGAGCATCCCCAAAAGCTGGGAAAGGCAAGAAACCATGTTCGAGAAAGAACCACAACTTAATACCTGTCTTCACTTCTGACCATGAGAAATATGAGATGATATATTTATGTTATTTTAAGCCCCTAAATCTGTGAAAATCTTTCTGTGCAGTCATGGCAAACTAAGACCTGGCTTCCTCCCGGATCCTCTGCATTATAATGTCAATTGAATGCAGTGACTTTCCTGGGGCAGAGGGAGTTTAAGGCAATAATTTCTATTAACTCCTCATAAGGTCATAAAGAACATTTAATTGACTCTCAGTAAGTTCTAAGCTCAGTTCTTGCCACTTGTTCCATAAACTAGTCCTGAAGCCTTCTTGGGCTATACCTCTATAGACATGCCTAGCACTCTAAGCCCCTGAATCTCTCACCATGCTGTGGGCTTTGGCTGGAATGCACTGCTCCGGTAGTGACCTCACTGTACCCAGCAATCTTTCAGGACCTCATTCAAGCACTGCCTCCTTGGTTCACATCTTTCACCTTTTGAAAAATTAATTTTCCCTCCTCTGTGGCAAGAGGTTGATGTCAGGGTATATATGATCTGTTTGATTTACTCTGAAAGCACAGAAAATGTATTAGGTTTGGCTGTTTAGTTTGGTTTCCTTTTCTTTGTTGCTTAGAAGGACAAGATGAGGTTTTTCCCCCTCCCTGCTGGGGAAGATTTAAGCATTAAGCCTTCCCTGACCTAGATAAGAGAAAATTTGCTTTAAAAAAAAAAAAAAAACCTAAAAATCCAGCCTTTGAGTTAAACAGTTCTCTTTAAATAAGATAAAAGAAAAAATGAAAAAAAAGGATTTGAGCAGAGACCACCCCTGACAGAAATAAGAGGGAGACAGGACTGCCAGACAACTGAAAATGAATTGGAGAGAAACTACCAGAGTTACTTGCAAAAGTTGTCCCATGAAGGAGTCTGCATGTACTCTGCTCTGAGGCTTCATTCTTGGGAGGTCTCAGACCCTACTTGAATATGACAAGCTGGGCCTCTGTTTTCACAACACCTACAAAGACTTTCCAGTGCATCATTTGGTGTCTGACCTCAGGAATGATTCTACCACACCACCACATCATTCTTTGCACTCTTCTGATTACCATATGCAAAGATTATGTCATGGGTTTGTGACAATTAATTTTGATTGTCAATTTGATCTGAAATCACCTAAGAGACAAATCTCTGGGAATAGCTAGGAGAGAATTTCTAGATTGAGTTGAGGTAAGGAGAACCATCCATGAATAGAAGAGACACCATTTCACAGGCTGGGGTCCCAGACTGACTATAACTGAGAAAGCAAGCTCAGCCTTAGCATTGACATCTCTCCACTTCCTGACTACAGACAGCTAACAGCTGCTTCTTTCTCCTGTTGTCATGCCTCCTCCACACGGTGTGTTCCCTCAGACTGTAAGCTGAAATCAACCGTCTTCCCTTAAATTGCTTCTTGTCAATATTTTATCATAGCAACAAGAAATAAATACAGGGTCATATTGGGTCCCCACCAGAAGACACATTTATACCCTAAGCTTCAAGGTCTTATATGTGATTTTATTTGGAGGTAAGGTCTCTGTTGAAGAACTGACATGAGGTATTTAGAATGGGGCCCTAATTCAATATGATTGGTCCACATAACGAGATGGAAATTTTTATATCAAAGAATGCTTGGAATGGCAGATTTAGAGACTGAAGAGAAACAATTATAAGGCAAAGAGCACCAAAAATCTCCAGCTGTTACTGGCAGTTGATTCTCTCTTAAAAATAACCAACACTGTGGGCACCATGATTTTAGACTTCTAACCTCTACAAATGTAAGATAATAAACTGGTGGTTTGTGCCCCACTAAGTCAGTCCATGGTACTTGATGATGGTGGCCCGAGGAGACTAACATACAATCTTCAGAAGCAAGCCTATTTACCGAGGAAAGGAGAAAACACCCCAGAACTCTAACCAGAGAGGGAGGGGAAAACCCCTGTTTCCACTGCTACAGCTGCATAGTGACCTGGATTGCTCCCTAGGACTTAAAAAGATTAAAAATTGTATTTTTTTTTTTAAGTAGGGTCTCTGGGCTTGAACTCATAATGATCCTCCTACCTCTGCCTCCCAAGTTCAGGACTTAAAGGCATGCACCACACATGCCTGGGCTAAAATTTGTATTTTACAACTGCTTTCATAGCACATTCACAGCAGCATAACGATGTGTTCATAGTATATAATCAAACATTTCAACCTAAAATTTCAGATTTCTTTTCCTCTCTGATTTTAAAGGAAGTTAAAAAAACATTTTCTTAAGCACCTAGATATATCACAGGTTTCTCCTAGGTACCTGCACTCCTAGGGAGTCACATAGTCCTGCTTCAGTGGATAGACTGACCAGAGCACCCTGAGCTGGGGTGAGTGGTCAATATGAAATATATATATATATATATATATATTATATATATCATATATATATATATATATATACTTTCTTCAGTATCATATTTGGTTGTCCATGTGGCTGCTGCTATGTGTAATTTATTTATGTTTGAAAGCCCTTAGTTTACTAATGAGTAACACTGTCACACCCACAAATAAACAGTGCAAAGAGCTACAGACAAAAAAAAAAAAATCCATGGTATATTATAGACATTCAGCAAACATTGACCAACCATGAAAAGAAGAAAATTTGATATGAAATACTATGTAATGGAAACATACTTTATTTTACAATCCTTTAAGCCTAGGTTTTTCTAAGTCAGATTTTCTAGCCTTACATCATTCTTTGGAAATTTTCTTCCTCACAGAAAAAGTGAGACCTGAACCCAAATGAGACATGAAAATTTTGTACATCAGCCTACAAATGCTCAGTGTCTGCACCCTTCCACAATTACCCCTAAGTGATATTTTCTAGGTGTAAGACTTCTGTCATTCTAACTCTAATAGGACTTAAATCTCACTCACTTTAAGCTTTTATTTAATGTACTACGTGGACAAGTTATAAGCAAGTTATACCAACCTTTACATGGAGTGTCTGAGAATCACTTCTAAGTAATTCTTTCCACATAAGAAAGTGCATGAAATAATTCTAGAGGCAATATTAAGGCAGGTGGGCAATGTATGTGTTTATATTCATTACCTAAAAGCTATTGGGAACATATAATAGGAAGAGGATAAATTTGTTTAAGGAATATCCATTTATTTGAGAAAAGAGAAAAAATACATTTAATAGCTTAAAATAATAACCATAATGTCAATGAATCTTTTTTAAAGTATCCAAGAAACACATAATCTGGCAGAGTTTATCATAGTGATATGCTATCACTATAGTGTGTGTTTTAGAAAAAAAAAAATAGATCCAGTCTACTTCCTTCCTAAAAGGAAGTCATAGCTGGGATGGACTGCTCTTGGTTCTCAGAAATTATAGTGCATTATGTGGCCTGACTATCGGAACAATGTCACTTATGATACATGTTCTTCCAACCACACTGAGCATTCTTATACAATATATGGGTTTCCCAGTACATAAGCAATGCCTTATATATAATGGACACTAAAAGAAGATTAAACCAGTAAGCAAATATCTAATAAAGCATGAATACATTTGAAGACTTACAAATCACATGCAAGAACAATGGGATGAAATTTTCATTGATACTTTCAAATTAGAAAATGTAACTTTATGTGCTGGCTATGGTGGCATATGCCTATAATTCTAGCACTTGGGGCCTGAGGTAGAAAGATATGAGTTCAAGGTCATCCTGTGCTATATAGTGATACTTTTCTTCAAAAACAAGACAAAAGCAAAGAAGGGAAAAAGAAGAGAATGAGGGCTTTGTGAAAGGCTTTATGCAATAGCTTCAAAAGTACACTTCTTTCGGGCTGGAGAGATGGCTTAATGGTTAAGGCGCCTGCCTCCTAGGCCTAAGAATTCTGGTTCCAATCTCCAGCGGTTCCAATCTCCAGGTCCCACGTTTAGCCAGATGCAAAATGACGCAAGGGCGCAATGCCGCACTTGCCCAAAAGGGGGCGCACACATCTGGATTTCGTTCACAGCAGCTGAGAGACTGCTGGCGCGCCCATTCTCTATCTGCCTCCCTCTCCCTCTCTGTCTGTCTCTCTCTGTCTCTCTCTCTAAAAATAAAAAATAAAAAAAGTACACTTCTTTGGATTGTGGTTCTTAAACTTTATTAGGTATGTTAATTGTGTAGGTATCTTGTATAAAATTCAGACCACAGGGGCTAGAAAGATGGATCAGCAGTTAAGGTGCTTGCTTGCAAAGCCTGATAACCCAGGTTCAATTACCCAGTACCTACGTAAAGCCAGATACACAAAGTGATGCATGCGTCTGGAGTTTGTTTGCAGTGGCAAGAGGTAGGGTGTGCCCATTGTCTCCCTTTGTGTCTCTCTTTCCATCTTTCTCTTGTGTGTTTGAAAACATCTGAATAAATATTTAAATCAGGCCCACAGACTCTAGGAAATTATGATGTCAACATGTATGGGATGGACTGTAAGAATCAACATTTGAATAATAATGTTCAACATCTCAAAAACACTTCAAAAGATACAACTCTAAGTAACATATTGTCTTCTGCTATATATGATTGAATATCCATGTTATAATTCACTTTTTAGACAGATGTTTAGTTTATATGAATTTTATAGTTTACATTTTATTTAAAATATAACAATTTAACTTTCAATATATATCATTTTTTATCATTTGCAATGATCACCAGAGCATCTTAAATGAATAATTTAATCAAATAAATCACAGACAGTGCAGTGCTTCTGACATTTTAGTATGCACATGAGTCACTGGAGAGCCCGTTATAATGCAGGTTCTCCAGCAACAAATGGCTATCGCCTGGCATTCTACATTCTGAGGCCAGTGCTGCCAGGCTGTGGAACACACTTTCAGTAGTAAAGATACACTGCATTTCTTTCAAAAATTTGACACATAATATCAAGCCTCCCATCATACACATGCCTCATGAGACACACTTTGGCAGCAGTCTTCCTCAGACCTTAGAAATTTTTTTCAATGCTGCATGCTTCATTTCACTATTGAAAATACCACCATATACTGTTATCATATATTAAATTTTGTCACCAAAATCTATACTCCTAAGTGAAGGAAGTCAATCTGAAAAGGCCATGTACTATTTGATTCCAAGCCTATAATGTTCTGGGAAAGGCAAAGCTATAGAGACAGCCATGTTGCTAGGGCTTGGGGAGGAGATTGAATAAGTGGAGCACACAGAATTTCTAGGGCAGGTAAGCTGTTCTGTAGGATGCTATAATGTTAGACACAGATCCTCTTTTAGTCTATCCCACAGAATGTGCAACACTATGGCTGGAGAGACGGCTTAGCAGTTAATGCACTTGCCTGCAAAGCCTAAGGACCCAGGTTCAATTTCCCAGTACCTATGCAAGATATACATATATATATATATATATATATATATATATATATATATATATATATATATATATATATATATTTTTCTCTCTTTTCAAATAAATAACTAACTAGATAAATAAAATATTTTTAAAAGAGTGGTGAATGGAGTCTGAGAAACAACAGCACCAGAGGTTGTTCTCTGGCTTCACACATCTGTACATGCATGTAGATGCACATGCAGACACATGTGTGCAGGCACACATGAAAAACACTTGTACACTTACACATACTCACAAATAAATAACAAAAAAGCAATGTTTTAAATTACTGGGGAACTGTCATTGCCTAGTGCACAGGTTTTCTGTGTCACTCAGGTCCTTGCAATCTCATCCTCACTCTTCTAACGCTTCGAAGTTAGTTCCTTTCTCCTTGGACTAGCTTCCTATGGTAACCTTGACCACTTAGTTTGGACCTGCTTTATACTTCTCTCACTTCCTTCCACGAGTTTACTTTAATTGATCTTCAAGGGTTCACATGTCCTCAGGCATGGACCACCCAGAATGCAACTGTGTGGGTAGAGAGGACAGGGGGTAGTTAGGGACATGAAGGCATCTATCCAAAGGGTGATGGAAAAACTTTCCTGCCTTCACCCTCAGGTAGAATGTTCTCAGCTATAGCCAAGATGACTCCTGTTCCATGAGGTCAAACATCACCACATACCTGTATTGCTTCACAACTTGACAATGCATTTTTTAACCCTTATTTGTAATTTTATCACTTTGCTTAAGTTGAATCTTTAGAATTATTTCCCAAATAAATTGTCAGGAAATATGATCAGTCAAATTTAATTGTCTGGTAAATATAAAATGTACACTAGACTTTATAGACTTTATTTATTTTTTTCTCTTTCTTTTTTTTTTTTTTTTTGGTTTTTCAAGGTAGGGTCTCACTCTGGTCCAGGCTGACCTGGAATTAACTATGTAGTCTCAGGGTGGCCTCGAACTCTCAGTGATCCTCCTACCTCTGCCTCCCAAGTGCTGGGATTAAAGGCGTGCGCCACCACGCCCGGCTATAGACTTTATTTTTAAAAAGAGAAGCACTTTTTATTTATCTGTATATGTTGTATATTACATATTTATATATGCATATTCATACATATATGTAATATGTTATATATTTGATGTTGGAATGATATTAAGGATATATTCAGTTAGATGAGATACATTGTTGAAATTAAAATTTTATTTGTCCTATTTTTTAAAGATTTATTTTTATTTATTTATTACATACAGGGAGAGGGAGAGAGACAGAGAGAGAGAGAAAATGTGTGCACCAGGACCTCTCACCACTGCAAACAAACTCCTGATGTATTTGCCCCCATGTGCATCTGGCTTACATGGGACCTGGAGAATCAAACCTCTGAGCTTAGGTTTCACAGGAAAGTGCCTTAAGCACTAAGCCACCTCTCCAGCCCATTATATTTTTAGTTAGGGAGATGGCTCAACAGGTAAGAGAGCTTGCTGCACAAGCATGAGGGCCTGAGTTCAACTCCCAGCACCCATGTAAAAAGCCAGGTGTGGCAACATATGCTTGTAACCTTACCAATGAGAGAGGTGGAAACAGGAAGATACTGGAGCTTACTGGTCAACCAGTTTGGCCATAAAATGGTGAGCTCCAGGCCAATGAGAGACCCTGTCTCAAGGAAATAAGGCAGAGAAGTGGTAGAGATTTCACCAGACATATTCCTCTGACCTCTGCAGTCACTTACACAGGCCTGCTTATCTGCGCACACACGAACACACTTTCACGAATATACCACCCCCTCCACATACCAGACATACACCAAAAATGCCTATTAGAAATTTTAAAATAATGATATGGTTTGCATTTATTGAGCTGTGCTATCTTTGTGGACTATCTCATATTCAACCCTCTCTTTAATTTAGCTTACATTTGCTTAATCAAATGTTCTAACCAGTTAAAGCAGGGATAACAGATAAGAGGTGACTGTGTAACTTTTTTATTTTATTTCCATTATGCTCATTCAATTAATATAAACTGAGAAATGAAGTAGCAGAAGCACAAATCAGCTCACACCATTTCTCCATGTCTCTGTTTCTCAAGTCTGGTTGCAGGTTGAAACTGTTTGAGAAAGGAAAGGAAATTTAAAGACATTTGTATAATAGAAACTCACAGCAAAAGAAGGATCAGGGGCTGGAGAGATGGCTTAGTGGTTAAACACTTGCTTGTGATGCCTAAGGACCCTGGTTTGAGGCTTGATTCTCCAGGACCCACTTAAGCCATATGCACAAGGGTGCACACACATCTGGAGTTCATTTGCAGTGGCTGGAGGCCCTGGCGCACCCATTCTCTCTCTCTACCTGCCTATTTCTGTCTCTCTCAAATGAATAAATAAATTTTAAAAAAAGAAGGATCAGGCTCTCTGTATTATCTAAGAACATCTTAGATGAGTATAACATGTATCATGTAGAGAGTTGAATCACAGCATATCAACCTCTGATTCAGGGAAATATGAAGATTTATTCAGAACCTTCCATGTACTTGCTTCCAAGAATTTAAGACGAATATTTCCCTCAGTTTTTGCACAGCTGTGTTCAATATGGATTAGTAAAACTGATATGTTTACTCAACTTATAGCTTGTTGACATTTTGTGGCTCTCAATCATAAAGCTCACTTTCTCCTGCATAAAGAGAGAACAGTCCCAGATCCCCTACCTTTTTGTCCTAGCTCACTTATTTATATCTACCACTAGTACAATGAAAATGATTCCCTGCTTATAAAATCTGAGCAGTTCTTAATTTTGTTGAGAGGAAAAGGCAAGGGAACACCAAAAAGTCTCACTATATTAATTAGCTTCAAGGTTTGTCTTTTTGGTGTGCAGAGCTTTCATTGTTCACTACATGCACATCGTTAAGAATTGTTTCATGGTCATAAGTTTCCTTGGAACCACCAAAAACATACTTCTTTGGATAAATGGTTCTCCAGTTGTAAAGAATCAACTGGGGCTCCCGTCAAAATGTTGGACTGGAATGTGGTCCGAGATTCTGTTTCTCCCCAAGCTGCCAAGTAGTGTTAGGAAGCTAAGGTTGCAAGGGTACACTGAAGTGGAAACTGCCCAACTCTGGATTCTGCCCCCACTCAGGAGTGACCTTGGACAAGTTAATTAATTTCCACAGTTCTCAATTTCCTTGTCCCTAAACCAGTACACAGAAGCTACCAAGAGGACTGCAAGGGGTATCTCCTTCCATGTCACACTTAGAATGCTAATGTCGTGGTATTCACCAGATAATGGTGTCCTTTTGTATCTTTCCTAGTTTTTCAATTGTCAAAATTGTAACTGAAAGAAGGAAGATAGTTTGCCTACAGCTACTTATATATCCTAGCTAGAGATCTTGCCAGGATTGTAATCCAGATTTCAATACTCTTGATTAACTGTGCATTCCTCAGTAACAATACTGCATTTGCTTTTAAATCATTTTGGACATCTTTCTAACATACCCTTGGTTGAACTTTGTGGTAATGATTATTTATGGTGATTTAAAATGCAAACATCCCTCAGTACTGCCTTTAAAAGGTGGAGAGTGGTTACCTTCCTATGAAGCCTGGTCTGCAGTTAATGACTGGTTTCTGATTTGTTCAAAAGGCAGAAGGGGCAGGGCATGGTATCTGAGAGCAAGTCATAAAAGGCACTCTGGCCTCATAGCTCTACCTCAGATCACTTGCTCACACCATGCTGTTAGAGGACAGCACCATGGAGAGTAGCACAAGAAATGGGGCCTCCTCCTCATAGCTTGCCAGGAAATGAGGCTTTCTGTGAACAGGCACTCAAGGGAGCCATGTTGGAGGTGTTTCTTGCTCTAGTCAAGCCCACAAAGCATTATAGCCCTAGCACACATCTTAAATGCTATCTCCAGAGAAAGCCTCAACCAAACTCACTCCATTAAGGTTCTCCAAAATTCCTTATCCATAAAAACTGCATTGTTTTGAGCTTCTACTTTGATATGCAAAAGAAAACTAATGAATCATTTAATCTTATCTGTGGGCTCTAATAGACTCAAAGCATAGTACCTGGCAAAGCATATATTTATCCATTTATGAATTAAATTACTTATTCACTCCCACATCCAGCCAATGTCCACTGAAAACATATATATCAAGTGATGCTTTTAGATGTTGGAACTACAATGGCTAAACATGGCAAAGTCCCTCTCCTTAAAGAACTTACCCATAAAGTCAAGGACAGGCATAAATATTTAATAAATAACTGATACATTACTTAAGACAAAACCCCATATCCAAAGTGAGTTCATAGTTATTATTAAATGTTTTAAACATATGCCAATTTTTATTGACTTAATCGCCATGAGCCTAACCTTACCTAAAACCTTCCCAAGTGCAACAAAAGCAAGAAAGTCCCAGAAAGAGTCGCAAATGCATGATAATGCTACTAGTGATAGTGTTACTCTGATAATAAAATAATACATTTATGTAATGATATCTATGGAGGTAGCACCATTAACAGATAGGCATCTATACTTTATATGTATTCAGATGGAAGGACATGAAATCACAGATTGTCAGACATGCATTTATATTCTTGTAACAGTCTTCCCTTTGTCACTCCCCCCCCCAAAAAAAAATACCAGTGTAAATTAAGCCTTCATATCTAATTGTCAGTTTGTTGAAAATTCAAGAGAGGGACAGATATGTCACACAACACCACAAAAAACCCAAATTATGGAAATTACACAGAAAAACTGATGTAGTTTAGTGAATTAATTAAAAGAGAATGAAACAAATGAGAAAATGCATTTAAATGACAGCAAGTCATGCCAACGTAGCATTTTTAAAAAAACTTTAGTGTTTTTTTTTTTAATTTTTTTGTTTATTGTTATTTATTTATTTGAGAGTGTGACAGACAGAGAGAGAAGAGGCAGCAGAGAGATAAAGAATGGGCGCATGAGGGCCTTCAGCCACTGCAAATGAACTCCAGGTACACACACCACCTTGTGCATCTGGCTTATGTGGGTACTGGGGAATTGAGCCTCAAACCAGGGTCCTTAGGTTTCACAGGCAAGTGCTTAACCACTAAGCAATGATTCCAGCCCCCCAATGTATCATTTTAATTTGTCCCTCAACTTAAACATACACATAAAAGGAATGGTAAAAATGGGAAAACAGACATATTTTTAAAGCAGTTAAATACTTGGACAATGTGAGCATTACATTTTATGATTTTTAGTGATTATGGCATTTTGAAGGTTTTTTGGTCTTTTTAGTTTTGTGTGTCATGTACATGTGTATATTTGTGAGTGTATGTTGATGTGTATGGGAACACATGTGCATGCAGATATACATGTGGAGGACAAAGGTTGATATCAGGAATCTTCTTCAATTGCTTTGCCTTAATTTTTTTTTTTTTTTGCTTTTTTAATGTTTTTGTTTTTATGTATTTAGAAAAGAAAGAAAGAAAGAGAGAGTGAGTATGGCTGTGTCAGGGCCTCTTGCCACAATAAACAAACTCCAGATCACTTTGTGCGTCTAGCTTTATGTTGGTACTGGGGACTCAAACCAGGGCCATCAGACTTTTTGTAATCAAGTGTCCTTAACATCTGAGCCATATCTCTAGCCCCTTCACCTTAATTTTTGAGATAGTGTGTCCCACTAAACTCTGGAGTTACCTATTTGTCTAGACGAGCTTGTCAGCTTGGTCTGGAGATCTTTCAGTCTCCACCTCCCCAGCAATGGAAGTATAAACATGTACCAGCATGTTTACATTCATTTTACATAGGTGCTGGGGGTCTGTGGTAGTTTGAATAGATGGCCCCCAATATATTCAGTGTTTTATTACACTGGAGTTTTGATCTGCAGTCACCTGGCTGGAGGCAGTGTCACTGGGCGGATCTTAAGGTGTGATGGTGGTTTGAGATTTCAATCTAAAGATATGCAAAGTGTGCCTAGCTGGAGTTCCTCAAGTATGCTGTGCTGTGTGGCTTTTGGCTTCTCTCTGTGTGTCTGGCCAGCTTCTTCTGCCATTATGGAACTTCCCCAGGATCTGTAAGTTTCAATAAATATCCCTTCCTCCATAACTGTACCTGTTCTGGAAGTTCATCTCAGTGAACCTGAAGCTGTCTGCTATAGGGTCCAAACTCAAGTCCTCAAGCTTGTGCATCAAGCATTTTACCCATTGAGCTCTTGCCCTAGACCCCTTGATTTTTTTTTTAAATAAACCCTTGACATTTAAATAAATTTATTAAAAATATAGATGAACTGGTATGATATCTGGGATTTGCTTCATATATATTAAGGTGTGGGGCAAAGAGATATAGAAAGGACCATGAGTTAACATGTTCTGAAGTGGGAGATGAGAGAAGGATCCTCAACCATTCTAGGTTTATGACAGAAGATAGATGACCAAGAGTTAATCACAGATGTTATTTAATATAAATTACACATGACACAGGAGTCTTCATAAAGAAATGAAGATTCAAAGAAATGGGAAATTTTCTGTTTCTGAATGTTTCTTTTTCTGGGTTTTCTTTTGATACAGTAGATTTGATGAAGAATAGTCTGTGACAATGCAGAACTACAAGGCAAATATGATTTGATTAAGAGCAATAAACTAGGGAAGGCTTAGCAAAGCCTGCTTGTGCCAGTTCTTTGATTCTTCATCCTTAAAGGTAAACAGGCACATTTTCAATGGCTATGGAGAGGTCACGTCACCTCTCAGCTAGATGTCATGTGACTTCTTCAGAAGGAAGGTCAGAAAAGCCTTTTTGGATTTTAGAAAAAACTTAATGAGGAATGGTAGAGCATAAGTCAGAAGGACCTTCTTGCTCCTGCCATTTTCTCAAATTCTTTTACCTTAGGCTACCCACTATGCCAAAGTAACATATTTTAGAGCAGTATATGAGGATTGCCATATTGGGTCTACAAGGTTTATTTTTTGCTTGTTTATTTTTATTTATTTGAGAGCAATACACAGAAAGAGAAAGAGGAAGAGAGACAAAAGAAAGAGAGAATGGGCACACAAGGGCCTCCAGCCACTGCAAACCAATTCCAGATGCTGCAGGCACCACCTTGTGCATCTGGCTTAGATGGGTCCTGGAGAACCGAGCCTCGAACAGGGGTGCTTAGGCTTCACAGGCAAGTGCTTAACGACTAATTCATTTCTCCAGCCCTCTCTTTTTTTTTTTTTAAGGACACCTCAGTCACTGCCCAACTAAACCCTGCTTTTTGTTTGTTTGTTTTTTCTACTTCACTTCTCTTCTTCCCTTCTCCTGAGTCACTTTCTTCTGTTGTTATCTTGGATTCCAGAAACAACAGGACTGATGACTGATCAATCAATATTTAAGACAAATTACTCCTGAGCAACCCCAAGGCTGGTGAAGCAGATCATCCCATAAGGACATCACCCTCAAGTCATGACATGACAGCAACTTCAGAACCTCCCTGAAGAGTCAGGCCTGAGACTGTAATCAACCAGACTTCTGGCATAACCACCATTACCTGCTCTGTTTACTGTCAAACCTCCACCCTCTACTCTTCTTTCCTTTCCTATAGAATCTCAACGTTTCTGTCAGAGCACTGAAGACAGACTTGAATGAATGAACTTTGGTGTTTTTTCTTCTTAACGTAATCATATGGATGAAATATCCTTTGTTTATCCTTCACTACTGTTCATCTCTGTGACTGTTGAATTGGGCTGAGCCAAGTCAATTGTAATAATTAGAGTCTGGGTTTTTGCCCTAAGACTCCTATAACAATTTCATATAACTGAAAGATTTGCAGGATATTAAATGTCAAGAGGGAAAAATGCTGTTATTTCTTTACATCAAGCTTTACTGACCAAAGGACACAATAGACCCGATTAAGCATCCTCCTGTGCAGTCCTTGCCTTTAGGCACACATAATGGAGGCCACCACCCAAAGCTGATCTTCCTGACAGATAAAGGAGAAGTTCCAGGAATCATTAACATGGGCCTTCTTGTAAAATGCAAGTGTTTACTGTTACCTAAGGAATGGGACCACCCCTCTGTGCAGATGTACTGTGACCCTCCTGTATCTCTTTGCTTCTAAATATCTTTGTGATTACATAGCATAGAACATTTCTTGCCTCTGTTCCACCTATGTGAGCTATGTAATGAATGCCTTGTGACTTCATGTAATAGCCCCTCTGTTTCACAGTAACTTTATGGTTTAACTCCCATTCTGTTTTTCTATGAACATCATGTGATTATTTCCAAGAAAATGCTGACATGCCAAACAGTACAATGCTACACCTGGAGGACCCGAACTCTAGGTGTAGTCCTGGTGGGCACCAGCTTTTCTTTTCTTTCTTTTCTTTCTTTTTACCCAATAAAACTTTGCCTCACATTCCATGAGTTGATGGTCTTACTTGTGCGACACCAAACCCCATAACAATAAACACTCTTTTGATATCTATGACTTCACAGTGCCTAGCAATACCTTCGCAAGACTTTCATATTAGGAGAAAAAGATGATGACATCAAAATAAAAGAGAGATTAATCAAGAGAGGGAGGGGATATAATGGAGAGTGGAGTTCTGAAGGGGAATGGGGGAGGGGAGGGAAATATCATAGTTTATTGTCTGTAACTATAAAGTTGCCAATAAAAAAATTAAAAATAAAAATAAAAAATAAAATAAAAGAGTGAAAAAAATCCAATCATCAGGCACCAGGGAATTGTAGCTGAAAGCTAAGGTTGTTTCAAGATAAAACATGCTTTCTTAAAAGGATTATGATTCTTACCACTTCCAGTCTCCATACATGATGGACTAGCTTAGCTAACTACTTTCTTGAGCACTAAATGCCAAGTGATATCTAGGCAAAGAAGACTTTCTGAAATACCACAGGAAATCTGTGTCAGGACTATAGTGGTGAGGAAAGGAATAGCCCAAGAAACATGCCAGAGCCAATGGAAATCTGATACAGCAGGTAACCTCTTTCTGAGGTTAATTCCAAGGCTTTATTTTAGAGGAAAGCTCTCTTCCAAGAGCCTTCATTTACAAGACAAAGAATGGCATAAGAATGAACCCTTGCACCCAAATGGTTGATGCTTCCAAAGATTTTTGTGGAAGCTCAAATATAAAATGATACCTTTCCCACTGTTTCTATTACAAATCCATTTAACGTTTTAAAATCTCTTTTTAATCCTTCAAGATTTGAGAAAAGAGACTACCATTATCATTCAGATAGCTCTTATGTGGTTCTCTTTTTGTCTGTTACTAGGTTGGCTTTCAATTGTTAGTTATATGATTAAATTCTTGGTGTTATTAAATGGACTCCATTTTAGATAAAACAGATCATGCACTGCTAAAACCACTGGCATTGAGTGATAGCTATGTAAATGACAAATAGCAGATAATTACTCCGGCTTTTCTCTGTATTAAACTGGATTTTAAAAACTGAATACAAAGGTAAAAATGGGGCTGGAGAGGTGTCTTAGTGGTTAAGGCACTTGCCTGAAAAGCTCAAGGACCCCAGTTCAATTCTCCATTACCCATGTAAGCAAGATGCAAGGTGGCACACACATCTGACATTCACTTGCAGTGGCTAGAGGCTCTGGCCTCTACTACTACTAACAGAGGAATGGGAACTGAGTCCTCGTGCTGAACCTGAGAGGAGGTGTGACATCCTCAAGTGTCTAGAAGGTTATTAATCGATACCTGTCTAAATCTCTTTCCAGAAGCCCTAAACCAATGAGAATACTGTCTATCAGGAGGCTTTCTGAGAAAGAACCATTGCCCCCTCCTTAAGAGTCAGTTCAAATGGGCCTGTCAATCATCTGAATGGGAAAATGTCTCTCAGGAGAGGATGCTTGTTCTAGAGGCTTTAGAAGTGATAAAGAGCCTGCCTAAAATGTGGTACAATGTCCCTCTGGCCTATGACCACTCTCACCCCTTGAGAGTCTCCACTTTAGTCTGTAATAGGCCTCACTTGTCTTCTACACTACACTGCATGTCTTGTATGATTGTTTTCAATGGAGATCACAAGCACCTGGAAGCTGAGTAAGTCCAGAGGAAGACCCTAGTGCCAATGGAACTGGAGATGTGAGGCTTCTGGTTCCCAGGACTCAGCCTCTGCAATTATTATCTTAACAGAATTTTTCTGTCACAGAAAAAAATATCTCTCTCTCTCTCTCTCTCTCTCTCTCTCTCTCTCTGTGTGTGTGTGTGTGTGTGTGTGTGTGTGTGTGTATGTCTGTGCACATGCTTGTACATGTGTGCATTCATTTCCTGGAAGCTCCAAAATCTATCCAGGCCTTTGCTTGGGAAGTTCCCTGCCAAGGGGCCTGAGTATCAGATGCTGATGCTGTTACTGTTTTTCACCCTATTTTGAAGGTGACAAAAAGCCTCTTTTCTTCCCTAAACTCTTCTCAGGCTTTTTTGCACTCTTCTCTTGACCTTGGACTCCCTGTCTTGGCTTGTACATTGCTCAAATCAAGCAAGAATTCTGTTAAGCCAGGTTAGCCAGAATCCTGTCATCCAGATACTGTCAATATCGTCCTCCACTATGCCCCAGTGATATTCAATCTTGAACTAGCCTAAGAGAGAATCCTGTCAACTCTGTTTAGCCTGTATCTCCTTTCATCCCTCGTGTTTTCTTTCAGTATTTTCCTATTCCTGATTTACACCCTGCTCCTCCATTACAAAATTCCTACTTTTCCTTGAAAGTGGATATGTACCCAATCCCTCTCTCCTACTGAAATCCAAATACTTACTGCTGATATCCCCCCATCTATCACCAGATATTTAAGTCTGCCATAAGTGCTCTTTAACAAAAACCACTGAAGAATATCTTCTGCAATGCAGGTCTGGTTGTATAGGTTTCAAATGCTGAATCTAGGGAAACAACCACTTTAGATGAACATCAAAGAATCTGAATGTTTCAGACAAGTCTGTAGGGTCTTGGCCTTTCCAAGTTGAGAATCTATAAAAGTGACTCAAGTATTTCAATCTGATTTGTTTAATTCTAGGGATTACTCAGATTAGCAAATCAATATAACAATATTTCAGTTAGATTTCATTCCTGGTGATGACCTTAGAGACAGAACCCTAATAATGTCAATTATTTCTATGAGAAATAATTCTTGAGAGCTTTCACAGAATCATACACCCAGAGCTTGACATGGACCTGGACTTTGTCACTACTCAGCTATATGACCTGGGGCAAATTCTTCTAAAAAATTAACCTTCCCCATTTCTAAAATGGGACTATTTGTAGTTCTTGTATCTTAGATTGGAAGAGTTAATTTTATTAAGTAGTTCAATATTTAGCAAACTGGAATATTTAGTATATACTGTCAAAATGACAAAGAATTGGTGATATATCTATATCTTTATATATCTATATCATATATATATATACCTGAGTTCAGTTCTCAAGTATTCATATAAAAATGCCAGGTGTAGTGGTGCTTACCAATAATCCCAGTGCTGGGGAGGCAGCAATAAGAAGATCCCTGGGCCTTGCTGGCTAGCTTGTCTAGCCAAAATTGGTGAATCCTAGGTTCAGTGAGAGACCATCTCTCTAAAAAGTGAGGTAGAAGAACAATTTGAAGAAGACATCCAAGGCTGACTTCTGGCCTTCATATATACATGCACACGCACATGCTCATATACATTTGCACATATGTACACATGCATAACAAACACACACATGAAGAAAAAATACTTTACAAAATCAAAGAAAATATTAGTGATAAGGCACCAGGTTTGTACCTGAGGAAAGAATGTGGGAAATTGGCTTAAATGAAGTAAAAAGAGTTATTGTTCTTTAGTACACACAAAATCATCCATGACAGCAAGAATCCATCATCTTTAAAGTATTCCTTTAAAACTGTCACAGGTTCTAATAATCTAGGCTCACCATCCTGGAGAGGGTCTGTTTACATTAATCCTTTCCTCCAATCCTCTCATAAATTTTATGAGCTCATCATTATCACCTACTCTTTTCAAATAAGAGAACTCTCAGTCTGAGAAAAGTCAGATATTTTGTTTAAATTCGATCTATTAATATGCAGCATAAAAAGAATTTAGTCCTAGTCAGTGGCTCTAATCCTGAGGAAGAAAAAAAGAAAGAAAGAAAGAAAGAAAGAAAGAAAAGAAAGAAAGAAAGAAAGAAATTGGAAGAAGCCAGGTGTGGTGGTGCACGCCTTTAATCCCAGCACTTGGGAGGCAGAGGTAGGAGGATCACCATGAGTTTGAGGCCAACCTGAGACTACATAGTGAATTTCAGGTCAGTCTGAGCTACTGTGAGACCCTACCTCAGAAAAAACAAACAAAATAAAAATGGAAGAAGAAGGAGGAGGAGGAGGAAAAAGAGGTAAAAGAAGAAGGGGAAGGAGGAGAAGAGAGAGGAAGAGGAGGAGAAAGAGAAAAAGAAAAAAAGGACAAGGAGATTGAAGAGTAGCCCACTCAAGTTCTGAAGGCTACTTCTTGTCCTAGTTCTAAAATAAAGTAAAAATTCCTGAATACTTCATTTAAAATAGTAGACTTAGGGGGCTGGGGAGATAACTCAGTGAACAAAATGCTTGCCTTACAAGAAGAAGTGTTGGGCCCTGCCCGGTGTGAAGCCGAGTGGTTAGCCCAGCCAATCTTGGCCTACTCCCGGTAAGGCCTAGTCGAGCCTGAGTAGAGTTTCGTGACCTGCCCTTGACTCAGCACCTAAGCTGAAACTGCCTCCACCCAGCTGCTGCTGACGTGATGAAATACTGTTGGCCCTTATACCTTTCTCTCATCCCCTCTTCCCACCCCCTTCCTCAACCTTTCTCTCATCCCCTCTTCCCACCCCCTTCCTCAAAGTATATTGGCCCTTATACCTTTCTCTCATCCCCTCTTCCCGCCCCCTTCCTCAAAGCATATAAATATCTCCCCTGACAATAAACGGAGAGTTCCGCCTTAGACGTTTCTCCCGGCTCAATGTGGTTTTCTTTTCCCCGGTGGTTTGGGGAGGTTTATTGAGTCGTCGACACCCGCATTCTCGCTCAGGCTCAAGAGAAGCGGCTGGCCCGGTTCTCTCTCTCTTCTGCTCTACCTGCCGGTGGTGAGGGAAAAAAGCCCCGGCATTCTGGCGCCCAGACGTGGGGCGCAACAACTGCTGCCCCATGTGAGGACGTATGAGGATTCAAAACGGACTACAGACTGCCGACGTGATGAAGAAAAAATTCAAAATTAAGCTGACGAGCTAATAGGACTGCTGACGGGTGTATCCTCATAAGTTATGAGGTAATCTTCATATTTAATATTCTAACCTTTACTTCTATAATCTGTGCTTACTTCAACTTCCTTTCTCTTTCCTTCCATTTCCGGTTTGCCGCCATTTCTAAACGGGTACATTCATGGCGGACACACCACGTGGACAGACCTAGAGGAGACTTTAAATGTTTTGCCTCCTCATTTAAATAAAAACTCTGTCCCAAACTTCAACATCTCTTGTTCTTTTCTCTTTTCTCTCATTTTTGGGTTTCCGACAGACCGCTTCTGCGGTGCCGCCATTTTTGTCCTGCCCCCATTTGAATGGGGGCGCCATCTTAGAAGCGGCAGTTCATGGCGGACGCACCACGTGGACAGACCTAAAAACGAAACTCACCACGTGGATAGACCTGAAAAGGAAACTCACCACGTGGGCAAACCTAAAAAAGAGACTCACCACGTGGGTAAACCTAAAAAGAAAACTCACCACGTGGGCAAACCTAGAGGAGGCTCACCACGTGGGCAAACCTGGAGAACTCTCAAAGTGTCCTGCCCCCTCATTGGAGTGGGGGCGCCATCTTAGAAAAATTCTACAACATATTTACCTATTTTTTGGGACTTTATGCTTATGTTGTACTCATATATATTACTATTAAACAAAAAATCCTCCATGGCGCTTGGAACAAAACTTTCGTTTTAGCCACATGGATTATTAATTCAGTCCTCCTTGCCTTAATTGCCAACCTTAAAGGCTCTTCCAGGGAAAAGTTCATTTTTGCCCTTAAAAACTGTAAGAAAAAACTAAAACTGACTTTTAAAATCTCCTTTCTCCCAAGACCGCCACCCAAGCCACCACCTGGCAGCTATCTTTTCAGCTCTTTTCAGCCCCTAACTACTGCCTAAGGCAAATGTGCTCAAACCCCTGGTGGAGGACAGCTCCTCCATGTAGCTTTCTGTGAATGTAAACTATAATCAAATACAAACCGAGGTTAACTTTCCTCGCGGGCGTGGAACACAAGCCACTGGTCCACAAAACAAAACTTGCGTACTTCGAGTGGAGGGACAACAGCCAGGCTCCGGCGATATCCTAAGCTGCGGCTCCAGCCCGGGCCTAAACACTGCCCTGAGCCTCACTGGCTGCGCCTCGCCCGCACCTCCCGGCATCACTTTTGGTCACTTTTGTCAAAAAAAAAAAAAAAAAAAAAAAAAAAAGGCCAACCGAATAGCAAGGAGGCAGATGGGCAGACTCCTAACTTGCTTTAAAAATATCTTAGGAATGGGCGGGCGGTCAGCCATGAGGCCATGAGGCAAGCTGCTGCCGTCCCCGCCCCTTTTGCCTCTAGACGCTCCCTCTATGCTCTTAACTAAGTGTCCCGCGGGGCCCAAAGTATTTACTTTTAAAAATAAAAAAAAAAACAGCTGGGGACATTCATATTGCCCTGCTAGAAAAAAAAAAAAAAAAAAAAAAAAAAAAAAAAAAAAACAACCTGTTTTTCAAGTCTATATGGCTATATCCTACACACCATTGTCCCACCCTTCGCTGCCTTCCCATTAACATAAAGATAAAGAGATGGCTTAATTGTTAAACACTTGCCTGTAGAGCCTAAGGACCCTGATTCGAGGCTCAATTCTCCAGTACCCATGTAAACAGTGGCTGGAGGCCTGGCACGCCCATTCTCTCTCTCTCTGCCTGCCTAACTCAATTCATAAAACATAAGACTAAGCCCAACTAACTCAATTGGTAATACAATGTTGGCCTGAAATTAAAGTTTTCCCTGACAACTCTGCCCAATTAGAGGGACAAAATTAAAAAAATATATGTCCCCAATATATTCAATATTTTATTAATTTATAGTTTACATCTACAATTGCCTTACTAAAGACAATGTCACCTGGGACCAATTTTAAGGTGTAATAATTGTTTAAGATTCCATTGTAAAGATATACAAAGTGTACCTAACAGGAGTTCCTAAAGCTTACTGTGACTTAACTACAATAATTTTGCTCTATGTACTATATGACTAATTAATTTCTTTTTCTCTCTTCCATGGCTCTATAAAGACAGGCCAACTTCTGCCAACATGGAACTTCCCCTAGATCTATAAGCTTCAACATCATGGAAAACTGCTAACTGTCAGCCCTGGATTAACCCTAACAATACATATCTCATATATTTTCTTCCTTGATTAATCAGCCTAATGTTTTATTATTATTATTTTTAGGTCATTCCAACCCATCTGATCTCCAAGACCTCACTACTAAATGCCTTGCCATTTTACAGGTGTCTCCAAAAAAGATTCAAACTGCCTCTCCCTTCAAGATTTTGGGCTCCAGATTATTCCTTGATACTGTTTCTCCTGTCAAACCCCAACTCCATATTCAAAAATTCTATACTTTGCCTCAACTTCAAAAGGTGCTGGGGGAAATTAATTGGATGAGGCCCTAGATACCCATAACTACTGAGGAACTGTCCCCTTTATTTGACCTCTTAAAGGGTCTTACTCTTTCCTCTCAGATAACCTTGCCCCCTCGTCATAAACAAATTCTACATAAGGTACAACGGGCTATTGATGCTGCTGTCCTAAAGAGGTTTGATCCTAACTTACCTATCTCCCTCTGTGTTTTCTCTGGGGAAACATTATGCACTGCGCTGTTGGCCCAGGAAGGAGAACCCATCCAATGGATTCACCTCTCCCTTGGTGGAGTCCCCAGAGTTTACTCTATAACTAACCAGATTACAGACTACATTATGAAGGGCAGGGACACCTCTGTCCGATTGTTTGGCACGGAGCCTCATGTCATTGTCACCCCCTTTAAGGTAACAGACTTCACTTGGCTTCAGAGAAATAACAACAGGGTTACTATTGCCCTCGAGGGGTTTCTGGGTATAATTGATTGTCACTATGGTCCTTATAAATGGATGAGCTCCTTCTCTAGGTTGGAATGGAGACCCCACAGACTTTTTTTTATCTAAACCCAACAATGATTTTCTTACCGTATTCACTGATGGGGGGCGCTTGGGAGCTTCCCTAGTTGTTTACCCTCCCCTAAGGAGGGGAGAAAAGTCTATACCCATAAAGTCAATCTCCCATGAGGTCACAGGATCAGCACAATTTAAAAAACTATTTGCTGTCGTTTTGGCTTTGGACACTATTCAGAAGCCATTTAACTTATTTTCTGACAGCCTTTATGTTGTTAACCTGTTACCCAACCTAATTGAGGCCCATATTAGACTGGACTCCAATATTATAACCCCATTGATGATTCAAGCCCGCTCCCTACTTAAACAAAAAATTAACCCCATTTTCCTTCAACATCTCAGAGGCCATCAAAATTTACCAGGATTCCTCTCTAAAGAAAATGATTTGGCTGACAAACTGGCCTCTCAGCCTCAATGTAATACAGTCTCAGAAGCTACACACTTCCACTTATTAACTCATATAAATTGGAGGGGCCCTAAACATAAATATCCCCATGTGCCAATCAAAGACCTTAAAAAAATTGTCCAAACTTGCAAATCCTGTCAGCCTTTCCTCCAGGTACCTCCTCTTCAAACTACAGGAGCCAATCCTCGAGGACTATGCCCTAATCACCTTTGGCAGATTGACGTTACTCACTATTCTCCATTTGGAAAACTTAAGTATATTTTTCTCTCAGTTGATACTTTCTCCCATGCTTGCTGGGCATCAGCACATGCTGGAAAAAAAAAAAAAACTAAACATGCTATTAGCCATATGCTTCAATGCTTTGCCACCCTTGGATTGCCAGATCAAATCAAAACCGATAATGGTCCCTGCTTCATAAGCAAAACTTTTATAGATTTCCTCCAAACCTAAAAAATCTCACTTTCCACAGGCATCCCATATAACCCGCGGGGCCAAGCCATTGTGGAAAGATATCATCAAACTCTCAAATCTCAATTACAAAAACAAAAGGGGGAATCTCTACCCCCACATGACCAACTAAAAAAGGCATTATTAACCCTAAATATTTTAAATTTTTCTAAAGAAGATAGACACTTGTCCCCTTTTCAAAAACATTGGACCTCAGCTGTCACCTACAGCTCCATCTGGGTCAAATGGAGGGACCCATTAACTGGGGCCTAGAGGGGACCAGACCCCCTCCTCACAGCAGGGAGAGGATTTAGATGTGTCTTTCCTCAAGAGGAAAAAAGACCTATTTGGGTACCGGCAAGAGACTTAAAATATTTACCCCAACAAGGGGATGATAATAATCAATTCTCCAGGGAGTGTCACACCCCTGAGAACTATGCCTCTGTTTCTCCCCCAGGAACAACTGAAGGTGTGGATGCTACTAGACCTGAATGAAGCCAGAAAAGCTCCAGAAAGATTTACAAAAGAGGAGTCGAGACTCCTAAGACAACCTGCTGTAGACGAGCTTACATGGCTTTTTATCCCACCTTCTCCCTCCCCTTGGACCCCTCCTTCTTCTTGCTCTTTACCCTACCTTCTCTCTCCCCCTGAACCCCTCCTTCTTATCCTCACTCTCGGGCCCTGTGTAATTAATAAGATTACACAATTCATTCACCAACAGCTTGAGGCAATTAAACTTCATCAGGTCAAGGCACCACAGATTTGCGACTCAAAGACAATGGCTTTTCCACTTACTGGCTATCCACCTAACATCCCTCCCCCGCCCTCCATCGAACCAACGACGGGTAAGATCTCAGACAGGCTAAGACAACCTAAGTCAGGGTGTGGAGTGGTCAACGGGCTAGAGGCATAGTGCCCAGAGACGGGTAAGGTTCCCAGAGGAGAACAACCTAGGACAGGGGCTATGCCATCCACCGTTCTTACAAAAACAAAAGGGGGAGATGTTGGGCCCTGCCCGGTGTGAAGCCGAGTGGTTAGCCCAGCCAATCTTGGCCTACTCCCGGTAAGGCCTAGTCGAGCCTGAGTAGAGTTTCATGACCTGCCCTTGACTCAGCACCTAAGCTGAAACTGCCTCCACCCAGCTGCTGCTGACGTGATGAAATACTATTGGCCCTTATACCTTTCTCTCATCCCCTCTTCCCACCCCCTTCCTCAAAGTATATTGGCCCTTATACCTTTCTCTCATCCCCTCTTCCCACCCCCTTCCTCAACCTTTCTCTCATCCCCTCTTCCCACCCCCTTCCTCAAAGTATATTGGCCCTTATACCTTTCTCTCATCCCCTCTTCCCGCCCCTTCCTCAAAGCATATAAATATCTCCCCTGACAATAAACGGAGAGTTCCGCCTTAGACGTTTCTCCCGGCTCAATGTGGTTTTCTTTTTCCCGGTGGTTTGGGGAGGTTTTTTGAGTCGTCGACACCCGCCTTCTCGCTCAGGCTCAAGAGAAGCGGCTGGCCCGGTTCTCTCTCTCTTCTACTCTACCTGCCGGTGGTGGAGGGAAAAAAGCCCCGGCAAAGAAGAACCTGAGTTCTCCAGATAACAAGAAAATGCTGGGCATGGTGACATATGATTGGAATCCTAGTGCTGGGAACACAGAAACGGGTGAATCCCTAGAACCCACTGGCTAATCTAGCCTAATTGCTGAGCTCCAAGCCAATGAGAGAATTTGTCTCAAAGATTATTCCTGGATATTGACACTTGAGATTCTTCTCTGGCCACTGCATTAATGGTCACACACATGTATGCACACACATACAAACCACATACATATGAAAATTGTTGTTATAAAATTTTATTTGAAAGGAGAAAATGATCAGGGAGTCATTGTTTTTCTTTCTTTGCTTACTAAGGTGGTATTTTAATTTTGTTTTCTTCTGTTTGTTGGAGGACATGCAAATTTCTAAACAATTTAGTTACTTATTTGGTAACCTTTCTCTGGTTTAGAAAAGATTTTCCTAATTAAATGAACACATGTTTGGTAGAGTAATGTACTAAGTGCCTAGTGCCTCCTCCACAATGGATGATAGACAATGTCATCAGATTCCCATCAGCCATGAGTGTTTGCTTTGAGTACCAAGTGACTTCTTCAAGGACCAAGCTCTATACAAAGGATAAAAATGTGAATCTTGAAGATCAATATAAGTAGGCCACTCTCCACAAAGGTAAGAGTCCATTGGGAGGACAATTTATACTGATGACTGGGCTATGATATAGATGCTCCAGGCCAATTAGCTTGGAAACAATTTCTGGATCAGAATTAGAACCTGTCAAAATGTGAGGATTAAGCTATTGTAACTGACTCTGAAAAAATAAAATAAAAAGGCCAAAGGCCAGTTGCAAATAAATATACCTACTTTAAAAACTTTTCATTGACATTGCCATTGCAGACATCATCTAAGTGTACAGAGTATCAAGGCTGTGCACCATCTTTCATCTCCTTGTTACATGCTAGTACTTCTGGCTTTTAAAGTTCATGATTTACTCTGAGTCCAATGTGAGGCAGAAAGAACAGGAGCATTATGAACCTTCCCTGTCCTTGTAACTCTTCAGGGAAAATTGGGCCAAGCACCAATTGAAGGTTTATTTCCCAATACTGAAACTCACTGTAATTTCAAAGTTTGGCTTTAATTTGAAGCCACTGCATATTCCATATGAATTGTTTTCTTACTCTAGAAAGACACGGCTGGTGGATGAATTTGCACATGCTATGGAGCATCAGATCACTAAAAAATTTCCAGTAATAATATGCAGATTCATAATACGAAGAAAGAATAAGCCTGAATTCCCAAAGCAGGACAAACTCAGACAAGGGGTTGTAATTCAGAACATTCCATTTTAGGCAGCAAGACTAATTCTAGACATAGATGTAGTGGTTGAGTCACCCCCAGCCCCCACGGAGACTGACTGAGGCCTTTATGACCCACAGTGAATACCAATAATTCCACTGTGGAATGGAATCAGGTTGGGGACAGTATTGGAATACAACCTTTAAAATAATAATAAAAAGAATATTAGTGCCACTGTCACTGTTATCCATGAGAGCTTCTCTATGAACATGATGATAGACACTCAGGAGACCCAAAACTCATCAAAGCTGAAAATAAGAGACAGTTGAGAGCTCATCACTGAACAAGACATTACTATCATACATTTCACAGACCATAGAACATTAAGAGAGGAGTGGAATGAATGGAGGACCAACAGGGTGGCACTGTCTTCTGGACATGAACTAAGTGTTGCATTCATGGCTTCACAGTAGTTGTGGTGACACCCAGAAAAAATGCAAATTCTGAGCCCAGTAAGTTTGTTTTAATATAATTATTAGAAATATTTCAAGTTTAAAAAACTTTCCTTCTAAAACATCTTAAATGTAAGATATATTTACTTTATCAATATATTATCCATATATGTGTATATGTGTATGTGTATGATTTAATGAAATGTGTTACATATATAAATTAATTTTCCAATATGAAAAACTTAATAAAATTTTTCCTTCAAATATTATTTAGAGTGGCTTATGCTATTATAAAATTATACATCAATAGCAAAGTCATAGGAAGGTGAGAAAGGATAAACCATCACGAAGTTTAATGTTTCTATGATAAAACGATAGCTTTTCTTCTATGCTTCCTTGAAGTCAAAGAAAAAGACAATTATATAAACAATCTTTGTGATCTAATGGAAGAACACATAGTACTGTATCCAAAATGTTGAAAGTAATTGGTCCTATGTGCATTCCCGCTGAGAGTGAGTCTTTTGTGCTTCTTAAATGATTATTCCGAGCCACATTCTTCATACATTTCCGGTTGTCTAGCTGTGACTCTGAAGCTCAGAATATCTACTGAGTTTCAGTAGCTATTAACAATCCAAGTAGTTTCCTATACATTATCCCACTTAAAAAAATCATACAGGGGCTACAGAGACGGCTTAGCAGTTAAGGCACCTGCCTGCGAAGCCTAAGAATGCTTGTTCAAATCTCCAGGTCCCATATTTAGCCAGATGCAAAAGTGATGCAAGTGTGCAATGTCACACATGCACACAAGGGGGCGCACGCATCTGGAGTTCATTCACAGTGGCTGAAAAGGCCCTGGCACACCCATTCTCTCTCTGCCTCTTCTTCTCCCTGTCTGTCTCTCTGTCTCTGACTCTCTCAAATAAAAAAATCATAATAATACAGGATATGATATGCCTTGATCAGAGTATTTCATAAATCCTGGACAACTGTTTTGGATTTTTTAATATTGCTGTTTTTTTTATTTATTTTTGGAGAGAGACACACACAGAGAGAGAGAGAGAGACAGAGAGACAGAGAGGGAGAGGGAGACAGATAGAGATGGGCGCACCAGCAGTGTCTCAGCTGCTGTGAACAAAATCCAGATGTGTGCGCCCCCTTGTGGGCAAGTACGGTATTGTGCCCTTGCATCACTGCATCTGGCTAAATGTGGGACCTGGAGATTGGAACCGCTGGAGATTGGAACCAGCCTTCTTAGTCTTAGCAGGCAGGCGCCTTAACCACTAAGCCATTTCTCCAGCCCTAATATTGCTGTTTTGTTTCATGGTGCTGAAGATGGATGTCTGGACATGCTAGCCAAGTGACCTTCCACTCCAGCTCCTGAGAAATTCTTTCAAAATACAAATCCTAAACCCTGTTCCTTTGAAATTTATATTAGCATGTATAAAGTATTTAGGGATGAGGGTGTTGTTTCAACTGTACTTTCTTTCTGATTACAAAATCTTTCTTTCGAATATCCTGATTTTCCCAGATCTTAGTTCAGTGGTCTGAGTGAGGTTGACACAGTTCCTCACCACTGACCACTTTGTCTGGCTCTGTGATAGTGAGACTCCACAGAGTCCCATGTTGCAACTGGAAGGAAAGAAATGACTCACCATGCTAAATGTAATGTGAAGACAGCAAGTTACCCCATAGGCTCTCTATAAATAGAGCAGCAAAGAGAAATGCTGAGTGCCAATGCATAATTTGATATCATTTTCAGTGATTCTGGATTCTTCTACATCTGAAGTAATCCTGGGCTTTTGAATTTAAACTAAAATGTCAATATTGACTATTGTAAGACTCCTAACTATCAATGTCTCTTCATCAATATTTTAATATAAATTAAATAAAATTTCACTAGAAAGTTTCAAAAAAGTCAATTTAGAAAAGCCCCTAATGAAATGTTCTCATAAGGTATGGCTTAAAACATCTGCAGATGCTCCAAAAGGACATGCATCACTATTGAGCATAAATCTATGTAGAAACACACTAAGTATTAGGGGAAAGTTGGAAATACTTTTAGAACTTTAATGATGCCAGAAATGAAATCCTTTATCAGACAAAAAGTTAAATATAGACATCCATCACTTACGAACTGAGTTTTTCCCTGTGCTATTAAGCAATTTCATCATTGGGTGAACACCATATATCACTTACACAAATCTAGATGGTATAGGTGAAGGTCCTGCCATGCTTCTTGATGCAATCAAGACTTTGTAAACAAGAGGTATAGGCAGCTGCTGCCACGGTTACATAGCTCATTTTACACTAATCATTACACTTAAAAATAAAGGGGTGCATTCTAACAATGGTAAAAACTATAGCACTGTAAATACATAAACCAGTAATCTTGTCGTTTGTTGCTTTATCAGATATTGCGTATTGCACAATAATTCACTGATATAACTTTATTCATTCAGCATCACAGAAGAAAGGTTCATGTAACTCTGCCCTGCAATACATGCATGAGTGAGGAGCTGTGCTATGACTTTACCATGGCAATGTCAGTGGACACTAGGAATTTTTCTGTTGTGTGGACAATGAAGGGCTGTATGTTTGCAGGAGCTATGGATGGGTCCAATGAAGCAGCAAGAGGAAGTGGTGAAAACAAATGCTTAGTGGACCATGGCCCATGTTTGTTCACTTTCAGGTGTGTATGGTGGTTTAGGCATCCATAAAAGCCCTGAGAGGAAACTCTAGGTAAGTATAGAGTACGCCCTGACAATGAATGGCATGGACATCCAGCATTTCTTGTTCCACCTGGGCATGTTGACTTCTTCAAGAAAAGGAACTACCATCTATCTCAAAAGCTAGCTGAAGAAATGGGCTTTCTCATGGTCCACAAAGTATATTTTCTAGCTTCTCACACAGCTTGAGCTAAAGTGTGACCCATATTGGGGTCTCTACCCACCAAGTAATAACTCTCAAAAAGATTATTTCCAACCAGGAATATAAAAATTTAAAACTCCTCATATATTCATTTGTTTGTCAGATGTTATGATTTTTATTTTTTAATTTTTGTTTATTAATTTACTTATTTATGAGAGAGTGAGACAGTATGGGTGCTCCAGGGTCTCTTGTTGCAAACAAACTCCAGACACATGTGCCACTTTACATATCTGTCTTTATGTGGGTACTGGGGAGTTCAGCCCAGACTATCAGAGTTTGTAAGCAAGTGCCTTTAGCTGCAGACCCATCTCCTCAGCCCTGTTATGATTTTTCAAGACATTTCTATGATATGGTATTTTTGAGTAAAATTTAAGAGGTCTCCAAGCAAACAAGCCAATAAGCAAACACATTTTGTAATTTAGAGTTTCATTATTATTTGAAACACTTGTGAAGAAAAAGATGGATTGGATTTTAAATTCATTGTCATTTTCACAATAAGTTGAAAGGAAAGATCTGTTAAAAATTTTAAACAATTCTATATAAAATTAAATGGTTATAAAATAATCCTAGGGTTGGAGAGATGGCTTAGCAGTTATGGCATTTGCCTGCAAAGCCAAAGGATCCCAGTTTGATTCTTCAGGACCCACGTAAGCCAGATGCACAAGGGGTGCATGAATCTGGAATTTATTTGCAGTTGCTGGAGGCTCTGACATGCCCATTGTCTCTCTCTTTCTCTCACTCACTCTCTCTCTCTCTCTGCCTCCTTCTCTCTCTTAAATAAATAAATAAATAAATAAATAAATAAATAAATAAATAATTTAAAATGATTCTAGTTATTTTAATATCTAGTTGTGTGAATGAAGGTATATAAGAGTTGTTTATCAAGAATTTGAAGAGACAGTCATAAAATTACTTCATCAGGAATTCCATGTAACAAGCATAAAAAATGTTGGACAGAAGGAAGAAAAATACAGGACAGAGGGAATCGGGGTAGAGAGAAGAAGAAAGAGAGGAGGGAGACTGCGAATCAACAAAACCACTGTATTGAAAATGACATAAATAAACATAAATAAGTAAAATTTTGGAATGCCCAAAAGGAAATGTGTAGTAAAAAAGGTGAAAGGATGCTAAACTGAGGGAAGCACAAAGTAGGAGGGAGAAGAGGAAAAGGAGGACAAGAAATAGAAAAAAATGGGTTTGAAAATACCATAATTAACCCTTACCAAAATTTTTTTGAGGTAGGGTCTCCCTCTATCCCAGGCTGACCTAGGGTTCATTATGGAGTCTCAGGGTGACCTCAAAGTCACAGTGATCCTCCTGAATGGGCATCCTAAATTCTGGGATTACAGGTGAGTGCCACCATGCCCAGTCTTTATTTATTTATTTTTTAATGAAAGTTCTTAGTGCAGTCATTTCAAGAGAAAGTTCGAGTTTCTCATTCACAGCAGACTAAATAAATTTTATTTAAAAGCTTTATCCAATTCAATATTTCAAATCTCACAATATGTATAGTCTATAGTTTACATAGTTATATAATATAAAAATATGATAATAGAGACATTTTCACTAAGTATCATTTGTCAACATGCAAACCATTCCAGTTCATTTCCGCGTATCATACATAGGAAGTCTGATCTTTCTGGTGGCTAATCTCTAAAATGGGATTGAATTATCCTCATTCTCTGTTATACATATTCATATTTCTTTTCCTCCCACATTGAACACGGCAGACCTATGTAACAATAAGATGTTGGCTCCCAGAAGATCATGGGGACTCTACTGGAGCCCCTTGAGATTACTTGCCCTGGAAGAAGCCACCTTCTATGATGTAAAGACACTTAGGTTGCACTATGTGTTGGTTCAAATAGCAAGGAGCCAAGGCCGCCCCTATAACCCTCACTTCCTTGCCATATTACATATGTTTGTTATTGCTTTAAACTTTTGCCTTTAAGGAGAACTTGTCATATAGGAATAGCTAGCTGCATCATGGGACTGTGTTACTATTACAGAACTATAGTGTTATAGTAGCAGTAACTTTGCACATGGCTAAAACTGGAAATATTCACTCCCTAGTCAGTGACTCAGTTCCTCATATTGCCTCAGAGTGAGCAAAAGTATGGGTGTAGAAGAGCAACAACTCTGTCTTTTGCTTGGTGTGATCCTCTTCAGATTGCCTCCCCAATGTTAATTTAGTATACTGCAGTGGTCTATTGCATAGATTCATTACAAAGCATTATTGCTCTTACTGCTTCTGCCATTAGGAGGCCATCACCGTTCTGGACACCACTATCTTCTGCATTTTTGCATGTCTCTATATCCTCAAGGACTATAGCAAAGTGCCTAGGATAAAACAGGTGTTCAGGGCTGGAGAGATGGCTTAGTGGTTAAGGCGCCTGCCTGCTAAGCCTAAGAACCTGGTTCCAATCTCCAGGTCCCACGTTTAGCCAGATGCAAAGTGACACAAGGGTGCAATGCCGCACTTGCCCACAAGGGGGCGCATGCATCTGGATTTCGTTCACAGCAGCTGAGAGACTGTTGGCGCACCCATTCTCTGTCTTCCTCTTCTTCTCTCTCTGTCTGTCTCTCTCTGTGTCTCTCTCCAAAAATAAAAAATATAAAGAAAAAGGTGTTCAATCTCATCCTTTCATCTATACATTCAAAATATCTTTAAGTATACACATTATATATGTAAGTATTGATGCATATTAAGGGTCTTTGTCAGCTATACACAGTTTTGACTATTATATAATCTGTTAAATGGAGCATAACATAAATCCATGTGCTTTAATGGATAGGGCTCTCTGCTAGGTACCAGTGCTAACTCAATTATCAGAGTACTTTATGATTGTCCTATTTCCTCAGATGAGGAAACTGTTCAAATTTTTCCAAGCACAAACCCAAAAGAATGGAATGTGAATACCAATGTGAACAATCTGTTTGGTACCTAGTTTGGGTCTCCTACACGCTGTACCTTGAAGGTATTGGCCTTGTTTCAGAATTATTAGTGATTCAATCTTTGAAGAGAAGTGTCTTTTTCCTACTTCTGATTTTGTGAAAGTAAAACAATAGGTATATGATGAGTCTTCCAAATTGTCTGGAATGTTTCCCACTAATTAAAAATGGAACTTTGAGGCTATAACTTAAGTGCATTTCAACAATTAATCAAAAGTATGTAATTAAAGAAGAAAATGAATTAAATATCTCTGCTAAGCAATTGGCTGAGGGGGCTTAATGCTACTGTGGTTAGCGTCCATGCACACATGCATCATTTCCAGAAGAGAAATCCATGTGCAGATGGGTGTCCCACCTGTCAGTAGTGTATAGTTCATGTTTATTGCAAAGAAAAGTTTGATGAAGGGCTGTAAATATGGAAAATAAACAAAATTGCTTTGTTTTTTTGTTCAAAAGAGGTAAGCAAAGAAAAATTAATACACGAAACTTACACTGAGCACATTCTGTTCAAAAGTAAATTAATTTCAAAGTCCCTAATTCAGTTTTTAAAAGTGAAACCACTCTAGTAACTCAATTTATGTGTAACTTGCTCTTTTTTCAAGTCAATTTAAAAGATAACAACATTATATTTAAAACTCTGAAACAGGCTGTTCTTCCTAGTTGAACAGATCTCTCTGTCAGGTTACAAACAGGTATTTTTTTGTGCATTTGATAGAAATAGGTCTACAAATAAGTTCATAAACTTACAAATTGTGTACACACAAGGTTAACTGGATTACTGACCATCCCAAATGCTTCACAGTCACAAAGGCACAAAATAGTCTTTAAAAAGATTTTACATGATTTAAAATTCTCAACTTATTTTCTTTCTTTACCTTTTAGTCTTACTGAATGACTTGTTTGACAGTTTTCATTATGGTTTTCAGAAAAAGATAAACCCTTGCTAGGAGTGGTAGCATAAGCTTTTAACTTTTAAACTTGGGAGGCAGAGGTAGGAGGATTGCTGTGGGTTCAAGGCCACCCTAAGACCACATAGTGAATTCTAGGTCAGCCTGGGCTAGAGTGAAATCCTACCTCGAAAAAAAATAATAATAAAAGTAAAAGATAATCCCCACCAATCAATGTGTGGTCTACAATATCACTGTAGCAAATTCTGTTTTCAATGAATCATTGGTTGTCCTTCCCTTTCCATGGATGCATGCCTCCTGAACAATTCCTGCAGACCGAGTAGAATTTCCTAACCAGCATAGTTAAACTTCATTGTTAAGTTGACAGGATTTCTAAATCCTAAATTACTTGGGATACTAACCTCTGATTGTGTCTGTCAGGGTTGCCACAGAGATTAAACTGAGATGAAAAGACCCTCCTAAATGTGGGGAGCAACATTTCCTGGCAGAGTCCCCAGACTCAATGGAAAAGAAAACATTAGGCTGAGGAGATAGCTCTGTTAGGAAGGCATTGGTCTGACAAGCATTGAGAACCTGAATTCCAGCCTTAGAATGCATATAAACAGCCTGGACATGGCAGTGTGCTCTACTAATCCCAGTGCTGAAGAGGTGGAGACAGGCAGATCCCACGGCCTCAATGGCTGTTCAGTCTAGCCTATGTGGCTAAGTTCCATGCTGGAGAAAGACCCTGTCTCAGAAATAGGTGTTCAGTGCCTGAAAAAGCACTCTGGGGTTGTCCCATGATCTCTATATGCATGAGCACATATTAAATTGATTTTCTTTGGGTATTATGCCACAATGATGAGAAAAGTAACTATTACAGAAAACAGGTTCTGAAGAATGGGGCTGTTGCAGTGTTAAGTCTGAACGTGTGGCTCACAAGCCTTTTGAAGTGGTTCCTGGGAGCACTGCAGAAGAGGTTTGGGAGGTCAGAGAAGCCCTGAATTGCTATCAGCAGCCAGTGTGGTAGAAACGCCAAGAAGCACAAGTGGAAGAGGGAAAGGGACAGAGGCTGCTGGTGTTTCTGTTTCATCCTGCTCATGTCCAAAGGAGCTGGATATATCTAGAAATGCATAATTTGGAGTTTTTAAAAATATATTTTATTTATTTATTTATTTGAGACAGATAAAGAGGCAGAGAGAGAGAGAGAGAGAGAGAGAGAGAGGGAGAGAATGCACACGCCAGGGCCTCTAGCCACTGCAAACAAACTCCAGATGCATTCACCTCCTTGTGTATCTGGCTAATGTGAGACCTGGAGAGTCGAACCGGGATCCATTGGCTTTGCAGTAAATGCCTTAACTGCTAAACCATCTCTCCAGCCCATAATTTGTAGTTTTGATAATACAAGGGCTCACAGGTCAGAGGCTGCCTGAGTCACAGAAGAGACAACACTTAAACACTTTTGAACAATCTTGAAACTGTTAAGACTTTGAACTTTTAGAGATTGACTAAATGCGTTTAACATTATGAGATAAACATGAGACTTTAGGGACCAGGAGTGGGAAGATATGATTTAAAAGTGATGTATTTAGAAGTTAAGTTGAAGAGGTGGACTTGTGCTGTTTAATCTGGTCGTCATCTTGACAAGATTTAGAATCACCAGGGAAACAAACCTGGGGCATGTCTGTGAGGAATTTTTCCAGAGGTTTAGCTGATGTGGTAAGGAGAATCTTAAATGTGAAAGGCACCATTCTCTAGGTTTATGTCCCAGAATGAAGAAAAAGGAGAAAGTCTGGGTGTGGCGGTGCACACCTTTAATCATAGCATTTAAAGTAGAGGTAGGAGGCTCACTATCTGTCATAGACCACATAGTGAATTCCAGGTCAGCCTGGACTACAGTAAGACCCTATCTTAGGGATGGGGGGAGGGAGGAGAAAATGAATGGAGCACCACATTTCATCTCTGTGCTCCCTGACTGAAGACACCATATCCAGCCACTTCGTGCCCTAGACACCATGCTTTTCCTGCTTTGATAGGCTACATCTTCAAACCTTAGGCTAAAATAAACATTTCCTTATTAAATTACTTTTGCACCAGGCGTTTTTATCACAACAGTGAAAAGAAGAAATACACTATCTCACTGTCAGGCTCCACCTCTTGACTTACTCTGGCCAATGGAATGTGAGCACATGTGACATTGACCATGCTTGGGCAGAAGTTTGACTTAGTCTTTCTTTTTCCTACTCCTCAGAAATGTCTCTTGCAAATAGTGACCACTCCTTGAACCTGAGTTCTAGAAAGAAAAGACTCACCAAAATTCAACACTTCACATATTTGGTTACTGTTGGTGGCATAAACTAGAAACTAAGATCCTAGGACTGAAAGTCCCTGAAACTAGCTGATCATCTTTTAATAAGACTGTTGTAAAATGCAAATGATTTAACATTTTTAAAAGAGAAACCATCTTATAGTGACTGCCTACTTACCTATTTAATACAGACAATAGTTATGCATCCCCATTTTACAGATAAGGAAATGAGAGTCATGCAAATTAAATTGTCCACTCCACATCACAAAGCAAACCAGTAGTACAGATAAAATTCATGCTCAGTTATAGAAGTACTGTCTCGAGATTTCTGCTTTTAAAGAGAAATCAAGTTCTGGCCGGATGTAGTGGCACACGCCTTTAATCCCAGCACTTGGGAGGCAGAGGAATGAGGATCGCCATGAGTTCGAGGCCACCTTGAGACTGCATAGTTAATTCCAGGTCAGCCTGGGCCAGCGTGAGACCCTACCTCGAAAACAACAACAACAGCAACAACAACAACAACAACAAAAAAAAAAACAGAAAAATCAAGTTCTGGGCTGGAGAGATGGCTCAGCTGTTAAGGCACTTGTTAAGGACCCAGGTTCAATTCCCCAGGACCCACATAAACCAGATGAACAAGGTGGCCCATGCATCTGGAGATTATTTGCAGTGGCTTGAGGCCGTGGTGTCCCCATTCTCTCTCTCTCTCTTTCTCTCTCTACCTATCTCTATCTACCCCCTCTCTCAAATAAATAAATGCAAATTGAATTAAAAATATCAACTCCTATATCATTACCTTCACATGGGAGGAAAAGATGATGACATCAAACTAAGAGAGACAATTGAAAGGTGGAGGGGATTAGATGGAGGTTAGATTTGAAGAGGGAGAATGAGGATAGCAAAAGAAATTATCATGGTTTATTGTCTATAATTACAAAAGCTGTCATATAAAGTTAAAAAAGCATTAAAACAGGAGAACAAATTAAAACTTATACAAGTTTATTATTTTAAAAACATACTATGTTCTGAATTGTAATTTTAAAACAAAATACCTTTTACTTTAAGCATAATTGTCATATTCATTTAAATTCTTAAATATTAAGCTCATGTTTCTGTTAAACAGTGGTAAAGTAAATTATCTCCATTAGTGGGGAAGACTTAGTGAAGGCAACCAACCAAGAAAACACAATTTTCAATATAGTGGATACTATCAGCCTTAAGTTTTTTTTTTTTTTTTTTTTTTTTTAAGGAATGAAATGAAAAAAAACAACGTAGCTCTGGAATAATGAATTAAATAGATTCATATTAAATTTTGACTTTCTGCTACAGTGCAAAAAAAGTGACATGAGGATTCTGAAATTGTGAACACATCTGGGCTTTGCTTTTTTAAACACAGCATCTTACTCCATTGCAGGTACTGGATGATTTTCCATCTTTTATTGTTTCACCTGGATTCAGTCTGTTTGTAGGTCAGAGAACTGGAGAGGTTTTTTTTTTTTTTTTTTTCCTGTAAAACTACCTTTTGTGATTGCCAATTCCCTGGTTATTCAGAAAGCTGATGGATTTGTTTGCCAGGGATTTTGATGCTGGTACATAAGACCCTCTCAGTTCCCCTAAGAAATCCTTGGCTCATCCTTGGCTCTGTTTTCATTTGCATAAAGCAGGAATCAGCAGTATGAGTGACAGAAGGGAGGTGAGAGATACAGGCTGCAGGATAGGAAGATACCCTTTCGTTTTATGACAGTAAGTCAGAGGGATGTACTAACACCAACTAGATGGCTTTTGCTGGAGATCACAAGGAAATTGCGGCATTTTATCATCAAAGAGATACCTCCAGATTGCAAAAATTTTACACAAAAAGAAGAAAAAGTTTAGAAAACTTGGGAGGTTTGGAGCAAGTCCCAGTGTATTTCTCAGATTAACATTAAATAGGTAAAGAAAGCTTAAATTTACCAGTGTTGCAGTCATACTTTACAAAGCTATCTTAAGGTCTGCATTATGCATTTATTATGGGATATTTGACAAATTCTACCACTCGAATCCTGTGAATCATTTTGTTTTTATAACCATTTTTCCATGTGCCTGTGTGGCATGTGTATCTGTATCTTCATATGCGGCATGCATATATGTATGAGTGTGAACATTGCATATGTGTGTGCATGCACTTGGAGGCCAGAGGTTCATATTGGGTGCCTTCCTCCACTCCTGTCTACCTTAGCTGTTGAGACAGGGTCTCTCACTGCCCCTGCAGCTCACAGATCTGGTGTGACAAGCAAGGGAGCAAGCTCTAGAGATCCTCCTGTCTGTCTCCCCCATGCTGGGATTACATCTGTGGACCACCATGCCTGGCATTTATGTGGATGTTGAAGATTCAACTCAGGGGTTAATCCTTACATAGAAAGCACTTTACCCACAGAACCATCTCTTACTCACCCCCTTTAAAAATCTTTTTAATTGAAGAAGAACATATATGCAGACATGGAATCATGCAGTCTAGTGTTCAGCTAGATCCATTTTCATACACAAACACAGACATCTATGAAATCACACAAATGCAAGAAATGGAAAATGCTATTATCCAGAGTCTACATTTTCCTCTTCCTAAATATCTATAATTGTAAAGGCATAATTCAACATTATGCCCATGTTTAAGTGATAGGTAAAATGTCTTCCCATAGACCCTTGCTTAGAGACATAACAATTGCACCAGCCATTACTGATACAGATTAGGACAAAGATCATTTATTCTTGGCAGGTAACTAGGTAAGGAATGGCCCATGGAAACATGGGTACCACCTTGCCTGCTCTGACAAGAATAGAACCCATGTCTGATCCAGTCTCATCCAAGATGTCTATAAGCAATAATTCCTTAGCAACAGCTACCTGCTTCTCTCTCAATATTTCCATGGCTTAGCATACCAGTGGGCTGGCCCATCCTGAGTCCACCAACCAATCAGGTTCCTCTCTTGCACACCTGCATCTGGGGATGAGGTTTATGCTAATTGGATGTGTGGGCCACTCACGTGTGAGCTTTCTTGGCATTTCTTGGCTCCTCTGGTCTCTTTAGGTCCCCTGACCCCTCTCTTTCTGCCACTATAAGAGGGGTTTCTTCTCAGTCTCCCCTTCCCAGTCAGGGTGTAAATGGAGAGAATTTCGTTAGGCCTAGGCACCTTCCTACTTTATTTGGTGCAGTTTTCTGCTTTGCTTTCTCTCTCTCTCTCTCTCTCTCTCTCTCTCTCTCTCTCTCTGTATGTGTGTGTGTGTGTGTGTGTGTCTGTCTGTCTGTCCCAAAGGATTCTTCCATGAAGATATGAGGGAGATTTTCTCCATCTCCCCTCCCCCTCTCCAGACAGGCCTGGGCTTTCCTGTTTTCCTTCCCCCAATAATTCTCCCTAAAATAAATCTCATAATTCATAATTCACCCTTCATCCAGCCTACAGTTTCCATTCTTTTATAACTTGGACATGGACTCAAAGTTGAGGTTCATGGGCCTGGATGTCTCCTGCATCTTTTTGGACATCTATGTAATCCCTCCCAGGACTCCAACCCTTGTTACTTTTCGCTGTAACTTTTCAGAAAGGATTTCACATGGTGTGTTTTTATTTGTTCAATATTGAGAAAAAATTCTATATGACATACTTTTTGTAACGCAACTGTCCCAAGTACATTTTGTGAGCTTACTTTATTGATTCTTGATATGACTAAGCTAGTTTTTTACTTTCTGCTGTTTTAGGAAATATACTCACAGAGAAATTTAAAATTGTATACTATTATATATCTTCCATTCTGAAATAGAGCTCTGTTGGGGTCCCTCCTAGGGCCAGTGCAGGAGGGGTTGCAGGGTCTCGGCCAGGCAGGGGGTAAAAGGTACAGAGTTAAGACACAGACACCAGGAGTCTGGTAAACCAGGCAGGGGACTTTCCTTATGGGCGGAAATGACTTCCTCCATGGAGGAGCCTTTAAGGCTGGCAATAAAGGCAAAGGAAGATAGGAAAGAATGGGGTGGGGTGTGTGTCCATCGTGAACCTCACATTTCTTTGCGAGAAAGAGAACCTGGGACTAAATGGAAATGTCCCAGATGTTCTCTGGAGTAATCCATGGGGCTAAGACAATAGTTTGGTCCCAAAACCCATGGAGGTCCTTTTGTTTCACTTTTAAGTTACCTTGCAGGAGAGCTCCTTTATAAGGTGAAGTATTACTTATATCAGAAAGTATAATCAGGAATTTATAGATCATGTAAATAAACTATGGTCCATAGAATGAATATGTTTCCTACCTGTTTTTAAAATAAAGTTTTATTGGAACACAGTTGTGCCAATTTGTTCTTTTAATCTATGTCTGTTTTTGTTTAAATAGTTAAAATGGCAGATGTGAAGAATTGTGATACATATCACCTGACCTACACAGCCCCAAATACTCTCATGTTCTTTACAGAAAAAAGTGTGGACAACTCCATTCATATCAACAAGGGCTATTATTATTATTTGCATCTCACCACACAGTTTGAGATAAGGTTTATTTATCATTTAATGATCTGAGATGAATGAAAAGAATGTCATCCTTTATCATGACAAAGTGGATTTCCCACCAGGGCAGATTCTTGATCTGGAGCTTGGAGAAATATATGCCAACATTCAAATGCTTACTTTTCATTCCAAAAGCGAGTAATATGAATGACTAAATGCAAGACAGTAGAGAAGTATAATCTGTTGTAAACTAGGTACAGCAATTCCACATCCTCAAATAACACCTGCTTTTCAAAACAGAACAATAAGATACAACTTTACTCAACTAGTCAAACACAGAATTACACCATGAAAAACTTCAAAAAAAGAAAAATAGCTGGGTATTGACTCATGCCTGTAATACCAGTACTTGTGAGGATGAAGCAGGAGGAGTGTATGAGTTAGGAACTAACCTGAACTATAGTGTGAGATTTTGCTTCAAAACAACAAATAACAGCAGAAATAACAAAACAGGAAGATAGAACAAAAGAAAGATAAAATGTACACTTAAAATAACAATGTTTTAAGCATCTATCACTTTATTGGAAACATAATTATTAAAAAGATAGTGGGGGGCTGGAGAGATGACTTAGCGGTTAAGGCACCTGCCTCCTAAGCCTAAGAACGCTGGTTCCAATCTCCAGCGGTTCAAATTTCCAGGTCCCACATTTAGCCAGATGCAAAGTGACACAAGGGTGCAATGCGCACTTGCCCACAAGAGCATGCATCTGGATTTCGTTCACAGCAGCTGAGAGACTGTTGGCGCACCCATTCTCTGTCTTCCTCTTCTTCTCTCTCTGTCTGTCTCTCTCTGTGTCTCTCTCCAAAAATAAAAAATATAAAGAAAAAGGTGTTCAATCTCATCCTTTCATCTATACATTCAAAATATCTTTAAGTATACACATTATATATGTAGTATTGATGCATATTAAGGGTCTTTGTCAGCTATACACAGTTTTGACTATTATATAATCTGTTAAATGGAGCATAACATAAATCCATGTGCTTTAATGGATAGGGCTCTCTGCTAGGTACCAGTGCTAACTCAATTATCAGAGTACTTTATGATTGTCCTATTTCCTCAGATGAGGAAACTGTTCAAATTTTTCCAAGCACAAACCCAAAAGAATGGAATGTGAATACCAATGTGAACAATCTGTTTGGTACCTAGTTTGGGTCTCCTACACGCTGTACCTTGAAGGTATTGGCCTTGTTTCAGAATTATTAGTGATTCAATCTTTGAAGAGAAGTGTCTTTTTCCTACTTCTGATTTTGTGAAAGTAAAACAATAGGTATATGATGAGTCTTCCAAATTGTCTGGAATGTTTCCCACTAATTAAAAATGGAACTTTGAGGCTATAACTTAAGTGCATTTCAACAATTAATCAAAAGTATGTAATTAAAGAAGAAAATGAATTAAATATCTCTGCTAAGCAATTGGCTGAGGGCTTAATGCTACTGTGGTTAGCGTCCATGCACACATGCATCATTTCCAGAAGAAAATCCATGTGCAGATGGGTGTCCCACCTGTCAGTAGTGTATAGTTCATGTTTATTGCAAAGAAAAGTTTGATGAAGGGCTGTAAATATGGAAAATAAACAAAATTGCTTTGTTTTTTTGTTCAAAAGAGGTAAGCAAAGAAAAATTAATACACGAAACTTACACTGAGCACATTCTGTTCAAAAGTAAATTAATTTCAAAGTCCCTAATTCAGTTTTTAAAAGTGAAACCACTCTAGTAACTCAATTTATGTGTAACTTGCTCTTTTTTCAAGTCAATTTAAAAGATAACAACATTATATTTAAAACTCTGAAACAGGCTGTTCTTCCTAGTTGAACAGATCTCTCTGTCAGGTTACAAACAGGTATTTTTTTGTGCATTTGATAGAAATAGGTCTACAAATAAGTTCATAAACTTACAAATTGTGTACACACAAGGTTAACTGGATTACTGACCATCCCAAATGCTTCACAGTCACAAAGGCACAAAATAGTCTTTAAAAAGATTTTACATGATTTAAAATTCTCAACTTATTTTCTTTCTTTACCTTTTAGTCTTACTGAATGACTTGTTTGACAGTTTTCATTATGGTTTTCAGAAAAAGATAAACCCTTGCTAGGAGTGGTAGCATAAGCTTTTAACTTTTAAACTTGGGAGGCAGAGGTAGGAGGATTGCTGTGGGTTCAAGGCCACCCTAAGACCACATAGTGAATTCTAGGTCAGCCTGGGCTAGAGTGAAATCCTACCTCGAAAAAAAATAATAATAAAAGTAAAAGATAATCCCCACCAATCAATGTGTGGTCTACAATATCACTGTAGCAAATTCTGTTTTCAATGAATCATTGGTTGTCCTTCCCTTTCCATGGATGCATGCCTCCTGAACAATTCCTGCAGACCGAGTAGAATTTCCTAACCAGCATAGTTAAACTTCATTGTTAAGTTGACAGGATTTCTAAATCCTAAATTACTTGGGATACTAACCTCTGATTGTGTCTGTCAGGGGTTGCCACAGAGATTAAACTGAGATGAAAAGACCCTCCCTAAATGTGGGGAGCAACATTTCCTGGCAGAGTCCCCAGACTCAATGGAAAAGAAAACATTAGGCTGAGGAGATAGCTCTGTTAGGAAGGCATTGGTCTGACAAGCATTGAGAACCTGAATTCCAGCCTTAGAATGCATATAAACAGCCTGGACATGGCAGTGTGCTCTACTAATCCCAGTGCTGAAGAGGTGGAGACAGGCAGATCCCACGGCCTCAATGGCTGTTCAGTCTAGCCTATGTGGCTAAGTTCCATGCTGGAGAAAGACCCTGTCTCAGAAATAGGTGTTCAGTGCCTGAAAAAGCACTCTGGGGTTGTCCCATGATCTCTATATGCATGAGCACATATTAAATTGATTTTCTTTGGGTATTATGCCACAATGATGAGAAAAGTAACTATTACAGAAAACAGGTTCTGAAGAATGGGGCTGTTGCAGTGTTAAGTCTGAACGTGTGGCTCACAAGCCTTTTGAAGTGGTTCCTGGGAGCACTGCAGAAGAGGTTTGGGAGGTCAGAGAAGCCCTGAATTGCTATCAGCAGCCAGTGTGGTAGAAACGCCAAGAAGCACAAGTGGAAGAGGGAAAGGGACAGAGGCTGCTGGTGTTTCTGTTTCATCCTGCTCATGTCCAAAGGAGCTGGATATATCTAGAAATGCATAATTTGGAGTTTTTAAAAATATATTTTATTTATTTATTTATTTGAGACAGATAAAGAGGCAGAGAGAGAGAGAGAGAGAGAGAGAGAGAGAGGGAGAGAATGCACACGCCAGGGCCTCTAGCCACTGCAAACAAACTCCAGATGCATTCACCTCCTTGTGTATCTGGCTAATGTGAGACCTGGAGAGTCGAACCGGGATCCATTGGCTTTGCAGTAAATGCCTTAACTGCTAAACCATCTCTCCAGCCCATAATTTGTAGTTTTGATAATACAAGGGCTCACAGGTCAGAGGCTGCCTGAGTCACAGAAGAGACAACACTTAAACACTTTTGAACAATCTTGAAACTGTTAAGACTTTGAACTTTTAGAGATTGACTAAATGCGTTTAACATTATGAGATAAACATGAGACTTTAGGGACCAGGAGTGGGAAGATATGATTTAAAAGTGATGTATTTAGAAGTTAAGTTGAAGAGGTGGACTTGTGCTGTTTAATCTTGGTCGTCATCTTGACAAGATTTAGAATCACCAGGGAAACAAACCTGGGGCATGTCTGTGAGGAATTTTTCCAGAGGTTTAGCTGATGTGGTAAGGAGAATCTTAAATGTGAAAGGCACCATTCTCTAGGTTTATGTCCCAGAATGAAGAAAAAGGAGAAAGTCTGGGTGTGGCGGTGCACACCTTTAATCATAGCATTTAAAGTAGAGGTAGGAGGCTCACTATCTGTCATAGACCACATAGTGAATTCCAGGTCAGCCTGGACTACAGTAAGACCCTATCTTAGGGATGGGGGGAGGGAGGAGAAAATGAATGGAGCACCACATTTCATCTCTGTGCTCCTGACTGAAGACACCATATCCAGCCACTTCGTGCCCTAGACACCATGCTTTTCCTGCTTTGATAGGCTACATCTTCAAACCTTAGGCTAAAATAAACATTTCCTTATTAAATTACTTTTGCACCAGGCGTTTTTATCACAACAGTGAAAAGAAGAAATACACTATCTCACTGTCAGGCTCCACCTCTTGACTTACTCTGGCCAATGGAATGTGAGCACATGTGACATTGACCATGCTTGGGCAGAAGTTTGACTTAGTCTTTCTTTTTCCTACTCCTCAGAAATGTCTCTTGCAAATAGTGACCACTCCTTGAACCTGAGTTCTAGAAAGAAAAGACTCACCAAAATTCAACACTTCACATATTTGGTTACTGTTGGTGGCATAAACTAGAAACTAAGATCCTAGGACTGAAAGTCCCTGAAACTAGCTGATCATCTTTTAATAAGACTGTTGTAAAATGCAAATGATTTAACATTTTTAAAAGAGAAACCATCTTATAGTGACTGCCTACTTACCTATTTAATACAGACAATAGTTATGCATCCCCATTTTACAGATAAGGAAATGAGAGTCATGCAAATTAAATTGTCCACTCCACATCACAAAGCAAACCAGTAGTACAGATAAAATTCATGCTCAGTTATAGAAGTACTGTCTCGAGATTTCTGCTTTTAAAGAAATCAAGTTCTGGCCGGATGTAGTGGCACACGCCTTTAATCCCAGCACTTGGGAGGCAGAGGAATGAGGATCGCCATGAGTTCGAGGCCACCTTGAGACTGCATAGTTAATTCCAGGTCAGCCTGGGCCAGCGTGAGACCCTACCTCGAAAAACAACAACAACAGCAACAACAACAACAACAACAAAAAAAAAAAAACAGAAAAATCAAGTTCTGGGCTGGAGAGATGGCTCAGCTGTTAAGGCACTTGTTAAGGACCCAGGTTCAATTCCCCAGGACCCACATAAACCAGATGAACAAGGTGGCCCATGCATCTGGAGATTATTTGCAGTGGCTTGAGGCCGTGGTGTCCCCATTCTCTCTCTCTCTCTTTCTCTCTCTACCTATCTCTATCTACCCCCTCTCTCAAATAAATAAATGCAAATTGAATTAAAAATATCAACTCCTATATCATTACCTTCGCCGTGGGAGGAAAAGATGATGACATCAAACTAAGAGAGACAATTGAAAGGTGGAGGGGATTAGATGGAGGTTAGATTTGAAGAGGGAGAATGAGGATAGCAAAAGAAATTATCATGGTTTATTGTCTATAATTACAAAAGCTGTCATATAAAGTTAAAAAAGCATTAAAACAGGAGAACAAATTAAAACTTATACAAGTTTATTATTTTAAAAACATACTATGTTCTGAATTGTAATTTTAAAACAAAATACCTTTTACTTTAAGCATAATTGTCATATTCATTTAAATTCTTAAATATTAAGCTCATGTTTCTGTTAAACAGTGGTAAAGTAAATTATCTCCATTAGTGGGGAAGACTTAGTGAAGGCAACCAACCAAGAAAACACAATTTTCAATATAGTGGATACTATCAGCCTTAAGTTTTTTTTTTTTTTTTTTTAAGGAATGAAATGAAAAAAAAACAACGTAGCTCTGGAATAATGAATTAAATAGATTCATATTAAATTTTGACTTTCTGCTACAGTGCAAAAAAAGTGACATGAGGATTCTGAAATTGTGAACACATCTGGGCTTTGCTTTTTTAAACACAGCATCTTACTCCATTGCAGGTACTGGATGATTTTCCATCTTTTATTGTTTCACCTGGATTCAGTCTGTTTGTAGGTCAGAGAACTGGAGAGGTTTTTTTTTTTTTTTTTTTTCCTGTAAAACTACCTTTTGTGATTGCCAATTCCCTGGTTATTCAGAAAGCTGATGGATTTGTTTGCCAGGGATTTTGATGCTGGTACATAAGACCCTCTCAGTTCCCCTAAGAAATCCTTGGCTCATCCTTGGCTCTGTTTTCATTTGCATAAAGCAGGAATCAGCAGTATGAGTGACAGAAGGGGTGAGAGATACAGGCTGCAGGATAGGAAGATACCCTTTCGTTTTATGACAGTAAGTCAGAGGGATGTACTAACACCAACTAGATGGCTTTTGCTGGAGATCACAAGGAAATTGCGGCATTTTATCATCAAAGAGATACCTCCAGATTGCAAAAATTTTACACAAAAAGAAGAAAAAGTTTAGAAAACTTGGGAGGTTTGGAGCAAGTCCCAGTGTATTTCTCAGATTAACATTAAATAGGTAAAGAAAGCTTAAATTTACCAGTGTTGCAGTCATACTTTACAAAGCTATCTTAAGGTCTGCATTATGCATTTATTATGGGATATTTGACAAATTCTACCACTCGAATCCTGTGAATCATTTTGTTTTTATAACCATTTTTTCCATGTGCCTGTGTGGCATGTGTATCTGTATCTTCATATCACGGCATGCATATATGTATGAGTGTGAACATTGCATATGTGTGTGCATGCACTTGGAGGCCAGAGGTTCATATTGGGTGCCTTCCTCCACTCCTGTCTACCTTAGCTGTTGAGACAGGGTCTCTCACTGCCCCTGCAGCTCACAGATCTGGTGTGACAAGCAAGGGAGCAAGCTCTAGAGATCCTCCTGTCTGTCTCCCCCATGCTGGGATTACATCTGTGGACCACCATGCCTGGCATTTATGTGGATGTTGAAGATTCAACTCAGGGGTTAATCCTTACATAGAAAGCACTTTACCCACAGAACCATCTCTTACTCACCCCCTTTAAAAATCTTTTTAATTGAAGAAGAACATATATGCAGACATGGAATCATGCAGTCTAGTGTTCAGCTAGATCCATTTTCATACACAAACACAGACATCTATGAAATCACACAAATGCAAGAAATGGAAAATGCTATTATCCAGAGTCTACATTTTCCTCTTCCTAAATATCTATAATTGTAAAGGCATAATTCAACATTATGCCCATGTTTAAGTGATAGGTAAAATGTCTTCCCATAGACCCTTGCTTAGAGACATAACAATTGCACCAGCCATTACTGATACAGATTAGGACAAAGATCATTTATTCTTGGCAGGTAACTAGGTAAGGAATGGCCCATGGAAACATGGGTACCACCTTGCCTGCTCTGACAAGAATAGAACCCATGTCTGATCAGTCTCATCCAAGATGTCTATAAGCAATAATTCCTTAGCAACAGCTACCTGCTTCTCTCTCAATATTTCCATGGCTTAGCATACCAGTGGGCTGGCCCATCCTGAGTCCACCAACCAATCAGGTTCCTCTCTTGCACACCTGCATCTGGGGATGAGGTTTATGCTAATTGGATGTGTGGGCCACTCACGTGTGAGCTTTCTTGGCATTTCTTGGCTCCTCTGGTCTCTTTAGGTCCCCTGACCCCTCTCTTTCTGCCACTATAAGAGGGGTTTCTTCTCAGTCTCCCCTTCCCAGTCAGGGTGTAAATGGAGAGAATTTCGTTAGGCCTAGGCACCTTCCTACTTTATTTGGTGCAGTTTTCTGCTTTGCTTTCTCTCTCTCTCTCTCTCTCTCTCTCTCTCTCTCTCTCTCTCTCTGTATGTGTGTGTGTGTGTGTGTGTCTGTCTGTCTGTCCCAAAGGATTCTTCCATGAAGATATGAGGGAGATTTTCTCCATCTCCCCTCCCCCCTCTCCAGACAGGCCTGGGCTTTCCTGTTTTCCTTCCCCAATAATTCTCCCTAAATAAATCTCATAATTCATAATTCACCCTTCATCCAGCCTACAGTTTCCATTCTTTTATAACTTGGACATGGACTCAAAGTTGAGGTTCATGGGCCTGGATGTCTCCTGCATCTTTTTGGACATCTATGTAATCCCTCCCAGGACTCCAACCCTTGTTACTTTTTAAACAACTTTTCAGAAAGGATTTCACATGGTGTGTTTTTATTTGTTCAATATTGAGAAAAAATTCTATATGACATACTTTTTGTAACGCAACTGTCCCAAGTACATTTTGTGAGCTTACTTTATTGATTCTTGATATGACTAAGCTAGTTTTTTACTTTCTGCTGTTTTAGGAAATATACTCACAGAGAAATTTAAAATTGTATACTATTATATATCTTCCATTCTGAAATAGAGCTCTGTTGGGGTCCCTCCTAGGGCCAGTGCAGGAGGGGTTGCAGGGTCTCGGCCAGGCAGGGGGTAAAAGGTACAGAGTTAAGACACAGACACCAGGAGTCTGGTGAAACCAGGCAGGGGACTTTCCTTATGGGCGGAAATGACTTCCTCCATGGAGGAGCCTTTAAGGCTGGCAATAAAGGCAAGGAAGATAGGAAAGAATGGGGTGGGGTGTGTGTCCATCGTGAACCTCACATTTCTTTGCGAGAAAGAGAACCTGGGACTAAATGGAAATGTCCCAGATGTTCTCTGGAGTAATCCATGGGGCTAAGACAATAGTTTGGTCCCAAAACCCATGGAGGTCCTTTTGTTTCACTTTTAAGTTACCTTGCAGGAGAGCTCCTTTATAAGGTGAAGTATTACTTATATCAGAAAGTATAATCAGGAATTTATAGATCATGTAAATAAACTATGGTCCATAGAATGAATATGTTTCCTACCTGTTTTTAAAATAAAGTTTTATTGGAACACAGTTGTGCCAATTTGTTCTTTTAATCTATGTCTGTTTTTGTTTAAATAGTTAAAATGGCAGATGTGAAGAATTGTGATACATATCACCTGACCTACACAGCCCCAAATACTCTCATGTTCTTTACAGAAAAAGTGTGGACAACTCCATTCATATCAACAAGGGCTATTATTATTATTTGCATCTCACCACACAGTTTGAGATAAGGTTTATTTATCATTTAATGATCTGAGATGAATGAAAAGAATGTCATCCTTTATCATGACAAAGTGGATTTCCCACCAGGGCAGATTCTTGATCTGGAGCTTGGAGAAATATATGCCAACATTCAAATGCTTACTTTTCATTCCAAAAGCGAGTAATATGAATGACTAAATGCAAGACAGTAGAGAAGTATAATCTGTTGTAAACTAGGTACAGCAATTCCACATCCTCAAATAACACCTGCTTTTCAAAACAGAACAATAAGATACAACTTTACTCAACTAGTCAAACACAGAATTACACCATGAAAAACTTCAAAAAAAGAAAAATAGCTGGGTATTGACTCATGCCTGTAATACCAGTACTTGTGAGGATGAAGCAGGAGGAGTGTATGAGTTAGGAACTAACCTGAACTATAGTGTGAGATTTTGCTTCAAAACAACAAATAACAGCAGAAATAACAAAACAGGAAGATAGAACAAAAGAAAGATAAAATGTACACTTAAAATAACAATGTTTTAAGCATCTATCACTTTATTGGAAACATAATTATTAAAAAGATAGTGGGGGGCTGGAGAGATGACTTAGCGGTTAAGGCACCTGCCTCCTAAGCCTAAGAACGCTGGTTCCAATCTCCAGCGGTTCAAATTTCCAGGTCCCACATTTAGCCAGATGCAAAAGGGGCGCAATGCTGCACTGGACCACAAGGGGCGCACGCATCTGGATTTCGTTCGCAGCAGCTGAGAGGCTGCTGGCGCATGCCCATCTCTATCTATCTTCCTCTCCCTCTCTCTCTCCCTCTCTCTCTGTCTCTCTCTGTGTCTCCCCCCCCCAAAAAAAAAGATAGTGGGACAGATTTTATGTCCATTGCTTGTTTAGTTTTCCCAAAATAAAATATATATTCAATAAGTAGTAGATGATCTTTAAAATATTAAAATAAAAGTTTTAATATTTTAATTAAAGAATTACCATGCCAGGATAAATGTTTCCTCAATATTTAAAAAACCCTTCTTTAAAACTTTTCATCAAGAAAAATAATTTTTTACAGGAGTTGACGCTTTCTGCTTTAAGTATTAGGATATTAGGGCAATTTAATTTCCATGAGGTCACTTTTAGAAAGTAATGTCTCCCTCCTGTGGACTCTTGGTATACTGTCATTAATTTGATTAAGGACAACTACTTCCATGTTTCATTTATACTAAAGCAGTCAGAAAGCTGGAGAGTAAGAGGATCCCCCACACCCCCTTTGCTATAGGCCAGAGGTTCTTCTACCAGAGAAGCAAAATCCTAGCCGTCAGGATCTCCCTGATGGTCTGCCCCACTCTGCTCTTCACTCTCAAAGCCTCTGGAAGATGAATTTGTCAAATTGCCCTCTCCAAGATTGTATCTCAGCCCTGGTTCCTTTTAGAAATGTTTTACCTTGAAAATGCCTCTTTGCTTGGCCTCTAATGGGCCAGTATTTTCTCCCTTTCTTCTCCTACTGCCAAATATCTCCTTTCCTGTATTGATCCCTTTATATAATCATATTACTAAGATGTGATTTGCCAAATTGCCACTAATAAATCTATTATTACTATCTATTCTCGACAACCTTATTTTACTCTAAGGCAGCTACCATCTCTGTGTACTTTTGTCCCCCCAAAATGTAAAAAGACAACCTTGGGGCAGTAGTCCAGTGCCAACTCCTCCACCAGCCAGCTCAAGGGACTGACATGAACTCATCTTTCCCCCTCAGTTCCACATTTGGCTGGGTTCCTTTGCTGTGCTGAGGAGCAAGGCTGACTAAAGCTTATATCCTTTTATTTTTTTGTGCTTGTGAATATATGTGTAGTATTTGTGCCTCTGGAGGTGTATGTGTGTGTGTGGGGGTGTAAGGACATGTGTGCATTCATATGGAGTTCAGAGGTCAACATTGTGTGTCTTCTTCAATGGCTCTCCACCTAATTTTCTGAGGCAGGGCTTTTCACTGGACTTGGAATTCACCAATTCAACTATTCTTATTAGTTAGCAAGCCCCAGGAACCCTCCTGCCTTTACTCCCCCAGTGCTGAGATTATATGCATGCACCATCATGCATGGCTTTTACAGGGATTAGGGATCTGAATTCAGATCCTTATGCTTGTGAGACAAGTGCTTTATTGACTCAGCTATCTCCCATCCTCTGACATTCCTTCTTTATCTCATCTATTGCTCTAGAATCATAACTTCCTGCTTTCTCCCCATTCCTTTCAGACTAGCATTGCTGCCTGCCTTAAGTCTCCTCCTCCAAGCTAAGCTTTCTGACAACAGTGATTACTCCAACATGCTTTTCTTGCAAAGTTAGGTTCATTTGACTACTGAGCATACAAGTCGCATGAGGAGTATATTTACTTTCCATGCCACCCCCCCCATGTTACGATTATTTCTCTGAGACATACTTTATCTTCTAGCCAATATGAGTGATTGTTTTGTTTTGTTTTGTTTTGTTTTGTTTTGTTTTGTTTTGTGAGGTAGGGTCTCACTCTGATCCAGGCTGACCTGGAATTACCTATGTAGTCTCGGTGGCCTCGAACTCATGGCGACCTTCCTACCTCTGCCTCCCGAGTGCTGGGATTAAAGGCGTGCACCACCACACCCAGCTGAGTGATTGCTTTGATTTCTCATCGCTTTGTCTTTTTTCCCCCCAGTCTGTTCCCATGATTGAGTATTCTATACCAACTATGATACTGTGTTCCAAGGCAAGTATCATATGTGAACTGTCTCTTTTTGATATCTTCAAGAGACAAGGAGTTTATATGTTTCCTCCCTCTCCTCACATCTCTTTCTCCTTGCCTTTCTACATCTGTATCCCAGAAGGCTACATTGCCTGACTGCATTATCCAGACTTCCCACCAAAGTGGACTTTAAATTTGTCTTGGCTGATGGCACACTGCAGCCGGTAATCAGAAGTAAAGAAGACACAGCTGAAGCTATTTCTTCTTCATTTCTTACTACAGTCTATTTTTCTTCATTCTGGCTTTGGCTGGCTTCTTCCTTTTCTACACCTTTGCATAGAGCACACTTCTCTCTGCCTCTGTCCCTCAGAGAGCAACAGTCACGCTGTTTCCCCACCTGGCTTCTTTAGGGCTCAGGTGCTGACAGCTTCCTATGGCTGTGATTCTCTGCAGCTTCACCATCCCTGGTGAGTTCCCCTGGGAAACCATACAGTTTTCTGTAAACAGTTCCTTTATTACAGGTTCTGGAACCCTCTGAATTGTATTCTGTTCCCTGCTGACAACCTTATTGGATACGGAAGGGTGACATGATCCACTTACCAGCCCCCAAAGACAATTTTCTCTTGCCTTCCAAATTGTGTCTGACTCTGCCTAGCTTTCCAGCTCTGTGCATGAGCATGTTTCCTTCTGCTTGACTATATATACATGATTCCAGGCTGGGTATTTATTTTTGAAAACTCCAGAAAGTCAACATGCAGTTTGGATTTTGTAAAGACAATAAATACTTGTGAAAATGAGTGTTCTAGACACAGTTCATCATGTCAAAGAGCACAAAACACAATAACAGGGAAAAAGAGGGATGCTAAAAGCAAATTTCCAGGACAAAGATCTAGTGTTAAGCCAGTGCACCCCAACCAGTGGCCAAACCTCCATTCTCTCACTACCATGATTTCACTTTTGTCTTTTTGTGACCAAAACTTCTTTACCTCTATGTTTCTTGATTGTAAAACAGCTCTCCATTTCCTCTTTAAATGGAAAAGTTGCAAACATCAAGTGACTATACTATCTGTGTGGTTCCTCACTAGCTACTTGAAAATAAGGACACTATAACTTTAAATGTCTGGATGTTTAGAGTATCACTGAGCAAGAAATAAAAATAAACAAAAATTATGAATACAGCAAATTGCTAATGACAGTCTCATAATTTAGTACGAGAGGACTTTAAGAAAAATATAAAATACATGAACAAATCCAATAACAATACTAGCCTAACTCCCCTTAAGTTTGTACCATGCAATAGTACATTAAGTTTGTTTCTATTTTCCTGCATGGTTTGAAAGTCAGCACCTTTCAGAGTCTGGGGAAAGAGCTCTCAGATTTAATATCCCCTGCCTTCAGTTTCATTGAAATGTCAACATAAAGGAAGTTGGGAATGCTGGGTTTATCTAACATTTAGTAAGTCAACAGGATGCCCCAGTTGGCATAAAGCGTAAACAGGTTCATTAGAACTAGCCCTCCAGGAATGGAGAAAGAGAGGTAATTCAGAAAGGAAATGGAGAGTTAGCTAGCATGCTGTGTTCTTGGAAGTCACAAAATCAAACAATCAGGAGAAGAGGAGTCGAGGGAAGAGGAGTCCTGCAGATGGAGAGAGGCTTTTGCTGTCCACATTTCAGAATGCTTAGCCAACATTCCTGGAGGCAACTCATTAGCACATAGTTTCCTCCAGAGGCCACTTCCTCCTTCTCCCTAGATAATGCATATACTTTTTGGATCCTAATATAGCTTCAATGCTTCTCATAACTGCTGTGTTACACTGATAACACGTAACGAGTACTGTGATCAGTAAAGACACCTTATACTTATAACCAATAATATTGTTCAAGTTATAAGAACTCTTGGTTTTTCAAACCCAGTTTCAATTTTTTAAAAGTTACATTTACCCAGGTCTTCTTAGATTTGATCAATCCTCTTACAATATCGTTTGAATAGTTAGATGTCATTTATGTATCTTCAAGGTAGCTCTCAGTTGCATGATCAAGACTAAGAATGTGGAAAAAGGAAAGAGGTTTTAAGAGTAAGAAAGACATCTAATATAAGAGTAGGTTTGCTACACATATCTGGTAGCCATGAACTTAGTTGTTACAAATGAATAATGGTGATAATGCTGGCTCTCATCTAAGCTGTGTAACATAAAGCTGTTCCTTTATCCTTAATGACTAAGCTTTCTCATTTTTAGGGCAATCAGAGCTTTAAAAACATTCAAGGGCTGGAGAGATGGCTTAGCAGTTAAGGCGCCTGCCTTTGAAGCCTAAGAATGCCTGTTTGATTTTCCAGGTCCCACATTTAGCCAGACGCAAAAAGTGACACAAGGGCACGATGTCACACATTCGCCACAAGGGGGCGCACATGTCTGGAGTTACCTCACAGTGGCTGAGAGGCCGCTGGTGCACCCATTCTCTCTCTGTCTCTGTCTCTCTCTCTCTGTCTCTCAAAAAATCCAGATTTCATGGGTCTATAATTCTGTGTGGCCTTATCTAGTTTTTCATCATTAGCCAAAGTGACAAAGTATATGAAAGAACATGGCATACTATTTTTCAGACCAAAGAATGACTTTCCAGAGCACTATCTGAGCACACAGATACCTTCAAATGAAATCTCTTCTAAATACTGTGTGTGGAAGGGTTTTCTTCTCTGTTTACTTTGAGAAACATGACATAGTCTACCTACCCCTACCATTTTGGAAAGCCTCATATTACATTTTGTTCTGAGGAGAAATTATATTTCAGAAAAAAACTGATTTTGTTTAACCCAACTTTAACAGAAATGATAAAAGGAATTCAGCACCTTATTTTTTCAATAATATCTATTAGTATCTGCAAAATCAACTTGACCCTTTGGAATAATTGCTTTATGAACATTTATTTTTATGGTCTATGAGTAACTCTACTTTTGGTATGTGCAGAGACCACATAGCCAATTTACATGATGGTTTATGGTTCAAAGGTATAAAATACAAATGATTTGGAACTTACATCCCAAATAAAAATTTGAGCAAACTGTGAAGGCTAGTCTTTGGAAGATTTACAAATGAAAATTAAATTTTAATTTTCTATTTGCTATTGATGAAATGGGAAAATGAGACAAAATATGACATTTTGTTATATAGGAAAACAACAACTAGTATGTACACTTGAGAGTGTGTGGTGAGGAGTCGATTTTCTGTATATTCATAATCAGTCATTATACAGGTAACATTATAGTCTGTTACTCAGACTACTCAGAATGATAAATGTAATGCTCTTAAAAGATAATTCATTCAGTGATCAAAAGGTATTCTTCAATGGATCCATCTGGTAGATTATTGAGCTTTTAATATTCATGTCATAGATCTGGGTTAAAGTACTAACACAGTAGTCTGTGGTGACTCAAGAAAGCTGAAGGGTTCCTAGCTTCCTAAGATGCAAGACTGATGCTCAGAGTTTCTGCAGGAACAGAGTCATAAGCATTGTTTAAATCAAAAGCATTTCTATTTATTTATTTATTTTTCAGAGAGAGAGAGAGAGAAAGTAAGAGAGAAAGGGAATGGGCATGCCAGGGCCTCCAGCCACTGTAAATGAACTCCAAATGCATCTGGCTTATGTAGGTCCTAGGGAACCAAACCTGGGTCCTTTGGCTTTGCAGGTAAGTGTCTTAACTGCTAAGCCATCCCTCCAGCCCAAAAAGCATTTCTTAATGGCTGAGTGTGGTGGTGCAAGCCTTTAATCCCAATGTCTGGGAGGCAAAAGTAAGGATCTCTATGAGCTCAAGGTCACCCTGAAACTTAATAGCAATTCCAGGTCAGCCTTGGCTGAAGTGAGACCCTATCTCAGAAAAACAAACAAAGAAAAAAATAAAAAAGAAAAAAAAATATATATTCTAGAATAAGAGTCACAGTATGAAAGAGCATGTCCACTTCATTGTTAATGTTCCATGCCGACCACTGTGTGTGCTATGTCCACCATCATGGTCTCCAAAAGTCTTGAGTCTCAATATTCCACTCTTCACAAATAAGCCACTGTGACTTTATGAATTTTTTAAATAATCTGATCCCTCCACTTTTCAAAATCTCTACTGGTTTACAATTGCACATTGAAAAATCACATGAGTATCTAGAATGGGCAAGCCTGGAATAGCTCTTGAACTTCATATTGAAATACTTCTGCTCCCTTCCTGTTTGCCTTTTGAATGTCCTTTTGTTCTGCTCAGAGTCTTTTGTAATTGCTCGTAGCTGTACTAGTTAGGACTCTTTCTTTCATTCATGCAAGTCTCAACCCAGAAGTCTTGTCTTGTTTAGAGTTGTGTCAGACACTTTCTGTAATCTTATTATTATCCTTTGTCTTCGAAGCACTGACAGACCATTTTATTTACCATCTGTTTATTATTAGTTGCAGAAAGACAGTCTGCTTTTTTCATTGTTTTACCTAACATGTAGTAAGTGCTCAGGAAACACTCTTCAATGAGGCAAGAGAGAGGCTAGACAAGGGGGTAAAGGAAACTATAGAGGGAGGTAAAAGAGAAGGAAACTGAAAAGAAGGGAATGAACACAGGAACACAGAGGGAAAGAACCTAGAAAAGGATTGAGTGGTAAAGCTTCACTGAGTACACAGGGTATGTGTTCGCTGGCCAAATGTAGTGTCTGAATTATTTAATTGTATGTGCATAAATAAACTAACTGAATTCAAAACCTTTTGTCAAACAAAAGAAATTCTTACAAGATTGGTAGAAGATTAGTATCCTCATATAATAGCTGGTTGGATCCCACAGATGCAGAATTTCATGTAGGTTCTGAAGTCTATACAGTGCAATACATTAGAATTGTCCATTTTTATGTTCATTTTAAGATTGTTGGGAGACATAGCAGAAGTAATCACTGTAAATCAGTGCAGGTAAGGATTCAAGATCGACACTTCCCATGGAGAGAGAATAGTTGTAGACAATTTAATCTAGGTGTTCCTAGCCAGACACTTTGGGCTAGTGTCCTGGAAGGAATGTTGAGATCTAGCCCCTTCCTGTTTCCTTACTGGATACCATGAGGTAAATTTGTCTATTCTAACACATAGCCCCCCATGCTATTCTTACTTGCCATAGTATCAAAATGACAGTGACACAGATCATGATTGAAAGCTCTGAAACTGTGAGACAGAACAAACCTTTCCTCCTTTAAGTTTTAAGATTTATCAAAGGTAATTTATCACAGTGCTGAAAAGCTGACATACAGTTGTTCCTATGTTTCTGAGCACCAGGAGAGATGCCCAGAGTCTCCTTCTCACCCTTTGCAGAATGGGCTTGGCTTGCAGGGCAGTCTGACCAGCCCATTCCTGAACACAGTGTGATTAAAGTGATCACTTCTGACATATCTCCTCTGGAAATCACTTTCCTGGTACTGTTTACAGTCACTTCCTGATTATCTAAAAAGGAGGACATAGTTGTTTGGAAAATATTAAAGCAAATGGTAGATGATTTTGATTGATTTTACTTGGATATTCTTTACTGTGGATTGCTGCTAATCAATAGAGGAGGATTTTCAATTCAGGGTGGACATTAAAATCCTGGCTCTGCTCCTATCTTGTCATTCACTCTTTGGCTTAAATGTGAAGATACTCTCCCAACAACTGCTATAGTAACTTGAGTTGAAGAAGAGTCACCTCTCTGGGGTCTCCCTACTTTTCAGTCATTGTCAGGGATGAATGAAGTACGCAAGAAGCGCTTGCAAGTCTGCCTTGGGAGAGTACTTGGGAGAGTACTCCTCAGCAAATGCATAACAGACACATGCACTCAGGGTTAATGTTTCCCCTTGTTAACAAAGCCTTTCCCATTATTTTTTAATAAGGGAAAATGTTCTAAGAGATCTTTTAGTTTCCTGTCATGCTACTATGCATGCTTGTAATGGAAATAATGTAGATAACTCATCCTCTCCCAACTCAACCCCATAAAGGAAAGTGGTGCGGGGGGGGGTGGATTCTCATATTATAGTGAGATTTTGCCTAACACAGCATTCAGTTGACTAAATAACTTCTCTGGTGATAGAAAATCATTCCCAAAAAGAATGAAGGTCACTACTCAATCAGTGCCCAGAGCGATTTTTGGATCAAATGAGAGAGAAGCTCTATAACAATAATTCTCCACAGTCTTACTATATTATTTTCTCATTGTAGCATCCATTAAAAAATACCACAGACTCAGGGGCTTTGGGTGACAGAACTTTATTATCTCATAGTTCTGTAGGCTGGAGGCTGGCATCAACTGTTGCACCTTCCAAAGACTGAAAAGATGCTTTCTTGACTCACTCAGCTCTTTCTGGCTTGCCTCAGCTTCACTCTATCCCTTCCCCAGTCTCTGTGGCCTTCTTTTCTCCATGTCTCCACTATGGGCTGTATCAAAGCTCTCCTATAAGCACTGCACAGTCAATATTGTGTTTAGGGTCCACTCAGATAATCCAAGATCATCTCAAGATCCAGAGAATTCTGACTCTTCTTCTTACCTTCTCGTGAAAAAGGATGTCATAGTCACAGGTTCTAAAGATTTGAACATGGACATTTATTTTATTTAGAGTACTCTTGTTAAACCAGGACAGTCAAGACAAACTCCAACATGTTTGTTAAAATAGGGTGAGAATAACTATTTTCTACCATCATTTATAGAGAAATATTTTTTCTTCTCTGAAATATTCTTCCATTGGCTAAAATACAATCAGTTTGGATTGTATTACAAAACACTTCTCTAAGAATTTATTTCCTTGATTTGCTGAAATTGACTTCTCTTGTCTTGGTAAAACACATACATTCATTGCTCTTAATAACTCCTCTGACAACCCACACTTGACTCAGGCAAGATGTTTAGAGAGCAACCTGCTAACAATGTCTATCTGAGCTGGGGGTTGATACTGAAGTTGGACAGGTATATCCTCACTCTAATATACTGTGGACAAGTGATGGGCAACAGAGAGGCTATTCATTTTCAAGTGATCCAGGAAGAAAAGTTCTTTGACCTGAACTGTTACACATCTATAATGATGGTTTGATCAATTACTTATTGAAATTATGATGTCTGTCCAATAAGTATAACCTTTCTTAGCATTTTAAATACAGAAAGATTCCAGGAGTGGTAACGCACGCCTTTAATCCCACCACTCAGGAGGCAGAGGTAGGAGGATTGCCGTGAGTTCAAGGCTACCCTGAGAGTACAGAGTGAATTCCAGGTCAGCCTGGGCCAGAGTGAGACCCTACCTCAGGAAACGAAACAAAACAAAATTTATAAACTACACAAAGATGCTCACAAAATGAGCACATTGCTTAGAACTCACTCCCATCATTAAGTGGTACATTACTATGCCTTTAGCTTTTCTTTAGGGTAGTAAATGCTTATTTCCAAGTAGTAATAGAAATAATAGCAATGAAACAAAAATCCACGGAGTTATTAACATTTCATTTGTTGCTACTTAAGGCTTATTTGCTAGCTGGCTTTTATATATGCATCTGTTTTAGTTACTTTACTGAACTAAAGTGATACATGACAGAAGCAGCTTTAGGAAGGAAAGGGTTTATTCTGACTTAGAGTTTCCAGTGGATACATTTCATCATGGCTGCAGGAGCATAAAATGGAATCATCATTTTGCATCTATAGTTAGGAGTTATAGAGGATGAACAGGATGTAGGGCCAGGGTACAAAACCTCAAAGCTTATCCTCGATGACTCACTTCCTTCAGCAATTCATTACTTCCTAAAAGCTCAATCATCTTTTCAAACAAAGGTACCACCAGAAAACTCAGTGTGTTCAAATACATGACTCTATGTGGGACATTTTACATTCAAACCACATCAAAAAGTAGCTCTCTAAAGTTAGTAAGTACATAGGACATTCACACAATGACAAAATTGACTCACCATATTTCTCAGAATTTACTCCCATCATTAAGCAGTGCATGACTATGCTTTTAACTTTTTTTAAATGTTTATTTCAAAGTAATACTAGAAATATTGCTAGTAATACAAAAAAATCCACCCTATTATTGGCATTTTATTTGTTGATATTTAAGGTTTTTAAGGTAACTGGCTTTTAAATGTGCATCTTATTAGGATCAATTAGTGAAGCATTTATTGTTGTTTTGATGTTAGTTTGTTTTAAACACAGCAATTAGCTTTGAAGATAAAATAGTAAGTTTGAACATGGTGATTTAGCTGGGAGGCCTATTGAGGTCTAGTTTGACGAGTTAACAGCCCCTAATTATAACTCAGTGGCTTAGACATTAATTCCAACCTGTAGCTCAGAGGGGAAAGTCTGAGATTGGGCTTTAGATAAGGAGAGGTAGATTTTATTTGGAAGATATTCAAAGCCACAGGAGTCTATAAAACAGGTGGACTTGGATACATTTCTCTTTTTGAAAAAAAAATATATAGCCATTTAATCTTACAGAAACATGTACCTTCTGGACTGGTTCAGCACAAGAGGTAGCACACAGTGAGTTTGAGGGAGTTCTGATTGTCCTTTACACCTCGAACAGTGGAAAATTGCTTCCATTCCTGGACCAGGACAGCTGCAATTTTGCTTGACACATTCTGAAGGTGTCAGGGAGGAAAGCAGAGGTGACAATCTCAGTCACATGCTGTACTCCACTATTCCTGGTAGCTCCTTTATGCTTCAGGAAAATACAAAGAGCCTGTTTGATCTGGGTTTGGAGATGCACTGTACCCTCAACCTAACCGTCTCATCTCACAATCACCTCAGGGCTCTTGCCTGGCTTATGAGGAAAACCTGTCGATCTTTATGGAGGGATGGTCAGGGCAAAACCACGAAAGGAAGTTACAGTGATTTCCAGGGAGATCTCCAGAACTGATGGACTAGCCTTTGTCTTGAGAGATTCATTCTGAAACTACAAGTGAAAGACTCATTCAGATGAGTCAGAAAACATAGATCTCACAGCTCATGATATCCAGAGTTCTTCCACATAGCCTAAGTATCCATAAGCCTTAGTGGGCAAAATGTTGCAGTAAAAGTTATGGGGCTGAAGTCCAAGCCTATTTTTAATAATTCACTAACCATTCATCAACATGTGGTCTTAGAAAGTTTAATTGACCTCTCTGAATGATATCTTCATTTACATAATATGTGAATATGAAATTAGATAATGCAGCTAAAAATAAGTGTCTGCACTGCCATATATATATATATATATATATATATATATATATATATATATATATATATATTCTACTTTAGTCATGCAGATGTCAAAAATATTTATGACATTACCTGTCCTGTCCTGTCCTGACGAATTGAGGTCAACTTTTAAAAGTAAAAATTCCAGAAATCAAAGAAAACCAGAAATAGACCTACATTGATTAATTTTTAAATATTTATTTATTAGGACGCATATGTGTGTATGTGTATGCCAGGACCTCTTATTGCTGCAAACACCAGACATGTGCTAATTTTTGTGTCTGGCTTATGTGGATTGCTTGGGAATTGAACCTGAGCTGGCAGGCTTTGCAAGCAAGCACTTTTAACTGCTGATCCATCTCCCCAGCCTCTTACTGATGAACTTTTAATTAGGGCCTCACCAAAGGAAAAAAAAAATCAATGATAACAATAACACAAAACAAAAAGCCCACCAAATTTGTAGGGTGTGCTGATTTAAGTGATATATGTTTCTCAAATGGGCAATTTCATGCTACAACATAACCATTAATGAACAAGGTTGAATTCTATGAATATCTAATTTTGAATAAATTTCACACACAAATTGAATTTCCGGTACCTTAAGAGAATTAGAAATCTGACAACCCTGGGCCTATATCCCATATGGTTACGAAGTCTCCAGGTACATGTACAGATACAGAAGCTGTTGCAGCAATTAAGTTTAATGCTTTAAGATATGGTCCAGGAAGCCTCACAAAAGCAGGAGAGGAACTGTCTTGAGTCAGATTCTATAAAGCAGAAACTGCAGTTAAATCTTCTAAAGAGACAAAGGAACATAAATCCTGGCTCTTTCTCTTAGTAGGGACAGAAAAAAAAATTATGACAACGAAAAAAAAAAACATAATAAATGACTCAGGCACAGAAGTAATAGCAAAATTGCTTATTTTTGGCTAAGTTTTACACAAATTTTGCAAGTTAATGATTCCCTTTCATACCCTCAACAATACAACGTAAAACTTACAATTATTACTTTATTTTCTACATTCATATGCTGTGTGGTTGTTGAATCTTGTGCCATTAAAAAGAGAACAGCAGATATTGTCCCCACTGTTGCAAAATATGCCCTTACCTAGAATGAAGGTGATATTTGTTACCATTTTTGTTCCTGTGAGAAAATACCTGACAAAAGCAATTTAAGGAAGGATGGCTAATTCTGACTCACAATTCAAGGTTGCCATTCAGCATGGTGAGGAAGCATAGTGGTGGGAGTCTGAGGCATCTGAGCACATTCAGTGCACAGTGAAGAAGGAGGGAGTGATGAACACTGATGCTCATCTCGCTTTCTCTTTCTTATGCAGCCCAGGACTCCAACACATGGAACAATGCTGCCTACAACTAGGGTTGGTCTTCAAACTCCACTCAATTATTCTAATCTTGAAACTGCCTCACAAACATGCTCAGAGATTTGTTTCCACAATAATTATAAATTCAATTGCTTGGACAGATGAGATTGACTGTCCCAAAAGTCTTTGCAAAGAAATCAGATTATAATAGTTTATCAGTGTATATCCTAATCCAAAGTGATTGATTTTCTTTAAAACAAAACAAAACAAAACAAAACAAAAAAAAACAGGTAATTTCAGACATACATAAACATACCTAGAATGAAGTGATGTGCAGAGACAGAAGAAGTGGTAGTCATCTAAAACGCTCAGGAATTTACAAGATTTTCAGAGGTTAGGATAGGCAAGGGTCAGATATTTTGCTTAGAGTCATCAAAGAGAGAATAGACCTCAATACCTCAGTTTTTTATTCCAGTCCTCAAGAACTACATTCCATTGTCACAGTCTACAGGGTTGTGTCACTGCAGGCATAGGAAAGGGTTCGACTTGGAGTGAATGAATAAATAGGTCTATTTCACATTACTAGAGGTCTGCCTCTTTTTGTTTGTTTATTAACAAACACCAATGCCCCAGTTCCCTCATCGTTTTCCTTACCTCACCCCAAATACTAAATTATTTGACTGGTGGGGAACACTCACAGTGGCTCTGGTGTGTAGCCGGGTTTGAAAAACACTTTAGGAAGTAGCAGAATGCAGGTGGAAATCCATGCCTACTGGGACCCCAGCCCAGCACAGAAACAATGCTCTAACACTCTACAGAACACTTATAGTTTTTTCTTTTTTTTCTAGTCTTTATTCACACATAGCATTTTATAATATTTTTAATTACAATGATTGAAAAAAAATAGCAAAATACTGCATCAACTCCATGAACTCAGAAAGAATATACCAACTTATATATTGTAAAAATCCTTCCAACTTTAATGGTAGAAGAGACAAAACATTTATATGAACCAAGAGTGTCTTAATTAGGGAAAATCAAGAGACGCTCATCAAGCTCTTAGACTTTAGCCATATGAAGCAATTCCTATAGCCATTAGAGACATTGGATAAAAGAAAATAAATGAGCTAGTCACTGTGCTGTATCACTTCCATATACCTGATATCATTCAATCATCCTCTGCCTCCATAATGTCTTCATAAGGTATCACTGTTATTCCTCTTTGTGGGAAATATCCTGGTGACTTAAATTATAAATAACAGGACCAAATTCCATGCCTCATAGATGTCCACTCCAAAACGTATTCTGTCACCATGGCACATTAGTGCCATTTATTTCATTTATTAAGAAACCCACAAATCCCCTTGTATTATTGACCAGTTATTGCCATGGTTGTCCATATTTGGCTTCACACCGTCTTGATACATTTTCTGTGATAGTGGAATTTAAAATTTCCCAATACATGCACTGATTTCATTACTTATATGGAACTTAGATAGAGGTTTATATATTTATCTGTTTGTTTATTTATTTTGAAAACAGGATGTCATTATTTAATCACTATTTGACCTAGAACTCATGGCTTTTCTTGAGAACTGGGATTGAAATCTTGAGCTACCATACCTGAATAGAGGCTGTGAATTTTAAATGTGTCTTTGCAAAGAGATGACTAGAAGACTAGAAAATGGATATTCCAATTATTGAGTGAACCAGAAATAATGAAGAATTTTGGAAAGTTTGACAGTTTGTCAAACATGCTTCCATTCTCTAAGAAGCATATATGCATTGCAAGAAACACAAATAGTAAAAATCCAATTTTTTACTCTTCTTATCTGAGGCCTTCAGAAAATTTCAAGTTTAGAAGGTCTCAGGGTTACTGGTCTAGCCATATATCCTTACATCTTTCTTCTTCTATTTAAGATGATTCTAGAGTTATTGGGGGAAATAAGCAAGAGAGCTGCTTTCTCAGTGAACCTGTTATCAGCACAAGGGTGAAGGAGATAGACACAAAGAACACTCAACTCCTACCAAATCAGAGATCCAGAGACACAGAGAATATGAAGACCTCATCACTGAAATAGACCTAAAATGAACAGAACATGGATTAGGGGAAATTTGCAGAAGAGGAGGTGGAAAGATTGTTAGAGCCATAAGTTAGCTCATTATGCACAGAGACCACAGAGACATTGCCTCTCCCCCATAACTGATGGATACCTCCACAATGCAAGACCCTCAATCCCCATGGGAGGAGGAGAGGGAGAAGGATGACAATGGACCATTATGGCTGTATACACACTATATACATAACTAATAATAAAAAAGAATTATTGCTTGGCTTGGTGACACACATGTTTAATCCCAGCATTTGGGTGACAGAAGTAGGAGGATTGCTGTGAGCTTGAGGTTAGCCTGACACTACAAAGTGAATTTCAGGTCAGCTTGAGCTAGAAACCCTACCTCAGAAAACCAAAACCAAAACATTGTGTGTATATGAGTGGTAAGCATGTGTGTAAGTATGTACATGTGTGTACAGGTACAGGTGCATGTGTGTACACATGCATGTGGTGGCTATAGATTGGTATCAGTATCTTCCTCAATAGCTCTTTGTGGTGGTTTGAATGTGAATGCATGTACTCCATAGATTCAGGTGTTTTATTAAACTTGTAACTTGGGTCTCCAGCCCTCTGCCTGGAGGAGGTGTCATTGGGTGGTAGATCACTGGGTACAGACCAAAACTGTGTTTAAGGAAGATCTGATTTCAACCCAAAGGTGTGGAGAATAGTGTTAGCCCTGGCAAGGTTCCTGTTTGGTTCTTTGGTGTTTGCTGGCTGGTGTTGGTTTTTCTCTATTTGGATCTGTGAAAGGGACCCAGCTTCTTCTGCCATTGATGAAACTTATCCTGGATCTGCAAGCTTGAAATAAATCCCCTCTTCTCATAACCCATGTTTGGTTGGATGCTCATTCACCAACATGGAGCTGACTACAACAACTCTTCACCATGTGTTTTGAGACAGAATTTCTAACTGACCCTGGAACTCACTGATTTGGCTAAACTAGGTAGCCAGCAAACTTCAGGGATCCTCCTGTCTCTGCTGGCACAGCACTGGGAATTTGAGCACCCACTGCTATACCTAACTCTTCATATGAATACTGGGAATCCAAAATTAGGTCCTCATGAATCTATTTTACTGACTGAGCCATCTCCCCAGCCCTAGAGGATTCTAATTTGATCTACAAGGAAGAATTATCAAATGCAAAGGAAGATTATGTTGTCACAACTCTGACCTCCTGCCTACTCTAATTATGTGTCTGATAGAGAAGGAGATTAAAGTAATGCCATCAGGTATATTCCATGAATACAGAAAAAATTCCCTGAGTCTAAGTAAAATGGGTAGAGCCATAGTAAATTCTTATTAAAGACATTTTAAAAAAGAGTTAGAAGGGAACATAAATGGCATTGACTATAGCCATTGATGGTATTTACATTCCCTCTATGACATCTCTGTAAAACAATTTCCCAGATAGGAAAATTGTTCAGATAATCTTGGTGTAAACGATAGGGGGTTCTACAGGGATAATCAAAAGATGGCTTATCATCAGAGTGGCAGATTTTCCGCACTTGAGTGTTATCTTAAACAGGTTGCTCCATCACTTCTCCTGTGTGCCTGTGCTTCCTCAGTCAGGAGATCCAGAGAAAACACCACCATTTTGACTGGCGAGAGCAGAATAGTTTTTACTTATTATTGATAAAGTACTAAAAATTAGTTATTTATAGGCATAAAACTGACTTGGGGGAAAATTAAGAGTAACAAAACATTTTCATTTTAAAGGACTGTCTTACCCCAGTTCCAAGGGCAGGCCAACTGTGGAAGTAAAAGTATGAAGACTAAGATGTCTATAAGCCAAAGTCATGATCACAAGTCCAGGACCACCCTCAAGCAATTTTCCCTGTGTGGTTTGAACTGTAGACAACCTGAAGTTCAATACAATACTCAGTGAAAAGTGGTAGGTCCACTACAACCCTTGGAGGTTCCTCAACCACAGCATTACCATTGCTTTGAATTTCTGTGAATGGTCCTCTTCTTTCTCTCTACCAGTGAAATTCTCCTCATGCCCCTGATTTCAGCCAAAATGCTAATAATTCCTTTAAACATACAGTGGTTACCCCTATAAGCCACAAGCCCTTTTACATTCTGCATGCACATTGTGATTATAATGGCTTCCCTTATTAAACAGTGGCACACACAAGATCAAAACAAGATTTGTATACTCATCAACTTCCCCCACTATCTAGCAAAGAGTTCATCATACATGTGATACTTAATAAACACCACGTGGATGAATGAGTAAAACATTGGAGCATGTAAAAATGGCAAAATCTCTCCACACACATGACTCCTATGTCTGTCATCATGAAGAAATACTATCTCCCTCAAAGAAGCATCCCTGCCTCATAATACACTGCACTTTATTTAATTAAAGCTTTATGGCTTGGGGTTGCTTACTAGAGGTTAGGAAGGATAGTGCTGACGGAGGCTTGAAGGAGGTGGGACCACAGTTACCAACATATAGTTAGCAAGAATAAGATATAGTGTTCTATACAATGTTAAGGGAATTATAGTACATGACAATTAATTACAAATTTCATAAGAAACCAAAGGGAGATTATGAAGGTCTCCAGTGCAAAGAAATAATAAATGTTTAAGGAGCTGGAAATGTTAATTATCTTGATTTGATCATTATACACTGTATTCATGTGTGAAATTATTATATTCTACCACATGAATGGGTACAAATATGTATCAATGAAAAATTTAAAAATGTATAAAAAGAAGTGCTACATGAAAATATGAAAAATGAAGAGGATAATTTAATAAGAACTAACAAAATAATCAATCAAACTAATAATTATTAGTGTGCTTGTGGTTATCATGGTGGGTAAAACACACACCTTCAGAGAGATTTCTCCAGTTCTCTCAACTTCAGTATTAAGTAAATGCTAACAGGTTGGTTAACACACCAAGTATAACCTGCTAATATGTGGATATAAACAAATGGCTATACTTGCTACATTAATAAAAATTCATATATTGAATATAAATACATGGCTCATCTAACAAGCCTGCGGTTGGAAGATACCTGCTGATATTTACCATGAATTACTTTCTTCAGTTCACCTCACTAAATGCTGTCCAAGGAAGAGCTAGCACGTTGTTGAGGTGGAGTATGAATGAAACTGAGGGTAACAACAACAACAAAAAAGAAATACTTTGGGGGTATAGGAGATATAACAGGGCTACAAGTACTGGAAAGAATGTTCATCAGAGGAAAGCACATGAACACTGTGTATATTCATATGGTTTGTGCAGCAAACAGGTACTGAAGTGAGCCATACAACCACCTGCCTTATGATTCTCGGAGGACAGGGTTCTGAAATAGGAAAAAAGTGAAATTAGGTATCACATTAATATTTTTAAATACTTAAAATCAGAGGGTATGTATAGAAATCTCACAGTGCAGGCATGATTTTTGTCATTCCTATTTTAAAGATAGATCACATGAGGTTTAATTGAAGTGACATTAAATATCTAGCTTGTGGATCTGACAGACCTGCTGACAGAAAGCTAGAAAAAGCTATTCTGCATGAGGCTCTATGGGAGAGACAACAAGTGAATACTGCAAGCCTTAAGTTTGGCCAGCCAGGCCACATGACCCAACTGGTACAATAGTGGCAGGTCTGTTACGGGGGAAACCAACCACTCTTTCATTGGACTGGAGGCCCACTAGCATGAGGGAATACATGCCTGGTACTGAAAACCTAGCCAAAAGTCTATGGTGGGGTGTGTGTGTGTGGGGGTACTTATTAGCCCTAAGGGTATGATGTCTGCTGTTGTCTGACTAAATGCATATATTGTCCTCACCAAACTGTCATGTAAGCACTATTGTTAACATTCATACTCATATATTAATGCTACTGCCACTTTTGATTAGAGAAACTTCTCTTTTTAGAAGGCAGTTACCAGCGGGATGACTCAAAAGGCACCATAGTGCTGAGAAGAAGTGACAGAGGCATGTTCAATACTGTAACATCTCTATCATTCCTTCCAAGGCTCAGGGTAGATTGCAGAAGAGGTGGTAGACAGAATGTAAGAGCCAAAGGAAGGGTAGGCCTGCTTACAATGCAATCTTCCAGACACAAATTGGCCTTGATATCCAAGCCCATCATCATAGGAGGAAAAGATGGTGGCATCATAATAAAAGAGAGACTAATTGAGAGCAGTGGGGGATATGATGGAGAGTGGATTTGTGAAGGGGAAAGTGGGGGAGGGGAGGTAATTATCATGGTTTATTGTCTATAATTATGGAAATTGACAATAAAACGTTTAATAAAACATCTTGCTTGTGACTGGAAGTAAAACCTCCTATCACTGTCCTCAGCTATAAAATCTATAGAGTATTTTAATAAAGTTCTCTGAAAATTTCTTTAAAGTTTACTGGAAACATGAAGATGCTTAAGACAGGAAAATATTTCAATTTTAAGTAATCTCATCTGGGATCTCAACTATGAAGCAGCAAGTGACTGGGAGGATGAAGAAGGCAGGAGAAGGGGATCACATGCTAGCAGAGCACCAAGCTCCATCATTGCTGGATTCAGCAGTGATGTCTATTGGCCTTGCATTAGTCCATATTCAAAACTAAAGTCAGGGCTGGGAGGTGGCTCATTATTAGAAAGTGCTTGCTCCATAACCCTGATGACCAGAATTCAGATCCCCAGAATCTATATAAAGTCCGATGCAAGTAGTATCCATGTATGTATTCCCAATGCACCTATGCCAATGTGAGGCAGAATCAGAAGAATCAAGAGGCTTGCATGACAGGTAAGCTTATACAGCAGCAAACAGTAAGAGAAACCCTGCTTCAAACAAAAACCAACACCCCAAGGTTGTCCTAATATGTACATGGAAGACAAAATAATAAACTTAACACTTTCTTATTCATGCTGAATGTTAGTTTAATGTTAGTGTTTATTTCATCACATCTAGGATGTGGTCCATGTAGGTCAAGCCATTATTTTGAATAAGAAAAGAAAAAAAAAATGTTACCAAGCAAACTATGGCCCACATCCATTGTAAAGTGCACCATAATTTAAAATGGGTTTATGTGTGTCTCAGTCCATTTTCTGCTGCTATATTTGAACACCAAAAAGTGGGTAACTGATATGGAGCCTGTTGGGCTCATGGTTCTGTAGTCTCAAACTGAAGAGCCACATCAATTTTCTCCTTGCTGAGACAAAATGCCTGACCAAAGCAATTTAAGGAAAGAAGAGTTACCTTGGCCTGTTGTGTGACAAGAGAGTGCATCATGGCAATGGAAGGCATGAGCTCAAGGAGATGACTAGACACATCTATCTGTAGGCAGGAAGCAGAGAGAGAAGACTACTGGTGCTCAACACACTTTCTTGTCTTTATTTGGTCTAGACCCTCAGGCCATGGTATGGTGCCACTACATTCAGGGAGGGTCTTCTCTCCTCAGTTAAACCATTTTGGAAATACCCTCATAGCCATACACTGGAATGTGTCTCCTAAAGTTAATTTAAATATAGTCAAGCAACAAGATCAGTCTCATACCAAACAATGTGCTTATAGCTGGTGAGGATTCTGTAGTGTTCCAAGGCCATGCACAGACATGAGCACCCTCCCTTTCTTTGCCCATCTCAGCTGTGGAACTCATATAAGGCTTCAGTCCCTTAGATTAAGACCCCCACCTTCAAGGCACATTTAATCTTTCTTACTTCCTAAAGATTTCCTCTCCAAAAAAAAAAAAAAAATACTGTAGTCTGATTAAGGTTCTTCCCTCTTAATACCTCACAATTTGGATTGAATTTCAATATATACATCAATGACCCTCTTCAAATCATACCCAGATGTATACATGCATTTTTATATTGACAACTTCTATATTTACAGACAATAAACCGTGATATTTCCCTCCCTCATTCCCCTTCAAAACTCCTCTCCATCATATCCCCTCCCTCTCTCCATTAGTCTCTCTTTTACTTTGATGTCATCATCTTTTTCTCCTATTAAGAGAGGGTCCTATTAAGAGTGGTTGAAATTTAGTATGGGATTACAGCTTCTCTTCTCCAGTTCAATGTTCCTTTAAAAAACATACAGCCTGGGCTGGAGAGATGGCTTAGCGGTTAAGGATCCTGCCTGCTAAGCCTAAGAACCGGGTTCCAATCTCCAGGTCCCATGTTTAGCCATATGCAAAGTGACACAAGGGTGCAATGCCACACTTGCCCACAAGGGGGCACACACATCTGGATTTCGTTCACAGCAGCTGATAGACTGCTGATGCACGAATTCTCTATCTGTCTTTCTCTCTGTGTGTCTCTCTCCAAAAATAAAATAAAATAAAATAAAATACAGCCTTCATGACATTGTACACCTATACATCCCAATGCATGGAATAGCTTTGGGAGCATCTGGATTCTGGCAATACTTCCATACAGATGTTCTTTTTCATTGCATAGTAGGTACTTGGAATTCTTGGCTCCTGAAAGCAGCAAGATCAGCCAATAAAAGTTCTGAAGCACCTTCAACTTCTGAATTCCCTACATGGCTCTATTTTGGCAAATAATTTACTTCTCTACTAGCAAAATCACAGGGTTCTGAGTTTGTGCTGAAGCAGCAGCTATGCCCACTGTGCAGAACACTGGCCACCTGAAAAACTCCCCCAAGTAAAGAAGGGCTCCCAGCGACCATCTCAGCTCTTTTTAATATTATTTATAAAAGCAGCAATTATGCACTGCAGAGAGATGATCCACATTTGGGTCCTTTGGCAGTTTTCCAGAAGCAAAGGCAGTTTCCCCTGCATTGAACCTTGAAGCAGGCTTGCTCACAATCACTCTGTGATTGATAATAGCCGGAGAGAAGCAAAGTTAAACTTGAAAAGTAGGATGATTACAGCATTCGTTCTTTTCTTTCTTTCTTTTTTTAAAATTTTGATTTTTATTTTTTTAGGAAGAATTTTTCTCTGCTTTTTTTTCTCCTCCTGGTTCCATGATTCTTTATAATGAAACCTGGCACCTCTGTCTTTCTCCCTGCTTTGGGAAGGGAGCTCATGCTGCACCTGAGCACCCAGCTCACCAGCAAAAGCAAATACCCTAGACAGTTCCAGATTTAAGTTCCACATTCCCTTTGGGTTTTATGAGACAAGAGCTTGCTATGAGTGTACTCTGTGGCTGGCCTTGAACTCATGGTGATCTTCCTTCCCTCAGCTTCACAAATGCTCAGATGGGATGTGAGGGTGATCTGGCTGTGACATCTATCACCCCAAATATAGCCAGGGTTGATTTGGCTGACATAGCTGGTGAGGCAGGTGTCCCCTTCCTCCCTCACTGCCCCATCTACATTTACATCCATCCCAAAGCTAATAGAGAAGGACTGGTCTTTGGTCAAGAGTACATGAATACCTGTGCTCCCCTGAAGGAACCTCCAAATAAATGCTGAGATGATAGGCATATACTACCGTGTCTGATTTTGAGTCCCACTTCTGATATTACTTGTGAAAGCCATACCAAATGACTTAAGCTAACTGAACATTACCAGGTTTAACTTCTTTTTGCCTGCATTAATTGTATATCTAACAAGGAATGGAGTTATGCCATTGTTAGTAGTCATTTTAACATTGATTGGGTCCTTATGAACTGTTGAAGAATTTCTTATTATAATCACATTCCTTCTGGAGTTCTAGTTGTTTCCCCTTCTATTTTCTGTTTGGATTTGATTTTTGTGATCCTTTTGACTGATTCTAACATACTGTTTCTCACCAATTTCTTTTTTGTATGGTCTCCATTTGTGGGTTCTTGTATACTGCTTCTACATGGCTGAGATGAATATCCAACCAGACACAGTTTATGGGAGGAGTGGGATTTATTTCAGACTACAGATCCAAGGAAAGTTCCATCAGTGATGGAAGAAGCTGGCTCCCATTCATCGATTTAAGCAGAGAGAGAAACCATCTTCAGCCAGCACAGACCTACAGCAAGCTGTACCCTGCTCGAGCTCACATTGCTTCCTACAACATCTGTGGGCTTGAATTCAGATATACCTGACATAGTCAGCTTCAATGATGCTGAGATGAACTTCTAAACCAGGCACAGTTATGGGAGGAGGGGATTTATTGAAGTTTACAGATAGAGGGGAAGTTCCATAATGGCGGAAGAAGCTGCCCCTCTTTCACAGGTCCAAGCAGAAAGAAAAACTATCATCAACACAAGCAAGCACACTTCAGGAACCCCAGGCCAAATTCAGGTACTTTGTATATCTTAGCCTGTAATTCAGAGCCAATACCACCACTCCGTCCCTCCCCCTCCCACACAGTAATACCTCCTCTAGCCAAATTACAAGCTTGAATAAAACTACTGAATCTATTGGGGGACATCCATTCAAACCATTACACACTCCCAGTGACACCTTAGGGCTGGACTCCAGGATCTGCCCCCCAGGTAAACCTCCTCCAGCCAGGTTGCTGGAGTCCCATGTTATGAGCCTTAATAAAACACCTGAGTCTATGGGGTGCATATATTCAAACTGCCATATCGGTTTCTTACATTAAGCTTTTATGGATATCCCTACTCCATGGGGGTACTCTTTATACTTCATCATGTGTTTATTCAACAAAAAGTTATGCATCTTATCTTAGGTATCCATATTGAGCAAAATTATGCAGATGGAGAGAATATATGATTCAGATGTTACTTCAAAAGTTTGAGTACACAAATAGTTTAAAAAAACAAAACAGCAGTATATGCACTGAAGGCCAAGGTGAGAGCAAGAAGCCACCCAGGGGAAATACATCTGGGTTAGGAGATGTGGCAGTAGGAAGATAAGTCAGGTTTCCTCCAAAAGTGTTTATGATACTTTTCAATGAAATAATTAGAGACACTGACAGTGAAAGGAGGGAATGCTGAATATTTAAGAGTGAGGGGAAGGTTGGTTGATAGAACTTATGGGGTAGAATTCTGGATCCAAGTGGAAGCCCATGGGAACAGTGGCATGGTAGCTGACTCAGCACATGTGCATATTTTACTTTATGTGTATACTGCTGTTTAGCTTCAGGAGACCTAAGGGGGGAGGGTTATGATGCAGTTCATTAGCCAATTAGGAGAGATAGAAAAGGAGATAAGAAATTAGAGATATCCAGCTAGGAAATTTGGGAAGAATGGTTGCACTTACAAAATGGGTGAGAGGCCTGGACAATTTTGTAAATGGGATAACTTATGTGAGCAGAAACATGGGAAGCAGCTATGAGCACATGAAGATGCTATGTGTTGAGAGTTGGGAATTTGCAATCCTATTGATATCAGAATTTCTGGGGCAGCTTCAAAAAATGATTGCCTAGTCAGGAAGGTTACTGAACATGCTGAGGTCTAGGAACACAGAGAATGGGATTCAGGACACAAGGCCCATGTGAATTTTGAAATGACCAAAATTATGACAAGAATGATTGCAGGCAGACTGAAGGCCACAAGTGAAAATATGAAAGAAATAAGCAGTAATGGGTGAGATTTAATAGACAACTATGGATCCAGGATCTTATAGTTTGACGATATGCACTTGCAACAGGCTAAGCTTTAGGATTTAGGAGAAATGTCTTAGAAGTAGAATTTGTGAAAAGAAAATGACACTCCAATCTCTAAGTCTTCTAATAGGTCAAATGGAGGAAGACAAGTGCTTTTTTTTCCAGGGGACACTAAAGAGGTTAGGTCATCAGAAGACACTTTAATTATTATGAACAGAAGATGGAAGAAAGGACAAGAGTAAAGATTATAAATCAACATATGGCAGACTAGATTTCAGAAGATAAATCAAATTTATTTGAGGAGGGGCTAGAAAGATGGCTCACTAAGTAAAGTGCTTATTGCACAAACCCGAGTTTGGAACCACAGCACCAGGAAGGCAGAGTCAGGAGAATTCCCAGGGCTTGCTGGTTAGCTCAATAAAATCAATAAAATAAGGTGAAGAGGACTAGGGAGACAGATGAGTCAGTTGTGAAAGTACTTGCTATGCAAGTGTGATGACCAGAGTTCAGACTCTCTGAACCCAAATAAAGCCAGAGTCAGTGGCACATGTGCCTGTAACGTTAACATGCCAGTGGTAATGGCGTGGGGTGCAGAGCAAAGAGAATCCTGAAGCTAATGTGTCATTTAGTCTGGCTTTGGCAAAAGGAAAGCAATTGATGAAGACAGCCAACATCAGATTCTGTCCTCCTCATTCATGAGCACACACATGGATGCCCTCACACATATAAATATGCATATGCCACACCAAAAAAAAAAAAAAAAGTTACTGAGGAGGAAAGGAATAAAGAGACCTGAGCATATATTAGATAATCTGATGCAGCTGATCCTATTATAAGTATGTTCTCTGGGTTTCTGAAGACTTTAGAGTGTGTGGACTTTTGGTAATTCTAAACCAAAGGGGGAATAAAGGCTCTTTTGAGATTCTGGGGATTTAATCCAAGATCTTATGCATTCCCAGCAGTTACCAAAATTTTATTTTCAGATAGGATCTTTCTAAGTTGCCCCAAGCTAGCCTCAAACTCCCTATGTAGCCCATGCAGTTAAACATGGATGTCAGGTATGTGCTATCATGCTCAGCTCCTAGTGTCTTGTTTTGTTGTTGTTTATTTGTTGAAGTATCATGTACCTATGTAGCCCAGGCTGGTCTCATCCTCCCCAGTGCTGAGATTCTAGGCATCCACCTTCATGCTTTCCCCATATCTTAGTTAGTGGTAATTTTCCAGGAGATGGATTAGAAATAAGAACAAAGTATTTGTAGAGAGATGCTGATTTTGGGTTGATGGGGAGTGTTGGTTTTACACATGCTAAAAGTGATAAGGTGGTATCACAGCTGGGAAAGAAGAAACTCTCCTCAGAGATTTCCTTGTAGCTTTTGCACTCACAGAGAGTGTGAACAAATATCAAAAATAGTGCATACTGGCAACCAAGGAAGATGAACAGGTTGAAAAGAACAGAGGAAGAGATTGGAAATGACACACTTGAGTCACTGCCTGGCATACAGTCAAGAGATAGTAGCATTCCTAAATAGAGAAGGTGAGGAATAGACTTTTGCATATTATGATGCTGGAATTAATTTCTCCAATAAAGGTATACTTAGGATTGTAAGAGCCTACTATGTATAATGTTCAAGAAAATTAATCTCCCGGGAGAGAAAACAATTTCTATTCCCCAGAAGAAAGATGGATGCTGATGGCATCTGTGATCATGGATGGATGGTCTGTAACACATACAGTTCTCGAGATAAATGGATTCTAAATGCATCTCATGATGGACTATGTGTACTTCTGGCATTTCCTATTTTAAAAGACTATGGTCTTATTTGAGGGATATATACTTTTTGTAATTAAAGATGATAACTAGGCCCTTTAATGAACCCATATGGGGTAATACATCATCTGTGTTAGCATTATACACTTGCTCATTCTCAGGAAGCATAGCTTGATAGAGTCTTTTCATGGCCCCCAGATAGTCACAAAGGGTTGGATGATCATTACAAAGCAGTTAGAGAAAAACTTTATTTATTTGTCATTTTTGGAAAAATAAATATATGTTCCCCTGGATCCTGTTCTCCATGCTTTATTTTCCTGGAGAATCCTAAGTTCAACAAAAAGCAGTTTTTTTGACAGAATTCTTTCAAACTGTATTATTTCTGAATACATGCTAATACAAGATAATTTAAACTTTTATTGATTATTGGGATAATGACAAAAAGCTATGTAAATGAGATCCAAATAGTTAACTTCTCTTGGCTTTCTTTTCTACCCCAGCAAACATAGTAACTGTTATTTCATAGGCTCATTATTTAGATTAACTGAGATAATATGTAGAGTTTAGCATCAATTCTAAGGCTTGACACACAATCAAGGGTAGAAAGCATTATCTGCAGCCCCATCTGATCAGAATTTTAATTAATGCTATTGAGATTTTCCGTGACTTACTGAAATGATATTTTCATAGCTGCATGTGCACAGTGGTCCTGACTATGGGGATCTGAGTTATCATTGCATGTATTTCATTATCCTCACTTTTTACTGAGGTGTGTATTTTTACCACTCTGCATTAATTCTCTTTAACCACTCGATTTTCTGCCTTGAAAGTTTCCTGGTATATATTCCTTGGAACCTTAATATTACTAGAACTATAAAAGGTAAGTATAAAATAGATTTTGAATGAGAGCCACAGAAACTTTTTCATGAGCAAGGTCATGGATTTCTGAGTATGAAATTGTAACATCCATATTGGTTATTGGGAAAGCTTTCATGAATTTAGTTTAACTTGGCTTCACTTCTCAAATATGTGCCAGGCATCTGTTATATAAGGCCCACATCACTGTCTCTGCCACTTACCAATGACCAAATGTCTTCTGCAATGAAATTATGTCCTCACAATTCCACTTCCAGATATTTACTCACAGGAAATGAAAGTATGATAGCTGAACACAGACTTGTAGACAGATGTTTATGGCAGCCTTATTTACAATAGATAAGTTGGGGAATAGCCCAAATTCTACCAGGAGATGAAGAGACAAGCAAATTGTGGGAAATCCTCATAGTACAGTGCTATTAAGCAATAAATCAATGATTAATCAATACAAGAAGCAAACTTGATATATATCAAAAGCATGGGTAGATTTCAAAATTATCATGGAGTAAGGCAAGGCAGACTGCATTGCTCCCAAATGTGCTTTGATACTGCTGTTAGAGAATTCTAGAAAATGTAACCTAATATAGATGAGAGAGAGAGAAAGAGAGAGAGAAACATAGATAGAAAGTAAAGGATAGAAAGTAGGTGGTATTGCATAGGAAAAGATTAAAACTTCAGAGGTGATAACATATGGGTGAAAACATGGGAAGCTGAGGCATAAGGATCACTATGAGACTGAGGCCAGATTGAACTACATAGTGAATTCCAGATTATCCTGAATACAGAGTGAGAACTTGTCTCAATACCTCTACCTTCCCCCCACTCCTGCCCAACCCACACATAATGTGTTGTATGTATATTTTACTTCAATCAAGATATATTGAAAAGTCTTCTGTAATCCCCGTCACTAGCTTCCAAAATTGATGAGGTCACATCACAGCCCTATTCTATGCCATAGCATAACAGCCTTATGCTTTATCTCTATGTGGTGAGTCCAGCTGTGTCTTGTAATGCCTGTCTGTCTCTGGACCGTCAGCTCTCAGTGGATAAGAAGTGCGTTCCTCTTGTTCTTGTGATTACTTAACATTTAGCACCATGGACACATGCATGAAATGTTGAAAGGATCACTTGAGCTGGTAAATTTCTGGGTGTGAATCACCTTTTCAAGTCAGGTCCTTTGAGAACAGGGAAGTAGGAGAGGGATCAATGGTGGATACTAGGAAAGGTGTCCACTTACTGGGCTAAGGTATTAATGAGAAACTGAGGACACTAAGCAAGAGTGGGAGTGAGATAGGTTTGCAGCAAGCCTTTAAATTGGGGTGCAGGCAAACTCCAAAAAATTCCACCCCATAGTAGTGGCCAGAGATATATCTCAGTGGTAGAATGCTTACCTTACATGCCCAAGGCCTTACATGCACCACTGGCACATACAGTAAAAATCTACATAGAGGTGCTATAAAACTTTAAAAATCCTATGCAGATGTGTTACCCTTGAGGCACCAAAGAGCAAGGCTTACATTTCTGTATCAGTGTTAGAAATGCAAGGGCACAGAAGCCTTTGTGAATATTTGATGTAGCCCTCAGGGAGCATCCCTTCTGCAAAGAAGCAGTGTCACGCATCACACTGGGCTCCCATTGCCATGGAGGTGCACTCTGAGCTCACTGCCCTCAGCAAGCTGGCAGGTTAGATACCTTAACTGAGGGTGCAAAGTTCTGAGTCCTGGGAGAAATTTCTGCAGCAGAGCGATTAATTTTACCTAAAAGGAAAGAATTCATGAAGCAAAAGCAAGAGTAAGCCTTTATGGAAAATTTTAGGATTGTGATTAGTGGTTCTAGCAAAATGTAACCCAAGAGGTGAAGGATAAGCTTAGAAAGATGCACCCAGGGTCCCTTAGGCCACTTAGGGGACAGGGACATACTGTGGAAAGAAAAATTCTAATTGAGTTCTCTCTCACACACACTCTCTTTCATAGCTATTTAGTTATTTTTAGACATCCAGGTTGATGTAAACTCGACATTAGTCTCAGAAGCATTTTTTGTGAACCTTCACTGTGGTTTATTTTAACTGATTTTGTGCTATTTAGACTACATGTTGATTACTACTGAGTTGCATATTGAAATTTAAGATATAATCAGTGTCTACCTTCAAGGATCAGACTCTCCCTTCAAATTACATCCTGTGGGCTCTGTGATACTGGCACAAGTCATAGTAGCATGCTTAAAGAATATAAAAGACTTTTTTTTTTTTTTCAGTTGAACACTCAAGTGAGAGAGATGAATGCATCTTTGGGTATTCAGATAGCAGAGAAATTCATGTGAGCCTGCCTGAGCACAGAAACACATTAAGCGAGATGGGCTCAGAAGTTATCCTTGAAAGATGCTTAGGACTGGGGCAGTGAGAAAAGACAGAATAAAGCTACCTGCTGGATAGGTGATGAAGAAAGAGTGTGAGACAGATTCCATAAACATGCTCAGAAGTTCTTGTAAAAGAAATACAAACAGTTCAATATATATATATATTGTGAGTTTGCACTGAGACTTTAAGGAAGATATTGGAGGAAAACAGATTCTCTTCACGGAGGTGACCCTATGACCTGAATAATAAACTATTCCAGAGTAGAGAGAGGGTGAAGAGACAGTGCCCCACCCCTCTCCCTAACACTCACTGTAGGCATTACCTGCAGAGGATTTCCCATCCTTCAATGTTGATCTCAGATTTGGCCAGAGAATCTTTCTTAACACAGTTTAAAATTTGTAAGGTTTAAGAGTTGGCCTATAAGACAAAACTTCTTTGCCATCTCTGTCTTTAAAGGATCATTTTCCCTTCTAACTGCCTTAGAACATGGCATTCTATTGAATAGGGCTTCTTCACATCAAGTTCTGTATTTACTTTTATGTATTTTTCAAAATCTTGTAATGAGAGAACCTTCAGTAAAGTTCCCTCTTGGTTTCCAAATTGAATTTTTCTTTTTTTTTTTTTTTTAAATGACTTTACAGTCAACCTGGAGTGGGAATAATGAGATCATAGGCATTCATTTTTTTTGTCCTTGTGATCAAGGCCATCCTTGCCATACCAAAAGCCATACCATGTAAATTTAGCAATGGTCTTCCTCTACCATTTCAATAAATGGTGCAATCCCTCAGGGATGCTGCTCCTGGTCTTATATAATGATACTATATATAGTACTATATTTTTCAGTTGCTTAATATTTATTTTGTATTTTGTTTTAATATCAAATATAGTAGGCAAAATAGAAAACATAAAGTTTATGCTATAGGAAGCTCAACTTGTCTAAGACCATAGTACTATAAATAAAGGAAAGAATTTTAATATGTAGTTGGCAATTTATAGATTCTAGGTAAGGTTATATCAACTTTCACATACTTTACAATTGGATTGATGCTTCAAACCTTTTTGGGCAGAATCATAATGGCTCCGTTTTATGGATGAAGAGACTAAGACTCAGCTGGTGGAAAACAATAAAATATGAACACACATTTGAGTTATCTGACTCCAACTCCAATGTTCCATCTATTACATTGTACTGTAACCATGTTATTAAGCATAAGAACTTACTACAGGATATTTTCTCTTCTAAATGCTTTCCATGTAATACTTGGTTCCCATCACAAGTCCCTCTATTATCTCTGGCTAACCTCACAGATTGGAGGTCCATGTTGTTCAAGTTCATGCTCATAGAAACTAGTGGAGCTAGGACTTGAACCCTGAGTTTTGAAACAAAGCTGTTCATTGCTATGCTTTGTTGCCTCTTGCCAGGGGATGGAATCCTTAGAATGGACTCAGACACAAGTGTCCAGGCCTTATTCAGATGATAGGTGTGGGGCAAGGTGAGGAAGAAAACCCACTCCCACAAGAAACCAGAAAGCTTGTGCACAGGGAAGACTTGTTGCATGTTAGTTACAATAAACAAAAATACAAAACAACCTAAGTTGAAATTTTTTCAGTAGATTATTATCTTTTACAAGAAGAGCAGTTCAATTCTGCTTATTGTCCAGCTTTCAATCAATAACCATGAACGTTTCCATTATGGGTTACTTTGCTTGTATATGTATCAAGACCATGCATGGCATCCTATATAAGCTACTTCATTTAATCTTTGCAACCATCTGATTGAATTAAAGGTTACTTCATATCAACTGAGGGACCAGTATCAAATCCCAAACAGTTCCATTAGTTGCTGTTTGCCAGGTCAAAAGGGACCTGAGTAGTTCATAGTTCTACCCTGAAAATGCTTCTTTCTTTCCCTCTCTTTCTTTCTTTAGTTCGTTTGTTCTTTCTCCTTTCTTCCTTCCTTCCTTACTTTCTTTCTTTCTTTCTTTCTTTCTTTCTTTCTTTCTTTCTTTCTTTCTTTCTTTCTTTCTTTCTTTCTTTCTTTCTTTCTTTCTTTCTTTCTTTCTTTCTTCTTTCTTCTTTCTTCCTGCTGTATGGATGCCACTATTTTGAGCTTATCCAGCACTGGGTGGAATGAATTTCATGATTTTCATACCTGAAATAATAAGGAACCTAGTATGTCATGTTAGTCTTACAGAAAAGAAGAAAGGAGGAAGAGAAAGGCGAGGAGGAGGAGGAACATTTAGACTTCTGCCCATGAATGGGTCAACAAAGAAATATATATACTTGAAATGGCTAAAAGACCTAAAAGCTCTTTAAGTTCGATAAAAGTTGTAGAGCAGTGGAGGAAAGAGTTTGCTTGCCCTCCTTTGTTTAAAGCTGCTATGGATATTGACTTGCTAGGGTTGTATTACTCAGAGCCCCCAGCATCTAAATCTAGCCAATGGAAAGAGAGCTGAGGTAATGAATGTCCCCCCAGGTGGTTAAGAGTGCAGTGACTTCTATAGCTATTCTGCTCTGCCATTCAGCAATTATAAAAAAGAAATGAAGACTGTAATGCTTGGAAATATCAGAGCCAGTAAATAGAAAACGTTTGGGTAACAGAGTCATTTCAGGGAGAAAAACCCTCAGCAAATCGGTAACAACACTTTCTATTGTTATGGGAACAGAAAATGAATCTCTTTTATTTTCCATGATAAGTCACTATGATCCAGATAATTGTTAGAGCAGCTCCCATTACCCTCATGAATCCAACATAGATATGTGAATCTTCTTTATTTCATTAAGAACAGATGTTGTAGTGCGCAGTCAATTATCCATTATCATTGGAAGTTTGCATCATGACTACATTATAAAACTCTGCAGGGAATTGTGAAACTTCGTGTTAACCATGAGGAAGGATGGAAAAAAGCAATAAGGGAAGGAAGTCATGTGGCACTATTAATTTAATTTTGCATTGTCACACATTTCCTTATCTAGCTGATGATAAGGGGCTAGATTACCCTTTTATTTGTAACACACACACACACACACACACACACACACACACAAAATGGAGAAGATGATGAAGAAGACTGAGGAGATAGAGGAGGAGAAGGAGAAAAGGATAAAAGGGAAAAGAAGAAATAGTAAAGAAGGAGAGGAGAAAAGAAAGAAAAAATTTTCAAAATTAGTGAATGAATGTCAATATATCTGAGGTATGGAGTACAGTGACTTGTCCCAGGTTTTGTCAAAAACAAAGATGTCAGGCAAGAGCACAGAGGGCTGATAGGCAGAGTCCAGAAAACATCTTGAGTTTAGACACAACTAAGAGCCAGGAGGTATTGAGACAATTAGAGTTCCTAGGAGAAGGCACCAGAAAAAGGAGAGCTGCACAGCAGCAGAGTTCCAGATATCTGCCAGACCCCTTCTAGCAGTTAGCAAGTTTCTGAGGCATGCAAACATGGGAAGAAACTATGACACAGCAGAAGACTATCAGTGCAAAAGATTTAGAGGGGCTGGAGAGATGCCTTAGCAGTTAAGGCACTTGCCTGAAAAGCCTAAGGACCCAAGTTTGATTCCCCAGCATCCATGTATGCCAGATGCCTATGGCAGTGAATGCGATTGGACTTTGTTTACAATGGCTAGAGGCCCTGGTTCACCCAATCTCTTTCCCTCTCTCTTTACCAGTCTCTTTCTCTCTCTCTCGAATAAATAAATATAAGGGGCTGGAGGGATGGCTTAGTGGTTAAGGCATTTGCCTGCAAAGCCAAAGGACCCCAATTCAATTCCCCAGACCCACGTTAGCCAGATACACAAGGGGGCATATGTGTCTGGAGCTCATTTGCAATGGCTGGAGGCCCTGGCATGCCCATTCTCTCTCTCTCTCTCTCCTCAATTTCTCTGTCAAATAAATAAATAAATAAAAAAATAAAGTATTTTAAAAATAGAATATATTTTTTAAATATAAAATTTTTTTAAAATGAAGATTTGGAGGTTACAGACCAAGAGCACACATTGCCCTGATACAATATCCATTCCTATCACACAGATTGCAAAATGTCATCACTCATGAATTCCTGAGAAGAGGACTCAAAAAGGTCTTCCTTAGTTGTTGTAGATCTTTAACCTTATATATGACCCTGGTCCATCATAACAACTATTAAAACAAGAGCAGGAAAAGTAGAACTGTTCCCACAGAACACTACTGCCTCTCAGAACAAACTTTAAGAATACTGGAAATCTGAAACCAAATGAAATCAGACTTACTTGAAAAAGTCAAGAACTTGAAAAAGCAAGAAAGGAAAGCTGACAATGTCAATTACCACTGGTAAAAGGAAAGAGCAGGGTTATACTAAAAACACAAAATAGGTTTCAGAATGCAAAACACTATCAAGGATAAAGCCGACCATTTCATAATGATAAAAGGATCAGTTTATCAGGAGGAAATAATGATTCTAAATATCTATGCAAAAATGACGGGGTTGCAAAATATATAAAATGTAATACTAGTAGAAAAAGAAGATAGAAAAATCAGTACAGACGTGCCATAATGCCTTTTACAATGTTATCAATAAGCCTTGCACATAGAATGCTCTGCCCTGCCATAGTGGCACATGTATGTCTTTTTAAATATATATATGGAGAGAGAGAGAGAGAGAGAACAGGCAGAGAGAGAGAGATAAAGAGAGAATGGGTGCACCAGGGCCTCCAGCCACTACAAAGGAACTCCAGATGTATGTGCCCCTTTGTGCATCTGGATTCATGTGGGTACTGAGGAATCCAATCAAATCTGTGTCCTTTGGCTTTGCCAGCAAGCACCTTAACCATTCAGCCCTATTTCCAGCCCTTTTTCTTTTCTGGAAGTGAATCTGGAAGGTTTGTGAATATAGGCCATATCTGGGCCCTAAAATAAGCTTCAATACCTTTAAAAGGATACAAAGTAGAAATTAATGACAGCAAGACCTCTCAAAAAAAAAAAAAACCTACAAATATCTATGAAGCAATTAGAATATTTCTAAGTAACTTTGAGGCAAGTAAGAAATTAATATTTTAAAGTAAATGTTACTGAAAACTATCAGTGTTTGTGGAATGCCACTGAAGTAGTACTTAAGGGAGAATTTTATGCCAATACATTAAATATTATAAATGGAGAAAAAAATCTTATAATTAGTGTGAATATTAACATGGGAACTAGAAAACTGAAGACATTTATATACAAAACAAAAAAATAAAATAAAGTAAATGAGTACAGATCTGCCTAAAACAAGAAAGTAAGAAACAAGAGAAAGAGATCCAAAAGAAGCACAGAAAAATGAGACAAAAGGTGATTCTATGAAAACTCAATAAATTAATAAATTTATAAGCACATTGCCCAGAAAAAAAGAGGAAGACACAATGTGATACTATGAGAACTGCAATAAGTAATATAGCTAAAAATGATACAGATATCTGAAGCACAACAAAGGAATATTGTAAAGACTTTGTTTCAATCCATTCATGGCTCACATGAAAGACACAAGGTAGCAAGGCTCACATCAGAAGGAGAAAACCAGAGAAGTCTTATTCTATTAATAAAATCATATTTCTGAGGGAAAATCTCCCATGGTAAAATATTCAAGCCCAGATATCGTCACTGGTGGATTTCCTAATGTTTAAAACAAAAATAAATTCAAATTCTACACAAGGATTGAATTCCCAACTCATTCTGTGAAGTTCATAGTACCCTGATATGAAATTGGTGTATGTTCACACTGTAGTTTTGTACGTGTGTCTTTATGTTTCTGTGTGTGTGTGTGTGTGTGTGTGTGTGTGTGCATGCGCACATTTGGAGTCATGTGAGATGTTGGTTCTTGTTGGCATGGAGCTTGACAATTAGACTAAATTGGCTCCAGAGATCTGCCCGGCTCTGCCTCTTCAGCACTGGGATAACAGAAACCACCTCCACCTCTACCTTACTATGTACGTGCTAGGGATCAAACTCAAGTCTTCACCAAGCAATCCCTCCAGACAACTTGACACCAATTTTTAAAGTACTCTAAGCAAACTACAGACCGATTTCTCCCCTCATATAAATAGATGCCAAAATTTTAAACAAAATTTAGAAAATCAAATCCAGAGATATATCAAAAAATCATATATCAAAACCGAGAGGATTTGTGTGCTAAGAATGCAGGGCTGATTTAACATGCAGAAGAAATCACTAAATGAAGAGACTAACAAACTAAAAAAGAAAATCATATAATCATCTCTATAGATGCAGAAAAAAACAGTTAAGAAAATCAACATATATTCCTGATGAACGTTCTCTGGAAACTAAGAGGGGCAGGGGACTCCTGCTACCTAATAAAGGGTAGCTGTGAATTCAAGATGAATCCTCTTACTACACAGTGAGAAACTGAAAGTTTCCTCCTCAAATCAGGAATACAAAAACTGCTTCTAGCCAACATTGTGCAAAGGATTCCACACAGCACAGTAGGGCAAAAAGAAGAAATCAAAGTATTTCAATTACAGAGATAAAGCTGACTTCATTTGCAGATAACACAACCCGATATAGATACAAAATTGGATGGAATCTACAAAAAAGTTTGTAAGATAAAAATAAGTGCACGAAGATTGCCAAATATATTATCAGTATACAAAATCAAATGCATTTCTATGGATAATAAATAGTTGACATTGACTTTAAAAATACTTTCTGTATAATCAAAATTTTTAAATACTAAGACAAAATGACAAAGGACATGGAAGACCTAAAAAAAAAATTGAAAATGCTTAAAAAGAGAGAGAAAGAGAGAGCTTTCAGTCAGTAAGCTCAGTATTCAAAAGAAGACAATTTTGCTCATATTCATCAATAAATTCAATGTAATATGAATGCACTAGTAGGAGATATTAACACAACTGACCACCTCATTTTAAAATTCTTGTGGATATGCAAAATATTCAGGATAGGCAAAATGACCTTAGAACAATTAGATGGCTAATATTATCTGATTTCAAGATTCATTATAAAGCCACAGTAACAGACCTAATGTAGTATTTGCATAAAGGTAAAATAATGCACACTTGAAGTGGAATGCTGAAATTGAGCCACACAGCCACTGGCCATGGATCTTTGACAAAAAGTACCAATGGAGAAAGTCTTCACCAATTATGTTGGGAAAATGAAAGTGCTATGAGCAAAATAAAATAAAATAAAATAAAATAAAATAAAATAAAATAAAGTGAACTTTAATGTTTAATACACACAATATACAAAAGGCCAGTCAGAAGTGACAGCCTACCTGTAATGCCAGTACTGAAAATCCAGAGGACAGTGACTTCAGGGCAAGTGGTTTATCTACACTGTCCCAATCAGCAAGGCCTAAGTTCAAGAAGAGGTCTTAGCTCAGTAAAATAGAGTGAACAGCAATCGACGAAGACATGAGACAAAGATACACGATGTCCATCTGTGGCCTCCCCATGCACACACATGAACATGCATACACACACAAACACAACACACACATACACACGCAACATTGTCATTGAACAAAGATTTCTTGAGGGCTGGGGTGTAGGCACAATGGTCAAAAGCACTTGCTGACACTGGCTGAGTTTGACTCCCTAGCGCCCAGCTAAGCATCTAGGTGTGGCTCTACAACCTGTAATCCGAGTCCTGCAGGGGGTAAGGATTGGAAAATTGCTCAAGCTCATGACCAGAACAATGGAGCGGTGAGAAATCTCAGTTCTAGGCTGAGGGAGAAATCCATTTCAAGGACACAGGTCGATGAGTAAAAAGAGCACACCCAACCTCCACATATGTGTGCACTGGGCTTGCACACATACACATACACACACTGCACACACCATCATATCCCACACCACAGCGCACACACAAATCCCAAGGTTTCTTAGCTACCACACCAAAACATGACCCATTTTATATAGTTACTGATATATGCAGAAGTTTATCAAAACTAAAAATTCTTTGGTTTGAAAAATCCTGCCGAGTGTATGAAAAGTTAAGGCACATCCTGCAAGAAAAATACCAAGCATATCTATGACAAAGGACTTGCTTCACAGAAAATGAAGTATTCTAAAGAATCTCCTGCCTCTCTCTCACACCTTTTTCTCTTATTCTCTTCTATATTACCTATCTTTTTCTTTCTTCTTTTCCCTTGGCATTGGCCTCCAACTCCCAGTACCAGCATGCAGTTAGCATCCACAATGATCTCCTGATCAGAGAGACCTACAAGGTTTCCTAAAAGAAGACAGATTAGAACCCACCAAAGGTTAATGGTAAGACTCTACTGCCAAAGACACCATATGCTGTTGCTACTGAACATAGAGTGACCTGGCTGGAATCTGGAAGAGTCAGTCCCCAGACAGTTAGCTTGTCTAGTGCCAGAAGGTGCTACATGAGCAACTGGGGAAAAGTGACCAACAACTGTCCAAGCAACGCATGATCTAAGCAAACAACCTGACATGATGCTCACACGAGGGCAACAGCAGCACACAGCCATGGTGAGCAACCAACTGCTTTTGATTTGGCTAACAGATCTACTCAGCTGGAACTGGAAAACAAGTCAGAACCATATCCAAAAAATGAGCCTGCTCTCCAATTTCAAGCTCCCACCAATCGTGGGCTACAAGAGGGCCTACACCTATGAAATTCTCTCTAAAATAATAATGGTTATCCCATTTATCTGGTGCTAAACTCTCTCTCTTTTGGAGAATTTGCTTCTCTTTTTCAGATGGATGCAGAACCTGAGGAGAGAAAGCCCATTGCACCCCACCAGGGCCCCAGGTGAAATCATAGAGTAAATGGGGAAATGTGCAAGAGTGCTGCTTTCTTGGTGAACCTGGTATCAACACAAGGGTGCAGGAGATAGAACACTCAACTCCTACAAAACCAGATATCCAGAGACACAGAGGCTACCTTGACCTCATCACTGAAGTAGACCTAAAATGATCCCAACATGGTTCAGGGAAATTCCCTGAAGAGGGGGCAGAAAGATTGTTACAACCACAAGTTGGGACATTATGCACAGAGACATTGCCTCTTTCCCATAATCCCCAGAGTGCACTACCCACATTCCCCAATGAGGAGAGTCCCTTCAGAGGGGGGGGAGGACAGGGAGGAGGCTGACAATGGTACCAGCATGACTGTATACACACTATATCCATAAATAATAAAAAAGTAAAAAAAAAAATCAACAGTTAAAATAGTAGACAAAGATTTGAACACTATCAAATTCTAAAACTGATATCAAAATAAAATATAAACCACAATGAGATATCACACCACACAGATGGAATGCTAAAATCTTTCTGTCTGACTATCCAGGTTGGCAGGGATATAGACAAATTGGAGCTATTGAAATGATGACTGAGTTAAAGTGTTAACCTAACATGCTTGCACTTTTCATAACAAATGTAATAACATAACAATAATCTGCTGATTATCATAAATAATGATGAATTCATTAAAAAGTCCCATGCTTTTTGTTCTTATGAATCTGTGAGTTTAGGTAGATAATAAATGGGTAAAATAAAAAATTCTACAATTTTGGTGTTATTTTCACATTTCTATAAGACTAATTGCTTCAAATACAGAATACCTGAGTACTCTATCACACCCCAAAATGTATGGTGCTTAAAGTCCCTTATGTAATAAAATGGCACAAGAATTGACTATGACTGACTCATATCCAATGATATGCTTTGAACTATGATCTGATTACTTATAATATTGAAGTTAATAAAAGTGTCATGCAAGTAGTTGCTAGTTAGCATTATTTAGAGAATAATGATGAGAAAAAAAAAAACTGCATCTGTTCACTAGAGAAGTATTTTTCCAAAATATTTTCAATGTATGTTTGGTTATATCTACACACGTGAAAGCTATGAATATGAGAGGCAGTGTCTAGAAAAGGTTTTTCAGTCTGCCCATGTCCACCATTGGGAAAGCAGGATGTGGAACATGACACATGAATAGTGATCTTGTCAACCTTCAGGAAGCCTAGTGGAGGCTGACTTAATCAGAATGCTTGAGCTATCAAAATCCTCTCTAGGGTCTCCCAGAAGCATAAATTAAAAGAGGGAGAAGATGACAGAGGATAACAGTAGCTACAGTTGGCCAGCACAGTAGGCAATATCATCTATGAGTCAATCAGAGTTTGCTCAACATCCAGTGACCTGGGCATCAATACTTTCAACTGACAGTCTTAGTGAATGGTGGTGACTCTGGCAGCAGGGTGCTGGAAACTCCAAAAGAAACAAACGTACAGAATGTGGAAGAAGCATGTCTGGAAGAACTTAGGTAGATGATCCAGATCTCTGTCTCCATGGAAAAACAATGTGACTTCTTTCTTAGTAAATGTTCAGTTAGATGGCACAGCCCATGCTGTCTCTAAATAGCACCATTAATACTGTGACATGCTCATAAAACCAATGAACTTGGGCTACATTTAATTTTATGTACATCATCATAGCAAAAGTATGTGCGCATATGTGAGAAAGAAGAAACCATCATTTAAAAAAAAAAAAATCCACCATGGCATGGCAGTGTGTGCCTTTAATCCCAGCACTTGGGAGGCTGACGTAGGAGGATTGCTGTGAGTTTGAGGCCAGTCTGAGACTACAAAGTAAATTCCAGTTAATCCTGAGCAAAAGTGAGACACTACCTCGAAAAAAAAAATCCAAATTTCAAATGTTTGTGAAAACAATTACAATTACTTAGTGAATATGATCATCTAAAAGTCTGCCAATATCATTCAGTGATGCATATTGACCATAACTGAAGGTACAAAACCAAGCATAAGATCTGACAGGGAAACTTACCTCTGTAGAAAAAAGAATACTTTTCTTATTTAGGAAATTAAAAGTAGCTTGGGAATTTTTCTATGTGTATGGGGAGATGGCTTAGTGGGTAAGAGAACTTGTTTCCCAAGCATTAGGATTTGAGTTTGGTCATCAGCTGTGCATGGCCACACACACTCCAGCACTGAAAGAAACAGATGGAAGGATTGCTGAGGCTCCCTGGAAAGTCAGTATAATTGAAAAATGGAATCAAGATCCAGATTAAGTGAGAGATACTGTCTCAAAGAAATAACGTCACATCTTTTATTGCAGTTTTCTTGTCTCAGTATGTAAAAATTGAGTCAATTTTCTGAACTGTATTGGGGTTTTTCTGAACCTTACTGGGGTTTCCTCCATACATACTACACACATGCACACACACACACACACACACACACACACACACACATCCCCAAAAGAAATTTTTATACAAACTGTTTAATGTATTTAATGTTTGCAAATTCTTGATAACTTGTTTTGATTTCAAATGTTGAAGGACATGTAGTACAACTGTCACTGAGTGACATTTAAATATCCAAGTTACCCGATCATGACATATAAATGATATCATTTATTTTTGCAAGATATTTTAGTTATTTATTTGAGAGAAAAAGAGAGAGAGAGAGAAAGACAGAGAGAGACAGAGAGAATGAGTGTGCCAGGCCTCTTGCCACTTCAAATGAACACCAGATAAAATGCACCACTTTATGCATCTAGCTTGACATGGATCCTGGGAAACTGAACTCAGGCTGGCCAGCTTTGTTAGGAAGTTCTTGTAACCACTAAGCTATCTCCCCACCTCTCAGTTCCCCAAATAATGCCATTTGCTACTCATGAAATGAAGAATAAACAGTGAGCATTAGTGGCCTAGTATCCATGCAAGACATGCATAAATGTTCACAACTGTACACGCTGCACCAGATGGGGGGAGGGCAAAGACCCGAAGGCATCCTTAGCTTGCTGAAGAGGTGAATCTGCAATTTAAGACAATCTTTTCCACAGGTCACACAAACAAAAAGTACATAGCAGTAAAATGATAGAATTTGAAATGCACAACTTTCCATGGAAACACAAGCTCCAGGCTTGTGATCCCTGGTGCTTTATGTATTAGTTGCCTACCAAGGACCATTCAGGCAGAGTAGAAATTAATTTAATAAATTCACTACTACTGTAAAAATTCCTTACTATTTTCATGACACATACAGAATCTAAAGATATATATATATATCTTTATATATATATGATGTGGACATGCTTTCAAATATGTCCTGAACCCATAATAACAATTGAGTATCTCTTATTAAAAAATACCAGATTTATTTGAATTTTGTTATTAGTTTTTCTATCACATTCCATTGTCTCCTTCTCCTCTTTCTTCTTTCTCATCCTGTAGAGGAAGTACAAATGTTCCTGATCCCATTGCCTGTGCAGTTTTCTTGGGTCAATTTAGAGAGACTGAGTCACTTCTCTGAACTGCACTGGGGTTTCCTCATTTCTACAGAAAGGTTTGCATTTAATATTTATTGAGTCCCTTTGAGTGTCTTGTGATTTCATGATCCTGTATAACTTGTACAGAGAAAATAATATTAAAATACATTTAACCTAGCTGTAGTTATTTGATCTGTACAATAAAAACAGCTCAAGAAGGGTTAGTTTACTCACTGAGTTATTTTTATGTGTGTGTTACATTGCCTTTTTTTTTTTTTTTTTTTTTTTTTTTTCGAGGTAGGGTCTCACTCTGGTCCAGGCTGACCTGGAATTATCTATGTATTCTCAGGGTGGCCTTGCACTCATGGTGATCCTCCTACCTCTGCCTCCCAAGTTCTGGGATTAAAGGCGTGCGCCACCAGGCCTGGCACATTGCCTATTAATGAATAAATAGCACAGTCTCTGATAAAAAAAATTCTATCCTATGATGAGACATGAATACATTTCCCACGTTTAGGGAGTAGAAGATAGAATTGGCCTTTTCTTAGTTATTTATTTATGTTTATTTTTATTTATTTATTTGAGAGGAAGAGAGAGAGAAAGAGAAAGAGGCAAATGGAGAGAGAATGGGTGCACCAGGACCTCCAGCCACTGCAAACAAACTCCAGAAGCATGAGCCATCCTGGCTTACGTGGGTCCTGGGGAACTGAACCTGAGTCCTTTGGCTTTGTCAGCAAACCCTTAACTGCTAAGCCATCTTTCCACCCTGACCTTGTCTTACTTATGAGACATAATTTTGTGATGTGCTACATGTTGTAACTCCTGCTGGTTCCAGATCTCCAGCCTCCTTTCTCCCTTTCTGTAAAGATGTAGACACTCTATTTCTCACCCTTCCCCCATGCTTGCACAGATATCTATGTCTATGATCATAGCAAGACTTTTCTTCTTTTCTCCCTTACTGTTTTTGCTTTTTTTCCTTCCTTCCTTGGCATATCTCTCTCACTCTCTCTCTCTCTCTCTTTGATTTTTCAAACACTGAGTGAAACCATCATTGTACAAATTTTTCAGAAGCAACCATAGCAGTGGAATTACAGGTACATGTCACTGCACCTTGGAATTTTACATGGGTCCTGGATGTCAAGTGAACATCTTACTGACTGCCATCACCCAGCTCAGTGCTGGCTTCTTTAAGAGATTTGGGAGGATTAATAAATGAGTCCACACATAAGAGGCATACTATCTACAGAATAAATAACAATGAATAAATAAATAGCAGTGATTGGTGGGTGGAGATAATGACAGGACCACAGCACCAACATACCACATACCTATCTATCTTTATGATTTTATTGTGAGAATACATAATATATGTTGCCTCTCCTTATTTGCAGTTTGCACAGCATCTCTTGTCAAATTCCAGTGGCTCACTACCTGGGGCTGCTTTCCAGAATTCAGTCTGAAAACACTGTAAGCAAACAGGCATCAACAATGTGGAAAAAACACCACTTTGAACAGCAATCTCCGAAGCAGGGAAGGTCACTCCATGTCCATTCTGGTGAGACAGAACTTTCACTAATCACCAATTAGGAACACAACCTGGTTGCTTCAAATGAAAGTAGTATGTTCGATTCAATATCGAAGGTTGTTGATACCTGGAATGCAGACAGATCAAGAACTCCCACTGGGCGGTGGGTTATGGCTTCAAGCTGAAGCTAGAGGGAATCTTTTATGTAAGCACAGGAAATCAGCCAATCTCAATTTGTTTAAGGTGTTTAGATTAACACTTAGCCTTCTTTCCCAAAGTGCCCCCTTCAAAACCAACTGAAGGATTCTGAATCATTTAATCTTTCCCACTTCCTATTCTTTTGATGAGGTCAATTCCCCAATGTAAAACACAAGAAAAACATTTAATCAAAGTAGCAGGTAGCAGTGGTTTATGATAATTGATATTTAATGGCTGGCTCAATCTTAAACCTGGTCTCAGTTTTTGTGTTGTATGAGAGATTTTTCCAGATTCATGCTAGGAAACTTTTACAGGAAATAATAAAGACATGGCTTGCATCCTTCTTATACTTTTATTTCTACATATTCATTATGCTAATCATACTGTATCCAAAATTATATTAAATATTGTACATGGGGCATGCATCATTTATGTCTAAAATCACCTAGTTAACTGTTAAGAAATTATCCTAGGTATAAAAGCTTATGTTCAAACATATTCACCAAAGCATTGTTTATAATTTGAAGACAGTATATATGTTTAGTGTTGTAAAATTAAATAGTCTATATAAGTATGGGGTCAAATTAAAATTATTAAATTTTATTATTAAATTTATTATTTTATTATTTTTATTATTTTATTATTTATTATTATTATTAAATTTATTATTAAATTATTACCAACTACTATGCAATCATTAAAATGTAAATGTGGGGCTGAAGAAATTGCTCAGTGGTTAAAATGCTTACTTGAAAAGCCTGTTGATCCATGATCCAATCCCCAGTACCTACATAAAAAGCCAGATGTACCATTTGGTGCATGCCTGGAGTTCATTTTCTGTGGTAGGAGGCCCTGACACACCAACCCACACACACATACACACACGCTCTCTTGGTCTGCCTTTCTTCCTGTCTGTGTCTCTCTCTCACACACAATAAAAATAGAGTTAATCTTCATTGAGTCAATTTCCCCTTGCATTTGATTTTATGGCATAAAATATAAGCACAAGTGCAGTGTGCATGCTTCACTCAACTTTTCATTCTTGTCTTACTAGCTCTTTATATAAACTCTTGGCAGAACAAAGAAGTTGAAAGTCAGAGGCTGGAGAGATGACTCAGTGAGTACAGTACCTGTATAACTACGAGGACCTGAGTGTGGATTCCTGAGGACCCATGTAATATGCTAGGTATTCCTACATGCACCTGTAATTCCTCACTGGAGGGGAGAAGACAGGGCATTGCTGGAGCTCACCTGCTAGCTAGTCTACCAGATTGGTGAGCTCTAGGTACAGTGAGAGACTGTCTCAAAGAATAAGGTGGAAAGCCATTGATGATGACTCCTGATGTCAACCTCTCACCTTCACATGTGCATTCACCAACACACATGCACACTACATGCATACACTTCCAAAAATGTTGAAAGTGAATATTTCCTGCTTTTTATTTGGAAAAAAATTAAACCAGAATTTTTATTCTGGCTTAATTTTTTGTGAGTATTGGTATCGAGCTCTGAGGGCCACTTGGCATGGCAGTTTTCCTAAGTCTGAGAATGACTGACAATAATTCTTTTTCTCACTAGTCTTTTCTAAAAAACAAAAGAGGTATCTTGGTAAAATGTAGCCTGTTTGATTAGAAAAGAGGCATTAAGCCAGAACTGATAATGTTTCTTTCTTTGCTTGTTTGAGACCCTATATCCAAGGCTGGGTTGGAACTCATTCTGTAGCCCAGGCTGGCTCCAGACTTGGAGAAAATCTCTTGCTTTTCCTCAGAGTACCAAGTGCTGACATTCACTGTGCCTGGCTTAAATTGATTTTTATTCTTTAAAAAAAATAATTTATTTATTTTATTTGCAAACTTAAAGAGATTGAAAGAAGACAGACAGAAAAAGAGAGAGAGAAATGGAAAGAGAGAGAGAGAGAATGGCTGTAATAGGTCCATTATCCACTGCAAGTGAACTCCATGCTTCTTTGCAAATCTGGCTTTCTGTGGGTAGCGGGGTGTCAAACCCACGTCACCAGGCTTTGTAGGCAAGTGCTTTAACGGTTAAGCCATCTCTCCAGCCAGATTTTTATTCTCGTAAATAGAGGACTAAAACTGCTGGCTTGGTCTTAATGCCATGGTTTGCATTCCCCTTACTTCTATCTTAGATTCTATCTTACTTCTACCTTAGACATCAATGGTCTCCTCTATTCCAAGTAAAACAGAGGCTTCTGATGTCATTAACATTCATTAGATCATTTTCATTCATGGTAAGCCTCTGCCATTAGATTTAAACTTTGTTGTGGCTTTCATCTCTACATGACCTAAAGATTTCAAAAGAAGTATGGTGAGGTGAGGGTCCTCCTAAAGCTTGGGTACTATCCTGGTTCATGAATCCAATGAGGACATTTTCCTTTGTGCATTGTAATGAACACGAGTAAAGATTTACTGGGGCCTACACACAGCTCTGCTTCTTTCTCAAGGTAACACAAGTAGTTTCATTTTAAATGACTATTACCTTTTGGTCTTTCTTTCTGTATCTTACTAAACACCACCTAAGTTAAAAATAATTTAAGGACATGTTTTGTTCCACTTTTTATTCATTTCCAAGAGTCTGCCAAGTATTTTTAGAAAGGCTTCAATGCAGTTTCAAGTTAACCTTTCACTATGCTGGATACAATACATGTTATTCATCATTGAACTAACTGTAAAAGTTAGTGTTGTCACTAAAATCATCTTTCATTTTTTACATCCCTTGCACTGATGATGATCTCCCCTTTATTTCCACATTATGTATTTAAAACTAAAAGACAAACATACTTTCACTCCTGTGAATTATTCCATTATAAACTGGTGTCTCCAGACTGTTGAAGATGCTGGGGCCATTGTCTGCTCAGTCCAAGGAGACTTATGTTCACATAATTGTCATTGACTCTTGGCAAATGGACCAAGAGCCTCCATCAAAGCCATCAGATCCATTTCTATACCAGATAGGAAGAAAAAGGTAAGGGGTTTAGATTAAGAATAGCCTTAAGGTAGGGCTGGAGAGATGGCTTAGCAACTAAGGCATCTGCCTGAAAAGGCAAAGGATCCCAGTTCAATTCTCTAGGATCCATTTAAGCTGGATGCACAAGGGGGTACATGCATATGGAGTGCATTTGCAGTGTCTAGAGACCCTGGCACACCCACTCTCTTTCTTTCCCTCAAACAAACAAACAAACAAATAAATAAAATATATTAAAAAGAGAATAACCTCAAGGTAAAAGTTTAATAGTATATTCTCCATAGGCAAAATGCCCATTATGTTTTTTTTTCAAATGCTTTTAAGACAATATGTACTGTATGTACATATTAATTTATCATGTGATTTGATTAAAAGTAATAATAACAACTTTAATGGTGGAATACAAAATCCAAATAGTTAATATAAGTTTTAATATTTAATTTTACCTATGTAGAAATTTCAATGAGATCAATTTTTATATCTTACTTTTCAATACCCAATCTTACGATTACATTTGTATTTCTACCACTACACCTTTTTCTTGAGCCAAGCAGCAATATTCTCTGATATCTGTATTTCTTTCATCTCATCATATCACAATATTTTACCTAATCAGTTATCTTCTTCAGTAGAATCTGAGTTCTAAAACATGAACTTTGTTTTATTGTTTAAATTCCTAGCATATTGTGTTTATTTATTTTATAAAAAATACTATGCAATATCTACTATTTCTCAGGGATGTGTGCTGGCTATAGGGATAGTAGCTGAAAAGGGAGACACAGCTATGAACATCATTGACTTTACAGTATTGTACAGAGGACAGTAATCATATTATACTATACAATAAATAAACAAACAAACTGAGTATGGTGGTGTACATGTGGAATCCCAGCACTTGGATAGTAGATTCTAGAGGATCAACAGTTCAAGGTAATTCTCAGCAGCATAATGGAGTTGAGACCCTATCTGATAAAAGTCTATATGTGGATTGGAGGATAGCTTAGTGGTTAAGGCACTTGCCTGCTAAGCCCAAGAATGCCCATTCGATTCTCCAGGTACCCATTTAGCCAGATGCAAAGTGATGCAAGGTCGCGATGCTTCACTTGCCCACAAGGGGGCGCACACATCTGGAGTTCGTTCACAGTGGCTGAGAGGCTGCTGGTGTGCCCATTCTCTCTCTCTCTGCCTCTTCCTCTCTCTCTCTCTCTCTCTCTTTCTCCAAACAAAACAAAACAAAACAAACAAAAGACCTATGTGTGTGTGTCTCAAGAAAGAATTACAAAATCATATCATTTCTACAAAGTAGGCAGGTATTGCAATATACCACAAATGGAATGAGTTTCTTCAAATAAGAAGGAACAGGCCTCTCTGCAGAGGCCACTTTAGAATGTAGGATGATTAGCAGAGCATCCATGCAGAGGGAAGAGCACAAACAAGTTTCTGAGCCAGGAGGATTCGGGAGGATTCTCTGGAGAGATGACAGAAGCATCACTCATTTAATGGTCTGGAAATGAACCAGGAAGAAGTGTGAGAAGGGGGAACATGATCCCAGTTTCCAAGAAGCTTGCTCAGAGAAAGGGCATTAAGGGACTTTAAGAATTTCCGTCCTGTCTGTTTTCAATGCCCTTCTTCCTGCATCTATCCCTTCATCTTTCACTCAATGCAAACATTGCCAATTAATCATGACATTCTCCCCACTAATGCTCCAGAGAGCCCTAAAATTTTTCTGAGATCTTCTGCTAATAGGAGTGCTTCTGGCAGACACAACCAATCATGCAAACAGGGCCCTTAGGATGCTATTGCCTTGGCTTTCCTAATTTAAGGATCCAATGTCATTTTACCTAATGAAGTATTCATATCTGTTGGGAAAGACAGGAGGTAAAGCAAATAATGAATTTGCATAAAGCAGTTCATAGTATAAATTATATGAAGCCTAGACTAGCTGCTGAGCTGGTAAGAAGGATGCTGAGATGAAGGCGTTGATGGGTGGAAGGAAAGGGTACCCCAGCAACTGTTGGGAATCATCATTTGGAGCTATTTCTGAAGGTTTTAAGAAATGACCAGGTAGGAATCATTGAGTATTCTTTAATTACTTCATAGTTGTTACTTGAGTCAGCAGCTAGAACAGTATAAAATACAGTGAGAATATCCATAGATTAAAGGAAGACCATCTGAAAGCGCACAGGCTCCTAGAAATGAGCTCCTCAATCTAATACAAGCATAGTTAAAAATGATTGACCCATCGGGTTTGCTGAGTCCATCTTTTAGTCTATAATTCTGAGACCAGAATTGTTGAAAACAGAGTTAACACACTCAAAATGTTTACTTTTCCCACTTGCATTATACAAAGTATTTTGTACTTATATGTAAAATGGTGGCTTTATAATTTAGTAAGAGCTAAACTCAGAGGTACTCTAATGTATTATTAAGATTGAAAGATCAAACAGTAAGAAATCAAGCTTCGGTTCTTATAATGACATGAATTGGAAACCTGTAGCCTATGCTACCTACTGAGAACCTTTCTACCTGTGAACTGATGTATTAAGACCAATCCACAGAAGGTAGCTGTACAGTCAGGTGAACCCTTTGCTGACTCTGGATCTGATAAGGTTTTGTATATATTATTCCTTTAAGATGGTTAAGGGACTATCTACAACTGTGAATTTCTTTTTATTTTTTTCTGCCAGAACTGTGGGTTTTTTCCTGATGTTTTGCTTTGCATTCATTATTTCTAATGCTTACAATAGCCAAGCAATGACTGACCTCTACATTACAAAGACAAAGTAATTACAGTTTAGAAATGTTAAAATACTTCCCCAATTTAAATCACTAAGTTGTTGATAGGGTTGGAATTTCACCACAGTTGGTCTCATTCTAGACTTTGTGTCATAGACATATGTCTTTGCTTGTCTGCACAGCACATTAACTTATTTGATCTTAAAGCAAAATATGAGTTGGGAAAAATAAGATGATCACTCCAGACACCACATTTGTGGGGGCATGTCTTGTAGAAGGTATTAAGAAGGGTTGATCTGTGCAAATAAAGAGCTACTTTTATCTGATATTGAACAGTTGCCTAACATGGCTCATATACCCTCTGAGCCCCAACCCCAAATCACATAGACAGCACTTGACCAGTGTGTTTGATCAGCAGCTTCTACCTTTGTCAAAAACTCTCAGGTCATCAAATTAGTCTTGCTTGGAATCATCAATCAATTCTCTTGCGTTTGGAGTTTAACCTGAAGGTTCAAAAAATGATGAATTGTAAACCATTGAGTGTTCTCTAGTGACTGCATAGTTTTTAGATAGATTTAATTTTAGATAGATTTATGATAGATGCTTTCTTTAACAAGTCTCTTTTAAAAATATTTTATTTACGTATTTCAAAGAGAGAGAGAGAGAAGCAGATAGAATGAGAGAAAGAATGGCTATGCCAGGGTCTCTAGCAATTGCACACAAACTCCAGACACATATGCTACTTTGTTCATCTGGCTTCGCATAGGTACTGGGGGATCAAATCTGGATCCTTAGGCTTTGCAGGTAAGTGCTTTAACTGCTGAGCCATCTCTCTAGCCCACAAGTGTCTTTTTGAAAACAGATACTGGCATAGGGCCTATCTATCTATTGACAGTGAAAGAGTCTGTAAATATCTTCTGTTTTATTACTCAGTCATGGACAACAGGACTGCTATATTCCTGCAACAGAGTCAGATCTATTCTCTTTTCCCTGAGGGGGAAAGTAAAAAAGAAAAGGAAAAAAGAAGAGCATACCTACTACATGATATACAGAGGTAATCTGCTGCTTAATCTTCCTAAACAAGGTGTCACTGTATAACCATTCAATTTCCTGTGTCATTCTACATTGTGGCCTACCCCATGGAAGGACTGAGCTGTCAACTCTCAGACCGCTCTCAAGTACATATCCAGAACAAACCCTGAGTCAAGCAGCTAATAAGGTGTCCAGGATTGCATGGAGGCCTAATAACAGGGTGAAGGAGGGAGGATGGGTACCCTGTACATGATTAAAGATGAGCATCGGTTCTCTTGGTAACAAAACCAGAAACACTATCTTTATAAAATCAAAATGACCCTTTTGCACAGCTTTCAGTGGTTTTATCAACAACTCAGCACATGCTGTAATGACACCACCCTTGCTGGGACAGACTGATAGGCCTACATCTACCACTGTCTTTTTCGAATTTTTCTCAGCTTTCTGAGTCGGCTGTGAACAGCTCTGTCATTAGTTAGTAGAGGCCAAGTGGTGCAAACCATCAACTAAGGACCAACCCAAGCATCTAACCAGAAATGCAGATAGAAAAACCACCTTTCAGTACTAGCAGTGCAGTGACATAAACCAGATCAAATATGGGGGGAGCTAACCACTGTGAATGACAAGCATGTGCTCACAAACCCACTAGTTATTAGCACAGCATGCTCCATTTAAAAGGAAATTTTCTAACAGTAAATATAGCAGAAGGCTACAATTATACCCTTTCAATGATTGTCATCCATGGAAAAGCTATTTAGTGATAAATTAGGGGCCAAAAGAAGATTGTCACCTCCTTAACTAAGCTTCCATTGATTTTATCAAGTTGTTTGCCAAGCAATATCTGGACCATGATGAAAAAGTTGAGAAAAATTCATTTTCCTCATATCAAAATATTATTAATTACATGCACTCATTTTGAAAGGTATATGACACTGACTTGCAGAGAAAAGCTATGCTCAACAAGTACTAATTATACCTAATAACAAATAATGTTTATCATTTGCATAATTATTTTCATATTTTAAATCTGTTCAGAGATGTTGCTTTCTTAGATGCTATGTCGATAAAGAATATCAATGCAATTTCATTGGGTGTGATATTGTGATGCTCCTGGGGGGCCCCAAACAGTCATGCAGTAAGTGAAGCATGACAGTTTCTTGATATTAACAAATCATTACTACTGCATTTTCAGTACTGAAATTTGAGGGCAATGCTGAGCAATTATGTTTGAGGAAACTCAAAAGAATTTTTTTAAAAACAAATGTCCAAACGTCAAATGCTCAAACTGCGTAAAATGCTTGGAAGAGGCAGGGATGGAAGTAAGCTCAACGAAGAACATGTCAAATGGAAACTGCCCATCTTCACAGAGTAACATAAAGAACTTACAGAGAGAATAGTGCATGCAAACATCTGAACTTAGACTTTTTAAAGTGGCCTTTGTAAGGCACAAGTTGGATATCTTGCTCAGTGATGACTGCAGAGTTACAAATTTGTTCTAAGAATGTAACTAAGAGATCAAAGAGATCTATCTACAATGACATTAATCAGAGCATTGTTTTCAAGGAAAATATTGGAAACAATTTAATTGCCCCCATATCTAAGAGGTAATCTTACATGCTAGAAAAAATTATATATAAATAGCATACCTTACACACTGGAGATAAAATTTATATATAAATAGCATATCTTAATATTAGTAGCACATAAATATGAACATTTGCCAATGTCTTATATGTATTATATGAATATAAAAGTGGAGAAAAGTTACAAGTTGGAAATGTTAGTATTTGCTGAAAAGAATTATTTTGTATTTTTCAGTATTTTTCAGTTATTCTACAATTTTTTTTTAATTTAACTAATATGGTTTTCTAAAATTTACATTCATTTTCATTTTTATCTTTATTTTTTATTTTTATTTATTTTTATTGACAACTTCTACACTTACAAACAATAAACCATGATATTTTTCTCCCCTCCCCCCATTCCCCTTCAGAACTACACTCTCCATCATATCCCCTCCCTCTCTGCATTAGTCTCTCTTTTAATTTGATGTCATCATCTTTTTCTCCTATTATGAGGGTCTTGTGAAGGTATTTCCAGGCACTGCGAGATCGTATCAAGGCCAACTTCTGTCTGGACAGTTGCATTGTAAGGAGTTGTACCCTTCCTTTGGCTCTTACATTCTTTCTGCCCCCTCTTCCACAATGGACCCTGAGCTTTGGAGGGTGTGATAGAGATGTTTCAGTGCTGGACACTCTTCCATCCCTTCTTCTCAGCACTTATGTTGCCTTTTGGGTCATCCCAGTGGTCATCACCATCTGAAAAGAGAAGCTTCTCTAACCAGAAGTGAGAGTAGCATTAATATGTGAATATGAACAGTAAGTGTAGTTCTTTCAGGGCAGTGTGGTGGGAATAATATATATATTTAGCCAGACAAAAGCAGGCTTTATACCCCTAAGGCTCATGACCTCCCCTGCCATAGACTTTTGCTTAGGTTTTTCAGTACCAAGCATGTATTCCCTCCTATAGAGAGGGCCTTCAGTCCAATTAGAGAACAGTTGATTTCCCCAAGAGCAGGCATTCCACTATAGCACCCGTTCTGTCATTTGGCCTATCTGGCCAAAGTTGAGGTTTCCAGTGCACACTGTTTCCAACGCTGATGATTCTTGTCTCCCATATGGCTGCATGCAATGCAGCTTTTTCCAGCTTTCAGTTGGCTGGTCTACAGGGAGAAGGTTTTCTGCTCAGCACCAGCTTGATTCTCAGTGACCTTGCTGCTCAGACAAGTGAGGTCTTTAGCAATAGGGTCTCACCATCTGTTTCTCAAGGGAAACCAAGGTCCTTGACAATAGCCTGTAATGTTTTGGAGGCAGCAGGGACCTCCCTGGCCAACAACTCACTGGAAAGTATCCCATCCCAGGCAATGAAAGTTTGCTAGTAACAATCTATAGCTTCTGGATGTGCCATTATTCAAAAAAGTAGGTTTACATAAGTCTTATTCAAAATATCTTGAATTTTGATTGACCCTATTCATTTGAGAGAGAGGAAGCAGACAGAGAGAGAGAGAGAGAGAAAGAGAGAGAATGGGTGCACCAGGGCCTGTAGGCACTGTAAGTGAACTCCAGATGCATGTGCCATCTTGTGCATCTGGTTTATGTGAGTCCCAGGGAATTGAACCCAGGTCCTTTGGCTTTGCAGGCAAATGCCTTAATCTCTAAGCCATTTCTCCAGCCCCATTTTCATCTTTGAATATACAACATGAAGTGTGAAAAATTCTAATTTTTAAGTTTGTTTTCAATTATAGAGTGGTCAAATATTATTTACCACACTGCAGGTGAAAATGTAGGCAGCTTTAATCCTAGCATTTGGGAAGCAGAGGTAGGAGGATTACTGTGAGGTCGAGGCCTGCCTGAGACTACAGCGTGAATTCCAGGTCAGCCTGGGCTAGAGAGAGACCCTACCTTGAAAAAAAAAAGTCAAAAACAAAAGAAAAAGAAAGAAAACAAAATGCGGACTGGTTTGAAAACCCTATGTAACAATGAACACACTGAATTTTTAGTTCTAAATTTCTTAAGTCTCCAGTGACTCAATTCCCCATGGATTGAGGATGGTATCATAAGTAGTCATGAAAGATCTTCTTGAATATGTGGCACAGCATTGTGTTTTTCACCTTCATTTGTAGTAAGAAAAACATGGAACATTACTATGGATCAAAGGGGAGATTTTTGAAATGAATCTAGTGTACTCATTGCATTCCACAGCTATCAAAATGATTGTTTTCAAGGAATAGGCACTGAACCCTAGGGCAAACCACCATAGCCAGGTTGTTTCTGAAGTAGGCAAAGCTCAGGTTGGGGACATGACTGCGTAAAAAAAGTGCTTGCCACACAAGTGAGAGCACCTGAGTCCTAATCTCCAGACTGAGGTAAAAGCCAGATCTTGTGGCAGGGATCTCTAATCCCAGCTGCCCACAGCAGGAAAGGGCGCAAAGAGAGGAACATATGTCACCTAGAAGCTCAGAAGCCTGGAGAACACAGTGGTGTACAATGAGAGACCTTACCTCAAATAAGGTGGAAGAAAAGGACCTACACCTGAAATTGTCCTTTGACCTCCACACATGTCCCTTGATATTCATGTTCCCATGAAATCACACCCATGAACTTGCATCTGCACACATCATAGTACATAGACCAAAACTAAGAAAACAAATGGACAAAATTAATCCCTAAGCAAAAAAAAAAAAAAAAAAAAAAGTGAAACAAACAAAAAAACAGGCAAAAATAAATCAGCCAAGCTAGTCACTAAGACCAGGAGACAGAATACATGCTTAGTTGTTAGAGACACCTGCCATTCAGATCTTGGCTATCTAACATACTGACCAGAAATAACAGATTATCCCCTTTTTAGGAAAAGCTGCAAAATATTCCAGATTTTGAAAATGCTATTCATTTCTAGGGGATAATGAAATATCTTCAGGCTGCATTTTACTCACAAGCATGAATTTGAAAATTTTGATTCAGTCTTTAAATTATGGCAAGAAATATTGTCCACCAATTTTAGTAAACCTTAAAATGAAGGTTTAAAATATTATATTTCATTCAGGTAACAATATGTGTTTATGTGTATGCAGGTGTTTTTGTGATATCCACACAGATGGACATATGCATAACATATGAAAATAAAGTTGATAGAAAAATGGATCTGAAAGGATATGACAGAGATTTTCTCTGGTTAATGGGTGACTTTGAATTATTTTATTTATTATACTATTTTATATTTACATTTTTCCAATTAATATACTTAGGTTTTATGTTATAAGAAATCTGCACAGCAGTAAGGAAAAATGACACAATGAAATTTGAAGAAAAATGGTCTAACTTGGAACAGATCATTCTCAGTGAGCTTACCCAATTACAGAAAGATAATTGTTGCATTGCCTCACTCATCTGTGGCTCCTAACCTGAATCTTCCCCAGATGCTGTCACAATAAGCATCTTGAGGACCAGACAACAGGGAGGGTGGGGCAGGAGGGAAGGGTAAGCATGGGGAGACAAATGGGGACCCAAATGGAAATGGTACCATCCTATATCCTGAAAGACAGGCTAAAAAGTTGAACCTTCAGCAGGCCCTGAAGGGAACACCTGAACCACAGGGCACTGGAGAGGACATCATGAAGACTGAACTTAATCTCCTGTTTCTTTCTCTCTGTCTGTCTCTCTCTCTCTTCTCTCTCTGCTCTCTTTCTCTTTTATATTACCTATCTTTTTCGTCCTTCCTCTTCGGTGACACTGACCTTTCACTTCCAGTACCACAATGAGCTGTTTATCAGAGAGACCTACAAGGTTTCCCAAAAGAAGACAGATTTCTGTCAGAGTTCTTGATGACCCACCAAATGTTAATGGTAAGACCCTACTGCCAAAGACACCATATGCTATTGGGATGGAACATGGAGTGACCTGGCTGGAACCTGGAAGAGTCAGTCCCCAGACAGTTCGCATATCTAGTGTTAGAAGGTGCTACTCAAGCAACTGGGAGAAAATGACCAACATTTGTCCAAGCAACTTGTAGTCTAAGCTACTCAGCAGTAAACAACCTGATGTGATGCTCAAACAAGTGCAATCGTGGCATATAGCCATGGTGGTTAACCAACTGCTCTTGATTTGGCTAACAGATCTGCTCAGTGGAATGGAACTCATAGCTGGAACTGGGAAACAAGTCAAAACCATGTGCAAAAATTGAGCCCTTTCTCTAATATCAAACTCCCACCAATCGTGGGCTATAAGAGGGTCTACACATATAAAATTCTCTCTAAAATAATAATGCACTTCCCATCTATCTGGTGCTGACTTCTCTCTCCATTGGAGAATTTGCTTCTCTTTTTCAGATGGACACTGAACCTGAGGGGAGAATCAGCCTATCACACCTTACCAGGACGCCAGCTGAAACCATAGAGTAACTGGGGAAATGGGCAAGAGTGCAGCTTTCTTAGTGAACCTGACGCCAGCACAAGGCTGAAGGAGAGAACAGAGAACACTCAACTCCTACTAAACCAGATATCCAGAGAAACAGAAGCACCCAAGACCTCATCACTGAAGTAGACCTAAAAGGAACCCAACATGGCTCAGTGAAATTCATGGAAGAGGGTGAAGAAAGATTGTTAGAGCCACAAGTTGGGTCATTATGCAGAGACATTGCCTCTTCCACATAACTGATGGCTACCCCCACAATGCATTTTACTTGAGAAAATCAGGTGGTTTTCATTTTGTGTCAATTTGAGAACATCTAATGTCCTAGCTTCTCTACTTGTACATGAATAACTGTAGTTGCTATGAGATATTTCTTTCTATTGGCTTCTCTAAGGCATCCTACCCCCTGTGAGGGGGGTCCTTTCAGAGGGGGGAGGACAGGGAGGAGGCTATAGAAGGGACCAACATGAATGTGTTTACATTATTAGCATAGCTAATAAAATAAATAATAAGTTTAAAAAAAAGAATTGCTGGATTTCACTTGATAGAAGCATGGGTTTTTGTGTTGGTGTGTGTGTGTGTGTGTGTGTGTGTGTGTGTGTGTTTTGTGTGGTTACTGAATCATTGTATGAGATGGACCAAAACAGCAGCAATAGCTACAAGTCTGTGTAACATATGATGGGAATACCTTTAGTACACAAAAACCTGTATTGGGATTTTAGCTTACTAGTACAGCGTGTGCCTAGCAAGAATTAAACCCTAGGTTTGATCCTCAGCATGTACACACACACACACACACACACACACAGAGAGAGAGAGAGAGAGAACAGCCACAGTTAACAAGAGGGCCAAATGCCCAGACCTGATCTCTCACGATTCAAAGAAATAGGCACGGGGATGGACACTTCAGGTGGTGTGATATAAACTACAACTATCTGATGTGCTGATATATGAAACACTGGGATATTTTCTCCACAGTTCCATAAAACAAGGTAGGATGCCTTAGAGAAGCCAATAGAAAGAAATATCTCATAGCAACTACAGTTATTCATGTACAAGTAGAGAAGCTAGGACATTAGATGTTCTCAAATTGACACAAAATGAAAACCACCTGATTTTCTCAAGTAAAATCTCACACTGGGTTAGGTACTAGAAGAAATGTTTTCTACTTATAAAATTAAGATTATGTTTCCCTGTGGAACCACATGACAGTTTAACCTTCTTAGTTATTTATAATATAAAGCAGATTCCTAGTTTGAAAAGGATGCTGAGTCTGAAGGTCAGGTAGATTGGTTCATGGAATCTTCTGCAAACCTTAAAATATATTGATCCAACTCCCCCAAAAGTCATGTTTAATGAGTGTAAGAGATTGCCTAGTTGTAGCTTAGACTTTAAGATGTATTGAGATTCCAATGCTTAGCCAAATTTAAGAACTACTAGTAACACACATTATCTCTCTAGCAAGGAGAAGTTAGAGGCTTCCTATTTTCTCTTAGTTTTCAAAAGATCATTTAAAATCTCCAAATCTGGTGAAAGTCAATTCAATTATTATTCTCCAACATTGTAACAGATTAATGAAATTTCCATTATATTGATAACTGTAACCACACTACATTGGGCATAAGTATTCTCATTTTGTAGAAGAGGAACTAAGATTCAGAGATAAGTGAAATCAGCATTGCCATAAAACTGGCAAATTCAACCAAAGTTACAGAAATCACTAGACTTCTTATTGCAGTTGAAATTAAGTTTCAGATGCCATTCATGTATGTATTCCATGGGCACTTTGCTATGGGTGAGGAAAATAAAAGCAAATGCATAAAAATGTAGTAGATTTGTGAACAGAAAGAATGCTGAAACTCTTCACACAATAGACATAATATGTTTGGCCACTAGCAAGGTTTAGTCAGCTGTATTTACAGTTCCATCAATGGGAACAAACATCATGACAAAAGGAAATGCCTTGAATCCAGGAAAAAAAAAAAACACATCCAATGAAATAAATAATTCATAGACAGAGCAAAGATCATAGAGTTGGCTCTGATAACAAAGTGTCTAAAATAAGTGTGGCTGTGTTTTTCCAACCATCCTGCTTGCAAGTCCAGGTGCAGGGGGAACAATAAACTATAATAGATCTAGTAAAAGTTAATCAAACAATAAAACCCAGCATTGGAGATGAATTCTAAAATTGGTACTTCTTTGAACAATCTTCAAAAAATTCACCTTTTATATTAATATAGTCTCAAGGCTATTTTAGTACTAAAAGAGTCAAATCCCATAGTTTACGGAATAAAGATCATCAAGGGTTATTAAATAATTATAGTGGTTATCTTCATTGCCAACTTGACTGGATTTAGAATCACTTAGGATACAAACTTGTGGGCATTTCTAGCAAGATTTAACTGAAGCGAGAAGACCCACCCTGAATGTTGGGATGCCGTCCCTGAGGCTTGGATCCTGGAATGAGTAAAAAGGTTTTTTTGGTCTGGAGAGATGGCTTAGCGGTTAAGGTGCCTGCCTGCTAATCCTAATAATGTCAGTTCCAATCTCCAGGTCCCACATTTAGCCAGATGCAAAGTGACACAAGGGCACAATGCTGCACTTGCTCACAAGGGGGCGCACGCATCTGGAGTTCATTCGCAGCGGCTGAGAGGCTGCTGGTGCACCCATTCTCTATCTGTCTTCCTCTCGCTCTCTCTCTGTCTCTCTCTCTCTCTGTCTCTCTCCAAAAAAAAAAAAAAAAGGTTTTTTTTATTGTTTGTTTTCTTTGTTAAAGAAAGTAAACTGAGAACCAGAATTTGTCTCTCTGACAATAGATGCAGTATGATTAGCTGTTTCCCGTTCCTGCTGCCATGATACCTCTGCCATGATGGACTGTATCCTCTTCAACCATAAGCCAAACAGTCTTTGATTTGGTTTTGTCAGGTATTTTTTCACAGTGATAGGAAAAGTAAATAAATCACTCTCAGTTTACAGGTAAGGATACTAAATTAATACATGGTTGGGCAATAGTCTAAAAGTCTCCATCATCCCTCTCTCTAACTGGCCAATTACAAGCTTGAATGCAGGTCTCCTATTTTCTCTTTACTGATGTTCTTACATACAAAGTCAGAATTTTCCAGATTATTTAACACTGAAAACTCAGAAAATTCCAATGACAAGTACTTACTTTGCCTTTCAATGGAAAATTAAATAAGTGATGTCAATTGAGATCTGAACTTCTTTCTACATGAGATATCATGTGGTCAGCTCTATTACAACATTGATTTACAATATGTATTCTAGAATGTTAGTCTTCCCCTGCTCTCTTCTTATAGCTCTGTGCTACTGGATGTTGGAATTCCTAAAATTTGTGCTTTTCTTAAGAATATGCTTTTCTTCACGTGTCCAAATCTCTAGTTGTAATCACTGGTTATAGCAAGGGGAATAGGGAGTGCACACATAACCAAACTAAAGTCTTACCTTCATTTTCTTTATGAAAAACAGAAACCTTGGTTTGGGAGATGGCAAGATGCTCACCATCTCCCTTAGTTTGTACCCCAGAAATTGTGTAATGCTGAGTGTGATGATGTGCACCTGTAATCCCAGTGCTAGGGAGGAGAAAAGGAACCCCTGTGGCTCACTGGCTAGCTAGTCTAACTGAACCAGTGAGCTCTAGTTTTATCCAAAGACCCTGCTTCAAAGAGTAGGACACCCAGAACTGGGATCAAGTGAGACATGCAGAGTCATCCTCTGCCTTCCACACACAAGATATACATATGCACACCTACACACAGAAATATGTTTACACACATATGAACATGTATACACACATTCAAAATACACACATACAAACATAGACACAGACACACACACACACACAAATACAAAGAAAGGCCAAAAAGAAAATCAGAAGCCTGTTTAATTTAGAATCAAAACTCTGAAAGCACACAGAGGATTTAAAGAAGTGTAGATTGCTTCAGTGTGATAAAGTACTTGACTACTTTAATCAAGTGAAGCACACCATTAGTTACTCAAGCCCACTAAATAAATAGATATCTGCACTTGAGAGTCACCAGTGACCTTCTCAGCCCATGGAGATAAAAGTGCATTTCAAATTTTTTTATGGTTGTTTATTTTTACCATTAGCTATAGTCAATTTTGAAGGCTTAAGGGTACAAAACCAATGGGCAGATGAGGAGTTGTAAACAGTATAAATCACAAGTTAAAATATAGACTGTGATATGAATGTAGTCTCTTTCCCTCCTTTGAGCATCTATAAAACTAGGAAGCAACCATGTTAGAGTCACATTCTTGCCATCACAGATTTGGGCAGAAGCCAGAAACAAACCCATTACTCTCCAATCTGCTCCTAGAATGGTTTATGTCGTTGCCCAAAGACTAGACTGAGCAGTGAGTGGAGTTACTGCCTTACAAAAGGATAATTGTGTCACATGGTTTGTCCTGTAGTACCTCAGCTTTTGACTCAGTAAGTCATGTGAACTTAGGCTTTTCTCAAGATCTAGTCATATGTGATTAGGAGAAGTGGAGAAAGAAAAAGCAAAAAACACTTTGGTAGGATTCCAAAATGTTGTAACAGAGTCTTGACACTCTTAAAAAAAATGGTAATTTGGTATTTGGTACACCTTACACATAGGGCTATTTGGAGTTTCCTTTTCTTTTTGTGAGGTAGGGTCTCACCCTAGCTCAGGGTTAACCTGTCACTCACTCACTGTGTAGTTACCTCTGCCTCCTGAGTGCTTACCCAGAGATTTTGAAACGAACTTTTAATACTTATTTCCAAGGTCCATCTTCAAATTAAAGCATAGTACATAAATCAGCACATAATGCAGTGTCTAGAGTACAATATGACACATGTTGGATGGTTGTTTTTGGATTTCCACATAAGCGTTTGCTGTTAAGTCAGCTTACATAAGGTGGAACATCCTGAGGCCCTGGATGAAATAGATTCATGTGTTCTAATAAACAAAAGGCCCTTTGAAATTGTGAACAGCAGGTTGTGCTGATTCTGGTAAGGAGAATCTATTGGCCCTGAATTTCCTGAAGACCACAAGTACTGACTGAAGGACTCAGGTTGTTGAAAACATACTGGCAATGGATGGTTAACCTTCACCAAGGCACTCATGCTTCATGTTAAGCAGAAGGCTCACATGCAAATGGATTTCTGAATCATGAGCTGTCATCTCCCCCTCCCCCCCCAGCTCTCTTCCTGCAGCTGTTCTTTCTGATTCTGCCTGTAAACTTTTCACACTGGGCATGTTCCCAAGCCAGACAAGTTGCCTCTCTCCACAGCTTTTGTTCCTGCAGAGTGCTAGAACCAAACCACACAGTTAAGCGCAAGAATGGATACAACTTGGGCTAATATATGTGTCAATGTGAAAGATAACTTTGGAACGAATTCACCCAAAGTTTTACATGATACCATCAGCCAGGATCGAGAAGATGTATACTGCCATTTAAAAATTATCTCCCGGGGCTGGAGAGATGGCTTAGCAGTTAAGCGCTTTCCTGTGAAGCCTAAGGACCATGGTTCAAGGCTCAATTCTCCAGGACCCACATAAGCCAGATGCACAAGGGGGGGCGCACGCATTTGGAGTTCATTTGCAGTGGCTGGAGACCCTGGTGGGCCCATTTTCTCTCTGTCTCTACCTGCCTATTTCTGTATCTATCTCTCAGAAATAAATAAATTAATAAAAATAAAATATAAAAATTGTCTCCCTTTCTACAATTATCTAAAGTTTGCAACATCTAAATATATTTTGTTATGTTTTTCCCATAGGCCAGGACATAGTTATAAAATTCTGAGGAATGTATGATTCTGAGAATATGTCTGGGTTGATTCAGACAAAATGAAATGATATTGTGCCATGTAACAAGCTCTCAGGAAATCCCTCCTTAGGCATATTGTCTTCTTATGATAGTAGCACATGAGACAACTCAACACTGAAATATCCAAGGGGAGGAGATACAGTTCCAAGTATTGGAAATTGTATTAGTCAATGAAAGTAAGTTGGACATTAAGTCAGAAAATGAAGGGAAGGCTGTAACAGCCTAACTTGATTAATCTAAAGAGATATATAAATTTTCAGGAAGCATTATCAGTATCTACTTTTCTTGGCTAAGAACTTGATGAAATTGTACTTTTATTTATTTATTTTTCCCTAATTGCAGTGTAATGGTCTCAAAATGCTTCTCCAATAATGAACAGTGACAACCAACACATTTAAGATAAAACAAACAAGAAAACTTATATTTAAATTCTGTTTAAAGCTTTTAGTGATTATGCAATTTCTATTAATTATCATTATGAGTAAAGGGGTAGAACACACCTTATACAACTGAATCACAACTACTGTTTTATGGTACACTATTTAAAAATTTTTATTTTAGTTTAGTTTAAAAAAATTTTTTTGAGACAGGATTTTTATGTACCCAGGCTAACCTTGAACTGCACATACAGTTAAGGATAGCCTTGAACTCCTACCCTTAGGATTCTAGGTATGCACCACCCACTATGCCTAGCATACATCTTGTCTTAAAAATCACATGGTGGATTCACTGTTCTGGAGGGTGTGCACACAGAGTGAGTAGGCCAGATTCCCAGTTCATTCTCCACCTTCCAGTTTCCTGGTCCTGGTACCTGTGCTTCTGTCTTGGGTGGCATGGACCCTGTATGTGTTCTACAGAAGGAAGCCTGGCTTCCTTACTGGGCCCTGGGCCCCCAAATCCCTGTTTCCCTAAGCCAGAGGGTGTACAGGTTACTGTGAGAGCTGGCCTCTTGCTCCTGGTTCCCTAGCTTCCCAGCTTCTAGTCCTCCAACCCTTAGTTCCCCTGTGCTGAAGAGTGCACTCAAGTAGACTAAGTAGATCTGAGCTCTCAGTTACCCACCTCCCAGTTCTCCAAGTACCCTTGATGTACTTGCAAACTCCACAAAATGTACATCAGCAGTTATAACCCCATCTTACTCAATCTAGTTCACAATTAGAACATTCACTGAAAATCCTACAAGGCTAAATACTTGCTTTCTTCTCAATTAAATAAAATTAAATAAGACATTTAGCATGAGGTTTGCAGATCATAATGCAATATAAAACAAAACAAACAAACAAACAAACCAAAACAATGAAAGTCAGAACACAGAGATATTCCCCAAGCATGCCTAGTACCACAAAGGAAGCCTCCAATAAAACATAGAGAAAACAACAGAAATGAATCCCAAAGTGAAAACACAAACTATGTGACACTTATGAAGAGAATTGTTTAATTGGGAGCAAATCATTAAAAAAATACGTAAATGAAATTGAACAGAATCATCTCTTAGAGTACAGAGCTTTTGTCACTAGGCTTAACTTAATTGAAGAAAACCAGAGAGGTCTTAAAAGAGAGATAAATGAATTGAAGTTAGTGAACAAATAGAGGATTGCAATAGCCAGCTGAATAAGCTTAATGAAGATATGATCAAATGCAAGAATGAATTCCAAGATGCATGAATTGCATAAAGAAAATTAGACCTCAAATTGAAAGCATACCTCAAGAAAGAGATGGACACAATGCAGAAAAAAAAAAAAAAAAAAAAAAGATCAAATAGAGCTTTTTAAAACTTCTATAGGACCCTACAGAGAGTCACTCATATGGAACTCATGTGAACAGAACCTTTGAGCTGAAAGTCAAGACAGAAGAAATTGATACGAAGTTCAGAAACATGTGAACAGAATATGAGTAAACTGTGGGATACCCTAAAATAGCCAAACATCTGGATCATGAGTATACCAGAAGAGGAAGAAATGCAGGCCAGAAGCACAGAGAACATAGCCCCCCGCCAAAAAAAAAAAAAAAAAAAAAAATCAAGAAAATGTTCCCAATCTTGCAAAAGAGAGGCCCATTGAGATACAAGAAGTTCACAGAACACGAAACAGGACCAAAGAAGAAACTCTCCAAGGAACACCATAGTTCAAATTCTAAATAACAAAAACAAAGAGAAAGTGATAAAAGCAGGAAGAGAGAAACAGCTCTCTACAAATCCAATCCCATCAGAATCACCTCAGACTGCTCAGTAGAAATCCTGAAAGCCAGAAGGGCTTAGAATGAAACATTTCAAAGTCTAAAAAACAATGGCTTCAAACCCAAACTATTGTACCAGAAAAAGTATCCCTCATAATAGATGGTTAAAAAAAAAAAAAAAAAAAAAAACTTCCCGTGATAAAAGTCAACACTCTTTTAAACAATGAAAGGGTTGTGAAAGAAATCAACACATAAATTGTAAAATTTACAGAATTGAGTGATGATGAAAATACAACTTAGCTAAACTTATGGGACATAGTGAAGACAGTCCTCAGGAGAAAGTTCATAGAGCTAAATGCCTTTATAACAAAGATGGGGAGATCCCAAATTAACAACCTACCCACTCACCTACAGGCATTGGAAAACAAGAAGAATCCAACACTAAGAACTCCAAATGGAAAGAAATAATCAAGATCTTAATAGAAATTAATGACTTGGAAATGAAGAAAACAATTAAGAAAATTGATAAAATGAAGAGATGGTTCTTTGAAAAAATAAACAACATTGATAAATACTTGGCCAATTTGATAAACTGAAAAAAATAGAACTCTCAAATTAACAAAATCAGAAATGAGAAGGGAAAGGTCACAACAGAAATCAATGAAATTAGAGGAATCATTAGGCCATACTTCCAAAATCTCTACTCCACATAATTGGATAAACTGGAAGAAATAAATGGAGTAATTCCTAGACACATACCACCTACCAAAATGAAATTCAAAGTAGATTAATCCCCTAAATGAACCTATCACATCCATCAAGATTGAAAAGGCACTCAAAAATCTCCTGCAAATTAAAACAACTAAGACATTCTACCTCAGCCCAGTAAGGATAGCTAACATTAAAAGAACTAATGAAAACAAATGCTGGCGAGACTGTGAGGAAATAAGAAACTTCTTTCTCTGTTGGTGGGAATGTAAAATGGTACAACAAGTATGGAAAGCAATATGGATACTCCTAAAAAGGATGACTATAGACCTACCAACAAATCCAGATATTCCCTTACTGGTCATTTACGCTAAAAGCTCCAAGCCTCAGATCAGAGAGATTTGCTCAACCATGTTTATAGCTGCTCAATTCAAATAGCTAAGAGCTGGAATCTATCCAGATGTCCATCATTAGATGAATGGATAACAAAGATGTGGTAAATCTACACTACGGAATTCAACACAGCAGTAAGGAAAAATGATACAATGAAATTTGAAGAAAAATGGTGGAACTTGGATCAGGTCATTCTCAGTGAGCTCACCCAGTCACAGAAAGATAATTGTTGTATGGTCTCACTCATCTGTGGCGCATAATCTCAAACTTTCCGAGATGCTGTCATACCTAATAAGCATCTTGAGGACCAGACAATAAGGAGGGTGGGATGGGAGTGGGTGGTAAGGGTGGGGGAGGCACAAATAAGGACCCAAATGGAAATGGTACCATAAAATCCTATATCCTGAAAGATGAGCTAAAAGTTTGAACCTTTAGCAAGCCCTTAGAGCAAACACCTGAACCACAGGGCCCTGGAGAAGACATCATGAAGACTAAACTTAATCTTCTCCTGTTTCTTCCTCTCATTGTCTCTTTCCCTCTTCTCTCTCTGCTCTCCTTCTCTTTTATATTTCCTATCTTTTTCATCCTTCTTTTTCCTTAGCACTGAACTGTAACTCCCAGTACCAGCATGTGGTTAACTTCCACAATGAGCTGTTGATCAGAGAGACCTACAAGGTTTCCCAAAAGAAGACAGATTTCTGTCAGAGTTTTTGATGACCTACCAAAGGTTAATGGTAAGACCCTACTGCCAAAGACACCATATGCTATTGGGACGGAACATGGAGTGACCTGGCTGGAACCTGGAAGAGTCAGTCCCCAGACAGTTCGCATATCTAGTGTCAGAAGGTGCTACACAAGCAACTGGGAGAAAATGACCAACATCTGTCCAAGCAACTTGTAGTCTAAGCGACTCAGCAGTAAACAACCTGACATGATGCTCAAACAAGTGCAATCATGGCACACAGCCATGGTGACCAACCCACTCTTCTTGATTTGGCTAACAGATCTGCTCAATGGAATGGAACTCATAGCTGGAACTGGGAAACAAGTCAAAACCATGTCCAGAAAATGAGCCCATTCTCTAATATCAAGCTCCCAACAATCGTGGGCTATAAGAGGGTCTACACATATAAAATTCTCTCTAAAATAATAGTGGACATCCCATCTATCCGGTGCTGACTTCTCTCTCCATTGGACAATTCGCTTCTCTTTTTCAGATGGATGCTGAATCTGAGGGGAGGATCAGCCTATTGCACCTCACCAGGGCCCCAGCTGAAACCATAGAGTAACTGGGGAAATGGGCAAGAGTGCAGCTTTCTCAGTGAACCTGACACCAGCACAAGGCTGAAGGAGAGAACAGAGAACACTCAACTCCTCCTAAACCATATATCCGAGACACAGAGGCTCCCAAGACTTCATCACTGAAGTAGACCTAAAAGGAACCCAACATGGCTCAGGGAAATTCATGGAGGAGGGTGCGGAAAGATTGTTAGAGCCACAAGTTGGGTCATTTTGCACAGAGACATTGCCTCTTCCACATAACTGATGGCTACCACCACAATGGACGACCCACATTCCCCAATTAAGAGGGTTCCATCGGAGGGGGGAGAACAAGGCTATCAAAGGCACCAACATGAATGTATTCACATTATATGCATAACTAATAAAATAAAAAATAAAGCAATTTTTTAAAATCTTCCCGAAAAGAAAAGTCTGGGACCAGATGGCTTCTCAGCTGAATTCTTTAAAACCTGCATTGAAAAACTGAAACCAATTTTTTCTCAAACTGTTCCACATAATCAGAGAACACAGCATAATCCCCAACTCCTTTCATGAAGCTAGCATCACCCTAAAACCAAAACCAGACAGAGATACAACAAGAAAAGAAAACTTTAGGCCTATATCCTTGATAAACTCAGATGCAAAGATACTGAAAAAAATCCTCACAACCAAATTCAACAGCATATCAAAAACATTTTCCTCCTTGATCAAGAAGAATTCATCCCAGGGACAGAGGCATGATCCAACATATGGAAATCGGTCAATGTAAGACAGCACATAATAAAGTTAATCACACATAGTACATGATCATTGCAATAGATGCAGAGAAGCCCTTTGACAAAATACAACATGACTTCATATCAAAACACTACAGAGAATAGGCATGAATGGTTTATATCTCAACACAATAAAAGCTATATGTAAAGCACCTAAAGCCCAAATAATACTTAATGGGGAATGTCTCAAGGAGTTCCCATTAAGATTGGGAACAAGACAGAGGTGCCCTCTCTCACCACTGCTCTTCAACATATACTAAAATTCCTAGTCTAACCAATATGACAGGAGTAAGAAATAAAAAAGGATACAAATTGGAAAGGTAAAAGTCAAATTAGACGTATTTGCAAATGACATAGTCCTATATATGAGTGAACCAGAAAGTCTCCACCTCAAAAGTTCTAAAGGTGTTTAATTGTGTCAGCAACATGGCAGGGTACAAACTCAAAACACAAAAATCAGTAGCCTTTCTATATGCAAAGGACAAATATACAGAAAAAAGCAATCAGCAAGGCTGTCCCATTTTCAACAACAATCAAAAAAAAAAATCAAATACATCAGAATAACACAAAAAAAGGATGTGAAAGATTTATACAATGGAAACATAAAAGCACTCAAGAAACTGAGGAGGATTTGAGAAGATGGGAAGACCTTCCATGCACCTGGATAGGAAGTTAATACTGTGAAAATGGCAATTCTACTAAAATCAATGAACATATTTAATGCAATACCAATAAAAATTCCAGCATCGTTCTTCAGAGAGAGAAAAAAAAAATCTCTAAATTCATATGGAATGTCAGCAAACTTCAGATATCCAAACATATCCTCAGCAAAAGAAACACCTCTGGAGTTATCACCATACCCGATCTAAAGCTATATTACAAAGCCATAGTAACAAAAACAGCATGGTGCTGGAATAAAATCAGCACTTTAGACCAATGGAGAAGAATTGAAGATCCAGCCCTTAGGTCAAATAAATACAGCTACTTTTGATGTTTGACAAAGGTGCTAATAATGTCGACTAGAGAAGACAGTCATCTTCAATAACTGGTGCTGGACAAATTGGATAATAACATGTAGCAAAATGAAACTAGAGTCACTCATGTCACCATACACAAAAATGAACCCACATGGACTAAGGGCCTCAACTACTGGAAGAAAATATAGGAGGAATTCTGCATGATATAGGAGTGGGGAAGGACTTCCTGAACAATATCCCAGTACCCCAAGAAATTAAACAATCCGTCAACCAATGGGATCTCATGAAGCTAAATCCTTTTGCCCTGATAAACATACCACAAGCACATCCAATATACCACCCACAGAATGGGAGAAATTTTTTTCCAGCTACACCACTGATAAAGGTCTAATATGTAGAATATCCAAAGAACTCAAAAAACTAAACTATCCACTCCAAAAACTGGGTATAGAACTGAACAGGGAGTTCCAAGAGGAAAAAATACAAATAACTAATACACACTAAAGAAAATTTTCAACATTCCTAACCATCAGGGAAATGCAAATTAATACAACTATGAGATACCACCTTGCTTCATAAATGATGGCAATCATTAAAAAAATCAAATGACAACAAATATTGGCAGGGATGTAAGGAAAGAGGAACCTTCATTCACTATTAGAGGGAATGCAAATGTACAACCATTATGGAAATCAATATGGATATTACTGAAAAAGATGATTATAGAGCTACCAAAAGACCCAATAATTCTCTTACTAGGCATTTACCCTAAATGCTCCACACTTCCCATCAGAGATATTTGCTCAACCATAATAGTTCAGAAGTGGAATCAATCCAGGTGCCCATCATTGGATAAATGGATAAGGAAGGTGTGGTACATATACACAAAGGAAATCTACTCAGCAGTAAGAAAAAAAATGGCACAATAAAATTTGAGAGAAAAAGGATGGACTTAGAACAGATCAGACCCAGCGAACACACATAATCACACAAAGACAAATGAGTCATGTTATCTCTCATCTACAGTTTCTAACCTGGATCAGCTTGAGTTGATGGCATACCAGATAGGCAACTTGAGGAAGACAATAGGGATGGAAGGGTTTGGGGGCAGCTAATGAGGAGGTAGGGGGTAAATAAACACAAAACTATACCCAAAATGAACTGGTGCCATAGAAACCTTTCTCCTTGAAGGTAGACGAAAAGACATAACCCTCCACAGGAGTATAGGGGGATTGCCCAAAAAGAAGGGACCCAGAGAGGGTGGTATGAAACCTAACTTTAAAAATTTTTGGATCTGATCTCTAAATCCAAGTACCAGAAATCAGTGTTACCTACTGCAGTCCCCAAAACAAGACAGGCTTCTGTCAAAGCATTTGAATACCTGCCTGAGGTAAAAGGTGAGACCCTATTGCTGATGACACCATAGGCTGATGGCACAGAACACAGAGTGACCTGTCTGGAATACAGAAGAGAGATAGCCCCAGTTAACCTATCTAGTGCTGGACAGCACTGCATGAGCTACTGGGGGAAAGTGGCCAACAACTGTGAGCCACCAGGGGCCTAAGCTACTCAAAGCAACCAGCCTGACAAGAAGTACACACCTGTGCAATGGTGGCATACAGCCTTGGTGGGTATTCAATTGATTTCTTATTGGCTAAGAGATCCAATCAGTGGAAAGGAACCAATATCTAGAACTGGGAACTAGGTCTGAATCCAATGGACACAAAGAGTATGCTATCAAATGTCAAGCTCCTACTAGTCTTTTGCTAAAAGAGGAGCTACATTCATCAAAATCCCCCTAAATTAATAATGGTTATCCAATGTAACCTAAAGTAACTTCACTATCTATTGAATAATCTGTTTTTATTTCTCAGAAGTTAGTGAGGCTTAAGGAGATAAACCACCCCTAGAATAACAGTCATGGTCTAAGTGAAACCACAGAGGAAGTGGGGAGACAAGCAAGAGTGCTGCTTCCATGGTGAGCTTGACAATCAGCCACAGGGTGAAGGAGACAGGTGCTGAGGATACTCAACACTTATGAAAGTAGAAATCCAGAGGCTCCTGAGAGCTTATTACTGAAGTAGGCTTAAAACCCACTCATCAAGGCTAAGGGAACTTTTTCAGAAGAGGATGTTGGAAACTGTAAGAGCCACAGGTCCAGATGTCATTCCCACAAAGTGGCATATGTGTCTGGAGTTTATTTGCAGCAGCTGGAGGCCCTGGAACACCCATTCTCTCTCTATCTATCTATCTCTTCCTCTCTTTCATAAATAAAAATAAAATATTAAAAAAATCTTTATCCATCTTATCTCCCCTAAAATTGGGATGGACATTATCTAAATCAAGCAGAGATTAACACTCATTATCTAATATCTGAAAACAAATTTTCACAGTGTTTCCTTCACTTTCATTCTTCCTTTGTTCCAGATGATGAAGGAAATGTAGCTGATCAGAGCATCAAAACAGAATGACATATAACAATGTTAATTATTTTCGACTTCTTGAAGAATACAATACATCTTTCTTAAGATTTCTGCTATTATAGAGATGTACCAAAAGAACCAAAATTCAATTTTACTGTATCATGGAGATAAAATTTCATATGAAGTGAAAGTAAGAGCTTCCTGATATAATGACAGCATGGAATTATCACTCCATATCCAGGCTATGCTATAAATTAAAAAAAAAATAAGATAACTTAGTATGGAAAGGGATTATGAAGACCATGTTTAAACACAGTCATGCAAAATAATGTATCAAAACTTCCTATGCCACATTTTATATACCCTTTCTTTATTCCTCACTATATGAACCTATAGGATATATTTGCTCCTCATTCCCATTTCCCGGATTGAAGAACAAGGCTAGAAAGGATATAGCCAAAGCACAATGTATTATGGTTCTCCACATCTCTAAGGCATTCCTTATCAAACTGTGTGAGTCTTCTCCTTATCTCAGTCTTTCATTTTCTTCCTGTGTCAGTTAAAAATACCTCCCAACTTCTTTGGAATTCAGTCATTCTCAATAGCATATCTTACATGTAGTAGGTGCTTAACCAATATTTTAAGTGAGTAAATGTATAATCAATAAACATGTAAGATAGAATTAAAATTGTCCCTTAGTAGAAAAGCAAAATTCAAAAATATGCCTTTCTCTAAGGACACACTAGTTAGTGATAGAGTGAGAATTTAAATTCTAAAGTGCATGTCATCAAGCATCTGCTATCTAGTTGTATTCATCATGACAGGATATGTTCAGCCTCAGAATGTCCCACTCATCTTGAAGCAACAAGAAGAGGTACTAGTTACTTGTTGGCTTCATTTCCCATTGCATCCAGAACATATAACTCACAAAAATGACCTTGATCAAGCCTCCAATTCTTTTCTCTCTCTCTTTTATTTTTTTTCTGATAGGATCTCACTACATAGTTTAAGCTGAACATGAACTCACTATATAGTTCAGGATTGCCTCAAACTTGTGATAATCCCCCTGCATCAGCCTCCTGAGTCCTGGGATTCCATTTCTTCATCTGTGAAATATAGACAGGACTTCTTTAATTTCCTCATAGTAATGTGGGTAGAATACAAAGATTTCTTCAAAAGCAAGTGGATATTTTAAATAACATTACTACAGTGATCCTTAAGAGGGATTTTTATGATAAAAGAAACCTTAGCTTACCATTGTCTAGTTCAACTACAAAATTGAAGGCAAGACATTCTCGGTGCAATAATGATTTCAAACAATTCCCTGTAATGTATAAGTACAGAGTATTCAAAAGGCCTTTCTGAGTTACTTTGATTTAATATGAAGGGCAACTTTTAAGAAGTTATGGAAATTGGGCTGGAGATATGGCTTAGTGTTTAAGATGTTTGCCTGAAATGCCAAAGGACCACGGTTCAATTCTCCAGGACCCACATATGCCAGACACACAAGGGGACACATTCATCTGGAATTTGTTTGCAGTGGCTGGATGCCCTGGTGCCCTGGCATGGCCATTCTCTCTCTCCTTCTTTTTCTCTCTAAAATAAATAAATTAATTGATAAATAATAAATAAATAAATACATTTAAAAAAGAAGTTATGGAAATTTAGATATAGAAACTCAAGCCCTAGATTGCAATGTGACTTTTTTCCTAAGCTTCTTCTGCAAGTATTGCTATCAGTTCAGTTGCAATGTAATATATTACTACACTTAATTTCTAGGCAAGAACATTATTTACTCACAGGAGAAACACTTTCCAGAGGAAATATTGTCTTTGGGAACTTTCAAGGACATTTTAGAAATACTTCAACCCAAGCCACAATAATGTGAGCATTTATTTGTGCTTTTCTATTCTAAGGGGAACCATTTTTTAAAAAATCTTTCATTTAAGTTTATTACAAACATCCATCTTTCCATCCTAAAATCTAGCAATTAACAAAGTTCATTGATTCCTAGTTTTCCATTTTATAAAGCATAATTTTAGTCAGGTCAGATAAACATTTTGTTACTTTCAATGTTTTTGTAAACCTTTCTGAATTTTGTAATATGAAAAAGTTTTATAATTTTCAATGTATTTTGGAAAGCAACTGCTGTCATTGCTCATAATTATCTAATCACCTTTATTTTGCTCAGTCTACTCCTAATTTAGCCACATAACTATGATAACTCATATTTATATCAAGACTCAATGCTGAATATAGACCTATGTGTTATGATTTGAATTTGACTGATTCCCCCTCAGTGTTTCAACACTTGGTCCCTTGATAGAGACACTATCTTGGAAAGCTGTGGAAACTTTAAGAAGTAAAGTTTGTTAGAGAAAAGAGTCACTGGAGGTAAGACTTCAGGTTTGGTTACCTAACCCCATTTTATGTCCACTCTTTGTTTCCTAACTATGGATATAATGTGTCTAGCCATTTCATGTCCCTGATGCATACCTTCACTATTAAGCCTTTCCTAGCATGTGTGACTATATCCTCAAACTGTAAGCCAAAATGAACCTTTTCTTCCTTAATTTGGTATCAGCAATGAGAAAGGGAACAAATGTATTAAGCTATTATCAAATCCTAACCAAACTCTATAAAGTAGGTAGAATTAATAGCATCTTTAGCAGATGAAAAAGCAAAAGCAAAGGAAGGTTATGTAATTGTCTCAAGTCATACAACCAGGGATTATTATGACCCAACATAACCTCTACAACATCCTACATACAACCAGGGATTATTATGACCCAACATAGCCTCTACAAAGTCTGACATACAACCAGGGATTATTATGACCCAACATAGCCTCTACAAAGGATTATTATGACCCAACATAGCCACTACAATGTCCAACATACAACCAGAGATTATTATGACCCAACATAGCCACTACAATGTCCTACATACAACCAGGGATTATTATGACCCAACATAGATTCTACAATGTCCTACATACAACCAGGGATTATTATGACCCAACATAGCCTCTACAACATCCTACATACAACCAGGGATTATTATGACCCAACATAGCCTCTACAACGTCCTACATACAACCAGAGATTATTATGACCCAACATAGCCTCTACAACGTCCTTCAGGCAACCAGGGATTATTCTGACCCAACATAGCCTCTACAACGTCCTACATACAAACAGAGATTATTATGACCCAACATAGCCTCTACAACGTCCTTCAGGCAACCAGGGATTATTCTGACCCAGCATAGCCACTACAACATCCTTCATACAACCAGAGATTATTATGACCCAATATAGTCACTACAATGTTCTACATACAACCAGGGATTATTATGACCCAACCTAGCCTCTACAACATCCTATAATGCTTCCTGACAACCAATACCAAAATGCCACCTGCCTCCTGAGTAGGGAATGTCCTGAGACTTACAGTGAACACATCCAATTGGGACTAAGAACATAAACATATGGTGAATTTGTGATTTAAGCACATCCCCCAACCCAATGGGGAATACCTACAACTCCACCGAAGAGGGTCCCCAGAGGAATGAAGGCAGGGACTACCCATATAAAGTATGCTGTTAATTTTTAATAAAGAACAAAAAATAATAAATCAATCATACTGGGAAGGTGGCTCAGAGGGCAAAGTGTTTGCAAAAATAAAAAAATAATAAATGAATTGATAGAATGACATCTTCATTATTGTCTGAATTTATATGTTGGAGTCTAATGCCTCATCCAGTAATATCTGGGGGGTAAGGGGTTGTGGGTTAGGAGGGAGGATTGAAGGGCCATGGGAAACAGACAATTAGAAGTTACATTTGCTGGAGAGCACTGACTCATTTGGGCCATAAGGTAACTAAAAGCAGGATATATGCCCTGGCATTTCCGCCATCACTTTGTGCCTGGCTGTTTCCTTCACTTTGGCTGAGATTGCTCCTTGACTCTGCATGAACAGGGTCATCACTCAAGGAGTGTCATTCCCCTAACTCAAGATAAGTCATCATCCTCAACTTTTCCTCCTGAGTCCCCTTGGATTCCAGGAACAGAACTGATCAATAAACATCTTTGTGAAAAGGGACTTGATCTACCCCCAAGTCACCATGTTCCTGTAGGACAGGCAATCCCCGTGATAAGAACAATTATTTATCATAGAAAGGCCAAACCTTAGAGCAGATCATCTTGTAGGAAACAGGTTGTTTATCTCAGGAGATCACAAGGATTCACAGATTATCAGACCACTTTGTAGGATGAGGGCTGAGATCACAATGGGACTACACCCTCACGAGAATTGCTTAATTACACTTACCTCTTTCTCTCACCCCCTTCAGTACCCTAAAGACATCTTTATTTGTCCCTGCTCCTAAAATATTGATTACATACCCCTTCTCTGCTTTCCTCAGTTATTATCTCTTTACTTGACATATAGGCTCAGCCTAAGATTCAAGACTACTCGAGCCTGCCTTTGCCCTAAAATTCCTATTTTATGTCCGCAATGCAAAAATCCTTCACAAGAGAATAAATCCATTGGCACCTTGATCTTAGACTTTCTATTCTCCAGAACCATTAGAAATAAATGTTTGTAGCCGGGCATGGTGGTGCACGCCTTTAATCCCAGCATTCGGGAGGCAAAGGTAGGATGATTGCCATGGGTTCGAGGCCACCCTGAGATTACATAGCGAATTCCAGGTCAGCCTGTGCTAGAGTGAGACCCTACCTTGGAAAAACCGAAAAATGAAAAAACAAAAAAAAAAAAAAAAAGAAAAGAAAGAAAGAAAAGAAAAGAAATAAATGTTTGTGGCTTACAAATTATCCAGCTTAAGGTATTTCTTTTTCCCAGACAGGCTATACTAAGAAAATCTCTCAACATTGCTTATTTCTTTTTTTAATACTTTATTTATTTATTTATTTATTTATTTATTTATTTATTTATTTATTTGACAAACAGGGAGAGAGAGAGAGAGAGAAAATGGGTATGCCAGGGCCTCCAGCCGCTGCAAACAAACTCCAGATGCGTGTGCCCCCCCCCATGCATCTGGCTAAAGTGGGTCCTCAGGAATCAAACCTGGGTCCTTTAGCTTTACAGGCACATGCCTTAGCTGCTAAGTCATCCTTCCAGCCCAATATTGCTTATTTCTACAACTCCTCCCATTACTGTCATTGTTTGGTTAAAACATTGAATTTCAGTTCAAATGAAATATAAGGAAGTCTTTTTCACAACAATATGGGAAGCTCTCATGATATCACACTTTCATTGTGCATGGCATGTACATTTGTGTAATTGTTTAATATCTGACACCATGTCCATATCCATGACTATAGGGTTTGGGACTAGCATGAACATGGCCTTCCTGAAATCCATAGACTGGGCCCAAACAAGAGTAATCATGATACTTGGGTTATATCTGCTTTGCTCATGGTTATATTTTCAGCAGCTTCACATGGAAAGACTCCAGGTAAAGTGTTTAGTAAAGAACTTGGTAAGAACAAATCAATACATGACTGAATAAAAGATTTTGGTTGACTGTAACATAAGCTGAGTCTACCTACATAACTCCTCTGCATAGAGGCTGAAGCTGGTGGGCTGGGCCAAAAGAATGCATTAAGACCAATTCCACTGGCTGAAATGTATGCAGGACAAAGTCCAGTAGATACATCTCCTTTTAATATGTTTGAGTAAAGATGAAGTAGGAACACCAAGCCCTCTGGTTGTGATACTTACTCTGATTGTATCATTTATACATTCATTTCATTACATTTGAATGCTTTTATGTACAGCTTATCTAAGCATTTATACTGCTACTATGTGAACACTGGAGAAATACCAACGGATACATAGAAAAAATGAATTCAAATTTCCCAAATCACCTGTTAGAAAGAACTTGGGAACATAATGCTTAGGTTCATCGACCTGCACTGAATGAGATGAACATTGTTAAGATGGGCAACTGATGACTCTACTACGAAATTGCTTGTTATTTTAAAACCAGAACATTAAAAATATTTTAATTAATCACATGTCTTCCTATTTACCACCTGGATGACTGTAAAATTAGTTACACATGAGTTTGTTTTACCTATTATTCATGTATAAAACAAGAGAAGGTAAGGAGTTACGCCATCATCTCGAAGTTATAATATGGAATAGAAGCACTAAGCAAAGCCCAGCAACTGGACCAACAAAACCTGTCAGAGTTTGCCCTTCCCTAAAAATAAAATAATTAAACTCAAAGAAATGCAGAATAAAACCAAAATAATCACACTCTTGAAGTATGATGAAAATACCAAGAAAATTGATGGGATAATAATAGGGAAAGGGCCTTTGGTCTGCATTTCCTGCAGCCTGAGTGAAAAAACTTCAACAGAGCTAGTCAAATCAAGATGGCACAGAGGAATAATGTTTGTTATTTAAAAACAAAACAAAACAAAACAAAACAAACACTTCTCTCTTAGGCCTGGAAAGTTTGTAACTTTGAGTTTAATGGTATAAGCACTCTACTTTCATTTAATCATTTAATAAAACTGCCTTATGATTTCATTTACAAAACAAATTTAGATAAGAGAAATATAATTTTTAAACTTTGTTTAATCTTTGAGCAATGTACTTTAGGAAGTCACATAATTTATGTTTTCTAAATACCCATGCTTAAATCTGCTTAAAACCACCTCTTATCTTTACAAATAAAATTGCTAGTTTGTTTATTTCACTGTGACTTACCTTTGGATTATTTTCCTGAGACATAGACAAGCATCTAGTTAAGCATCTAGCTTTACCTGAGTGGAGATCCCTAAAGCAGGGAGCTTCTAAGACTGTGAATGGCAATGTAGGATTGCTTCTTCCCACCAATGATGACACTCTGAAGAGTGTGTTTAGGCAGTTATGACTATGTTGTATAGATTCTTCCAAATAAAATCACAAAAGCACACTTCTTCATTGTACACTCTTAAGAATTTATATTATTGATGCTGTATCAGGACAGTATGCAGAGACTCGTCTTCAAATATGTAGAAACTTTTCTACCCTATTGTATTTTGTCAAATATATCTAACTGCTCTAATTAAGAAACACTGCACAGAAAAAAGAATAACATTAGTTTTGAATAGAGACAAAGAGTATCACATGGTTTCCTTGATCTATTTTACTCTCTAAAATGAAAAAAATCTAATTTTTGAGCACCTACTAAATAAAAAAACAAGATCATTAAAAATTGAAAAATTACAGCTTTCTTTACAGCTTTAAGGAACAGCTAATATCATAGAGATACAACACACACAAATAATCAAAACAGAAAATATTTTAATATCATATTAGATAGCACTAAGTCAGATGAGTGAGCAAAATATGTTACTATGGGAGCAATGTAACCATCATTGGTAAGGATTGACAATTGTCTTTGGAGGAGGAGAGCTTCTTTGAAGCAATCAGTAGGTCTATTAATGGTTATTGATTGGTTGACTTGATCGTGAAAAGGAAATTTTTTTCAAGTCCTTAAAGGCCAAGTAGGATTATGTCTATGAATTGTCCAGGGGATATCTTTAGGAAGGAAATAGGGATACTCTAAAACAGAAGATAAAGAAAATAACCCCCCGCTGGGCAGATAACTGAAGGTTGTCCAGGTAAACAGAAAGGATATGGAAAAGATACTTATTAACTGACCCAAAGACCTGACAGGAAGAACATAAGGAAGGAAAGATTCATTTAGGCCCATGGTGTTGGAGGGCACAGCCCATCACAGTAGGGAAGGAATGACCCAGTATCATTCCTGGTGGTAGGAGATGGCACCAAGGGGAGTTCACAGGACAGTAAACAGGAGGTTGAGGCCACAGTGGAACCAGATATGGGCATAACCTTCAAAAAAGGTTAGGAACCTGTTTTTACCACCTAGGCCCCACCTCCTGAGGGTTCTCAGACTTCAAAACACAAGCTGAGTAATGAACTGTCAAAACATGGGTCTATGGGAAACTTTTCAAATTTAAACCAGAACACTTAGGGATCAAATGTTTAAGAGGACTTGAAGAAATTGGCAGATATCTTAATTAATCAAACTTATTATGTTTGACTTGAATGGCTAATGTTGAAATTTAGGCCTAAGAAAAAGGTCATTTTATAAATTCAGTTTGCTAGAATTATCATTGAGAAGCCGGGTATTGGGGCTCATGCCTTTATTCCCAGAACTCAGGAGGCAGAGGTAGGAGGATCACCATGAGTTAAAGGCCACCCTGAGACTACATAGTGAATTCCAGGTCAGCCTGAGCTAGAGTGAGACCCTATCTCAAATCCCCCCCCCAAAAAAATTATCATTGAGGACTACTTTTCTATTATTCTATAAACACTGTAAAACTATAAATTAGTCCAAATTGTATTGTAGATAAGAGAAAAATTTGTTGGTTCCATTTGCTTAATAATGACCTATTACAACAAAAATTTATATCCATCTTTATAAGGTGATTACTAATTTTTAGCTCTATTGCTAACTTTATGATTTTTTTTCTGGGTGCAAATTGTCATTGAACAAAAAAAAAAAAAGATTACTTTACTTAAATAACGTTTTCGTGAATCCAATAACCATGTTTCGGTCCAAGATACAAACTTTTCAAGTTATAACTTTCTTACTGTAAAAGATATTTAAAGTTACATTCCCTGACATAAGAGCATTCCAACAACAAAAAAAAAACAAAAAAAAAAAAAAAAAAAAACTGATGTATATAGTACTTAACATTCTGTTTTTAAGGTATTCATAGAAAAGCAGGCCTTTATTACAAAAAAAAATTGTAGATTTCAAAGATGGGAGTTGGATGAGCTTGTCTGTGGGCCACCCTCCAACTGCCAAGCTTTCAACAGGATGACTGAGGAGAACAGAATCTCCTAAAGTGGCTAGATACAAGAGTCTTTTAAAATTCCCCATCAACAAAGCATGGTGTATCCAGATTAAAATTTACCTAATGTCAAAATCCATACATCACATTATAGTTCTTTCTATACCTCTAAGAACCTATCATTAATAAATATTTAATTTTATCCAGTCAACAATATTTAATCATATTTTAATACAAAATCAACTTTTTAAAATTTTTTTCCCTTCACCTAATATCAATGAATGAACCATGGAAACTTTGGTTACATATTAACCCATGTCAATTAGAGACAATACACAATTAAACAGACAAGTAATTGGGATTTTTGAATTCAAATAGAAAGCTTAAAATAAACTGTGGGAATAAGCAAGAGTTCAAAGTAAAAGAAACATTTCCATTAGCATGAAAAACATTTTCTTAACTCTGATTTTGAAAATAAATAGCAAAGATGGATCATCGGGTTATTTTTATCCAGTGATTACCACTTGTCCTGGGAACTGTAAACATTGATTTGTATGACTTATTCTAGTTCTTGCTTCTATTCTTTCATGACACAATAATTTTTGAGACACTTATATATGTATATGCACTTGCATATACAAAAACCTTGCCCTGACAGACCCAGATGAAATTAGTAAGCTATTACAAAAGGTGTGAAGGCTCTTAAAAATGATTGCATGAGGGGATAGAAATCCTACCAGGAACTTCTTAGTACTCTGTCTTTTTTATATTGTGTTATAATTGAATATATGTCGTCAGTGGATAAACACATATTCTATTTAACAAAGAAGCAAAAGAAAATCTTTTTGCAAATTTTGCTTGGTTTTGAGAGACAGGAACTTATTCTGCTGTTCATGCTGCCCTGGATACTATCAGATAGCTCAAGCTAGTGTTGAAGTTACAGATATCCTTTTTCCTCAGTGTCTGGAGTGCTAGGACTATAAAGGTGATCCAACATAGCTGATTGTCATTGTATAGTTTAGCCACAAGAAAACTGACTGTTATCTTGGTGGTAAATAGGCCAAGAAAGGGCTGGAGAGATGGCTTAGTGGTTAAGCGCTTGCCTGTGAAGCCCAAGGACCCCGGTTCAAGGCTCGATTCTCCAGGACCCACATTAGCCAGATGCACAAGGGGGCACATGCATCTGGCGTTCATATGCAGTGGCTGTAGGCCCTGGCGTGCCCATTCTCTCCCTCTCTCTCTCTGTCTTTCTCTCTCCCCCCTTTCTCTGTCTCTAATAAGTAAATAAATAAAAATAAAATCTTAAAAAAAAAGCAGGCCAAGAAAGTGGAAGATGAATTTTAGGAGGCACTTTCGAAATCAGTATCAATAAACCTGATGCATTTCCTTCTGTTTTCTGTAAAGGATGATGAGGTGATGGCCCAAGAAGGCCAAAGGGGACATTAAGTGGGTCAATCACAGTCTGATACAATGTGCTTGAAATTATGAAGGGAAAGTAGTGGAAATAAATGCTCAGTAAATATAAATATTTGTTGAATTATCAAGTAAATATTAGGACTATACTTCCTACCATATAGCACTCAAAGTAGACCAGTGATTTGCAGTGGATGGCTTAATTCATTACAATGCAAAACTCAGTGAGATGGGATACAATTTTCAATGACTAAGAAATCCTTTTCCACAATTTTTACTCACCACTATCTTTTAAGCAGCCCCTGCCACAGATCAGTTAAGTTCAATGACAATGTCAATGTTCATAGACAATGGGATATGTTGTATTTTCATCTTGTACATACAGAACAATCCTTGTATAGGTTCCCCTGTACTTAGGTGAAAGCCATGTTTTTTGTTTTAAGGCCAGAAGGGAATGTCTACCTCTTAGAGCCTGGCCAGGATCACATGCATTGCTAACTGCTATAATTTTAAAGACTAAGTGTCTAGGAGAACAGCATTCCAAGAAAGAAATTACATGGGTTTCTGAACCACTTCTTGAGAATAACCTGTGAAGAACATTGACCTTCGATAAGTGAAAGAGATATCTCTTAATTGTATCACTTGAAATTATGAAGAATTTGTTACTCAGTCTAGCACTGACCACCCTGAATGGTTGATTGTTAAAGTGACACAGTGATGACAGCCGTGAGCTACTGGTGACTTGGTTTAATACCAACTGTTCCACATTTCATTATCCATCTACCAAACCAACTCATAATGTTTACACACCATCTCTTGAGGACTATGGTAAATTTATAATTTTTTATACCTTCCTATTTATCACTTCTTCCAGGCCCAATATGGGAGCTGACATTAACCATCTATATAAAATGCTGAAGAAGCAGGCCACAGAGACCATGTCTATAAGGGTTCTCTCTGGTCTATAGGCCTCATAGTCTGTGTGGCTGTACAGTGGGCTCAGTTGTGCTTTTTTTGTTTTGTTTTGTTTTGTTTTTGTTGTTTTTTTTTTTTTTTGGTTTTGCGAGGTAGGGTCTCACTCTGGTCCAGGCTGACCTGGAATTAACTATGTAGTCTCAGGGTGGCCTCGAACTCTCGGCGATCCTCCTACCTCTGCCTCCTGAGTGCTGGGATTAAAGGCGTGCACCACCACACCCGGCTTCAATTGTGCTTTTAAAATCAAAATCAGTATGACTTTTGAAGGAGGAAAGTGATTTATTAATCAAATTTCTATTAAAAGTGCATGTATATTTTTTCCTAAAGGTTATGTTAGGCCATTTCCTAAAAGCTCCTTTTCATATCATGTCAATATGAAGTTTCAAGGATTAAAATGGAATTTAGTAGCAGATCATTTCCACAGCACAAGCAAGGCTCTAGGTTCAATCCCCAGCACTGTACGAAAAAATGTCTATTGTGGGCTGGAGAGATGGCTTAGTGATTAAGGTGCTTGCCTGCAAAACCTATAGATGCAGTTTGATTTTTTCCCAAAACCCACGTAAGCAAGATGCACATGGTGGCATCTGAAGTTTGTTTACAGTGGCTAGAGGCCCTGGCATGCTCATTATTTCTATAAATAAATAATAATAAATAAATATTATAATACTATAAAAACTATAACAATAAGATATAAATAAATAAATATTAATAAATAAATAATATTTTTTAAATCTATTGTTTCCAGCATCCTTTTACCTATGTGTATGTCTATATGCTTGTTCACATGCATGTGAGCACACATGTGTATTCAGGTGTGCATCTATAGTGTGTATCCACATGGGGAGATCAGAGGTACATGTTATGGAGTCTTCCAGGATCACTATTTATTTTTTGTGACAAGGTCTGTCATAGAAATAAAGCTCAGAAATTTTTCCAGACAAGATAGTCAGAAAGCCTCAGGGATTCCCTGTTTCATCCTCACCAGAGATAGGATTACAGGCATGTCCCCCACACCTTGCATTTTACATGGGATCCAAACTCAGCTCCTTACGTTTGTGGAGCAAACACTACCTACTAAGCAATCTTCCCAACTCCTTCAATATCTTATTTCAGGTAAAAAAAAAAAAAAAATGTGACTTCTTTTGTGTTTCAGCTCAAATCAAGAGTAATGGATGGTTTCATCTTTGCTGAAGGATCTTGCAATCATGTCTACAGCCAGAGGGGGGAAAATGTCATGATAGATTAGTAACTGCTATAATGAACATGGGGAGGTAGAGTGGTGGCATATGTGACAGCCATTTATTTCTCTAATCTATGTTATTTCCTTTCCACACACAGTGAAAAATCTCATTGACAGTTACTTATGAGATGCAAGACACTAAAATCCATCCGCACCTCTGACTAACATCTCTGAGAACTTCATCTATACCAAGCATCCACTGTCTGCAGAAAAGCACAGAAAATAATGCTTCATATCTGTCCCAGAGAACCTCAGAGCAAAGACTCAACCATAAAAAGAAGTTGACACAGATAATTAGTGAGCCAGTCAGGTGGCTTTTTTTACTGATGCATGAGGGATAGAAAGCAGGGATAATAGTAACCTCTAAGTAGTAGAATGTTTGTGGAGTAACCACTATCAAGACAGTCTGGGGAATGAGAAATATGTACTGTGCTGGAAAGCTGTAAGAGCCAGATGTTTCAAATGTTTCTCATTGCTTCTCAGTTCCATTTCCATTTCAGGAAGAGCAGCTTGAGTCAGAGGTCAAGTTCTTCTATGTCCATAACAAGGATGATTTAATATATTTAGTACTAGGTACCCTGCAAGGCTGCCACATAAGGTCATAAGTCTTGAATCATGGGAGAATTTAATGACTTGGGCAACTTTCTTTCCTGAAAATATGTGCATGACAGATGATGAATGTACTGAATTATAATATGTGGCATTGATCCTGAATTTTAAGTGCCTAAGAACTGGGGTAGAAACAATTGGCAAAGGGCATTCCTGACTTACCTGAGAAACAGTGCATCTTTGACTCCCAGGACACTTGACTGATGAGTGGGGCCAGAATACATATCTGTAATTTTTGAAAAATATAATTTTAGCTAGTTCTAATGGAATTTTGATTTTAATGGCTGTCTCATGTTGCTCAGACACTGTGGCTGTAAAATTTTGTGGAATACAGTCAACAGAAGAACTTATCCCTTGGTCCAACATTATTGGTGTTAGTCAGTCTTGTCACTGTCTTAGTGTCCTAACAATAAAGAAAGTCAGGGACTCTGTGGGAGGACAGGGTCAGTGAATTTTAGGAGTCAGGCTAGACCAGGGAACAGAGAATCACATGAGAGAGGGCAGGCAGACAGGGCGCTATTCTTGCTGCTGGCATCAACTCAACGGATAATGTTGGATGAGTCATTTAGCTGCTTTGAACCTCAGTTTTCTCATCTGTGAAATGAAGGAAAGAATATCTGTGCCTCTTCTTATTTTGAGGACAAGTTCAGAATTAAAAGGGTGAAGGCTGCAAACTGAAGTACTTTGAGACCATGAAAAATGAAAGGAAGCCGTAGAACAACACTCCTTTCTTTTCAGTGTTACTCATTTCCAAAGGTGAAGATAACCTTGAAAAAGAACCAGGTGAGTGGATTGTTCTCTTGGAAAGAGACTCACCTAGCATCACTGAATTAAGAGAAGAGTTGCTACTTCAGAGTCTACTCTATAATACAGTTTTGAATGGAAAGCATCTAGAAGCCCCACAAACTCCTCTAAGATTCTGTCACTGAAATATTTTTGTAGTTATTGTGTTCTTCTACAATGATATTAGTTATATGTTGAGGGTTTTTTGTTTCATAGTTTAGCATGTATAAGGTATATATAATCCTTCTAAATTACTTATAAAAAAGGAACAAGTGGGAGGAGTAGGTTGGAATAAATTAAAAGCAAACCCACATGAATAAAAGAAACTGACTTCTGAAGACGAAGCAACTTCATGAACAACAATGATATATAACAGAACTGAGAACCCAGAAATAAATTCATACATCTAAAGGTGACTGCTTCCTGACAATACTGCTAAGCATAGGTTGGAGAGTGGGCACCTTCTTCAGTAATTGTTTCTAATTGCATATGCACATAGAGAAGGATGAAATGATCACAATTTCTCATTTCCTGAAAATACCAGTCCAAAATGGGGCAAAGACCTTCACGTAAGACCTGAAATTCTTAAGCTACTATGACAAAACTTAACAAAAACACTTCAAGATATTGGTACTTACAATGATTATCTGGACATAATCTGGACATACTGCTAAACATACATGAAACAAAACTGAAAATTTACAAATGGGTCTACATTTAACTAAAAAGTTACATAGCTGTTGAAACAATGATTCATATGGTAGAAGGATGATATCCAGACTATATAAAAAAACTCAAAACTCAATAAGTGCAATTAATTCAATTAAAAGATGTACAATGATATGAATATATGTGTCTAAAAAGAAGAAATACAAATGACTAATGAATACATTTTAAGTGTTCAATTGTTCAATAGAATTAGCTAGGAGATACCACCTGATGCCACTTGGAATATCTACTATCAAGAAAACAAAATAAATAAATAAACAATTGCAAGGATGTGGGGGAAAAGAAATGCTTATTATATAGCATTTACAGGATATCAATTACCATAGCCATAATGGAGAACTCTATGGATATTATTTAGGAATCCTACTTCAGGTAAATATCCAAAGAAATGGATTCATATATAATGAATTGACTGTATTCCCATGTTTATTGTAGCATTTATAATAGAGCTAAGACATAAAATCAGCTTAGATTCTCATTCACAGATGAATGGATAAAGAAAACTATAGATTCATTATACAAATGTATGTGTGTATTATTCAGCTATAAATAAAACTGGACTCCTTTTATTTGGAGCACAGTGGGAGGAACTAGAGGATGTCATGTTAAGTGAAATAAGCCAGGCACCAAAATACATATGTGCAAACTAAAAATTAAAAAAAAAATCAATAATGCAACCTGAAAGTACAAGATGAAATTACTACCAACTGGGAAGGGTACAAAGATAATGGGGGGCAGTGAAGGTAGAAGAAGGGTGAATGGACTTTGTAAATTCACATTATATATTTATATGGAATATCACCCATCCATATGTATCAACTAAAATAATATGCTATATATGAGACAAATGACATATGTCATATTGACATATGACAAAAGACTATGTGGCTTGCTGTAAGATGTCTTATATTTTCTCTACTTTAAACAGGGACTTAGGTTTAGGGAATATCGATGAAGGAGGGCCATAAAAAAACATAGGACCCACAGGATGGGAAGGAGAGCTGTGGAATATGGTCCTCCAGTCATGATATGGCCAATGCATCAGAAACCCATAACGACTAGGACAAAACAGGAAGGAAAGCTGGGGAACAGTCTTCCAGTCATGACATGGCCATTTCACTCATGAACTCATAATGGTGGTGATTACCTGAACAAGACCTTTATATGATTGGGCTCATCAACATTCTACCATCTATGCTCATGAAACCCATCTCTCCTTGAGGATCTATTTGTAGTTAATGTTTCCTGGGGGAGCAGGTGACATTTTCTTCAGTGGTATAGCCACTAGTAAGATTCACAGGCCCCTATAAATAACTCCTCATCTATGTTCATGCAACTTACCCCAATTTAAACTCAGTGGGTCACCAACAATTAATAACAAAAGACATCAAAGTAGAAGTGGGACTAATTGGGGCAAAGAAGGGGTTCAGAGGGAATGGAAAGGGACAATGAAAGGCATAAGGATGAGTGATCAAATTATACTATTTGTGCATAGCAAATTGTCAAAAACAAAATACATTAATAAATTTTCAAAAAATGAAGAGATATTTGGTATTAAAATCTATTAGGAAATGACAAAATGTATTACTCCTTTCTCTCCAAAAGTTCTTAAAACCAAATTGTCTTTAATCATTCTTATTCTTCTCTGTATATCACTCTTTATCATATTGAAATTAAGTTGAAATCACATTCTGGAATTCCTTTAAAGTAATTACAGATCACTTACAAATTTGTAATTTTTAATTTTTTTTTTATTTTTTGGAGAGAGACACAGAGAGAGAGAGAGAGAGAGAGAGAGAGAGAGAGAGAGAGAGAGAGAGAGATGAAGACAGAGTTGGGCGCTCCAGCAGCCTCTCAGCTGCTGTGAACGAAATCCAGATGTGTGCGCCCCTTGTGGTCAAGTGCAGCATTGTGCCCTTGCGTCACTTTGCATCTGGCTAAATGTGGGACCTGGAGATTGGAACCAGCGTTCTTTAGGCTTAGGAGGCAGGCGCTTTAACCACTATGCCATCTCTCTAGCCCAAATTTGTGATATTTGTGTGTGTGAAATTGTACCTAACGAATTTTTTCTTTTACTTCTAGAGACAGATGTATGATTTCAGTCCATGTTATTAGGGCATTGCTCTTGCTACAAGTTACTACTTTTGGATTGAACATCAGATTGTTACTTATTTTCTTCAACATAAGCATTCAATGATCTTATGCACCTATGGGCTTTTACAACCATTTTCATCTAATCTGCTTTTTAAAAAAAATATATTTATTTGACACAGAGAAAGAGGCAAGTAGAGGAGAATGGGTGTGTGGGGGCCTCCAGCCACTGCAAACCAACTCGAGACACATGTGTCACCTTGTGCATCTGGCTAATGTGGGTCCTGGGGACTCGAACCTGGGTGCTTTGGCTTTGCAGGCAAATGCCTTAACAACTAAGCTATCCTTACAGCCCTAATATACTTTTTTTGTGGTGCTGAGTATGAAACCCAAGAGCTTTCACACACTAAGCCAAGTAAGTAAAAGACTGCTGAGACACACCCAGCTCCTCATTAATATTTTATATTGATAGCCTAATTATGTAACAGTTTCCTATTTGACAGTGAGAAACAGAGGCAACGGAGATTTTTCCTTTTCTTTTTGCTATTTTTATTTTCTCCAACTATGTTGCATTTTTATGTAAAAGAAATCACCAGAAGTTTGCCCATCTTCAGCTCACTTTCATTTGCTGTCCATGACAAGAAGACATGAAAAAAACTACAAGAATCATCAGTATGTCCATTTCCTTGATTGTTGCCATCCTTGCCAAAAAGCAAATAGAAATCAGTCTTTAAGGTAGAAACTTTACAATGAATAACCAGCAATCCAGGCAAAAAGTACACACTTGTACAATGGTGACCCATAGCTTATATGGATATGCTCACTGACTGGACATGAGACCTTCTAAGTGGGAAATAACTATTACCTAGTTCTTGGAACAGAACCGGGTTTCCTATGATAGGAAATAGGTAGGAAATGGGTAGGCTTCAAAGAGAACTTCCAGCGCTGTTTAACTGAGAAGAGTGGACTCACATAACAATAAGTCACTCTAGTAACTGTGCTAACTATGCTTATCCTCTTTAACCAAAGCTACTCTCACTTTTGGTTGGAGAATCTGTTTTATCTTACACATGGTAGAGAACAGTGGGTAAACCGGGATGCATCAATACATCAAGAATAGAGAGCCAACTGCTTACCATGAGACAGGTCACCTCCACCATGTCTGCCAGAGCCCAGGAGTCACTGTAGAGGAAGTGGTGACATAAGCTCTGGTTTCACAGCTAGCCTGAAAACCAGCTCCAGGGAGACAGCAACAGACACTGTGGTCACTCAAACCTCATCAAACAGAGTTCCAGAGGCTACAGAGAACTCAACACTAACTCAGATCTCTTACCTACCAAGGTTCAGGGAACATTGGAAAGGGGGAAGAAAGATTCTAAGAGCCTCAAGGTGTGTGGGGATAGCCTGAGTCACTATCTTCTCTACCCCACACCTCCACCACCAGAGACTTACTAAGGCCTTTAGGACCTCACAAGGAATACCAATAAACCCACAGAGAAGAGCCCTCAGTAGAATGGGAGAAGGATAGAGGGAATATTAGAGTACAACCTTTTTATTTTAAAAAAAAATTGTTTTTCTTTTGCAGGAGGCAGCAAGAACCATGGACAACCAAAACGTATCAAGACAAGATAATTGTCTCCCTCTCAGGTGCCACCCCTTGCACACGTTAGGGCCCAGGTGAAACCAGAGAGGAATTGGCATGATGAGTGAGCACAAGTGCTGCTTCCACTGTGAGCCTGACAACCTCTGCCAGGGTAATGGCGATAGACACTGAGGATACTCAAAACATACCAAAGCAGAAATCCAGAAGCCAAGTGCTGAGAGCAAGGCTCAGGGAATTTTACAGAAGAGGGCGAGGAAAGAGTGTAAGAGTCACAGGTTGGGAGGGAATATCCGGAGACATTGCCCCCTTCCTCTGACAATGATTGATGGCTGCTATCACAAATCATAACCCACAACCCCATGGTGAATATTAGCAATATCACTGTAAAGGGCCCTTAGTGGAATGGGGGCAAGGAGGAGGGAAATGATGGCCATTATAGTCATGAAGTCACATCAGCTGTGGTTTCCTGCCCAGGACTGAGCCTATCAACATTTCATTGTGTATTTAATGACTGGTAATAATTGCTGGAAGAGGGGTAATCATGTTCTTAAGTAGAGTAGCAACTAGTAAAAAAGAAAGAAAGAAAGAAAGAAAGAAAGAGAGAGAGAGAGAGAGAGAGAGAGAAAGAAAGAAAGAAAGAAAGAAAGAAAGAAAGAAAGAAAGAAAGAAAGAAGAAAGCAAGCAAGCAGGCAAGCAGGCAAGCAGAAGACATGGTAGTAAGTTTGGGATGAATGAAGAAAAAGAAGATTATTAGTAGAAGGGAGAAGAGGACAACAAAGGGCAGTTGGGAGAATAATACCAACATATACCTCATATATGTATGGAAGTGGCAAAACTAAATAAAAATAATCATAAATATAAATTTTAAAACCTATTAATTTCAGTGTATTACCAGAACTCTCATAAAAGATTCCACATATCTCATAAATCAAATAAAATCAACTTTCTTCCAAAGTGTCCTATTTTAATCTAATTATTACTGAAGTATAAAATTCACAAGTAAAAGCTTTATATCATAAACTTAGTATGCATTAATATTATAAATTTCAAAACTGTAAGACTCAGGAAAGCTTAACCTGGAGGGTAAATGTTTGTTTTGTCAAATGAGGAAAGCTTCCAGTTTAGGAGATGAGGATTTATTCAGTCTGAGTAGAGCAAGCATCACAAAGGCACAGTTGTGCCCAGTGCTGGTTGATGGTTTCTAATGCCAAGAACACCATGGTTGTTGCACAGGACTGTGTAAAAATAGCCACAGTGCTGGCAATCACAGGTCTAAGCTGTGTGTGTTAACCAATAATACCTTGCCCTGATGGAACTCCTCTGAGCCAAAAAGCTTTAGCCTGCATTATTCCATTAACCTCACTGCAATGTTATGGGAAATGTGTTTATTTTTTGAAATGACATTCAAATATATCTGTAAAGGAACACTTCAGGTTTCTACAAGGCTCTCCTTTCTTTCAGCCAGCACATTATCCTTTAAAAATCAATACCTCATTTCTTTTCTTATATCATCACATATCAAAGCTGTAGTAGCTAATCAATGTTACCATAATTTTTTCAATGATGCTCTCATGCTAAACTATGATACCCTCATCTTTATCCTCTCCACTTAGGGCAAAATATTCTTTCTGCTCTGTATAATAACATGCAGAGGATATATTTTTGTTCAGTTTTAGTTTTGAGTAGTTTGTTTGTTTGTTTATTTATTTATTTGAGACAGAGAGAGGGAAAGAGAGGGAGGGTGAGTGAGAATGGGCATGCCAGGGCCTCTAGCCACTGCAAATGAATTCCAGATGCGTGTGCCCCCTTGTGCATCTGGCTTATGTGGGACCTGGAGAATCGAACTGGGGTCCTTAGGCTTCACAGGCATACGCCTTAACCGCTAAGCCATCTCTGCTGCCCAGTTTTGAGTAGTTTTGAGGTGCATAAATTAATGTAATGTAAAAATAGTACTCAGGGCTAGAGAGATGGCTTAGTGGTTAAGGAAATTCTCTGTGAAGACTAAGGACCCAGGTTTGATTCTCCAGAACACACATAAGCCAGATGCACATGGTGGCATATGTATCTAGAGTTCGTTTGCAGTGGCTAGAGGCCCTGGAGCACCCCTTTTTCCCTCTCTCTTTCTCTCTTAATACATACATACATACATACATACATACACATACATACATACATAGAAAATACATACATACATAAAATATATTTTTTGGAGAGAGAGAGACAGAGAGAGGGGGAGATGGAGACAGAGATGGGCTTGCCAGCAGCCTCTCAGCTGGTGCGAACAAAATCCAGATGCGTGCGCCCTCTTGTGGTCAAGTGCAGCATTGCACCCTTGCATCACTTTCCATCTGGCTAAATATGGCACCTGGAGATTGGAACCACTGGAGATTGGAACCAGCATTCTTAGGCTTAGGAAGCAGGCGTCTTAACCACTAAGCCATCTCTCCAGCCCCATAAAATATTTTTAAATGTAGTACTCACTAGAGGAATGAATGAATTAATGTCTTTATAATAGCAGCCTTCATGGCACCCATCAGCTTAATCATTCAGAAACATCAATTATACTGATGTGGTTTTTCTGGAACACTCTTTTGTAGCTTGCTATGGATATATCAGTCCCATGTATTTATATTTTTTAATTAATTTTTTTTATTGACAACCTTTATACTTACATACAAAAAACACATGATATTTCCCTCCCCTCCCCCATTCCCCTTTAGAACTCCAATCTCCGCCATATCCCCTCCCTCTCTCCATTAGTCTCTCTTTTAATTTGATGTCATCATCTTTTTCTTCTATTCTGAGGGTCTTGCGAAGGTATTGCTAGGCACTACAAAGTCATGGATATCAAGGCCAATTTCTGTCTGGACAGTTGCATTGTAAGGAGTCGTACCCTTCCTTTGGCTCTTACATTCCATCTGCCCCTCTTCCTCAATGGGCCCTGAGCCTTGGAGGGTGTGACAGAGGTGTTATTTGCAATTGTGATTCAATGTACAAACTCTCTAGGAGGTTCCCAAACTTCCTGTAATTTGAAATTTTTACTTTTAAAAAACTCACCTTTTTCAAATATCTGACCATATCATCCTTCCACTTTAATTTATATGCTCCCTTAACCAAAATAATATATTTTTAACTTTTTGATTTCTAGGTTTTGATCCTTATATAGCTGTTACTTCTGTACCATGCATTTTCCAAGTAATATTGTTATACACTTACTCTGAGGGAAGCCCATACTGTTTTTGACAGGCAAATATTTGGCCTAACCCTATTTACCACAAGATTTTAGGGATAGGTTTATTGTCAAATATAACACTATGACCTCAGATAAAGTCCCTTTCTATTTAAGAAACTGTTTGCTTATCTCCCAAGGGAGTTGATGAAAAATATGAACATCTTAATGTTTGTGTCCTTTAGCCTTGTTTTGTTATGTTCGCCAGTTTTGTTATCCAAGGTCCCTGAATTGTCTTTTGGTTAAATCATTAGTTAGTTTACCTAATATAATTTGACCATTTTTGCAGCTTATGTTTTTTTTCTCTTTTTGCTGGAATTTTATTGCAGTGATTGAATATCATGATCACATAGTTAAAATGCTGGTGAGTAATCTGTCCTCTAACACATTTGCCTTGTAATCATAGCAACTTAGTTCCCTCATAAACTTCTAGGAAACTTTGTACATATTCCTTATAGTTTTTAGACATCAAGAGATCTTAGAATTGTTGGAAGACATCACACTAATCCCAATATGACTTTATTATATTCCCAAATACCCATTTTACTTTTACCTACTTATTAAGATTGCATGGGGCTGTAGAGATAGTTCAGCAGTTAAAGGCACTTACTTGAAAAGCATGACAGCCCAGATTTGATTCCCCAGTACCCATGTGAAGCCAAATGTACAAAGTGGTGCACACATCAGGAGTGTAGTGGTTTGATTCATGTGTCCCCATAAACTTAGGAGTTCTGAATGCTAGGTTCCCAGCTGATGGAGATTTGGCAATTAATGCCTCCTGAAGGCAGTGTATTGTTGGGGGCAGGCTTATGGATGTTAGCGCCAGCTTCCCCATGCCAGTGTTTGACATACTCTCCTGTTTCTATTGTCCACCTCATGTTGGGCAGGGGTGATGTCTACCCTCTATTCATGCCATTGTTTTCCCCTGCCATCATGGAGCTTCCCCCTAGGTCCTATAAACCAAAATAAACCTCTTTTATCCCACAAACTGTTCTTGATTGGGTGATTTTTGCCGGCAATGCGAACTTGACTGCAACAAGGAGTTAGTTTACAGTGGCAAGAGGCCCTATCATGCCCATTCTCTTTCTCTCTCTCTCTCCTGTCTTCCCTTGAAAATAAAAAAAAAAATCATCGTAATTGAGTATTTTGTACCCAATTGTGTACTAAATATTTTAAATGTCCTATATGATTTTAAAAAAGTGGTCAGTTCTGGGCTGGAGAGATGGCTTAGTGGTTAAATGCTTGCCTGTGAAGCCTAAGGACTCCAGTTCAAGGCTCGATTTTCCAGGACCCATGTAAGCCAGATGCACAAGGGGATGCACGCATCTGGAGTTTGTTTGCAATGGCTGGAGGCTCTATGTGCCCATTCTCTCTTTCTTGCTCTCTCAAATAAATAAATAAATAATAATAAATAAGTTAAAAGTGATCGGTTCTGAGGCTGGTGAGTGGAAGTAACTCAATCAGTGAGTACTTGCCTTGTAAACATGAGGACCTGTGTTTGATTCCACAGAACCCACAAAAATGCTGGCTAATATGGCGTGCACCTGTATTCCCAGCAATGTGGTGGGAGAGACAGTTGAATCCCTAGGGCTACCTGGCCCGCTGATCTAGGCTACCTAGGTGGGTTCCAGACTAATCATAGATCTTAACTCCAAAAAGGTGTATAGTACCTGGGGAACAACACCCAAGGCTATCCTCTGGCCTTCACAGACATGTACACAAGCATACAAATGTGTGCATATGTGTATGTACACGTGCATGCACACACACAAGGTGACATGCTCTCTAATAATGAATTCTCTGGTATGTTTTTCCTCTCTACTGGGAATCCATTTGTGCCATCTGTAGACATAAATAAAGCTAAATGAGAAAAGATATAGGAAAAAAATCACTCTCTATCAGGCACAGGGCAAGTATTCAATAGCTGATGAGTGTTATTTTTATCATCACTATCACTTTAAGATCTGATTAACTGGACTGAACACATATCTCCATTTCTGATTCAATATTCATAGCAATCCTTGAAGAGCTACCTTGTGTCTTCCTTTTGCATATTGGGATAATGAAATCTTAGAGAGTTCAAATTATTCAACTGAAGACTAATAGTCAAGAAATAAGCTTAAATTTGTCACACACATTTGTTCACAGTTTTCATGAGGCATCACCAAATGTTCTATGATTTAAACCGTTGGTACCCAGTCCTCACATTAAGCCTCCTTTTACTCAATGGTCATGGTAAAGACAGTACTAAGCAGTATGAGGGACTAAAGGATGGGCTGTGATGTTATTTAAATATTCACATTGTCCTCACATCTCGCTTCCACTGTTTATCTCTTCATGTGTGGTGTAGGCATATGGAATTATTTTTGTGCATTTCTACCAGATTTCTTGAATTTTCTTTATACCATTGCTTTCTCTCCACTTGGAATAAAATGGTTCCCAGTCAATCTCCATGACACATGCTTCATGAAAATATAACTCCAGCAGTCCAACTCAAACTCCAGTTCTAACCTGAAACCTCCTGGGTCTTTCAAGTCAGGATATTCTATTTGATCCTCTAAGTGTCTGCAAGGTTAATTTTGCTAGCATGATTGTTGATTTCAAAGCTGGTTTCACATCTGTGGAAAAAAATACCTTCCTTGCCCTTTTATATCCTGCCTCTAGCCAGCTTGGTGCTATAGACATCTTGCATGTGCTGCTTTAAAGCCTGCCCTTGCCTTCTGGTTCCAGGTAAGCAATAGAGAGCACCCACTGGAGTTCGGGGTTTAGTAGGAGGATAGTGAGTCAGGATGCCTCTCCTGTACTTCTCTCCTAGCCACGCTAGGGCAGGTCGGGTGCCTTCCAGTCACAGAACCTATAGGAAAGCTTCCTCTCTCCAGCAATAGTGCCCTTTTCTTTCTCCTGGAAAGCAATGTCAGATCACCTCTTTGTTTCCCTACATCCTGCCCAGATTATCTTTTATACTGCATCATGGACTTCCTGCTGACCCTGCCTATGTTTCTTACCAAGCATATTTTACATCTATTAGAAGTGTGTCTTTGGGGGAACTCACAAGCTTGGAATGGTGATAATGGCAATAACTAGTTATTGAACACAAAGGATGCTTCCTCTCCTTGTACCACTTAGCCCTTTCTCCAGCCCCAAGGATGCTTTCTCTCCTGAGTGTGATGAATGTGTTGATCTAATGAGCACAAAGACATTAAGAAATTATCAGAAGTAATGAATTTAGGTCACTGTAGTGATTAAGTGAAGCTTAGGAGTCAGGTCTTTCTGTCCAAAGCCTAACCTTTAATGTCTAGGTCTGTCTAGAGTTCCTGAATGTGAATGTGCAAAAGTAAACCAAGGGCTTGATAAAATAAAGACATTTATACTTAATTACACAGTGTATGGTTTTCTAGGCCCAACATTATAAGGCCCAAGGATTTGTATCTCCTTAAAATTTCTAGGTAATGCTGATATGCTTCTCTGAATTCCGCCCTCTGAGAATAGCTATTCCATACCATATTGCTTCTTGTACACAAGAACTAAAGACAACACCCAATCATATCAAGTACAAGCATTTCAGGACTAGTTACAACTTACAAGCCTAGCCAAAAGACAGAAAAACAAAGGGGTTGTATTATGTATAAATGGTCGATACACTGTTACCCAATTCAGCCAGGATTTTATGAGAACCAGTTAGATGTTGGATCAATTATCTAATGATATACATAACCAAGAAAGCATATTCCAGGGCTGGCATTGTAACTCAGAGGTGGATTGATTTTCTATCATGAGGAATGCCCTATATCAGTACCATAAAAACAAAAAGGGGGGAAAGAACTTATTCTCATCATCTTGACATTTAAGTAACACAAATAATTATGATATAACAATAATAATAATAATTAATACTAATAATAACTTCTAACGGAGCAGATAGCTTGCTAAATGAAAGGACAAAAGAAGGAAAACATTAATGGGAAGGAAGAAGGGAGATAAATAAGGAAGAGGGATGGAAGACTAACAAGGGAACCCAACATAGTCAAAAAAATCACATTTAGGGGAAGATAATAAACTCATTCACAAAGAATAAATGATGAAATTAAGTTTTCAAGAACTAGGAATTAATTTCAGGTAAAAAAGAAAAAGAGGACATTTCATCAAAGGGTGAATGTCATTTCAACATGCCTTAAAGGGAACTAGAGAATGATAGACCAAGTTTTTGGTACCTGATGTATGTGGCAAAACAGGTGAATCTTTGCCCATCACTTTGCAAAGTTTACTACAAATACCCAGTGTTTCCTATATGCTGAACACTGAACTCAGCATCAGCACTACTCCAAGGATGCATTGAGGCCCAGCTTAGGAGTTTTTGCCTTGGGTTAAATAAATTAGTTAGAAGCAATGCATTTTGGACAACACAGTAAGTACAAACAATCTCAAACAAACACATTCACAGAAATGATGCATTTCAGTAGCATAAGACTTCATCTTAGAACCAGCATGCATTTAGGATGTAATAGGGGAAAACTATTGTCTAAGAAGATAGGCCTTACCTAGAAGACTTATAGCCCCATCACACATAGTATAAGAGCAAGCTGATACACAGGTCAATGTTTATAGAAGAAAACTTCCTTTCTTTCCCAAAAAGCTGGATGTAGGAAGTAGAGATGAGAATATTGTCATCAAAACTAGACTATCATTCTAGATGCTTAGCATAGCTCCAATTCACATCCTTCTGAGAGCTTTCAAGCAAAGTCATTTAACAAAGTGCTGAAGAAAAAAAATGGTTCATTAATTTCATGCCTGTATGTTATAATTTAACTCTGAGCCTAACATATGAAAATATCACTTGCATTGATTTGAAATATGCTTTATGGCTGCATAGATTATAGGGCCAGATCATTTAAAATATTTTATTTATTTATTTATTTATTTATTTATTTATTTATTTATTTAAGGTAGAGAGAGAGAGGCAGATAGAGGGAGAATGGGTGCACCAGGGCCTCTAGCCACTGCAAAGGAATTCCAGATGCATATGCCACCTTGTGCATCTGGCTTACTTGGGTACTGGGCAATCAAACCTGGGTCCTCATACTTTGCAGGCAAGTGACTTAACTGCTAAACAATCTCTCCAGCCTCAGAATATTTTTTAAAGTATTGCCTGGAAATAAATAAATATATATATATATAAAATGTGTAATCTTATTCTGAATACGAAACATATCAATTTATATTTAGAATTATGAAGCTATTGGTTTAGCATGATTATCCAGATTAGATATCTCAGTCAAGTCAATTCCTGTACTAGCTATATTTTCATGGCATCCCCTACTTTGATGAACATAATACGTTAATGACTGCTCAGGCTCACCATGAAGATTTAGTTCATCATTATGGGCCTAAATTGTGACCATCTGCAGCCAACAAAAATTTGTCTTCATATTTCTTATCAGCTGTGAGACTTTGGTCAACTGAAATAATCTCTCAGAGTCCTATTTTACTAATTTGTCAAATGGAAATGGAAATTATAATAGAGCCTAAGTTGTAAGTTATTGACCACTTGAAAGAATAGAGTCCTTTTTTTTTTCTGGCTCTAACTATGATAAATATGGTTGCTAACATTGCTGACAAACTGTGTTCTCTGTTCAATGAATTCAATATTTTGAGGATTTCCCTCCTTTTTTACTAATTTTACCTTGAAGGTTCTGTCACATCCTGGGAAAAACATACTGGAATTTTGGGATTTCTTGGCAGGGACACAATTGGGAGGACATATTTTTGTGCTAAGTGTATAAGGTACAGAGAAGTTGGAGGGTAGTTTTGATTCCCTGTTCAACTCTGTTTACTTCACACTGGAAGTAGTATTACTGGGTTTCCTTGCAGGTAACAAATACTTGTATGGTCCTTACCTGCTCTGCATTAGTCAGAGGTCAGAAACTTGAAGAGAGGCCTTTCCAATGCTAACATTCCCATTAGCTCTAAACAACCTTCAACAGATTAAGAGCTTGCAAATGGTTGTTGGATAAAAGCAGCACATAGAAGAAAACACCAGATTCTGTTTATCATGTTCACATTTCACTTGAACTGTCTTCCCTTAGCCTTTAAGAAATAGATGCTCCTGCTCCCAGGCACTGGGATATGACAATTTGATGATTCCTACGACTGCATGTTAGCTTACTGTTTCATCCAGAGAGAATGTTGTTTTTTGTTCTCTAGAGGTCAGGCCAGCTGACCACTTGAAATGTATGACTTTAGTCCAAATGTCAAAACCAAGTATACTTGCTGGAAATTTATAGTAATGTCATTTATTCAGTATACAGATGCCATATACACACATTAACTGGCCAGACAAGGACCTTTTCAATGTAGTACAATATTTCTACTCCCTGCCATAGTACCTGATCTTTGGCACATACCTAATGAATATATTTGAAAAGCTTTGGACATAAAACCTCATTTTAATACAGAAAAGAGGAATGTAGTACATAATATATTTATTTATATCATATTATTATCTATATATGTATCTATGTCTGTATATCTATGTAACAATGGTGAAAACATAAATAGAAAAGGGATGACTACAAATAACAATTTCAATGCAAAACACTAAATTTAATTCATTTTTCCTCATCTCCATTTTTAGTACAGATAGAATAGACAATATAAAATTGTTTGATGCTATAATATTACCTAAGGAATTATATATTATTAGCTAGAAATAAGATTTACTTTCATTATTAGACTATATGTGATGAAATAAGAATATTGCAGGTCTCTTTCTGATGTGAATTTCATTGCATCTAAAATTTACTTGCAATATTCTGATCAAATGTCATATCCACTTTCTAGAGTGTTTAATATGTGATGCCGATACAGACATTAATCTCAATGTGGCAAGGGGAAGGAACATCAGAGAGAAATGAAATAAGTGTATTCAGCTTTATCTTCTACTAGTAAAATTTCCCCAAATTTTGAGGGGAGGAGTTGTGTCTGTGCGGTGTCCGAAATATAGCATTTGATTTTACCATTATCAAAATCTTTCCATCTTTCCTCCTGTAGATCTGCTCTCAATGCTGTCATTTGCCTTCATGGAAGTCACTCATGTGCCCCAAGGAAAAAAGGAACATCTTAATGGGAAATCCTAAGGGGAGATATATGGCTAACCCTTTTCCTATCCATACAAAACATTAACATAGATTTCTACCCCCCCGCCCCACTTTTTATTTATATTTCTTTTATGATTTTGGAATAAAATAGCATCTAATAAGATTTTCAGTGCTATTATTATTATTATTATTATTATTATTGTCAGATAATAAATTAGAAATAATTGTCACATACAAACGTGCTTTATGACGGGCTGGAGAGATGGCTTAGCAGTTAAGGCGCCTGCCTCCTAAGCCTAAGAACCTGGTTCCAATCTCCAGGTCCCACATTTAGCCAGATGCAAAGTGACTCAAGGGCACAATGCCACACTTGACCTCAAGGGGATGCACACATCTGGATTTCGTTCGCAGCATCTGGGAGGCTGCTGGCGCGCCCATCTCTATCTGTCTTCCTCTCCCTCTCTCTCTGTCTCTCTCTCATAAACAAATGCTTTGTGAATAAAATTGATGTATTTAAAAGCATGCAAGTTGGTGATCTTACAATAAATGGTAAGTGGATTCAACAATTACAAACATGTGGCAGATGATGCATATGTTTGATACACCAAAAGATTGTTTTGTGTGGCGGTCCCTATGCAACTGAGGAAATATATTTACAACTTGGTGGCTACGGGTACGTCATGTTCAACTTGTATTTGTGGGAAAGAACAAAGGCCATTCTCTCAGTTACACCAAATGTTAAATAAAGATGAGTCAGCAATCAGATTATATGCTTATTAGTGAGTTACCAATACGTACCCTTAGTACTGATTTTGGACCTGAGAGTGAAGTGTAGAGGCCAAAATAGTTTAAAGCAATTTCCCTTAAGGTATCTAGTGCCTCTAAAGCTATCTTAGTCCAGTCTCATTCAACTTTTTTCAATTACCTCAATGTTTGAATTAAAACTTGTTGGGATTTTTGTACAATTTATTTTTATGCTTTGACCACCACTAAATAGCTCTGCACTGTGCCATAGAACTTATGCAGGATAGGGGCCAGGAGCCAGACATTGTTACATTACCTTCTAATTGTGATCTGGGGGAAATTTCTTAACTTTGTGAAATATAAAAGGCACTATACTAATGCCACTTTAGAGAATTAGTGAATGGATAAAAGGTTATTTACTTCAGGTATCCTTTACCCAACAAGCATCCATACAGGCTATCATCATCATCACAATCATCATCATCATCACGACACAGAAAAATCATTCCCTGGGCCAGGCACACCACTCTCTTCAGACTCACATGGCATGTCAAGTCCCAACACTGTCAAATGACAGAAAATACAAGTCATTATACACTTCTGTGGCTCATTTTGGCATCTTCCTCTTCCATCCATTTATATCTTGATTCAACACATTCTTGTCACACACATAAAAAAAGCTGTTCCACAGACAAAAGAGAAAAGTGACGTAGTGTAAAATGACAAAGGATTGACTGAAATCAGTCACACTCGCAGATGCCTTTGGCACAGCTCAGAGAATTCTGGGGTTGCTACCACAGGGTTTACTTTCTCTATGGTGGTTGAGTAAGGACACACAGGGTACTTACTACAGGTAAAGATAAACATGAGCAGAACTCACTTCAGTTTTTCCTTCATTTCCCCACTTTCAGAAGAACTGGATGTGTCCTGCCCTATGCCTTCTAACAGGAACATGTTACAACTTCCTGGATAGATGGATCATTGGGTGGATCATAAAAATTCTTTTCAAGCAACAGGGAACAGATATGCCTACACTGATGAGGAAAAGAATTATGTTAGAGGTTATTGGTGAGTCCTCAGGACATAGACACAAACCTAAGATGCAGAAGCCCAGGTGGGATGGTTAATCTCTGGTTATCAAGTTAACAGGGTTTATAATCTCCATGGAATCAAATATCTGTGAGGGTTTTTCTAGAATAGGTTAGTTGATGTGAAAGGATCCACCCTCACTGTGCAGCACCATCTCATGGGCTGTATTCCTGGACTATATAAAAGGGGAGAGCTGGCCGAGCATTTAGAAACCACCCTTTTACTCTGCTTCCTTTTGCCTTCCTGTCATGATGGACTATAATATGAAACTATAAGCTGAAATAAACCTTAACACTCCTAAATTGATTTTTGTCAAGAATTCTGTCCTAGCAACAAGAAGGTTACTAATACCTTAGACTTAATACAGAATCATGTGAATATGAAATGCAGGGTCCCAGAAGAAAGAGGACCCAGAGATGTCTCACATACCACTGTTATCACTGCTATACCAGAAAAGGAGTCACTACCATCATGTTGCCTCCCATCATTTATTTCTCATTCAAATTCTGGATAGACATGATGTAATTGACCAAGCTTATGTCAACTGCCTGTCTTACAGAGATAGAATGACATATGTGATTTTTCTGCTTGCATAATGAGAAGACTCATAGAGTGGAAAACTTCCCCAGTAAAAACGTCATTTCAGATCAGATGCTTAGATGTTAAAGCCAATAACAGACAAGTTCAGAAGTAGAATTATAGAATTCATATAACTTAAGACATATGTTTGGAGTGATTCAGGCCTGAGTTTGTGACTTGACAAAGCTATCCAATTTCCTCTAAAGGTAATCATATGGAAGATAGGATAAGCAGAGTAACATTTTTGTATCAATTAAATGAGTTGTGTAAAGCACATGGTGTATTCCAAGTATTTTATGAAAGTGTTTATTATTATTATTATTGATGTTGTTATGTGTAGAGAATCTTAAATGATGTCATGAATTGAGAGTGAGAGTAGTGACAAATGTTAATATGGTATACACATATATATAATATATAATATACATATATACATATACATAAAATATATAGACTCAACAACCCAGGTTGCTTCAATGACAAAAAGCACTGATAAATATAAACATAAATTATGGGCTAAAAGTCTCAGTAAAGAGACATTAGAGATGAGATTGCAACTCAGCATTAGTTCCCTAGAGAAGCTGTACTCTGAACCATCACTGAATAGTGTCCACATCAAATATATCTCACTGACTGGAATCAGTTGCTAACTTAAAACCATTTTTGTTAAATATTTTATTTATGTATTTGCAAATAGAAATAGAGAGAAAGAAAGAGAGAAAGAGAAGAGGGAATGGGTATACCAGGGCCTCTTACTACTGCAAACAAACTCCAGATGCAGGTGCCACTTTGTGATTTGATATCATGAAGGTACTGGGGAATTGAACCCAGGACATGAGGCTTTGCAAGCAAGAGCCTTTAACCACTGAGTGATCTCTTCAGACCTTGAAATCTTTTAAGAAGGTAGATTATAAGAATGATCACTACACACACACACACACACACACACACACATGAACTGTGTGGTGATGGATATGCTAAGAAATTTGATTGTAGAAATCATAATACAGAGGTTCATCATGTGTTATTTTGAACATATGTAATTCTCATTCATCAGTTATACTTCAATAAAGCTAGAAAGATTATCTAATTCAGAACAAAATGATATAGTCCCTGTCAGTAGAGTATGATTATAAGACATTATACACTGGAAACATTAAATAAATGACATATTATAACTTATTCAGTTGTGTGACATAATTTAGTTATTTTTTCTTATTAGTAGGTCAACATTTTGAAATTTTATATGACCATTCAATTTTTTCATAAAACTCATAAATGAATAAAGGATAATACTATTTAATGCAATATTAAACTGTATGGGGTCCTTTCCAGGTGCAGCATATAGCATTTCACACTTTTCCTTTCTCACTCTCTCTTCTTTCTCTCTCTCTCAGCTATGATTATATGAGGTGTAGACTCTTGCTGGATAACTTCAGTGTCCCTGTGGGCAGCTGTTGGAGTAAAACAGCAAGCATCGAGTTCTTATAGGTACCAACCCGAGACCTCACAGGTTGTTCATCCTTCTCTGACTTCCCCTATCATGTGGGAACCTTTCCTGAATTTGATGGGGAATGCACACCAATTCATCCTTCACATCAGTTCTCACCTATTTGGACATCCCCACTCATATGTCTGCATTCCTAAGAGGCCTACGATATTGGTTTCATTTCATAAAAATAAAAATAAAACTTCATTTGAGACAGTTTAGTGACTTTCTCAAGAGCACACGGGTAGGCTATGACACAGAATAAAAGCATACTTTGATTTTCAAAATGATGATACTTATTATAACTAGAAGATGATTCAAAAAAAAATTGAACTCCTGCTACCATAAGTCACCTGGATGCCTGTATACAATGGCACAGAAATGAAAAAGCTATATTCTACAACTTGCTGATCACAGGAACTAACTTTAATATTGTTGGTGACAAGAAGCCAGCTACCTGATGAAGCAGTTCCTTCCCTATTTGCACAGTTCCAGAGGTCAAAAGGGATAATATCTTGCTGCCCGCAATATCATCTAGTTCTATCTGAAGGAATAAAACAGAACAAGTAGCCACTGTTCTTGACAAATGGAAACAATTTCAGTTTTTCAAAATGTGACTGTCAGATTCATTCATTGCACCAAATAGATCTGTCAAATGACCTTGCCCATTGACCAATGGATGGCACACTGTAGAAATGTGCTGGGGCCCTTAAAGGACTAAATGTCACCTCAAGGATATTGTCATCAATATAATTTATATTGGCGTTCTGTCACAAAATGACTTTAAGGGTCACAGGGGATTCAAATCTATGAACTAGGCACCTCTGCTCCACACAGTACTGCCTCCTCATCTTGAAAAGGGACCACACATAGCCTCTTTGACTTATCAGTCTCCTCTTCTTACCTGGCAACATATGACTGTGTGCAGAACCCTCAAACAATATCCCAAAGTTAATAGTCTTGACTGTTCCCTGCTTTCCATGACCTTATGCCATTAGACCTAATCTAGGTTGTTCTTGTTAATGCTAATATTTTGTATGAAAAAAGTCCTTATTTGATAACATATATATCAACTAAACATATAAGTTATAGAAACAAGAACATAGGGTTTATACATTCTAAGAGAACATCCTTCTACTGAGCTATGTGCCTAGCATCAATCCCACCCTATGTGCATCTGTCCTATACAATCTTCTTTTACTGTGTCCTGAAGCCCATCATCCCTTTCAGAGAGAACAGATTATTTCCACATTATTAGATGATAAGAGAATTATGTTTCCAGAAGACTGAAAAGGAAACACACTGATCATACAGTGAGAGAAGGGTTGAAAATGTTTCCATTGTCTGTGAGTATTAAATTGTTTTTAAGGAATGGACAATATTAATGAGCATCTATGTGTATACAATTATAATTATAGGAACACTGGCAAACATTCAGAATGGAACATGTCAAGGAATACCTTACTATACAAAAGTTTATAAATCAATGCAAAAAAGGATAAAGGCCATAAAATCACACATGAAGAAATATGGACAGCTGAAAATATGAAAATAAGCTCAATCTCACATTTTTTTTTTTTTTTTTGAGACAGGGTAGCCTCAAACTCAACACAGCCAAGGATGTCTTTGAATTCCTGATCTTCTCATCTCCTGCTCCAAAACTCTGGGATGCAGGTACTATGCCTGACTCCACCTCACCTCTATTAACTGAAGAAACAAAATTCAGATTTAGTTGCCGTGTTTTACATACTGATACTAGTGAGGGTGTGAGGAACCACATACAGTATTATATTTCTGATTAGCGAGCCTTCAAGAACACCACGAGTCAATTTGTACAAAAGTATAAAAATAGCCATTGTATTTCTAATATTTATTGTAAGGAAATAAATGAACACATGCCCAGGGTGGATGTCTAAAAGTGCTGCTATCATTGTCTGTAGCTGCAAAATAGGGAGGAAGAAGGGAACATAAATGTTGAACAGTGGGAGATGGTCACACTAATAATATACTGTTCAAGTATGAATGTTATATAGGTTCTTATGAATTTACATGATGTAATGTTCATAAAGAATTTAGTGAAAATGCTACAAAGTTTCTGTGGTAGTTTGAATATATGGTCCCTAATATATTCAGTGTTTTATCAGTTTATAGTTTGCATCTTGCTGGAGGCAATGTCACTGGGTATTAAGGTGTGGTGGTGGGTTTAAGATTCCATTGTAAAGATATGCAAAGTGTGCCTAGGGGGAGTTCCTAAAGTGTGCTGTGCTGTGTGGCTGGTGGTTTTTCTCTCTCTGCTTGGTCCTGTGAAGACAGGCCAGCTTCTTCTGCCATTATGGAACTTCCCCTGGATCTGTAAGCTTCAATAAATAATATCCCTTCCTCCATAACTGTGCCTGGTCTGGAAGTTCATCTCAGGGAACCCGAACCTGTCTGCTACAGTTTCTTAGATAGATACAATCATTAAAGGTATTGTAAATATGTATTTCATTTGCCAGTTCCTTGCTATCCAGAAAGTTTCAAAAATTATAGAGATAATTTATCGAACATGATAGCTTGTGTGTATTTTTTTTTACATTTTTCATATCTTCTTAATTTTTGGAGTTTCCACAATGAATTTGCATTACTTTTATAATTAAATCCATCTTCATTTTCAACAAGATGATTTCTCTAATTTCCAATTATCATATACTATTAGCTCCCATTAAATTTATAAAAGAAATATCAGCCCAGTTTCTACATTAATTAAATGATTTTCCCACAAATTTATAGCTTAAAATTGGCAAAACTCACAGAACAAAAAACAGTTAAAGCATGAGTATGCTATGACTTTCAGAGCATTGGATACATTTGAATAATTTCTTCCAAAGTTTTCATCACAGTGATATTAAGGTAGGTGTGAAATGGCAGGTCAAGTTGACCACAAGCCATGAATTAAACTTGAGGCAATTGGTTCTATGCTCTGTAATCCTGCAAGGTTCAGTCCATACTGTAGATAATATGTGCATGTCTTCACTGTGGCAGGAATGATCATATGTGGTCCCTGCTGATTATACAACTATTGTTAGAACCAAGGCATAATCCCTGTGCTGACATCTGACTGTGGTAATATATGATTGTTAACAGACTTAAAGAATGTAACCAGAAATGATATGAATAACTTATTTTTGAGGAATAATGGATTTGTAACTAACCTTAGAACCTCCACTCTATTCTTGTCTGAGACAAATGCAGAGCCCCTTAATGAAGACATCAATCTCTGAATCACTGCATGAAGCTGACCAGCAGAGTCCGCACTGGGCTCTGAAGCAAGCAAGAAACTACATGTCACATCACTGACAGCTAAAGCTTACCTCTTAGTGTTTCCTACTTAATGCAGTTATTTCTTTAAGGCATGTGAATGCATACATATGTTTTCATGAGTGTGAGGATGAACATGTTTGGGGGAGTGTGCATGTTCATGAGTATGTGGGCATGTGGAGGTCAAAGGATAAGCTTGGTTTTCATTTCTTAGAAATGCTGTTCACATGATTTTTTTTTTTAATTTGGAGAGTGTGTGTGTGTGTGTGTTATGAGGATGCAGATAGGCCATGGCACATATGTGGAGATCAAAGGACAATTAATTTGGGGGTCAGTCCTCACCTTCTACCTTATTTTGAGGCAGGGTCTCTTACTGATCTCATCTTTGTTGTCCACATGCTTCTGGGAAATTCTCCTGTAACCTCTCCACTTCTCCTCAAGGAAGCCCACCACAGCTTGAGGCTTATACATAGAGTTTGGAGACAAAATCTCAGGTACTCAACATTGCAGGGCAAGTGCTTTTTCAACTGAGTTACTTTCCCCGACCCTCCTTTATAAGGCAAGGGCTCTCTTTAGCCTGAATCTTAATGATTATGCTACACTGATTGGTCAGTGTGTCCCAAAGATCTATCTTTCTCTGCTTCTCCAGTGCTGGATGATAAACACATGCCTCTATACCTGGCATTTTACATAGGTTCTGAGGATCAAACTTGGGTGCTTGTGCATGTGAGGCAAGCATTTACTGACTGAGTCTCCTACTCTGCCCAGTTTACTTTTTTTTTTATTAGAGAGAGAGAGAGAATTGGCACACCAGGGCCTCAGCCACTGCAATCAAACTCTAGACACTTGTGCCACCTAGTGGGCATGTGCAACCTTGGTGTGTCTGGCTTATGTGGGATATGGAGAGTCAAAAATGGGTCCTTAGGCTTCACAAGTAAGTGTCTTAACCACTAAGTCATCTCTCCATCCCTCAGTTTACTTTTTTGACCTCAATTTCTTATCTTTGAAATAATGTGTCTAGATGGAATGATTATGTTTTCATTCATTTTTTTAAAATATTTTTTTATTTTTTATTTTTTTGGAGAGAGACACAGAGAGAGAGAGAGAGAGGAAGACAGAGATGGGCACGCCATCAGTATCTCAGCTGCTGAGAATGAAATCCAGATGCGTGCGTACCCTTGTGGTCAAGTGTGGCATTGCGCCCTTGCGTCACTTTGCATCTGGCTAAACGTGGGACCTGGAGATTGGAACCGCTGGAGATTGGAACCAGCGTTCTTAGGTTTAGGAGGCAGGCGCCTTAACCCCTAAGCCATTTCTCCAGCCCTCATTCATTTCTTTATATTTTAAGCAATAAAGAGTTGTACCTTTTTTTTTAACTTAAAGAAAACTTCTCCAAGCTTCTAGAGAAGCTATAACAGACTATTCTTTTTTTTTGGGGGGGGGTCTTTTTATTAAAGATTTTATTTTTATTTATTTATTTATTAGAGAGAGAGAGAGAATGGGTGGACCAGGGGCTCTAGCCACTGCAGATGAACTCCAGACACATATGCCACCATATGCATCTGGCTTACGTGGGACATGGAGAATCAAACCAGGGTCCTTAGGCTTTGCAGGCATGGGCCATAACTGCTAAGCCATCTCTCCAGCCCAATTATTCTTTTAAGTTACTTTCTTAGTTTTTTTTGTTTTTTTTTTTTTGAAACAGGGTCTTCCTATGTACCTTCACTGTGGTCTTGAATTTATAATCCACTTGCCTCAGCCTCTTTACTGATAGGCATGTGTCACCATACTGAGTTCCTTTCATTTGAGATAAAAGTCCTAATATGAAATGAGATAGAGACCCAGAGAGTTGCTTCTAACAGAGAGAAATGAACAGTAGAATGTTGAAGAATTCTTACTAATAAAGAAGTCAAACAGAAATGAATGGATTCTGCCAAATAGACTTGTTTGATGACACTCTAGAAGGAAAATTGTGAGAACATAGAAAAGTATAGTAACAACATGATGTGCTTTTTGGTACCTAAATGAAATTTACTTCTAAAGGATTCATACTGTTTATATATAAATCTTTTGTCCACTTTTTCCAGAACTTTCTACAGCCTGGTATAATGTCTACAAAGAAAGAATGTCATTCGAGGATAATCAACTACAAGTTGCTAAATTAAGACCAAAATGTCCTTAACCTTGAACACTGTTCAGAATTTTTAGAAGAAAAGGACTCTCAAGGGTTGTATAATTATATGATTGTTCCCTTCCTAAGAGGCTATTTACAGATAAAGAATTTCCCCATCATCCTATGGAGTAAAATATATGAAATAAAGCAGTTGGTGGTATTTCTTGCGGTGACTGACCCAGAATGCCAAATGTCACATGTTCTCTCTCATATGTGGATTCTAGCTACAAATGATTGGACTTCTATGTGAGTTGGAATAAAACTCAGTAGCAGAGGCCAGTAAGCTATGAGATAAGAAATGGGATATAAAGGGAATAGAAAGGGAGGGAGGACTTAATAGGATGGTATTGTATATATGTAAGTAGAAGAACAGATTAATGGGGGTGGAAAGGCCTAAGTGAGATCAGGGGAGGAGACTGAGTAAAGGAAAGGTAGGGGGTAGGGCTAATAAAAATCTAAGAGGGTATGAATAAGTCATATGGAAACCGACTTTTTTTGGACAATGGGACACCCAGAACTCATAGATTGCTACTAGAAAATTTTCAGTGCCAGGGATAGGATACCTTCCAGTGAGTTGTTGGCCAGGGAGGTTCCTGATGCCCTCAAAACATTACAGGCCATTGTTAAGCTTCTTGGTTTCCCACCAGAATAGATGGTAAGACCCTATTGCAAGGTCACTGAGAAATCCTATTGGAGCTGAGCTGAATACCTCTTCCATGTAGACCAGCTGACAGAAATCTAGAAAAAGCTACACTGCATGCAGTTCAATGGGAGAGAGAGAAATAACCAGTGGTAATACTCAACAATGGGTACTGCAAGCCTTAAATTTGGCTAGCCAGGCCAAATGAGCCAATAGGTGTATTAGTGGCATGTCAGTTATGGGGGAAACCAACCACTCTAAATAGACTGGAGGCCTGCTCCATGGGAGGGAATACATGTCCAATACTGAAAACCTATGACATGGGTAATCCTGAGCCCTAAGGGTGTAACGTCTGCTGGTGTATATACTGTGTGTGTGTGTGTGTGTGTGTGTGTGTGTGTGTGTGTATGTATATGTATATACTATGCTCACCAAACTGCCCAGTAAGCACTTCTCTTAATGGTCATACCCATATATTAATGCTACTCTCACTTTTGTTTAGAAAAGCTTCTCTTTTCAGATGGTGGCAACCCTGGGATGACTCAGAAGGCACCATGGTGCTGAGAAGAAGGGACAGAGGAATTCTCAGCACCGAAACATCTCTATCCACACCTTCCAAGGCTCAGTGGAAAAGGTGGTGGAAAGAATGTTAAAAGCCAAAGGAAGGGTAGGACTCCTTACAACATGCTTCTTCAGACACAAAATAGCCTGGATATCCATGACATTACAGTGCCTGAAAGTACCTACATAAGACCATCATAATAGGAGGAAAAGATGATGACATCAAAATAAAAGAGAGACTGACTGAGAGGGGGGAGGAGTATGATGACGGAAAGTGTAGTTGCAAAGGGGAAAGTGAGGGGAGGGAGGGAATTACCATGGATTATTGTCTATAATTATGGAAGTTGTCAAGAAAAAAATAAATTCACAAAAGAATTTCCCCATCATCCTGTGGAGTATAATATATGAAATAAAGCAGTTTGGTGATATTTCTTGGGGTGGCTAGGAAAGACGCCTGTGCAGATGCTGTGAGCTAGCCACTTACACAGTTCTTTCCTTCTTCCTTGTTCTCTGATTCTTGCCTCAGTAGCTTCTTCCCCCAATGACCATAAAGCTAACATAGCCAGGTAAACCCTCACTAGTGATGTTGGAATTGGAATTATAATGACAGTTGTTGGCAAATAATGTGCTCCCTGATTTTGTACTGATTTTTTTAATCCTTCTGCTGGTGTTTCTTCCTTCTACCAGGTTTCCATATTCCCTCTCAGCAAACCCTCTTTACATTCCTTTTCTAGTCTTCACCATCACACTTGCTTGGAGTAGATAAGAAAGTAAGGCTAGTCTTCTGGAGGCCCCAATACTCCCCATAACTTTTCCTTGAAATACCAGTATTTTTATATCCACAAATCCTCCTACTACACTTAGATCTTTGTTCCTTTTGGAAGCCTGAGCTGAAATTCTTCCTGGGCCTATGCACATACCGATTAAACAAAATAATAAAAGAATTGGTAAGACTATAATGATTTGTATATTTCAAATTTACTGAGAGACTGAATTTCAATTATCACCACATAAAATGTCAAAGAAGTTAGGCCATAAGACCCATAACTTGCTTTAGTTTCCCATTTTGTACTCATACATTGTACTCTGTGAATGTAGTGAAATTATCATTCATTAATTAAAATAATATTGAATTTTGAAAAGTGAATGTGGGTTCCTCAATACGAATTCCTAGATTTGAATTTGTCATTGACTATTTGCTAATTGTATGTCTAGGGTGAATTAATGAAGTTTATGGCTATTCCATCTATTGGGGAAAATTCAGTAACACATAACTTATTTATATATTAAATGGGTTAACAGGTATAGATTAATATGTATTAACTGGTATTGTTACCTTTGAGCAATTTAGGGTAGATCTTCTGTTCTCTGAAGGCTTTATGTAAACAGTTTATTCATAATACAATACACCTAATCCCAGACTTATGTTTTCTGTCACAAGGGGCTCTCACTATGTACTCTCTGGGCCAGCACACATTTATAGTCCCAGCACTGGGATGCAGAGCCAGGAAGATCAGGACAAGTGTGCAGCTAGACTAGTAGCCATAGGACTTCCTGGACAACCAGGATGACATAGCAAGATCCTATCTCAAAATAAATAAATAAATACATAATTGAGCAGACTGATATAGGTGAAAGAACTATAGCTTTTTTTTTATTTCTCTAGAAAACTGATGAATGGATATCAGATGGACTTCTCTGCCTCACTCTAGCTCTGCCATGATCAAATGATGTCACTGCAGAAGCCAAGGTCATACTCAGTCATCTAAGGGATAAATCAGTTCATAGATTGATAAAGATAATTTGGTTTTATTGGTATCTTTTAAAACACAGTATTATAAAGTTCAGATTAAATATGTTTATCTGAAACATTTATGAAGTATTGGATTTTAGATTATGTTACACAGTTTTGAATATCTGCATATTCACAATGAAATATTTGGAGTTTGAATCCAAGTTTAAACATGAAATTCATGTATGCTATACATATAATTTTCATACACATATGTAGTCTGAAAATGCTCTTGCACAATATTTTTAGTGTGCCTGAATTTTGACTGTGACTTGTCTATTATGGTGTTACCATAATAGTGCTCACGATATTTCAGATATTATTCATTTTCAGATTTCATACTTTTTAAGTATGAAATCATTCATTTAGGATGTTTTCTGTCACACAAGAGTTTTCTGTATAAATTTTTTGTACTCTTGATTCATACAAGTCAACAAAACTCAAATAAATATTTGCAGAATCCCCAAAATATGATAAGCATAGAGTTGCAAACTATAGGAGATAATTGTTCTTCAGGATGAATAAGACCCCACACTTGACCTCAAATAAATTAACTTTAAATAGAGTGAACAAGTCATGTACAGAATGTAAAAATACAAAAAGATCAAGGTTGAGTACCAGAAGAACATGTAAGGATTTTAAAGGAGGCATTAAAATAGTGGCTATTTGGTAGAGGAGATAGTGAAAAAATAGGTTCCCTTCAATCTTGGAAGAGGACCTCTTCTCTATAGGGAAATTCAGGGACCAAATTCTTCCTTACTCTTACACAAATGGCTGGAAGACAAGCTGCTCATGAAGGTGTACGTAGGATAACAATGCTTGCAGGTTCTTGAGGTCACAGATACAGGAGTTTGAACACGCTGGTTTCAGCTCCTTTGCTGTGAGTCATACTGCTTATCTTAACACCTTAGCATCTTTATCTGTATGAAATTATGATTTCTTCTCCCTGAGTGGAAGAACAAAATGGCATATTGCATTTATATGGCTAAGTTTATCATAGCATTTGGAGAAATATCTTAGTATGGTTATAATGATGGTGGTGGTAATCTTCCCAATACTGGTTCTAACTAGGGGTATAAAGGATTTCTGGGTTCTTGATGCTGTGCATATATGTGATACTTGATAAGTATAATCATGTAATTTAAGAAAGAAAATGATCTAGAGTTGTTCAACTGCTTACTGATAACACTGGTAGTAGAAGCAGTCATACAGTACCTTTACTGAGCACTTACTATATATCAACTCATATGCTCTGCATTTTCAAATGGCTTACTTATTTTTCTTCATAGCAACAATATGCAACAGGTCTTACAATTATTCCTTTCTTTGGGATGCACTCAGGCTTGAATTGGTTACAATAAGTACCCAAGATTTCATTTTCATTATGGAATGAATATATATTCAAATCCTGTCTGTCTGGCTTCTTCTCAGTTACTAAAGTATATAATTAAGCATTATTCCCTGTGCTTGATTCTCCTTCTGAGTGCTGGATATTTTACTCAATCCCCTAGATGAAGAGGAAAGAAAGTTCTCTCCTTTTCTTCAACACTCAATGTCTCTGAGCAAGCAAAGAGTTATTGGAACGAATATCAAGGGCAGCTGTTGTCTGACCTCCTGATTCAGTATTGAATAGAGGTCAAGCATCAAATGAAGTGACAGTTCTGCCCTTGATTAAGGACATGACAGGGATGCAGCTGGGAGATAATGGAACAAGACATAGGGGTGGTAACTCCCACCATAGTGAGAGTAAGAACAATAGCACTACCAATGGCAAATAACAGCTTTTCATATGTGTAGACATTGTATTAAGTGTCTCACATGGATAACCATATTTAAGCCTTAATCCTCTCAGCATAAAACTACTATTACCATTTAACAGAGGGAAGTGCCCACACTCATATAGTTAACAAAAGAGTGAGTGGAATGATATTAAGTGTTTATATTTTAAGACAGTGTTTCATTACTATGTACCCTAGGCTGGCCTTGAACCCACCTCTTTTCTGCCTGAACCTCCTAGTTCTGGGATTTAACATATGTGCTACAGGCCCAGTTGGCATCTATAGTCTTAACTCCATGGTCTACTACTTCTAAATAATATAAATATTACAATGAACCTTTCCTAGAAGGCATTCTTGTACTCCAAGGTTAAATAAGTCCAAGAAAATGGCAGGTGAGGAAACAATTATTATTTCAAAAGCAGTTATACTTTATTTGGTACAGTCTTGTGATATGCTTCTTGACTAGGTAACAAGAAATGAGAAGCAAACAGTATGGAATAAGTATGTCCCTTCTTATGAAGCTAGTGGGACAAAAGATTTGGTATTGAGGCCAACTGTTACATAAACTGGGGTACCAGTTGGCATTTGAACTAGACATTATTCCCTGTCTCCCAAGTCCAACAGCAGTATTTAATTTCCATATATAACTTTTCTTATGCCAGTCATTCCTCTATTAGCCTGTTTGACAATTTATGCAAAAAGGGATGCTATATCTCTGTTCATAGATGTGAACAGGGTGGGTGAGAAGGAACCATGGGGCCTTGATGCATGGTTTGCTGTGTTTTCATCTTAATTCTATTATGCCAACACCATGGAACTTAATTATAGTGAATAAAGAATTATACAATTACCCTTTGTTCTGTTTTTCAGATGCTATATTTTGATAAAATTTACTACAAGCATCTCTCCCACTGAACACCAGAAATGGATGTGTGCTGATATAAAATGTGTTATAATTACAATTAAAATATAGTTTACATAATAATAGTGTGAAAATAAAATTATACATGGTTATGTGTTTTGAGTATAATACATGCTTAGACCAAACCTTGTAGCCGAATAAATGAGAAATATGATTTTAGTTTAGCCACTGAGGTTGTTTACTGTTTTGCAAATACTTAAATCAAGCTTAACCAGTGACAAGTAATTTCTCCTCCATTTCAGTTTAAAAAGTGAATGAGGGGCTGAAGGTACAGCTCATTAGTAGAGCATGTGCTTTTCATGCACAGGTTCTGGGTTCCACATTTAGCACCAAAGCACAATAACAATTTTAAAAAATTTAAAAGATAATGAAAGATGTGAAGTGCTAGGTTAGTTATTCAAAGAAGGTAGCCATATGGATCTTTTAGGACAAGCACACTACGTTTTCTTGAATACCTGGGTAACTGCCTTAACTTCATTAAGTATATCAGAGATAGCAATTCTCAATGGCATAATAATGATGATAAATCAGCTGGGCATGGCTGGGTAGAACTTTAACCCCCGCACTCAGCAGGCAGAGGTAGGAGGATCCCTGTGAATTTGAGGTCAGTCTGGAACTACAGAATAAGTTCAAAGGTAGCCTAGGCTAGAGTGAGACCCTGTCTTATGATTAATATGTCAACGAAACAGTTATAAATTGCTTCTCACTAAAATGATACCTAAGTACAACCAGCTAACTGACTTTATAAAATATGTTTATAATTACAATATCAAGGAATAGATGTCAAATAAAAATGTTTCTTTACTGCCACGTATGGTGGCACATGCCTTTAATCCCAGCACTCGGGAGGCAGAGGGGCAGAGGTAGGAGGATCACTGTGAGTTCATGGCCATCCTGAGACTACATAGTGAATTCCAGGTCATCCTGGGTTAGAGTGGGACCCTACCTCGAAAAACAAAACAACAAAACAACAACAACAAAAAAAAAAAAAAAAAATGTTTCTTTAAAATGTTTGTGCTTGGGCTGGACATGGTAGGACATGCCTTTAATTCCAGCACTTGGGATGCAGAGGTAGGTGGATTGCCAGGAGTTCAATGCCACCCTGAGCTACATAGTGAATGCTAGTTCAGCCTGGGCTAAAGTAAGATCCTACCTCAAAAAACGAAAAAAAAAAAAAAAAGAAAGAAAGAAAGACAAACAAACAAAAAAAATGTACTTATGGCATCTGACTAAAATAATTGTGTCACAAATTACTAGAAAAATGAGATGTTATTTTCTGAAAACAAACTACACAATTTTTGTCATTTTACATTATTATCTTAGCTAATAGTTATTGTTTTGAGAATCCACAGAGCTAAATGTATTATCTTCTGTAACCTTGAAGCTCTTTCATGTAATAATTAGTATTTTTGTGCTGAGGATCAAATCATAGGCTAAGTGAGTGCTCGTTCACTGAGCTGCATCCCCATCCTTGTAATTACTCTTTGTAGCTCTAATTTATGCAAGAGAATCTTTTTTCTAGCTGTTGTATCAGAACTACAAATTTTCATATCTAACTGTGAGTTTAGTATCTTGACATAGAAGACAAAAATTCATGTTCAACATTCTGTCTTCAAAACTGATCTTGAAACCCTGAAACTTGCTGTACCTACTTCTTTTACCATATCTTGATAGAAATGGCACTCTTCCAGATGCCCGAGGTCTAAATATTAGATCCACTCTGGTCCCCTTTCTTCCATAAAGATCTCACATTGGGGCTGGAGAGACGGGTCAGCTGTTAAGATGTTTGCCTGCAAAGCCTCACAACCCCAGTACCTATATAAAGCCAGATGTACAAAATGGCACATGCATATGGAATTTGCAGCAGCAGAAAGCCATGATATGCCCATTCTCTCTCTCTCTATCTCTCTCTCTCTCTCTCTGCCTCTGTCTGCTTGCTTGAAAATAAATAAATAACATTTTAAAAATACCTTACTTTTTTTTACAACTAAAAGATCATATCTCGTTCTTGAAAATGATTTACTTCCTGGAACCTCTGCTGCTTACATCCTGGGTAAAACAACAACAATGCCATAGCCATCAGTAAATCCTCTCTTTCACTCCTCTCTGGTTCCACCTCTTCATTCTCAATGCCACAAATAGGACGTAAAACATATCACACCTCCAGTAAAATCCTACCACTGACCACCTACGTGTAGAGGGAAAACATAATAGCCAGGATAACCTCTGCATGCAGTCTTGCCTATCACATCTCTGACCCCCAAATTCTCCCCTGCCTGTTCATTCCAATGCTCTCTACTCATCTATCATGGCTTCTTTGAGATTCCTCTAACATGTGAAGGCTATATTTCTGCCTTAAGGTATTAAAACCAGTCATTTATGCTCTTGGGGAGTAGTTTTTCCTAAATCCATTCTGCCAGTTCAAGTCTTTTCACTTTGCCAACTCTATCCTGATAGTACAGCCTATCATTATAACCCTTCGAATATATATATATATTAGTCCTCCATTTTTAGAAGACACAGAAGAGTGCAATATATTTTATTTATTAGAGTATTCCTATAGGAAAGTCAGCAATAATGATTATTTAAGCAATAATGACAATGACAGGGTAATTATAGAATTTTCTAGACACTTAGAGCTAAACTCAACACTAAATTCTTTCCATGTATAAGCCATGAAATTCTCTCAATTACTTTATCAGAGAGGATTATTTTTATTATCCCTATTTCAAAGGTCAGTATATTGATGAAAGGTGTGATATATTTTTGATCAGATCCCAAAAGTCACACTTATGCATTTTTAACCCAGATCTGTCATGCTCTAGATATGAAAACTCTGAAAGAGACAGTGAGAGAGAGACTTCTCATGAGAAAAAGCCCCATGACACCTGCCTGAGTAGATGTATTTATAATGCAGTCCAGGTGGAAACACAAAAATATTTAAATAAAGTCTTAACAAACAGAAATATTGTCATCTTGGGACTGGAATGATGGCTTAGTGGATAATGTACTTGCCTGAAAAGCCAAAGGACCCAGGTCAGATTCCCCAGGACCCTCTTAAGCCAGATGCACAAGGTGCCACATGAGTCTGGAGTTGGTTTACAGAGGCTGGAGGCCCTGGTTCACCCATTCTTTCTCTACCTATCTGCTTCTCTCTGTGTGTGTCTCTCTCTCTCTTTCATAAATAAAATAAATAAATAAAAATTGTAAAAAAGAAATATTATCATCTAAACAACTATGCAGAAGGGCTGAACCTCTCTAAGTAGCATAGCTGATGCCTTTAAGACCTAGGACAAGAAGCAGCAGCTGCAGAATGAAGAAAGCACAACACTCGGAGATGGAGAGTTCTGTAAACGACCAATTATAAAACTATTAAGATGCAGCACTTTCAAAGCAAGAGGCAAAATAATCCATTAAACTAAAGATTCTCTCACCCTTCCCTCCATGCCCCACACAAACATTAGTGTTGCATTTATTAGGATATACTTCCTGTGCCCTATCAATTCGACTTTCAGCAACTGTCGTAATAGAATCCTCTCTCACTTTCCACCTATCTCTGAATGACAGATGCCCCCTCTCCACTCCCACCACCAGAGGATTGTAGAGTGGAGTGAATGACATAAAGTTCCAAGAGTACCATCATGGTCCAAAATACTGGGTACTGAATCAGACCAAGCAGGGACAGCTTTTCTCACTGATTTGAAGAGTCACCTGTATATTTATGTCGGCATACCTAGCTACTTGTTGTATAATAGAGAAAAGACATCTTTCTTTGGAAGGCAAGAGTTTCTGTGTTTAAGTTCCTATAGGCCTATGGAATTTGTATTGATCTAAAATTGAAATACCATATTTCTATAAGTAGATATGGTTAAGCAATTGGCAAACCTTGATGTCTTTTAGCAGTTATGATTTCAGAGTAAGTAAAGCTACAGCTATTTTTAACATTTCTGCATTTGTACAATTGAGCAGTGTGCAGAATGGTTAATCATCTGAATCTTATCAGAAAAATCTGTCTTAACCCAGATTTCGCCTCTAACCAGGTAGGTGACCTTGGGCTATAAGAATCATTCTCCTTAGGGTATAATGGAGATGACAATATACTCAATGCAGAACTTCTGTGATAACCAAATGAAATGAAGTATTTTGCATAGAGAAAATAGTGGTTCATACAAAAGTCTCAAATAATTATTATCAGTACTGATGTTAAAAATCAATTATATTTTCTCATAAGCTGTAATATATAACATTTATCTTTATAAAGCCACATATTTTAATTTTACAAGATCTAATAATTTGGCTCTACAAATATTTCATAGTCAATACAATGTAAAGGCAGTTAATTATAAAACATGACATGTCATAATATTATGAACTGTGTCACAATATTCTTCTCAGATAAATAATTTCTTATAAAATCATTTTCTTTGTTATTTTGGTGCAGCAACATGTGATTCTATTATACCAATTCACAGATAGTCCATTAATTAATTAAACTGACTCAATATTTGATAAATGTCCTCCTAAACACTAATCATGTATGCATTTTAGCTGTTGGGAAAATGAGTTTGCAATTGCTCATAATTGCCTACTTTAAGTCAAAGAGGACGAGGAGTGGAGTCAGGCTTGTTGCTTACTGTACAGGGACCCAGGAGTTTAATATACTTTGTACTCCATTATGGAATGAAAAAGCTTGTGTGCCCTGGGGATATAAACAAAAGATTTGCTTTAATGAATGGAACTGAGTGTGGCTCCAAAGCTTCCATATAGAGGCCTATGGGCTACAGTTTGCATTAAAAGTAATCTGTCTTTCTTTCTCTCTCTTTCTGTCTCTCTCTCATATATACAGATAGGAAGAAGTAATCACAAATGCTTAAAGCAATCACAGTTTATGTTGGGAAGAGTGAGGAAAGATTCAGTTTTGAATAGCCCAAACCTGGGTTTTAAAGATTACACTTAAAGAAAATATCATACGTCATATCAGTTTTCACTTAATGAATGTCAGTTAGTAAAAGTTATGCTATAGTGGGAAAGCAACTGTCTTCAATTAAAGGTAGCTCAAATACAACTCACCATAAATGCCTTTTAAATTTCTAGAAAATAAGGGATGTATCTAGATTCAGAGGCCGTTGGCTTTGGGGATTTCTTGTCAGTAGGGCTCTAGTTGTCTCTCTTCCACTCAACCATGCCTCCCTTTGCTTGACTCTACTGTCCAAAGTCTGTGTATTGAATAACCAGGTGCACTCCAGCCTCACAACTTGCCAGGTTATATATGACAGCAGAGATATTTTTTCCATTATCCCATGACACAACAGGGAGAATTTTGGCAGGTCTAGAAAAAGGCAGATGATGCAAACAATTGAACTAATCACCACCTTTGCTTGATCTGGGCCAAATGACTTAACGCTGGGCTGAGAAACATGTGAAGACTGCCATTGTTTGACAGTTTTCAAAAGAGAAGCAGGATGATAGCAAACTGAGACAGGATAGGACACTGGGTAGACAAAAGCCATAGCTACCACTACAAAGGCCACTGTGCCCACCATACACCATGTCTTATGACCATACAGGAAGGTCATTCTCCGGGTCAACAGTGTTGGTATATCCCATTGAGAATCAAACTGATGAGAGTATAAAGAAAAGCCTAGAGTACAGTAAATTAACTAGACTAGTTAATGACCAAGATAATTACCTGAAAATATCCTTTAGAAGCTGCCCCTCCTCAACTCACTGAAAGTACAAAGTAGGAACAATCACTCCAATGTCATGGAGTTTTGACAAGAGAAGATTTCATAAAGGTAAAATAATAGATTAGACATTTCTAGAAACTAATTTTTATGAGAAAATTTAGATGAGGAAGATAAGGTTTAGAAAATTAAATAGTTTATTTAGGCTAAAAATAGTGAATAAAATGATTAATATCAGGACACATTGTGAAATCACCTATGATCTTTGAGATTCAGTATGTAACATGAATTATATGCATTGTGTATATAAAGCAGACCACCTGTGTTTAAACTTCAAGTGTTTTTGAAGTTAATTCATTATTTCGATTACTCTTGAAAAGGAAAAAAACTCCCAGAAATATCCTAATTAAATGGGTTATATATACATAAAATGCACATGGAGGTACTTCAAATATAGTATGTGCATGTCTTGATTCTTTCCATCTCTGCTCTTTTAAAAATGCCCCTTTAAAAATTTCCCACTCACCATCTGTTAGGTAAATTTCCTAAAACACAGAAAATGTGGAGGCAGAGATTGTTTTAGAGATTATTCCAAATGGTAGAAATAACTATATTTATGCAGTTTTAAAAAGAGTAGCTTAGAGTTACTTAAAAAAAGTCCCCACTATACTAATACATTACCCTATGAGCTAAGTCTCATTTTATTGAGAGAGGGAGAGAACAAGCAAGGGAGAGAGAAAGGGAATTTGTAGGCACACATATATAAAACAGTATCCCAAAATTTTAAGATTATATTCAAGTTTCAATGAGTGTAAGGAAGTATTGGCAATTTAGAAAATACATTTTATTTATGCCACAAAGATCCAAGGCTTAGATTTGCATTTACTCCAATAAGGTTACATTTTCTCAAGCTAGTTACTTATGGGAGGAAAAGCAAATGGAGCAGATGTCATTCAATTCCAAGTTTGTAGCCTCGGTCAATTCACCACCAGTGAAATTTGTTTACTCAGAATATGGATGCAGCAAAAGTAATCCATACTCTTCCAGCGTTTGCTCTCAAGTTAGCATCTGAAGAGCCTTGAATAGAAATGCTCCTGTTACTCGCCACTACATGTAGCTCACTTATGGCCATAAAACAGTGGTCAGGGGAGATTTAGCCTTCAGTCACCATATTATGCAACCTCTCCACTTTAAGCCCTCCCCACTCTGTGATTAGTTTAAAAAAATATGTTACTCATCGTCAATATTAATTTATGTTTAATCTTTCTTAGCGTTGGGAGAGTATTATTTTGTTCAGGCTCAGAAACAAATCTCCAGAAATTCCTCCCTGATGCTTCTTTGAGGCTGAAAATGCATTGCAGAGTGGATGCAGTGATTTAATTCTAGTTGGCAGAACCCTGGCCACACACTAATTTCATTAGCCTCAAATTCCTAGATTTGAAAGACTCACTGAATATGATTCCTGTTCGTAGACATGTCATTGACTAACCTCTTCTGTGTTGATATGAGGGGTGGGGAGAGACTTGCTCACTTTCTATCTCGCCTTGCACAACAGCAGGTGAAAGAGATTCTAAGTCACAGGCACCACTGATATCTGAGCACTCATCACTGGCCAGGTCCACATTTTCAGGGAAGAACTTCAGGCTGGGCTCTACTTGCAGCAGTGTTTGTTATAAAAATGACTATCTCATATCTCAAATCACATCTTCTGCCCCCTGCACTTACCACCCTCTATTTTCTCTTTGAGTATTTCTTCCCCTAGGCGTCATGCATATCTCACGATAAATATATAACTCAAGTGATCAGTTTGGCATAGTCACCACAGCCACCCACAAAGGCCAGAGGGAAACTCAGATAACTGTAAAGCTCAGAACTCAATCATTTTGAGCAGTTTCTTTTATGTAGGACAATTTTAATTGAGCTGAACCCCAGAGTCCCAGAGGAGACTCACTTACTCTCTTTTTCCTCTCCCCCTACATGACAGTGCTTATGAACAATGGTTCTGGGTAATTTTATTCTCTCTACTCACTTTGCAGGCTGACAGAAGCTGGAAACTGGAAAACAGGGTGTATTACTAGCATTCCAAATGTTTCTATAATCACATACAAGAAAAGTCACTGGACAATATCTATATGATATATATATATACATGACATGACACATTGATATGTATATATTATATATATATACACACACACACACACACACACACACACACAAGTGCTTACACACAAGTGCTTCAATATGGGCAATGACTAACTAGGGTGGCACGCTGATGGTTATACCTAGCTTTCAGCACAAGCCACAAGTTGGTGAATCCCTCCTACTTCCAGCTTCATCTTGGTAAGTGCAGGTGAGAAACTGGGGCCTCTTTTTGCCTCAGCTGTACAACCCAAAATGAATAGCTGCAATTTGCAAATTAGAAGAAAATGGCAGTGTTTTCTCTGAATGGTTTTAGTCAACACCCACACTGCTCACACTGGCACTGGTTTCTATCCCTCCCAAGCTCAGAAGAATGGAAGAAGGGAATATAATACCAGCCATTTGTTTCTATGGAAGTTGCCTCAGGTTCAAATGCTAGAGGAGGAATAAGCACCCTTGCAATCATTTGCAATAGTCCCTAGCCTCATCTGCAATGACTTTCTCAACTTCAACACCTCTCTCTCTCTCTCTCTCTCTCTCTCTCTCTCTCTCTCACACACACACACACACACACACACACACACACAGAACATCTACGATATTGCCCATGCTCTGAGTGAAGAGAAAAACAAGTGTGAAATAATCTTAAAATGCTAAATGCATAAGATGCCTTCCACCCCAGGGCTCAGAAGGATGTCTCTGAGCTCAGGTCCTCTTCCCTCCACAGTGCTGCCCCCTCAAGTTGGCCAGTTTCAAGCTCAGAGATGAAGGAATTGATTCTGGCATTTGGTTATAAAAATTAAAAATAAATAAATAAACAAATAAATAAATAAATAAATAAATAATAAATACATACATACATACATACATACATACATACATACATACATAAACTGTCTCTACCAGGATGCAAGCAACCCAGAGTAAACGCTACTCTCAAAACAGATTGGGGGGCTGGAGAAATGGCTTAGCGGTTAAGGTGTTTGCCTGTGAAGCCAAAGGATCCCGGTTTGATTCTCCATGACCCACATAAGCCAGATGCACGAGGGGCACATGCGTCTGGAGTTTGTTTGCAGTGGTTAGAGGCCCTGGCATGCCCAGTCTCTCTGTGTCTGCCTCTCTTCTCCTCTCTCTCTCTCTCTCTCTCTCTCTCTGTCTCTCTTTCTCTCTCTCTCCTTGCAGAAAATAAATAATTAAAAAAAAAAAAAACACAGATTGGACTTAAAAGCATTTGGAGGTCTCCATGCTGGCTCCCTAGGAGGTGCCCAGTATGCTCCAAGGCGAAAGGATCAGAGGATCTCACAGGGTATCAGCCTTGTTGATGGCCAGAAGCACACAAAGTCCCCCCTGAAACCCACACCTAAAGTGAAAACACTTGAGATGGAGAGTGGGTGTTCAGATGTGGACAGCACAATGTGGGGGAGGGATTATTTGGGTATGGCTAGGACATAGTAGAGATTAGTCAAGCCACCTCAAAACCAAGATGAACCAAGAATTTGGGAGTGAGAGAGAGAGGGCGAAAGGAAGCAGAGGTTGAAGTGGAGTAAGAAAACCAAAGCAAGAAGACAGAGATATAAGCACACACAGGGAGAAACGTGGTCACCGAACCCTGGAACTCAATTTCTGCACCCCAAGCCATCCATTTCTACCCAGTGCAGCACAGAAGCCATAGGGCAGGCTGCAGGTTCCTCGGGCGAGAGCACTGCGGTTAAACCACCTCCTTAGTCCCCCCATCCACCTCCCTTCCATTCTTGCCATTGCCCTCTGGATTCTGGGACAGGAGACCTTAGCAGCCCTTCTCAGCGCATCCCACTGCCTCTGCCTGCCAACCTGCGTCCTAGCTCAGCGTCTGCTATTAGGGGAGGGGGTCGTGTCTGCCTTAGGGAGGGAGGAGGCAAAGGGCGGAAGGGAGGCGGCAGTGAAAGCGATTTTGTTTCGCAGTTAGCATGAGCTCATCCCCAGCTAAGGTCTGAAGTGGCAGCAGAAAGCTGATCATCCAGCTCCTGCCAGTGGCCCCACGGCAAATGCAATTTAGGTGAGGCTCGAAACTGCCAGGAGGAAAAAACAAACCAGGGGTGCCAGGAGGAAAAAACAAACCAGGGGAGTCACGTTTGCAGACAGGGTCCCCCAAGGCTCTTATAGGGACTGGCTACAGGTCAGGTCGGAAATCCAACCCCAAGCCGATGTGCGATAAGGTTAAATTAAGCAGGAGCCCTCAATTGAAGGACTGGCTCTTAAGGTCTTCTCTAAATTTTCCAAAGAAATCGATGTTTCTCCCGATGGCTAGGGAGTGAGAAGGTGGAGAGTTGGGAAATACCCAGTTTCTAAGCATCTTCTTCTTCTTCTTCTTCTTTTTTTTTTTTTCTTTCCATATTTCATGTGCCTAACCTGCTTTCCTAGGAACCCGGCGGCACTTTTACAAACCCGTTTTCAGACCATATTTCTTTCTCATGCAAACCCAATTTAAATCATCGCCTTGTTTTTTCCGCAGATTGCTTCTTGTAAGTGGAGCCATAAATCCAGAGTCGGGTCGGATGGAGTGGAGCGTGCACAGAGACAAGGAAGAGGAATAAACTAAGCAGGGGGGATACCGCGTTGGGTGGAGTGGGTGGAATTCGGCAGGATCTCCTGGACAGAAATGTGGGGAGGCTAACCTGACCCCGCACCCTGCGGAGTCCCAAGCAGCTTTGAAAGGTTAGAGTGCCGGGAGCCGGCAGCTCCGCCCCACAGGGAGCGCACTCCCCCTACCTGGAAAAGCCTCAGGATGTTGGCTACCATGATGGAGACCGAACTCCCCGAAGCCCCAATCACGCCAACTACTTTCTCTGGCTTGACGAAAACGGGGGGCTCGCCGTTGGTGCAGCGCACGTCGGAGGTGTCCTTTTGGATGAGCGCCTGGACGAAAGTGAGCGACTGCTCGAGCGCATAAGTGTCCCTGGAACAAGTGTCCAGGATCCGCGCGCCCAGCGTCACGTTGGGCAGCAGATTGGGATCGCTGTTGATCTGGTCCAGGGCGTAAAGCATCGCTTCCAGCCTGTGGATCCCGTTTTCCCTCTTGATGTCGCCGCAAGGCACTCCGCTGGGACCCTTGGCGTGCACCGGGAACAGCCCCCCAAGGGTGACGTCCCCCTCGATCCGGATGGAGTGCGGGGCGTACATCTCCTGGCCGCGCGCCGCCGCCGCCAGCGCACACAGGAGCACCTCCAGCACGCAGCAGGGGAACTTCATCAAAGTGAGGACGCGGAGCAGCTTCCGCAGCTGGACCATGCTGCTCCGGGCTGGGCTGCTGCTGCGGCGGAGGCGGCTCCCGAGGGGACCGTGGTGGGCTCACCGGGGCTCGGAACCCTGGAGGTGAGCTCCTTTGGGGAAGCCCTGGAGACTTCTGCAGGCACAGAGGATGGGAGAGCCCGAGGAGGCGCAGCCTAAGAGGGTTAGGGGTTCCCTGTCGCCTGCCAGCCTGGCCACCGCGCGCTCTGGGTTCGCTGGCCGGCGCGCCGAGCTCCCAGGCTCGCAGCTCCCGCTCCTCAACAGCCCAGCACTGGGGAGAGGGCAGGGATTGCTATCGCTTTAAATGGTCGTTGGGCTCCCTCTCCTCCTCCTCCTCCCACTCTCTCCCTCCCTCGCTGGCTTTCCTTCTCTCCCCACCCTACCGAGCGCCCGCCCTCCCCACTGGTTTGCATCATCACGCAGGGAGGGGCTGCGTGCTGAGGTGGTGGTGGGGGGGGGAATGGGTGGGCGGCAGGGGAGAAGGAGGTTGCCTCGCAATGGGAGTTTCGTGGTCCCCTGGGAATCTAGGGATTTCAGGTCGCGGGTGAGGGCTAAGCTCTAGCCCCCAACTCTGGGAGGAAGCCTTTTGCCTGACTACACCCACAGCTGCGTTTTGGGACCTGGTAGCATCAGTTTGGGATGGATGAAGCAGTCTTGTCTGACTGTTGTTCCCAAACCCTAGGTCTGAGGCTTTTGCTTTCAGCTCTGGCAGAACGCAAGAGTGTCTAGAGACAGGTAAGTCAGTGAACCGTCGCCCCCGGAGACCCTAGTCTCTACTTCTGGCCCGCGGCGCTAGTTTTTACTGAGCAATCATGACAACGTTGGACTGATTCATGACTTGAGACCTGTACCCGACACGTCTTCAGGGCCAGGCAATTGCTGGGTAGGAAAGCTGAAGCCAAGAGGAAACGTTAGGGAAGGCTTTTGCATTCTTGATTATCAAGTAGGGCCAGAGCTGGCCAAACTGAGATACAAGGTCCTCATCAGAACTGCAGCAGAAACCAGACTTGCCTTTCTCTCCTTTGTCGCAAGGGAAAGAACAACTAGGCAGGCAGAGCGCATTCTCCTCTGGTGCGCTGACAGGTGCGAGGCTCCCTCCTACCTATTTTCAGAAATGCTTTGTGCTTAGGAAAATGCAGGAAAGAGGTGGGGGTAGGAGGAAGAAACAAGAGATACAAAAAGTCTCTCCCTTGGTAAAGAATGCCTTTACCTCTTTTGTCATTTGGGGAGCTAAAGCAGGTTGCACTGCAATTTGAAAGTCCTACATCAAAGGTAACCCTGCTGAAACTTGGCCCATTAAAGCAACAAGTGTCCCTAGCTGCTTTATTGGGAAACATTAAGTTTCCCCAGGACCTTAACTGTTACTGAGCCTTTCTGTTGGAGTGTAGCAAAAACATATGCAGATTTGAGGGTGGAGAAAAAAAAAATCCAAAACAAGACTATCGTCTTTGTCATTGATGAAGATGGCAAACATTTTTGTAAGTACTAGGTAATACTATTGCGGTGCCCGGCCACCGGCTACCTGTGTGCCCCTGGCATTTCTGTTCCTTCGTCTGGGTTTTCGTTTTCCCATCTGGAAGATGATGAGATTGAATTGGATGCTTTCCAAGTTGTCTTTTCACTCTGAAACACTCTGTTAAAATAGGCCACATCCCTTTGGCCATGGTGTTCTTTTTAGGCCAATGTTTTCTGTTGCAGAAAGATCTCCAATACCATTACTAAATTACCAGGGGGTTCTTGCTGTTGTTTGGTGTTGCTTTTCCTTCCTCAACATCTATTCTTTCTCCTTCTGAAGACAGTTCAGTTTCTTTGGGGATATATCTTTGCCTAGCCCAGTGTTTTTGGTCTGAGAACTGACCCTTGCTCTATTCTTTAGGTGTGTCTAATCAAATCATCTGATTCTTATGGCTCCCATGCTGAGGACAAGGGTGAGCATAAAGCTCAACTAGAGCCCAACAGAGCTAATCCCTGTACTTGTTGAAACCACCAGGATGGGGACACAGGCTACCACTGTCACCTGGACATATCATTCTGTGAATTAGATAAAAATAGGAATCATAGCTCAACAGCCTTTATGTTTCTCTTTTGGAAAATTGCTACATTCCTCTGGTTTATGAGAACACGTGATTTTATCACATCTCCCACAAAACCTTACTGTGATTCAGATGCAAATCTATCCTTCCATGCAGCATGAAATATTCCCCCTAGTATTTGGTGCCTTACTACACAAAAGCACACCTTATATAACTTTATACCATAGTACCCCTGATTGTTTTCTGCCAGTCCTATAACTGCAAGAATAGACCCTGTTCTATGTACTTCCAGCAGCACAGGACATGGTGATATTTTGAATCCCAGAGTAAGAGTTAGAGAGAGCTGATAATAGATTGAAAAGGGCAGGAGGGACAGAGAGAGCGTAAGATACAGGGGAAGGAGGAAGTGAGGAAGACAAGAAAGGAGGTAGGAAGAAAGAGAGATGGAGGGGATTAGAGGAAAGAAATGAGGTAGTGAGGTGATAGAGACAGATACATAGAGACAGAGACAGTTACTAACAAACAGAGACTTTATTAAAATACACACACTCAGGGCTGGAGAGACCACTAAGTGGTTAAGGTGCTTGCCTGCAAAGCCTAAGGACCCAGTTCAATTCCTCAGTAACCATGTAAAGCCAGATGTACAATGTGGAGCATTGGTCTGGAGTTCATTTACAGTGGCTAGAGGCCCAGCATAACACCCATTCTCTCTCTCTTTTTCTCTCTCTGTCTTTCTCCTCTCTATCTCTGCATGCAAATAAATAAAATATTAGACACACACACACACACACACACACACACACACACTCCTTGATTCCAGGCATGCTTGAAGGACAGCATCTGGACTTTTCAAGTTACACAGTAGAGCAAGGACCAGGATTCTAGCTGGTAAGCCCTAGTACCCTGGACCGTGGCTGCTTTTGATTTTTAATTTCAGGCTATTGTTTGGAAACTTGGTGGCCAACAGTCCTCAGGAGAGGTGAGTGAGAAATCACGCCAGGTTTCTCCATCTGTGGTCCTTCTGCCCCTGCCTTTCTCCTTTCATATCCCATTTTGCTCCATGACTGCCTGTTGGCTGGCTGGTGAATGCTGCCCCATTCTTTGCTCTGTTTATTTTCCCCAAACATCTGTCAACCATCATTATCTCCCTTGTATGGCAGCCATTTACGTGCATGTCTGCTTTCCCTTGCCAAGTTGTAAGATCCTTGAGGGTAAGAGCTGGGTGTTATTTATCTGTTAACCCAGGACAATGCTTCCAGTGGTGTTCTGTGCCTAAGAAGCACTCATGTGTTGAATGAATCAGGCCCCGTTCTGTCACTCTGCACTGCCTTTAGTGGACAGTGAGGGGAACATAAAGTGTTAGAACAGGAATATTCAGAGATAAATTGCTGTCCTCTTAGTCATTCTATACAGTGTCTAGAATTTAAAGGATAATTAGTTTGTTCTAAAATAATTTGATCTCCAAAACTATAGTTTGCCAGCCCAAAACAGTCTAACCTTGTAATCAACTCTCATGAAAGCTTTGACTGGTCTTTGTAGAGTGAACAGCTCCTTCCTGGACAAATCACTGAGGACTTTGCCATAAGATGCCCCAAAGAGGTCAGAAGCACAGAGGTTTTCCAGTCAACCATTCACACCGTGAACTGCAGAGAATATGAAACCTGTTACCAGAGAAACTGGAAAGTGATGCTGAGCTTGCAAGATCCCCACACATTCCTGATCCATGGTGTCACATTCATTTTATATATTTAACCACAGTGGAGAATGTGGCCCTTTCTGGTTGACACAGAATGGTCTTTTTTTTCCTCCTAATAATATTAACTGAAAATCTCTCTGTGAGACTTATATGAAACTGGGCCTGTTATTGTTCTAATTGGAAAAATAGAATCTACTTTGGTGCACAGAGATCATAATGTTTTGGGGTGTGTGTGTGTGTGTGTTCACGTGTGTAAGTGGTGAGTGCAGGACCACATGTGTAAGTCAAAGGACACTTTTCAGTGTTGGTCTTCACCTCCTGCCTTCATAGATGAAGGGTCTCTCAATGTTCACTGCAGCTCTCACAACGCTAACTGTCACAGAAGCTTCCAGTAAGTAATTCTCATGTTTTGCCTCACTTCTTGTTCTAGATTCTCTGGGATTATGTTAGCAAGCAATACGACATCTAGCTTTACATGGGATGGGGGTCTAAACTCAGGTGTTTGTGCTTACACAGCAAGCACTTTATCAAATGAGCCATCTCCCCAATCCTGAGATTATGTTTTTAAATGTGTTTGAGGCTTGGTTCTGTTTATCCATTCATCCCTCCTCACTCAAGGTTCACAGAAATATCTAACTAAAGATAAAGATGCAATCCTCACTGACATTCTTATTGTTTTGTGTTCTTAATCATATTGGTTTCATTTATTTCATTTTCCTACTACCCATCACCTTCTGCAGAAAAATATGTTTATATTCCTAGTTTGTTCTGTATTTATTTCAAAGCAATTCATAGTGTACAAGGTTGTCCTCCTTAACGACTTATGCTTATTTACACACTCTGATTATTAGTTCATTCTTCATGCAGGTATCCAGCCTTAACTTTTCTTTCCTTTTCCTTTTTTTTCTTCTTAGTTTTCTTTTTGGAGACAAGATCACATGGCACAAGCAGCCCAAGATGACCTCACTATGTAGTCCAGCATGACCTTGAACTTCTGATCTTCCTTGTTCTCAAATACTGGGATTACAGGTGTGAGCCACCACATCCAAATTTACATGATGTTGGTAATTAAACTCAGGACTTTGTAGAAACTAGGAGAACACTCAACCAACATCCACAGCTGTTTGTAACGTTTTGTTTTAGAAGTATAAGCCAATGTCACACATGCAAAAATTTAATGAGAATTTGGGGGTTTGGCCTTCTGGTAGGATTGTATGTAGATGAAGCCCAAGATTGTTATAGCCCCTTTATTAGTTGCCACACATAGAACTTACCTGAACTCTGAGATAAAATGAAACCAGTGTTCTATCTTTCGCTTTACAATTATCTAAGTCACAAAATCTCATTGCTTATATTTTAGTTGAGTTTTCTGTTCTTTATAGCTAAATGCATGAGGTTTTTAAAGTATGTTATTATTATATGAATATATTTGTATTCATATTGACTGTTATATGTGAGTAATAAACACTGCCAAGACCTTCTATCTTTCAAATAAAAAGCTTCCTGGTTAGTTACTGTACATGTCAACTTTATCCTCAAGATAACTACATTTGCTTTATGATACTATTTTCATGATTCTTTATGATCAGGGATGGAGGACAAGAGAAGTGAATGGCATTGCTTAATTTATTTTTTTCCTGTTCCCTTAGGTTGTTTTATGTGTTATCTTGATGCCCTGAACTTTTTGTGACTGCAGTTGGATGATGCTCTGTGGACTTTTCATCAAATACACTCAATTCACACACCTTGCTTTTGACCTCTCTTGGGTCTGTGGACCACTCCAAATGAAGTAACTGAGAAGTCAGAAGCAGAGTCTGACTTAATACAGAGCCTAGCTCATCGTCTAGTTTTCCTTCTTCCCAGCGCTCAATCATCATACCTATTTCTCCTCTTGGTACACAGAGAGAACATACTTGCCCTACCCTTTGGGTGGGAACATCAAATGGCTTTGGAAAAAGTCATTACCTTCCCCTCAGTCATATTTTATTTTGCTTAAATATATATAGGTTCCTTCAAGTGTAGAAATATGACTCAGCAGTTAAAGGTACTTTCTTACAAAACCTGAGAGCATGAGTTTGATTCCTTAGTATCCAAGTAAACCAGATGCACAAAGTAGTGCATGTGTCTTGAAGTTTGTTTGCTAGGAAGGTCTAGCACACCCATGCTCACTTTCTGTCTTTCTGACTGTCTCTCTCCCTCTCTCTCTCAAATAGATAAAAAATAAAATAAAATAAATATGTTCCTTCTCCAGTTGTGAGTCAAAGTGGCCTTGACACACTTACTAGGCAAAAATTCTTTCCTGCTCTCTACAAGCTCTTATACCTCACCCTACACTTATATACTCCTTCAATTAATAGATGATGGAATGTACCTTCTCTTTATTGATAGCATCAGAAACCATAACTTTGGGAAAGCATATCTTTCAGGTAATGCCTCATCCAACAAATCACAGAATTCTCCCTTCCCTGAGAGAGGCTGACTAGTTTGTGATAGAGAAAGGACCTGAAATGTGATGAAACACAGAGAAGGTATATCTGTTCCTCTTCACTACTTATATGTGAAGATAGCTATCTGTGGCTTCTGAAAGTTATCGTTTACACAACATGAAGAAAATGTGCCGGAGAATTAAATCAGTTCACACAGGGAAGTAGATCCAAGATGCGATGGAAAATCCCTAGGAAGGTCATTTCAGATGCTAGATCCAGCCACCTGTGAAGCTGCAAAGGACTTTGGATATTCTCTCTCTCCCTCCCTCCCTCTTTCTCTCTCTCTCTTTATTTTTTAAGAGTGTTTTTATGTATTATTTATACACTTATTTAACAGAGAGAGAGGCAGACAGGGAGAGAGAGAATGGGTGCACCAGGGCTTCTACCCACTGCAAAGGAACTTCAGATGAGGCTGGAGAGATGGCTTAGTGGTTAAGCACTCACCTGTGAGGCCTAAGGACCTGGTTCAAGACTCATTACTCCAGGACCCATGTAAGCCAGATGCACAATATGGCACATGCATCTGGAGTTTATTTGCAGTGACTGGAGGCCCTGGTGCACCCATCCTCTATCTATCTACCTGTTTCTCTCTGCGTCTGTCGCTCTCAAATAAATAAATAAACATACATTTTTTTAAAAAAGGAACTTCAGATGAATATGCCACCTTGTGCATCTGGCTTTACGTGGGTCCAGGAGAATCAAACCTGGGTCCTTTGGCTTTGCTGGCAAGTGTCTTAACTACTGAGCCAACACTCCAGCCCCCTCTTTTTCTTTGTTTTTGAGGTAGGGTCTCCTGTAGTTTGGGCTAGCATAACCCAAGTGCTGAGATTAAAGATATGTGCCAACATAGCTTTTCCTCTTTTTTTTTTTTTTTTTTTTTTTAATATTTTACTTATTTGAGAGAGTGTGAGAGAAAGAGGCAGATAGAATGTTCTCTTCTTTTTAAAAGCTAAGTTGAGTTAAGTCATCATTGAGGATGCTAATTTAAGTGGTTAGAGCTTAAAGTATACAATTATTAGATTTCCATGAGAACGAAATAGAAACTGTTTAGAATTTAGTAACATTGAGTATAGCAACATTCGGGTTAACTCTCTATATGACTACAGACTTTGAGAACATAACATCAATTTCCAAATGTACTATTGAGAGGAAGAATGAAATGGATTCTTAGGAGGTACTAAGCATAATTGATGTCTTTTTTTTAATAGTCTTAACCTACAATTTACTATGTTTATCTAATGATAAGAAATGTAGCAAAAGAATAGGGTTGTGTGTGTTCTGTGGAATATGATAGTTTACCTATTTAAAACTATTAATAATACTAAAACAGTTTTCTTTATAGTACAATTCAGTCCAAAAGACAGGCATGGGGGTGTATGCCTATGATTCCAGTTAATTGGGACACTGAGGCTGAGCAACATAGAAATGTCATGTATCATAAAGAAGAGGAAAGGAGAGAAGAAGAGGGAAGACAAGGAGAAGAAAAGTCAGGAGAGGAGTGGGGAGAAGGAAGGAGGAAAGGAAAAACGTATCAGACATTATGACCCTTATATTTTGAAGATGGGCTTGCTTATGAGTAATATGTCTTCATTACCCATTTGGACCTGTTGTCCAAACCCCCTGCATTTCTGCAATCAACTTACTGATTTCCGAGGTTTATTCTAGTTATTGAACGTGTACTGTGTATCAGCTATTGAAATTGGCAGCTCATATGCGGTGCCTCATCCAATCTCTGCATGAAATCTGCAGATGTGTCACTATTGTCAATATCCTAATTTTGCACAAGTGATTATAACATTGAACACTGACCTGACACCTTCTATGACCCAGGTACTGTCCTGATGATTTGTACACATTGATTTATTTACTATTAACAGTAATGTCTAATTTTCAGACAAAAAAGTCATCCAAGAATTTGTTTATTTATTTTTTAAGTTTATGCTGCTAAGAAGTATAACATGGAACTTTAACATAGGGAGCATCCTTGCTGTCTTGGGCAGAACTTTTATCCATACCTGTCTGTGTTCATGCATTTGAATGACTATACTCTGTTGCTTTTCTATGTAACAACAGATATTGAACCACTGGCTGAGTGTGGCTCATGCCTACAATCCCAGTACTTCGGAGGCAGAAGTGGGATGATCACTAGAATTTTGAAGTTGAAATTGTCTTCTATGTAAATTCCAGACCAGTCAGGGTTACAGAGTGAAACCTTGTCTCAAAGAACAACTGAATCTGATGAATTTTTAAATTTTTTTTTCTTGTTTCTTGTTTATTTGTTTGAGATCAACAGACACAGGGAGAAAGTGGTAGATAAATATAGAGAGAATGGGCATGCTAAGGCTTCCAGCCACTGCAAACGAACTCCAGATGTATGTGCCACCTTGTGCATCTGGCTTACATGGGTCCTAGGGAATCGAGTCTTGAACCGGGGTCCTTAGGCTTCACAGGCAAGTGCTTAACCACTAAGCCATCTCTCCAGGCCCTATGGTGTATTTTTAAATAGTCTTACAAACAGAATTTATTATACTCATGAAAGAAATATAGTAATATAATAGAATTTTATGTATTGTATAGGATATGATAGTTTACCTATTTAAAACTATGAGTAGCCCTAAAGTAGTATGGACTGCTTTATTCTGAGTATCAGTTCAGACCAGGCATGGTGGCATATGCCATGTCAACAGGTGTTTCCACGATTATTCATTCTGGGAGAAGCATGTTCAAGGTACATTCCTTTACTCAAAGGACTATGCACACAATTTAACCACAGCCATATGGTCTGCCTAAGAGGTAGGTTGAAGTTCTTCTCTATCAGTCTTCTAAGTTTTCATCTCATGGAGAATACTTCTCTTACTCAGGTGCTGAACAAACTGATTGTTCTTGTTAGAACTTTTTCTAAGCCAGGTACTGTTCTAACTTACTTTCACTACTGATCACTGCTAAGGCAGTGAAAGGTACAAGTTAAACACTGGCTTTGATATGGTTCAAGTTTAGCACCTTCCTGAAGTGAATCAAAGCCATGTGTTCCTTCCTGGCCATATATGTTAATAGTGACTGAACTTTTATGATTGGCCTCTCTTCACAACTCCACAATGTGTCCTTCTAAATTACATTTGTGTCTTTCAATAAAACAACTGAGATGCTATAGATCTAGGTGGTTGTGCCTATTTTTTATACTTTTTAATAATTATTTATTTGTTTTACATTTTAAATTTTCCATAATGTACATAGTGTATTTTGATATTCTTCTCCTCAATAATTCTCTGTTATCTTTCTTCACATCCTGCCATTAACACCATTATTCTTCCACAGTAATCCCGATGTTATCGAAGGCCTTTTTTACACTCATTGAGTAAAATTAGAGGTGCTTGCATGATGGTAGATGGAAGGTTATTTACTGTGAAATGGGCTACCCCATCATTGATCATGACTTCCCCTCTCCCAGAAACCATTATCTGTCCTTAGCTACTCTGGGAGGTCTGCAGTCTCTTCTATATTATGCAGTGCTGGAAATCAAACTGGACTTCAGGCAGGCTTCAAGATAAATGGCTGTTTTCAGCACTCCAACCAATTTTAGCAATTTTTAAAGATGGCAGTAAAATGCTCCCACTTAACTATGTTACATTAGTACTTCAAAGAAACTAATACACATTATAAGGCCATGTACCAAACTGAAGAAGAAAAAAAATGGAGTCAATAAAAACAGATTTCCAAATGACAGATTTTAGAATCAACACATAAATACAATAAAATAGAAAGGTTGACAGAACACTGACATTGTCCCTACAATCTGTGACATTACATACAGATGCAATTAAGGTCATTAACCACTTGACATAAAAGCAGAGTGCTTAGTGAGCCTTGTGAAATCACAGGAGTCCTTAAAATGCAGAGATTTTGATGTGAGTTTTTGAAAATGAGGAAAAGACTTAAGATGTGAGAGGATTTTACACAGGAGATTTTCCTATGCTGTGAAGATTGGGGCTTAGGCAAAGATTTCCGAGTTGGCCCCTGGCACAAGCTGTCCCATGGAAGGTAGCCAGGAAGGAGGCTGGGACATCCTCCCCATCTGTGCAGAGAGACAACATCTACTGACAAACTAGAGAAAGCTGGAAGGGGGTTCTTTCCCAGAGACTCTGGATAAGAGCTCAGCCAAGGTGACATCTTGATTTCAGTATTGTGTGAAAATCAAAGAAAAGCCAGGAGGACCTGTCCACACTTTTTACCTATAGAACTGTGAGATAAATGGCAGTTGTTTCAAGCCACTAAGTCTTTAATTACTTGTGACACAGTGATAGAAAACTAATACCAAAAATATGAAAATGTTGAACAGCTTGAAAAAGACATAAACAAAATGATCAGATAATTGAAAAGTACTTTTTAAAAGAACCAAATGGAATGTCTAGAGATGAAAAATACAATACAGGAAATACAATATTTGAAATCCACTGCCTGTATAAAACAGCAGGTACTCAGTACAAAAGACATAATCAATGAACTTGAAGATACAATAACATTAATCGAAATAGACCATGTATTGTTCCCTAAAGCAAATCCTGCTACATGTTTAAATTATAGAACTCATTCAGAGAAAATGGAATGAAAACAAAACTCAATAAAAAAATGATACCTGGAAACACCCCAAATATTTGAAAATTAAAAAGCACAACCCTAAATGTAAATTATAGATGTCAAAAGCAGTCTCTCAAAGTTTGTGGAATGTAATGATATTGATAGCTTAAATCCTTACATTAGAAAAAAATAAATGATACAAACTGTGCATTAAACATAGGAAAATCAAATAATTAGGAAGAAAGAAAAGAGGATTAAAGTGCATAACTCAATGAAATAGAAAAGGAGAAAAAGAAAAAAATCAATACCATGAATCGCTCCTTGAAAAGTTTAAAATTGACTATTTAACTAGTCTGATGAAGAAAAAAGAGAAAATACAGTAATTATTAATATAAGAGGGATCATTAATGTGGACCCTAGACACATTTAAAAATTAAGTAAGTGGATCAAACAATTTTATGTCCAAAAAAATGGATCACAAAAGAAAATAGGCACATTCATCAAAAGTCCCAATTTACCAAAACTGACTCAGAAAGAAACAGAAAATCTGAAAAAGGCTTATGGCTCAAATTTATTTTATGATCATGATTCTTCCTACTGTTGCCTCTGGCAGGTGGGAGAAATGGGAATTAACTACAAAATGGCATAAGGGATCTCATTAAAGGTACAGAAATGTTCTAAAACTGATTTATGGGAATATGGCCACACAACTTGGTAAAGTTAGCAGAAATTATTAAATTGTACACTTGAAATGGATGGTTTTCATAAGTAAAATGTATCTCAATAAAGCTGTTTAAAATAAGATGTATGAAATAATATATTTTAAAAATCCTTCCTTGAGGGAACATTCCAGATCCAAATGAATTCAATCAAACATTTAAGGGAGAAGTATCAATCTTTCACAGACTCTAAAACAGACAGGAACAGTAATGTAGAAAATTTTATAGAACATGTAATGTGATGGATAATTTATATATAAATTACACAGTGCATACATATTGAGAAAAATAAACCATATATATATATATATATATATATATATATATATATATATGTGTGTGTGTGTGTGTGTGTGTGTGTGTGTATACACACACATATATACACACACATATATAAAGACAATGGACAGATGGCAACCAACAGGCATATCAAAATGTTCTAAATATTATTGGCTATCATGGATAATCATATTAAAACTACAGTGGAATATGACCACTTTTTAGAAAAACATAAATTGAAACTACTCAACATCCCAAGTGTAGGCAAGGATGTGCAAATGTTGGTACTTCTTCATGTTGTTGGGATGTAAAATCATATGAGCACTGTAGACAACAGTTTATTTTTAAGTTATCTTACACTTGCCATGCAATTTAGCATCAGTTCTACTCAGGGAAATAAAAGTCTCTGTCTGCAGAGACTTCTACATAAATGTTCATTGAAGTGTTTTCTCTAAATACATACAACATAAAACAACCTGAATGTCTACCACAAGTATAACTACATCATGAACTATCCATGCAAGAAAATAGTGATGAAAATGAGAGATTTAGTTTTCATGGCAAGTCTACTTCTATACACTGTAGATATAGGGAAACAACAGACCAGGGAAACAAATACATTCAAGTCATTCAAGTCCAATTTGTGATCTTTTGAGGTTACTTACAGGGGTAGGGATGAGGAGGTTACTTAAAGGAATATGGTTAACATGGGCAGCTGACTCACAAAAAGTCTACCTCGTGGGTGATGACTCTCAAAATCTGCTTGTTGTTGACTTACCATAACCATTAGATATACAGTCAGATCACAGCATTCTGTCTCATTTTTTTTTTTTTTGCACTAAGGCTTGACTAGCACAACTGCCTCACTCCTTCCTGCCCCAATTATTTTCCTTAGCATTTCGAAACTATCTTATTGCATGGCTGGGTACATAGAAACAAATCTCTATATATAATAAATAACATATGGCATATATTACTTATATAATACTTCAGATAATACTTCAGTTAGAACTTTCATTTCTGATAATTCTACTTCATCTATATCAGTGGCTCCCTACTAGGTAAATATTTCCAGCCAGTGGATATGTGGTATGCTCTGGATATAATGTTTGATTATCCAAGCTGAGCGATCTCTCCTATCTCATGGGGTTGAAATCAGAGATACTACTAAACATTTCACAAGTCCATAGAACAGTAACAACAACAAAATTATTCAACATAGAGTCTGTATAATACTTAGTTTGACAAACTTTGGTCTAGATTAATAAACCCAAAAATTCTGGAAAAACTACTATATTAAATTTATCTACTCAAGAGCCACAATAAGTTCAGTCAGGTGGAGAAAGGATGATCTGAAGGTGACATTCCAAAGAGAAGAAGAACTAATGATGATTAGTTATGCAAGGTTCATGATGCTTTTTCTACTCTTCATTGTTATGGTCTTAGATCTTTTTTTTTTTTTTTTTTTTTTTTTTTTTTTTTTTTTTCAGGTACAGTCTCACTCTAGCTCATCCTGACCTGGAAATAACTATGTAGTCTTAGGGTGGCCTTGAACTCACAGCGATCCTCCTACCTCTGCCTCTCAAGTGCTGCGATTAAAGTTATGCACCACCACGCTTGTCTTTATGGTCCTAAATCTTTGACTGAATAAAAATATGAAGTGAAAAGCACAGTGCACCAACACTGAAGAAGCCTGTTCCTACCTGCAATCACAACTTTCACTGGAGTTACTACTTCAAAAAAATCATGTCATCTTTTCAGGAACTTATTTTCTACATCGTTAATATGAAATATTTACAATTAATTAGTTTCTTTTTTGTTTTAGGTATTTTCTTCACCTAATAGTGAAGGCTAAAATGAAAAAGAAACATGCAGCACTATATGGACAAATTGAAAGAACAGGGAAGTTCTGAGTTATCTGGCCCCTTGCCACAATGAGGCACCAGAGGGGCAGCCTTCTAAATTAATTTTACTAATTGCTGAATTCAATGACCTCTATTTTCCTTTCCAGCATTAATATTTGATGAACAAAGTGCAATTATTCTATGCAAGGTCCAATTTTTTATAATATCCTGTTCTTCAACAAGGAGGAAAGTTGTTCCGGTTTTGATATGTAATGTCCCTTAAAATGTTCATGTGTTGAAGTTTTGATTCCTAATGAAATGATTTTCACACATCATGGGAAGTGATGGATCAAGACGGCTTGACTTGAACTCATAAATTTATAACATTGCTGAGCAGTGGTGGAAACAAGGAGGCCGGAAGTAGGTCACTAGTTGATTCTATATGCCTGGTCCCTTGCTATCTCTTTGTCCTTACTGGCAGCTGGGAAGTGAGTAGCTTTGTGTTTCAAAGATCTTCTACTAGGATTATCTGCCATATCAAACACTTAGAAATAACAGAGTCTAGTCACCATGGACTTAACCCTCTGAAACAGGGAGCCAAACATTTTCCTCATTTTTAATAGTTTTCTCAAGCATTTTGCCACCACGATGGACAGCTAAATGCTGTGATTTGAATACAAAATGCCCATATACATCCATTTTCCCTCCTGTTTTCCAGCTTTGTTGGGGACGGTTGTGGAACCTATAGGAGACAGAACCTTAGTAGAGGAAGTAGGTCACTGGTGGAGGGCTTTGAAATTTTATAGCCTTGCTCCATCCCTGTGTACTCTCTCAAATTTCTGAGGAAACAGATCCAATGAGGAAACAAGGTGACCGCCTCCTGCCACCATGCCTTCCCTGTCGTGATGTACTGTTTCTGCAGGAACTTAGAGCCAAAAATAATCCTTAATTTCTTAAGCTACTTTGGGCCAAATTTGTTTTCACAAGAAAAGTGACAAATAGCTCTGGTACTGAGAGGTGGGACTGGGTGTGACTACCTGTTTCATGTGGTTTTAGACATTTGGAGAAGGTTTGTGCAAAGTGGAAGAGTTTGGAATTTTGAGATAAAACGGCCCTACAATGCCATAAGTGGAGCTTAATGGTACAATCTGATAGAAATTTAAAAGCCTAGAATGCTGAGAGGAATGAGAAGAGTGTAGATCCAGCTCATGCAGTTTCAGACATGAACAAGGATTCTATCACACCTGGTTTAGTGGCAGTTTGTGTTATATTTGAGAAAGAATATGCTTATTTTCTGCCTGAGAACTTGAATGATGCTGTATCCAAAAGTAGTGGAGCAATTTGTTTGGTGGAGAAAGAAATCTCCAAACAGAATAGCATTCAAGCTATGTCATGTTTACTTCTCACTTCCATTAATACAGGTCTACAGTGAGAGAGAGCAACAATAGGAGAAAAAAAAAACATATACAAATATGTCATATGTTAGGAAGAGAAGAAGGGTAAAGATGCAGATGAGCCTGCTGAAAAAGTCACTGTAGTTGTTAAAGAGATTAACCCCACTGAAGACAGGCATGGAGATGGGTAGAGACAGCTGTCAGTAAAGTGCTTTCTGGGCAGATATGAGGACTTAAGTCTGGTTCCCTCACATTTTTATAAAGGCTAGGCATTATGGTGCATCTGTTTGGTGGTGTGAATGTAAATGTCCCCTATGCGCTCAAGTGTTAATGATTAAGTTTCCTAATGAATCCCCAGTTTGTGGAACTTTTAGAAGGTGGAGCCTTGCTTGAAGAGGTGTGTCACTGGGGGCAAGCCTTGAGGAATAGTCCAAGCCACTGGGGTTTGAGAACTAGCTCTTCCTTGCTATTCTCTCTGTGCTGTGGATTTGTGATGAAGTGAGCCAGATTCCTCCAACCTGACGAAGCATCCCCTCAAAACTGTAAGCCTGAAATAAATCCTTTCCTCACAAAAGGTTTTTCTGGTCATTTTTGTCCCAGCAACAAAGATGAAACTGCAATGGCCTGTAATCCCAATGTTATGGAGAGAGAGATGGCATCCCTGGAGCTTACATTTTTAGCTTATCTAGCCAAATCAGTGAGATTCAGGGTCAATGAAGAACTTGATCTCAAAAATTAGTGTGGCATTTTAGTTCCCTTCTCATTGCTTGAACAAAGCACCCAACAACAAGCAGCTAATTGGAGGAGGAAAGTGTTCATTTTGGCTTATAGTCTTACAGTGATGCTCCATGATGGTAGGGGAAAAGTGTGGTATAAGCAGATCCTGGACATCACCTCTGTCATAACAAGTGGATGACAGCAGCAAGAAAGTGACCCAAACTCCAGCAAGGGTTGCTGGTTATAACACCCCTTAGTCAGTCCCTAACAACACACCTCCTTCCGCAAGAATCCATCTCTCAAAATGCCATCAGCTGGGAAGCAAGCATCCAAAACAGGTGAGTTTATGGGGGACATCTGATTCAAACCACCACAGGTGGAGAATGATTGAGGAAGACACTTGATGTTGAACTCTAGCCTACATACATACATATACAAACAAATAAATAAACATTTTACTCTGTGTTGAGACAATAGGAAAGGTCCACATGGAGCATGATCTCACCCACAGAAGGCCCATCTACTGAAAATCCAAATTCTTTTGTAAAGAGAGTACCTGAACTGAAAGGCTTTTCTACTCCAAAATAACTGTCCAGGGAATTGTTTTCCTAGGGTTGGCACCTAGAGGAGGCTGACTCAACTGTGGCACAACATGGTCACACTCCTTGCCAAGCTGCCAGCAGAAACTGGCAGTGTAATCAATTTTCAGTCATGAAAGATGCAAGATGGAGGGAGTCATGACATCTTGCTTTACAGTTTCAGGGAACTGCTGAGGCCAGACAACATGTTACAGGGTTACTGTACCTGTAAAAATTCCCTAACGGGCCACTGCATGAAGTTATGAAGATGAAGCCCAATTTCCAATGAGGATTCCAGGATTTTAAGGATACCAGGACCAACGGACATCGGTCATTGAAAGTTGCAGGCCCAAGAAAGAAGCTGTATGTGCCGCAAACAGCAGAGTTAAAGGCCTTTGGAGCTAGATCATTACATCATGACACCCACATAACAGACATGAGGTGGCAGTTTTGATATATGTTCTGCTGGGTCCTGCTCTTGCTGTGTTCCAATCTATTCTTGTTCTGCCCCACATCCTAAATCCTGCCTTTTGGAGAAGGAATGTTTACTCCATGCCACTGCATTTAGGAATTATGCAATTTGTGTGTTAATTTTATAGAGACCTCAGTTAAGAATTTCTCTGAATCTCAGAAGAAAAGTGAAACTTTTGAGCAGTGTCTGAACTGGGCATGAGCCTATGGGGAGAAGAAACAAAATGTTGTGGTTTGAATGTAAGGTGTCCTCTATAGGCCTATGTGTTTGAACAGTGGATCCACAGCTAGGGATGTGATTGGGGAAAGTGGTGGCATCTTTAGAAGGTGGATGCTCATTGGAGGAAGTAGGTAGGTCACTGGAAGTGGGCTTTAAAGTAACATAGCCCAGCTCTACTTTCTTTCCACTCTCTTTGTTTCCCCATCATGGATGCAATGAGCTGTCTCTGGTTTAGACTGTGATATGTCCTCCACCATGGTGAACTAGGAACTGTAAACCACATTAAACCCATTCTGCTTCAAGCAGCCTCTTCTTAGGGATCTTGTCAGAGCAAAGAGAAAAGTAATTAATGTAGTGATTAATGCAAAAGAAAAAAAAAACACAGCTCTACTTAAAGATGGTCTTAGATACCTCAAATATAGAAAAGTTCTGGGGTCAGCACACAAAGGACGCTTCAGGATTCATTTGAAGACCCATCATCTCAGGTACCATGGCAAGTTAATGGACCTGACATTTTAGATGATGAGAGCACCATTTTCCCTCTGTCAACTTATTTGAGAAAATAGTTTATTCAAACCTTCCATAAAAAGAGATCACACTAACCTGGACGTGGTGGCACACACCTTTAATCCCAACACTTGAAGGCAAAGGTAGGAGGATCACTGTGAGTTCAAAGACACCCTGAGACTACATAGTGAATTCCAGGTCAGCCTGGGCTAGAGTGAAACCTTACCTCAAAAAACCAAAAAATAAAAATAGAGAAATCATACTAATATGCCAAGACACAAAGTAAACCATATTCCTGAGAAAAAGATAGTTCATAGAAGATCAACCAATAGTTTTCCCTTGGTTCAGAAAGAAACATGTCAGGCAAGAGTAAAACCACTTGAATTCTAAAATACCTCCCCCAAAAAAACTAAAATTCACAAAACAAAAGTTTACATCTTAACTAGTGGGCACTACTGTTATCTCAAAATCTTCAGTGAAGATTTTAGAATGTCATAGACTAAGCAATATAATTAGAAAAATGTGTTTAGATTTTCTTCATATTTTCTCTTCAGTTCATCAGCCTTAAACTATAATATTTGGGATATGAGCTTCTGCTAATGGGCTAGGGTAAGTGGTCTCAGTGGGTAAATATCCCAGAACCAACAAAAATACCCTGAATCTTGACAAACTCCTGTAATCTCAAGTGCTAAGGAGGTGAAGACAGGATAGCTAAGGCTCTTTGGCTAGTTAATGTAACTGAATAAGTGAGTGCTATGTTCAGCAAGAAATGCTATCTCATATATGTGACATGTAAACAGAAGGAGGGAAAATGCAGAGGAGAAATGGGGGAAAAGGTGTAAGAAGGAATGAGGGTGGACAGGAATCAACAAAAACATTTTGCATTTGAATGATACCATAAATTTTAAAAAATAGATGTAAGGCTGGAGATATGGCTCAGATTTAAGGTATTTGCCTGTGAAGCCAAAGGGCTCAGGTTCAGTTAATCAGTACCCATGTAAAGCCAGATGCACAAGGTGGTACATGTGTCTAGAGCTCATTTGCAATGGCTATAAGCCCTGGAACACCCATTCTCTTTCTCTCTGTCTCTCTGTATCTGTCTCTTTTCACTCTCTCAAATAAATAAAATTAAAAAACAGAAATGAAAAAAAAAGTTGTCTCAAAAAATAAGTTTGAGTGTGATCAAGGAAGATGACCTATATTTACCTCTAGTTTCCATATGCATGTACACTCATGTGCGGCCATGCACAAATATTAATACACACAGGCATATGTACACACACACACACACACACACATTTTAAAAGAGAACTTCTGTTAGTCACCATATGTTGTATCTTTGATATCTTTGTGAGGGAAATGTGAATGAAGAGAAGCTCTGTCATTGTTCCAGAAGGATTTACTGTGTGATTGACTTCAGCAGTGGCTTACACTGAAACTTTCAAACATGATGACATTTGTAACATGGTACGTTAAAATAGGCCTAGGAATAGAGAACTAATAAGTGTGAACTATACCCTTGCTAAAGCCATCACTTGTTCTTCACATGAGAAGTGTCCTCCTACATGCAGAGGAAGGGGATAGTTTGTCTCTGAAAGTGGAAAGACACCAAAAAGATGCCTGAATGACAAGACCCTGCCTGGTTTCCCCAAGTTCATAACTCTTCCCTTAAATTCCTTGTCCTACTGTACTTTCCTTATTTCCCCTGTCCCACTGTACTTCTATTGTACCTCTTATCCTACTATATTTCCCTAACATCCCTTTCATCTAGTACTTCTGGTCCTACAAATATTTCTCTTTTTAAATGTATTAATTAATTAATTTGCAAGTGGAGTAGGAGGAAGAGAAAGAGAGAGAGAGAGATAATGGGCTCATAAGGGCCTCCAGTTGCTACAAATGAACTCCAGATGCATGCCTCCCTGCATCTGGCTTTACATGGGTATTGGGGAATTGAACCCTAGTTGTTAGACTTTGCAGGGAAATGCCTTAACTGTTTAGCCTCCTTTCCAGCCCTCCTATGATATTTCTATCATATCATTTGCCCTATTACTGCCATTGTATCCTTTGTCCAAAATGTACTCCCCTTATATACCTTGTCCTAGTGTGCTTCCCTTGTGTCCCTTGTACTCTTATACTCTCATGATTCTTTAAGTATATCAAAACAGTCAGATTTAGCTAATTCTTTGGGTCTTCACTTCCTTCTGATTATTCTCAGATCATGTTCAATAAATTTGCATGTTCTTATCTTCTTAATCTGCCCTTTGTTATAAGACCTAGTCTACAATCTAGAAAGGTGGAACGAAGATAATTTTTTTCCCCATACTTGCAGTTCCAGGTCAAAAGGATTAAGTCCTTTTGTCTAAGACATTTTGCTCCATACAAAGCTTCATCTGAAATTTGGGACCTTTGAGAAAGACAGTCAATTTTTTTGTGTGAAAAATTCTTAGCACACTCAACCTCCTCAATGTTTACCTATAGAATTTAATCCCATGAGGGTGATGTGAGAGTGTTAAAAATCTCTATTTTTCTTCAAAATTTATATTAGCAGGAGAGAATTAAAAAAAAAAAAAAAAACTGGTAAGAACCAGTTCTTTAAATTCATGTCTTCTGAATTTGGTTCTGAATTTTCTATCCTGTATTTCCCAGTGACAGCAAGTGCTTTCCTATTTGTCTCATTGTATTTCCTGGAAACTTGTCTTGATTAAAACATTTTGTTCCTGCCTGCCAGGGAGTTCACAGTGTGAGCTGGGCCCTGGTAGGTAGACACATGTTGAGATGAAAACCCATGATGTGTAGTAGTCTAGTTCGACATGTGGACTGCACCCCATGTACAGCTCTGATTCTATTGCCTATTCCCAGTGCTCAGGCTGTGGTTGGAATGTTTCCTTCTGCTGCTTTTGACTGTTCTCTGAAATGTCTCTTGTATCTTCAGCTGAGGTCTAGAAATTTTTATTTGTTTGGGATTTGATGATAGACTATTATACTTATTTTGCATATTTGTATATAATTCATAGCTAAGATTTAAAATAAAACCTATAAGGTCTATGTATACATCAGCAGAATTATTGATATATGTTAAAAATAAAAATAATTTCTACTCTGGATAGTATTATCAAATTAATTTTTAATTATTTTATTTTGATATATGGGGTGAGGGAGAGAGAAAAGAGAGGAAGAGTGAGAACAAGGGCTTTCACTGCAAAGGAACTCAAAACACATGTGCCCATTTTTGCATCTGGATTTACATTTGTGCTAGGGAACCAAATCTAGGCTATCAGGCTTTGCAAGCAAGTACCTTTAACCACTGATCCATCTGTCTAAACCCTCAAGTTAATTTTTAAAATCCCCTATAGTATTTCCAATTAGATTGGTTTGGAGGTAAATAATAACTCATGGAAGTAAAGTATTCCTAAATATCTCATAAGAATAAAGTTTAAAACAAAGGGTTTTCAAATGTATGTGACTTTGGTACATCTCTGAAAAGATTTATTTAATAATATTGCTTTAGTCAAATGAACTATATGTTCTGGGATATCACCATTGAGTATAACATAAACATATTTTATTCTATGTTAGAGCACTAATAAGGTAAACACAGCAAATGAAAAAGAATTATAAGTGATGACTAGGTTTATTTACTGTTATAACAAATCTCCCTAAACACAGTTTTCACATCTGTTTTGGTCACTTGTATCTTTAAAATTATACTCAAATTAAGTACTAGATTCCCTGATACAGAGGGTGTCTGTGTGGAGTGAGTAGGCCAGAGCTCCTGGTACTTTCATCATACCAGTTTCAAGGTCCCCAGCTCCCTGTTCCCCTGAGGCAGAAGATGCACAGACCACTGTAAGAGCTTGCCTCTTGCCTCTGGCTCCCCAGATTTCTGGTTTCTGGTTCCTGCTTCCCCAACCACTGGATTGAAAAAATAATCATAAATTTCATATGGAATAACAGCAGGCCTTGGATAGCCCACATGTCCTCACCAAAAGAAACACCTCTAGAGGTATCACCATATCTGATCTAAAGCTATACTAAAAAGCTATAGTAACAAAAACAACGTGGTATTGGCATAAAAGCAGAAATATAGATCAATGTAACAGAATTGAAGACTTGTACCTTAGGTCAAGTAACTACAACCACTTGATCTTTGACAAAGGTGCCAATTAAATAGACTGGAGAATAGACAGCATCTTCAACAAATGGTGCTAGACAAACTGGATAAACACATGTAGGAAAATGACACAATACCCACTCATCTCACCATACACAAAAATCAAATTCAAATGGATTAAAGACCTCAATATAAGATCTGAAATCCTTGAATTACTGTATTTAAAAATAGGAGGAACTCTCCAAGAAAGAGTGGTGGGAAAGGACTTCCTGAACAATGCTCCAGAAGCCCAGAAAATTAAACAATCTCTCAAACAAGTGGATTTCATGAAGCTAAAAAGATTTTGCAAAGACAAATATACCATAATTAAATCCAATAGACTACCCACAGCAATGGAGAAAATATTCACCAGCTACACCACTGACAGAGGCCTACTATCTAAAATGAACAAAGAATGCAAAAAAATTAAACCACTCACTGAAAAAAAAAATGGGGTAGAGAACTGAATAGGGAGTTCTCAAAGGAAGAAATACAAATGGCTAACACACACATCAGGAAATATTCAACATCCCTAACCATCAGGGAGATGCAAATTAAAACAACTACGAGATTCCACCTTACTCCAGCAATGACAGCAAACATTAAAAAGAAAAAATCAAATGACATCAAATGTTGACTAGGATGTGGGGAAGGAGTAACCTTTCTTCACTGTTGGTGGGAATGTAAACTTGTACAACCACTATGGAAATCAATATGGTTGTTCCTGAAAAAGAAGAATATAGAAGTACCAACAGACCCAGTTATTCCTTTACTGGACATTTACCCTAAATGCTTCATGCTTCACTACAGAGATATTTGCTCAGACATGTTTATAGCTGCTCGATTCATTATAGCTAATAACTGGAATCAATCCAGGAGCCCATCATTGGACTAATGAATAATGAAGTTGTGATACATATACACAATGGAATTCTACTAAGTAGTAAGAAAAAAAAGATGCAATGAAATTTGTAGGAAAATGGATGGACTTAGAACAGATCATACTCAGCAAACACACATAATCACAGAAAGACAAATGCTGCATATTTTCACTCGTCTGTGGTTCCTAACCTGGATTAGCTTGAGTTGTTGGCATACCAGATATGCAACTTGAGTCCCAGACAATATGGATGAAAGGGTTTGGTGGGGGAGGAGAAGGTAAGAGTTGGAGGGAATAAACACAAAACTGATATCATAGAAAGTTCTGTCCTTAAATTTAGACAAAAATACATAAACCTCAATAAGATTATAGTGGGGATGCCTGAAAAGAAGGGATCTAGAAAGGGTGGGATGAAGCCTAACCTTAAAAAGTTTTGACTCTAGCTGGGTGTGGTGTTGCATGCCTTTAATCCCAGCACTCAGGAGGCAGAGGTAAGAGGGTCACTGTGAATTTGAGGCCACCCTGAGTCTACACAATGAATTCCAGGTCAGCCTAGGCTAGTGCAAGACTCGACCTTGAAAAACAAAAACAAACAAACAAAAAATGACTCTAACCTGTAACTTGCAGTACCCGAAATAGGTGCTACCCACGTTGAACTGTTGATCGGAGAGTCCTATAAGGTGCGTAAAAGAAGACAGGTTTCTGTCAAAGCAATTGATTACCCACCTGAGGTAAAAGGTAAGACCCTACTTCGGAGAACACCATATGCTATTGGCACAGAACACAGAGAGATCTGGCTGGAATCTGGAAGAGAGCTAGTCTCCAGACAGTCCCGTCTACTGCTGGAAAGTACAATATGAGCTACTGGAGTAAAGTGGCCAAAAATGGTGTGAGAAAGCAGGGGTCTAAACTGCTCAGAAGCAACCAGCCCGACAAGAAGTACACACCTGTGCACTGGTGGCACACAGCCTTGGTGGGTAACCAATGACTTTCTGATTGGGTAAGAGATCTGCTCAATGAAAGGAACCCATATCTGGAAGTGGGAACCAGGTCTGAATCCTACAGAGATATTATACTTTCCAATGTCAAGTTCCCAGTAGACTTTGGCTAAAAGGGGGCTACATCCATCAAATTATCTCTAAATAACATTTATCCAATTTAACCTATGCCAAATTTACTGTCCATTGGAGAATCTGTTTCTGTTGTTGTTGTTCAAAAGGTAGGGAGACCACCCAAGGAGGTAAACCACCCTTTGGCATCTCAGTCAAGGAGCAGGTGAAACCACAGAGGCAGTGGGGAGATAAGCAAGAGTGCTGCTTCTATCATGAGCCTGACAATCTGCACCAGGGTGAAGTAGACAGATGCTGAGAATACTCAACACTTACCAAAGCAGAAATCCAGAGGCTCCTAAGAGTTCTTCACTGAAGTAGATTTAAAACACACCCACCAAGGTTCAGGGAATTTTGCTGAAGAGGAGGCAGAAAGAATGTAAGAGTCAGAGATTAGGATGTCATGCCCAGAAGCACTGCCTTCCCCCAATAACTGACTGCTGCTTTCACAATGCTTAACCCACAACCCCATGGTGAACACCAGTAATCCCACTGAGGAGGGCCCCCCGTGGAATGTAGCAGGGAAGAGGGAAAAGATGGTACCTACACATGATGTATACATACAAAATATGTTCTTAATAAAAAAATTAAAAATTAAAAAATAAAAAATTAAGTACTAGATCTTCATGAAATGGGTTGTTTGAAAGACAAATTACTGAAACATTAATTGCCAAGTGGATGTTTACATACTTTTAGCATCTTGTTTGTATACAGTATAGAGAAACATTAATAAAAATAATAAACTAAACTATTAGAAAACATATGCTTGTAAGATGTGTGGGAAAATATGTTCATAAAATTTGCTAGTCTACTATAGAATATTGGTATGCAACACACAATTCACAATTGTTTTTCATTTCCTCTATAAAAAGAAGGTTACCAATGGTTAAAATTTATAATCAATATATGAAATAAAAGTACTAAATTAATATAGAAAATGACTTTTCATTAAAAATATGTAAGGATCATAGAAATTTGATTTTTCTTGTTGTTTTGGGACAGGGTCTCATAGAGTCATACAACCCCGACTGCTTCAAACTAGCTATGTAGTTGATAAATGGCCTTTAACTCCTGACCATTCTGCCTCCACCTCACAATAGCTCATATTTTTAATAAGGAAAAATTAATAGACATGAAGGGGGTGTTTTTGTTAAGACAGCAACCAAGCAAGCAAAAAAAAAATTATCCTAAAGTAAGATTATTGGTTATTTCACAATGAGAATGTGGGGAAATCTTTAATACAAACTTATGAAAGGTTTGTAGAAAAGTGAACTTATTCCATGTAGTTAAGATGACTAAAATTTAAATAGATTTAGTTTAAGGTTTAAAATGAGCTTTAAAATCAAAAGTGTACTATGCAACACTCAACTTAAATTCCTTTGTCGGTTAAAAGACTAAAGCTTTGCTGTATTTTTAAAAGAAATATTTGAATGTTCAATAATTTGCCTAAGAAACTGAGATTCTAGATGTTATCAAATTTTGTTGCCTGGTTCTCTATCAGGAATAGAAAGCTGATAGAAATATATTCTATAGCTGAAGAAACTACATGCTTTGGTTGTAGAACTTAAATTATGCTGGAACTGAACTGATGCTATCCTCCCTGCTGGCTAGCTATCATTGTGCTGGAAGGTTCTAAGCAGGCTTCTGTTGGAGACCTCTCAACAGTCTTACTAAGTAGTAGATCCTGTGTGCTATACTACTGACCTACCAAGAAGATGTACCTGCTGATACAATAGTGGTATGACTGTTATGGGGTAACAAGTGCTTTCTGATCGGATCTAAGACTTTTCCATAGGACGAAATCACATCTGTACTATAAACCTTATCAAAAGCCCAGGACTAGGTTGATCATAAACACTAGTGGAGAAGCTATTGCTGTTGATTTGCTAAAAGGACATAATGTGCATGATAAATTGCCTCCTCAATAGTTAAGTTTATGCCCAAAGATTAGCTTTGCTCAAAGAAGCATCCTTTTATCATGGACATTGAAGAGACTAAAGACTGGTTACAGTGCTAAAAAAATAAATGACTGTTGAATACACAGCCCTAAATGGGAAAATCTAAATCACCATCCTCTTTCCTTACCACACATACTCAAGGCTCAGGGAACATTGAAGAAGAGGAGTAAAGAAAGAAAGACTTGGAGGAAAGTATGGAATTCTGTCCTCCCATCATGGCATGGTCCTTGAATACTTGAACTCTCAGCAGCTGTGATTACCTGCGTAAAGCCTGCACAGTATTATGTTGTGAAATGGGAATGATTTCATGAGGGCCCACCTTCCTTGAGGATTTACGGGAAGTTAATGGTTTCTGTGGATGAGAGAGACATTTTCTTTAATGAGTAGTCACCAGTAAGTTGTCCATGTTTCTATTAGTAACTCTCAACCATGCTCCTGAAGTAATATTAAGTTAGGTTATTGGTTTATGAAATAAAATGACATATAATAATAATAACATAGTGAGGCAAAAGTAGTTATTTGCCTTTCCTTCATGTTGCCTGTATTAGACTTTTGAGAGCTTAAGAAAAATCATTTTCTCAATATTAAAAGAATTCAAGCTTGCTGTTTTTTGTCTCTACAACTGCATATTGTTTGTATTTGACACCAACATCATTCATTGTCATATTCATTAAATGATAATTATTCTGTAAAACTAGTCTGTGATCCTACTTTATCAAGTCTTCCAATATTTAATCCTTTTTAAATCTTCCCAAAGCCAAATGCTAAATAAAGTCTTTCTCACCTCAACTGTTGGTGAGATTGTCCAGAGGCCTTATTAAACCTCAAAAGAATTTGTTCTCTCACCTTGCAGAAGTAGAGATGTTAAAGTAATGAGCTTATTTCATATGTTAAGCTATGTTAAGCTACACAGGAAGCAGTATTAATTAAGCAGTGATAATTAGCCTCCTTCGTTCTAGACTTTCATGATATGTTAGTTATATGCATTTCAAAAGTAGTCTGCAATTCTAGAAACTTAAAAATTCATCATTGTCCATATACTCCATCATAATTACATCAAGGGAACATGTGTACCACAATGTAATATATCACTGTCAAATTTTAAAACAGAACCACTTTTAAACTGTTGTAGCTCGAAGACAGTGTTTCACCTTAATTCTGAAAAAATGTGTGTGTGTGAAAAAATGTGTGTGTGTGTGTGAGAGAGAGAGAGAGAGAGAGAGAGAGAGCCTGTATATGGAAGTCATACAATGACTTCAAAGTGTTGGTGCTCCACCTACTTTAAGGAAAGGTCTTTTGACACTGCAAATGAACTTCCAGACTGCAAAGGAGCATCAATCCAGCCTCCCTTCCAGAGACTTCATATTCTCCTGGCTTTGGCTTGGATTGTTGTAGGCACTTTGGAATCACAGATGCATGTGCCACTTTATGTCCAGCTTGGTATGTATGCTGGGGAATTGAACCCAGGCTGTCGGGCTTTTCAAGCAAGCAACTTTATCTCCTGATCTGTCTCACTGAACCTTCACTCTGTTTCTTAGAAGAATGCTTTTACAATCAGCTATGGAAATTTCCAGAAGCTTAATGGAGAAACTAATTGGAGATGATTTATTTAAAATATTACTGATTCTTTAGTGTGTTATTTTCTAGATTTGAAGAACCCTTTTAATTTTTTCTTAAGATATTTATAGTTTACAGCTCTTTTGTAAATTTTTATCTTAGGGAACAGAAATGAAACACTTTTTTTTTCTACATACCTGATTTTCCTATATATCAGGAACTGTTATTATTTTGCATAAGGTCAGTTAAAAATCTTCTCTCCTTGTAACCTGGAATAGTTGGAAGTTGGTTTTAATATCAAGACTGTGACTGGAATGCCATATCTGAGAATATTGTGCATAGAAGCAGATCTGAATTTTAAGGAACTGGGGTTGATTTGATCAATCAAGGTTTATTAAATCCGTTGGGAAATTGTCCTGCTACCCAATTTACACATCTGTAAACCTTAAAGATTCCCTCTCTCTCTCTCTCTCTCTCTCTCTCTCTCTCTCTCTGTCTCTCTCTCTCTGTCTCTCTCTCACACACACACACACACACTGCAACACATCTTAGGGATGTGTTGTAGACTTCAAGAAGACAGGAATTTACTTAAACTTACAGATGTTGTAATAAAAGTCTAACATCAAGTTCTTGATTTGGATTTCTAGTCTTGAAAAACTTGATAGTAAAATCTAAGACTCATTACTAAAAGTTTCAGTGACTCAAATTAAACAAAGAGGCTCTATTAAATTATTATCCTGGCTGCACATATATAAATAGCCAGGGCACGTGTGACCAGAGTCAACTTATTTTACAAATACATTAGTTCTTCTTTGATTATTGCTTTTAGTAGAAATGGAATGACTTTGGGAGACATAAGTATGCTTCTAGGGCAAGCTATGACATATTCTTTGGGTGATTTGACTTTTTATTCCTCATGTTCACTGAATTTGAAGTTTTGTTGTCTTCCTGTAAACTGGACAGGAGTCAGCTTAATTCTCTCAGTTTCCTCCCGTCTGAAGGACAGTGTTGTTCCTTTCTTTGGTCATTCTTATTTGGCACCTCTAAGATATTTTTGCTCACGTCATTAATGAAAATATCTAACTGTCATATCAGCAGTGAAGAGGCTGAGGCATGTACATCTTGCACTCAAGGCCAGCTTGGGCAACACTGTGAGAAAGAGAGAGGAGAAAGGAGAGAGAGATACAGAAAAGAAGAAGGGGAAGAAGAGGAGTGGAAAGAGGAAAGGAAGAGAAGAGAGACTGAAGGAAAAGAAAGGAGGATAAGGTAAAGCAATTGAGAGGCCATAAGATAATACAGGTTGAGATTATATCAAATGCAATGATACTGTGAGTTGAAGCTGGGCACTTACACACCATGCTGTGATAGATACCCTTGAATGCTATCACCAGAAGCATTCAAACTGCAAGCTAGAAAAGCCACTGCATGGCCATTACTATTCTCACATTACCATCCAAACATACTTCATGTTCAACATCTAAGAACATTTTTCACTGTATTCTGAACTCAGAAGCAGAACTTATAGTTGTTCTAGCCATCAGTCTGTGAATTTTATTGTTTCCATGGAAATGCTACTTATTAACTGCCTCATTGCTCCCTGTATTTTTTAATTATTTTTTATGAGAGAGAGGAAGAGGGAGAAAGAGAGAGAATTGGCATACCAAGGCCTTCCAGCCACTCCAACCAAACTCGAGATGCATGAGCCATCTTGTGCTCGGGTGTGACTTTGTGTGCTTGTGTCACCTTTTGTGCATCTGGCTTACTTGGGATCTGGAGAGTCAGACAAGTCTTTAAGCTTCATAGGAAGAACTTTACATGCTAAACTATCTCTCTACCCCATAATTACTCCCTTTTAATATAGTCCTAACTGCCACCTCCATAATTAAGGAACAACTGTGCGTGTGGAATGAACTGTTTCCAGGACACAGAGAGGATAGTTCAGTAGAATCTGGGTAAATCTTTCAACTTTACCTTAGGGCTGATGAAAGTTTCAGATGAATGAAGATGATGGCTCAGAATTACTACCCTGAAATCTGTTGCATTGGGATGAATTGAATAGTATAAAATGAAAGCATTTGAGAAGAAGCAGCTGTGGGAAGGACTCTGTGACCACCTGAAGCAAGCGAGAAGACACACCTGTTGCTGGTGTCCTCTTCACACTGTAAGGAAGAGAGAGAGACACCAAGAGCTGCCCAAATGAACAAACCTTTACTATTGTGACCTCATGCCCCTTCCTACAGAATTTTCTGTGATTCTTCATCAACATTTTTAGTTAAGTTTTACCTTTTTCGTTTGTCTTCATTTCCTCTTAAAGGCTCTCATGTCACACAAATCATGTATTATATAAATTTGTGTCTTTTGGTATTAGCCTGTCTTTTGATAAAGGCATTAGCTAAGACCCTCAAAGAGTACAAAGAAAATATTTCCCCTCTTCCATAAAAGTTTTGAAAATTTTAGTATGTCAAAATGAGTAGATGGGATAAATGCTTCAAATCAGAAAGATTTTCTTTTGACCTATTAAATCCTTATTTTATTCATCCCTTCCTTCTCATTGTATAGTTATTGTGACCTTGACTTTGTATTAAAAACAAAAAAAAAAAATGCATTTTCACCCAGTATTCCATATCATGTTTTTCAGCACTATACAGACTAACCATCTGGGAGCTCCATGTTCTATGTAGGCAGTATATGTTATCTTCAGCAATAGGGGTTTAGTTTTCCCCTCAGTTAGGTAATAAAGTGCTTTGACAGAAGTCTGTCCTGTTTTGGAGACCTCATAGGTCTCTGTGATCAACAGCTCAGCATGGGTTGTGACCTATTTCTAATACTGTCATTTTCCTGCCAGGGCCAAATATTTTAGAGTTAGGCTTCATCCCACCCTCTATAGGGCCCTTCTCACCAGATAATCCTTCCATTCTCCTATTGAAGGTTATATCTTTTTGTCTACTACTCAGGAGAAAGGTATATGGTACCAATTCATTTTGAATTTGGTTTTATGTATATCCCCTTTCCTTCCCCTCCCCCAACCCTTCCATCCCTCTTATCTGGCACTTGAGTTACTTGTTGGGTATGACAGCAATTCTAGCTGTTGTAGTTTAGGAACCACAGATGAGGGCGCTCATCCAGTATTTGCCTTTCTGTGCATGTGTGAGTTTGCTTAGTATGGTCTGTTCCAAGTACATCCATTTTCCTATAATTTCATTATATCATTTTCCTTACTGCTGAGTAGAATTCCATTGCATATATGTACCACATCTTCATTATCCATCCATGAAATGATGGGATCTGGGCTGATTCCAGTTCTTAGCGATTGTGAATTGAGCAGCCATAAATATGGCTGAGCAAATATCTCTGCAGTGAAGAGAGGAGCTTTTAGGGCAGATGCCCAGTAGAGGAATGAATAGGTCTGTTGGTAGCTTTATTGTCATCTTTTCCAGGAGTCTCCATATTGATTTCCATAGTGGTTGTACAAGTTTTCACTCCCACAAGCAGTGAACAAAGGTTCTTCTTTCCCCACATCCCAACCAACTTTGTCACTTGATTTTTTAATGATTACCATCATGACTGGAATAAAGTGGAAACTCAGTTGTTTTAATTTGCATTTCCCTGATGATTAAGGATATTGAACATTTTCATAAGTATTCACCACTTTCATTTCTTCCACTGAGAGTTCCCTAGTCAGTTCTCTGCCCATTGTTTGAGTACATTGTTTGATTTTCTTATTGTATGGTTTTGAGTTCTTTATAGATTCTGGATATTACACCTCTATCATTGGTACAGCTGGCAAAGATTTTCTCCCATTCTGTGGGTAGTCTGTTGGTCCTGTTTAGAATATGTTTCTCTATACAAAAGCTTTTTAGCTTCATGATATCCTAGTGGTTGAATGATTGTTTAATTTCCTGGGCTCCTGGGGTATTGTTCAGAAAGTCTTTCCCCACTCCTATATCATGGAGAGTTACTCCTATTTTTTCCATTCAGTACTTTGAGAATTTCCAGTCTTATATTGAAGTCTTCAATTCATTTAGAGTTGATTTTTGCACATGGTGAGAGGAGTGGTTCTAGTTTCATTTTTTCTCCATGTGGCTATCCAATTTGTCCAGCACAATTTGTTGAAGATACTATGTTTTCTCCAGTGTGTGTTGTTGGGTCCTTTGTCAAAGACGAAGTAGTATTTATTTGAACTAAGGGCTGGGTTTTCAATTCGGTTCCACTGGTCTATATGTCTCCTTTTATACTAGGACTATATTGTTTTTGTTATTATGGCTTTGTAGTATAGCTTTATATTAGGTGTGGTAATACCTCCAGAGGTGTTTCTTTTGCTGAGAATATTTTTGGATATCTGAGTCCTTCTGCATTTTCATATAAATTTGAGATTACTTTTTTTTATCTCAGTGAAGAATTATGCTGGGGTTTTTATTGGTATTGTATTGAATCTGTATGTTGATTTTAGTAGTATTGCCATTTTCCAACATTAATTCTACCTATCCAGGAGCATGAAAGATCCTTCCTTCTTCTCAATGCCCCCCTCATATTCTTTCTTGAGTAATGTCATAATGTTTTCATTATATAGGTCTTTCACTTCCTTGATTAGTGTTATTCCAGGAACCTTGCTATATGCAAACAATCATCCTGACAAGATGTATACACCTGAGCAATAGTTGCACCCACCCTAGATAGGTAACCAATGGCTTTCTGATTGGCTAATAGAAAGGAACCCAGAGCTGGAACTGGGAACAAAGACAAATCCTATGGAGACCAAGATTATGGACTCCAACGAGCAGCTTCCACTAGTCTCTGGCCAAAAATGAGACCACACCAATCAAAATCTCTCTAAATTATCAATGCTTATACCCTTTAACGAATCCTAATCTCATTCTCTGTTGGAGAATCTCATTTTCTTTTCTCAGAGAGCAACAAGAATTGAGGACAACTGAAATCTATCAACAGGATAAGGATTGGTGACTTCCTATCAGTAGGTGAACCACACCTAGCACAGCAGCTAGGGACTAGGTAAGAACACAAAGGAATTGGCAAGATGAGCAAGAATGCTGTTTCCATGGCGAGCCTGACAACCTATGCCAGGGTGATGCCGATGGACACTGAGAATACCCAAAATGCACCAAAGCAGAAATCCAGAAGCTGCTGGGAGCTCAACACTAAAGTAGACTTAGAGCACCCCCACTAACGCTCAGGGGATTTTGTGGAAGAGGGGGCCAAAAGAATGTAAGTGCCACAGGATACAAGGGAGTAGACAAAGGCATTAGGCATTGCTCCCCCCAACACACCCCATAATGACTGACTGTTACTCTCACAGCTCAAAACCCACTACTCCAAGGTGAATACCAGCAATCCCACTAAGGTGGGGCCTCAGTGGAGTGGGATCAGGGAGGAAAGGAATGATTGTACCAACACATCATGCATTCATACAAAGTTTCAAATTAATAAAAAAATTCTAAAAATAAATGCATAAACACTCTCCAATTTTTTTCCAATTGACTATTATGGAATGTTAACCCTTAAAACATGTTCAGTTCTCTTAGAGAATTAAGTGTCCATGTAAATATCCTATGGATATTTTCCAGTCCCATTTGTCAAATTCATTTTCTGAGGATTTCTGCAGTCAGAATAACTCTTTAATAAAGTCTTTCTTGAATGTCACTATAAGACTGTTCCCTAGCTTCTCCTTAACACCTTTAAAGCAGTAAATACTGAATTTTCTGAAACTAACAGAACTTCATCCTGAAAATGGTGGTCTTGTCTATTTCATTTTATTTTTCATCACATCCCTCTTCTACTTTGCACTATATTTTATAACCTGCATCATGACCTTTTGTATATGCCTCCCATGTATTATTAAAAGTGCTCTTCTAAGAAGCTCATGGAAACTGCCTTTTGTGACTTCACTGGTATTTATAATTCTTCATCCTACTTGTGTCTCTGTAATGCACATAAAACTACTCAGCACTTACTGTTTGGTACTCTTGTGTAAGAGTTGTGCTTCCTTGATTCTCTTCATATGTGTGTGTATGGATATATATATATATATATATATATATATATATATATATATCATATGTGTACACACACACACATGCACACACACACACACACATACATATATACATACATATATATATATATATATATATATATATATATATATATATATATTCCTGATTTGTGTGATCTCAATCAGGGCATGTCTTCTGTCTTCTGTTATGACTTCAAAAAGCCATTTTACATTATTACTTCCCACCATACTCAAATCTTTGGGTTGAAAATGAATGGTACTGGTTGTCATATACTACTCTAGAGTTAATGAATTCTTTGTAGATATAACTATTTTCTATCTTTTCAGGGAGTGTATGTTTGTAGTATGTGTGGTGTGTATGTTTGTACAGTTGCACATGCCCCATGGGCACATGCAAATGCAAGAGGACAATGCCTGATCTCTGCCTCTACTTCCCTTCTGCATTGTTTTCTTGAAACAGTCTCTCACTGAACCTGAAGCTGCCAGTTTTTTATTTTTCCCCCAAACTGACTCACAAGCAAGTCCCAGTAATTGTTCCTGTCTCTGCTCTCCACAGTACTCGGATTACAAATGTATGCAACCATACTCAGCTTACCATACTCAGTTTATATGGGAGATAAGGAATAAAACTCAGAACAAATTATAACTTCCCAGGTTCTTATGCTTGTGCAGCAAGCGCCCTTGCACACTGGGCCATCTCTCCAAATTTGTTTATTATATTTTTAAAAATTTGGTCCTTTAAAAAATTGTTATAGTGGCCTATATCTAGTATGCATAAATTAAATTAATCTTTAAAATAAATAATCTACATGTAAGAGTTGATGTCAATACAATTTGCCACAATGAAAATTAATTAATTTCTTCAGTTCTTATGAATATTGGATAACAGAATAGATATTTGGTATGGTCCTTACTAATATTACTTTACTATTTTTAACATTTTCTATTATAATTCTTTAAAAATGGAAAACGTGATTTAATAAAACAAGATATGCCTTCTCTGTGTAGTCATGTTATTTTGGTTCAAATATATTTTCTTAGCAAACAGTTTTGAGTGCCAAATATATTTCAAACATTGTCATAGAAATTTTGAGATGACCGGGACATGATAGGCATAAATTCTCAAAATGAAAGGTGAATTAAATTTCATTGTGTTTGATTATATGTGTGTGTGTGTATTGTGTACATAGATACATATATTCTGCCAAATATATATATATATATATATATATATATATATATATATATATATATATATATATATATTTTTTTTTTTTTGGTTTTTCGAGGTAGGGTCTCACTTTGATCCAGGCTAACCTGGAATTAACTATGTAGTCTCAGGGTGGCCTCAAACTCTCGGCAATCCTCCTACCTCTGCCTCCCGAGTGCTGAGATTAAAGGCGTGCACCACCACGTCCGGCTATTCTGCCAAATCTTAACACAAAACTAAGGAGTTTTAGTGACTTAAAGATCAGAAATTCACTATTAATGGAACAATTAATAAAATGAATATGTTTAAATATTTCAAATTTTTCAAACTAAAAATAAAATTGGTCCTATTTATAGACTTAGAAAAGTCTATTTTTTTAGAAAAGTCTTTCCTAGTGATTATTTTACCATTTTTATTATTTCATCATTATTTCACTTTATGTTTGCCATGAATTTTAATTTTAATTTGAGGCAGTTTTTCACTGCTGGCCTCAAATGATGTGAAGTCCAAGATGATCTTTAACTTCATATCCTCCTCTTCCACCTTCCAACTCTGGGGTTATAGATGGGCACCACTATACTTAGTTTATCAGTGCTAGGGACTGAACCCACGACTTCCGGTATGCTAGTCAAGCACTCTAACAAGGTGAAAAATCTGAGAGAATGTAGCATTGTCCTAATACTTGTCATAATTACTGGAAGACCAAATAATAAAATGTCATTAATAGAGTTAATTAAAAGGTTATGAATATGGTGCTGGTCATATAGCAGTTGATGAGTAAAACTTATGTACAAACATATTGGGTGTCATCCTGCTGAGTCACAACAGCATTTCAGATCCACATATGTCAGTTTGGAGTCACAAGTCTGAAATAGATTAATCCTCTTTATATTTGAGTGGAGAACATTAAAAAGAAACTGATAATTCACATAGCTCCACAATTAGTGATCCAAGCACAGTTATTTTTATGTTTTAAGATTTACTATGTATTATACAAGAAAATATCACATAACATATTGGAAGAAAGCTTGACATCAAAATAAATGATGGACATATTGCTAATAGTGAAGTCATATACTTTAAATATTTATTATTATTATTTTTGGAGAGAGACACAGAGAGAGAAGGAGAGGAAAACAGAGATGGGTGCGCCAGCAGTGTCTCAGCTGCTGAGAATGAAATCCAGATGCATGCGCCCCATTGTGGTCAAGTGTGGCATTGTGCCCTTGCATCACTTTGCATCTGGCTAAATGTGGGACCTGGAGATTGGAACCGCTGGAGATTGGAACCAGCGTTCTTAGGCTTAGGAGGCAGGTGCCTTAACCCCTAAGCCATCTCTCCAGCCCTTAAATATTTTTTGACTCATGAAGTTTAGTGCATTGAATAGGGAGGAGTATTGCTTATTACCCTTTTAGGTTCTTAATGAGTAACAGAGCATTTGCCCTTCCAGATGAACTCCAAGAGGCGGTTGAAATCAACTAAATTAGCAGAAATGGCACAAAAGTATATAATATATATATATCATATTAGATTCAATACATAGAATTTATTTTATATTATCCATTTATTTGAGAATGAGGCAGATAGAGAGAATGAGTATGAGGGTGCCAATGCCTTCTCCCACTGCAAATGCATTCAAGATGCATACACCATGTTGTGCACTTGGCTTTACATGAGTACTGGGGAATTGAACCTAGGTCATCAGCCACCTCTTCAGCCCCTGAGATTTTTTGTGCGTGTAGTTTTCTTTTTAATGGGATATACCTTACTAATCTTTTGGACTAATTAATGATCACAATTTCTTTTGCAAAACAGTGATACCCAGTATTTAAAAACTGTTCAAGGATAGGATGTGGTATTCTTAAACTTTTCCTATAACCAAATAAGCTGTATGCTTACAAAAAATCATTTATGCTTCTTCCTAAATCTGCTCTTTTTTTTAAAGTGTACTTTTATTACTTCTTTCATTATTTATGCAACCTAATGGAATATGAGCCTGGAAAGAGAACATTTCCTATGAAAACTATGTTTATTGGCTTCAAAATATTCATAAAGGCAAGTTGCAAAATAGCCATCTTGCATTGTATATAAAAGAAGAAACATTAAAAAGATGGAGGAGGAAATATAAAAATCTAGGAAGATTCTAAATCTTTATTTCACAAATGTGAATTGTCATTTCACTTTAAAAAACAATATGGAAGCAAGAGACAATGTATTATCAGTATAGTTTATAGAATAAAAAGAACATGACCCTTCAAACAGCAAATGCAAGCAGAAAATCTGAGACAAAACAAAAACAAATGGAATACAGGAAGTAAGTCATGCCCTAGTAAAAAACTTGCTAAAATAGGGCCGGAGAGTTGGCTTAGCAATTAAGGTGCTTACCCATGAAGCCTAAGAACCCATTTTGGAGAGAGAGAGAGAGAGAGAGAGAGAGAGAGAGGGAGGGGGGGATGGGTGAGCCAGAGGCCTCTCAGCCACTGTGAACAAACTCCAGACACGTGCACCCTCTTGTGGGCAAGTGCAGCATTACACCCTTGCTTCATTTTGCATCTGGCTAAACATGGGACCTGGAGAATCGAACAGGGCTTCTTAGGTTTAGCCGGCAGGTGCATTAACCACCAAGCTATCTCTCCAGCCCCCTAAGAACCCAGTTTTGACTCTCCAGATCCCACATAAGCCAGACTCACAATGGTGAGGCAAGTGCAAGGTCGCACATGTCCACTAGATGGCACAAGCATCAGGAGTTCGATTGTAGTGGCTGAGGCCCTGGCATGACAATTCTCTCTTTCTCTCTCTGTCTCTTGCTGTCTCTAAAATAACAATTTTTTAAATTGCTAAAATAGTGTATTGATATAAAAAACTAAAATCTGAATTTCCAAATGACTGCATCTCATAATATAAGAGTTGATATTGGATAAAAAATATGAAGTGAGCTTTTTTATTACTTCCTTCATGATTCCTTCAAAATAATTGTGTAAAAATTACTTGTTTAAGGTGGCACATGCATCTGGAGTTCATTTACAGTGGCTGGAGGCCCTGGTGTGCCTGCTCTCTCTCTCTCTCTCTCTCTCTCTCCCTCTTTCTCTGTCTGTTGCTAATAATAAATAAATAAAAATAAACAAAGATTAAAAATTACTTGTTTGTTTGAGAGAGTGATGTAGCAAGAGAGAAAGAGAATGGGTGCACCAAGGCCACCAGACATTGCAAATGAACTCCAGATGTGTGCACCTTTTTGTCAGTCTGGCATTACTTGGGTACAAGGAGATCAAAACTGGGCTGTTAGGCTTTGCAAACAAGTGTTCTTATGCTTTTGTGATAAAAAGCATCCTAGAAAAATTGTTTATCTTCCTGTGCCTTTGTGTCCCTTTTATGTCATGGTATGATGGTTATGCACCTGATCAACACTACAGTCACTCTTCATCTTAAAAAGGTTGGCTGACAATCATTTGTAAATTTGTTATTGAGACTAGGACCAACAGATTTTTATGGACAAAGAAATCAACTTTGTCAAGTCTGAGTCTACTATGGGTAGCATTAATATGGCTGGACTACATCACAGCTTGAATGGGGTGCATTTCTGAGTCTTAAATGACTGACGTATCTGTGAAGTCAAGTGACTGGGGAATGAATCCACAAGCCTCAAGACTCAGGATCAATGAGTGAAGCATATCCTAGAGTTCAAGTGATATGACTATGGATTATGTAGAATTTATTTGAAGATAAGAGCATGCAGAACAGAGGCATTTTACTCTCAAGTATGGAGACAAATAAGTACCTGTGTATATTTAGAGATGACCTACACTGGGAAAGTGGGTGATGGCAGGTGATTTGAAACAGGACCAATAATTACCATACCATATAAGAACTATGATTCAGTTTAATATTCAACTTCAAAGTGTATAATTTCCCTGAGGAGCTAAAGGCCACTTTCTGAAGATAAGTTATAGAGCAATGTGGGATCTATATTTCCACCTTTATGTGGGAGTATGAATAAACACACACACACACCCCTAAGACTAGGAAATGTGAGTATCTTGGAAGAAAACAATGTGGATCTCTTCAGAGAAAGTGATATCTGTTCCACTGACTTCATGCAAAAGACAATGAATGGAAATGTGTACTTGTCATTCTGTTACTTATTTATTAATGGATAGCTTTCAAACATAGAAACTCTTTAGTATACACCCTCAGAGTGTTTTCAGAAAGGCACTAGAATTCTGTCTCAGAATTAATTTTCCTAATAGATGTAAATATCAATATCCTATAACATATGGCAGTGCTAAAGCTTATAATTATTTTATACATGAGATTAACTTTGGTCTCATTTTTTAAAACTATGAATCAGGCCAATACATTTAAGAAGATTAATGCTATGCTATAAGGAAATATCTTGCTGAATTCTATTTTTGATGAACTACAGAATATGTTCCCAATACTCTGGCTCTATCTTCATGAGAGCACTAACACACAATTATTTAGCAAATCAACAACTCTGCTGTCATGCTACCAAATGACAAACTTGATCTTTTTTTCCTCTCAAATTTATATTTTCCTTATTACCCATCAGTGTGACTTGGTCATAAAGACATGATGAAAACTAAGAAAACACATTGCAATTTTATATTCTGCTAATGATGAAATGGAATATTCCTTTTCAAGCTCTCCTCTCTCTTTGTTCAATTATATATTGTTTCCAAAATAAATTCCCCATATTATATTATCAGAGAAATGCATCAGTGAATTTGACAGAAATCAATAAGCTATAAGTATATTCAGGAAATCTCTTTTTATTTTAATATCAATTAATTTATTTAGTTGACATATAAAGAGGGAGGTAAGGGAGAAAATGGGCAATCCAGGGCCTCCAGCCACTGCGAACAAACTCCAGATCCGTGTGCCCCCTTATGCACCTGGCTAACGTGGGTCCTGGGGAATCAAACATGGGTCCTTCAGCTTTGCAGGCAAATGCCTTAACCACTAAACCATCCCTCCAGCCCAGGCCTCTCTTTTTTAAGAAAAAAATATCTTTGCCAGGATCCATTTTTCCTCACAGCCTTCATTTGAATTGATGCTATGTAATCATGACTCAATTATGTTCCATGAGAAAGGGAATTAGATGTAAGTTCCTACAAACTCTGACGGGAATAAAGGCTTTTCAACATGGTTTTGCTTTAGAAGGCTATGTTTTCTTCTCTTATATCCTGATCCACATTTCTGGACGAAGGTGTGGTACAAGAAGCACTCACTGTGTCATAGTTTCAAAAATTGTGGGTTGTGATCCCAGTTGTGTGATTGTAAATATTGTCAACTTGATCGTTTCTAGAATCACTTAGGAAACAAACCTGTAGGTATTTCTGCTGAGGAAAGACCCACTTAGAACATGAATGGAATTATTCCATGGGCTGAGGTAATGCCCAAAATAAAAAGAGGAAAGTAAGCTGATCACCAAAATTCATTTCTCTGCTTCCTGACTGCAGACACAATGTGACCAGCTGTCTCTGGTCCCTTACGCCATGACTTCTCTCTCATTATGATTCTTCCTTAAGCTATTTTTGCCAGGTACATTCTGAAAGCAATGAGAAAAGTAATGAAGACACTTGATATAACTGCATGTAGAGGTTATATAAACTTTGCAATAGTGAAAGTTTTCTAAATGTTCAAAAAGCAAAAATTAATTCCAAATTATATGTGTAATAAATCTCAGGTGTTTCAGGCAATATGGGCCAGTGCTACATCCTCTGTTCTGGACACTCAGCATCTGCACTTTGCACCATATAAATGATCATCACATGCAACACCAACACATGCTGCCTGGAACACCTCAGCACACATTGAAAGACTACTCTATATTATGTATTGCAGTTTTTAAGCAATACATACAAATTTTCCTGATTTTATAGAAACAGAATGGCTTAATTATGAAAAGATACTTTCAATATTTTCCTATATTCCTTAAAATGCAAGTATCAAGTATGATTTTGGATTGTTTTGTATTAGATTGCTTGAATGTTAAAAATTGGTATTGGAGGTAGGTACAGTGGTGCACGCCTTTAATCTCAGCACTTGGAAGGCAGAAGTAGGATGATTTTCCATGAGTTTGAGGCTACCCAGAGACTACACAGTTAATTCCAGGTCAGCCTGAGTTGTAGTGAAACCCTACCTTGTAAAACCAAAATAATAATAATAATATAATAATAATAATAATAATAATTGCTGTTTGAGTTTCTGACATGAGTGTCATTAAAAAATCATTAAGTTGGTTGTGGTAGTATACACCTTTAATCCCAATAAAGATGGGGGGAAGCAGATATAGGAGGATTATTATGAGTTCCAAGACAGCCTGAGACTACATAGTAGATTCCAGGTCAGCTTGGGCTAGAGCAAGATGCTACCTAAAAGTTTTGAATTTTTGCATGGGATTAGGACAGAATTTCAAATAATTTTTATATTCAAACAATTTTTTAATGGACCTTAACATTTTCTTCATTTATTACTTATTTAGTGAAGTAGCATCCTCATTATTGATGACTAAAAGATAAAATATCAATCAACTGAAAATATTGAAGATGTTCTATGAACTGTATTACTAAATATTCAGCCAAGATGTAATTATCTAAGTAAAAATAAATAAGCCCATTCATCTCATTATTATGCAAACTTTCATCTTTACTAAAGGATAAAGTTAAAAGTATGCAAAATTGTTTTACAAGATTTTTCTATGCCTTTATAATTTTTTAAAAATAAAATTTGTGCTTATTCCAGATGAGCCTAGGTTAGAGTGAGATCCTACCTCAAACAACAACAAAAAAGGAGTACTCTTCTTTCCCTCCCCACCTAAATTCCATTGAGGAATTTCTTGGTGGGGTTATTGGCATTTATTTTGGGGACCAAGAGGCCTCAGTCAGTCTATGCAAAAGGTGGGAGCATGCTACCTTAGGCTATTCCTACCCCTCCTGAGGTTCTTATCAATCTTTCTGCCCCCTCTTCCGCTACATTCCCTGAGCCTTGGTAGGCAAAATAGAGATCTGATTTAGTGTGGAGACATTCTTCTCACAGTTGGGCAGTAGAATCATTTTTACAGTGATCCGTAGAATCTCTGATAAGGGAAAAGACCAAGTATGCATAAACATACCCCTTTTCAAAAGTCTGTTTTTGCCTGTACTCAATATTTTCTGAGCTTGTAGTCACCTCCACTGCTTTAATACCAGAAAGGACTCCATATCCAGGATTCAGAGCCAGATTAAACGAGAGCTTGGTAAGCCAGATGGGTTGGGCAGGGTAGGGAAGTTTTAGGAAGCACAGCTGCCAATAGTCATCTACACATCTGTAAGCAAGCCCTAATGTATTTTACTCATCAAGATGAAAGTGACTGAGTCATTTTGGGGGCTCTTGGTGTTTCCATGTTATGGGGCAGATGTTAATTTTACGTCTCTCTGAGGAAGTATTTCAACATTCATATTGATGATCAGAAGGTCGTGAGTGGATTTCATCCCTAAGTAACTTAACGTTTGCTGATGGAAAGAACTCTGAGGTGAGTTGATAGATTCTTTGGTAAAATTTGACATTCATTGAAATGAAGTATATATTTCTACCTGTTTATGAAGAAACCAATACTCTCAGCACTATAAAAAATCTTATAATTAACAGAAATTCAAGCATCTAAAATTATCTTCATTATCATTATTAATAATTATAAACACTATGGTTTGAGGATCCTTTTTATTCATTAACTATGTTTTCACTTAATATCCACTGAAGCTTAATAACCTCTCCAGGAGTCAGTTATTTTGGTGGGGAGGGGATGCCTGTGGGCATGATGTCTCAACCTGTGGCTCTTGGCAATCGTTTTGCCCCCTCTTCCACAAAATTCCCTGAGCCATGGTGGGTAAGTTTTAAGTCTACTTCAGTGATGAGCTTTTAGGAGCCTCTGGATCTCTGCTTTGTTAGGTGTTGAGTATCCAGAGGGCCTGTCTCCTACACCTGGCACAGATTATCAGGTGGAGCATAGAAGCAGCACTCTTGCTCATCTCCCCAAATTCCTCTGTGGATTCAGCTGTGCCTTAGCTGAAGTGCGAGGGGGTAGTTTATCTCCTCCGGTCTTGCTACTTTTTGAAAGAACAGATTCTCCAATGGAGAGTGAAGTCAGCCTAGTTTAAATGGGTTAAGCATTATTAAGTTAGGGAGAATTTGACATATGTAAACCCCTCTCTTAGCCAAAGACTAATGAGAGTTTGACACTGCAGAGTATAATCTTTGTCTCCATAGGATTCTGATCTAGTTCCTAATTCCAGATATGGGTTCCTTTACACAGAGTGGATTTCTTAGCCAATCAGAAAGCTATTGCTTACCCACCAAGGCTGTGTGACACTCTTGCACTGGCATGTACATCCTGTCAGGGTGTTTGTTTCTGAGTAGCTTAGACCTCTGGTTGCTCAGACTGTTGTTGGTCACTTTCCCACAGTAGCTCATGTAGTGCTTTCCAGCACTAGACAAGCTAACTACCTGGGGACTGGCTTTCTTCTGAATTCTAGCCAGGTCTTTCTGTGCTCTGTGTCAGCAGCATATGTTGTCTTCAGCATTAGGATCTTAACTTTTTTCTCAGGTGGGTAATCAAATGCTTTGACAGAAAGCTGTCTTGATTTGAGGACCTTGTAGGTCTCTCCGATCAACAGCTCAATGTGAGTAGCAGCTAATCTCTGGTATTGGGAGTTACAAGCCAGAGACAGAAAAAAAAAAAAAAAAAAAAAAAAAAAAAAAAACTGTTTTAAGCTTAGGCTTCATCCCATACTCTCCAGAGCCCTACTTTTCAGGTGCTTCCCCCCTTGCTCCTTTTGAGGTGTGTATCCCTTAGGCTATCTCCAAGGATAAAGGTCTCTATTGTACCAGCTCACTTTGGATTTAGTTTTGCGTTTGTTTCCCTGCTTCCTCTTTTTCCATTATCCCCAGACCCTTCCATCCCTATTGCCTGGTCCTTGTATTGCCTATCAGGTATGATGGAAACTCTAACAGGTCCAGATTAGGAACTGCAGGTAAGTGACACCATGCAGCTTTTGTCTTTCTGTGATTGTGGGAGTTTGCTGAGTATGTTCGGTTCCAATTCTATCCATTTTTCTACAGATTTCATTGCATCTTTTTTTCTTACTACTTAGTAGAATTTCATTCTACAAATATACCACAACTTCATTATCCATTCATCCAATGATGGGCATCTGGGTTGATTACTTATAATGAATTGAGCAGCTATAAACATAGTTGAGCAAATATCTCTGTATTGATGCATAGGACATTTAGGTTTAATGCCCAGTAAGGGAATAACTGGGTATGTTGGTAGCTCTATGTTCATCCTTTTCAGGCATCTCCAAATTGATTTCCATAGTGGTTGTATAAGTTTGCATTCCCACCAACAGAGGATGAGGGTTCTGTTTCCCAACATCCTCATTTATATTTGTCTTTGTTAGATTTTTTTAATGATTGCCATCCTTATTGGAGTAAGGTGGAATCCCATGGTTGTGTTAATTGGCATTTCCCTAATGGATAGGGATGTTGAACATTTACTTAAGTGTGTGTTAGTCATCTGTAATTCTTCTGATAATTCCCTATTCATTTCTCTGCTCCATTTTTTTTTTTTTTTTTTTCTGAGGTAGAGTCTCACTCTAGCCTGGCTGACCTGGAATTTGCTATGTAGTCTCAGGATGACCTCAAACTCAGTGATCCTCCTACCTCTGCCTCCTGAGTGCTGGGATTAAAGGCATGTGCCACCACACCCAGCTTCTCTGCCCCATTTTTGAGTGGGTTGTTTGATTTTTTCAGTGCTGACTTTTTTGAGTTCTTTGTAGACTCTAGATATTAGGCTTCTGTCAATAGTATAGCTGGCAAAGATTTTCTCCCATTCAGTAGGTACTCCATTGGCTCTGCTTATGGTACATGCCAAAGCTTTATAGCTTAATGGGATCCCATTGATTGAGTGATTGTTTAATTTCCTGGGCTACTAGGGTTTTGTTTATGAACTCTTTCCCTACTCCTGTATCGTGAAGAGTGCCTACTATTTTTTCTTCCAATAGAAGAAGAGTTTCAGGTCCTATATTGAGGCCTTTAAATCCATTTGGTCTTGATTTTTGTGTATGGAGAGATGAGCAGGTCTATTTTCATTTTTCTACATATGGTTACCCAATTTGTCCAACACCATTTGTTGAAGATGCTGTCTTTTCTCTAGTCTACATTATTCTCACCTTTGTTAAATATCAAGTAGCTGTAGTTACTTGACCTAAGGTCTGATTCTTCAATTTTGTTCCATTGGTCTATATGGTGGTTTGATTCAGGTGTCCCCCATAAACTTAGGAGTACTGAATGCTAGGTTCCCAGCTGATGGAGATTTGGGAATTAGTGCCTCCTAGAGGTAGTGTATTGTTTGGGTTGGGCTTAGGAGCATTATAGCTCATTTACACTTGCCAGTGTTTGGCACACTCTCCTGTTGCTATTGTCTACCTTATGTGGGCCAGGGGTGATGTCCACCCTCTGCTCATATCACCATTTTTCTTGTCATTATGGTGCTTCTCCCTTGAGTCTGTAAGCCCAAATAAACCCTTTTTTTCCCCAAAAGCTGCTCTTAGTCAGGTGGTTTCTGCCAGCAATGCACACCTGACTGCAACAGTAAAGTTGGTACCAAGGAATGAAACTGCTGCTAGACACCTGACTGTGTGGCTTTAGCCTTTTGGACTTGACTTTCAAGAGGAATGTGGAAAGATTTGAAATCTTGGCTTAAGAGACACTTTGTAGGGCTCTAAGTACAACTTGATGGACTATTCTGGTGACAGTTTAAACACCTGAATGCAGTAAGAACTATGGACTGTAAGATTTGGTTTGTGAGGGTGAGAAAGAGCTTTGCCTAGACTAGGCTAGAAGCAGTTTGTGTGAGAGGCTTGCTGTCCCATGTCCTGAGAACTTTTTCAGGGTTGCAGTGCATAGAAATGGACTGTTGTATGCAGAGGGATATGGCACAGAAAGAAATCTTTGGGCCAAAATTTTTGCATGTTCAGCTGCAATTATATGACAGATTATAACTATTGAGATTGGGGCAGCTGACCTGCACTGGGGCAATAAGAAGAATGTGGACTCTTTTGAAAGGGCCTGAATATTCAAGGAGTGCCCTGTTCTTCAAAGTCTACTTTACCGCACCCCCCGGCCCCAGGTTAACAAATTGGCGTCCTACCTAGTATTTTGGAGTATAGGAAATGCAGGAAAGAAAGGGTTATTGAATTTTGAACATAGTCTTGTGTTTTGAAAATGGCCATGGGCTGTGTGAAGCAGGTTTGCTGGATTGCCTGCTTGGAGACCTGATGGATCCATGTGGTTTGACTGTGGATTGCAACAGAGACCCAGTGGAGTGGCCGGGACCATGACATGACTGCCAAGGAGAGCTTCCAGCCCCAGATAAAGTTTTCCAGGACTGTGAGTAGCCTAGCTGGAAGAGCAGAATTGGAACTCCAGAGATTTGTTGCTGGTTAAAATTATCGGACTTGGAGATTTATCACTGACTAGAGTTGTTGGACTAGAGCTATAGAGTTTGATATTTGGGTTTACCCTGTTTAAATATTGTATTGGTTGAATACTTCTTTGCTATGACCAATGCCATCTTTTGCAGTGTGAATATTTATTCTATATCATTATGGGTTATTTGGGGATTTGTTGGTATTATGACTCAGTTAAAAGACCTTGGATTATGGGGATATTCGAACATCATTAGGATTGATAAAAATATGAGGACTTTTAAAGTTGAATGAATGGATTATATTTTATATCATGTATGGTTATCAGTTTATTGGGAACAGGGGTGGACTATGGTGGTTTGTTCAGGTGCCCCCCCCCATAAATTTAGGTATTCTGAATGCTAGGATCCCAGCTGATGGATATTTGGGAATTAATGCCTCCTGGAGGCAGTATTGTTGGGGGTGAGCTTATGAATATTATAGCCAGTTTCCCCTTGACAGTGTTTGGCACACTCTCCTATTGCTATTGTCCAGTTTCTGTTGGCCAGGGGGTGATATCCACCCTCTGCTCAGGCCATCATTTTCCCCTGCCATGATGGAGCTTTCCCTCAATTCTATAAGCCAGAATAAACCCTTTTTTTCCCCCACAAGCTGCTCTTAGTTGGGTGATTTCTACCAGCAGTGGGAACCTGACTGCAATAGTGTATGTTTCTCTTTTTATACCAGTATGATGCTGTTTTTGTTACTATGACTTTGTAGCTTTAGATTGGGTATGTTGATTCCTCCAAAGGTGTACTTTTTGATGAGGATATGTTTATATATCTGAGATCTGTGGCCATTCCATTTGAATTTTGAGAACATTTTTTCTGTCTCTGTGAAGAATGATGCTGGGATTTTCATTGGTATTGCTTTAAATCTGGATATTGCTTTTGTTGGAATTGCCATTTTCACAATGTTAATTCTACCTACCCAGGAGCATGGGAGGTCTTTTCATCTTCTCAAGTGATCCTTGATTTCTTTCTTGAGTTTTGTTATGTTTTTAATTATAAAGGTCTTTCACATCTTGGTTAGTGTTATTCCAAACCATTTAATATTTTTGTTGTTATTGAAAATGAGACAGCCTTACTGATTTCTCTCTGTGTGTATTTGTCCTTGCATATACAAGGGCTACTGAGTTTTGTGATTGAGTTTATATCCTGCCACGTTACTGAAGGAATTCATCACGTTTAGAAGTTTCGAGATGGAGACTTCCCGGTCACTTATGTACAGGATCATGTCATCTGCAAACAGAGCTTACTTGACATCTTCCTTTCCAATTTGTATCCCTTATATTTCTTTCTCCTGTCTTATTGCTTGAGCTAGTACTTCTGCTTCTAATCAGTGGTTAGAGGTGGCAACCCTGTCTTGTTCCCAATCTCAATGGGAAGTCCTTGAGTCTTTTCCAATTAAGTATTATTTGGGCTTTAGGTGCTTTATATATAGCCTTTATAATGTTGTGATATGAACCCTCCATTCCTATTCTTTCCAGCATTTCAATCATGAAGAAGCATTGTAGTTTGTTAAAAGCCTTATCTGTATCAATTGAGATGACCATGTGGTTCTTATTGTTAAGTTTATTTAAGTGGTGTATTACACTGACCTATTTCCATATATTCAACTATTCCTACATCCCTGGAATGAAGCCTACTTGATCAAGGTAGATAATGCTTTATTTTTATTTTTATTTACTAATTTGAGAGTGATACAGAGGGGGCAGGGAATGAGTGCACCAGTGCCTCCAGACACTGCAAATGAACTCCAGCCACATAAACCAACTTGTGCATCTGGCTCACGTGGGTCCTGGGGAATCAAGCCTCAAATCGGGGTCCTTAGGCTTCACAGACAAGTGCTTAGCCAGTAAACCATCTCTCCAGCCCTGGATAATGCTTTTGATGTGTTGTTGAATTCAATTTGCAAGGATGTTGTTCAGGATGATTGCATCTAGATTCATCATGGATATAGGCCTGTGGTTTTCTTTTCTTGTTGTATCTCTGTCTAGTTTTGGCATTAGAGTCATGCTAGCATCATAAATGGAGTTGGGGAGGAATCCCTGGTCTCTGATTATGTGAAACAGTTTGAGAAAAATTGGTTTTATTTCTTCAATGAAGGTTTGATAGAATTTGGCTGATAAGCCATCTGGTCTTGGACTTTTCTTTTTAGGGAAGTTTTTGATTACCTTTACAATCTCCATGGATATGTTGGGTTTTTAAGGAGATTAATCTGCTCTCAGTTTAGTTTTTGTAGGTGGTATGTATCTAGGAATTTATCCATTTCTTTCAGATTATCCAATTTTGAGCAGTAGAGGTTTTGGAAGTATGCCCTGATGATTCTTCCAGTTTCATTAATGTCTGTTGTGACCTCTTCTTTTCATTTCTGATTTTGTTAATTTGAGACTATTTTTTTTTTCTTGAGCAAATTGGCCAGGAGCTTATCAATTTTGTTACTTTTAAAGAACCAGCTCTCCATTTCATTGATTTTTTTTGTTTGTTTATTTGAAACACAAGACCAGCCTAGACTACTGCATGAGTTCCAGGTCAGCCTGAGACCCTTCTTCAAGAAACAAAAAACAGGGCTGGAGAGATGGCTTACCAGTTCAGCAATTTTCCTACAATGCCTAAGAATACATGTTCTACTCTCCAGATCCCATGCAAACCAGATGCACAAAGGTGAGGCAAGCACATGCCCACTAGGTGGTGCAAATCTGGAGGTTGAGCGGAGGCCCTGGCATGCCAATTCTGACTCCCTCTCTCTCTCTCTCCCTCTCTTGATCACTCTCTGTCTCTCTCTGTGTATCAAAAAAAAAAAAAAAGCCAAAGATTGTGAACTTAATTTATTCCCAAATAAATAATGGTGTTTCAAATTCATTAATTTACCCTCTGTTCTTGATTATTTCTTTCTGTATGGAGCTCCTAGGGTTGGATTATTCTTGTTTTTCCAGTGCTTTTAGGTGGATAGCTAGGTTATTATTATGGATCTCTAGCAGTGGAGAGATGGATAGTGTTTAGGGCATTTGCCTGCAAAGCCAAAGTATGCTGGTTTGATTCTCCAGGACCCACATAAGCCAGATGTACAAGGGGGCATATGCATCTGGAATTTGTTTGCAGTGTTTGGCGGCTCTGACATGTCTCTCTTTCTCTGTTTCTCTCTTTCTCTCTCTGCCTTTTTCTCTCTCAAATAAATTAATAAAATATATTTTAAAAAGAAGTTTAATATGTGATCTCTATGTCTTTGTTATGATGGTATTTAGTGCTATGAATTTTCCCCTTAGTAGGACTGCCTTCATTGTGTCCCATAAGTTTTGGTAAGTTTTATTTTCATTATCATTCTATTCTAGGAATTTTGCAATTTCTTCTTTGATTTCTTCCACAACTCATTCAATGTTTAAAAGTGTGTTATTTATTCTCCAGGAGCTGGCAGAGTTCTTAATGCATCTTTTGTTGTTAATTTATAGCTTTAAAGCATTGTGATCTGATATGATGTAGGAAGTTACTTCAATTTTCCTGAGTTTATGAAGGCATGCTTTATGGCCTAAAATATAGTCTATTTTGGAGAAGGTTCCATGAGTTTCTAAGAAGAATGTGTACTCTGTAGAGCGGGGGTGGAAAGTTCTGTAGATGTCCATTAGGTCTAGTTGATCTATGATGCTGTTGAGCTCTATTATTTCTATGTTGATTTTCTGCTTGGATGATTTGTCTATTGATGATAGCAGAGTATTGAAGTCTCTGACTAGGATGTTGTTGTTGTTTATTTAGTTTTGTTGTTAAGTAGTGTAGTAGACAGCTTCAGGTTTGCTGAGATGAATTTCCAGACCAGGCACAATTATGGAGGAAGGGATTACAGGTTCAGGGGAAGTTCCATAATGGCAGAAGAAACTGGACTGCTTTCACAGGACCAAACACAGAGAGCAAAGCCAAAAGCCAAAAAGCCACACAGCACAGCACACCTTAGGTACTCCAGCTAGGCACACTTTGGATATCTTTAGATTGAAATCCTAAACCCACCACCACACCTTAAAATCCACCCAGAGACACTGCCTCCAGCAATGTGGCTACAGATGCAAACTATAAACTAATGAAACACTAAATATATTGGGGGTCATCTATTCACACTACCACAAGTAGGTTTTGTTTTATAAATAATCATGCACTTATGTTAGGCACATATAGATTTATGATTGTGATGTTCTCATGTAGGATCATTCCCTTGATGATTAAGAAATGGCCTTCTTTGTCCTTTTTGATTATTTTCGGTATGAAGTCTATTTAATTGCATATTAATATAGCAACATCTGCTTGTTTCTTATTTCTATTTGCTTGGAATATCATTTTCTATTCTTTCACCCTGAGGAGGTGTCTGTCTTTAGTGGTTAGGTGGGTTTCTTTGAGATGGAAGATAGACGAGCCAATTTTTTTTTTATCAACCCTGTTAACTTGTGTCTTTTGATGGGTTAATTAAGACCATTAATATTTAAGGTTCTTACTGTGAGGTTTGAATTAATCCCTGCCATGATGAGTTGTTTTGGGGGTTTGGTGCTTTCTTGAGCTTGTGCTTTTTTGAGCCTGCTCTAATTTGGTTATTGTGATCTTCTTGTCAGCTCTTGAGATGGATTGTTTGACTCTTCTGTGTGGAGTACCTCCTGAAGTATTCTCTATAGGTTTGGCTTTGTGCTCATTATAATCATAGAGTTGACTTTTTCATGCAAAGTTTTCCTTTCACTATCTATTATGAGGGATACTTTTGCTGGGTAGGGAGGCTTGGGTTGGAAGCCACAGATTTTTTTGATTTTGAAGTCTTCCACTCTAGACCTTTCTGGGGTTCATGGCTTCCATTGAGAAATCTGAAGTTATTCTTATGGGATTGCCTTTGTATGTGGTGGGTTGTTCCTCTCTTGTTGCTCTTAGCATTCTCTCTCTCTTTTTTTTTATATTTTTTTAAAGAGTTTTAACTATGATGTGACCTGGAGAGTTTCTTCTTTGGTCCTGTCTCTTTGGTGTTTTGTGTACTTCTTGTATCTGGATGGGCCTCTCTTTTGAGAGATTGGTAAATTTTTCTTGCAATAATTTTGTTGAATATGTTCTCTGTAACTCTGGCCTGGATTTTCTCTCCTTCTGGTATACCCATGATCTGGATGTTTGGTTGTTTTAGGGTATCCTACAGTTCCCTGATATTCTGTTCACTTGATCTTCAAACTTAGCAACATTTTTGCCTCTTGAGGTACAATTTAAGATTGAGTTCTGATTGTCATGATGCTTCCTGAAATTCATTCTTGCATTTTATCAAGTCTTTATTTATCTTAATCAATTGCTTATTGAGATCTTTCATCTGTTTATTCATCTTCATTTCATTTATATCTCTTTTGAGGGGTGTCTATGTTTTCTTCAATTAAGTTAAGCCTGCTGTCAAAAGCTGAACACTCTATGAGACAATTCTGCTCAATTTCTTTGATACTATTGCTTTTGTTTTCTTTTTTTCAAGGTAGGGTCTTGCCACTCTGGCCCAGACTGACCTGGAATTAACTTTGTAATCTCAGCATGGCCTTGAACTCACAGAGATCTTCCTGCCTCTGCCTCCCAAGTGCTGGGATTAAAGTCATGCACCGCCACACTGGCTTTATTGTTTGTTTTTTGATGGTTTGCTTCCAGTTCAGCAATTCTTTTAAGCAGGTTCACACTAGTTGTTTTCACTGTGGGATTGAATTTCTTTTGAGTTCTCTTTAATGTCATTGTAGGTTTCCATTTTGGTACTAGGCATCCTTAGTGGAGTTCTCCCAGTTTTCTGACTTTCATTGGATTTTTTGCATTGTGGTCTATCCATCTTGGGGAAACATTTTTATTCTTGTGAGGAGTGAGAAGTATTTATCCTTGTAGGATCTTCAGAGAGTGTTCTGTTTTAAATTTGAACCAGATTAGTGTATGATGGGGTTATAACCACAAATGGTACATCAAAGTTACCTGGGGAACTGGGAACTGGGAGCTCTTGCCTACTCACTCCACTTACACTTACTCTTTGGCACATGGAATCAGGGGTTGGGGAGCCATGAAGCTGCAGTTCTAGGTACAAGTGACCAGCTCCTATAGTGGACTATACACCCTCTGATACAGAGGCATAGGGATTTGGGTACTCAGGCGCCAATCAAGAAACCAGAGCAAAAGGCCTGCGTCTACAGCCAAACACACAGTGACCTGGCCTCCTCAAGGCAGTGGTAAGGTGAAGCAAGGGGCCTGTTTGTGCAGCAAGTTCACTGGGTCCAGGCAGCCCCTAGCCAGCAGCAGAGGAACTACCCTGGAACTGGGAATCCATGAGTACACCCTCCAATGCAAGGTATCTGGGAATTGGGGACCAGGGGCACTTCATTCAGGAAGTCAGAGCAAGGGGTCTGGTCCTCCAGCAAGCACTTAGGGTCCAGACAGCCCCAAGTCAGTTACAGGGGAACCTACCAGGACCAGGGAACTGGGAGAATGTGGGTGGGCAGGGAGATATGTCCTACTCACTCCGTGTGTGCACCCTCCAGCCTAGTTTTTATTTTCTAAGGCTTAGATTATAGCATGTTAAAAAATCATAGAAGTAGCACAATTTCTACTGATAAAGAAATTTTCTTTTCCAGGCTACTCTCCATCCCTCATTATCACCTAGCACTTTGCTTAAGCTATTGTTCAATATTATCTTCCATTGGAAAGAATATCAAATTCTTAGTTAAGATGAAGTGAGCCATGCTAATTGTCATTTCAGAAATTTAATAAATAGCACATTCTTGAAGCTTCCAATAGCAATAAATTAAACAGATCAAGCAACAGACTGGCCACAGAAGGTAATTCTGTCCTGTGTGTGCCCTGGTTTTGTGTGTGCCACTGTCTATAGGAGTTTCTACTCAATGATTCTAATAAATACTGCCATGGATTTGATGCCAAAACTTACAGAGTGAGGAATTATCAGTGTCAAGTGAAGAACATAATCAAAAAGTAACATCAGAACTCAAAGATTAACTTACTCTCCAAACAGCATTCCCGGTAGGAAGCCAATATGCACGGCAGGCCCAGACTTGAGTCTGAGCAATTATCTCTTGGCTGGAGTTGGGATGGCTGACATCCAGGTGCTGTTGGCTGTATGACACTGAAAATAGAGTGACATGTGGTGACTGAACCAAGCAAAATTCTGATCTTTGGTTCATGGTTCTGTCTTGGATTTGGGGCTGAGCAGAGAAACAAGTTCCAGTTCATTTGGTCCAAATGACTAGCCATACTGTGTATGACATATTATAAGGAAATGGGAAATTCACTTGTTACAAATCAGCCTAAATTCTTGGTAGGTTAAATTAACCTGGATGTTATCTTTGGAGCTGCTTCATGGGTTAAGCCAAAGGCAATGGCATCATGGGATCAAAAGTACAATACCAAGTAAACGTAAGAACTATAAGAAGAAATAAACTCACCTTCTTTCCTAAGATTGCTTTTCTTTAGGTTTTTTTTTTTCCCAGAAGATAACAGATATGAAAAATTTATAAGCAGAATTTAATGCCTGTTCACCTGACAAATATCTTTTCTAAAAATTCTTTTCACTGAAAAATAGCAGGCATATGCACCATGTGAACATGTTGTATACTCATCTCCTCCCATCAGTAGCTAGGTGTGCTGATGGGTGGCCCATGTATTTCATTGTGATATTCATTACAATGTATATGTACATCAAATCATGATGTATAACTTAAATTCATGAAGTTTGTATTTGTCAATTATATCTCGATAAAATCAGAAATAGAAACAGGAATGGGGAGAATATATGGAGTGGAGAAAGGAATACAAGTGGAATTCTTAGAAAAAAACAAATGGTTTTGATAGATGGACAGATGTGATAATAACACTCATATTCTCAACACCACTTAGCTCTCCAACCACACATTTGCATCTCTGAAAATTCGGAGTTATGAACTGTGATTTTTCTTACCCTGAATTTACTTGTTGCCCCACAATACTCTACTATTCACTTCAGCAACACACCTTGGATTAAAGGCTCATTAGATAATGTCAAAGAAGCAGACATGTCAGTTGTTATATTCTGTGCTTCCTAAAGCATCTCTGGGCATTGTTGTACAGAAAGTAACTTGAAGAGATTACAGAAGCAGTTAATGAATCAAGAGCCAAGATTCTGATGTGAAAACCATACCTAGAGAATCCCTAAGTCATCAGCTTGCAAAGGATAAGTGAAAATCCTTCTCAGTTCTAGAGAACATTTGAATTAGTTGATGGCCTGTATTTCATTGTGATGAGACAGCCCATGATTCAATAGCTCTGGCCAGACTCAAGAGGAAAAAGGTGGTTTAACTAATGTGTACAGATTTGTCATTTAATTACCCATGATTTTACTCATCATAACATTAGAGTGTCCTTAATTTTTGTCTCCATAAAAATAATAGTGTCAATAACATGATTACAATGAAATATTCATTTTGGTTTTTTCTACTATATAGTAATTAATTACGGATATAATTATATGGAAGACATGAGGATTTTTATAATGATAGTCTTCACATGAGAACTCTGGGCCACTAACTACATTATGACCATTTTCAGATATAACATACTAGAATATAAAGGACTATAAATTGCATTCATTTTAGAAAACTCTAATAGAAAATTTTCAAAACATTTTGCAAATAGTTTAATTTGCCCTCACATCACACCTGTGAAATTTTATCTTCTCTTTTACAGAAGATGAATTTTTTTCTCATCTTAATTGCTCTTAAGTTTACAAATTATTCTTACATTTTTAAACTAATTTTATTTTTATAAAAGCTGCCTGTGAAGCCAAGTGAGAGTAAAATGTATTCTGCCTATAGGACATGAACCAAGCTTCTCCTATGTATTCTTCTTAAAAAGAGACAATTAGCAACTGGCAGATATACAAGCAAACTGCAGGGCCCTTTTCTAAGACTAAAAGTTTTTTCTTATCAAATCCAAAGATAACAAAAAAGTTATATGATTTTCTCAAGGAAACTGGAAGAGCATAAGGAAGAAAAAATCTGTCTTCATATTCCAAACTTAAGTGTACATGACAATTACTGAACTTTTTGGAAAACATAATTCTGACATACTTATCCTCTGAGAGTCCCATTGAGCAGATAAAGGCTTACGCATTCAATCACTTCTGATTGTAATGAGTTATAGACTACACTCAGAGTGGCAAGTGGTTTGTATGTCAAAGGCATACTTAATACAGCAATAATGCAAATTGACTGCAACCAGACAATGGTGGTTTGTGAGCTCAAAATACTGTACATCGTGGAGGTGTTTCCTTTAATGAAAAAGATATATGATAACTAATTATGTAAAATATAATTTATAAGTATAAATATATTGTTATATATTGCTCAATCATATACATATATTCATACACATATACATATACCTATACATACACATATACAAACATACATGTAGACACAAACACACACATACGTATATATTTTAACATATATATTACTATATACATATGTACATATGCATACATACACAAATGTACATGTAGACCCAAACACACACTATATACATGTACATATTTTAACATATGGAAACATATAGAAACTATATATATATGTGTGTGTGTGTATGTATGCATATATATATATGTATATTTAGTCTCCTGGGGATAGAGCTGGAGCCTCACACATGGTAGGAAAGCTCTTCAACTAAGCTACATCTACATTCCCTGAATGCTTGTTGAAAGCAGGCAAACATTTTTCCATTCTAGAAAAATTAAGTAACATGATCAGATGACAAACATTTTCATGTGCTCTGGTTTCCCAATGAGTGTTGTACCAATATCTTCATTTTTTAGATGAAGAGACCAGTTTCCAGGAAGTTGAAATGATTTGCCCAAACTGAGACAGTTATGTTTGAGACAGTTATGAGACAGTTATCAGATATGCTGAGATTTCAGTTAATGTGTCTGTTAGGTGTAAAACCATTTATGTGGACCTAGTGAAGTATCAATAAAAGGTAAGAGGTTGCCATAAAAAAAGAGAAACTTGATACACCCAGAATGCTTACTTTTAAAGTTTACTTTAAATTGGAATGAGTGGAGAAAACTCTTAATCACAAGTTTATAGTACCTGCTGCACAACTAAATTGGGACAACAATAAATTGTTAAATCTATAGCATCTTTCAAAGATGAATGGAATGATACTCATGATAATAATGATACCATGAAATCTTTAAGTGGTTTTACCTTGTCAGGAATTAAACAAGGCTGCTGTCTTCACTTTTCACAGAAGAACAAGGTGAAGAGCAGAGAGGTATCTATTTCATTACTCTAAGGAAAGGAGTTGTATGGACAGAGGTTTTTTTTTTTTTTTTTTTTTTTTTTTTTTTTTTTTTTTTTTTTTTTTTTTTGAGAGAGAGAGAGACACACAGAGAGAGACAGAGAGAGAGGGAATGGAAGACAGATAGAGATGGGCACGCCAACAGCCTCTCAGCTGCTGTGAAGGAAATCTAGATGTGTGCACCCCCTTGTGGTCAAGTGCGGCATTGTGCTCTTGAGTCACTTTGCATCTGGCTAAATGTAGGACCTGGAGATTGGAACCAGCGTTCTTAGGCTTAGAAGGCAGGCACCTTAACTGCTAAGCCATCTCTCTAGCCCGGAGAAAGTGTTTTGTTCTTGAAATCACATCACATGGTGTTGAATACCATTGTTTGCCAAATTTACAAACATCTTCAAAGCAACTTTCTGAGCTTACAATTTTTTTAATTATTATTTTTTATTGACAACTTCTATACTTACATACAAAAGAAACATGGTATTTTTTTCTCACTAAATAAAAGGATTTTTAACCAAGCATATACCAGATTTAGGGACTGACTGAAACAACATATGTTTTCAGTTCAGATTCTGAAAATACCCTTGAGTGCTGATTGCTACTCCAGGATTCTCTCAACTGACAAGAAGCACTCCATCAGTAGAGAAGTTCTGGAGGTGAAAAATGGTGATAAAGGGCAGATGTCCCAAAGCAAATTTCTTCAGAAAGAGATTTGTAATTAAAGCTGAACATGGTTAACAAATGTTTTGCTTTTGAATTTTTCCCCCTGGAGCTGCTTGGGATTTTAGAGACTATGTATAGCCCTAGTTCTATTGGCACCACCTTCAATTCTGAACACAACCTGTGAAATGACTATCATCATCCCAATTTCCATACTTTAGAAAGCTGAGATATGGGAAAGCAAAGTCATCAATTCCCATGCTCTTTCTGGATTGTGAAGTTCAGGCTATCATTCCTGTGGAAAGAAGAGTTGCAAGTATAAGTTTCCCAGAATGTCTAGGTTGATGGCAGAGGGTTTCTCTAAATCTAGAATGTAGGTTTCGATGTTAGTTGGCTAAAATCAGAATACACAAAGATAAGATCCACTATATTTATGTTCAAATAAGTATACTGCTGGTTCATGTATGTGTGCATATGGATATTAAACACATATATATGAGATGTTAATGCTACTGGATAAACAGTGTAGATTATAAGCAGACAGATATTACCATTAAAATAAGTTGTGTTTGAAGGTGATCACCTTCACTTCCCAGACTTTTGTTGATAGTGTCAGATCAGTTTCTTAATCCATGAAATGGAAATGAAATTCCTAGTTCAAAAGGTGGGAAACTTAGGGCTGGAGAGAATGCTTAGTGGTTAAGGCGCCTGCCTCCTAAGCCTAAAGAACGCTGGTTCCAATCTCCAGGTCCCACGTTTAGCCAGATGCAAAGTGACGCAAGGGCGAAATGCTGCACTTGACCACAAGGGGCGCACATATCTGGATTTCGTTCACAGCAGCTGAGAGGCTGCTGGCGTGCCCATCTCTATCTGTCTTCCTCTCCCTCTCTCTGTCTCTCTCTGTGTCTCTCTCAAAAAAAAAAAAAAAAAAAAAAGTTGGGAAACTTAAAGGAATGATACCAAAAGGAAAGTATGTTTGTGTTGTTAGGTTAGCATGCAATATGATACATGATATTATACCATATAATATATTACTGTGATTGTTGAAGTACCATCATATTCACAATGTTTCTGAGAAAACAGAAACTTCAGGGCAAGTTTTCCTGAAAAATAAATTAATATCTGTGCTCAACCTGTAAAGTTGATTGGAAATTTAGTTTGTAGATTTTCAACCTTGCAGTAATTTCTATGGACATTTTCCTCTCTTTTTCTGAGTACTTCTGCTACTTATATATTATCATTCCATCCTTTGTGAACTTACTACTTAGAAAGGGTGGTGGTTCTCATGTGTTCTGAATGCTTCATTCCCAACTGGTAGTAACATGAGGGGTGAAGGCTTTCTGGAGGAGGGGTGTATTTTAGGGTGTTAAAGCTCAGCTTTTCCCTTAACAGAGATCAGCACATATTCCTGCTGCTATCTTCTACCTGCTGTGGCAAGGAGTGATGGCAGGCTTTACTCTGCCACCTTTTCCCGGCCATCATGAGGCTTTCCCTCTAGACTGTAACCTAAAATCAGCCCTCCCACCCATCAGCTTCTTTTGGACCCAGAAGCACGAAGGTAACTCAAATAGAAAGTTTGATGTCCATGGCTAAGTAATTGTAGTCAGACAGCCTTAGACTCAGTAAAGTCATATACACCATCTTCCTGTTCCATTCATGAAGATGATTCCATCAGTAGAGAGTGTAGAGAAAAATATCAGACCATAAAGCATGCCCTACATTAAAGGCAAGGTGGTAGAAAATGGCAAGCCAAGATTATCTATATTTAAATTGGGGGGGGCAGTGGGCTGGAGAGATGGCTTAGCAGTTAAGGAGTTTGCCTGCAAAGCCAAAGGACCCCGGTTTGATTCTCTAGGACCCATGTAAGCCAGGTGCACAAGGGGGCACATGCATCTGGAGTTTGTTTGCAGTGGCTAAATGTGCTGGAGTGCCTGTTCTCTCCCTCTCTCTACCTCTCTTTCTCTTTCTCTCTCTCAAATAAATAAATAAAATATATTTAAATTTGGAAGCAATCTCCAATGCCTCATGGACAAGCTTTCTACATGATACTCTAAAAGAAAATTTCAGAAAACAGCCTTTATCACCAAAATAACTTTGTTTTTTGTAAATATTTGATTTATTTATTAGAGAGAGAGACAGAAAGAGAGAGAGAGACAGGGAGAGACAGAGATACAGAGAAACAAGCAGATAGATAGAGTGAGTATAGGCACACCAGGGCCTTCTGATAGTGCAAATGAACTCCAGATGTTCACACCATTTGTGCATCTGGCTTTATGTGGGTAATGGGTAATGAAAACCCGGCTATCAGGTCTTGCAACCTGTGCCTTTAACCACTGAGCCATCTCTCCAACACCAAAATAACTTTATATTTTATATGTGTATACACATGTGTTGGGCATTGCTAAACACGGGCTGGGACTATGAGGAAACTGGTCTGGGCTGTTGGACATGGCCGGGGACATTGGGCTGTGGGGGTTGCAGCTGACCTTATTGTCGGGAACCCACTCTGGCGATGGAAACTGCCCCTCCCTGCCCTCCATAAGGTTGTAGTGTGCCCTGTCTTCACCCAGAGTGGGCAGAATTGGCGAGGCCCTCCCCTCTTCACCCCCCAAAAGCACCTGACAATTCCAAAGTCAGGCTTTGCACCCCCGCCCCACAGTTGTTGACCTTGTGGCTACATAAGGCCCGCATAAGGCTCAAGAGACCCTTATGTGGCTGAAGTTACATAGCTTTTCCTGCCACTTGAAGCTTCTCCCTCATGATTTCTGCCTTCCAACACCAGCCAGTTAGATAGCAATCCCTAAACTATGTATCCAATTGCCATATAGTCTGTATGTGCCTTCTCAACCTTTCTCAAGTGTTTATAAGCCACTCCCCTTTGGAATAAACGAGAGTGTGCTATCCATCAGACTGCCTCCTGGGTGGTTCATTGCCCATCACACCCACCCACTCCAGGACCCTGCTTCCCCCCAACTTCTCCTAAGCCTGGGATGTTGGTGGTCAATGACCCCTGGGAACATCAAGGACCCACACACATGGGCATATGTATGTGGCATATGCTTATTTGTAAACTTATTACTGTCATCAAAATTGAAAAGGGAAGAAATTAAAGCCCAGCAACTTCAAAAAGGAGGGTCCCACATGTATATATTTCCCTGGTGAAGTAGAAGATGAAACAATATCTATTAAGACATGAAATAGGATCCCCATAGGAAATGTCATTCAGATCAGAAACACTTCTGAGATGATCTCAAACATATGGCAATGACATTTTCTGTGAGACTTGAATCCCACTGGGAAGGTCACAGTCTCAATGGGACCACTTCCTAAAGTGATCCTGAATAAAAAACAAAACAAAACAGAACTCTTGGTCACTCATCTTTCATAACTTTGGCTGCTTTAACTTCACCTGCACACACAGATCACTCTCCTGCATAGAGGAGGCATTCATAAGCACGTGACACCCTTCACATACTGTTTAGAACAATGCTCCTGGTGAGTTTCTGGAGCCAAGTCTGCACAAGAGAGTGCAGACATTGGGATTTGCATATTTTAGATGGTTTCAATCAATGTAGACATATGTACTAGAGAAAGCCATCCTTTTTTCAATCATTTAAGTAATTCAAACAAAGCAGTTTTCAAGTCTGATTATCAAGTAACTGAAAATGTGGACAGTTAAAGGAGAAAATAAAGGGTCTTATTAAACTGATAATGGTCTAGATTCTTCCTATAGTCATTGTTTTGCTCATCTCAATTGTATAGTTGCATGATTTTAAGGTTAGAATAGAAAAATCTCTGTTTAGATGCTAATTTTTGAGTTAAGGACAGAATTACCTATAAAGATATTTATTAATTCAGATTGGTGCTTGCAGCTATGTGGTTTGGTGATCAATTCTTCAATTGTGTGTGCACATGCCATAACTGATGCACCAATCCCTGGTTGGCTTTGCCAACTCCTACATCAACAAGAGTAGCCATGAATGAACAGTTCAAAGCAAGGAAAGCCTATCAAAATTTGGAAGGTAGCTTTCTCCATGTGTTCTTTAGTTTTCTCATACCTGAAGTGAGGGCTACAGACTTTATAATCTCTGGAGCCATTCCATCTCACATATCTCATTGTTCTTATTCAGTCTGATAACTTTCTTCCTTTATTCCCTTAATATTTGGAGACTCCTAAATCCACAGTTTTTTTTTTTTCAGGCCAGCAATAAGAAGGATAAAATGGCCCTCTGCGCTTCTTTTCTTTATGTTTTTACATGTGTAAGAGTATATGATGTGCATGCATGCCAGTATGTGTGTAAGCATTCATTTGTATGTCATTGCATGTACACACGTGTGCATATGTATGTGGAGGCTAGATGTCAATTTAGAATGTTTTCCTCAATTGCTCCCCATCTTTTTTTTTTTTTGAGATAGCATCCCTCACTGAACCCAGAACTCACTGCTTCAGCTAGTGTAGCTAACCAGAAGGTCTTCAGGATCTTATAGTCTCTGCCTCCCCAGCACCAGAACTACAACCATTCACTACCATGCCTGGCTTTTATGTGGGTGCTGGTTTTCATTTTTGTGGAGCAATCACTTTACTCACTGAACCACCTCCTTTGCCCTTCCCCACTTTTTTAGTCATGAGGTTCCATATAACCCAAACTGGCCTTGACCACACTATGCAGCCAAGGATAACTTTGAACTCCTGACCCTCCTGCTTCCACCTAACAAGTGCTAGAATTGCAGGCATCCATTATTATTTCCAGCTAAAGAATCTTCAAGTTGGTAAGAATACTATATGGAAGCAATTTAAAGACATGTGTTAATAAGATAATTGTAATAAATTAAATCAAATCAATTCTCCCTGCATATTTGCTGGATAAATGTTAAGCTGGGTAAGTACTCAGAATTGTTTAAGCACATGGAAACTTGAACAAATGTCAGCCTAATCGGGATAAACATAGTTATTATATGATTAATGAGAATTTTACGCCATTTCAAAATGGGTAAGCAAATTATTACCTGTAAGCTACCTATTTCAAGAAAAAGAATCCTTTAAGTGATACCATTAGCTTTGATATCATTTATATGAATGATGTAGTTACCTTCATGTTGCTGGGACAAAACACCCTACCAAAAGCAGCTAAATTATTTCTTTTATGAGGAAACTTTATACTGGCAGGGGAACGTATGGCACAAGCAGAGGCTGCACATCACTTCTGCCATAGCAGATGGAAAACAGCAATAAGAAAAATCTGGATATAATGCCCATAAGCTCATCCCCAGCAACTCTGTACCTCCAGCAAGATTCCCCCTCCAAAACTGCTAGCAGCTGGTGCATGCAAAATAAATGATCTTATGGTGAACATCTGATTCAAACCAACACAAATGTAATAAAATAAAATCATGTTAATTTAAGAAATATAGGTTAACCTTTTCAGCAGTGTAGAGTTTCCCCTGTAACCCACAAAATTAGCTCAAATTAATGATACCTAATATTCTTTTTTTATGTATTCATTCATCACAAACTTTAAGTGATATTGCCCAGGCATTTTGTTAAAGATTCTGCATGAATTGATACAGTATAACTCTATTGAATTCATTAGCTTGCAAAGTAAATGGATATTTTACACTGTGAAATAAACAAACAAACAAAGAAATCTAAGGAGTGTTTTAACACCTTCAATGTGTTCAATACTATTCTTGGTGCTGGGAGTATAATCATCAATGAAATATATCACTCCCATAAAATGATGTCAGAAAATGTTTATGTTACAATACAAACATGTCTAAAACATTAACAAAAACTTTGAAGATATATTTTTTTCCCAAAAATCCAGGTATTGCTTTAACATTCCAAAGGACACTGTGTAAAACAACATAAAGGACACTGAGTGAGAATTAGCACTCATCTTGGACATTTTCTCTCTTTATAAAATTCAGGATGTTTTTACATCAATTTCACATTTTCTCATCTATTTTGTCAAATGGGAAGAGACTTTCTAACAGTGTTTCTGGCACCACTTCACCCAGTGAAATTTGTTTGGAAAAATATAAGCAATTAGGCCTTTAAACAGGGAGTAAGAGCACACGGGACAATAAATAAATGTTTTGTATGAACACTGTTAATTAAGGAGAGGTGGGTCATAGGCTGTGTAGTTATTGTGCCTGTTTGCTAAGCATTTTCATTTCTGTTGGTTAATTCTGGACCTACAGGAAGATTTACTTGTTATATATTATGATTGATTTTTACATTAAGCTTCTTGAGTGACTTACATAGGCCTATAACATGAAACAAGGAATCTTTCTGAACAGCTGGAGGACAATGCTTCACTTTTCCTTATATCTTTTAAAGGAATAATTATGTTCCAAAGAATGACGGATCCATCACCCTGCATACCTGAATGAAGAAGATAAGAGGAGGAATAGACTATACACGTGGTCTGAGAAAGATCTTTGATGACTTGAGCTTCTGATAGTCGATGATCATTAATTACTTAATTCATGTATGCATGTGTGTGCAGTATGTATGCTGTGGTATGTATGTGGTATTGTGCTGTGGTATCTATGACATATGCATGCCTCATGTGTGGTAGTGGAGGCAAAAGGAAAGTGTTGAATACCCTTCTCTTTTTTCTCATCCATGTATTTCTTGGGACAGTCTCTCTCACAGAGTCTACAGCTGCCATTTCTCAGTTCCACTGTCTGACTAGAAAGCTCCACTGATTCTTCTGTGCTTCCCATGGGACTGGTTTTAGGTTTGTGTGGCCATGCCCAGCTGTTTATATGGGTTCTGGGGAGATAAACTCGGGACAAATCAGGCTCTTACCCTTATCTCACAAGTGGTCTTTCCCATTGAACCATAAGCCCAAATCTTGAAGAATCAATTCAATCCTTACTGATATGGAAACTATTGACAAGTAGACTATACAATAGTCTATTCTTGTCTTCACTTCTTTTGCACATAAAGCTACTTTACAGCCCTTACAGAAATGAATAGAATAATAAAAGAATAAGTAGACTATTTGATTCTATGTAATCACATGCCTCCAGATTGTTAAATATACATGAAACTTCTCAAACAAAAAAGTATGTTTCTTATTGTCATTAAATGAAATTTGGTTATCTGTGGCAGAGTTTCTGTGCAGTATTCTTTGAACATATGAACTCAAAAGGTTATTATGGTTGCAAAAGGTCAACAGACAAGTATTGTGGAGGCTACAACATTCCTGTTGTAGCACATGCCTTCCACAAAGAATGCAGAATCTTTTGAGCACTTTTCACGCCATATAGAGAGCCTTCTCTACAGAGTTGATATGATGATATTCCAAAAGTTACCTTGCCATATAAAGATGCCAGTACTGTGCCAGGATAACTCAGTACAACATGCCTGTGCACACACCACCCACCCCTACATGTAGAACTCCAGTACCACACAGGATGTTCCCACACATAAACCCCACTTTACAAATTAACCCCCCCCATGGAACACCTGCCAATGATAATATTGTGGCTGTATCTCACGTTGCTCAAGTGATGACCACAGCACTATGAAAATATTGCATTTTGTGATTTTTGGGGGGACTTAGCTTGAAACAAAAGAAGAGGGAAGCCAAGAGAAGGAAGAGAAGGAAGGGAAAAATAAGAAGAGGAGGAATAGAAAGGAGAGACAGAGGAGGACCAGCAAGAACAGCAGCAAAAATGGTCATGACTTCCTAGTCCCTGGCTTTTTCAGATGTGATGCCAGTGTTCTGACCCTAGACAGAATTTGTGAACCTATAGGGAAAGAAATAATGGTCTCATTTATTATTCCTTAATAATAATTCCTAGAGTCTGAACTATGTTACTGATCATGTATCTTTTTATGCCAGCTTTATTTCTGTTGGTAAATAACAATCCATTTAATTGCAGAAATAAATCTGCTAGAGCACCATCATGAACTTGAAAGTGATAAACATGCTTAATAATGTGAACCCTGGAAACAGAGAACTCAGTTAGATGCCATTTTATTTTAGTTCCTAAAAAATATCTTGCCCCCTCCACATGGAAGCCCAGCAGAGGTATCTGCTTGTCTTTCTTGTTAGTGATTTACATTTCCAGCTGTATTTTGCCATAACTATGCAGCTTAATTAGTCTCAGGCTCTTTGTCAGGCAGCCTGGACACTCCTGCCTATACTACAGATTCTTTCCTCTTGTCATTTTTTCTTCCTTTTCTTTTTCTTTCTTTCAGTCCTTCCACTTCTTTTTATTTTTTTATTTTGCTACGATCTTCTCGTCCTAGAAAAGGTAATTTCACACATACTAAATTACTGCAATTTAGGTCAGACAGGCCAGGCACCATGAAAATAAGTTCTTTATTTAGAAAAGAAAGTTTCTGATCTATTTCTCCTGCTAAGCTTGTGAGCATCTCACCTTCTCCTGTGTTATGCATATTGCAAAAATAGAGATATTTTTAAAGCTCTCTTTAGAAAAGTCCTCAAAGGTGTCGATATGCTAGTATCTTTCCATAAAATGCTGGTGGGGACAAGTAAGACCTCATTATGGGATACAAGAGGCTATGTTTTGTGTCATCCCCATAATGTTATTGGTGAATTTTATGAAATCTAGAACTTATTCATGGAGAAATTTGGCACACTCAAGTCTCTTGGTATGGGCAGTTTGTGAGTGTTTCTGGCATTATTTTGGAGGGTTGAATTTAATTTTACACTCAGTCTTAAATATTTTACTTCCAGGAAGGTCTGTTTATATGTTCATATACTACTTGGACATTGCTCCAAGAAATTTTCAAAACTCTTGCCATTTTAGCAAACACAACCATTTTTTTTAATAAGTGAAGAAGCAAAGGTACTAAGAGATCAAGCAACTCCACCAAAATTATCTGCTTCAAGGACACATATGCTATGTAAGCACAAATGAGATGGGAAGTATAATGGTTAATGTGTGGCTGTCAACTTCATAGGATTTAGAATCACCATGAAAACAAATCTGGGGTCATATTTATGAGGGATTTTCTAGATAAGATTAGATTAAATGAGGTGGGAAGACTCACCATTACTGTGAGGAAACCCATCCCATGGGCTGGGGTCCTGAGCTGTATACAATGGAAAATGCTGACTGAGTGTTCTGCATTCATCTCTCTTTATTTCCTCCTTACTGATGCGAGAATATGACTCTGGATCCCTGCTCCTGCTATGCTTTCCCTGATCATGATGGACACTATTCTCTGGAATTATAAACCAAAGCCAACTCCTGTCACCCCTAAGTTGTTTTTGGTAGGGAATTTTGTCCAACCAATGAGAAAGTAACTGATTCAAGTGATTAGAATGGTTGCAAAGGAGTATAGGGAATATGCATATATATGTAATCAACTAAAACAAATTATATTTGAAATGCCATAAACGATAGCTAAATCTCTGTATGCTAATTTTAACAATGGTTAACAACAGAAGTTTCCAACTCCATGTTCCCACTTTTCTTCCATCTCTTCCATCATGCATCTGGATGGCCTAGAGTGACTGAGTGCAAAAACCATTGTTGAAGACCTTTCTTGGGCAAAGTGTCATGACAGCTGTTACAGAACAGACACAAAGAAATGGAGAGAAATCCATAGAAGCCTCGAGAGAAAAATGTAAGGTAAACAGAATAAGCCACTTTCCTTCTTGAGTGACTATCTTGATTGACCAAATATTCCTTCTATATCCTGGCAGAACAAGCTCCCAGGAAAAAGAAGAAATGGTCTGGTAGAGTTTATTATTATTTTTTCTCCTTTATAGTCATACCTATCTCTTGGATGCCTCATTCACTTGTGGGATTGTAGCACACAAACCACCTTGAGGTCTTAAGAACACACAGGTAAGCAAATGAAGAGGATGGGAGAATGTAGAAAGAGAATAGAAAGAGGAAAGGAAATCTTTTATTATTGTCTTACGAGTTCAGCCTACATGAGAAGAAGGTCATGTTGGTGACTGCAGTGTGAACTGAGGTCCTGTATTTGAGGCTTGGGGAATCATCCTGGCGTTGCACTCATGAGATGAAAAGCCCCTTTCCATAAATTGCACTTTTAACCCTTTACTGAAAACTAATAAAATGCTCCTGTATGTAAAGACCTTTAACAGGTCAAAAAGATTCAGAAGAGAAAAAAAATTACTCATGGTTCTTCCACCAAAAGAATTCCTATTCCTAGCATATTAATGCACAAATAACAATGTAAATATAGGTGCTGCTTAGGAGTCCAAAAGGAAGGTGGTAGGTTATGGATACACAGTAAGATAAAAGGAGCATTACTTTAGGTTCCTAGACTCAGTGTCTCACTTGTGGCCACTCCATCTGATTTCTGACAAGTGTATAATTACTCCATACTCTCGTCTTCAGTAAACATTTCCTTTGTTGGGAATAAGCTCCCCTTATTATCAATATTGAAAGGCTCATTCTCAAACCAATTCAGATATTTTAATTTGAAAGTACAAATTATGACAATTAAAGGTATATCTCCCATATAATCTCAACCTATGTATAAATTACAAAACATAAATTAGCTTTCTACTAAGCATGCAGAATTAATTCAAACATGATTTAAAATACACAATGTCATTGACTACTGTGCCTTTGAATTTTAGAAATATTGTATATTTTTGAAAAAACAATATTTTAGAGAAAGTGAGTGAGAGTATTGGCATGCCAGGGCCTTGGCCACTGCAATTGGTTTCCAGAAGCTTGTGCCACCTAGTGGGCATTTGTGACATTGTGCTTGCCTCACTGTTGTGTGCCTGGCTAATGTGGGAGCTGGAGAGTAGAACATGGGTCCTTAGGCTTCCCAAACAAGTGTCCTAACTGCTAAGCCATCTCTCCCGCCCTGAATTTGGGGAATCTTCTATTTTAAACCCTTTACAGAAAATCTAAAGCTAAATTAAGACTACTGTATTTGTTTAACATGTAATCTGTAATTGATCCAGTATTATAGTTTAAGCTATTATTTTGTCACCTAATATGGTACTTAGCATCTAAATATTTGTGTAGTATGCATGTATATGTGCGTGCGTGCCTGCGTGTGTGTGTATATTCAGGTGTTATGTACATATCTGTGTATATGCAGGTGGAAGGTAGAAGTTGATGTTGGTTTCTCTTCAATTGCTCTTAAAATGAGGCCTCACTGTGAACTTGAGCTCACCAATTCAGGTAGACTAGTTAACCAGCAAGATCTAGGGATCCTTTTATTTCTGTCTCCTTCATGCTGGGAATGCCAGCATGTGCTTTCATGATAGGCTTTTACATGGGTGCAGGGAAACCAAACTCAGGTCCTCATGCTTGTGTGACAAAGGACTTTTCTAACTGAGCCAGCTTGTCATGCCTTTGAATATGTTATGTGATGATAACAGCACTGACCTGAATGGGCACTGTTATCTCAGGTTGAAATGGGCAAAGGACAATATACTTCTAAAACTTCTGAAGAGTCCTTATATTAGGGTCTCTTTCCCATAGTCTTAGACAAATCAGAAATGATAGTGGAATGTTTACTGTGGCATTATCTATGGAAGATAAATCTTCTAAATTTGTGATTCAATGTTCAACATTCTTGATTATTATGTTAATCACATCACACACACAGAAGCACTTCAGTCAACCAATATCTCCCAAGAGGCACAGCCTCAATTGCTATCTCTAATCTTCTCAGAGTACCCTCTTCTGCTACTGTTCATTAATTAAACATCCTTCTACCGATGTTCCTTTTGGCTGCTGTTCCTCCAGAAGCTGTCGGGTCACTCGTCATCCTCTTCCTTCCTTTATTCCAACTCTACTGCTTCATCACCAATAATTGTCCTCCTTCTCAATGAGCATCCTCTCTTATAATAGTCTTTGATGACTTGATAAGTCTTTACAATCAAATTTCAACTCATTTATTTAAATTATTACTCTCAAAAGCTCAGCAAATCTTTCTTTGTAATCATTTCCTCAGTCCCCATAGGAGTATAAAACTCCAGCACTCACTGTAAGCATACAAAAGTAAATGCAAAGATTAGAGAGTAAAATTTCAAGCCAGGAGCCAAGTTACATACCACAATTCTGCGTGTGAGAAAAGGCAAAGATTGGGGCTGGAGATATGGCTTAGCAGTTAAAGCATTTGCTTACAAAGCCAAAGGATTTTGGTTCAATTATCCAGAACCCAGATAAGCCATATGCACAAGGTGGTACATGCATCTGGAGTTCTCTTGCAGTGGCCGGAGGCCCTGGTGCTCTTTCTCTCTCTCTCTCTCTCTCTCTCTCTCTGACTCTTTCTCTTTCTCTCTCTGACTCTTTCTCTCTCTCAAATAAATAAATAAATAATACTTTAAAATATATTTTTTGAAAGGCAAAGATTAAGACAATATTGATTTTCTCATTTGTTTCCATCCATTGAGTGCATTCATTCCATCCCTTCATGCTATACTGATAGCATGTCTTTACCCTGTCTGTAATTAGCTGGTGTTATTTTCATTTTCCCTGGATCTGGATGAGTTTAGGACTATGGAAGAGCTGGTTCTGTGTGACTCCTGAAGGTATATCATAAAGACCACAGTTTCTGTTTGACTGTTTAAGGACACTCTTTCAGGATTTGTCATAGAAGCCTTACTTCCTTGAGGCCCCTCTGATCTAAGGAATACCAAATAACCAATTGATAAGAAATAGAGTCCTACATCTTTGACTGAGATTACTACTAAAAGCCTTCAATTCATCTATTCTGGTGTGCCATCTTGATCACCAGCCTCTAGTTAAGCCTCCGTGTCTAATGCCATATGGAAGAGAGAAAAGCCAAGTCACTGAAGTTTTGGAGTAGTCTCTTACTCAGCAATAGGTAACTGCTGGGGCACAGATATCACAGCACCTATAATCTATAGTTGAGTATATATATATATATATATATATATATATATATATATATATATATATATCAATATTCCAAATTGATACTTTTATTACATATTGTAATCTACACATTTTTTTAAAAAGTTTGCCGTATTTTGTAAGTAGTGAAGAACAAATCCTTCAACTGAAGCACCATTGCATGATCTAGGAAGAAGTGCTTTAATTCATAGAACACATGAGATACAAAATCTAGGACCACATAACCATGAGTTATGTATGTAACATACTTCTGACCCAAAATACAAATTTGGCACTCAAAAGCTTCACAAAATCATAGACCTCCACAAAGACAAGGAAATATGGACTACATAGAACCTTGAGAAATATCATAAATACATTTCTTGGACATTAGTATTCATTCCAATGATGGGTGGTATCTTTTCAAATTCTTGGTCTGGGTTTCAGTAATGACAATCAAAATGATAATAATCATAAGAGGTGTTAGTGCTACATTTACTGAATAGTTATTCCTAATAACCTTGAACTATATATATATTTCTCCTTAAATCATCAAAAATCTCTGTAAGATAAATGTTAGGGAGAAAGAAACCAAAGCCCAGCAAAGGAAACTCAATTGTCCAAGGTCATACACTATGTAAATGGTAGCTCTGAATTTGAACTCTAATAGACTAAAGCCGCAACTTTCGCTCCTACCCCAGCACACAGTTTCTCCTTTTGAGCTTCAGTGACTGCCTATTGGATCAGATTCCAGTTTGGTCATCTTCTCTGACCAATAGACAGTAAGATCTTCAGGGCAAAAATCAACTCTTACTATTATATCGAGAACTCTAATGAAGTGCCTAGCATCAACCTGGTTGGTGCCTTATAGATGATCATTGCATAAACCCAAAAAGGAATAAAATGTATGCCACAGCTTGACCCTGGGCTGCAAAAGCCCCATCAGGAAGGCAAAAAGGTGACAGTAGATTGCCAGGAATTTCTCTTCCAGTGCTGAACTCTGATTTGTAGGCTTGCAGCTCCTAAGGGAAGCTGGACCTCAGAATTTTTATCCAGCGCTGTCTTATTCTTGCCTAGAAAATAATAAGAGCATTACTGGGTTCTACTTGGACTGGCTCTCTTTCCTGAGAGTTGGGAGTTTTCTTGTGTTTATTTAGTTGCCTGCAGGAAATGCTTTGGACCCATGAGAAGATACAGTTGGATCATCCTTTTGTTCTTGGAGATGGGTGGGAATGTGAAATAGCCTTAAGAACTATAGAACAGAGCCGTGCTTAGTGCAGGCATAAATCAGGGTTTGGATTCCATTATTATTCTTTTAGTCCTCTTTGTTGCTCAGATGCCAGCCAGCCATGATTTCTACATTGTGTGAATTACAAGAGAAACAGGAAGCTGAAAGTCTTTCCCCAAAATAGCAAAATGAACTCTGTTCATTAGATCATAGTCCTTGAATCTGATACTTAAATGCTGTAGATTGCTGACTCGGCTACAGAAGGAAGACGATATGGCTTTCCTACCTAGTGTAAGTTTGCAATATTTTTTTAATGGGAGAAGGAGGAGGATAATATTAAGTGCATTGCCAAGCAAAATCATTCAGTGTAGCTTTTCCTCTTTGGGTTCTCACAAATGAGAGGAAGCTCTCTGTCCCAGTTTCTCTGCTCCATTTAGATGGCATCATGGTCACATCAAAGTCATTTCTGTGTGTGTGCTTAGACGTGCTTATATGTTCTCCCTTTGCAATCTACTGTGTACTCTCCCGTATAATTTCCCTGGACTTCCTAGGTTGTTCTATTTTACTGTTTCCTCTGAAATTACTTTAGAAAAGAATTTGGTATCTGCAGGACACAGTATATGCCTTCCTTTTCTTACTTTATATTCTTGCCAACTTATCTGTAAAATGAGTCATTTTCCTTACTATTTAGCATGATAAAATGAAAGCCATCCTCTTTGGGAAAGGGTGTGAGGAAATAGAGACAGTAAGGAGGAAAAACTATTACTAATTAGCTTGTTAATTTGTATTGATTTGACACTTCAGGTATTTAAACACTTTTTCATATTCACAACCAGAAATGACATACTGCATTCCTCCTGAATTTTTGCCTCTGTTTCCATGCTTGAAATGCATATTAATTTTATTGATTACACTTTGATTAGCTTCTGGAATAATTCTGTATGTTCTGACCTTTATTGTTCTATGTTTTTCCTAAGGAAAACTTCTAGTCTTACTTTACTACACATCCTTATAGACCCTTGTTGATAAGGATTCTGTAAGTCTGTTATACAATACTGATAAACTTACCCTACTTTGCAGAACCTGCCAAAATGACATATTTTCCCATGGTTACATAATCACCTGCTTCAAATTAACTTTGAATGTCATCAAATGAATGTGAGCCAATACTAAACCATTGTGTGCTTGGTTTCTTTTTCTATTTTTTTTTGTTTGGTCCCTCCTTTGTTCTTTGACAACAGGATCTAATGACCACACTCTCCCTCCTGTTTCCATGACTAATAACCTTAGGGTCGCTTTTGACTCAGATTCTTTCTGTGAGAGGCATATTAGTCAGGCAGTTAGCAAATTCATGTATATCCAGCTTGGCACAAAGATACACAGAAAATTGGAATGGCGGTCACACACTCCCCTGGGTCTTTGGTTTCCCTGGCTGCTTTCTGTCTGCAACACTGTATGGAAACAAGGGGCTTCTTGCTTCTTTCTAACCTTTAAAGATGTGGTGCATTTTGGATTGCTTCCAATCTCCTTATAAGATCTGAGAGAGCAAATTTTCTTCCATTCTCACCTGTCATGCACAATTACCAATTTTTTCTGTCATGTGAATAGTCTCTTTACTCAATAGCCTCATGAATATCCCTCCTTTCCTTTTTTTCTCTCACTCCCTCCAGCCCTCTCTCCCCCTTAATTCTTGCTTTGTTTTTGTTCTCTCCGTTTTCATAGTCACTTATTGAGCACCTATTAGGAATCAAGTACTCTTTCGTACAGTAGAAATCTCTTGTGCAAGGGAAGAGATACCATTTTTTGGTACTTACATTTCAGGATGGCAAGAAGGGAAGGCTCATAATATATATATTTTAAGAAAGAAAAAAGTACAGAGGGTATCAATGGAGAGTGACAAAATTCTCTAACAGCAATTAAAAAGATGAAGTAATGGTGAGTAAAATGGTCATGGGTGCCTTTTAAGCTGAGTCCTAAGAAGTGAAACAAAAATACAATACTTTTAAATAAGAACATTTCAGTCCAAATGATCAGCATATACTCTGACATGGGAAAATGTTGGCTTCATAAAAAGGCATACATAATTCCATAAAAATGGTAAAACTAACTTAAAGGAGGCAGCCATGAATCCTACCCATGAAGACTGGCATTCCAAAGAAGATGTCAATCATGTTTTCCTTTTTCATTTGTTATAGTGAGATACGGCTGGGGGGGATTATCTTAACACACTAAATAAAAAAGTAAAAATTGGTGGCACTCTAATGTGTCAACTAAGTAATTTTCCCAGTTTTATCACATTATCCTAGCTCACCCTTTCCAAATCATTTCCATAATAAAATATTTTGAACGCTTCTATGAAAGGGTCTATGCCTAACCTACTGTCAAAATTCAAGAATTAAGGGTTAGAAATCCTCACATATGTGGTCCAAGACACTGATAGAAGACTTCAGGACTGTGGCAGTTAAGATACCAAGTTCCATGTGCACTGAGGTAAATAAAACGGATAGTAGTCAGACACAATCAAACAATGAAATAAACTGGTATATTTATACAACAGATAGAGAAGGGCCCATGTCATTCTACAAAGACGACAGTCAGTGGATATGACAGATGTGGAGTTGAGCAGGGGAAGATAGATATAAAAAAATACATGCTATTATATATCAAAGTATTTGAAGTTAGAAAATGAATGAAATTTAGTAATTTGGGAGGTGTGCTAATGCAGTAAAACCATAAGGAAAAGTGTGACAACCATTAACCTAAGATCTAGAGGCGATGAGGAAAGAAGAGAGCTCATATTTGGCTGGGAAGGTTAACTATTTGGGGAAGAAATAATTATTGGTTTCTTGACCTGAATAGCATTATTGGTAAGCTCATTTATTCTTTCTATCTCTCTCTTTCTCTTTCCCTGCCTCCCTCCCTTCTCTCTCTCTCTGAAAAAAAATCACTAAATTATACATCTTTTGTTGTGTAGTGAGTATTAAAAGTGAATGCTAATTTTTAAAATTTTTTTTATTAACTTACTTATTTTTGGAGAGAGACACAGAGAAAGACAGAGAGAGAGGGAGAGGGAGACAGAGATGGGCGTGCCAGCAGTCTCTCGGCTGCTGTGAACGAAATCCAGATGTGTGCGCCCCTTGTGGTCAAGTGCGGCATTGCGCCCTTGCGTCGCTGCAGCTGGCTAAACCTGGGACCTGGAGATTGGAACCGGGTTCTTAGGCTTAGCAGGCAGGCGCCTTAACCACTAAGCCATCTCTCCAGCCCGAATGTTAAATTTTGCAATTCAAAATTGTTACAAATAGGTCTTAGCACAATTATTTGCTCTTACTAAACATTTGTATATTCGAATACATATTGCTAGAAGTTTAGAAAAATTTTACTCACTTATCTATAAAAGTGAAGAATAAATGAAACATTTGCTAAATGCCATTCTGTGCAAAGAGAGAAAAAAAATGTAATTAGCTTAAAGGATAGTCTAAATTCTGCTCTTGTCTCAGTTCCCTGTGTATTATGAAATCCATTTATCTTTTTATGCAAACTAACCTTTGGAAATAATACTTCTACTAATAATTAATAAATAAACATTTTTACCCTAGAGTAACAATTTTATTATATTACGTACTCCATCACAGCTGAGTTTCTACATTGCAATGGTATACAATGAATTTGCTTGAATTATATCTTTTTCCTAGTAGTCTTGGGAGTCCATTTTTATTCTATTTTATTTTGTTTTGAATTCTTGTGATCTACAGTGTATGGCCCAAAATGGGCAGTTAAGAGTCAGCACTATCCTACTTACTGAGGTCTCCATACACCTAATATATATGGTCCATTCATGAGCCGTGGTGATGTTAGCTTTATTGAAAGGGGTTTATAGAAGGTGAACTTTAGCCACTCAGTCCAGATTGGTAGGCTGTCAAGACATCTCACTTTGCTCTAGTAGAGTGGTTACTTGTATTCAACTGGCAGAGGATCAAAACAACAAAGACATTTGAGAGAGCACACAGGACAATTGTGAAGGGCAGTCCTAGGAATGACATGCATCATTTCTGCCCACATTTTACTGATAAAAGTACAGCAGCAGGTATCCATCCCAGAGATACAAAAGGGGCTGAGGATGCAGTCTTGTTTGACCAACAAGGGCCCACTGTGGATTTTCTTAAAACACTGGTGGGAGCTAGCTTTCCCTTCCATGTGACTATACAATGATTGGACTTCCTACAGCCCTAGGCACTGCCTCCATATAGCTGAAAGAAACGTGGTCAGATTGCTCTTTGAGTTTTGAACAGAATTTCTATTTTTTTTTCTCTCCAAGCCATTTCTTTAGTGTGGGCAATGTAGTTTGTTGCTTTGTGTTTTAAGAAACTAAACAGTAGATAAAAAATTACCTTTAGTTTATATTTCTTTATGTTCAGTTATCAAAAACTAAATATAAGGTGCACTTAGATTTAGCAAGCCACTTACAATGCCCAACTGTATGTTTATGTGTGTGTGAGAGACTGAGAGAGACAAAGAGAGAAAATATGCTTACTCAGAGTTATTGAAAGAATGTTTTATATATTCAACATTCAAAATAGAAAACAGTTTGCTAGGAGATTAAAATCTTCATTCTCACAGTCCTGGGTAAAATTTGAAATCACATCACACACACAAAGAACTCTTTCTAAGAACCTCTCTTTCACATCAGAATCTTAACTTGTTAGAGCAAACAATCAAAGGCTTATCACGTTTTCAGACTATTCCTGAGTTGTATGTTGCTGCACTTTTCTTATTAAAAGTCAGCTGTGGACATTGTACCTATTGAAGAGATCCTGATTTTTTAAAAATTTCCTAAGAAAGTACTGAATGACTACCAAAAAAATGGAAATTCTAGAGACTCCACTTCTGATTTCAAATCAGAGCCCACAGATCACAGGCTTCATATGCATATAGAACATTGTCATGGCACTGGGGAGATTTAAACATGAAAAACAGGGACAGGTAATGTGGCTTAAAGCCAGATCACTGAACTACTGAAGATTAGATAGAATTAATGAATTTTATGCTGCAGTTTCTATAAATGAGCCAGCACATATGCAGGAAAATCCTGAGCCACAGCCTTGAAATAAAGAGCTTAATGTAATTCAGTGCTTATTGGTTGCCTAGAAACTAACTTAGAAAGGGGTGGGGGAAGGAGGACTCAAAAACATGAAGGGTTCACAGGTTTAATAAGGAAATTATTAACTCTGAATTGCTCGGAGATGGGATGTGCACATACCACAGATCTCTCCTAAACCAAGAGCTTCTGAATATGTCAGAGAGCAAGGTCAGGGGGCACACAGAGCAGGCTGCTGCAGAAGGAAGGGGCTGTCCCTGTGAGCTTTCACCATCCTGCACAAACCGTCCTCACTGCATTCCTTGATCATCACAACTTGTTGACAAGCTGCATCTGTGGGTAAAGCTTGCTTATTCACTTTCTCTTAATTACCTTCCTAGAAACATATAGCTTAGGATTTAATTATTACACGAGACATGCTCGCAACTCATTCTTGCACTAAGGATGTTTTGAATAAGACTACCATGAGAAGGTAAGGGGTAAAATGGGTCATTCAATTGATATAAAATAACAAAAGTGAATTAGGGGCTAGGGATATGCCTCAGTGGATAAAGGGCTTGCTGTTCAAGTATGAGGACCCGAGTTTGGATCCCAAACTCCCACATAATTATGGGTGTAGCAGCACATGCCTGAAATCACAGGGCAGAGAAGGCAAACACAATTGGGTCCTCTAGTTTTGTGGGCTAGTTTGCCTAACTCAATTGGTGAGCTCCAGGTTTTGTGAGCGACCCTGTCTTAGAAAGCATGGTAAAGAGTTATGAATTAAGACACCCAACACCCCATATCCACCTCTGCCCTCCAAATGCACAAGCGCATGCACAAACACCACACACACACATACACGTGCACCCACTCAAATATGAATATGCGTGCCCACCATATACACATATACATGCAAAAAAGTGAATGAGCCTAGGAATGGGACACAAACCTTCATCTGAAATGTTCTTAGAAGAGGAAGGACTAGTTTTTCAACTTTACCTGCGAGTGTACTACATGACTTACCTCTCACATCAGACCTCCCTTGTTAGTTCAGCTTCTGTCTTCATTCAGCTACAGAAACTGGGCAGGTAAGAGTGCTCAGGTGACAATTTATGAGCTTGAATTTTAGCTTTCCTTTATAACTATTCAATAAATTACCCTCTTAATTTTAGAATAGTGCACACACAGGGAGTCTATGCTTTTGCATCTTGGCTTGAAAGAGTTGCTTAGGGAGGAAATATTTTATACTAATTATTTTTGACAGAAATTAGGTCAGATTAATTAGTTTAAAATTCAGCTGAACAACAACGTCTTTGCTAATTACTTCAGGGTGCATACATAATTCATTTGCAATAGCAAAAAAAAAAATGTAGAAGAAGAAAATACTGAAGGAGAATACTACCCAGCTTTGACCCTGTGGATGGGTCATTCATAAAAAGAGGACTCCCTAGGACCTAAAGGGAAAGGTAGGAGCAGAGGGTACCTGGGGCATTTTATTAAGTCTGAGGAAAATATATATTTATGTAAAAATCATCGTATCTAGTTTTATGTTTCCTAGTACTTATAGTTAAAATATTTAAACATTTTAATATAATTAGAAATGTGTAGATTTCAGAATTTAATACAGGAAGAGAGACACTAAAAGATGAAGAATGTGGTTTGGGCACTGGAGAGATGGCTGAGAATTTCAGAGAACTTCCTGTGCAAGCATGAAATCCTAATGTAAACTTTACAGACTCCCAGGATTCAGTCCCAGGCCTCATATAAAGAACTAGGTGTGGTGAAAATGTCATCCTAGTCTCATACAGAGCAGCAACCTGAAAATAGCCAGAGCCCACCCCCCCCCCCACACACACAGATAAAAAATTTTTAAAAAGGAAGCTCTGGGAGCAGTAAGGGATTCCATTCAAATAAGAAAGGGCGCAAAAGGGACGGAGATGGATACCTTACTCCATTCTAGCCACCGCAGTAGAGAGCACCCTGCTGCAAGTGAGAATATGGGGCCAGAAGCGAACATATGTATATATCACACATACATACCACAGTACACAAACGGTTTTGGAATAAAAGGTCTTTCCAGCTTTCCAGCTTAACCCCTTGCAAACTTAAAAAAACAAAAAACAAAAATCTCTTTGAGAATCAGAATTTGCACTTTTTTGTTATTTTTATTAAACCAATAATAACATTTAGTACCTAATTTATTCCTTGTTATGACAATTGCATGAGCTAATTGCTGTATAAGCTAAGGCACTTGACACAGAGAATTGAATATTTCTCAGTTATAATCATCTCTTTTGGTGCAATATGAAATTTACAATACTCTCTACACACTTTTATGCTTTCCTTAACAACATTCTTCATATATTTTGGCTTGGGTTGAATTAGAAAGGTCCTTAGAAATAAAGTTTACATTTTCAACAGTGGAAATTAAAATATCAATTAAAGCACTTCAGTATGTTAAATATTGAAGTTCTTCAGCAAAAACCGATTGTCTTCAAGGCTTGGTCCAAAGCAGAGTGTAAGCATGTTTCTATCATCTGACTCAGGAGTAGAAAAGTACTTCAAAATCTGATTTTTAACTCAAGATAGTCCAAATAGAAATTTATTATTTTTTTTTGTCTAAGTAGTAATTGTCCTGAAACCAGGACTGTGAGTGAGGGCTAAGCAATAGGTATACCCCACAAGAAAATTTTCATGTGGAATATCTTTTTTTTTTCCTTATTTGCTTGTTCATGTGTGTATGGTGTGCATGTGTGTATGTATGTTCTTAAGTGTTTGGGTCCACATGTATGGAGGGTGCACATACATGTGTTTGCATGTGCGTGTGGAGGCCAGAGGTCGACATTGGTTGTCATCCTCTATCACTACCCACCTAATTTCTTTAGATAGATTGTATGATCAAACCCAGGTTTCACAGATTCAGCTACACAAGGCAGCTTATTGCTAGATTTATTTGCACACAGAATGATTAGAGATTTCATGTCTCCTGCAGGAAGTGAGATGAAAACCAGTATGATGGACATAATATTGAGCCAAAAGGAGGCTTTCTAATTTCCTTGTTAGAACCATGCGTCTGAACACTATGCCGGGCTGTTCAAAATGTTTTATGAGGCAGTTCTTCCCCCTCAACACCTAGTTTCCATTTTAGATGTATGATATCTGCTCTGGGAAGTTTCCATTTTGAAGATAAAATTTCCACAAAATGCACAACTTAATGAGTTTCAGTAAAGACTAAATCTCAAATAGTTGGTGGCCTTGGAGAGACAGAAGGGAGACAGAGCAGGAGGAGGCAGCAAGGTATATATGAATTTAATTGACAGGGATAAAATGCAAAAGTAACATTTGTTTTTTTCAAGGTAAACTTAGCTGGAAAAGAGTATAAAGAGGGGCTGGGGAGATGGCTTAGTGGTTAAGGCGCTTTGCCTGCAAAGCCGAAGGACCTAGGTTTGATTCCCAGGACCCACATAAGCCAGATGCACAAGGTGGCGCATGTGTCTGGAGTTCGATTTGAGTGGCTGGTGGCCCTGGCATGCTCGTTCTCTCTCTGTCTCTCTCTGCTTCTTCTCTCTCTGTCAAATAACTAAATAAAAATAATAATAAAAAAAAGAGAATAAAGAACATCTCTGCTGGGGTAGCTTGAAACAAGAATAAAACCATTTTGAATTCCTGAGTAACTACATTTAGGACTCAATATTAATTCAGGCCATTTTTGGTCCTGCATCTTCTCTCTGAAAGAGAGAGAGAGAGAGAAAAAAAAAAAACTTCCCAAGCGTCAGGATTGAAACCCAGCTCAAAGATTTCCTATAATGTGCCCTTCCCAATGGATGCCACTGTCAAAGCAGAGGCAACTAAATGGTAAGACATGGGCTTCAGTGAGTAAGAAGACAGAGCTGAAATCCTTTATCCATCAGAACATCTGAGATCTTTACCCACCTCATAAGACCATTTCCAGTATCCAATTTTACATGCCATGTGGGTGACTTTAGCAAATTTCCTGATAAACTGTGACTCTAAAAGGATGGAGAAAGCTATGGTTTCATTGTGAATATTATCAACATCAAATAAAAACAGTCTGGTTCTAAATTTAAAGAGGTTTTAGTTTAAAATAGATTTGAGCAGGGCTTAAGAGATTGCTTAGTGGTTAAAAGCACTTTCTTGCAAAGCCTGTGGACCTGGATTCAATTTCCAGTACTCACACAAAACCAGATGCACAAAAAGGCGCATAGATCTTGTGTTTGTAGTGGCAGAAGGCCCTGCTGTGCTTATACACATATAAATTCTCTCTCCTTCTCTCTCTGTCTCTCTCTCTCTCTCTCTGTCTCTCTCTCTCTCTCTCTCACACACACACACACACACACACACACACACACTTTCTCTCTCTCTCTGTCAAAAATATATAACTAAAAACTCAAAATATAGCATATATAAGAAAAGGCAATGAACATATTAAACAAAATTTCATTAAAAATATCCTGTTGTATTACACTATAGTCTTGACTGCATTGCACATTACAAAAAAAAAAAGACACTATTATTTCTTGGATGCCAACTCTGGGTTGAACAATATAAAATACTTTATAAATAAAAAGCCCATTCAGTCATTGCATTACCCTCTTATGGTCAAGGTTATTGTGGCAGTCAGCTTTAGGTCACTGGGATGAACTTTCAGACCATCCACAGTTATGGGAGGAAGGGATTTATTGAAGCTTACAGATCTAGGGAAAGTTCCATAATGGCAGAAGAACTTGGTCCCTTTTTATAGGCCCATGTAAAGCAACAAGCTACCACCACTAGCACAAACAAGCACACTTCAGGAACTCTGAGTGGCAGAACTCCAGCACTTTGTATATCTTTAGAATGGAATTCTGAATCCACCCCCACACCTTAGGGCTAGACCCTAGGATCCATCAGCCCACAATGATAGCTACTCTATCCAGGCGGCTGGAGATCTAAATTAAAAGCTTTAATAAACTCCTAAGTGAACTGGGGACATCCATTTAAAGCATCACAGTTATCATGCCCTTGATTTTAAAACTGAGGAAATTGAGCTTGTAGGTGTCTGGTAATGTCCTCAAGGGTCACTCAGCTGGTGATGCTTTAGCATATGAATGTAGTAGATGTCCTTATCACTAGCACTTTTCTTCTCCCGTTCATCCTTCAAATATCGCCCCCTATGCTGAAAGTGTTTATCAGTTCTCAGAGTTTTTCATAGCTCTTGGGGCTCTTATACATAGGGTCATATCATCTTCAAATAAGAATAATTTGACTTCTTACTTTAGTGTTGATATCTTTTCAAATTTTCTCTTGTTGGTGGCAGAAGCTTTCATTAATCATAGACAAGTTTAAGGTGATTCTTCAGGTGATTAGGGAATATGAAAAGGACAGTATATCCATGTAATAGAACTCAGCTCAGCTATTAACAAGAAATGGGTTACTGATACCTAGGGAGAACCTCGTCAGTGATATTGAATGAAAGAAACCAGAATCAAAAGATTACATATTGCATGGTTTAGGAAAAGTATCTAGAAAAGGTAAATCTATAGAGACCAAAGATGCATTTGTATTTATCTGGGGCTAACTGTAGAACTTGGTGTTAATTGTATTTGGGTAAAAAAGATATCATTTGTTTGATGGAAATATTTTAATACAAGGTTGTGGTGGTAGTTGTACAACTTTATAGAAAGATGAAAATCCGTTTTACTGTATACTCATTTTAAATGGTTGGATTTTATGACATGCAAGTTATACTTCAGTGAAAATGTTAAAATTGCATTTCTGGGGAGATAGCTGATTTAGTGAAGTGCTTGCCATGTGTTGGAGACAGCTCCATGTTATTGGGATGAACATCCAAACCAGGCACAGTTTAGGGGAGGAAGTGATTTATTTCAAACTTACAGATTCAGGGGGGATTTTCATCAGTGGCAGATTAAGCTGCTTCCGTACATCCAAGCAGAGCTATATCAAGAAAAACACCAGCACTAGCACACACACACACACACACACACACACACACACACACACACACACAAAACCAGCCAGCAGCAGGGACCCCCCCCTCTCCAGAGCTCAGACTGCTCTGCATACTTTTCGACTGGAAATTAGATCTACCCCAAACATACCTTAACTCTGGACACCAGGATCTGCCCCTAGTGACACCTCCAGCCAACTGGCTGGAGACCCAAGTTACAAGCTTTAATAAAACCTGAATCTAGGGTGGGGGGACTTACATTCAAATTACCATGCCATGGAAACATGAGGACCTGAGTTAAATCACCAGAACCCACATAAAGCCACACCTGTTGATGTATGCTTATAATGCCAACACTACAGAGACAGAGACAGGTTTAGCCTATGTGGCAAACTTTAGGCCAAAGAGAAACTCTGTTTCAAAACATGTGAATGACTGAGTTTTCTAAGTTAAACTGGGTTTTAGGTCCTAACCTACTTTGATTTTTACGGTTCTTAGAGGAGAGTGCTGTCTAAATGACAGGTGGTCTTGTCTTTGCTGGGCTAGCTGGCTAAGCTTTTGTGGCTCTCACCTTTTGCCTAAGAAGTAGAAGCAATCCCTAAAATACAGAGATTTAAAATGGAAATATTTTTATAGTACAGAAGAATGAAAGACCTCCCATATGATGTTCTAGAACTGTGTTTTCTAGAGATACAGTGATTTTATTTTGTTTTTTGTTTTTTTTTTTGGTTTTGCAAGGTAGGGTCTCACTCTGGTCCAGGCTGACCTGGAATTAACTATGTAGTCTCAGGGTGGCCTCAAACTCTCAGCGATCCTCCTACCTCTGCCTCCCGAGTGCTGGGATTAAAGGCGTGCACCACCACACCCGGCAAGATACAGTGATTTTGAAACTGACTTCTGAAAAGGCTGACTGTGTCTTTGTCCCTGGTGGGTAAGGATAGTCTGCACTGTTTTGGAGGACAAGTAGCACAAATTCTAAGACGGTTTATGTCTGTAGTTTTCTAGTCCTCTTTATAGCATTAACTAGCTTTATTCCTTAGATGGGTCTAAGGAGAGTTTAGGAACTTTTTGTACTTCCAATAAAGGGAAAATGAAACTTTTTAGGTAAATTGGTCAAACGTTCTGGTTTGGGAAGAAAAAAATATAGTAAAAACTGGATCATCTATTACAACTAATTTTTTTCAATTATGGACATTTTAACCTAATAAAACACTAAGTGTCTTAATATGTAATCCTAAAGGTTGATACACCCCCCAAACTGATTATAGATAAGTTTAATCATCTCAATTGCTAACATGTTTTTATTTTTCCCTGTAAATATTTTTTATTTATATAAATCCTGAAATCAATCCATTTGGATTGGTGGTGTACAGAACACACATAAGTGTGTCAACTATTGTGACTTCTTTCAAGTCTAAATGATTTAATTTTCTTTTCATTTATTTACTTATTAGAGACAGAGAAAGGGAGAGAGAGAGAGAATGGCTGCACCAGGGCCTCTAGCCACTGCAAACGAACTCCAGATGCATGCACCACCATGTGCATCTGGCTTACGTGGGTCCTGGGGAATCAAGCCTCGAACCGGGGTCCTTAGGCTTCACAGGCAAGTGCTTAACCACTAAGCCATCTCTCCAGCCCTCAAGTCTAAATGATTTAATAAAACTTTTTTTAATTAAAAAAAACACATGTGAATGACATCTGAGAAACAACACTTGAGGTTGTCCTCTGGCCTCCACACACATGTGCACATATATTCACACATATCTGTACACATATGAGCACATACACCACACATGCTCTCTCTCTCTCTCTCTCTCTCACACACACACACACACACAAAATTAGGCACTGCAGGATGTTGGGTGTGAGACGGAATGTCCACCAAAGTTGTTTTATGCTTAAATCATTGATGCTCTACTCTGTCTTCTGTTGCAGCAACCTTTTCCCCTTCTAGTCTTCACTGCTCTGAAAAGATTTTGTCTCTGCTTCTTGTGTCTTCATCCTCATCCTACATTTAACCTTCAGCCCACTGTGAGTGGGCACCAGCCTACCTCAGTCTACTGAACTGTTCTGGCCAACTTTGTTAGGACTTCCTTTCGGTTCCATGCAGAGGGTATGTTTCAGCATTTGTCTCTAATTCTCAACACTTGGACTCTGTTGACCATTTCTCTTTTGCATGACCTTTTGTATAATAGAGTCTAATAACTCTTTTGATTTTTGAACTTATTGATTTTTTTATAAAAGGTTGCACACATAGAACCCCCCTTTGCCCACCCCAATTCTGCTGAGGGTCTTCAGTGGGGTCATTGGTGTTCCCTGTGGTGAGGCCTCAGTCAGTCTCTGCAGGGATGGGGGAAACATGGTGTTTCATGCTGTCCCAGTCACCCTGAGGCTCTTAAAATCTTTCCACCCCCTCTTCCATCCAGATCCTTGTGCCTTGGTGGGCAAGGCAGAGATCTGATTTAGTGTTGCTTTCTCTGTAGACTCTGCATCTCTGTTTTTATGATGTTTATGAGATCACAGTGTCTGTCACCATTTCCCTGGAACTGGTTATCAGGCTGGTCACCTTTTTTTATTTATTTATCTTTATTAAGTAGAAACTTTGCATTGACACATCATTTGTTGATGCCATTTCCCTCCTTCCTGCTGCCATTCCACTGAGGGCCCTCTTGAGTGGAACTGGTGGTATTCACCAAGAGGTTGTAGGTTATGAGTTGTGAGAGCAGCAGTTACTCATTGTGGGTGGGGGCAATGCCTCTGCACATTCCCTCACACCCTGTGGCTCTTCCAATCTTCTGTTCCCTCTTCCTCAAGACTTCCTGTGCCTTGGTGCAGTATTACCTTTGTGTTCCTCTTCTGTCCATCACTTACGTCTTGATACTTCTTGGGCTATACTCTTGGATAATTTTCTCCTATTGCTTTGAAATGGGGCTTGAGGTCTTCTACAGCAAGATCATAGGAAGAACAACTTGTAAAAAATTTAGACTTAAGGGCCTTGTGTGATTGCTCAGCTTGCCATACAAATAGTAGGGCCCAAGTTCTCATCCACAACACACATTTAAATGCTAGGCAGGGAAGTATGCATTTTAATCCCAGTGCTGGGGAGGTAGAGCCAGAGGATCCCTTGAACCTACTGGCTAGTTACTCTAATGGACATAGTGAGCTCTGAGTTCATTGAGAGACCCTTTCTCAATGCATAAGGTGGTAAATTGACCTGAGGCCTCCACATGCACATGTCCCCACATGCATTAATACCTGTCCATGAGCATAAAAATGTAAACATGATCTACATCCTTAAATACTCCATGAGACGCTCGAGAGTATTGGTATGTAGGATTCTGAATCTTATCAAGTTTCCTTGTTAATTCTTCTAACATCAAAATTTCAGAGTCACTACCTTGTCTTCTGTGTCTTCTTTGGGAAATGTCATCTACTCCTACATATTCACTTAAGATCAACCTGCCGGCAACTTGAAGATTTATATCTATAGCTCAGAATATAAACCTGAAATTAAAAATACATGGATCTAAATTTCTGCCAGTAATCACATATGGATTCCTATAGAAACATAAAACTCACTAGGCCTAACTTTATCTCATTCTCATCAATTGTGAACATTTCCTGATGTGCTTTCTACCTTTGATTGTAGAACTAATTATGGCTGCTTCTAATTTCAAAAATTTAAGGATTTTTGCTCATCCTCTCTTCCCCTACATCTAAAGATGTAGATGATCTAAGATGACTTAGTACAATATGAAAATGTGATGATTCCAGGCATTTCTCTCCATCCCCACTCAGTGCTATTCTAGTTGAAGGCAACAGCATCTCATACCTGGACTATAAATCAGGCTCCAAATGATTTCCTCATATTTCTATAGTTATTTCTTCACATGGAAATGAATTTTCTGCAATGCAAACTAGACTGAGCTCCTTTCCTATTTAACATCCTCCTACAGAAATCTCATTCTTCTGTCCCCATACTGTCCCAAGCATGATGTCTTTCATGACATACTTTCCTACTACAGTCTTACTTGCTATTCTCAAGGTTTCACCTCTTAAAAAATCTAACTTCTAGTTACTTGGAAGTTCTCTTAATTCCTTAAGAAATGCTAAATCCTTATAATCTTTATCTTTTTGATAAGCCTTGCTGAAACAGAAACATTCTCTCCTCTTCTCTTGAATAGTTGATTCTTACTAATAATTTTGGTATCCCTTTTCATGGTAGTTTGCTTGGAATCCCTATGTGATCCACCAACTTCAAGTAAGACAATCCTGTAATGTGTAACTATAATATAGTGTTGAGCCAACCATACAGTGATTATATGGTGCTGTAAGTCTCAGTGTCCTTAAATTTCCTTACCTTGGACTCTAGGTTGAATGGAGGCTGAAACTAAGGTACCAGAACCTTTATTGAATTGATAAATATAAATTGAATTATTTAACAAGGAATTTTTTTCTATAATGTGCAATTTGGAAGTAAAAACTCCTATAACATTATATTTTAATATGATTTTAGTCCAGCTTAGAAAAATATGTACTAGACTTTTGGATGAATATGTTTATGTTATTTAAGCCTAATACTTGTTTATAATCAAGTAGAAATATATTAATATTTTAGGGGATTTATTAGAAGTATTAACATGCTCAGAACCACCTCAATAATAAATTATACTAAAATCATGTTCACACATTTTCATCCAGGAAATATGCTATAAATTTTAAACTGTTTTAACAGTACCACAAATTGAATAAAATTCTTATTTAAATAGATATGAAAGAGTCTTGTTCAAGGTCTTTTATTGCGGTTGAATCACCTTCTCTGAGTGAATGGCATTTAAGAATCTGTAATGAAGTTTTCCTTTTCTGAAAATACATTTGTTCGCCAAGGCCTATACTTTTTACTCTGTAGGTTTACTCAGCTGATGGAGTGACCTCGTCACTTACAATCACAAGGTACTTCATGTATTTTTGCATGAGAGCTTTTAAAATGAAACTAGGCCCCTTTGAACCTTTGTATTTAAAGTACAGAAAGCAAATTATCCAGAAAATCCACTTTAGAACTTTTTAGTCTGGATGTGCATAAAATCAAATACACAGCTCAACTACCTATTTCAATGCACCTCCTGTTGGCAAATTCAGCCCTGGATAGCTCCCTCAGAAACCAGCCTTGGAAGAGATTCAAAACAACCAATCATATTAACTGAAATGATCAAACTCAGAAAACCCTGAACTCTCTAATAGGAGAGTCTTGGCTGGTAATATCTATAAGTATGTATACATAGGGGGGCAAATGAGGACAAAACCTATATAGGGAGAACATTAACAAAACTTGAGCATGAAGAACAGAAGGGGGAAGATAATGTGAGGGGGTGGAATTGGAGGGTAGAGAGGAGTTGTGGATATGAGGGGGATGAGAATCAATGTAAATAAATTGTATTTGAAAATTCCTGATACCAAAGTTTCAATATGCCAACTAAAAATTTCTATAAAACCTAAAAAAGAAAGGAAAGAGAAAAGAAAGTGATGGTGAGATTACATTGACCTCAACACAAACCAAAACTACACAAATTTGGAATATATTCAGATATCCAATTCAGAATACAAATTAATGATGTAACTGCAACAATAATTTCCAATTAAAAGAGAGTCTAGAAGACAAGTTCCTTTACTTCCTAGTTGTGTGACTTCAAAATAAATAAGAGCATCTCTTTGAACATGGGATTCCTCTTCTTTAAAATGAAAATGACAATATTGGGTGTATCAGGTCTCTATTGTAACAAAAATCTAATTATTAAGCTTATTTTTCTTGTCAACAGTCTATACCCATTGCAGCTGGACAGCACTTTTTATTTTGATTGTTCTCTCTTAAATACATGAAATTAGTTGTGCACATCATGGCTGTATTTCTAGATGGCTCAGAACTGGTGTATCCATGTGACGAGATCCATGACTATTACTCAAGTTTTACAGTAGCTGTGAATATCTCAATCAAGTACTTAACATGTCTGTTCATTTGGTTTGTTTCATTTGAAAATTAATCCAGGAGACTTGAAAGATTGTTTGGTAAAATGTTTGCTGCATAAGCTTGAATGTATGCTGGGTATGATAGTGCAAGTTTGCAATCCATATGCTCAGGAGGCAAAAGCAGAGGCATCTTTGGGGCAAGCTGAAACAGTGAGCTCTGGATTCAGTGAGAATATTTGTCTGAATAAATTAGGAAAAGAGGAACAGACAGAGTCACTTTCCTCCATGCATATCCTCCCACAAATGATCAGGCACATACACACACACACACACACACACACACACATACACATGCAAAAAGAAAAAAACAGAACTTTAGTCTATAGTATTATTTTTATATTATGGCAGTGTGTCTCCTCATTAATGAGTGTGGTGATTTGAATATGAATGTATGCCCCCCATAGACTCAGATCTTTTATTATGCTTGTAACTTGAGTCTCCAGCTGCCTGGCTGAAGAAAGTGTGACTAGATGTGGATTCTGGGGTCCAACCCCATCCTGAGGTGGATATGACTGCAGAGCAGTCTGAGTTTTGAGGATCCTACTTGCTGCCTGTTCATATGTGCTGCTTTTTGGTGTTTGGTAGCTGTTTGGTTGTTTCTCTCTGCTTGGATCAGTGAAAAGGAGCCAACTTCCTCTATCATGGATGGAACTGCCCCAGGTTCTGTAAGTTTAAAACAAATCCCTTCTTGCCATGAACTATGTCTGATTTGGATATTCATCCCAGCATTGTGGAAGTGACTACTACAATGTGTGTGTGCTATAATGAGTAATTACAATTGACTGTGCACTTAAGTGAGCTATAAATGGTAGTCACCTCACAGTCACTGGGTTCTATTAAATAGCTGTTCATGTAGATTATATAATACATATGATATAATAAATATGATATGAACTATTCATATATCCTAAACTTCTCTGGATAGTCCAAATTCTCTAAATGATAAGAAAGTATAATATCAAATAATGGTAACTCAGAACACACTTTCATTAAGGAAAAGGGAAGAAAAAGGAAAATATGAAATACTGGCAGTTTCTTTGGACAAAAGCTGAGTAAAAACTGTTACCTTCAGGGTAGAAAAGTTTTCTGAATTGGGAAATCATACCCTGAGCTGAGAGTTTGGGACATTTGTTCACAAACCTATTAACTTTTCTATAGCTTCTCATTAAACATCATAAGTAGTTTATTCCCTTACCATTTGGGCCACTAGGCCAAATTCTGCCCTGGATTTTTCATTCCCATGTTCCCATTGGCTGTTTCTCTTTTATTCCTGATGTTCCTGACTTTTCTCATCAAACAGGAAATACTTTGCCTCTTTCCTTATTACCAAAGGACATTACCAAGGATCTTTGTTGTCCTTATGAACCTCTGTGAGAAATGTTCTGTCAAAAGGTTAAAAAGTCCTGTGTATGAGCACTTTAGTGATAACTGTCAGAAGTTAATCAAAGTAATCCTATCTGTAGCCTTGGTTAGTTATGGGGTGACACTGTGGCTACTCATCTGTGGAATAAGAATTATGATAATATGTGCAGTTTGTTGTTGTTTTCTCCTCTCTCCTAACAAATTGCTTTTAATATATATGATCCCATTTAACCCTCCTAATGTTCCCATGAGGCAGATATTGTCACACCTGGTAGCATTTTATTAACTCATTGCACACATCCATGGAGATGAATACAAATTCATGCACAGCCTCACTTGAGGCTAGTTAAACTGGATGAGTGTGAGTGGCACTCAAGAATGATCATAAATCAAAACTCAAATTACAAGCACTATAATAAGACAAGGAAATGACATTATGAAGAGTATAAAATGGGGTGATGATCTTTTGAGAGAACTGGAGAAAGGAGATGTTACAACTGGGAGGAGGAGGAAAACATGGATAAGGCATCACTTGTGAATCTCAGAATAATATATTGTCAGCCTAAAAAACATACATTGTGAAAACTTTTCCACTTGGTGATACAAATACATGTCTATTCACCTAAAATAGGCAGATATTACAGGCCAAAGTATGATTTCACCATGGTAAACCAATGAGTTTATTGGGGTTGCTTACACAGAAGGATGAGGGATTTTTTTGTAGGAGTAAATGGAGAATCCAAAGCAGTCCCACCACCAAGAAGTTTCATCCCATCCTGGATAATGACATCCCCATAGCCACTTCAACTCAAAAGGCAGCTGCATCCCCAAAAGTACACCTCATCATAGGCCACAACTCATGGAAGCTGTGTCTTTTGAGCACATTGCACAACCTGCAGGCAGCTTGGCTGGTCTAAGAGTCTTAAGCAAGCATAATTTGAAGGCAGCACAATCAGAGAGTCCCACCCCCAAGCAGTTGTTTCCCTTTTTATAGCCTTAGGGACAGGTCCTACAACCTTTTTCCAAGACATTGACTTCCTGGTTCTCCTGAGCTTCCTTCCTTCCCCCAAGATAGAACGTTTCAATCCCTAATTAACATTGGTCACAGTTTCAGATCTCCAGACTTGATTTCCTGGATTCTCAGAGCCTCCTTCCTCTCTTCAGGAGGGAATTTTTCAGTTCAGAAATGTCTGCCACACAACACTCCGCCCCGTCCTCTGGCTCTTATGCTCTTACACTCTTTCCACCCACTCTTCCACAATGTCCCTGACCCTTTCAAGTAGTGAGATAGATGTCCATTTATTGCTAAGAATTGGGCAAAAGTCACTAAGTTTTAAGAGCCTGATAAATTTTGGATCTTTCCATTAACAACCACTGTCATCTGTAAGAAGTTCCCCATGACCAAGGCAGACAGCTGTAGTAATAGCAGCATTATTATTTTTACCAAGTATAGGCAGGATTTCTGAAGGCCCATTCCTATATATTCCAAGCAGACACTAGTTGGTTTCAGGGTCAGCAAATCTAAACAGATACTAAAGGAGCAAAGTCCAAAACAACATTAAAATAGTCCATTGCCTGCATCAACTGTTTCCTCAAAAGGGAAATTTGGGGAACAGCCCGTGAATGGAAGGCATTACCCCATGTAATCCCAACATTTTCCATGAACAATCCTGCTTTCTTATTGTGTGGTACTTCCATGGGGCTTCCTTGCATCTCCCCAACCTCAATTGGCTCAGTGGGGCCCACTCAAGCTCCTTGGCACAACCAAGGGATAAAGGTGAGTGAGGCCTGCCTTTTGGGTTAACTACCCCCATCCATAGAGTAATTTTTTTTTTTTTTTTTTTTTTTTTTTAGTTTTTCAAAGTAGAATTTCACTCCAGTTGAAGCTGACCTAGTAGTCTCAGGGTAGCCTTGAACTCATGGTGATCCCTCTTAAAAGGAAAGTTAAGAGAAAAGAAAAAAAAAAGAGAGAGAAAATTGGACTTGATCTCTATAGACAGACTGTTTATTGAGATAAACAGCAAGGGGTAACAGCCTTCCAACAGGATGAAGGCTGAAGCACTGATCCAGGCTAGGGTGCAAGTTTATAAGGAGGATCCTGAGAAAAACAGACTGCACCAGGTACAGTAGATAAGGAACTGGTAGCTGTTTGTGTGCTTGTTCAGAATAGGCTTTTTCAGTCAGTATTGTCTAAGGGAAGATACCCAGATGGCTTCTGGTCCATCAAGGCCATCTGTGCTAAGGGGAGTCCATCAATCAGGGGAGCCAGGCTGAACTCCTCTACTGTTTCTTTTATGGCCTTCTCGCTTTAGGGATAGTTATTAACTTTTTAGTTCTCTCTGCTTTTCAGGAAAGCTATTAACCTTTCAGTCTGGATGCTGGAAGGATAAAAAAGATTGGGGAGAACTGGGAATGAGTGGAACAGTTAGGAGTGGGCTGCCCTGGCAAGAGCAGGGGGTGAAATCAGATCCTCTGGTTACTTCCTGCTTGGGGGAGGCAGTAGTTCTATCAGGGTGTTCCACACAGTCCTGTGGAAGTTGGATTTTCAAGGGCTGATATTTAGTGACTTGCTGTGAAGGTAAGGATTCTGTCTTGAAGGAATTCAATGAGGCATCTGAGTATGAAAAGACCAAAAGAGAGGGTGAACATTATCATTATTATCATTATTAGGGAATAAAGTACATGTCAGAGACAGGAGAAGTTTAACTTGAAGGGAGTAGAGGTGTGGATTTCTTAATTTATAGCAATAGATAGCTTAGTTGGTCACAGAGAGATGTCAGGACACATTCAGAGAAATGATATTATATTTTAACATTCAAAAGGCTACTACCACCCAAAATATTGTTGGCTCTGGATTGGTAACATTGGCTTTTCAATTGCCTATTCATAAGATCAACATGGGATAATAGCCTACTGTGTACACAAACTATAAAATAAAGTTTGGCAAATGTAAAACTAAAAGCTAAAACTGCCAAAATCCACACCTGTGTGATAAAGACTTCAATTATGGACTACAATGATTGCAGAGAGGTAAATGTTACCAATCCAGAGCCAATAATATTTTGGGCTCTATTAGCCTTTTTAATGGCCAATAATATTATTTCTCTGCATATGACCTAACATCTGACTGTGTCCAACTAAGATATCTATTGCTATAAGAAATCTCAAACCTCTACTCCCTTCAAATTAAACCTATCCTGTCTCTGACATGTACTTTATTCCCCTTATTGTGATAATATTCACCCTCTCTTTTGGTCCTTGCATACTCAGATGCCTCACTGAATTCCTCCAAGACAGAATACATGCCTTTACTTCATGAGGAGTCATGGAATTCCTCATGACTACTGAATATCATCCCCTGAGCATCCAACCTCCACAGGGCTGTGTGAGACAAGCCAAGAGATCTATGGCCCCCCTCAGCTTGAAGTAGTTGGAGACTAGTTGTTGTCCCCTGTTCCGGCCCACACAGTCCTCCTCTAGATACCCTACACCTCCCCAATTCTCCCCAGTCTTTTTATCCTTCCCTGAAATCTAGAGAGAACTAAAGAGTTAATAACTCTCCCTAAATCTAGCAGGCAATAAAGAAAGAAGTCATAGAGATATGCAGCCTTGACTGGCTACTCCCAATTGATAAACTTCCCTTAACTCAGAAAGCTTTGTAGGAACAGAAACTGTCTGTGCGTTATCCTCCCTAGACAATTTGGCTAAAAAAGCTTATTCTAAGCAAGGACACAAATAAATACAGTTCCTTATCTAATTCCCTTGGACCTGAAGCTGGTACAGTCTGTTTTTCTTAGGATCCTCCATATAAGCTTGCACCCCAGCCTGGCCCAGTGCTTCAGCCTTCATCCTGTGGGAAGGTTGTTGGCCCTTGCTGTTTCTCTCCATGTGTTCTCTTTTATTTTTCCCTTACAATTTCCTTACAGAGTCCATGCAGGGTTCTTCAACACTGGTCAACTTTGTACTTTGTTCACCTTTTGGCCTGTAAGTGCTAAGAGACAGTAAGCCAGCACCTCTGTCTCATCTTCTCTTTTATCCAATTTACCTTCCAAATCAGTGGTTAACACAGAAGACTAGCAGCATATTCCTCTCCCTTTGCAATTTCTCCTTTACACAACTGAGCTCTCTCTGCATAGTCATCTCAGTCTCAGATACATGTCTTATTACCCATAACCACCAAGCCACCTCTGCAGCAGCTTGCCAAAACTCCTGTCTCTAATGTGTCATACTTAGGAACTTCAACATATTCTCTAATCCTCCAACGTTTTTCAGGGTATCCCAGTATTCCCACTCTGAACCCCATTCATCAAGCATGCATGCCACTCCATACCACATAAAGGAAGACAGCCACCCTGGGATTCCTCCCACTGACACTTTTCTCCCTGATGGCTCAGCCTTAGATATCTTGTTACACATAGCAAGACCCATGCAATCACTACTGCCACAAAAAAAGGCACACCATATGGAGAGGCATGGCCAGGTATGGATCTTCCCAAGGTGCTCCACTCTCAGCTTCAGTTGCATGACTTGCTACCCATAGCCAGAACCATGTGATTGCTCCTCCCAAACTCATCTTTGGTTCTGCCATGTGCATATTGGGCACCAAATGTCAGAGTACCTCTAATATACTACATGGCTTGTTGACAGCTTAATTGGTATGTCTCCAACACACTGTGCAACTTGTAGCAGCTCATTGAGACAGGCTCATCCATAAGAAGCTGTTTTCCTTTTATATCACCCTGGTAGGGATGGCGGGGGGGTCTTGCAACGTTTTTCCCAAACTGGTTTACTCCTTAGTCTCCTGAGCTTCCTTTTTCCCTGCAAGAAGGAATGTTTCAATTCCTACTTAGCATTTATCAAGGTCTGCTTCTCATCATCCCTATTACCTTGAGGAGTGGTTAGGTGACCTTTAAGTTGACTTCCTAAATCCCCAGAGCCTCCTTCCTGTTTTCAGCAAGGAATGTTTCAATTTGGAGGACTGCAAAAACAACATCTTCCACACTAAGAAAACAACTACAAAACCCTAAGCTAGGAGGTGGTGTGCTATTTCCTGAGATCAAAATCATCCATAGTAAGCAATGGGGAGATACCCTGAGAAGGTGTAGAAAGACAGGGAGCGGATCACAGAGAATCAGACTGAGAAAATTAGAACTTATTCAAACTTCAGTGCACACTAAAAATTTGAAGATGTGAGTGATATAACATTGGTTGTTTTCTAAAAGTTTCCACACTCAGTGCTATGTATGCAAAGAATGACTACATGGAGCCATGCAGTTATAGCGGTAAAACTGAACAAGTGAAAGTTGATGGTGACATGAACTTAGATGGTAATAGTGGTGGGAAATGTTCAGGTCTAATTTGTGAATTACAAATGGCTAATGGGATGGTTTAAGTGATGAGAGAAAAGAAAACTGAAACACATGCTTCACACAGAAACACACAAAAAAATTATCTTTGCACTGAAAAAGAACTTAGAATATATGCTGTTTAATTCTGACTTACTGTTGATGGAGAAACTGAAGTAGAGGGCTCTACTGTGATCATTTTGTCCCATACAAACATTTACTACTACTCTTAGTGACAGAGCAGATATGTTTATCATACAGCAAATCCATGCAGCTGCTTAGCCTTCATCTGATGATTCATCCAATGAATAATTCACTTATTCAATCTTTTATGTATTTATGTACTCAATAAACATTAACTCAGTAAACAATTACTTTGTCCACGTGGTGCTAAGAAATAGAGGCTGAGGGGAAAAAGTTAAATGAGGGATGTGATTGTAGACTTCTCAAGTAGAAGGTAGTCTAACACAAAAGACAAATTATCCATTAGTCAAAATCTTGCTAATTTAGGGCATATATTGAACCCTTGCTTTGACCTTAAGCCATTTGATTTTTTTTCTACAGGTTAATGGACAAACTCCTCAAAAGTGCTTTTATCTACAATGCTCCCTGTAGACAACTTTTTATAATTTTCCTTTATTTCAATTAAAAGTCTGAGTAATACCTTGATGTACAGCAAGAAAATTGATAAAACCCATCACCATTTAATAAGAAATTTAAAAGACCTAAATATATCCTGTATGTTTTATGACTGTGGGATGCCAGTGATCTCCTGCAAAGAATCTGCAGCAACTCTTCTCACAGACCAAGCACCACATGACGAGTGTTCAAACTGTCAATGCTGAATTAGTTTTAGACTTAGCACTACCTAAGGTCAGAACGGTAAGAACATACCAATCATATCACCCAAACTTCTCTTTTTAACACATTTCAGAGAAAACTGAGCTCTTCCACATGGCAAAAGAGAAAAGGAATACAGGCTGTGTCTTTATGCCCTTGCTTGCTTTCCCCTCCTCTTTCTCACTGTCAGTTTTTTAATCTCTCCTATAAGCCTAATGTTTGCATTCTGTCCTTTTACTCTGGAAAACTTTAAGACATTTGATTTTAGTTGAGTTTTACAAAATAAAATTTGGTTAGATTTTCAAAATACAAGTGAAAGAAAGAATGTTAAAAATTGGCATTAAAATATGTGCTGAGGAACACACATAATAAGCCAAGGATAGCAAGACACTATTTTGGAGTGCATAGTTTAAACAGCTGTCTTATAAAGGAGCTTTATAATGTATTTATTTTTTTCCAATTTACAAACATATTTGAATTACTTTTAGATAAATACATGTATATTATTTATGTTATTAGTAATTATAAACCATGAATTTCAAGGAATTTATCATAATTTACTTAATTAAATCTCTTTGACACTCACATGGTTAACAACTTCTCATGCTTTAAGTATCATTGCAATAGAAATCTTTGTAAGTTTGTTCTGTGTCTCACTATTTATTCAAGAAAAATACTAAGTAGCTTATTCCAAGATCAAGCATAAACACACACACAAACACATATCAAAACACACACATGCATACTTACACACATATATGAAAATTGGTGATACATGTTACTACATTATGACCTACAAATATTGTACCAACTTATTATCATTGTCTGTTCTAGGGAGCAAAGCATAATGGGTAGAAGATTCCAAATATTCTGAAGGAAAGAGGAAGGTGGTAAATACCAGTGTCCAGACTTGAAAAGGAGAGTGGGCATTATACTAATCCCAGTTCTTCATGTATGTCCAGAACTGAATCTCATTTAAAAGAGAATGGTCTCCTTGGATAGGGATTATACTAATCCCATTTCTATGTCCAAAAATCAATCTTATTTCACATGAATTTTGACAGATTATAAAAAAAATAGTGATTCTGTTCTTTTATAAGCATTGGATATATAAGGAAGACTTTTTAACTATCACACATGTCTCCAGAATTATTTTATATTTTAATTAATTAATTAATTTTGTCTTTTTGAGGTAGGGTTTCGCTCTAGTTCAGGCTGTCCTGGAATTTACTATGTAGTCTCAGAGTGGCCTCAAACTTGTGTTGATCCTCTTACCTCTGCCTCCTGAGTGCTGGGATTAAAGGTGTGTGCACCACACCTGGCTGCTGAATTATTTTAAATGTTCATTATTTTCAAAAAATAATACTTTATATATTAGATAGATGTTCCACTTTGACATGCTATACATGTAGCTCTAGGGATTATAAACAAATTATTTATTAATGAAACTTCAATGCAAATTTTAATTATATACATTTCATACCTTTTTATGTTTATCAGAGCCCTTATGTATGATTTAAACTGCTTGGATTTTTATCATTGTTGGCCAATACTTGAACTAGGTAGGATATATCAATGCTGAGGTCAAAGCTGCTATGATTTTAAAAAGCATTAGAATAAACTCCTAATCTTAGGGAAGCATTATTTCAAGATGGCTGTGGCTGATGATGGTCAGGCCCATGGGAAAATGGTTAGGAGAAGCTCACTATGTGAGACTTTTCTCCAGGTGGGTCAGTATTTATTTTGGTGCACAAATAACACATTTTAATGAACAGCAGTGTGGAAAATGCTATTAAGGATTTCACATTGATAAAGTCAGACACTAATATATAATTTATCAGGAACTTTACAAATTATTTTATTTCCATGGTCACATATATTTCATCAACATCAAGAACATCAGAACAAATTACATCATTTTTAATTTAATAGGGCTCTGGACTTGGGAAAATGAAAACAAAAATCCCTTCCCCAAAATGTTATTTTTTTTCCTATTCTATATCTCATTATTAAATTGTACACGTACACATTTTAAGAAACTTTGATGATAAAGAATAGTTCTGTCACATGCTAAAAGTCCTACAGATTCCATGTACTAGCAAATCTGAATACATCTGCTATTAAAAGCACAAGTGTGCCCCCTTCTGAATAAATGAAATATTGAGGCCCATATTTGTACTTAAGATAATAACATCTCTCTTTTCTGGACCAAACTGAATAAATAAATTTGGCAATTATCAATTGTGAGTTATTCTTTTATGAATATTTTGATTGAACCTTTCTAAAAAACAAGATGGAGACCTTAATAAATTAGATGATATTTGCTACATCTTTTCTTATTCATTTATTTTTTCTGCAACTGGAATCTTCTAAGATACAGCACTCCAGAGGAAATTTTAGTCTAAGAATCAAAAGTCAGGAGCTATATCACTCAAAATAGACTTGGGTAAACAATTGGCAACTTACTTAGGAACTGAAATAGGAAATATCAAAAAGATACAAAATAACAGTTCACAGAGACAGTTCAATTATATTTTAAAAGGCAGTGGCAGAATAAGTTAGGTTTTTGTGTTACCTTCAACCTCCTCTTCACTTTCTCAGTTTTGTAGCTGAAGAAATAGAGGTCAAAATGATTAAGTGGGTTTGAGACAATTAACTACAAAGCCACACATTACTACTCTTAACCAAGAGTTTCACCCATAGTAAAATTCAGCCATTGAAAGGAATTACTCTGGTCGCTCATGTGCATTAAGCACTGTCTTCAAACCATTCATTTTAATCCATATTCTACTTGATTTTCTCATATATATTTAGGACAAGAACTGATTTTGGAACAAAATATGGCACCATGTTAGATTTCATTCTCTTGACAGTGTGCAACTCAACTATTTTAAAGTGCCATGGAAATGAACTACCAATGAAAACATATGAAAATGATAACAGCAATAAGTATGAAAATGAAATAGTATAATACATTTAATTCATAACATTGGTAGAAGTTGACAGTTAAATGACAGCTTAAGTTAAAGGTAAATGATATCCTAAGCTACCTGAATGAATAAATGAACTTAACTATGTTTACCTATTCAGTCAGGATGGTTGGTCCTTCACCTTGAATTATTGAAGCTCCTTTTTAATACATGGATTGTTGAATATGTGTGTCTGGGGGAGGGGTGGGTATACTGATAATTATACATATAAATAAGCATATATGCATGAGAGACAAGTTTTAGGGGCTTGGTAAGTGAATCTGTAAGATTTTCCCCCAAATCCTATAATTTTTACAAATTAAAAATCAAACACAGATACTGATAAAATCTGTATATACAGTTTTGCACATAGCATGTAACAATTTGCATCCAGTATATTTTCAGAAAATACCAACTACTGATGTAAATAGAACATTGAATAAAATAAACATGATTCTTTGGATGGAATAAGTACAGTCTCCGAAGAGTTTAAATTCTTTTCAGTATAATTCCTCCATGAATTTACAAAGACTGCCTGGAACTGTTCCAATACTATTTATTACTAAACAAAGTGTTTGCCAAGAAACTTGAAAAGTGTTGGCTTTAAGTTGATCTCAGTGAATAAAGCTGACTGCTAAATCACATTTATAAATGCCAGTTGCTACACAGCTCAAACTTTGCTAATGATCAATCCCAAATTAAATCCATCATTGGACACCTATAATTTTAAAGCTGTGAAATTTTTGCTTTCCCTCCCTTTTTCCCTTATCAAGTCAAGAAGCATTTGGCCCAAGATTTAAATTCATTAGTTGTATTACAAGTGGCAATCTATTACTTGGGCAGTGCATTCATTTTCAAAGAACTTTTATTGAATCAACACATGTAAAAAGTTATTTGATTGAATTAATGGGCATTGTAAATTCATTGCCAAAAATATGTTCTCAATGTAAACAGACACTATGATCACCAATTTGGACTCATTGCTGATTATTCATAATGGTGCAGTGAACCATATTGTAAAATAAACAACCTTCATAGTTCTTATTTAGAGAAACTTTCAAACATTGAGACAAGTAATTACATTGAATAATAGCTTAATTTAAATTGTAAAAGACATCTAGTATGTTATTTCATTTCCATTGTGTGATATCTTTCATACAGGAAGAAGCTAAGTGTAGTCATGGATCAATGGACAATGCAGAATTGATATTGAAAAGAAATGTATTTTCTTCTACATTTCCTTAAACTGAATGCATGTAAGTCTATATCCCCACTGCTATTTTTCTCATCCTCCACTCACATTCTTGCCACATCTTCCCTTGACCTCTGAAAGATCTGATTAATTTTACCTAACTGAGCATGATTTAAATATGAGCATCATGGCTTCAGTATTCACATATTTCTAACTATCCTTGAGGTGTAGATTTGATTAAGCAATATGTTCTATTTGCTTGGCTACAGAGTTTGTTCCAAGGATGTACACTATAAAAACTGGAGTGGAGTGAGGCATGGTGACACACACACCTTTAATCCCAGCACTCAAGAATCTGAGGTAGGAGGATCACTGTGAGTTTAAGGCCAACCTGAGACTGCATAGTGAATTCCAGGAGCTAGACCTACATTTAAAAATACAACTGGAGCCAGCTAAACTGGCTTAGCTGTTAAGGCACCTGCCTCCTAAGCCTAAGAACGCTGGTTCCAATCTCCAGCGGTTTCAATCTCCAGGTCCCACGTTTAGCCAGATGCAAAGTGACACAAGGGCACAATGCTGCACTTGCCCACAAGGGGGCAAACGCATCTGGATTTTGTTCGCAGCAGCTGAGAGGCTGCTGGCATGCCCATCTCTATATGTCTTCCTCTCCCTCTCTCTCTGTCTCTGTCTCCAAAAAAAAAAAAAAAAAAAAATAACAACTGGATAGGTCTCATTAGGACAGTGTGAATTAAAAAAAATAATGAAACATCACTATTGTCTTAAGAGATAGAACAGATTACAAGAAATGACAGCAAACAATGCTGCACACATAGGGAACTTGTTCATCAAGTGAGAATGAAAATAACAAGGAATACTTTCAAGACAATCTTGTTGATTCTCATAAAACTAAGCATAGTTTGCTATACGGTTCTTGCTATTGATCCAAGAGATTTCAAAATTATTCCCATACAAAAATGGTAGGCTGGTGAGATTGTTTAGTGGGCTGGGGAGATATTTCAATTGGTAAGGAGCTAGTTTGGCAAGCAGGATGACCTAAATTGGGATCCCCAGAACCCACAGAAAAACCCAGCATGGTTGAATGGGCCTATCATCCCAACACTGGGGAAGCAGAGACAGGAGGATCCCTGGAGCTCACTGGATAGGTAGTCTAGCTGAGCTCCAGGTTCAGTGAGAGATTTGTCTCAATCCTGCACACACAGACATGGATTCCATATACAATTACACATGCAAAACTGATCTACAGTAAACTTATTCATAAATTAAAACAAAACAAAAGTATTCATGGTATCCTTGAAGACATGGATGGAAAACCATGCTATGGTATATCTATTCAGCAGAATATTAACATAAAAAATGAGCATTCATTGCTTATTTCTTAGTAAAAGAGTCAGATCTGAAACATTTATAGTATGATTACAACTGTGTAACATTCTAGAAAAGCGAAACATCATTAAAATATCTATAGAAACACCTATGAAAAATATCATTGGTTGCTATAAGGGAACAGCATGAAGGAAGAAAAGATGAACAAGTCTGTAGGGATTTTAGGATGGTACAACTACTGCAATGAAGATAGATATATGCCATAACATTCCTCTAAATCTATACAACATTAAAAGCAAACTACCAGGAGGCTGGACAGATGGTTCAGTGGATAGGAGCACTTGTGGTGCAAGTATGAGGACATGTGTTTGATCCCTAGCATGCACATATAATACCTGAAATGACTATGCATGCTTGTAACCCCAGTGACGAGGGGGTATGCAGAGACAAGAGAATCACAGGGATTTGCTAGTTCAACCAGTCTAAACCTAAAATGGTGAGCTCCCAGTCCAATGAGTCTTTGTCATCATAAAATAAGGTAAAAGAGCTACAAGAAGGACACTCAACATTCTCCTTTGGTCACATAGGATGTGCATATCTGTACATATGTATGCATACATACATACATACGTACAATACATATGTACATGCATACATCAAACACACACACAGTGATGAGAGCAGAGAACTACCTGAGAACTACCACATGCAAAAAGCCTGTACAGAAATAAATCCAATCCAATGTGATATAAAATGATGTGAGTCACAGGAAGAGAGCAAGAGAGATAGAATCTTACACCTTCTCAGCTCTTTGGAGGTCAGCTTAGCTTGAACCCAGGACTACCTTAAGCCCTTAAATTGTAGGCCAGTGGACCAACTTTACGTCCTATTGCTTTGGATTTTCTGCGACTTGCAATCAAAAGACTCCAGAATAATGCAGTTCTATGGTAGCAGATCAATATGGCAGAGCTAGTTTTAGGAGATGGGTTGCAATCCTGAGCTATTTTTAGAGTGGAAAAGGGAACGTTTTCAAGTAACACTGATAACAGACCTCCAGAAATTCAATTAAAGACAATGAAACTGATTTTCCTGTAAAAGTTTAACTTCTGGATACACAGTGCCCCAGGAGGTCAATGGGATTGCCTTAGTGGCTACTTTGGAATAATTACAGACAACAAGTGGGCAAAGAAGGAGAGAGGAGGCTCTCATTCTCACCATCACTGTCCTTGCTAACCATCTCTGTAAGTATTTTTTTTTTTTTGAACAATGTAATATTTGGTCAGGAAAAAGTTTGAAAATCACTCTTTTCAGACCATGGATGGCTCCCAAAGATGGGCCATGCTCAGCTCTAGGGAAGGTTTTCAAAAGAACCACTGTGTAGGCTTTGGAAATGTGGAAATAAGAACCTGGAAACTGAATTCAGTATGAGCTTGTTACAGAAAATAAATAGGCTAGTGAGAGAAGCATGTCAACTTTCTCTGGAGAAGAAATCAGCACCTGCAGAGGGATGGGACATGTGACATTCTGGAAGGTCCATTTTGATACAATATAGCAGGAACAGGAGGAAACATTTCTGATCAGAAGTGAAACGAGAACAAAGACCACGTGACTCATCTCAATATGTTCCTCTCCATTGAGTGCTGGCGTGGTAAAGTTTCTCTGGAGGTGCTTGGAATGCACTTTTCAATTCACTGCTTCTGTTTAGCATGAAGCATGCATTCCATGACATTTTATGGAATAAATTCATGATGAGTGGTGCCCTTCGGGGTCATTCAAGGACTCTGCTGCTGTGCTATTCATACCAGAACTAACAAATTTCCTTTGCCATGTAGCTTCATGTCATCATTTCCCGTCCAACATAGTCAAGTTCTGAAAAGTTTAATTCACTGCTGTATTTTCAGGTTCATTCCCATTCAATAAAACTGGCTTTCAGACATTTTTCTGGCTATTGAAACACTAGGGTACATCAGTACTAATGTAACAATGGCAATGAAAATACAGTAATAATGTGTATGATTTATTACACTGAAAGTCTTAAAGACCTTGAAATGCTGTATCCCATCTAAGGAACTGCTAATCTCTAAAGGAAAACATTGACTGGCTTCTCTAAGGTGGCTGAGGATTTCTTCCTCAAATAACCATCTATTTAACAGGTACAACTGGCGATTCTGCCAAATGGGATTCCTGCTGCTAATGTGGTTTCCCATATTGCTGTGTAGGAAGTGATCATGACATCAGCCCCTACACCACCATGGAAATAGCAGATTTCACACACACCTACTCTCCACAATTCATCCTGGACAGCTTCCCTCTCTCTTATTTGTAAAAAGGGGGATCAGATGATTTGTGCTACATGAGGGGGTGGTGATAAAAAAAATCTGAAGCTATTTCTTGTATGCCACCACCACATAAAATGTTTCAAGGAAGATTGGAAGCAGAAATGAATAATTTTGGAAACAGATTTTGCCAATACTGCTTCTTTAGTAAGGATGCAAGAATGTTTTCCTATTCAGATTTCAGAGTTCTGGAAAATGTGTCAAGGAATAAGGATTAATCCAATTTCTGAAAACATGTTTTCAGTCACAAGAAACATGAAAAGCACTTTTGTGATCATTTTGAATGATTTATGAGAATAGTATAAAAGGTGAAAATAACAGTAAGTTGAATCTATACTTTTTCTTTTTTTCTATTTTATTTTTATTTATTATTTTAATTGACAACTTCTATACTTACAGACAATAAACCATGATAATTCCCTCCCCTCCCATACTTTCCCCTTTACAATTTCCACTCTCCATCATATCCCCTCCCTCTCTCCATCAGTCTCTCTCTTAATTTGAAGTCATCATCTTTTTCTCCTATTATGAGGGTCTTGTGAAGGTATTGCTAGGCACTGTGAGATCATGGATATAAAGGGCAATTTCTGTCTGGACATTTGCATTGTAAGGAGTCTTATCCTTCCTTTGGCTCTTACATTCTTTCTGCCACTTCTTCCGCAGTTGACCCTGATCCTTGGAGGATATGATAAAGATGTTTCAGTGCTGGGCACTCCTCCATCCCTTCTTCTCAGCACTATGTTACCTTTTGAGTCATCCCAGTGGTCATCATCATCTTAAAAGAGAAGCTTCTCTAACCAGAGGTGAGAGTATCATTAATATATGAATATGAACATTATGTGTAATGCTTTCAGGGCAGTTTGGTGAGATGAATATATACATTTAGCCAGACAAGATCAGGCTTTATACCCCTAAGGCTCATGACTTCCCCTGCCATAGGCTTTTGATTAGGTTTTCAGTACCAGGCATGTATTTGCCCCCATAGAACAGGCATTCAGTCCAATTAGAGAGCAGTTGGTTTCCCCAGAGCAGACATGCCACTATTGCACCCATTTGATCATTCGGCCTGTCTGGCCAAACTGAGTCTTCCAGTATCCACTGTTTTCATCGCTGATGACTTCTGTCTCCCCTAACACTGCATTCAGTGAAGCTTTTTCCATCTTTCAGTTGGCTGGTCTACAGGAGAAGGTTTTCTGCTCAGTGACCTTGCCACTCAGGCATGTGAAGTCCTCAGCAATAGGGTCTTACCATCTCTTTCTCAAGGGAAACCAAGAGCCTTGGAAATAGCCTGTAATGTTTTGGAGGCAACAGGGACCTCCCCGGCCAACAAGTCACTGTAAGGTATCCCATCCCTGGCATTGAAAATTTTCTACTAACCATCTATGACTTCTGGATGTGCCACTATTCAAAAAAGTAGGTTTTCATAGGTCATATTCAGAATATCTTGAATTTTGATTGACCTTCTCCCCCACCCATCTTGTACACAATCTGTTCTTCTGGCCTTGCTTAGGCCTTTCCCCTCCCTGTAATCTGTTCTTCTGCTAACATATATTTGATACCATCCCCTTAAGTCCTTCCCTCTCCTCCCTTCCTTATAGCCTTTTTAGAGCTTACTGGACTCTGCTACCAACTTTTGGTTTCAACTCACACACAACTCTATATATTTGTAGCTAGGATCCACATATGAGATAGAACATGGAATGTTTGGCTTTCTGCACCTGGGTTACCTTACTTAGTATAATCCTTCCCAGATCCATCCATTTTCCTGAAAATTTCATTTTCATTTACCACTGAACTGAACTCCATCTAAAACCCTTTCATTGGTGATCATTTCTGATAGATTTATAATTTTGGGGGTATTGTCTTGATTCCTTGTTTTTCTTGTATTATAATGTAGCAACTTTTGCATCTGAATACATTTGATGCTTGGGTTTTCTATTTATCTGCAGTGTTCTTACATGTGGTGATCCAACTTTATATATGTTCGGGGTATGAGTTTAAGGTGACAAGTGTACTCTTGTACCCCAATCCAACTGCAGAAGTAATTCTAGGTACTGAGTTGCTTGCTAAGCAAGTATTCTAGTGGACAGGGTGGAAAAATTTACTGGCAAATTCTAAACTTCAATTGAGCAAAATATACATTCAATAAAAACCAGCACAGAGTATACAAGTGTGGGGATTAAAACAAACAGATAGTCTTATAAAGCCCACATCCCTAAGGGTGTGTGTTGCTCTTCACACTTAATCCTGTCATCTGGGAGGTTGAGAATTTTGTTCTGAATTGGGTTCCAGATCAACCTGGATCTGGATCAGACCCTGCTCCCCAATAATGACAGAAGCAAAAGAAAGGCCCTATACATCTAAAAGCATCAAAGGCAACAACATTCAACCCCCAAATACAGCTTAATTGAGAATGGTAAAGCCAACCAAGAATATGTAACCCATAACCTGCCCTAACATGGAAAGAGAGATTAGCACATCCAATGCAGGCCTATGTACTTGTTTTTTCTTTTTTTCAGTCAGTCTCGTTATCTGTGGTGGTGGCTTCCAATCTCACCAATGCCTTGTGCTCACCTGGATCCCTCCATGTTGTGCTGAGGAGCTGGAGTTCTGATCATTGTCCTAGGTGTGCTGCCACCAGGGGCTGAATGAGGAAGGTTCATGATTCTGATGGTTGGGGGATGGGTGAGTGCAGTAAGTCTGGAGTTGCTCATGCAGTCCCACCTGCATCCCTTTCAGTAGCTGCTTAGCTGATCTCTGCTATCTTTCCTTCAGATTTCTTGACTATGCAAGGAGGCTGATGGGGTTGGGAAATCACTTTCGTTGGTCTCTGGTGCTGCTGCAGCTCCACGCTGGCACCAAGGAGGAGGTGCTGGGCGTGTGTGTGGATTGCACTGGTTGGGGCCTCAGTGGGCTTCTGGTCATTTTCCTCCTTTCTGGTGGATCTTGGTGTCTCCTGCTTCTCTGCTATGTCTAAGAAAAACTAAACTACTTGACTTTTCAGAAGGAGAGTGTATTTTGCTGTGGTTTTGCTTAAATCCCTCCCTAGGCTGGTTTGGCATGGCTCCTATGCCATCATCTTATCCATAGGTCTATGCTTTTTAATTAGTTGTATTTGAAGGCTGAGCTTATTTCCATAGCATCATCTATACTTTGATGAATGTGTATCCTTCACAGCATAGTTTCTGATAAATCAAACTATGTAAGAAACCTCCAACAGAATATTTCACTCAATTTCACTCAGTGAACATTTTATATGACTTGGAGCATGTTTATTTACTATTATGGATAAAATGCAATTTTCAACAATTCAGTTTTCAACAATAACATATTGATTTTTGTTTTGTTTGTTTGTTTGTTTGTTTGTTTTTTTTTTTTTGGTTTTTTAAGGTAGGGTTTCACTCTAGTCCAGGCTGACCTGGAATTAACTATGTAGTCTCAGGATGGCCTCGAACTTTCGGCGATCCTCCGACCTCTGCCTCCCAAGTGCTGGGATTAAAGGCATGCACCACCACGCCTGGCCATATTGTTTTTTTTAAATTTATTTTATTTATTTGAGAGACAAAAGGCACACAGAGAGAAAGAAAGAAAGAAAGAAAGAAAGAAAGAAAGAAAGAAAGAAAGAAGGAAGGAAGGAAGGAAGGAAGGAAGGAAGGAAGGAAGGAAGGAAGGAAGGAGAGAGAGAAAGAAAGAAAGAAAGAAAGAGAGAGAAAAGAAAAAGAAAAAAAAAAAGAAAGAAAGAAAGAAAGAAAGGAAGGAAGGAAGGAAGGAAGGAAGGAAGAAAGGAAGGAAGGAAGGAGAGTCAGAGTGAGAGAATCAGAGAATCAGCACACCAAGTCCTTCAGCCATTGCAAATGAACTCCAGGACACATGCGCCACCATGTGCATCTGTCATATATGTGTCTGGGGATATCAAACCTGGTTCCTTTGACTTTGTAGGCAAGCTCCTTAACCACTAAGCCATCTCTCAAGCCCAAGATATTATTGTTTGTTTGTTTGTTTGTTTTTTTTGAGACAGGGTCTTGCTCTAGCCCAAGCTGACCTGGAATTCACTATACAGTCTCAGGGTGGCCTTGAACTCACAATGATCTTCCTACCTCTGCCTCACAAGTGCTCGGATTAAAGGCATTCACCAACACAAGAGCAAGATCTTGGTTTTTAAGACAATCCTTTGCAAGCCAAACAAGGTCTTATAGCAGCCTCAACAGAAAGTGCTATTAGACAGCTGGGACTGTTGTAATTTACACACATAAACTCCCTTCTCACACACGAGTTCATAAACATTCTCCTTTCCTTACAGGTGCTGATACTTGTATTGTTAAGTGGAATATGGACAAGATGATGTCAAATAAACCAAGGGTATTCATAAGGAGGAAAAATGATTATTTTAAGACTATTTTTGAGCAGATTCAGATCCATAGCAAAAGTATGTTTGGACAAATGTATAATAGCATTTTATATCATATTATTATAGAGTCTTTTTATTGCTTTGATACTTTTCTGTGTTCCAATATTAATATCCTTTCCTGCTAAGCCTTGGCAACTTCTGACTGTTTTGAATCTGCTGAAGCTCTGCTACAGATTACTAGCTAGGTAGCTCTACCATATGAAGGAAAAATCCAGTTTCCAGTAGATTTATCCAACCAGATTTTGAATAGTACAATTTTATTTCTTTTTATTTTCTCCTTGTGTTTTGTTATGTTTGTTGTTTGGAGATGTGGTCTTACCACATAGACCCAGCCAACCTTGAACTCTCTCTGTAGCCCAAGCTTAGCCTAGAACTCATGATCTTCATGACTCAGACTCCTAAGTGCTGGGACTATAAGAGTAAACCACAATTCCCAATTTGTACTTTTATTTCAGATCTTTTCATTTATTCAAATGTTATGCATAAGGTTGAGGGTATTTTGGAATAACTTACTTTAAATTTTTTGTTTAATTATAAAAATGTGGCTGAAGTATGATAAAAGTTGATGTTTCCAGTACTTGGACAGGTCTCTCACTTGAAGAATCCAGGTTTTTGCTATAGCTATCCTGGTTCACATTCTGTGTCTGAGTTCCCTGCACATGCCACTTAGAACAGTAGAAGTAGCTTTTGTAGTAGAATAAGACCTATGGATTTACCTTATATCTAAGTCATATTGAATTGATCCATTAATATTAGGTCAACCACATGAGACACAAACAAAGCAAATAATCAGCTTTATTTTTGAGTGTGTAAGCAGATTGTAAGGAAAGTGTAAGGTAAAAGCAAAAGAGAACACTGGACTTGATCTCTACAGACAATTTATTGAGAGAAACAGTGAGGAACAGCTGCCTTCCCATGGCATGAAGGCTGAAGCACTGAGCCAGGATAGGGTGCAAGTTTATAAGGAGGATCCTAAGAAAAACAGACTATACCAGGTGTAATAGATAAGGAACTTGTATCTGTTTGTGTCCTTGTTCAGAATAGGTTTCTTCACCCAGAATTGTCTAAGGGAGGATACCCAGATGATTTCTGGTCCTTCAACACTATCTGAGTTAAGGGGAGTACATCAATCAGAGAAGCAAGGCTGAACTCCTCTGTTGTTTATTTTATGGCCTTTTAGTCTTAGGGATAGTTATTAACTCTTTAGATCCCTCTGGTTTTCAGGGAAAGCTATTAACCCTTCAGTCTGGACTCTGAAAGGATCAAAAAGATTGGAAACGACTGGGAATGAGTGGAGCATTGTAGGGGTCAGCTGGGCAGGGGTGACATCAGATCCTCTGGTTACTTCCTGCAGGGGGAGGCAGTAGGTCTCTCAGGGTGTCCCATGAAGTCCTGTGGAAGTTGGATGTTCAGGGGCTGATATTCAGTGACCATGAAGAATTTAGTGACTTGTTGTGAAGTGAAAGTGAGGATTCTGTCTTGGAGGAATTTAGTGAGGCATCTGAGTATGCAAGAACCAAAAGAGAGGGTGAACATTATCTTAATCAGGAGAATAAAGTACATGCCTGAGACAGGATAGGTTTAACTTGAATGAAGTAGAGGTTTGAGATTTCTAAACTTATAGTAATAGATATCTTAGTTGGTCACAGACAGATGTTAGGTCACATGCAGAGAAATAATATTATTGGCCATTAAAAAGGTAATATAGCTCAAAATATTATTGGCTCTGGATTGGTAACATTTACTTTTCCACAATCATTGTAGTCCATCATTGAAGTCCTAGTCACACAGGTGTGGCTTTGGGGAGTTTTAGCTTTTAGTTTCTCATTTGTCAAAAATTCATTTTGCAATTTGTGTACATAGTAAGCTATTACCCCACGTCAATCTTATGAACAGGCAAAGAGTAGAGTAATAGTTACCAGAGCCATTAGGAAAGAAACATCCAGATCATATCAAATATATTAGCCATTATGATCTGGTTATTGTCCTTTTTTTTGCATGTGACATGACATTTACAGGTGACATGAACATTATATTTAAGGTTGAAAATAATAATATATAGGTATAGGTAAGGAAAAAGGAGTTATAAACTTGGATGGGAAATAAATTGGAATTTATGGGAATATAAAGATTTGGTTTAGGTATGGTAGGAAGTATAAAAGGTTAGTATTGAAGCAATATTTGAAATATATTAAATTATTTTAAATTTAAATATGATAGAGATTAAGAAGTTAACTAATTCTGCAGTTTAGGTGTAAATTTGTGTGTGTGTGTGTGTGTGTGTGTGTGTGTGTGTGTGTGTGTCTTTAATATAGAAGGTTCGTGATCTTTACTTATTTGGTTCAAATATCAAAATGTCTTAGCTTTAGGAGAACTAATGAAAGTATGTTAGGCTGAAAGGCTAAAATTTTGATTAGTCTTGATAATTTGTTATTATCAATTGTTTACTTTATAAGCACAATGAAATTATGTTTTATATTATTATATTGATTATATAATATAATGAAATATATTTTATATAATTTGACCCAGTTTTATTTATTAGACTAAGTTTACAGCAAATAAAGTCTTACCCAATAGGAAAACATATAAGAGTAGAACACTCAAGAAACCTATTGTTGTAAACAGGTGTTCTATGTAACAAAATAAAGCCTTCAGATAGAATTTAAATAAATAAAAGTAGTTTAAATACCTTGATCTTGTTAACCGTGTTATTGATATGGGAAACTAAGGCTTACAGAACTGGCACCAGAGATGGAGAGAAGAATCAGGGGCATCACTTCCAAAACCTGAAAAAAAAAAAGGTTAATTAGAAATATTTGTAGCTCTGTTACGGAGTTAAGAAGAAACACAAGATAATTTTAGTACTAGACAGAAGCTGTAATACAAACTATGCCTTGAAACAGTACTACAAAGTTAAAAAATAATAATAATAATAATAATGATAATGCTAAAACTAAAACAAAATATAAAATTAATGCATCACTGTTGTTGACTTTGTATCCTTTAAATTTACTGAATAGGAGAGATGATAAAAATATGTGCATGGTTTTATTTATAAATAAAAGAAATAGTTCTTATGCTTAACTATGTAAATATCTTGAAATAATAAATTTCATTTCACTTGGAAAAAAAACTAGTCAGTATAAAAGACTACATAGTATGGGACATAATTAGCATGAAAATTTATTACAGTTACAAGACATAACTTTGGGCCAAAGCCTTTAACTTTTCTTTTATTATATTATGAGGTGTGACATTAAAAATAAATTCATCACCTTATTATAGGGAATTGTTTGAACTATGTAAACAATTAAGGCAAGGGAAATACAGACAAACAGCTTTTTAGAAGTTAGGCACATCTTATTCTTTAAATATCTAATAGGAATGAGTACAGGCAGACCATGTCAAGTAAGACACCATAATATTTTGGCATTTGTATTTGGTAACATCTTTGATTAGTTTAGATTTCTGTGTGAGTACCAATTACTCCACAAAATGGAAGCAGAACATCAGCATTTAAGGTCATGTTTTAGAGCAGGGAAAATGTCTTCTATAAGCAATGAACTTAAGATACAAGAAATAAGACAATTACTTAAGTAAAACCTTGACTGAGACTGATTATACATAGCTTAAAAATAAAGCCAAACCTGTCATTGTCAAACTAATTAGTCTGATTTGAACATACATTAGAGACATTATGATAGACATAAAGTGATTTCTTCATCAACTACCTTTAATCATTAAAACATTTTTTTAGTTTAAAATTAGGCAATATTTATGACTGGTAGAATATATGAAACCTAGACACATTATATTAACATTACTTTCTAGATTGCAGGCTTTCCTAAGACAGAAGCTACTTCTTCAGTTTCCCTAAGAACAAAGTCAAAATGCCTAAATCATCTTTTATAAGACTTAGACAATAATCTTAGTGATAATCACCCAGTAAAACAGCATGAACAAGACAGGAACCATCTTAAGGTTACAGTGATTTTTTTAAGATATAATGATCTTATTAAATAATACAAGGTTGACAAATAGAGGAATAAAGCAAACTTGGTTGTGAACTTTAAAGCCAGTCATTCACAACCATTATCATGATCACATTAAAATCAATGAATTATAGTTTTTTTTTTTTTTTTAAGTTTACAACTTGAATGCTAACCAGCCAGGGACATCCTTTGTTAGTCTGATATAAGTCCTAGGTTATTAGTTATCTTATATATCTCAAGGAGTCTGTAATCTGATCAAGTACTTTAAGACTTAATCAACTTTGTCTTTAACCTTTTGTTTAAGCTTACCCATACTTTTATCTACATACTTTATTCATACATTCATCTACATATTTTACCTTAAATCTATGTAACTACACTGTAACAATCTTTTTCATCCAACATTTATCAACATTTAATGTTTTCTCCACGGTTTATTTTCCTTAGTCAGTTCATCTTATAACTATCAACAAAAACTTCTATTGTCCTTACCATAAGACTATTAATATGATCATTTAAGGTATTTTTTAACATTTGCTTTTACAGTTGTTTTTGGCCCTATGGTTAATTCTAAATAGACTGTCTGGATTCTGATTGCCTGTTTTGCTATTTCCCTGGGTCAGCAGTCCCCCAGACTCTCCCCTTTTTTGAATATTTAGAAGATCAGTTATATTAATTTCATATTTTTGACTTTCATGTTACATTTAGATAAGGTTTACACAACCAAACTCATTAAAAATGAATCTTGATTTTGTTAAACATTTAGCTTTTTTTCTGTGTAGTCAGGTTTAACAGTAGGATATACAGGTATAGCTCATTTTAAGTTTGATTTAAGATGTGACAATATAAATAAATTTATCAAATTATTACAAAGAGTAAAGTCTGAAATATATGAACAATTAAGGTGAGAGAAAAATATAAATGAAAACTTTTTTTTTTCTTGGTTTTCTGAGGTAGGGTCTCACTCTGGCTCAGGCTGACCTGGAATTCACTATGTAGTCTCAGGGTGGCCTGGAAGTCATGATGATCCTCCTACCTCTGCCTCCCTAGACCTGGGGTTAAAAGCATGCACCATCATGTCCAGCTGAAAACTTTTAAGTTAACCCATTTTATCACAGGCAACCCAAACCTTCTTCAGTTTAAGTTCCATATCCTTTCCATATCCTTTTAATAACATAGCTTGCAATAATATTTTACCTTATAAAGTCCTTTTTGATCCAAAAACACATCTCTTTGAGTAGAAGCAGATTGGTATTTGGTATACAAATATGTCTATTGTTGTGGGAAGCATGAAGAAGCACATTTTCAAAAACATAGAGGTTAATTATTTTAAATATATTATAAATCTGGTTTTTATAATTTAACATCATTTAAAAATCAGAACATTCAATGACATTCAATTGGAAAAATTACTAACCATAAATTAATCATACATAAGGACAGACTACATAAAATACAGAACACATGACATGACAAGGTTGGCCAAAATTAGACATGACAACATAAAACAAAGAGAGATACCCTTTTAAAATTTTAGTTATGTTTTATATTGTTGAGGACTTATCTTAACAAGGCAACAGCCAGTGTTTTAAATTTTAAGTTGACATTTTTTCTTTGATGGCTTGTAAGGAAAAGAAGGGGGAAAGGGAAAAGAAAACCCCTAGAAGCTGTTTAGTAATTTTAACTTTTAGCAAGGACAGAAAATTAGATATCCATATGTAGAATAAGTTAAAGAGGCCCAGTAAAAACAGGCGTTTCTTGAAGAAGGCAGGGTTTGTACTTGATTTTGTGAGATGCCTTGAATTTGTTTTGAGAGGCAAAGACCCTGGCAAGTCATAGCCAGATAGCAGAACTGTGTGTGAGAGATAGAGATTTATAAGGGGCAGGATTTAGGAGGGTTTTTGGTGACAGTGGAGAATTTGGAAGGTAGAACAAGAAGTACAAAGGGAAGGGCAGGAACAGAGGGAAAAGAAGTCCTGAAGATAAGGAACCTCTTGCAATGTTTTCTGAGGGAGTTATCAAGATCAATAAGAATATTAACATCAAAAGTACCAAATTCATGGTCTGGAGAGATGGCTTAGCAGTTAAGGCACCTGCCTCCTAAGCCTAACAATGTTGGTTCCAATCTCCAGCGGTTCCAATCTCCAGGTCCCACATTTAGCCAGATTTAAAGTGATGCAAGGGCGCAATGCTGCACTTGACCACAAGGGGGCGCATGCATCTGGATTTCATTTGCAGCAGCTGAGAGACTGTTGGCATGCCCATCTCTATCTGTTGTCCTCTCCCTCTCTCTCTCCAAAAAAAAAAAAGTACCAAATTCAGGCCAGCAGTGACCATTATCTAAGGGATATTGTGGCCAAATGTGAAAAGAGAGTCAGAGTAAATTGGCAGGCAGGAGCTCAGGAAGTTCAAGCTTTGAGCCATGCCAATGGAGTGTCTTTTGGAATAGAAAATTTAGAGCCCATTTTGGAGGACAAGGACTAGAGAGGCCAATCCCACTACCAAGGGACATCTCCCAGGTTGAGGGAGGGCAAACTAAACCCAAGGATTAGGAGGGAGTGTCCTCACACTCATAAGGTTTGGGGTGTGAAAGGATATGTAGGAGGCTCTCAGAGTCTCTGATTGTCCACAAACCAAAACCTGAGAAACTCCTTGTGTTTCTAAGGTTGGGTGGGGCACCCTCATCACAGACCAAGAACAAATACTTTGTCCTACTGTTGTAATTTGATGAGGGTGTGGATGCAGCAGATCACATGGTGAGGCCTCTAGTCTGGAGTTCAAAAGTCCAGTGGGAGAAGTAGAAAAGAAGAAGAAAAAGAAGCCTCCAGGAATTAAGTTGGAAAGACTGGAGGTTTTGGTTCACAGGTGCCTGTTTAGTTCAGAGTAGTGAGCACAGTGAGTTTTTGTGCTCCTGAGGGAGTGAAACATTGGCAGGGAGGTAGAGAGAAGAAAGAAAGAGAAAGGGAGGGTGCAGCCCGAAAGCCCCAGAGGGCTCCTATTCAAGTCAAGGCATCAAAGTGTAAGGAAATTATAAGAGAAAAACAAAAGAAAACGATGGACTTAATCTCTTCAGACAAACTGTTTATTGAGAGAAACAGTGAGGGTCAGTAGTCTTCCCGTGGGATGAAGGCTGAAGCACTGAGCCAGGCTAGGGTACAAGGTTATAAGGAGGATCCTGTGAAAAACAGACTGTCCCCGGTGCAGTAGAAAAGGAATGTGTAGCTATTTGTGTCCTTGTTCAGAACAAGCTTCTTCAGCCAGGATTGTCTAAGGGAGGATACCCAGATGATTTGTGGTCCTTCAAGGCCATCTGAGCTAAGGGGAGTCTTTCAAACAGGGGAGCCAGGCTGAACTCTTTTGTTGTTTCTTTTATGACCTAGTCTTAGGGATAGTTATTAACTCTCTGGTATGAAAGAGGACTCTTCAACCAAAGCAAGTTTTCACTCTACTGTCATCCATGTATGCAGAATGTTCCTAAAAAGACATAAAGAAGGTTGGAGGGCTGGAGGGATGGACTAGCCGTTAAGGTGCCTGCATCCTAAGCCTAAGAATGCTGGTCCCAATCTCCAGCGGTTCCAATCTCCAGGTCCCACGTCTAGACAGATGCAAAGTGACACAAGGGCGCAATGCCACACTTAACCACAAGGGGATGCACACATCTGGATTTCATTCACAGCACCTGAGAGGCTGCTGGTGCGCCCATCTCTGTCTTGCTCTCTCTCTCTCTCTCTCTCTCTCCAAAAAAAAAAAAAAGAAAGAAAGAAAGAAAGAAAGAAAGAAAGAAAGAAAGAAAAAAGAAGGTTGGAAAAAATACTTCCTGCAAAGGACTTTAGTACATAATCTAGTGCATTTAAGTTTTTTTTTTTTTTTTTATTTTGTGTATATACATGTGGTGTTTGTGTGTTAGTGTGCATGAGTGTGGGTGTATGCATGTGTGTATGTCACAGAACAACTCTCAGTTTAGTTCTCAACATTCTGCCTTGCAGAGTTTCTCTTGATCTTGCTCTGCTGTTCTTTGCTGTACTTGTCTTCAGCTTAAAGCAAATTCTCCTGTCTGCTTCCTAACTTGCCCCTAGGATGCTGGAATTACAGGAGTCTACTACAGCTTCCAGATTTATATGTAGATTCTGAGCTTGAACTTGGGTACTCAGGAATGAGTGCTGTAGACTTTATCCACTGAGCAATCTCCCTCATCCAGTCCATTCAGTTTTGTAATCGAAGGCACTTGAGCCAAAGGAACAGATTTCTATTCATACTGATTATTGGCCAGTCTCTTACTCTTGAATTCCACATATTTAGCATAGAACAAGTGCTTTTCTTTAGTTATTTATTAAATTCAGTATATAGGGTTAAAGAGTGATTCATTTTACCAAGGTCAGGTTTATTTGCAGGTATTTTCTTTTCAGGGAAGGGGGTATGGTCATGCTCTTTAGGATAGAGTCATTCCATTTGAGATTGTAATTTAGCTGGAAGTTGGAATTTAGTAACTTAACTTCATTGTGCATGCATTCCCTTTCCTGCATGGTGGGAAATGCTACCTGCCTTGTAGGGATGGGTAGGTATATGGTGCAAAGATGCCATGAAGGACGTGCTTCACTATGATCACTGGTACAGGTGGTAGCTACATAAATAATCTATAGTAGAATTTCTTTCAGAACACTTTTGCCTTTGAAAAGCTGATAGTCCTCCAGATTCCTTCTATAAAAACGAAAAAGTATGAAAAAATATTCTATAACATGTATCTGAATTCCATGGGTTAAAGCTGTATATTTTTTCAAGAATTTTGTCCAAAGAGGTAATTATACAATGTCCAATAAAACCCACACAAAAGAATTAAGTTTCTAGTGTAATGAGAGAACTGTTCACTGAAAGAAATGAACAAAACATATGCCTCATCTCCTGATATTGATTTTTATCAAATGGCTGCTCCCCAGTTTTCTAAGAAAAGTCTGGCAAATTTCATGTCAATGACTATGAAGTACCCTCTGCTGTGGAAATGCTATACAAACACTATAACAAGAAATACAAACACATTGTTTATTGTGCTGGAAAGTATACTTGTGGAAACCTCGAGGGAGTCTGTGTTCTATAGAAAATGATGTTTGCATAAAACTTTAAAGCAAAGATTCAGTCAATACAACACACTCCTCTATATAAGTAATAGATTAAATGTGAAGCTGTTGTTAACCAACTTATATCTGCAAGTGGAAGTAATAATAATTGCAATCTGCTTTCTCCATGTGCTGCAAAATTATGTCAGGTCTCAACAAAGTACATTTCATGAATGTAGTGTTGTTTGTCCCACAGCTCAGCATCACGTCCGAATTTATAGCATAATAACATGCAGTAAAGACAATGAAACATTGAAACATGAAACATGTCAAAACAAGGAAAACATCTGATATTTATTGATTTAGTTCTATTTTGCCTGTATCTGTTGGTTTTACTAACACATTAATTTTTAAGAGGTGCCTAGGAGAAGGTATAAAGAAAGTAAAAGAAAATAGTGATATATAGAGAAATCATTACAATTAACTTAGATGACTGTTTGCTTGTGCATTTTTCACACGTGTTCTCTTCAAATTAATGAAGTCACTTACTTTCTTCCCTTATAAGTATTCCATTTTTATAGAGAACTTAGTTAGCTCTAGGTTCTGGTTCTGGATGCTACCATTGCTCAACTATTTTCTTGATCTAATTTCTGGTTTATTCAATTTTAAAGTGACTTCAAAAATAAAATGCTAGCCATGAATCCCTGGTATAAAACTATTTACACACATGTATATGTATGTGTGTGTATGTATATTTATGTGTGTATGTGTATATGTATATATATATATATGTATGTATGTACATGTGTATGTGTATATATGTATATATATATATATATATATATATATACATATACATTGTTGCTTAGTTTCATATATATATATATGTATAATTGGCTACCATATACATATTGTATATGTGAACAGATTTGTGTAAGAATCTCTAAAACTTCATACTCAAGCGATTATTAGTTTATATACACATATATTTTTTACACATACTTATTATTTTTCTAGAAAGTGTTGAAGAGATATACTCCCAAAAGCCAATTAATCCATAATTAAATCAAAGTGATTATTTTTGTGGTTCCCAGTCTCCTTGATGTGGTAAATCTGAAAATTTTTCACAATGCCTACATCAAAAAAATTGGAGAGATTGCTTGGCGGTTAATGCACTTGTCTGCAAATCCTAAGAACCCAGGTTTGATTCCCCAGTACCCATGTAAAGTAAGATGCAGAAAGTCGTGCATGTATCTGAAGTTTGTTTGCAGTGGCTAGAGACCCTTGTATGCCCATTCTTTCTGTCTCTCTTCTCTCTCTCTCTCTCTCTCTCTCTCTCTCTCTCTCTCTGCTTATAAATAAATAAATATTTTTTAAAATTATTTATTAAAACCATCTTACTGTTTACATATTTAGACATTAAGTATTCACTTACATATTTATTTGGTTTTAATTTTTTGCCTATCTGGCTTATCCCTGAGCTTATTTAAATCTTACCTCCTTCTCTATCTCTAAGAAATTTCAGTGCTGCATTGTCAGGTTATTTAGTCTCTGCATTTCTGATATTCAGTGATGGATATCCTTTGTTCTTAGGGCTATGCTGTGTGTTATAGGATGTTCTTAATGTAATAGATGCAAACAACGTCTCCCAACCCATCAAGATAATAAGGTCTGTGGACAATGTTACTATCCCCTGAGAAAATTGTCTCAGTAGTGGTGAGGTTTGAAAACATGTGCTCAATTAAAAAGCCATACATCTGTACTTAGTACTCTTGCTAGTTGCTGAAAGCATCAATCTTTGGTAAAAGTGCTTTAAAGTAAACAACAATCATTTAATCTCTTCAAATGTGCATTTCCTTGGTTTGTAATTAATGAATATTTAACCACCCAGTATAGAGATCTATTTTAATGGGCTTTAGCGGGATTTCATGTGATTTTGGACTTGTGTTACATTTAGTTTGGGTCCTTGAAGTGGACCTGAAAAATGGAATTAAATGTTCAAGGATCTGATTCAGGGAGCTGCCTCTGTGAGTGATAATAAAGGAGAACTAAGGAAGCCCACATCAGATATAAGGCAGTCTGACCAGGGTAGGAGAGAGAGAGGAAAGATGATGGAAATTTGAGGCTGGCGGGGAGTAGTGGAGCCATGCTCATCTATCAGTAAGACTCAACTACTGCAATCCCTGCAGTGCTCATCCCTCCCATGGAGCATGACATGGGAAACATGTCTGGGCAAACCCTAGGCAATGGATTGCAGAGCACAGCAGCTGTGGCATTCTATCTTTACCCTTCCTGTAGCAGGGGAAGGCCATGTGCATACTTATCATGGGCAAGATTTTCACAGTGCTCAAAATCCGTGATATTACTGAGGTTAATTATCATGTCCATCATTGTTATTATTGCTAGTATGATTCATATGCAGACTGCACAACTTATGTCCATAATCAAAACCCTCCTCTGAAAGTCCACACTAATATAGCCAGCATCACATTCTTGCTTTTATCACATGCCTACTTAGACATCTGGTAGGAATCCCCAAAAGAACATGTCCAAAATCACATACTTCGGATTCCTACCACCCTGGCCCAAACCCAGCTCTTCCTTTCTGGTCATTACTAGCTCTGTTATTGGTACCATCATCTACTCAGTGGCTAAGACTCAGTCTACAGGGCTCATCCTCCATTCCTCTGCTACACACCACATTTGATATACAAGCAAATATTGTCCCTTGATATTGAAACTGTATCCTGAATCCTACTACCTTTTTCTCTTCCATGTTGTTTCCTCGCCTTTTATTCAGTCATCCCTTTTATCTCCTTTCCAGAATAAAACATTGCAGTGAAAAATAATAAATGATTAAATTGCACTGGACTTGGGGCTAACATCATTTCTGAGCCATGGACTGGCAAAGTTTTCCTTAAAGGGGTTAGATCATAAATACTTTGAGCTTTGTTATGTAACAGGCAATATCAGGGGTAGTATGGGGTACTTAAGTCACCATTTAAAAAGGTAAAAAAAAACTTAAAAAATAAAACAGTCTTAGGCCTTGGAATGTATAAACTCAAGTAGTCAGCCAGATGTGGGTGATAGGGCATAGCAGTCCTATACAATCCTCTCTTAACAAACAAGTCTCTTTTTTGTTTGATTTTGATTAATTTTTCAACTGACTATGAAATATTTATTTTCTCTACAGAGTCAAACATAAAAATAATACAGATTAGGACTAAGGTAGCTTTTTTAGTGGTAGTAGATCAGAGACATGGGCCCCAAAGAAACTCTACTGTGCCTGCCTTGGTGGGTCTAGAATTCCAGTCTGATTCAGTCTCATCCAACATAGTGAACCAGCAGCAGCTTCCTACTTCCTCCTGATTCTTCTTGAACTTTTCACAGGCCTAACCATCAGGTTCTTACTGAGTCAGCAGTCCTGCCCAACAACCAATTAAGATCCTTCATATACTTTTAAACTTGGCAATGAGACGTATCCTGTTTGGATGCTTAATTCATATAAATACACTTGAGCCAAGCCTGTATATGTAAGAGCACCTCCCCACTCCCCCCATGCCCAACCCTACTGGGAGGGGGAAGGAAATTCTTCTTGGTTTGGGAGATTTTCTTTTAATTTATTTTTATTAGATATAGACATACTTAGTATGTAGCAGTTCAATTTGGGTTCAGTTTTGTGTCCCCCTCTACCCCCAAGCCATACCCTCCCTATTGTCCAAGCCATGAGATGCCATTCAGGTATATCAGCAACTCGGGCTGATCCAGGTGAGAAACCACAGATAAGTGAGACCATGCAATGATTGTCTTTCTGTGACTGTGGGTGTTTTCTTAGTGTGAACTGTTCCAAGTTTGTCCATTTTTCTCCAAATTAATTATGTCATTTTTTTCTTACTGCTGAGTAGAATTCCATCCTGTAGATATACCACATCTTGGTTATCATTTGTCCAATGAAGTCCTTATCTATTAGGAATTGAGCAGCCATAAGCATGGTTGAGCAAATATCTCTGAACTGAGGTATAGAGCTTTTAGGGTAAATGCCCACTAGGGGAATAACAGGGTCTGTTGGTAACTCTATATTCATCCTTTTTAGGAGTCTCCATATTGATTTCCATAGCAATTGTACCAGTTTGCATTCCCACCAAGTGTTAATGATTGTTCCTATTTCTCCCCATTCTCACCCACATTTGTTTTCATTTGATTTTTTTTGAGAGAGAGACAGAGGGAGAGGAAAACAGAGATGGGCATGCCAGCAGTCTCTCAGCTGCTGTGAATGAAATCCAGATGTGTGCGCCCCCTTGTGGTCAAGTGCAGCATTGGGTCCTCGTGTCACTTTTGCATCTGGCTTAATGAAGGACCTGGAGATTGGAACTGCTGGAGATTCTTAGGTTTAGGAGGTAGGCGCCTTAACCGCTAAGCCATCTCTCCAGCCCTTCATTTGATGTTTTGATGTTTGTTATCCTTACTGGGGTAAGGAGGAATCTCATAGTTGTTTTAATTTGCATTTCCCTAATGGTTAGGGAAGTTGAACATTTTCTTAACTGTGTGTTAGCCATTTGTAATTCTTCCTTTGAGAACTCCCTATTCAGTTCTCTGCCCCACTTTTGGAGTGGATTGTTTGATCTTTTGTTGATTAGTTTTTTGGTTCTTTGTAGAGTCTAGATATTAGGCTTCTGTCAGTGGCATAGCTGGTGTATTAGGGGGTTTTCTAGAGGAACAGAACTGCTAGAGTGAATTATATTAAAAAGGGAATTTATTGGATTAGCTTATGGTAGTCCAATAACAGTTGCAGGCCCAATAATCAAGGAACCCAGATAGCAGCTCAGTCCACATGGCAAGATGCCTCAGCAGTCCCCATCCAGCACTGAAGGCCTGGAAGCTTCCTGTGGAGCTGCTGGTTTTCAATCCACACACATCTTCAGTCCATGCTAGTCTTCAATCCGTGCTGGAAAGCAGCAAGCAGCTCGGGCAGCCAAGTGGAATAAATGGGCTCTTTTCACATAGAGCTTCCTCATATAAAGTTCCCATCTGAGAGGAGCCACTCACTCTGGGGGAGGGACTTCACCTTCAGTTAATCCTTCCTGGAACCTCAGGGACCCACCTGAAAGGGATTTCTGTGGATTACTAAACAGAACAAGTTGACAACACCTTAAACATCACAAGGCCAACCCTTGTCAACTTGACACCAAACCATATCTCCTTATATCATACTTAATTTCCAAATGAAAATAGTAACAATCTCATAATTCCCCTAACATGGTATAACTATCCCATGTACAACCAGAAACACAAAATCTTCCCCCAACACAAAGCAAGGTTCCTTGAGGAATGCTTAGTTTTTAATATAATAAGTCTAATATAAATTCAACAACAGTTAGCTAGTGATATAATCTTAATATTGCTGTAGATATGTACAAACACTCCATATCATGGTAGGACAGAAATATTGCAATTAGTCCTCACTTTTGTAACTGGTCACATGACCTTAGCTGGTATTTGTAACTACCTTCTTCCACTACCCATTCTGTATTTCCCCACATTCAGCAAGCACCTCAGCAGGTCTTAGTTCTTTACCTGGAGGGGTGACCCATGCCTTCATTCCTGAAGGATCTGGGCCATTTATCACACTACCTCAGTTGGGTTGTTGCAGTTGTCCATTGGCTTTGATAACAGGGTATGGTAACACTAAGAGTTGCCCTAAAGGTTCTCCTGAATTCCAGACATACTCTACCTTACTTTCATTTCATTTCATTCCCTATATAGTCTGGATCAATCAAACCTACTAACACTGTAATTCCTTTCTTAGCAGGTTGAATGGAAGTGCACTTCAGAAGCCCAAAGTCACCAGGGGCAAGTCTCAGCTTCTAGTTCAATGAAATGTTCTTTGTGCCTCCTGGCAAAAGCACTCCCCTTTGGCACCAAGATGTCTAGGCCAGCAGAGGGTAAGGTTGTGGGAACAGGAAGCAAAACTTTAGCTAATGGGTCATTTGGGGTGATGGTAAGTGGGACCATTCCCATTTCCACCCCTTGACTCCTGGACCTATGAATCCAGACTATAGGAGAAACAGCACCATATATAGGACGCTGATTCAGGGCATATACAGCCGGCTGGAGGACACTCCCCCAGCCCTCCAGGCTATTGCCACCTAGTTGATGCTATAGCTGTTTCTTTAAAAGGCTGTTCCACTGTTCTATCAAGTCAGCTGCTTCAGGGTGGTTGGGGACATGGTAAGACCAGTGAATTCCATGATCAGGAGCACACTGCCATACATACTTCCTTGGCTGTGAAGTGAGTTCCTTGATCAGAAGCAATGTTGTATGGAATTCCATGATGGTGGATAAGGCATTCTGTAAGTCCATGGATGGTAGTTTTGGCAGAAGCACTATGTGCAGGACAAGCAAGTGCATACCAAGAATAAGTGTCTATTCCAGTCAGGACAAAACGCTGCCTTTTCCATGATGGAAGAGATCCAATATAGTCAACCTGCCACCAAGTTGCTGGTTGGTCACCCCAAGGAATACTGCCTTATCAGGGGCTCAGAGTTGGTCTGTGCTGCTGGAAAATTTGGAACTCAGCAGCAGCCATATCCATGTCAGCCTTGTTAGTGGAAGTCCATGTTTGGGCCCATGCATAACCTGCATCCCTGCCACCATGGCCACTTTGTTCATGGGCCCATTGGGCAATGACAGGGGTGGCTGAGGAAACAGGTGGACCACTATCCATAGAACAGGTCAGGTAACCCACTTGATTATTAAATTTATTAAAGTCAGACTCTGATGAGGTCACCTTCTGATTAACATTAATATGGGACACAAGTGTCTTTATATCCTTTTCCCATTCAGAACATTCTATCCATATACACCTTCCCCAAATGTCCTTTCTCACCAAATTTCCAATTATGCTCCTTCCAAGTCCCAGACCATCCAGCCAAACCAGTGGCCATAGCCCATGAATCAATGTATAACCACACATCTGGCCATTTTTTTCCAAGAAAAATGCACAACCATGTGTACTGCTCGTAGTTCTGCCCATTGTGAAGACTTCCCTTCACCACAGTCCTTCAAAGTTGTCCTAGAAAGGAGCTGTAATGCAGCAGTGGTTCACTTCTTGGAGGTGCCTACACAACGTGCTGAACCATCTGTAAACCATGTCCTAGTCTTCTCCTCTTCATTTAATTGATCATAGGGCACACCCCATGATGTCATAGGTGCATGCTTGGGAAAAGAAGGCATTGTTACAGAAGTAGAAACCGTAGGCATTTGGGCAACTTGCTCATGTAACCTACTTGTGCCTTCAAATCCTACTCGAGCCTGATCACAGATATGCCACTTCCACTTGATGATGGACTGCTGCTGTGCATGTCCAACTTTATGGCTTGGTGGATCAGATAACACCCAGCTCATAATGAGCAGCTCAGGTCACATAGTAACTTCATGGCCCATTGTCAAATGTTTAGTTTCCACTAAGGCCCAATAGCAGCCCAAGACCTGTCTCTCAAAGGGAGAATAATTGTCTGCAGATGATGGCAGGGCCTTGCTCCAAAAATCTCAAGGGCCTCTGCTGTGATTCATCTATGGGGGCCTGCCAAAGTCTCCAAACAGCATCCCTATCTGCCATTGACATCTGAAGTCCCATAGGATCTGCTGGATCATATGGTCCAAGAGGCACAGCAGCCTGGCTGGACCTGTTGAAGATCCTTCTTTTTTTTCTAGGCCCCAATTGAAAACTAGTAGCATTCCAAATCACTTGGTATATGGGATGGAGAAAGACACCCAAATGAGGAATGTGCTGTCTCCAAATTCAAACAGGCATACTAGATGTTGTGCTTCTTTCTTAGTGGTAGGGGGGACAGATGAACAACTTATCTTTCACCTTAGAAGGAATATCCATGTATGCCCCATACCACTGAACTAGAAATTTCACTGAGGTGGAAGGTCCTTGAATTTTGAATGGATTTATTTCCCATCCCCTGATGTGCATATGCTGTACCAGCAACTCCAGAGTGGCTTCCACCTCCTGCTCATTCGATCCAATCAGCATTATGTCATTGATATTATGGACCAACATGACACCTTGTGGAAGGGGCAGGAGATCAAGATCCCCGTGAACTAAGCTATGACACAGGGCTGGAGACTAAATATAACTTTGAGGTAAAACAGTAACGATGTACTGCTGACCTTGCCAGCTGAAGGCAAATTGCTTCTGGTGGTCCTTATGGACAGGTATGGAGAAGAAGGCATTCACAAGATCAATAGCTGCATACCAGGTACCAGGAGATGTGTTAATCTGCTCACATAAAGACACCACATCTGGTACAGCAGCTGCAGTTGGATTCACCACCTGAATAAGTTTCCAATAATACAGTATCATTCTCCAGGATCCATTTGTCTTCTGAACAGACCAAAAAGGAGAGTTAAAGGGAGATGTGCTGAGAACCACCACCTCTGCATCCTTCAAGTCCTTTATATGGCATTAATTCTTGCAACTCCTCCAGAGATGTGACATTGTTTTTGATACACTATTTTCCCTGGCAGTGGGAGCATCAATGGCTTCCATTTTGCCTTTCCAATCATAATAGCCATCACTACTCAAGTCAGGGAACCGATATGGGGGTTCTGCCAACACCTATGTATATCTATCCCAATTATGCCTTCTGGGACTTGGGAAATAACCACAGGGTGAGTTTGGGGACTCACTGTCAATCTAATATTTGCCAAAACTCCATTGATCACCTGACCTCCATAAGCACTGACTTTAACTGGAGAGCCACAATGCTTTTTGGTATCTCCTGCAATCAATGCCAATTCAGATCCAGTGTCCACTAAAACACAAAAGGTCTGAATATTTCTTTTTCCCCAATGTACTGTTACCCTAGCAAAATGCCACAGGTCCCTCTGAGGAAGGAGAGTAAGCTTAATATTGAAATTTTTTTTGGGGGAGTTGTAGGAGGGTCCTTCCTCAAGGGGCCCCAGACACCTCTAGAATCAAGAGGTTCAGGATCTGGCTCAAGTCCAGAAAGTGATTAAGAGGCCTTGATTTTCTGTTGCTATAATTCAAAGTGGCTTTTTGTTCCTTTGCTCTGGAACTTTTCTACTTATACAGATCAAACATGAACTCAGTAGTCTTTTTATCTATTTGACTTCTGGGAACACCATGATTAATCAGCCAGTGCCAAAGGTCCATATGAGTCATATCTTTATGTGTATAATTTTGCCTGTGCTGTCTATTATGAAAAACACTCTCACCCTGCCTTTGGCAATTCAGTGCTACCAATTGCCCCTTGTTACCCCAGATCCAGTTAGACTTACTGCACCTAAGTCACCTAATGCAGCAACTGCAGATCCCACTGTGATGTCTTCTTTACATAAAAGACCAATGTTAGGGGACTTTAAGTATGCTGGTGCTGCCCTCACAAATCTGTTTCTTATAGTCTTAATGAAGGGCACATCTGGACACTCCCATTGTGGGGGCAAAGATGAATTTACATAGCAAATTCACTCCAGCATTCCAAGTTCTCTGAACCTTTTAATCCCTTCATCAACCAAGCCAAGGGATATCAGGAAGCTTGAGCTCATTCACAGTAGGCCATATTTGGATCCATATTTCAGCCAACCAATTAAATAAACTCTTGGCACCTCTTCCAACTGCACAAGCTGCAGTGTTAAATCTAAAAATCTCTGCTCAATGGGCCCATTTCAGTAAATTCAGCCTTGATCTAATCTATTTTTGTTGTTGCTGTTGTTTGTTTGTTTTTTGAGACAGTGTCTCACTCTAGTTCAGGCTGACCTGGATTTCACTATGTTGTCTCAGGGTGGTCTCAAACTCATGGCAATCCTCTTACCTCTGCCTCCTGAGTGCTGGGATTAAAGGTGTATGCCACCACACCCAGCTCTGATCTAATCTTATATTCCTTCTTCCATCATCCCATACCTTTAAAATCCATTCCCACAAATATTCCCCATGCTTCTGCCTGTACAAGTTAGAAAACTCTTTAGGGGTGTACCTCACCTCCTCTTGTGTCACATTTTATATCTCACTTTTAGGGGCCTACTTAGCCTTATGTCAGGTTATAAACCTAGAGGTGAAGATGGGTGGGCACTGAGGAGCATCAACACCTCCTGCTGATTCCTCAGATGAAGAAGGATTAATTCCCTCAGGCAAGGGTGGGGAGGGCAATACTTCAGGGTGTGTAGTGGGGATACAACTGCTGCTAAGGGAGGGGAGGTCATCTTTTCAAACAATACAGCTTCTTTAGAATCTGAGAATTCAATGTCCCAGGCTTCTTCAGGGTCTTCCCCACATCACCATCTCAAGTCACAGGATCTCACTCTTTTCCAATCAATGCTCTCACCTTAACTTCTGATAGCCAGTGAGGTTGGGATTTGAGTTTATTTTGCACGTTAGCCAATCTTACAATGAGAGCTTGGGTTTTTGTTTTCTCCAATTTGAGCCTTGTTCTGGCTAGAGAGGAGATTCTCCTCCAGGACATCCTTAGAAATTTTCAGATGATGTATGTGTGTCTTAAGCTTAGAATTTTCCTTTCTGAGCTTCTGCTGTTCCCTCAATAGTTTGTTCAGAGATGCTAGAAAAAACCAATCAGCCTCATCATTTGTCTTACTCTTCCTCAAATATTCAAATGTTTTAAATATAGAGTCACTAAAATTCCTTGCTCTTCACAAGATATAACCTGGGACCACCAAACATATCTACCTCACAGAGTTCTTTAAAAAGTTCACACCATGGATTATTAGTGCCTTCCTTTTTTTGAGTTAAGCACTCTCCTTATTACCAGTAGGGCCTTTAGTAGCACTGAAGTTGGAAAGCCAAACCCAGATAGCTCCAAGCCCACTACAGAAATCCATCCTTACAATTCTGTTTCTTTAGAACCACTTCCTGTTAGAAAATCTGTATTAGTCAGGGTTCTCTCAAGGAACAGAACTGCACTGCTAGAATGAATTATACTAAAAAGGGAATATATTGGATTAGCTTACAATAAACTAATAGCAGTTGCAGGCCTGAGAATCAAGGAACCCAGTAGCTGCTCAGTCCACATGGCCAGATGCCTCAGCAGGCCCAATCACACACTGAAGACCTTTAGGCTTCCTGAGGAGCCAATGGTTTTCAATGCACACTGGTGTTCAGTTTACGCTGGTCTTCAGTAAGCACTGGTCTTCAATCCATGCTGGAAGGCAGCAAGCAGCTCTGGCAGCCACGTGGAATAAAGGGGCTCTTTCCACCTGATCTTCCCTATATAAATTTGCCATCTGAAAGGGGCTGCCCACTCTGGGGAAGGGCTCATGCTGGGGGAAGGAATTCTTCCTTCAGTTACTCCTTCCTGGAAGCAACTTCTGGGATGCACCTGAAAGGGATTTATGTAGATTACTAAACAGATCAAGTTGACAACAACTTAACCATCATAGCTGGTGAAGATTATCTACCATTCAATGGGTAATGTATTGGCTCTGCTTATGGTATGTTTGTGTGTGCCAAAGCTTTTAGCTTCATGAGATCCCATTTGGTTGAGTGATTGTTGAATTTCCTGGGCTACTGGGGTTTTGTTTAGGAAGTCTTTTCCCAGTCCTATATCATGGAGTGTGCCTATTTTTTCCTCTAGTAGTTGAAGAGTTTCAGGTTTATATTGAGATCTTTAATCCATTTGGACTTGATTTGTGTGTATGGAGAAATCACTGGCTCTAATTCATTTTCTACATATGGTCATCCAGTTTGTTCAATACCATTTATTGAAGATGCTATCTTTACACTAGTCGACATTATTGACACATTTGTCAAAGATCAAGTAGCTAACTTCTGGGTCTTCAATTCTGTTCCATTGGTCTACATTTCTGTTTTTATGCCAGTAACATGCTATTTTTGTTACTATGGCTTTTAAACATAGCTTAGAGTATGGTGATACCTCCAGAGGTAGTTGTGGTTTTTTTTTGTTTGTTTGTTTGTTTTGTTTTGTTTTGTTTTGTTTTGCTGGATATATGAGGCCTGTTGTCCTTCTATATGAATGATGCTGGATTTTTTATTGGTATTGCATTAAACCTGTATATTGATTTTGGTAGAATTGCAATTTTCACAATAATAATTCTACTTACCCAGAAGCATGGGAGGTCTTTCTATTTCCTCAAGTGCTCCTCAATTTCTTTTTTGAGTTTTTAAATATTTTCATTATATAGATCTTTCACATCCTTTGTTAGTGTTATTCCAAGGGTTTTGTTGTTGTTGTTGTTGTTGTTGTTGTTGACATTGAAAATGGGGCAGCCTCACTGATTTCTTTCTTTGTATATTTGTCCTTTGCATACAGAAAAGCTACTGACTTTTGTGCATTTATTTTGTATCCTGCCACTGTACTGAAGGAATTAATCACCTTTAGATGTTTTGAGATGGAGACTCTCGGGTCACGCATGTACAGGATCATGTCATCTGCAAAAAAACTAACAACGTCTTCCTTTCCAAGTAGAATCCCTTTTATTTCTTTCTTCTGCCTTATTTCTTGGGCTAGTATTCTAGTACTATATGGAAGATCAGTGGTGAGAGTGGGCACCCCTGTCTTGTTCCTAATCACAGTGGGAACTCCTTGAGTCTTTCCCCATTAAGTATTATTTGGGCTTTAGGTGCTTTAGATATATCCTTTTATTGTGTTGAGATATAAACCCCCATGCCTGTTCTTTCCAGTGTTTTGATCATGAAGTGGCGTATTTTTTCAAAGACCTTCTCTGCATCAATTGTGATGATCATGTGGTTCTTATTAATAAGTTTATTTATGTGGTATATTACATTGACTGATTTCCATATGTTGAACCATCCTTGCATCCCTTGAATGAAGCCTACTTAGTCAAGGTTGATAACGCTTTCATAGTGTTGTTGAATTCAGTTTGCAAGGATTTTGTTCAGGATCTTTGCATCTAAATTGATCAGGTATATATGCCTATAGTTTTCTTGTCTGGTTTTGGTATTAGGGTGATAGTAACTTCATAAAACGAGTTGGAGAGGATTCCCTGGTCTCTGATTATGAGAAACAGTTTGAGAAAAATTCGTTTAAGTTCTTCAATGAAGGATTAATAGAAGCCATCCAGTCCTGGACTTTTCTTTTTAGGGAGTGTTTTGATTACCTTCTCAATCTCCATGGATGTGATAGGTTTATTTAGGAGATTAATCTGCTCTGAGTTTAGTTTTGTAGGTGGTATGAGTTTATGAAATCATCTATTTCCTCCAGATTATTCAATTTTGTGGAGTAGAATTTTTCAAAGTATGACTTTATCATTCTTCGAATTTCATTCATGTCTGCTGTGATGTCACCTATTTCATTTCTGATATTGTTAATTTGAAAATTCTCTCTCTCTCTCTTTTTTTTTCTTTTGCTTGATCACATTGGCCAGGACTTTGTCAAGCTTGAATAATTTTTTCAAAAAACAAGCACTTTGTTTTGTTGATTTTTTTTTATAACAATCTTCCAAGTAAGATGGTGGCATAAGAGCCATGCCAAACCAGCCTAGGGAGGGATTTAAGCAAAAGCACAGCAAAATACACTCTTCTTCTGAAAAGTGAAGTAGTATAGGTTCTTCTTAGACACAGTGGAGAAGCAGGAGAGACCAAGATCCACCAGAAAGGAGGAAAATGGCCAGAATCCCACTGAGGTGATTGTGCCCTGATCCATGTGATCTGCACACCTGTACAGCACTACCCACCAAGCACATGCTCCAAGTGGCAGCAGCAGAGACCAAACAAGATGATTTTCCAACCTCCTCAGCCTTGTTGCATAGTCAAGAAATCTGAAGAAAAGACAGCTGTGATCAGATAAGCAGCTACTGAAAGGGGTACAGGCAGGACTGCATGAGCAACCCTAGGCTTCCTGCACTCTCCCATCCCCCAAACATCAGAACCATGAACCTCCAGCATTCAGTCCCCAGTGGCACAGCTGCTCAGGACTCTAGCTGCACAGCACAACATGGATCAAGGTTAGCACTCAGAATTGGTGAGATTAGAAACCACCCCAAAGGTAATGAGACTACTGACAACAACAACAAAAAAAAAAAAAAAAAAAAAAAAAAAAAACAGGTACATAGGTCTGCATTGGATGTGCTAATCTCTCTTTCCATGTCAGGGAAAGTTATGGGTTACATATTCTTGGTTGGCTTTGCCATTTTCAAATAAGCTGTCTTTGGATGTTGAATATTGTTGGTTTCGATGCTTTAAGATTTATAGGGCCTTTGTCTTTTGCTTCTGTCATTATTGGGGGCAGGGTCTGATTCAGATCCAGACTGACCTGGAACCCAATGCAGAACAAAATTTTCTACCTCCCAGCTGACAAGATTAAGTGTGTAGATCAACATACACCCTTAGAGATTTGGGCTTTATAAGACCATCTGTTTGTTTTAATCACCACACATGCATACTCTGTGCTGGTTTTATTGAATGTATATTTTGCTCAGTTGAAGTTTAGAATTTGACAGTAAATTTTTCCACCCTTTCCACTAGCATACGTGCTTAGCAAGCAACTCAATACCTAGAATTACTTCTGCAATTGTATTGAGGTACAAGAGCTACACCTTAAACTCATAGCCTGAACGTATATAAAATTGGATGGCCACATATATGAACATTGCAGATAAGTAGAAAACCCATTGTGGTGGTTTGATTCAAGTGTCCCCCATAAACTTAAGTGTTCTGATTGCTGATCTCCCCAGCTGATGGCAGTTGGAAATTAAAGCCTCCTAGAGGCACTGTATTGTTGGGGGTGGGCTTATGAGTGTTATAAGCAGCTTCCCCTTCCCAGTGTTTGGCACACTCTCCTGTTGCTGTTGTCCACCTTATGTTGGCCAGGGGGTGATGTCCACCTGCTGTTCATGCCATTGTTTTCTCTGCCATCATGAAGCTTCCCCCTTGAGCCTCTAAGCCAAACTAAACCTCTTTTTTCCCTCAAGCTGCTCTTGGTCAGGTGATTTCTACCAGCAATGCGAACCTGACTGCAACAGTAAAGTGGTACCGAGGAGTGGGATTGCTGCTAGACACCTGACTGTGTGGTTTTGGCCTTTTGGAGCTGATTTTCAAAAGGAATGTAGAAAGATTTGAAACCTTGGCCTAAGAGACACCTTGTAGCCTTGCATCAAATACAGCTTGATGGACTATTCTGGTCGGAGTTGAAAGACCTGAATGCAGTAAGAACTATGGACTGTGAGGTTTGGCTTTTGAGCATGAGAGCTTTACTTGGGTTGGGCTAGCAGTTTGTGTGAGAAGCTTGCTGTTATAGCCATGTCCTGAGAAATTGTGTAGGGTTTCATTGCATAGAAATGGTCTGGTGTGAGTGGAGGGATATGAGACAGACAAAATGAAATCTTTGGGCATAAACTGCTGCCTGTTCACCTGAAAATTGTTTGAGAGATTACAACTATTGAGATTGGGCCAGCTGGCTTGCGCTGGGGCAACAGGAAGAATGTAGACTCTTTTGAAGGGGACTGAATGCTTAAGGAGTGTCCTGTTCTTCAAAGTCTGATTCATCCCCCCACCCCCGGATTAAAAAATTGGCACTCTACCTGGTATTATGGACTATAAGAAATGCATTGAGTTTGTAATGCAGTCTTGTGTTTTGGAAATGGCCATGGGCAGTGTGAAGCAGGTTTGCTGGATGCCTGTATGGAGATCCCATGGGGCCATGAAGATGAACTGTGGGTTGCATGTTGGGTCATTCTCGTGATGAGTATGAAGTGGCTTTCATTGTCCTTTTGGTTTGAAGTCTATTTTGCCAGATATTAATATAGCAACACCAGCCTGGTTTTTAATTTATTTTGATTTACTTAGTATATAATTTTTTATCCTGTCACCCTGAGGAAGTATCTATCTTTACTGGTGAGATGGGTTTCTTGAAGACAGTAGATAGAAGACTTCTATATTTGATCCACCCTGATAACTTGTGTCTTTTGATGCATGAGTTAAGACCATTAATATTTAAGATTATTTTGTGAGGTTTCCATTAATCCCTGCCATGATGAGTTCTTTTATGGGGTTTTGCACTTTCTTGTGTTTTGTACTATGTAGAGTCTGGACTACTTGTGGTTATTTTGATTTTGTTTGAGATTGGTTGTTTGATGGTTCCATGTGGAGTTTCCCTCAAGTATTCTCTAGGTTTGGCTTTGTGTTCATATAATCATAGAGTTGACTTTTTTCATGGAAAATTTTCCTTTCCCCATCTATTATGAGGAATACTTTTGCTAGTTAAAGTAGTTTTGGTTGGAAGCTATAGTTTTGTAGTCTTTGAAGTGATCCATTCCAGGTCCTTCTGGCTTTCAGCATTTCTATTGAAAAATCTGACATAATTCTGATGGAATTACCTTTGTATGTTGTGAGTTGTTTCTCTCTTTCTTGTTTTAATACTCTCTCTTTGGTTTCACTGTTAAGTATTTAACTATTTGGTCCTGTTGTTTTGGTGTTCTGTAGGCTTCTTATACCTGGGTGGAACTCTATTTTGAGAGATTCAGAAGGTTTTCTTCAATAATTTTGTTGAATATCATCTCTATGGTTCTGGCCTGGATTTCCTCTCCTTCTGATATACCCATGATGTGGATGTTTGGTCGTTTATGGCTATCCCACAATTCCCTCATATTCTGTTCACTTGATTTTTTGAACTTAGCATCGTTTTTGGCCTCCTGATCAATTTCTTTTGTCTTGTCTTTCATGTCGTCCACATGAATAACTCTGTTATGGAGGGGTTCTAGAGAGGTTTTTGTAAGTTCTATTTGATTTTTTGTTTTCTGTTGCATTATTTTTTATTGTGTCCATCTTTTCTTTACTTTTCTTTTCTTTTCTTTTCTTTTTTTTTTTTTTTTTTTTTTTTTTGAGGTGTGATTTCGAGTTCTGACTTTCTTGATACTTCCTGGCATTCATTCTTACATTTGATCAAGTCTTCATTAAGCATAATCCATCAGTTGTTGAGATCTTCCATTTCTTGACTCACCTTCAATTCATTCATATCTCTTTTGAGGGTTCAGACATTTTATTCAACCAAGTAAACCCTACTGTCAACCAAAAGCTGAATATTCTAAGATGATTCTGTTCAATTTCATTGATATGATTGTTGGTTCTTTGATGGTTTGCTTCCAGTTCACTAATTCTTTTGATCAGGGTCTCATTAGCTATTGTGTTTTCATTTTGGGATTGAATTTCTGTTGATTTCTCTGTGTTTTCATTGGAGGCTTCCATTGTAGGACTAGGCATCCTTGGTGGAGATCTCTGTTTTCTGACTTTCATTGGCTTTTTTGCATAATGGTCTACCCATTTTAGAGAAACTCTTATTTTATTTAGGAGGAAGCAAATTTTTGGTTTTTGCCCATGCACCCTCAGACTCAGGTGAACAGGGATGTGGTACCAGCCCACACAGGGACCAGGACTCCAGGGAACCAGAAAGAGCCAGGAAGCAGGGATCTGGCTTACTTACTTCACACCATGCCCACTACACACACTGTCTCATGCAAGGAACCCAGACCAGGGATCTGGAAGGAGCGGTGAAGCAGGGATATAACTTACTCACTTCACCCTGCACCCCACTTGCACACCTTCTCACTCAGGCAACTGAAACCAGGGAACTGGGAGGAGCCAGGCAGCAGGGATCTACCCTACACACTCCACACAGTGCCCCATTTCTGGTGCAGGGAACCCAGACCAGGGAACTGGGAGGAGCCAGGAAACGGATCTGGCCTACTCAACCCCATGCCTCCATGCCTGTCTGCACACTGTCTGGCACAGGAAGCCTGGACTAGGGAACTGGGACAAGTATCTTTTTTATTTATTCTTTTTCCCCAACACTATTCTGCACAGTAAACCCAGAATGTTCCTATTATAATGTAAATAAACTTATCTTAATTCCTCTCATTCAACTTTTCTATAGCTTCTTATAATAATTAATATAAATTCAACATTACCAACTCAATTAATCAGAACATATATGATTTGTTGCTTCATTTTCTTTCTGTGTCTTCATTCTCCAACATACTACTTGATTTTCATCTTTCTTCTAGTCATAATGGTTTTTGTGACACTTCAAATACTTCTCATGTATCTGTCAGAGGACCTTTGAATTAGCTGTTCTCTCAGCTCCTTTAAAAAAGTAAAATCTATCTGCTCTGTTATGTTGTGTGTCTCTGTTAAAATTTCACCTACACTAAGAAGCCTTTTGTGAATCCTCAAAATGTAGTTACCCTATCCCTCTTACCTTTTGTGTGTTCCTCCATAATGCATAAAAGTGCTGGTACCAGCAGGAGTCTATTTGTTAGCTATTTATGCTCTGTTTCAAATGTAATCCTCAAAACAAACATTTTTAATGATTGAGAGGCCATTCCTATGCTACAAAGAGCTCGTCACACTGAATTTAAAGGAACTGAATATTTTTGAACAAACATGTAGGGAATTGTGTAATTTTGAATCATTGTCTACATTAACGTCAAATGCCTTAAATTTTGAATTGTATTGCCCATATTTTTCTATTTTCTTTTTTAAAGATTTTATTTGTTTATTAAAGACAGAGGGAAAGAGAGAGAGTGAGAGTGAGAATGGGCTCACCAGGGCCTGTAGCCACTGCAAACAAACTCCAGATGCATGCGCTCCTTGTGCATCTGGCTTATGTAGGACCTGGAGAATCGAACTGAGGTCCTTAGGCTTAACAGGCATGTGCCTTAACCACTAAGCAATCTCTCCAGCCCATTTTCTTGTGCATTACACATAACCTCATAACCTGTACTCAGCATGTACAATATTAAAATTTGCATAACATATCTCTTCCAACTAAACAAACAGATTTCTGATTTTGTCAATGGTACAAGTTCCTCCTGTTTTCCAATGATAATAAAAATGAATGCGGACTGAAAAATAATGTAAATCAGATATGAAAATGAAGATTTCCTTAAATCCTCTGCAAAAGAGATAATCACTCATTGGGTTGACAGAGAGTATGTTAACGTTTATTTATATGCACTAAACTCTATGTTTTATTTTAACAAAAAAGGATCATATTTTCCATGACATATTTATGATTTATAGCATTTTTTCAGTCAACAACAGATCTTTGATTTCTGCTTACACAGAGAATTTATATTTCAAGATTTGAGTCCAAAAAAAAATAAAAGGAAATAGAAATGTTTCCCAATTAGCACTTTCAGAATAAATTATTGAAGAAGGAAAAAGTGTAGGTTTTTTAATGAGCGGGAAATGATGACATTTGGGATCTCAAATGGGTAGATATTGAAGTCTAGATGGAGTTGAGAGAAAAATGTCACCTGTAGGTTAATAGACCACCTAAAGATGGATAATAATGGTGAATCCCACTACAGTAAGAATGAAATCAAGCAGTATAATCAAGGAAGAAAGAATAAAATACAATGTATTGGTCAAATGGTGATGGTTTCTGGTAATAATTATGAAAGGTCTGGTAATGAAAAAGCAGGAGCAACTATAGGCTGCCAGATAAAGAGAAAATAAATGAGATTAAATAGCTCACATTATGGTGTAATGACTTCTATAGCAATTTGGAAAAGGTTTTGAGGAACAGTTAAACAAAGCCAGTTATTTAATGAGGAAATTTAAGGTTAGAAAACTTATTTTCATGGTTAATGGGAAAATCCACATTCCGGATGCAATGTTTTTTCACTGTATAGTTCAGGTTATTGTTATTAGTATTTTTCTTTCAAGATGCACAAGTTTTATGTAGAGATGGCATTTTCCTAAGACAAGAGTGATGCATTAAAGAAATCAAATGGGCTTGAGAGATTGCTTAGTAATTAAGGTACTTGTCTGTAAAATCTAATGACCCAGGTTCAACTGTCCAAGACCCACATAAGCCAGATATACAAGGTGATGCATGTATCTGGAGTTCACTTGCAGTGGCTAGAGGCCCTGGTGTGCCCGTTCTCTTTCTTTCTCTGTTTCTTTTTCTTTTTTAAATAAATAAATAAATAGAAATCAAGTAACCCACACAAATATTTGTGTGAGAGTTTGTTTATATAAACAGCCCTTGTTCAGGATTCTTAGGGTGATGATGCACATTTAAATGATTTTCTTGCTTTTAGCTCCTGAATTGTATCTCTGTGCATGGATAATGATGCCAAGTGATATTAGCAGATCCTGTAATCCAGAAGCTGTTGTTGGGTAGGAGGTATTTAAGAGTATCTTATGGCCCTGGTTTGGAAGTTGGCATGTTTTGTTGCTGGAGATGCATATAAACATGCCAAGATCATTTTGAAGAGAGACTTAGAAAGCATGTAATCAGACCTCACCCGTTTCTGCACATATTATGATTTATGATGTGATGTTATGTAAGAATTATTCAGGTCCTTGCACTGAATTTGAAATATTTTCTCAGTATATTATATCTGGGTTTCAGGGACTAAAATGAAATATAGGGGACCAAACTTGGAGTTATTCACCTAGGGTAGAGTCATCCCTGGGTGGCTGCCTGGGAGGGCAAAACCAATGCAAGATAAACTGAAAACAGGGCCATACATCATTGTGAAAAGAGGCTGAGCTCTGGAGTTACACAGCAAGGGTAGAGCCATACCCCAGTGACTACCTGGAAGGGCAAAATCAGTGGAAGAGCTTCTGGAAACAGCCAACCAACTTGGATCCTACTTCTCACATTCACCATCCGAGCCCATTCCTCCCCAAAAGTAATCTGAAGAAGAGCTGAAGTAGAGGGCAAGTGTGTACCAGCCCTAGCCCCCAGGAGAAGCTCAAAGATAATCTCAGTACAAAAAAATAAATAAATAAAAAATAAAACTGGATGAGAAAGCTAGGTATCTCAAGGTTTTATCCAGATTTTCCCAGAGGAGCCACACTCAATGTAGACCTTGTTCAGGCTCAAGTGCAACTATCTCAATCCAGTGGGTAGTCTTCAAACCCACACCCACCTTGATCAATTTAGACAAGACTACCCAATATAGACTATACAAGATCTGCTATTGCTGCATCCTCAGTGAGATGACTGAATTGAAAATGGGCAGAAATCAATGCAAAGCCAAGAACAAATAACACCCAGCAAAGAGATCCTCACTAAGATTACCTACTCCCACAATGGGAGCCTCCAATGAAAGCTTAGAAGACATCCAGACAGAGAAGCCCAGAATGAAATCTCAACAAGCATTTTAAGCAAAGTTTATGAAACCATGATAAAATGGCTAATTGAATAGGAAGAAGTGGGACAAAGAGTAATCAAACAGGAACTCTAAGAATGACTGAAAGAAATGTAACAAAATCAGCAAATGAATTCAACTTACAAATCAAAGGTTGGCTCAATGACTTGGAAGAAAGACAACAAAAATATCCTCAAATGATGGATGAAAAAATGCAAAGGAATCGCCGGGCATGGTGGCTCACGCCTTTAATCCTAGCACTCGGGAGGCAGAGGTAGGAGGATCGCCGTGAGTTCAAGGCCACCCTGAGACTACATAGTTAATTCCAGGTCAGCCTGGGCCAGAGTGAGACCCTACCTTGCAAAACCAAAAAAAAAAAAAAAAAAAAAAAAAAAAAAAAAAAAATGCAAAGGAATCTATATGAACATCTCAACAGATGACTGAAGGAAAACAAAGATAATCAGAACACATGGCTCCTTAGACTACTGAGTGAATTCAAGGACAATCAAAAAGAGATTAACATGCGTGAACCACATTCCCCATTGATGAGGGTCCCTATGGAAGAGGGAGGACAGGGAGGAGGATAATGGAGTCACCACTATGAATGTAAAACTAGAATAATATACATAAGAATAAATAAAATAAAAAAAAATAATTTGAGGAGAACCAACAAATAAACAAGTTAATTGGCCAATGAAACAAGCTCAATGAAGGCATATCCAAATGCAGGCATGAATTCCAAGGGAAAATAAAAAGGGCAAATCAAGAAATGAAAATGGAGGAGGAGGGACTAGAGAGATGGTTAAGTGGTTAAGGTGCTTTTCTGTAAATGCTAACAGCCTCAGTTCAATTCCCCAGTACACATGTAAAGTCAGATGCACAAAGTGGCACATACAGCTGGAATTCATTTGCAGTGGCAAGGCCTTGGTATGCTCATTCTCTCTTTCTTTCACTATCTCTCTCTCTCTCTCTCTCTGCCTTACTTTTCTCCCTCTCTTTAACTTACTTCTCTCTCTCTCTCTGGTTCATTTTTCTCTCTCACTTTCTGCTTGCAAATGAAATAAAATGAATTTAAAAAAGAAAAGAGAATTTAAGCAAGTGATGAGAATTCTAAAGAAAAATCTAACAGGAAACAGAAATGTAATAGCTCTCTTTGCCTCCTTGAAGGCTCCCAAGAAAGCCTCTCCAACAGAGTAGACTACATGGAACAGATTAATTTTCAGAACCTGAAAACAAGACAGAAGAATTAGACTGAGACTCCAAAAACATTGTCAACTTCTAAAATATGTGCAAAAAGAACATGAGAAAACTTTGGAACACCTTAACAAAACATGTCTACTCTTGGGATAACCAACTGCTCCATAATTGGACTGAAGGCCCTCTCTAAGGGAGGGAATACATGCCTGGTACTGAAAAACCTAAGCAAAAGTCTATGGCAGGTGAGGTCATGAGCCTTAGGGGTATAAAGCCTGATCTTGTCTGACTAATTGTATATATTATTCCCACCAAGCTGCCCTGGGGGCACTACACTTAATGTTCATATTCACATATTAACGCTACTCTCACTTCTGGCTAGAAAAGCTTCTCTTTTCAGATGGTGATGACCACTGGGATCACCCAAAAGGCAACATAGTGCTGAGAAGAAGGGATAGAGGAGTGCACAGCACTGAAACACCTTTGTCACACCCTCCAAGGCTCAGGGACCATTGCGGAAGAGGGGGCGGATAGAATGGAAGAGCCAAAGGAAGGGTATAACTTCTTACAATGCAACTGCCCAGACAGAAATTGGCCTCGATATCCATGACCATGCCGTGCCTAGCAATACCTTCGCAAGACCCTCAAAATAGAAGAAAAACATGATGACATCAAATTAAAAGAAAGACTAATGGAGAGAGGGAGGGGATATGATGGAGATTGGTGTTCTAAAGTGGAATGGGGGGAGGGGAGGGAAATATCATATTTTTTTGTATGTAAGTATAGAAGGTGTCAATAAAAATATTCATGATAAAAAACCCTTATAAAAGAGAGACCAATTCAAATATAGGAAACACAAGACTAGAGAAGACACACTACATGTCACATAATACTCAAAACACTAAACACAGAAAACATGGAGAGAGTACTTACAGATGTTTGAGAAAAATAGATCATAACTTACAGTGATAAGCCCACCCTTATCTCAAATTTTTCAGTTGAAAGTCTTAAAGGCAGAAGAGCTTAGAATGGAGTATTTTAAAACCTAAACTATCATGGCTGAAAACCCAAGATACTATACCCAGCAAAACTATTCTGATAATAGAAGGCGAAAGAAAAATACTGCACAATATACACCAGCTGCATGATGACATTAGCACCAAACCAGCCCTACAGAGAATAATGCATGGAATACTCCACACTCAGAAGATGAACCAACATGCACAAGAGGAGAGAAAAAGAAACAATCATAACTAGACTGGTCTTAAAACCATCCAAAGACCAAGATAACACCAAACTCCAAAAAACCATCAACATAACAGGGATTAACTCTCATCTCACAATTATAGCTCTGAAAAAAATGGATTTAATTTGCTAATCCAAAAGACACAGGCTGACTGGCAGGATGAGAAAGCTGGATCCATCCACTGGCTTTCTACAAGAAACTAACCTTACAATTAAAGATAAAGACCACCTTAGGGCTAAAGGACGGAAAAAGACTTTTCATGCAAATGCAAATGCAAAAAAAGCAGAAGTAGCTGTACTTAGTTCAGACTAAATTGAATTTAAAATAAAAGTAATTAAAAGATATAAAGCCATTCTATATTCATTAAAGAAACAATTCAACCATAAGATAATTGAATCATAAAGTTATGTGCATCAAAACATAAGGGCACCTAATTTTGTAAATTTTGCTAGACAATAAAACAGATTCTCAATACAATCATAGTAGGAAACATTAACACCCCACTATCATCAATATATAGATCCACTAAGCAGAAAGTAAACAGAGAAGAAATGGAGATAAACAATACCATAGATCAATATTTATAGAAATATCACCATATCTGATTTGAAGATATGCTACAAAGCCATAGTAACTAAAACAGCATGGCACTAGCACAAAAACAGACACAGAGATCAATGGAATAGAAAAGAAGACCCATCTCAAAATACAAGCTCCTACAGCAACCTCATTTTTGACAAAAGGACCAAAAATGCACAGTGGAGAAAAGACAGCATGTTAAACAAATGGTGCTAGAAAAATTGGATAACCACATGTGGAAGAATGAAATTAGACCCACTTTTCTCACCCTGCACAAAAGTCAACTATAAATGAAAGAAGGACCTCAATTTGGGACCTGAAACTGTAAAACAACTAGAAGATAAAAGAGAGTACATTCCATGATATAGGCACAGGGAAAGACTTCCTGACTAAGACCCCAGTAGCACAGAAAATTAGATCAACACTCAACCACTTGAACATCTTGAAACTAAAAATCTACTGCATAGATGAGCACACTATCATTAGAGTCAATAGACAGTCCACAGAATGGGAGACTATCTTCACCAGCTATATATCTGCCAAAGATGTAAAATCTAGAATTTATAAAGAACTGAAAAACTAAACAATAATAATTAAAAAAAAAAAAACCACCTAACCTTAATATGGGCTAAATGGTGTTCAAGCAAAACCTATCAAAGGCTGGGCATGGTGGCACATGCCTTTAATCCCAGCACTTGGGAGGCAGAGGTAGGAGGATTGCCATGAGTTCGAGGCCACCCTGAAACTACATAGTTAATTCCAGGTCAGCCTGGACTAGAGTGAAACCCTACCTCAAAAAAAAAAAAAAAAAAAAAAACCTAAAAAACTGTCAAAGCAGAAATCAAGAGGCTACAAAGAACTCTACACTAAATCAGACTACTGTGGCTCAGGAACATTGCAGAAGAGGGGGCAGAAAGAGTGTAAGGGCCCCAGAGTGGGAGGAAATACACTAAGGCATGGTTCCCCCCACCCCCCGATAATATTGGGATTGACTGAGGCCTTCATGACCCCACAGTAAATCCCATAACCCCACTGAGGGCCCTAGGGAAACAGGAACAAGGAAGAGAAAATAAAAGACTATAATCTGTTAAAATTAATTAATCAAAAATGATAATAATAATGAAATATATAGCTCAATGTCTAAATATCTAAGATAGTCTCAGCTTGCATCCATTTTATTACTTAATGGTGGTCATAGTTTTTTGATCATATTCCCTGAAGTTAAGCAACCTGACATATTTTTTTTTATTTACTTATTAGAGACAGAGAAAGGAGGAGAGAGAAAGATAGAGCATGGGCACGCCAGGGCCTTCAGCTACTGCAAACAAACTCCAGATGCATGCGCCACCCTGTGGATCTGGCTTACATGGGTCCTGGGGAATCAAACCTCGAACCAGGGTCCTTAGGCTTCACAGGCAAGCACTTAAATGCTAAGCCATCTTTCCAGGCCTGTGGTTTGGTTTTGAATGCAATTCTCTTCATCATTTTGTGTAATAATATATAGTTGATGCACCATTTTAAGCATGTTACACATATTAGATTATTAAGTTCTTAGACCAGAGATATTATGTACATTTTTATCTTAGGAACCCCATGCTCAAAGAAGTTAAGTAATTCATCCAAAGCACACAGGTGGTAAATTGGAGAAACAGGGAGTGAATCAAAGCATGTGACTCTCTCATCTACCCTGTTAATCATTGTGCTCTAGTGTCTCATTAAATTTACTGATTTTATTGGTTATTGAATTTTTTTTAAACTTTTAAAAAAATTTTTTATTATTTTTTTGGAGAGAGACACAGAGGGAGACAGAGAGAGAGAGGGAGAGGAAGACAGAGATGGGCGTGCCAGCAGTGTCTCAGCTACTGCAAACAAAATCCAGATGTGTGCGCCCCCCTTGTGGTCAAGTGGGGCATTGCGCCCTTGCGTCACTGCATCTGGCTAAACGTGGGACCTGGAGATTGGAACGGCTGGTGATTGGAACCAGTGTTCTTAGGCTTAGGAGGCAGGCGCCTTAACCCCTAAACCATCTCTCCAGCCCGGTTATTGAATTTTTTATAGCTGATATACAATGACTATGTGCAACCTGTTAAAAACTAATGTACACCAACAGGAAAATGGAGATTCGTCCATTGCTACTCAAGCAAAGTTCCAGGGCTAGTTCCTTTGAAGTAATAAGTTTGTTTAAATATTCTTATTGATACCTGGTCTATGAGATGAATCCCATTAAAATGGATGGAAGCATTTATTCAACCAAATCCCTGCTAAACTGAAGTATTTTACTAAGATATTGTCAATACAGAGTATATATACCACAGATAGTTCCTAATCTTGAAGAATTGTCATTCCAATAAGGCATGACCAACAATAAACAAAGAAAAATTATAAGCTAATGTGAGATTACATTTAGCTCTATGAGTTAAATAAGCAGGATGATATATACAAGAGCTGATGTGACTTAAAGAGAGTGCAGAAATGTCTTTTAGGAGAAGGCATTTGAAAAAATTCTGAGCCATACATACCAGTCCTATAGAAGCAGAGAAGAGGATGCTTTGAACAAAGGTCATGCATGGAGGAATGATGGAAAGCAGGCATGGATGATCTGACATAACCACAAAGATGCATTCACTGTTGGGGCCATGGCCTTTTATCCGGACTCAATGTGAAGAATTGAGGCACTCCTTCATTTACCTTACCACTATTTCTAAGCAACTATGTTTTATTTAGCAGTTTACATTTACCCTTAAGCAACAACCTGAAAGCTAAGTTTCTTTTTTGTTTCAGGCAAAACATTTGGAAAATCATTCTATTATTGCTAAAGCATTAAATGAGTATTACATCAGGCAGTAAGTATGAAAGTGCTTTTAAAAAGAGAAATATTGGGGCTGGAGAAGATGGCTCAGTGATTTAAAGTGCTTGCTTGCAAAGCATGATGGTCTGGGTTCAAATCCCTGGTGTGCATGTAAATCCCGATACACACAGTGGTACATGTATCTGGAGTTATTTTGTTGGGGTGGGAGGCCCTTGTGTGCCTATTCCCTCTCTCTCTCTCCTTGCAAATGAAAAATAAATAAAAATGTAAAACATAGAAATGCTATAGAATGCACAAAATAAATTTTTTCCAAAGTATATCTCTCCATGTACTTGTCTAGTTTTCTCATCAATATTTTATAATTTTCCTATTTGTTTATTTGAGAGAGAGGAAAAGGCAGAAAGAGAGAGAGAATGGGCATGTCTGGGCCTCCAGCCACCTCAAACAAACTCCAGATGCATGCACCACATTGTGCATCTGGCTTATGTGGGTACTGGAGAATCAAATCTGGATCCTTAGCTTGCGTAGGCAAGTGTCTTAACCTTTAAGCCATCTCTCTAGCCCAATATTTTATACCTTTTATTGTATAGGTCAAACATCTTTTCATCAAATATATTTACATTTATTTTGCTTTGTGGCCCAGGTTGGCCTTGAACTTGCTTCAGCTACTGTAGTCCTGGGATTGCAGTGTAAATCTACATGTACATATATACATACATATGGCAGTATTTCAGGGACAGAACCAAGTTCCTTTCATTTTTGTTCTTCTCATGGTCTCTTGCCACTTTCCCCACCCAGTTTTATGTTAGATGTGGTCCAGGCAAGTGAGGCTTATAAAATTAATGAAGTTTCCAAAAACCTTCATGATGCTGGTCACCAGTGATAATGAGATGTCTTCCCAGCATCATGCAAAACCAACCAAACAAACAAAAAATGTTGCTTTCATTTCATTGTATATTGTCACTTAGGCTCTCATTAGCATGTCCCTATATCCACCAACCTCCTCGATATGCATGACAACAGAATAATTTACTTCAACCCTTTGTTCAATTCACAATTAAGTCAGCTGCACTAGAGTCATTTCATTTAGGACTTCTGTCAAAATGCTTCTGCAAACAGCTATCAGAACTATCTTCCCTCACCCTTCACATTTTGCAAATTGCATTACTTTATTAAACAGTATTTTGTACTGTAATCCCTTTAACCTTTGCAAAGTGGTTAGAGATTCATTTATTGATTTGTGTGTCTGGATGAGGGCATGCCCTGTGGAAGCACAGAACTAGGGAAAGAGAAACACCAGATTTTGACCCTGTCTGATAAGGGGTTTAGCAGCACAACTGAGGTAAAACTACAAACTGTATTGACAAGTCACCTGGTGTGGGCCAGAAATGTTGCTACCCATTGAAATGATAAGAAATGTCTTAGAAAGGCAAATTCTTGTTTCCCAGCCTAGGTTATGAAGAAAGAACCTTTGGAAAGGGCCACCAATATGTGATTAGTAAGCTGCGCAGTTATTACTAATGCTCTTAAAAGTTTGAGCAACATTGAGTCATAGTGAAAATACTTTCCCATGTGAAGAGTGGGAGAATGTATTCAGGTTTGGATTCTTCTGGAAAATGCGACTCTATGCTTACAGTGGCTAAAAGACCGGGTTTCTAACAAGACAATTTTGCAACCAAGAGTACTTTTGGCAATAGATGTTCTTGATTGTTAGATATGGAAGAATGAGTGCTATGCCCTCCAATATAAGACCAGAAATGATAGGAAATGACCTACAAACAGAAAACACAGGCTCCAAAACACAGCAGACACTGCTTTAAATGTCAAGAGTGTCCACAGTAAGAAATCCCAGGACAGAAGAAAAAAGTCTCGTGGAAACAGGAAAGAAGAGATGATTAACTCAAAAATGAGTAAACAGGGAGTCTATGTAGAAATCAGGAACAAGTAAAGTAGTATTGGGGATGGAAACTCTCTGACGAGATTGAAGATGATGATGGAACATAAAGATGGGAGATGTGAGGAAGGAGTTGGATCTGGAATTCTAGGATGAGAAAGTCATCTGAGGCAAAGCAAGTGACACGACAGGCTCTATGATTCCAAGGCCATTAGCCAATTTCTTCTCCACACCACAGTCTTGTTCATGTATCTCAGTATATTTTCCTCTACAATCCATAGGAAGAACGTGTTTCCTGAATTTGAATTCATGTGGCTTTCTCCATGTTGTCTCTTGCTTAACTAGAGATTCATAACAAGCACCTATATCTGCACTATTATTGTGCTACATTTTAAATCATTGCATGACTTCTCTCACTTAAGAGCAAATGATCAGACTAGGATTTACAAGTCTGAGATATGGATTCAAAATCAGGCTCAGCTTGGCTTTGATTAATGGCCCTACTTCACTTGGACATATGATTTATGGTGTGAATAAAATAAGATAAACCCTGTAAAGAAATCAGTCAGTGACTGGCACCTAGTTAAAAGCTGAATTTATGTTAAGTGCTCATAGTAAAGTACACCAGTGTTATGAGAGAAGTACTAAACTTCTGCATTTGACGAGTGAAATCAGTAACACTGTGAGAGAGTACTCAGCCACTCCTGATACCAAAACTCATTTTTGTGAGATGGGAACTTAAGTCATTTGTTAATTTAGGACTTTGACTTCACATCCATATACCCAGACACATACATTAATTCATTATAAAACAAACAAACAAACAAACAAACTTTGGGGCTGGAGAAGTGGCTTAGCTGTTAAGATGCTTGCCTGTAAAGCCTAAGGACCCAGGTTAGATTCCCGAGAACACATCTAAGCCAGATTCACATGATAGTACATGTGTCTGGAGTTTGTTTGCAGTGGCTAGAGGCCCTGGCATGCTCATTCTCTCCCTCCCTCCCTCTGTCTCTCTAATAAGTAATAATTAATTTTTTAAAAAGACTTCCATTTTAGGTAGCTTGTTAAACTTTCTATTAAATTTTAAAATATATGCTATATGATCAATCTAGAATATACACACTACCTGTAGGTAAGGACAAAATATTAACGATAAATTTTTAATATGTAAGCATTTTTACCAACACTGCTTGAATCTAACTGTGTGTCTGGAACTATAGTAGGCATCATAGCATCCTTGAGAAATCTGTAGTCTAGTACAGTGTAGTACATCATAGTTAGGTACCACATGCTATAGAAAATCCCAAAAGGATTATCAAATATTCTTGAGACTGCTCACAATAACAGTTTCAAGGGAGCAATCACTATGCTTGGTTATGGGTGATGTACATAAAGTATAGACTGGGAAAAGATTCAAGATTGTGTCCTGACCTACTCATCTTTAGTACTGTCTCCCCACACTTGGGAATGGTTTTCCCCTAGGAATTTTTAATACCATTTTGAAGCCCAGTTTAGGTATGTTGGGAAAGCTGTAATTGATTTTGAGGCAAACTTATGGATTCAGAATGTTCCAAACCTCATTTCTTAAAGAACAGATTGCATTCCCAACTCTTGTCAGAATAGCAGCTCTTTGGGAAATACAGGCTAACTCAAGGACAAGGGACCATCCCAATGCCAAAGATCCTTGTTCATTTGCCCCACTTCCTGAAAACACTATGAAAAGCATCAGGAAATCCATGAAAATATGTTCTCCTTCATCCTCTGCCATCTTGATGAGCCCATGGGGAATGGAGAAGTTGGGCTAATTTATCTTTCAAGATCATCCTATATGGTAGAAAGCCTAAATAACCCATTTTTTATTTATTTTATTTTTATTTGAGAGAGAGAGAGAGAGAGATAAAGAGAGACATCTAGAGAGAGAGAGAGAGAGGGAGAGAGAGAGAATGGGGACACCAGCATCCTCTCAGCTACTGTGAACGAACTCCAGATGTGTGCACCCCCTTGTGGGCAAGTGTGGCATTGCACCCTTGCATTACTTTTTGCATCTGGCTAAACGTGTGACGTGGAGATTGGAATCGGGATTCTTAGGCTTGGCAGGCAGGTGCCTTAACTGCTAAGCCATCTCTCCAGCCCAACAACCCATTTTAAAATTTTTTTAAAGATATTGATGAAATAGAAGGGCAAAGTTTGCAGTTTTCAACTTGATTTCCTATTCTATGTACACAGCCAGGTCATCAAATAACTTATTCTTTTTCTCTTTATTTCTTTTAATATCAGTGTGGAAGAGGGAGTGCTAGCCATCTGCTGGGACTAGGAGTTAAGAAATATAGAAACTCATGTCTAAAGCTCATATGTGAACAATCATTCATATGTGAAAAGGTAGACCAACACTCTAGTTCACTGTAACATTTACCATGTGTCTAAGTGTGTACCCACACATGTAATTTATGTACTGAATCTCCATCATGTGCAAAAGTTTGTAAGTTGAATAGAATAAATTTCTCCCTTAGTAAATAAATACCATGAATATGTTTTTGATGACTAAGTAACATGTCTGCCAGTACCACTTTGTTTTATCCACAGAAATAGCAAGTCCTATGAAAAAAGTATATGGGAAAACTGGATTCCTCAAGGAAATATGAACATGAACCAATCATTTCCTACTGGGCATCACAAATATTCTTTTTATGCAAGGGTAGATAACTTCTTAATATTTTTTTCAGAAATAAATTATTACACTAGACAAAGTATGATATTGTATGTAACATTGAATGATCTCATGAGCAGAAAATGAATTATTTCTCTCTTCATTCCTACTTTCCTAATTAGAATTCTCCAATTCTATAACAATTTGTATAATGCTTATAGAAAGATGTTGAGTATTTGACAATAATGGCTACTTTGGATTTATCTATATTCATGTTTTTATAAGGCTTTCATCACAAAATACTTAATATAAAACCCTAAGTCTTTGTGTTAAAACAGAAGACTTTAACAAGTGGGAAAGTGGGAAACAAATGGATGCAATATTGCTGTGATGCATGCACAGGCACACATAAGCACTCATTCACGTGTGCACACCCCACAGCTGGCTGTGAAACAAGCACAGATGGAAAACAGACCTTGTCTATGTGAATGATTATCATTGTACCAGCAACTGTATTTGAAAGACATTGAGACATCTCATGCCAGAGTGGTGGCTCAGGTGTCAATCTAGATTTATTTTTATAGAAAGAGCAACTGGAAATTGAGAGGAGACATTTGAACAAAATTTACTGCCTTCTAAAATTGTTCAAATAACAGTTTATTCTTATCCTCTATTTCATCCATTCAAAATTATTTTATGTCTCCATTTTGATCTTATCTAGAAGGCTGAAAAAGGACAAAAGATGTCCAGGAAAGAGGAACAATTAATTCCTGACTTCTATATAATGACTATTAATTAACTTTAAATATGTATCCCACAAGTTCATAAGCCTTAGGAAAGAAGCTGGTACCATACTTTTGGCTAACTAGGTATGTTGTGCCCATCAACCCAACTTCTAAATATTTAATGCTGCTCTCACTTTGGTCAGAGAAACTCTTTTGTGAAATTGTCAGTGACTTCTGGGGATTCTCAAAACTCATCAAACTGCTGAGAATTAGTGACTGTTGAGTGTACATGTTAAGTGAGAGATCTATATCACACCCTTTGAAGACTTAGAGAACATTGCTGAAGAGGAAGCAGAAAAAAATGTAAGAACTAGAGGTTGGGAAGGAGTGCTGTGGAACACTGCCTGCCAAATATTAAGTGGCCATTGCATTCATTACTTCACAGTGACTCTTGTTTAATGCATAAGAACTGTACACATGGGGACCATCAACTTTTATCATGGATTGTGGAGGGAAAGTAAAAAGGACATTTAAATAGAAGACGGATTATTTGAACATAATAAGGGGTTCAGTGGAAGGAGCATATATGAAGAAAGAAAAAAAGGTAATGAGAATGGATTATATCAAAACACATATTGTACAAGTAAAAAAATTTTAATAAAAATTTTAAGAAGACACATCCTATATCTTCTTTACATCTTTAGACATGTACTGTCTTTGAAGATAATGACAGGGGATTAATACCATGTTTCTATTTGACAATTGATGTTGAGATACACAAGAGAGTACACAATGTAATGTAACTCACTCTAGGAGTGAGTTCTGGGAAGAAGTTGCTCTTGTTCATGCATCATAGGCACAAAAAGAGGTCAAAGGGTGTCTGCTAGAGGAATACTGTACTTTCCAGAGTCTTGTCTGTGGTCCTATGCCTTTTTCCCCTTTCTACAAATCTAAACAGGAAAATGAATCACAAATGAAAGTTCTGAAGTTACTCACATTTTTCTCCTCCCCTTGCTAACACTTCTGGCTTACCACTTACAACAAGAGCCTTGGAATATATCCAGAGATCTAGCAAAGAAATCAGGTGGAGTTTAATATTTTGGGTAGGCTTTTATGGAATTACTGAAGTTGCTGAAATAGACATTCAAGAGATAGCCAGCCTCGGCAAAAAAGAAATAGCCATTTTATTTTTCACAGAAATTTGTGTTAGCGTAAAGACAAAGAATAAAAGATGCAAAGAGAGAAAGTAAGTATGTGTCTTTACAACCCAGACTAGCTTACCAGCGTAGAAATTATGGCTGAGAACTAAGACCCATTCACTTTACAGTAATATATACTGGCAACCTACCCAGAAGAGTGTGCTCCAACTTTTGTGTTTACCATAACCATTTTGTAGGTTTTGTACTGATTTGAGAACATCTACATTGTTCTCTTTTAAATCTGAACTCATTCTTTATGAAATATAATCAAAGAATAAGACTAGCTTTACTCTAAAAGCTAAACCAATATACAAGGCACAATGATAGCACTAAAGAGATAGATGGCTTAGCAGTTAAGGATCTTGTCTGTGAAACCCAAGAACCCAGATTCAATTCCCCAGTACCCACATAAGGTTATTTGTATAGGGTGGCACATGTGTCTGGAGTTTCTTTGCAGTGGCTAGAGGTCCTGGCATGCCCATTCTCTCTGTCTCTCTCTATGTGCCTCTTTCTCTCCCCCCACCTCTCTTTCTCTCAAATAAATAAAATATTTTAAAAAGGAAATAAAGGACACCAGTGTGAAAATGGTCTACTTCACACAGAAAAGTCAGAGATTGATCTCTGATTGTTCAAGAATGAGATTAATGTCAGTAGTAATGCTTCATTCCTGCTATTTAAGCACTTGAGAGGCTGAGGCAGGAGGATAATTGTCAAGGTGCGGTTAGTCTGGGCTACATAGCAAGTCCAGGCCACCCTGGGCTACAGAGTAAGGTCCTATAAAAACATAGAATAGAATTTGGAATGCATAACCAAGACACTGAAGACTCACATACTGGCAACATGGACACAACTGTGATGGCCTCACACTATTCAGTAATGACATGAGATTTGTGTGCAGCAATCTTTAAAAATTCTAGAGAAACACGTAGCTTTGTCTAATTTCTGTGGTGGAAATCACCCCAACATGTACAAGTTCAAGCTACCCAGGTGATAACACTAAATCCTAATGGGAGGAGATGCTAAAATCCAGAGCTTGTGACATCTAAGAAGCAGCACAGCCTGAAAACAATTAGAAATATTGAAAGGAAATTAACAAAGGGGAACTTTCACTACAATGTGCTCCATGCAATTTAATTCTATTTTTATATTATACTTACAATCATATTACTATATTACCAGTGGCCCATAGCTTCTACTTTGGAGAAAATATGTTAGGTCACCTGCTGTAATGATTTATCTGCTGAGGATTCATGGACTGGAAACTTGATTCAGTAGTGTGGTGGACATTACTTGAGGGTATTCATGGATATTAGTTGGAAGTGAGACTTTTAAGAGGTGGATTCTGTGGGAGAGTGTTAGATCTTTAAGCCATGCCTTCTAAAGGGTGTAAGGTAGTTGTCCTGAATCCATGAGTTAATTCTATTGAGCTTGGTAGAATAAGATTGCCTAACCCTGTCTTCTAATAGGATTCTTGTGAATACTCCTACATTAAGGTGCTATCCACCATGAAGTCTTCACTTAGAGCTGGGTAGATGGCCTAAACCTAACAATCTTGGAGGTATTGTAACTTCTCTGTATAAAAGTACTCAGCTCATTATTGTAAAGGAAAATGGAAATGAACTAGTATCCTTTCCAAAACATATCTCTCTCGTCTCTCTCTCTTTCTCTCTCTCTCTTTTCTCTCTCTCTCTCTCTTTCTCACTCTCTCTCTCAACATTGTTAATGTTTCTTTTATTTTTCTTTCTTTGTGAGGCTGGTGACCAAATCTAAGGCTTTGCAAGTGTAAGTTCCCTACCATTAAGGCACATCTCCAGTCCCTCTCTGACACTGAAGTGCTTCAATACTTAAGATCATTTTATGGAAATGGTAACATTATTATATTTCAAAATACTAGACTAGTTATATGTAATGCTTGCCCCCCTTTTATTTAATCAATATAATCGATTTCAAGAGATTACACAGTTTGCAGGAACAAATATTAAAGTAAGCAATCATTTTGACTTTGTGAAATAAGAAAGAAGTAAGCAGAGAGACAAAACACACTAAGGTCTTTGCTCTAAACCCTTCCTCTATAGGAAGCAAACTGTGGTTTGTTCTCTGAAGTTATTAGAAATTGTCAATATGGACCCTGAACTGGAGGGTGTGTGCACAAGGTGTGACTTGAGTAGGCCAGATCCCTGCTCCCTGGCTCTTCCCAGTTTACTGGTCCTGATACCCTGTGCTGGAGGGTGCACACAGTGTGGAGTGAATAGGCCAGATGCCTGTTCCCCAGCTTCTCCCAGTTTCCTGGCCCTGGTAGGTCCCCCTGCAACTGGCTTGGGGCAGCTGAGACCCTGCAAGCTTGCTGCAGAAGCAGGCTCCTTGCTCCACCTTCCTGACTGAAGTGTCCCTGGGTTCCCAATTCCCAGTTACCTTGTGCCGAATGGGTGCACACAGCATGGCTTGGAGTAAGTAGGCCAGAATCCTGTTCCCTGGCTCCTTCCAGTTCCCTGTTCCTGGTGGGTCACCCCTGTACCTGACTTTGGGAGGTCTGGTTCCTTTTGGGGGGCTGTGAAAGCAGGCCATTTGCTCTGGTATCTAGACTGGCCACTGTGTATTGCCATTCCTATTCAACTGAGTCAGAGGGAGCATAGACCACTGTAGGAGCTGGCCTGTTACCTCTGGCTATCCAACTTCCTGGCACCTAGTTCCCCAACCCATGATCCCAATGTGTTGAAGAGTATGTGCAAGTGGAGTGAGTAGGTCAGAGCTCCCAGAACCCAGGTACCTTTTATGTACGTGCAGTCTCCACCATCTGCACATCTGTGGTTATAACCCCTTGTACACAAACACAACAATCCAATTCATATCTAAAACAGAGCATCCTCCGAAGGGCCTTTGCGACAAAAACTTGATTCTTCCTCAATACAATAAAGTGTCTCCCCAAGATGGGTAGACCACAATGCAAAAAGTCAGAAAAATGAGATCTCCACCAAAGATGCCTAGTCCCAGAATGGAAGCCTCCACTGAAATCATAGAGAAATCAACAGAAATGCAATCCCAAAATGAAAGCACAACAACAAATTAGACCCTGATCAGAAGAATTGCTAAACTGGAAGCAAACCATCAAAAACTCAATAAGCATATCAATGAAATTGAACAGAATCACCTTTAAAGTGTTTAGCTTTTGACACTAGGCTAAACTTGATTGAAGAAAATGTTAGAACCCTCAAAAGAGATATGAATGAATTGAAGGTGAGTCAAAAAATGGAAGATCTTGGGCTGGAGAGATGGCTTAGTGGTTAAGGTACTTCTCTGCAAAGCCAAAGGACCCAGGTTCAATCCCCCAGGTCCCGTGTAAGCCAGCTGTACAAGGGAGTGCATGCCCACTCTCTGTCTCTGTCTCTCTCTCTCTGCCTATTTCTCTCTCTCTCTCTCTCTCAATTAAATAAATAAAAGTAAAATATTTAAAAAGAAGAAATAGAGCCAGGCGTGGTGGAGTACGCCTTTAATCCCAGCACTTGGGAGGCAGAGGTAGGAGGATCACCGAGAGTTTGAAGCCACCCTGAGACTACATAGTTAATTCCAGGTTAGCCTGGACAGAGTAAGACCCTAAAAAAAAAAAAAAAAAAAAAAAAGAAGGCATGAAAGATCCAATAAATGATTAAGATTAATGAAAATTTGATTAAATGAAAGAATGAATTCCAGGAAGCATCAAAAAAACTCAGAACATGAACTGAAATCATACCTCAAAAAGACACTTCAGTACTCCACTATCATCAGTAGACAGATCATCCAAGCAGAAAATCAACTGGGAAATAAAATAACTCAACAACACCAACACCATCGATCAACTATATGTAATGGACATCTAGAGAACTTTCCACCTCTACTCTACAGAATATATATTTTTCTCTGCAACCCACAGAACCTTCTCCAAAATAGACCATACATTAGGTGATAAAGTGTGCCTCTATAAATTCAGGAAAATTGAAGTAACTTCCTGCATCATATCAGATCACAATGCTATAGAGCTACAAAGTAACAACAAGTGACACATCAAGAAATCCACCAGCTCCTAAAGACTGAACAACACACTTTTAAAACAATGAATGGGTTGTGAAAGAAATCAAAAAAGAAATTGTAAAATTCCTAGAATTGAATGCTAACGAAAAAACAACCTGTCAAAATTTCTGCCACACAATGAAGGCAGTCCTAAGGGGACAATTCATGGTCCTAAATACCTCCATAACAATGACAGAAAGATACCAAATTATAACCTAATTGTCCTAAGGGTACTGGGAAAACTGAAAGAATCCAACCCAAAGAGCTGCAGACAGAAAGAAATTATCAAGGTCAGAGCAGCAATTAATGAATTGGAAGGTAAGAAAAAAATGTTTTAAATTGATGAAACAAAAAGCTGGTTCTTTGAAAAAATGAACAAGATTGATAAACCCCTGGCCAATTTGATCAAGCAAAAAAAGAGAAGTCTCAAATTAACAAAATCAGAAATGAAAAAGGAGTGGTCACAACAGACATCAATGAGATTGAAAGAATCATCAGGACAAACTTCCAAAACCTCTACTCCAAAAACTGGATAATCCATAAGAAATGGATGAATTCTTAGACATATACCACCTACCAAAACTAACCTCAGAGCAGATTAGTCTCCTGAACAAAGCCATCACATCCATGGAAATTGAAAATGTAATCAAAAACCTCCTCAAAAACATAAGTCCAGGACCAGATGGCTTGTCAGCTGAATTCTATCAAACATTCATAGAAGAACTGAAACCAATTTTTCTCAAACTGTTTTGCATCACTGGAGACCAAGGAATCCTCCTTAACTCCCTTTATGAAACTATCATAACCCTAATATGAAAACCAGAGAGCAATACAACAAGAAAACTATAGGCCTATATCCCTGATGAACTTAGATGCAAAGATCCTGAACTGAATTCAACATCACATCAAAAGCATTATGTACCTTGATCAAGTAGGCTTTGTCCCAGGGATGCAGGGATGGTTCAACATATGGAAATCAATGTAATAAACCACATAAATAAACTTAACAATAAGAACCACGTAATCATCTCAATTGATGCAGAGAAGGCCTATGACAAAATACAACACCACTTCATGAGTAAAACACTGAAAGGAATAGGCATGGAGGGTTTATATATCAACACAATAAAGGCTATATATAAAGTACCCAAAGTCCAAATAATACTTAATGGGGAAAGACTGAAAGAGTTCTCACTGAGTCAGGAACAAGAAAGGGGTGCCCACTGTCACCACTGCTCTTCAAAATAGTACTAGGAGTACTAGCCCAAGAAATGAGAGGAGAAAGAAATAGAAGGGATTCAAATTGGAAAGGAAGAAGTCAAGATAGCCGTATTTGCTGATGAAATGTTCCTAAACATAAGTGACCAGGAAGTCTCCATCTCAAAACTTCTAAAGATGATTAATTCTTTCAATACAGTGGTGGGATACAAAAATCAATGCACAGAAATTAGTAGCCTTTCTATATGCAAATGACAAATATAAAGAGAAAGATATCAGTGAATCTGTCCCATTTTCAATAGCAACAAAAAAATTAAATACCTTGCAATAACAATAACCAAGTATGTGAAAGATGTATATAATGAAAACATTAAAAAAAAAAAAACTCAAGAAAAACATTGAGGAGGACTTGAGAAGATTGAAAGTCCTCCCATGCTTCTGGATAGGTAGAATTAATATTGTGAAAATGGAAATTCTTCCAAAAGCAATATAAAGATTTAATGCAATACCAATAAAAATATCAGCATCATTCTTCACAGAAATTGACAAAAATGATCTCAAAATTAATATGGAATGGCAGCAGGCCTCAGATATCTACATATATCCCCAGCAACAAACAAACAAACAAACAAACAAACAAACAAACAAAAACCCTCTGGAAGTATCACCATACCTCATCTAAAGCTATATTACAAAGCATAGAACTGGCATAAGAGCAGAAACATAGACCAAGGGAACAGAATTGAATACTCAGACCTTAGGTCAAGTAACTATAGCTGCTTGATCTTTGACAAAGGTGCCAATAATATCAACTGGTGAAAAGACATCATCTTCAACCAATGGTGTTGGACAAATTGGATGACCATATGTAGAAAACTGAAATTAGACCCACTCATCTCTCCACACAGAAAAACAAGTCCATAAGGTTTAGGACTGACCACGACCACGCAAACCACTCTGAGGCAAAGATGAAAGTTTTATTAGGGAAAAACACGAGCTGCCAGGGCTGACTCACAAGAGAGAATCACAGCTCACCTGAGTTCCTCAGGTAGTGAGTGGGCTTTATAGGGCTTTCAGCTGGGGGAAGGTGAGGAAAGGAAGACCTGAAGGGAGATCTAAGATAGCCAGGGTTTAACACCAGAACAGTGACCAGGTGATTTGCAAAACAAGGGGGGAGAAAACCAAGACTTGGAGGAATTGCAGGCAAGGAGGGGATAATGGCTGGGTGGATTTCTTGAGGAATGTGGATAATCCACTTCCTTATGTCTCCGTGACTCCATCTTGGGAGCCCATCTTGACTTTACAAAGTACAAATTGATTAAAGACCTCAATATAAGACCTGAAACTCTTTAAATACTGGAAGAAAAAGTAGGAGGCCCTCTCCATGATATAGGAGTGGGGAAAGACTTCTTGAACAAAACCCCAATAGCCCAGGAAATTAAACAAGCACTCAACCAATAGGATCTCATGAAGCTAAAAAGCTTTTGCATAGACAAACACACCATAAGTACAGCCAATAGATTACCCAGTGAATGGCAGAAAATCTTTGCCAGCTATACCACTGACAGAAGCATAATAAATAGAATCTACAAAGAACTCAAAACCTAAACGATAAAAAAAAATGAAACAACCCACTCAAAAAGTGGGGCAAAGAACTGAATAGTTTGTTCTCAGAGGAAGAATTACAAATGGGTAACTTAACACACTTTAGAAAATGTTCAGCATCTCTAACCATTAGGGAAATGCAAATTAAAACAACCATGAGATTCCACCTTACTCCAGTAAGGGTGGCATTCATTAACAAGTCTAAAAATGACAAATGTTTGTGAGGATGTGGGGAAAGAGGAACCTTCATCCACTGTTGGTGGGAATGTAAATTTGTACAGCCACTATGCAAAGGATGAACATAAAGCTACCAAAAGACCCAGTTATTTCCTTACTGAGCATTTATCTTCAATGCTCCATGTATCAATACAGAGACATTTGCTCAACCATGTATATAAGAGCTAGAATCAACCTACATGCCCATCACTGGATGAATGGTTAATGAATTTGTGGTACATTTACACAATGAAATTCTACTTAGCAGTAAGAAAAAAATGATACAATGAATTATGTAGAAAAATGGACAGACTTGGAACAGATCATACTCAGAGAACTCGCATAATCACAGAAAGATAATTCCATATGCTGTCACTTATTTGTGGTTCCTAACCCGTAACTTCTCGAGTATAGGCAATTCAGGGCCCAGACAACAGGGATTGAAGGGTTTAGCGGAGAGGGAGGGGGGAAGCAAACATAAAATTACATAAAAAAATGCTGATACCATAGCAACCTTTATTCTTCGAGATAGCCTAAAATATATAACCCTCAATAGTAGTAAGGGGGACTACCTGAAAAGTAGGGCTCTGGTGAGGGTGGGATAAAGCCTAAGATTAAAAGAATTTTTTTTCCCGTCTCTGATCTTTAACTCCCAGTACCAGTGTTTGGTTGCTACCCACACTGAGCTGTTGATTGGAGAGACCTACAAGGTCCCCAAATGACAGCTTTCTGTCAATGCACTTGATTACCTGCCTGAGGCAAAAGTAACACCCTGTTGCTGAAGACACCATATGCTGCTGGCAAAGAACACAGAGAGATCTTGCTGGAATTCAAAAGAAAGCCAGTCCCCAGGCAGTTAGTCTGTCTAGTGCTGGAAAGTGCTACATGAACTAATAGGGGAAAATGGCCAACAACAGTCTTAACAATTAGAGGTCTAAGCCACCAAGAAGCAAACACCCTGACATGATGTACATACCAGTGCATTAGGGGCACACAGCCTCAGTAGGTAACCAATAGCCTTCTGATTGGCTAAGAGATCTTCTCAGTGTAAATAAACCCATATCTGGAACTGGGAACCAGATCACAATCCTATGGAGACAAAGATTACAAAGATTATGTTTTCCATATTCAACCTCTCACAAGTCTTTGGCTAAAATAGGGATTACATATATCAAATTCTCCCTAAATTAATAATGCTTATCACATTGAGGCTATCTTGAGACTCCATAGTGAATTCCAAGTTATCTTGGTCTAGAGTGTGACCCTACCTCTAAAAACCAAATAATAATAATAATAAAAAAAATCAAATAAAATATAAATAAAACATTGAATCTACCTCCTTAGCACAGTAGGTAGTGCATCAGTCTCATAAAAATAAAACATTGGCACCCATATTCTTATATAACATATCTATTACTATATGCTACCTATACATATTCACATATGTCAATAAAATGATAGTTCAATGATTCCAACAATGTGAATTTCTGCATTCCTCAGGTTACTATGAATTATTATATAGGCATAGAAACCTTCAGAATTTACAAAGTGGAATGATATTAAGGTAGACAGTTTCATACGTCAACTCTACTAACTCTTCAGGTTTGCCCATTGTGGTGGGTTGAATGTAAAATGGACCCGTAGCCTCATGTGTTTGTGATTAAACCTCATACTTGATTCCTATTCGGTGGAGCCTTTCTGGAGGATGTGTGTCACAGGGCCTGGAGGGTTATTAGTCCAGCACTATTGTGTGTTTATAGTGTAGCTCACTCTTGCTGCTTCCTCCCAGCCAATATGTGATGATGTGAGTCAGCTCCTGCTCTTGCCATGCTTTTCTCACCACAATGAAACTTCCCCTTGGAACTGTAAGCTGCAATAAGCCCTTTCCTTCCCTTAAAAAAAAAAGAAAAAGGAAATTGTCAAAATGTTGGTAGGATATAAAAGATTTCAGAAGAAAGTACTTATTTATTCGCATTGTATTCCTTCATTTATATTATGCATCCTTTTTAGATTCCTTTGCACCCTTCCAACTACTTCTTCCTATTGTTCTCAGACAGAAAGTAAATTTTAAGAGAGTTTTGCTTCTTTGGATGAATTATGATGGCATTTTCAGGCAGCAAAGATGCAGGCACCAAAAGACACAGATGAGAATAATGAGGCTCGTACATTAAATCCACAGTCTCGTGATTTTATGTCAACAATGATGATTCAGCAGCTAAGACTGGGGAAGCATCTACACAGAATGCAAATGCATACAAGCAGAGATAGAAAAAGTCCTGAATCTCTTCAAAATGCCATAGAAAATCAAATGAGAAGAAAATGACTAGATTTCTAAGAATCTCATGTTCTTTTAATGGATAAAGATCTGATGGCATTGGAAAATAAGATGTGAGGATTCAGAATAGAGTGGGGTGAGACTTTGCTCTGTCACTTACAGTCTATGAATTTATGTTGAAATTAAATTATTATAGCCTGCTTCAGATCCCAACCCATACCTCAGGAATAGAAGGGAAATTTAAAGCATAATTTGCCAAGAGAGACTCCTATGCTTTCTTATGTGCCATAATGCCCACCAGGCTGACATCTTAGCCAGTTAAAAGGCCTAACTGTTTAAAGAGAGAGCCTAGAGCTCTGAAAGTTGGGAAGAGTCATGAATAATGCATTGAATTTGCTCCTCCTTTGCTGATAATGACCAAAATCGAATTTTCTGGAGGAATCCTTGTAACCTATGGCTTCCCCTTCTCCATCATACACAATTAATTGTCCCTCTAGACGTAAACTCCCTGCTAGATTGAACTTCATGCCTCCTCCCTGTTTTCTAGCATCCTTCCTCTACATCGTACCCTTGCCATTCCTTTGTTACTGTTGTTGTTTCCTGTTTTGTTTTGTCTTTTGGAAGCAGGGTGTCACATTGTATTAAAGACTGACCTCAATCACTCTGTGTAGTCCAGGCTGCTAATATTCCTAGCTACCCATGTATTGGGATTTCAGATAGGAGCCATCACACATAGCTGACTGTTCTCCTTTCATTTGGCAAGGCCAGTATTATCCACTGCAGACTTCCGAAGAGATAGATATGAAAGCTGACTTATAGGTTATTCTAGTATTCAGAGGCAGGGGAAATAGCTCAGTCAGTGAAATGTTTGCTCTGCAAGCATGGGGGCCTAAATTCAATCCCCAGAACTCAGGTGAAAATGAGGGCATGGCAGTATGCTTATAATCCTAGTTCTGGGAAGGCAGTTAGGCAAATGCTTGGGGCTCACTAGCTAGACAACCTAGCCTAATTGGCAAGCTCTAAATCAAGCTCTAAATCAATCAAAAAATGTTGAATGAAATTCCTGCGACATGATAACCAAGGTTATCCTCTTCCCTCTACATGCACGTTCATACTTATGTGCACATACATGTACATTCCTTTTAAAAAGATGACATTTGAGGGCACTATGACCTTGGCTCTGCCTTCTTCTCCATCTTCATCTTTGTTCATCCTTTCCTTAGAAGTGAATTATTTTCAGGTTTATTTCCCTTGTTTGTATTTCTTCCATTATACCATTCCAGGTGTGAGAATAATAATAGAAACAGCTTATATTTGTGCTGTATTTATTAAACTCACAGTATTATCTCAATTATTCAGTCATTAGTCAACCTCAACACATGTGGAATATTTTTTATTGCTGTCATGCTAAGCCGTCCATGATCCTATAGTGAGTATCATATGCAGTGACTCAAAACTAGCACTGAGCCATTATGTGATATTCTGTCTCTTTCCCTGTTAAGAGCAGCCCACCTTTTCAGGCACAGTCATTGTCTGAAGTGAGTCTCACTCTGTGGACTGATGATGTGTCTTCCACTTCAATTACATGATTTTGCCACTAAATTCCTTTTTGTGTATGTTATAATTAATCCTTCATCTATATTTCTGCCCTGCTAGATTATCAGTGACCACACTCAATTTTATAGACCAATCCTTGTTATTTAATAAGTTCAGGCTGGATATGAATGTAAATAAGTATCTGACATTGTATCAAAATATCAATCTTAGGAGCACTACAGAACATGGCATTTACAAGTAATCTCCTCTCCACAAATATCTCTGCTCCTAAGAGCTGAAGGGTAAGTCAATATTTGTTGAGTGAATGAAAAGGCCCACGATGAAATTTTAAGGGAAGCAATATCTTCTCAGTAAATATTGCAACTTTTTTAAAATAAAGAAGTAGGGTGGCAAATTAAATAAATACAAATCAGAGCTTCAATTAGATATATAGCATGAGTACAAATTAAATTTTAAGAGGATTTATATATTTTCTATGCATATGGACAGATTTCAATAAAACTACTTCAAATATAAATAGGAAATAGTGTCAGGAAAGCTGTGACTGGAAAAATGTTTAACTTTATCTAGTATCTTCTAAAGCATCAACCAGCCACCAAGTTAATGGTGGAAGAACTGATTGCTTTCTGAAGTAATTAATCTATGTATTTTGGAACTTATGTGTGGTTTGGCAATTCAATAAGTTTATTAACATTTAAAGAATTAAATAAAACTATTCTAATGTCAAAAATATTTTAAAACTATTCTAATATAAAAATAATGTAAAAAGAGTTGATTATACTCACGTTTTATACTGTTTAATATAAACTGCATAGCCCTTTCACTTCCATTATCATTTATCTAGTTTTCTAATGGATAGTCTGTATATATGATATACTAAACAAAGTTCCAATCACAAGTATGTGGAAAATAAGACCTTTTCTCACTGAACTTACTTTTTCATATTTTTCTCTATAAAAGCAAGTCCTATTATCCAATTTATGTTAACTATTTTTGGTGTGGCCTGAATCTATACAGCCAGACAAATTGTGGTATTAAGCTATTTCAGAATGTTGAATTCAGTTTTCTATGGTTAAACATTTTGAGAATTGTCCATATTACAACCAATGTTTCACTTGTGTTCTAATATTGCCTTTATGTGCACTCATTACATTTGGAATATATAAAGATAAGTAAATTTTCAAAATTAACCAACATTTAAATTTTTTTATTCATTAGCAGATTTACTATCAAGCTGATCTCTGGACAAGTTTTGTAATTTTAGGTGCTATGGAAATGACAGAGGATATTTCACATCTGCTGTGGTGGTACACATCTGTTATCATAGCACTCGGGAGGCTGAAATAGGACTGCTGTAAGTTCAAAGATAACTATGATTAATTACATTAAAAAATTGAGGGAAATAGAAAGACAGAGAGAAAGAAAAAAAAGGAATGTTTTTAATGTTCCATTAATAAATAGAAACTGTTTCAATATAATGTATATTTCTATTTTAAAATTATTTATTTATTTATTTATTTATTTATTTATTTATTTATGAGAGAGAGAGCGAGAGCGAGAAAGAAACATATAAAGAGAGAGAGAATGGGCACACCAGGGCTTCCTGCTACTGCAAATAAATTCCAGACACATGTATCACCTTCTGCATCTGGCTTACATGGATGCTGGGGAATTGAACCTGGGTCCTTATGCTTCACGGTGAAGCACTTTAACTGCTAAGCCATCTCTCCAGCCCTATATATCTATTTTATAAGTAGAATTTAGTATCTTTTAAGTAATTAAAATTTGTTTTTCAACATGCCTGTAAAGTTTATGTTTGCCTATTTTTCCATTTGCCATTTTCTAACACAGGAAAAGATAGAGTAAGAATGAATAGTTGTTTACCAATGATATTCTGTGGAAGCATATTTCTCTGGCTTTCTATTGTCTTTTTAAAAATATTTTATTTTTTATTTTTATTTATTTGAGAGAGAGATACAGAAATAGGCAGGTAAAGAGAGCGAGAGAGAAAGAGAATGGGTGTGCCAGGGCCTCTAGCTACTGCAAATGAACTCCAGATGCATGTGCCCCCTTGTGCATCTGGCTTACATGGGTCCTGGGGAGTTGAACCTGGGTCCTTTGGCTTTGCTGGCAAGTGCCTTAACCGCTAAGCCATCTCTCCAGCTCTTGTTCTGTTATCTTTTGACATTGCATGGGTATTTTTGAAGCAAAATGTGTATACAAATAGTTTGTTGTCTGTCTTATTGCACAATAATAAGAAATTCTCACATGTTTTCATCAAGTACATATGCATTTTCATTCTATCTTTCAGTGTCTGATCCACTTTTCCTCATAGCATTTACAAAGTGATCCCTCCTCCTGTGTTCACCTAAGCTACATGGTTGACAACAACTTTTATGAATTTGTGTTTACTTTGGAGTTCTTCTCTGTTCCAGCTCTGTAATACTTGATAACAGTGTGTCAGCCATATGATCTAGAGGGCTTATTCTTATCCCTTCCAACTCTTTTAAAGAACCATTCTAGTTCCTATCACATGGCTATGTCATCAAATAATTTTTGGAAACTGATTCTCTAATTCCAAAGAGAAAACTCTCTTGTTGGCATTTTTATAAAATTTCAGGCTAATTTATGGCAAACTGAAATTTTCATGGCATAGGACTATCTATCTAGGATCAATATGACTTTTGCTTTCAGTGGCTTTTAAGGGGTCTTAATCACTCCTTAATATTTCTTCAGTTAGTATGACTTCAATATTTTAGTGCAATCATTGGCATCTTATCTCTCCACTTCCACTATAAATGAAATTTCTGCTAATACTTATAAACACAGTTCTGCTTATATAGCAAAGTTGATATTTTTATATATTAATATTGTCCCCAATTATTTGGTATAATTGTCATCAGACTGTCTTGTGTTTTCAAGGTGCTTTATATCTTTTATGAATGACAGTATGAACCTGTTCTTTCCAACTTTAAACCATGACTTTATTTATAATAATGGAAATGCTTTCTTTATGACTTCAGTGAAAAGTTACAGCACTTTTACTTTAAGGCAAAGATAGGCTTTGAGGAACACTTGCATCACATTTGTTAACTTCCTGTCTTTCAAATTTAATGTTCACATCACCAACTTTCATTCTTTTACAGTGTAAAGATGGCTGCATGTTTTGCTCTGTGCACTCTTTGAGATGTAAATCATAAGTTTCATTATATAGTACTTTCTATTTAATTTTGTTATTATATTATTTTTATATTAATCAATTATTAAAATTAACAAATTACATTCATTTTACTTGATAGAAAGGTATAGTTGCTTCTTTTTAAATTTTTTTTACTTTTATTGACCACTTCTTTAATTGTAGACAATATCCCATGTTATTTCCCTCCCTCTCCCCCCCACTTTCCCCTTTGAAACTTCACTCTCCATCATATCCCCTCCCCCTCTCAATCAGTCTCTCTTTTCAGTTTGATGTCATGATCTTTTCATCCTATTATGATGGTCTTATGTAGGTAGTGTCAGGCACTGTGAAGTTATGGATATCCAGGCCATTTTGTGTCTGGAGGAGCACGTTGTAAGGAGTCCTACTCTTCCTTTGGCTCTTACATTCTTTCTGCCCCCTCTTCCGCAATGGACCCTGAGCCTTGGAAGGTAGGTTTGAGATGTTTCAGTGCTGAGCACTCCTCTGTCACTTCTTCTCAGCACCATGGAGCCTTCTGATCATCCCATGGTTGCCACCATCTGAGAAGCTTCTCTAACCAAAAGTGAGAGTAGCATTAATATATGAGTGTGGGCATTAAGAGAAGTGCTTACTGGGCAGTTTGGTGAGCACAATGTATACATTTAGCAAGACTCCAGCAGACATTACACCTTTAGGGCTCATGACTACCCCTGTCGTAAGTTTTCAGTATCAGGGATGTGTTCCCTCCCATGGAGTGGGTATAATTGCTTCTTTTTATCAATAATTTCTAGTTTCATTATAATTGGCCAGGATATTTATTTATTTATTTGTTTATTTATTTACGAGAGTGAGGGGAAGAGACAGATATATATATATATAGAGAGAGATAATGGGTGTACCAGTGCCTCCAGCAACTGTAACCAAACTCCAGACACATGTGCCACCTTGTGCATTTGGCATTACATGGATTCTGGGAATCAAAACTGGGTCCCTTGGCTTTGTAGTGAAGTGCCGTAACCACTGAGTAAACTCTCCAGTCTCCCAGGATATTTATAAATTATATAATTTAAGTATATATGTATTGGAAGAGAAAAATAATGTAGTCTTTCTCTTTAGGTAAAATTGTTGATTTACTTTAAAACTATTTCAGCAGATTGCCATTTAATCTTCTCTGTTCTTATTTTTGAATGCTTGATCTTCCATGGCCTGTGATAAATAAATTATTGTCTCCTATGGCCAGCAACTTTTGTGTATTTTTCTATTGATTTATTGTGCTTTTGTTTATGAACAAACATTAGTCCATGCTTAATGAATATATATTTCATGAATATTTCATAAATATGAATTAATATAAACAAAACATGGTTTTAAGATACTCATCTGCATTAATTTTTAATTTAATATGAACATTAAATAAAATATTAATTGGACTTTTTCCGCTTATGTATTATCTGCTTAGTACTACCACAATGAAGTATTACAGGCTTGACTATTTGCTAAACAAGAAAAATTTACCATCTTTCAATTGTGGAGGTAAGAAATTCAGCATCCTTTGTGGACACAAGAGCTCTCTGTGAAGACTCTGGAGGAAGATTCCCTTTCTCTCCTACCTAGTGGCACTTACAACAATCTTTCTTGTCCTTTGGCTTATGGCATTATAAGATCAATCACTCTCCTTCTTCACAGGTTTCTGTTTCCTCTGATTATTTCTCTGCCCAATCCTCCCTCTTATGAGAACACTAGTCTTTGTATTAGTGTAAAAAGTCTAAAATGACTCCAAACTAGATGAACCTTCCCTCATCTAGCATAATCTCATTTTAACTTGATAATTTTCATAACAGCATATTTGCAGCTAGGCTCATGATAATATGCACTGAGAGTTTGGATCAAAAGGAACCCCCTTTGGGACACAATCCATCCCACAACATAGTCTTTATCGTATCTGGTACTTGTGCCCTGATTTTTCTTGGTCTTTAAATGAACTGTAATTTTTCTGTGTGAATTCAGAATATCTCCATAGACCTTTTATTTTAAATCTTCTTTGTATTAGCTTAATCACACAAGTATAGGAGTAGTTGGCTATACTTTGCAATAATGTGTGCTAGAATAGTATCATTTCATTAAGTGTGTACTAGTCCCATATTATCAGAAGCTACACATTCATTCCATGGTTTCTATAAGCAATCAACAATCAGCCTGAAAGTATTAAATGGGAAATCTCAGATGTGCATAATTAATAAGGTTTAAATTACATTTTTTCTCTGAGGATACTGGCAAAACCCCACACTGTCCTGCTGGTTGACACCCATGATGTGACGCATCTTTTTTCCTGGCCATATCCACACTGGATATATTATCAGCCCATTAGAGGAGGCATAATATTTTGAGAAACACAACTTTCTTGCAAGGTTTATTGTAGCTTATTGTTATAATAGTTTTTTTTAAAACTTTTCATTGACAACTTCCATAATTATGGACAATAAACCATGATAATTCCCTACCCTCCCCACTTTCCCTTCATAACTTTTTTGACTACTTAGTAATTGGTCTTTTATTGTGTCTAAACTGTAAGTTATGCATCTGCAAATTTGGTACACATATGTAAAAAGTTAATGTAACAGGTTAGTACCATCTGGGGTTTCAAGCATCTGCTTTGTTTCTTGCAATGTATGTTCTGTAAGATAAGGGGGGGGGCTATACCATTTATAAGAATTAATGGTTTATATTCATTATGAATTATTTCCTACTATGGTTTGTTATGCTTATAGTTTTTTATATGTGTTTTTCTATATTATGTTTGTGTTCTTTATTATCTTTTGAATTTTGTTCTTTTTATACCTATGACAATAACAGATATATATATATTTCTGATTCCCTTTTTCAATTGTTTAATAGGCACGATGATGAATATTAATCCTCCTAATATTCTGCATCTTAACAGACCCAAATCAAAATTATTTGACTATCTGGAAATTACACTTTTAATCTTCTGATTATAAAAGTGAAAATTATAAAAATGAAATAAGTGGTATTCCTAAACAAGTGTCAGATCATTCCTTTCCTATTGTGAGTTAGATTGCTTCTTCATTGTCATTTCATTTCCATTATATGCTGAAACTTATCTGATATTTGTTCACCACTTTTAAAAGTTAAATGGATTTTAGGGTCAACTCTTGTTGTATAGCATCTCTAGTCAGCTAGTGTTCTACTGAGTGGTTTCTCTTAGCATCTTCTTCAGATGTCCTTGTAGCAAATATATTCTATTAGTGCTCATATCATCAAAATTGCATGCAGGTGCTCTCTGTTAACAGTTTGTTTAGGTATAGCAGTTTGCTCACACTGCTTCCTGAAGGGATGTGCATTTCTTCACTGTTTTCTTCTTTTTGAACTTTTTATTGATGGTTTTCATTACATGTACATAAGGTAGTTTGATCACAGTCCTCTCACATTCCCTTCTTTTGTACCTTTCCCTTCTTCCCCTTCCACTGAATCACTTCTTTCCAAATAGACCCTCTTCTTCAGACATTTGGTGTATGTGCTTGGCTGAGGGGCCAATGGGGCGAAGCTACCATCTGTGGGATTATGACTGAATGCGAAATAGTCCCCCTTCTATTGTGATGCCTTTTTTGCCCTTCTTTAACATCCATGAGGAAATGTTGATATGGTCAATATTATGCAGAACATGGGCAGGTAATGACAGTCTCCAGTAAGTCATAAATGCAATGGCCACTTCATGTCCAGATGATAGCATTCTAAAGCACTCTTCCTGGTCCTCTGGCTCTTTGAGTTTTTTTCTGCTCCCTCTTCACAATGATCTAGATGTCTCAGTTCTTAGCACTCAATAGTAACTTGTTCTCAGCACTTCAGTGTTTTAATTCTCCCCATGAGCTGCAAAAAGAAAAGTCTCTGACCAAGGGTTAGAGGACTACTGATCTTTGGGCTTTTTTTTTTAGAGGCAAATTTTCCTCATTTTCTGCCAGGTAGAACCCAGCACAGAAAAGCATCATTTGTTTTGCATGTTGGCTCCAGACACTGCAATTTAACTCCAGACACATGTACCACCTTGTTCATATGTGCAACCTTACACATATGTACCTTGTGCATTTGACTTACGTGGGATCTGGGGAGTTGAACATGGTTCCTTAGGTTTTGCAGGCTAGCACCTTAACTGCTAAGCCATCTCTCCATCCCATTGTAGTGCAATTTGGTGGACACACAACATATCCATTTATTCAACTAACAGTAGGACCTTCCCACTTGGGGCTCATGTACTCACCCATGGAGTAATTACACTCAGCCTAGGTCGGCAACCAATGGATCTCTGATTGGCTAAGAAACCCACTTAATGGGAAGGAACTCATAGCTGGCAGTGGGATCCAAGTCAGAATCCTATGGAGATGAGAGTCATGGACTCCAGGGAGAAGCTCCCACTAGTCTTTGCCAAAAGAGAGGCTACTTTATTGAAATCTTTTTTTTTTTTTTTTTTTTTGAGGCAAGACTGGCCTTTATTTTTATGTGAGAAAGTGTGTGTGAGAGAGAGATAGAGAATTGGCATGTCAGAACCTACAGCCACTACAATTGAACTCCAGATGTGTGTGGCTCCCTTGTGTGCATGTGTGACCTTGTGTGCTTTTGTCACTTTGTGCATGTGGCTTATGTGGACCTGGAGAGTTGAACATGAGCCCATAGGCTTTGCAGGCAAGTACCTTAACTGCTAAACCATCTCACCAACCCTCAAAGTCTTTCTTAATTAGCCAAGCCTGTTCCCTTTAATACAAGCTACTCTCACTGTCCATTGGAGAATCTATTTTCTCTTTTACAGATGGCAGCAAAAACTGGGAAGAATCAAAATCCATCAACGTGACAAGAAAATAAGCTGATTCCATATCATGATAAGCCACCTCTTGAACATGAGCCAGGGTCCGGCTGAAACCACAGAGGGATTGGGAGGTTAAACACGAGTGCTATTCTCATGGCATGCCAGCTAACCTGTGCCAGAGAGAGGGTAATAGATATTGAGGACAACCAAAGCCTATCAAAACCAAAATCCCTAAGTTACCGAGAGCTTAACACTAAAGTGGACTTATAACACACCTGTGTTATACATTGTGTATAACACACAATGCACATGGAACAATGTGTTAGAGAGAGTGGAAAGAGTGTAAAAACTACAGGGTGCAAAGGAGTATCCAGAAACATTGCCTAGCCCCAGTGACTGAGTGCTGTTTGCATAACTCATAATCCATAACCCCATGTTAAATAACCCTTCTGAGGAGGTCCTCAGTTGAACAGAGTTGGGGAGGAGGAAAATGGGACCATGTTGTATGATTTGTTCATACAACAATGTTTATAATTAAAAATAAATGAATGTAGCTGGGCGTGATGGCACACGCCTTTAATCCCAGCATTCCGGAGGCAGAGGCAGGAGAGTCACAGTGAGTCTGAGGCCACGCTGAGGCTACATAGTGAATTCCAGGTCAGCCTGGGCTAAGTGAGACCCTACCTCGTAAAAAAAGTAAAAAAAATAAAAAAAATTTAAAAAATAAATGTGTTTGCCTTGATAGCTAGCAATAATGATAGTGTTCATTACCTTACTTCTTTCATTTGTTATTTCACTTTGTGGTCAATGGTAATTTTAAAAGCTATCTTTGGCTGGAGAGATGGCTTAGCGGTTAAGGAGCCTGCCTCCTAAGCCTAAGAACACTGGTTCCAATCTCCAGGTCCCACGTTTAGCCAGATGCAAAGTGATGCAAGGGCGCAATGCCACAATTGCCCACAAGGTACGCACACATCTGGATTTCATTTGCAGCAGCTGAGACTGCTGGTGTGCCCATTCTCTTTCTGTCTACCTGTCTGTCTGTCTGTCTCTCTCTCTCTGTGTCTCTCTCCAAAATAAAAATAAATATTAAAAAATGATATCTTATTTTCAAATACTGACACTATCTCTAGACATGTTACATTGCTATAAATTAATATTATTAATCTATATTAATTATTATTTATTAGTTAATCTATAGTAATATTAATTCACTTAACTTCTTAAATTAAATGATCAGCCTTACTTAGAAATTTAAAAAAAAACACAAAACTTAGAATATATAACTTCTTCAAAATTAGATTGCTTCTAAAGGCAGAGTTATAATTCAAATACAATTTGTTAAATACCAAACTCAGAACTTCCACTTGTCACACTATGCCAATTGTTCTTCTAAGGGCTCTGTGAATCCTAGGAAGACATCAAATACTTTGCACTGTTGTAAGAATGTGTGGTAGTTTGAATGTATATCCCCCAATAGACTCAAATGTTTTCTTAAAGCTTGTCTCCAGCTGCTTGGCTGGAGGAGGTGTCACTGGAGGTATATCCTCAGGTCCAGCCCTAAGGTCTTACTAGGGGCAGATCTAAATTCCAAGCCAAAGGTATGCAGAGAGATTCAATTTCTGCCTGGGTTCTGCTTCTTGCAGGTTTGTTGCTTCCTTCCCATTTGTACTTGCATGTGGTGCTGGCTGGTTTTGGTCTCCCTATGCATGGATCTGTCAAAGGTGGCCAGTCTCTTCTGCCATTATGGAACTGCCCTTGGATCTGTAAGATCCATATAAATCCCTTCCTCCAGTAAACAGTGGCTAGTCTGGATATTCAACCCAGCAATGTGAAGCTGACTACAACAGGGTGTTTGATACAGTGAGCTGGGGAGGGGTCCCAGAAATCCATGTCATTTACCTGGTCCTTTGAAGTTTCAGGATCACCGCTTTAATAAAACTACTTAGGGAGTCGGGCGTGGTGGCACATGCCTTTAATCCCAGCACTTGGGAGGCAGAGGTAGGAGGATCACTGCCGTGAGTTCGAGGCCACCCTGAGACAACATAGTTAATTCCATGTCAGCCTGGGCCAGAAATAAGCATACTGTGGAAAAACAACAACAACAGCAAAACCCTACTTACTGAAGAGATTGATCAGTAGTTAAAGGAGCTTCTTTGCAAAGCCTGATGATCAGGGATAAATTCCTAAGTGCCCATGTAAAGCCAAGATGCACAAAGTCATTTGCCATGACACAGAGCCCTGGTGTGCCCATTCCCTCTCTATCTATCTTCCATCACTCTCAAATAAACAATGAGTATTAGAAAAGAAAAAAACATATTAGTAAAAATTAAAATTTGAAAAGTATCCTTTAAGGTAGGATTAGCTTGGAGCCCAGGATATCATTGAACTAGCAATTTTTGCCATTAATTCTTAAGTGAATCACATGCCTGACCCAAAGTTTTCATTTTTTTTCTCCCACTAACTAGCATTTCAAGTAAGTTTCTTTAGCACATGAAACAACAGAGAAAAACCTGTTTGTGAAAAAAATTACTATTAAAATATAGTTTTTAAATATTTCAATGTGATTCTTCAGTTTTTGTATAAATATATACTTTTTAATACATTTATTTATTTTAATTTTTTTATTAGTTATGTATATATGTATATACAGCCATAATGGTACCATTAGCCTTCTCCCTGTCCTCCCCCATGGGTAGTGCGGGCCTTGCCTTATGGGGGTAGTCATCAGTTATGTGGGAGAGGCAATGACTCTGTGCATAATGACCCAACTCATGGCTCTAACAATCTTTCTGCCCCCTCTTCCATGATTTTCCCTGAATCATACATATTATATAGCATATTATTACTAATACCTTAAAGGAGAATATAAAGTATATACTTTTTACTGTACTTTATATTCTCCTTTGTTTGAATGCTATTTTAATGAGTAGATTGAATATTATATCAGTATATATAATTTGCATTCATTTGCATATCCCAATTTTAAGAAAAACAATTCATAGTGACTTTTTAAAAAACCAAGATTTTGTTGGATGATAATATACTGGATAATACAGTGGATAATACACTGAAGAAAGAACAAAATGAAATTACATTCAGAGACAAAATGCCACCCATCTTTTCTTTCTGTGACTGATTTGTGTCTCTTGGACCAATTGCCACAGCCAATAAGGGAAGAATTTCATGATTGGCATAACTTGGACCCAATCCTGAGGCCAAGAGAAAGAACCTTGTAATTAGAGTCTCTTCCAGCCACAACACTTGTATGAAATTGCTGCATAATTTTATTTTCACATAAAAATAACATGGAATGTATGTATTTTGCCAGAACTGAAGTGGCTAAATCAAAGAGTATATGAGTTTTAAGGGTTTGAAATACCTCACATATTAGTTTATAAAAATATTTTACCAAATGAATTTCCACTGCTACAAATGCTGTGTCGAGACAGTTTAATCATTACTGCCTGCCATCACTGGCTTGTTTTTAAACAGCTTAAAGTAAATCATCCAGGGATCATACACACGTATACAAATGTATGTTGTAAAAGGAAATCCAGTGGCTCGAGAATTGGGTCAATGGATAATGTTCCATACAAGCATGAGGAACTGAGTTTGAATTCCCAACACCCACATACCTGCCAATTGGGTCTGGCAGCCCACCTTTAATACCAGTGCTCTGGAGATGGAGACAGGGATTCCTCACACAGGCTGGCTAGGAAGCATTAACAAATTAGAAAGTCTTGGATTCAAGTGAAAGGCTCTGCCTCAGTAAGTCAGTGGAAAGAAGACATCTAGGAAGATACATAGTAGCAATCTCTGGCCTCCACACCCCTATGCACACATATGCATGCCCATCCATGCACAAACATAGGTGAGCATGAATCCACACATGCATATAATTCACACACACATACACATGCCAACGACTAAATCATAAAGCATAGTTAATAGATTATTCCCACTGCATTCATTTAAAAAGGTTAAGGGCAGCTTCGTTTTTTTTTTTTAGGTGAAGCAATTTCAACCCCAACATCAAGGAAGGTAATTTTATTTATTTATTTATTTATTTATTTATTTATTTATTTATTTATTTATTTATTTATTGGAGAGAGACAGAGAGAGAGAAAGAGAGAGAGAGGGAGAGGGAGAGGGAGAGGGAGAGGGAGAGGGAGACAGAGAATGGGCACGCCAGCAGTCTCTCAGCTGCTGTGAATGAAATCCAGATGTGTTCGCCCCCTTGTGGGCAAATGCAGCATTGCGCCCTTGCATCACTGCATCTGGGTAAACGTGGGACCTGGAGATTGGAACTGGGTTCTTAGGCTTAGCAGGCAGGCGCCTTAACCGCTAAGCCATCTCTCCAGCCCAAGGGCAGCTTTTTAAAGAAAATGAAGGTGAATGTTTGCCAACTTGAACAGCTAGATTGTAGAAGAAAGGGCCTGAGCATTCTCCTCCTGACGTCCTATAAACCCTGTACTTCATTTGTATGCACTTTGATATTTCATGAGATCTGGGAAGACATAAGCAGCCCCCTTTGTTTCAAGAACTGATGTTTTTTCTATTTCTCTAGGGCAGACACTTGAGACAGTTCCCTCTGGAACAAATTCCCTATTCTCCCAAGAGAAGCTTCCATGTGTATTATACCTGTGGATTTGTAGACAAGATTTTTTTTTCTGAACTATAAAAATTGTTATTTATTAACGATGTTATTTTACATAGTTTAATCAATATTCAATTGTATCATAGAGAATTAACTTATCTACATGATACTGTGATGCTTACAATTTCTTATCAGCACAGTCTGCCTCTGCAGCCTGAAGTGTGTGATGAAATGCAGCATAAATGGATTCTACATAGCAGAAAAGAGGAACGAGAGAATGTGATTCTCAGAGAGCATAGAACTTTTTTTCAGAACTGTAGTAAGTTGGAGACTGCAAGGATAAACTTAAGGATTTTTAGTTTCAGGGTTAAAGAACCACAAGTTACCTGACTCCTCTCAGTCCTCTTTCTCTTGAGAAGACACTATAACTGCTCTTAGAGGGAAGGGAGCAATGATGTCAGATTTAAACTACTTCTGGCTGAATGGGGTTGTAGAAATATGGCAGTTAGAGTCTATCTAAAAGCTCAAGGGAGAAACCTGTAAGGTAGATAGATGTCCCATTGCCCTCTGACTACAGATTTCATCTCAGAGACTGGGAAGTTTAATACTGTAAGGAAAAGGTGTTTGCCAGTCATGTTAGAAGTAGCAAGTGATCTGCTTTTAACAGATGATCAAGAAGGCCCATATAGACGGACTTAGATTATTATATGCCTGTGAGTATGAGCTGTCTGTAAATAAGCAGAGATAAATTTAAAACAGAAATTGAGTATATAGTGCCCAAATATCAACAGAATAACTATGAGGATTACAATGGGTATAATATTTTTCTACCATGAGAAACCTGAGATCCACTACCAGAACTGTTCACCAAATGGCACTGAATCTGTACCTTGTAAAGCATATGAGATATTAACAGGACATTAGGAATATATACACAACATTGAAGCTTGATAATGACACACATACCACCTTGAGCTGTTTTAAGGATGTCCAAAGCCATTTGATTTTGTATAATGGCCTTTCTAATAATTTGACTTTCAGAATTTAGAAGGAAGATTTCTCTGTTATATTCTTGGGCCCATACAATAATGGGATTTTATTCTGAGTATAAGCAGGTAGAAAGGACAAACTGAACAGTAACAAGGATAGAAAATAAGGTATATTTTGTTATGAGAGGGAGAGCAGACTTATCCATCTGTCTCAAATTTGATCTTGATGTAACCCTTTGTGTTTTTCTGTCTGAACATTGAAGACCAAGAAGGTAGCCAAAATTTAATCAAGGATGTACTTTTGGAGGTCAATAACACCTCTCCAAAAGACTCTTGGGACCTGGGAGGAGCACCATGGCTTCTCCAGTGCTGGTGTTATCTGTTAGGATGGGTCAGGGATGTGCTGACCATGTGGCCTTCTTCCCTCCTTTGGGAAACCTGGGGGGTTGATTTCTCTTTGGGTGTGACTCTCCTGTTGTAGAAAGTACACCATTTTTTTTTCTTTCATTTCTGGGTCTCTGTGTCCTCCCTGACCAGGTGAACAGGTGAAGAAGGCCAGTGTAAAACACATTAGATGTGTACCACCAGCTCCAGGGGCCTTGTGACCTGGGAGCAGAGGCCAAAATATTGGCTTTTTTTTTTTTTTTTTTTTTTTTTTTTTTTAATATCCAGTTACTCCAGTTGGTTTTGGCTTCTACATAGGTTACTCAAGCACATAGAAAGTCAGTTGCACCAACCTTGAAGGATATAGATATATAGTACATCTGATTAGTGGAATGGAACAAAAGCTTAACGTCATTTTGTCTAATATCTAATATTAGTTGGTCCTGTGACAGTATCTTAAGCATAGAAAGTGAGTATGTCTTATCCTTTAGATATCTAACTGCTATTGAGTACAAGCAAAATGTGTTAGCCATTTTGAAAACAATTTTTTTTTGAGAGAGAGAGAGAGAGAGAGAGAGAGCAAGAGCATGCGTGAGAGAGAATGGGCACACCAGCAGCCTCTCAGCTGCTGTGAATGAACTCCAGATGCATGTATCCCCTCGTGGGCAAGTGCAGCATTGTGTCCTTGCGTCACTTTTTGAGTCTGGCTAAACGTGGGACGTGGAGATTGGAAATGGCGGCCTTAGGCTTGGCAGGCAGGTCCCTTAACTGCCAAGCCATCTCTCTAGCCCTGAAAACATTTATGTTTTTATTTACTATTTATTAGAATCACACACACACACACACACACACACACACACACACACACAGAGAGAGAGAGAGAGAGAGAGAGAATGGGCACATCAGGGCCTCTAGCCACTGCAAACTAATTCCAGATGCATGCACCACCTTGTGCATCTGGCTTACATGGGACCTGAAAACTTGAACCTTGTCTTATAATATTAACCAACAGACACCTATAGATTTTATATAACCCAGTAGTTTGCAATATCCCTTGTTACTAAATTCTATGAAATATTTAATTTTTTAGGTATAAGCCTATGAATACAGGTAAGACATGATAAATTCCCTGGAGGTAATCCTTATCAATAAATTTAACAGACCTGCAAATGATTTTATTAACAGTAGCTAACACAGATGTTTACTGTCATTGTCTTGAGGCAGGCTGGCCTAGAACTCCTGGTCCAGTTGCCAGCAGGATCCCATCATTCCCATAATCCTCTAAGATGCCTGGTAAAGTATGAGCCACCACACCTGATAGAATTTTGTTGTTCCCAATAACCCTTTAAGTAGCTTGAAGCATTTAAACCTGGAATATAAATACAGTAATGTTACATCCAAATGACACTGATAATATCATGTAACAAATTAAAATTAACTTCATATAGCTCACTGCAATCTTTCAGTCTGTTTTGTTTGACTTTTTTATATTATGTTATTTTTTTTTAACTCATAGAAGTCTGAGCGCTATATTTTACATTTCTTTTTATGAAGTAGAAATTTTGGCACATCATATGTTGGTACCATCATTTCCTCCCTTCCTGCCCCCACTCCACTAAGGGGCCCTCTTTTGTGGGATTGCTGGTGTTAACCATGGAGTTGTGGGCTGTGAGTTGTGAGAGCAGTAGTCATTGGGGGGGGGGCAATGTCTCTGGATATTCCCTCCCACCATGTGGCTCTAACATTCTTTCTGTCCCCTAATCCTCAAAGTTTTCTGAGCCTTGGTGGATGTGCTTTAAGTCTACTTTAGCAATGAGTTCCCAGCAGCTTCTGCATTTCTACTTTGGTGTGTGTTGAGCACCCTGGCCCAGATTGTCAGGATCGCAGTGGAAGCAGCACTCTTGGTCATCTCACCGGCTCTCCTGTGGTTTCACCTTTGCTCTGGCTGCCATGCCAGGGCTGGTTCATCTCCTGCCAGGGAGTCAGCTACCTATTCTTGTCTTCTTGGTAGATTTTGGTTGTCCTCACTTCTCGCTGCTTTCTGATTTCACCCTGGAGTTCTGGTGTGGTTATGAGTCTACCATCTTCTGTACTTTACTAAATCTTTACTAACTTTGGACCAGAGAGAAACTAGAGAAAGAGCTAAAATTACATATTAAGCATGTCCTAGCCTAAAGCAACATTGGCAAAAAAATGACAAAAAAAAAAAAAAAAAAATTATTGAAATAAATAGAATGTCAGCAAAAGCTTCTGAGGATGTAAGCAGCTAAAATCTGTTGTACTGTTTATATTAAGAAATCTATATTATAATTTATCACTGGTAACGAAGAAACCAAAAGATATCTATAAATAATATTTATTTAATGCCAGAAACAAAAAAAAAAAGTATCAGATAAAATCACTAACAAGCGTCTCCAACTGTTAAGCCTTCCAAGCAAAATATCAAATTAAAATTATGTATTTACATTTAGCAAGTAATTTAAAAGCTATGAGGTTTTTGACTATGGGGTCAGGATGCCATGTGGAGCCTTACCCCCTGGCTGTGCTTTTGCATCCTCTGAGTAGCCTATTGTAATGAAAAGGAGGACAAAGAAAAGGGGGAAAAAAAAAAAAAAGACTGCCTGTAGTTCCTTTCAGTGGCCACAGGCACAGGGGTTGTCATGGGCGCCAGTCTCTCCAGCAATTGCCTGTGGTCTTGCGTTCCTGCTGCCATCCCCTGATGTGCAGCGGATAGGCAGGAGGGGCTGAGCCTGGAGTAGCCAGGGATAGAGGGGAACCCCGTCTGACTCCCCCATTACTCGCAGCCTTGACCCCAAGGGCAGATGGAGCAGAAGGGCAATTCCCCAAGGGTCTTAACAGAGCCCAAACCTGCGTCTTGCTCCAAAGTGTGCTCCTCTGCCCAGGACCGGCCTCAGGGGCCAGGAGGCTAAAGATGGCTGGCAGGCTGGAATCCTCCTCTCCTAACAGCATGAGAAACCCCCAGGGAAGGGAATCCCTGGACTCCACAGACACAGGGGGAGGGAACCAACCAGAACCCCAAGCAGAAAGAAATAAAGGAAGCCTCAGGTGGGGGCCTTAGGCCCTTGGCACAGCCTCTTGTAATGCAAAAGAATGTGATGGAGGCTGAGTAGCAGTTGCTTTTGGCTAGATCTGTCCCTTCCCTAGGCTGCTGTGCCTCCATGCTGACACTGGGTCCTTGCAATTCAGCTCCACCAGAACAAACTCCAGAGTTCAGGAGTGTTCTACCCCAGTCAGGCGAGCAAAAGAGATTTGGAGCATTAGTTCTCTCCACTTCCTTCCCAGTACAGCTTACTTTTGCCCTCTGAGTCCATAGCCCAGAAATGCAGTGCCACAATCCCAGGCAGAATCTGAATTTCTCTCAGACTAGCTTTGGGGAGCAGCATTTAAAAAGGCAGGCAGGTGGAAAGAGAAAACTGAGTGTGACCAATTCCACAGCAGAGCAGTTGTAAAAGAAATACTGAGTTGTGCTCAGCTAAAAGCAGGCTCAACATCCTACTCTCTCCCCATAATATATAACAATGCAGCACTTTTCTTCTCAATCTCTCTGGGGCCTCCAAAATATACAACGGGGTTGTGGGCTTCAGAAGAATTCCTAGAACCCAAAACCCAGAGTTTGTATCTGTTTTTACCCAGAGAATAGAGATAAACCAGACTGAAAAAGATAATTACGAAATTATTAGATTTTTTATTCAGGAGTCAGTAGGGGGTGAAGGAGAGTCCTTGGACCATAGAAAGGGGGAGTGGAGAGCCCACGTGGGAAGTCAGCATGAGCCTAAACCGTACAAAGCAGTTTAGGGAGGAAAGAGAAGAAAGTGCAGTTAGCTCCTGCCATGTAGAGGGTGGGACAGGGTCGAGAGTTCATGTGGGAATCAGGGTGGTGGGATTCCCCTCATCTCAGCCCAGCCTAGTTGAGACAGGAGGTTTACCAGGACCTGGGAGTTCACAGCCTGCAGGAAGAGGGGCCTTGTCTACCAGGTAAGCATCTACTTACAGCATGGTTGTGGTGGGCTTGACTTTTAGGCTTTGGTGAACCAGAGTAACTGGTCTGAGCTAGGGGCTGGCTCAAGAAGAGGCCAGCCATGAAGCCAAGTTTTGGGGCTGAGCTTAACCTACCATAATGCCAGGATCAGATTTAAATTCTAGGAAAGGGGAACTCCCTCTCAGGACGGGCTCAGACTGGTTATGGGAAACAAGCAAAAAAAGACCTAGGTGAACTCCTTTCCCCAAGATAAAGAGAGGAGAGATCTCTTCTCTAATCTCTAGTAAAGTGGAGAGTGCAAGGGCAGACTTAAAGACATTTCTGTTTTTAGTTTGGGGGTCCAGTCACCCTAAACTACCTAGCAAAGCTAGACTCCCTCTCACCATGATTATTCTCTTTGGGTAAATTCCTAAAACTAGGATTTTGAGGTCAGAGAGGAAAGGGTCTGACATGAATATGACTATTTCTCCCCGAGGTGCATCTAGTTTGGAAGTTCACCACTGTTTTTATTTTTTATTTTTTTAAAGATTTTATCTTTTATTTAATTAATTTATTTATTAGAGACAGAGAGAAGGAAAGAGAGAGAGGGAGAGTGAGAATGGGCACACCAGGGCCTCTAGCCACTGCAAACGAGCTCCAGATGTTGTGCATCTGGCTTATGTGGGTCTTGGAGAATCGAACTGGGGTCCTTAGGCTTCACAGGCATGTGCCTTAACCACTAAGCCATCTCTCCAGCCCTCACCACGGTTTTTAAAGCAGATGACTTTTCAGAAGAATCCTTGTGTGAGTTAAAAAGCAACACTTCACTGGCAGTTATTTCCACAAACACCTGGAAAGATATCTATAAATACATCTATTACATTTATGAAAAGTGAATTTTGGCAACTCTTGCATTTCAGAAAATTCACCATTCTGGCTCAGACTAGTTCAATGGCAGGTGAGGAACTTTAACCTACAAAATACTGGTAAGAATTAGTTCAAATAAAAATTGAATGTCTGTTATATTTGAAGGAAACATACCCTAAAGATATCTAAACATTATCATTATTTCCATCAGTATCTGAAGTTATTTTTTTTTATTTGACAACAAAGACCTTGCTTTTCACAAGTAAGGGGTTCTAATTCACCACCAAAGCAACCACTTACATGTTGCCAGATAAGCAATAAAATAAAAGGAAATTGATGATAAACTTTAACTTGAGGCAATTGAAACCTACAAATATATTACAGAGCTTGTTTTGAAAGAAAATGCCACAAAATTAAAATGATAGAGGCTTTAAAATTTGAGAATGGTTAGGCACAGTAAATCTTAGTTATGCGAGAAAATGAAACAGCCTATGGTAAGAAGGGGCCTGATAAGATGCAATAAAAAACTAAGCCCATGATACATAAGGTCAGAAGGATTGATATCAAATGTGAAATGAGCAGAAAAATTGCAGAGCTCTAGTCACCCAAAGTAGTTGCCAATGAGGAGAATTACATTGCAAGAGAGAGGAATTTAAATAAGGTTGAACAAGTACCACAGTACCCCTAAATCTGTGTAGGTATTCCTAAAACAGCTCATTTTTCTCCCCAGAAATTACTAAAATGTAGGCCAATGTTAAATTAAAAAAAATAAAGGAATGAGAAGATGAACATGATGAAACTTCCTCAATAGTAATGTGTGTGTGATGGGAAGATAATGGAGAAAGTATGTTTTGGGCAGTAATAAAATACAGTTTAAAAACCAACAGAGATTCATTGTTAGAAAACACATTGTGTGGGCTGGAGAGATGGCTTAGCAGTTAAGGTGCCTGCCTGCCAAACCTAAGAATGCTGTTTTATTCACCAGGTCCATGGTTTAGCCAGACTTGTGACGTAAGTGTGCAATGCCGTGCTTGCCCACAAGGGGGCATACATATGTGCAGTTTGTTCACATCCGCTGAGAGGCTGCTGGCACCCATTCTCTCTCTGCCTCTTCCTCTCTCTCTCTCTCTCTGTTCTCTTTGTTTCTCTTTGTCTCTAAAAAAAAAAGAAAGAAAAAAGAAAAGAAACACATTGTAACTTATTCTTAGAACAATGAAATAATAACAGTAGAGCCCCCCAGGAAGGAAAATTGCCAAAACCTACTACTATTGAACCACACAGTAGTGAGACAGTTATCCCACACAGACCTTCAAATCATTCACATCACACTCTAACAAGCAAGGAAGCACCTTTTGAAATTTCTTCAAATCCATTTCCTTGATAGTACAAAATTGCTTAGAATTGATGCAGGAGCCTGGCATGGTGGTGCACTCCTTTAATCCCAGCACTTTGGAGGCAGAGGTAGGAGGATTGATGTGAGTGTGAGGCCACCCTGAGACTACACGGTGAATTACTACCTTAATAATGAATTAATAAAGGTGGACTCAAGCAGGATAAATTATAAATTATTAAGTTTATTTAGAGGGATATCACAAATTCTTGGGCTTATTTAAGGGAGATTGGGATTGCATGTGGAGGGTAGTTAAATAAAGCTCATTTAAGAGAAAATGAAGCCTTTAAAGAGAGATTAGTGTACAGCTGTAGGCACATGGAAAGTTCATTTAAAACAAACTGAGGCCTTTAAAGAGGTACTGGAATAAAGCTGCTGGCGCATGAAAAGTAGAATCTAGAAGCTTGTGTAAGGATGCTTAGGAGGAATCAGGATGGCATCTGCCATGTATTTTTCCATGTAGGGAAGTTAGAGGGCAAATGGTGATGTTCAAGGAAAAGTGATAGAGCAGATGTCAAAACAGAGACAGGAGATTCAGAGGAGAAATGAGTAATGAAAAGGGTTACACACATGGTTACCCCCAAGTGATTTTTTTTTTTTTTTGAGGTAGGCTCTCACTTTAGCTCATGCTGACCTGGAATTCACTATGTAGTCTCTGGGTGGCCTTGAACTCATGGCAATCCTCCTCCCTCTGCCTCCCAAGTGTTGGGATTGAAGGCATGCACCACCATCCCCAGCTACCCCCCAAGTTTAAACAAATTACTTAGGTAGCAAGTCTACAGTTGGTGAGAGCACCCATGTGGTAGATCTGCAGTATACGGGAAGTATGAATGTGGTAGATTCAGAGACCAGAGGAAAATCATACAAGTAATCAAAGTGGAAAAGTATTGCAAAGTATCAAGTAGAGGCAAGTAGAAAAGTTCAGATCAAGAAACAATGCTGGGCTGGAGAAATGGCTTAGCGGTTAAGGCATTTGCCTGTGAAGCCAAAGAATCCCGGTTCAATTCTCCAGGACCCACATAAGCCAGACGCACAAGGGACACATGCATCTGGAGTTCATTTGCAGTGGCTAGAGGCCCTGACATTCTCTTTCTGTCTGCCTCTCTTCTATCTCTCTCTCTGCTTGCAAATAAATTAAAAAAAAAAAAAAGAAGAAAGAAAAAGAAACAATGCTATGCTTTCCCCAACTGACCCTGACAGGTTGTATGAGTGTGGAGGCCATACTCACATGAGTCTGAGCAGAGGGGAGGGGGAATCCAGAGAGAATTGCACAGAGAGATGGGGAGAGGCCACATGAAACCTTTATAGTGTCAGGTTTAGGGATGTAAAGGGAAGGTCTGATTGGTTTGTAGATTTGGAGAGCAGATCCCAGGACCAGTCTGCCTGGGCTGTTTTACTTAGTGTGCTAGACTGTGGGCAGAAGAGAATACTATAGACCAGTTTCCAATCACACCCAAATTATATTTCTGCTGAGAGTTCCATTCTTTTGCTATGGAGAGGTGGCATGTGAGGTGGCACTTCCTGGTTCTCTCTTGGCCTCAGTCTCTAACTGAAACTGCCTAACAAAAGTTAGCTTTCTCCTGTCCTCCTTCAGAAGGAGGAATGACAATGTCCCAGCATTCTACGTGGAAAAAGAGCAAGAGGTTCAGAACTCCAAACCATCCTTGGCTACATAGTGAGTATGTGGTCTACCTGGGCTACATGAGACCTTGTTTCAACACAACAACTTTGTATTTCAATTAGGAAAATTTAATCTGAGTTCATTGCTTGCTAGTCCATGATCTAAAACTATTTCTAGATCCATTTAAACTTGTTTTCTTATCTGTGGAACAGATATACAGATGATTCCTTTATGAATATTAACCAAGCTAAAATATGTAAAGTGAGAAGCGCACATTTGTTCTTTAGTAAGTGTCAAAAATGTTTAGTTTCCTTTCTCCTGCCATTCTTTTAACTTCTAGTGGCAGCATATGTATGAGTATATCTTAATTAAACAACCACTCTATTTATTTGGGATTAAAAAGGAAGTCTTTACAAACTGAACTATAATGCAAGAGACAGGGCATAAGATGTGAAAACATAGTTTAAGTTTTCCTCATACATATTTTATATCTGCTTTCATCTTACTCTTCCTGTACTTTTTTAGGCATTTGTTTACTTGATAGCATTTACTATAGAAGACAGAGAAAAAGGAAGGCACTGAAGTACTGATTGTCAGTATTCCCTAGAATAACAGCCTTGAAAGTCAGCCTATTGTACTTCCAAGAGGCTTGCTAGACTGTTCTCTCTTCCCAGCACTGACCTACTTGGGCTCACTGTGAAATGGCACCATTGTGCTGAGGAGATCAAGGCATAACTCTAGGGAGGCACTGGCCCTGCTGGCACAGTATTCAATGGGCCCTCCAGGGGATCCATTCACACAACAAATCCACATAATGTGCAAGGAGATATTTCTGTCCCCACCCCCTCACTCCCATTAACAGGGTTGGAGTCAAGTAGAAGCAGGTATGATAGAAGGGAAGTAAAACTAAATAATTTTGTTATCCACTTAGGTGGAATAAGGGACAAAGTGAGGGGAAAGAAGAACATGAAAGGATGGTACATAAGTGCTCCAGCCGGTAAAGCATATTCATAGTTTAGAAAATCCTGGAGGAACGGGATTCTTGCCTTGCACCTACGTCTTCTTCACTTTCACATTTTGACCAAATCCTAGCCCGGATATTCAGCTAATTTTTGGCACTTTTACACATGTATATATTTTGATCATATTCACTGTCCCTCTCATTTCAGCTAAGACTTTGTTAATAAGGTACAGATGGGTTATAGGAGACAAATAACTATAGGCTATAAGAGAAAGTATTTTTTTCCTTTTATACATAAAACAAGAATTATATGAGAAACCCCATAATCTTCATTTTTATGACTGCTATGGCTTACAAATTACCTGCTAATACATTCTGATTTTAGAAACAGATTATTAAGCTGAAAAATATGAGGATTTTGCCAAGAGTTATGGGAATTCATAAAACAAGAGAAACAGGAGGGAAAGATAAATGAGTAAGATAAGTTTCACAATCTTGAAATGACATAATTAGATCTGGTCGTGAAGCTAGAGAAATTATGTTAGCACAGTGTAGAAGGAGCAATAGAAAATCAATGAAAAAGGGGCTGGAGGGATGGTTTAGTGGTTAAGGCACACGCCTGTGAAGCTTAAAAACCCCAGTTCAATTCTCCAGGTCCCACATAAGCTAGATGCACATGGTGGTGCATGTGTCTAGAGTTTGTTTGCAGTGGCTAGAGGCCCTGGTGCACCCATTCTCGCTCTTCCTCTCTCTCTCTCTCTCTCTTAAATAAATAAATAAATAAATAAATAAATAAATAAAATTAAAGAAAGAAAATCAATGGAAAAGAGTACAATCTAAAATACTAGATGAAAATGTGGATGAAATTAATATATTGAGACTGTGTGCCTCTTCAGGAAGAAAATAAAACTCAGAAAAGGTAGAGGAAACAACTGTTAAGTAAGAAAAATCAAACTCTTAAAAGGACAAATACATCATAGCAATATGTGGTGAACAATTCCTTAACAATATAAAAATTCATATGCTCAGTGATATAAGGTAAGTGCAACTTATATTAGTACTGGACAATTTTGAGTCACCATAAACACAGTGACTGAAAACATATAACCTATCATGCATTCACTTTTACCAAGGCAATATTTTGAAAGAGATGGCAGAGATGTAGAGGACTGGTTATTTGTGAGACATGAAGAATTCAAGTTGGGAGTGGGTAGAAAATTTTATAAATGCATTGGCTTATGCATTAAAGAAAACATTTCTTATACATCATTAAGTACATTTCTAGGATTTTAGTATTTGAAAGAAAGGTTTGTACCCATACCTTCAGACATGTAGAAAGACACAAAATATTGCTTAACAGAAATAGTAGCATCTACCTATTTCTTTAAAACATTGAGATAGGACTCCTTGGCCTCATATGGACAGAGGTCAGCAGCATCTTTCTAGATTAAAGAAAGCTAACTGCAGAATGATACACATAGTTTAAACACATTTTTTAATGTGAGCATTCAAAAGTGCATTGTGTATATGCATATTTATGAGTGTATATGCATATAAATAGTAAGTGGTACATGTCAGGGGCCACTACATTCTTTTAGGAAACAATGAATTACTGGTTAAATCATGTCAGCAAATAATCTTGGTTTCATTTGCTATCAAACAACTGATTTCTTCATCATATTTCATAGTAGAGTGCAAGGTACTGGGGTCATGTCGTAAGTCCAATAAGGTTATAACATAATAACTTACCATTCTGGCTTTTTTTATTTTTATTTTTATTTTTGGAGAGAGACACAGAGAGAGACAGACAGAGAGAGGGAGAGGAAGACAGATAGAGAATGGGTGTGCCAGCAGTCTCTCAGCTGCTGTGAACGAAATCCAGATGTGTGCCCTCTTGTGGGCAAGTGCAACATTGCGCCCTTGTCACTTTGCATCTGGCTAAATGTGGGACCTGGAGATTGGAACCCGGTTCTTAGGCTTAGCAGGCAGGCACCTTAACTGCTAAGCCATCTCTCCAGCCCCCATTCTGGCTTTCTTAATGCTAAAACATCAGAGACTAAAAATATTATAATGAGTTTATCTCTTCTGATTTGTAGGTTTAATGCATGTATATATATAAAAAAACTCACTTGTAAAATTTAATTCTAGTTTTAAAAATCTTGATTTAAAAAAATATCCTTGCTGGCTTTGGGCTTGTTATATTTTCATATTTAAAATTTATAAAGGAGCCATAATCCCTACAAACTATATTTAATAATTCATACCAATCTGTTGATCTCAAAGGTAGATTTCATGGTAGAAAGCCTTAATTCCTGTAGTTAAATGGAAGCCTACAGTAGTTTTAAGTGTTTTTAAAATATTTGAGGCATTTCTATAATAAAAATTCTTTTATTATGAAAACTATTGCTGAGAATGTCCATTTAGATTTTTGGTTGCTTTTAAAATAGAGCACTTTTAAATTTATTTGATTTGCTTTATAATTTGTGGTATTTTCTTAAATATTTTTGTTGTAATTCTAGACACATGAAAACTTAAAAATTAAAATTTGTGTCCTAAAGTGCCAATTATCAATATATATTGCAAGTGTTGTGGTGAGAAGTGACTAATTTAAAGTAATTGATACATTGGGCAAAAATAAAAATAATAAATAATTTTTGGCTAACTTTTCATAAAATTTAAGCTATAGTGTAAAGGAAATAATACAAAACCAGATGTATCCTAAAATACACAGAGATTCTTCTAATGAACATGATGCACAAACAAAATCCTGTGTGTCCACATAGGATACCTCTGTTCCCATAGGCATCTCCTCTGAAACATTAAGCAAGCTTATTCAGATCTCTCTCTACAATTTATACCTGCTAAGTCTATTACATATTGCAGTACATTACTGTGTTATATTAAATTATATATTATATGTCTTTATATCAAGTCATTCAAATATCTTTGCCAAATTCTAGAGTTAGATGTTACTTACTAATTCTAACCATTCTCTAGAGAAATGGGTACACATAAGTGTGACTCATACCTTTATGTGTGTTGGCTACACTGTGTGTATCCTACTGACTTCAACATCAAGCTCATGTTGCAGCCTTCTTCTTTTATCTCCTAGACCCAGATCCTAGAGAGGATTGGAATGAAGATTTCTCTAAAGTAGGTTATTTCTTTTTTGTTGTTGTTGTTAGTCTCTCTTTTATTTTATTTTTTTATTAGTTCTGGACTTTCTTAATGTGTGTGTGTGTGTGTGTGTGTGTGTGTGTGTGTGTGTGTGTGTTCACACCAGGCCTTCTTACTATTGCAAACTAGTGCCAGGCACTCGTGCCACCTCTTTTGCATCCTGCTTATGTGGGTGGCTGGAGAATTGAACCCAGGCCATCAGGCTTTGCAAACAAATGCTTTTAGGCATTGAATAATCTTCCCAGGTCTAGAGTGGTATATTTCATCATTTGTCTTGTCCTGTAGCACACACATGAGATTACATGTTTAGTGATTGGAAATATCTACTATTGGTATCTGTCCTGTGGCATTCCTTTCATCTAACAAAAAGTTATGTTTATTTTTCTAGAGACACTTAGACGTAGCCTCTTGGCTGTGCTTTATGTGTATGGCCATTGTGAATGCCACTAACCCTGCTTGTATGACTCACTGATATGCTCACCATGCCATAACCAGGTTTTCTTTGCTTAAAGTATCTTTAAGATATTTAAGCATCTCATATCTTTATCAGTAAATGTATAAGATTGAGAATAATTCATATTTTTTTGTTTCTTGAGTAACAATAAACCCTAACAAAACATTTTCAAAAATACAAAATAAAACAGGTGAAACTCCACATACTTATAAAATACAGTGATTAATGATCAAGTAATAAAAGTGCATGAAACTTTGTTTTGAATACATTAGGACTATTGCTTTGCAATTTTTGTGTTTTAGTTTGTCTTGAAATCAGTATTTGTAACATTTGATTTTCTGTAGATCTAAGTGTGTATCTCAAGAAATACTAAGTTTTGGTGTTACCTTTTACTCAGCTTTGATCATAAATGGTAAAACATCTATATCATCTATCTATCTATCAATCAATCATCTATCTATACATTTGTTGTTTTCATTTCCAGGCTATCTGTTGAGTATGCCATCACTCAGATCAGTCCTTGATAGGCTGATTGTAAACAATGATGTTATGAAGTACTATAATTAGAGTGATTGAAAATTAGTTTAATTAAAAAAAAACTGGTCAAAAATCCATAATAGGTTGCTGGAGAGAGCCCTACATCAGTAAAGTTCCTGCCCTACAAACATGTGGACCTGAGCTCAATCCTGAGATTCCACCCAAAGTCAGGCAGCTCGTGAGTGCTCACAACTGTAGCTCAGGGAGGCACAGACAGGGGGACCTCCAGGGCTTGACCAGCCAGTCAAGTACTACTAGGTGATTTACATGCCAATGAGATGTTCTGTTTCAAAAAAGATAGCGTCTGTGGGAGTGTACCCAATATTGTCCTGTGCCTACACACACACACACACACACACACACACATATACACACACATGCATGTGCACTTACACACATATATATTAATTCCACCAAGATCAGCAAAGTCAAGCCCTATAGAGTCTCATAAAGTTAATGAAAGCATCCTCACATGGATTATTAAGCCTTAGTTACATACAGTTATTTAGAAATAAAAGAAATCAACATGTTGATAATTTCACAGATTTTAAAAATAGGAAGTTATTCATTATTAACTTCACAGCATGAGGCTATCTTAGTAAAGTGATGAATTTCAGAAAGCCAAAGGATTTGATCATTCCTAAACATTTGCATTTGGTGACTAGAGTTTACTTAGAACAACAACAACAAAAGATAAAGAGATGAATTATGAACAAATTAGCGAGCCTTACCCACGGAGCCACACAGGAATGGAGTAATTGTTTCCCAACTCCTCTGTGGCCTAAATAAGGTTTCTTTGTTAGCATCCATTATTAAGCTGCTTCTTCATGCTGTTTTAGCATCTGACTATAGCAGCATTTGTGTGTGTATGTGTGTTAAAAGTAAAATCATCCGAATGTACTACAATACTTCAGCTAAATCTATCTGGGAATTTTGAGATTTTATTTTGTTTTTCAATTGTCAGGAAACACATATCCAGTCAGAATGGCATTATCTCATTGTGCATTCTAATAGTCCTTGTGTTTACTCATTTTATTTTGTCTAGTACAACATGAGCTGTAGGAATGTTGTACACTGTGACTTAAAATACACATTCTTAGATCAATGTTTTCCTTTAATTAAATACAGCAGTGTTTAAATGAACTAACAAAAATAGATGTGTCTTTGACTAGACCATTTATACATTAACCAACCCAATTTATATTCTATATTCAATATCCAAGACTCATTTATAATCAGAAATCACTCTTCCCAATGGAACTGACTTGATATGTAAACAACTGAAATATCAGAAAAAAAAGTGAGTCACTGCATCATTGGGCATTACCACTCACCCTGAGATGTCGTCTTTTTTGCTGTGGCAACAAACTTTAAGGGAAACTACTCTGCCCCTCCCTTTCATGGCAAGGGGAGATGTTATTCTGTACCTTTGATTTACTCATCCTTTGTCTCAAGCTGCAGTGAACAGTTAATAAGAGACAAACTATGAATGACCATCAGCATCCAAAATACTCCCGAGATTGGCTGATTGGATCATCTTAAGAATTTCAGTGAAGAAACACAAATAAATCACAATAGTAGAAAACAGTCAGAAAGGAAGAAGAAAGAAATTTCTCCTAATTTGAAAATGTGAAAGAAATAAAATACTAAATAAACAAATTCTGGAGTAGGGATGATAAATAAGTAGTTTCAATATCCAAAAACTCCTAGGGAGGATCCATACACATTTCAAGAGAAAAGTAAGGAGATTAAGTAGTCCCTGTAACTGCTATAGAACTTGAATCTTCCCACCTATGGTGATGTCACAGTCCATTTGCTTCTTTTGAAATATACCTGGAGGGCTGGAGAGATGGCTTATCAATTAAGGCATTTGCCTACAAAGCCAAAGCATCCTGATTTGACTTTCCAGGACCCACGTTAGCCAGATGCACAAGAGGGTGCATGCATCTGGAGTTCATTTGCAGTGTCTGGAGGCCCTAGCACACCCATTCTCTCTCCTTCTCTCTGATTCTTTCTCTGTCTCAAATAAATAAATAAATAAAATATTTAAAAAAACTTTTTTATTTTATTTATTTATTTTTATATTATTCTGATTTTACATTCATTGAATTGGTTCCATTGTCCTCCTCCCTGTCCTCCCTCTTCCAAAGGGACCCTCATCAATGGAGAATGTGGGTCATGCATTGTGGGGGTAGACAAGAGTTCTGGTGGGTAGGCCCCAGTCTCTGTGCATAATACCCCAACTTGTGACTCTAACAATCTTTCCACCCCCTCTTCCGCAAGTTTCCCTGAGCCACATTGGGGTCAGTTTAGTTCTGCTTCAGTGATGAGGTTTTGGGAGCCTCTGTGTCTCTGGATATCTGGCTTAGTTGGAGCTGGATGTTCTCTGTGTTTATCTCCTTCAGCCTTTTTCTGGTGTCATGATAGCCATGAACGCTGTATTCTTGCCCTTTCCTGCATTGTCCTATGGTTTCAGCTGGGGCCCTGGTGAGGTGTGGTTAGCTGATCCTCCCTTCAGGTTCGTTGTCCACCTGAAAAAAGATAAGCAAATTCTCCAACAGAGAGAGAAGTTAGTACTAGATAGAAGGGATGACCATAAATGTTTTGGAAGGAATTTTATATGCGTTGACTCTCTTCTAGCCCACGTTTGGTGGTATCTTGATCTTGGAGACTGAGCTCATTTTTTGTTCCTGGTTTTGACTTATTTCCCAGTTCCAGCAATGAGTTCCATTCCACTGAGTGGAATGAGCAGTTGGTAACTCACCATGGCTGTGTGCCACTACTGCACTTGTTTGAGCACTACGTCAGGTTGAAAAAAAAAAAAAACTTAAAAAAGAAATATACCTGGAGTTTCTGCATTTGTAATCACAGATCACCAATGGCAAAAGATGCATTCTGATGCTAATAGATTGGTGTGATTTAAACTACTCAATGCTCTATATCACCCAGGTAGAAATCTATCTTCATGGATCCTGAGGCACTATGGACATATCCAGTGGTCTACCTAAAATATTCACCTGCCAACACTTTGTATCATGTGCGTCTCTCATTCTGAGTTGGTGACGTTCTGCCAATCTCTCTTCACTCAGATTTGCATTTTCTCATCAGTATTTTATTAAAAAGTGTGAGTCATAAACATTCAGAAGTAACCATACCATTCAAACCTGAATATCTTTGTATTAAATTTTATCAAGGATTAAGTTATTAAAACAGCAGCAGCTGGCATTTATTGAGTGCTAAGTATATACCAGACATTCAAGTTAGTTTTTACCATAATCCCATTTGTTTAGTTATTATTATCGTGCCCACTGTAGTGATAAGAAACTAACAACTTAACCTGTGTTCATGGACATTGTAACTGCATCTTTATGATACTACACCACCCTAAGATCTATGCAAGTTGACCTTCCCCATCTTCAAGTACTAAATCTGTGGGTTCTACCTCTCATGCACAGAAAGTAAGTATGGAACAAAGCTGGATTTGGTGGTGTATATCTTTAATCCCAGGACTAGGGAGGCAGAGGTAGGAGGAGGATCACTGTGAGTCTGAGGCCACCCTGAGACTACATAGTGAATTCCAGGTCAGCCTGGGCTAGAGAAAGACCCTCCCTTGAAGAACCAAAAAAAAAAAAAAAAAAAGTATGGGGAACATTGCAACCCAATCAAGGGAGTGATTGTGTTTATACATATCAAATATCAAGCTGTTATATAGAGATAATTTCATATCTGCAGTGGGTCCCAGAACCACTTCCCTATAGACACATGTGGGTGACTGTGGTTTTAACATGGTCTTTGAAACCTCTGAGGAAAAGTAGGCAATTGTGATCATTATCAAATCTTCACAATATCCATATAGGGCTTTCAGGGAAGGCTTTGCTTGTGCCCTGTTGAACATCCAATTGCACAGCGAGCAGAATTGCTTGCTGTGTCTGGGGTCTATGGAGTGGGTGTGAATGGTTAAGAGGTAATGTGACAAGTTGTCGTAGCTCCATTTGGGCAACAGAATTAAGTGTCATTAGAGACTTAAATGATCCAGAGTTGCATCCTAAGCATATATAGGGCAATAAGGAACACAGAACACAGAGTGAAGAGACGGGTAGGGGGGCAGTCAAATCACTGGGCTTCGTTGGCTTAATCACAGTAAATTCTGAATTTTCTCAATAAATTGTTTCTATGGTTTTATAACAATGCAGAAAGACTCAAAGAGTTAAAACAAACATTTTTAGATGAGAAGTGTCTATGATAAGCCAGATGATCTTTAGTACTGAAAATATATAAATAATTTACTAAGATAAATAGATAATGGTGCTCCTGTGTGTAATATGTTTAAAACTCATTACAAAAGGTCAGATTTCTATTTTCCCTCCATTTTAACATTACAGTTATTAGATAAACTGAACTGGATGAGTATCAGATGAAGCTTACCTTCTGTGCAGAATTCTAATTAGTTAGTAATCAATGCCAAGCATCTATCAATAAGATTGTAAGTGTGTTACTACAAGGAATCTTAGGTGCCAAGGTTTAAAGGCAAAATAATTGAAAGGTTAGTGAGGTAGAAGGGAAGCCAGCCTACAGTAAGGTCACTCTGTGCCTGGGCTGTCAGAGATCAGAGTACATGTCAAACTAACAGAGTTTTGTAAATAAGGGACTCTCACTTTCATGGTATCATGTTCCACTAGTGAGAACCTCATGGTAAGCTTCAGATATTCTACACTAATTACCTTTGGACTTATTGTTTATGTATTAATTGATTTTAAGTCACAATAATAAAATACCTAAAATAACCAATATTAAAAAAAAAAAGGTTTACAGGTTTATTTTGACTCAGAGCTTTGGAAGCTTCATTCCAGGATCACTTGGCTCTGCTGCACCCTCATCACACATGTCTAGGTACACAAGCAGCTTTGTTTAATAGAGATGCACTGTTGTAACACAGATGTCTGCAGCATATCCATCACACCCAGTAGAAGCCTTGGACCAGTGAGCAGCAGGTTATCATCTCCCTCTTATCCCTGGAACCAAACATACTATTGTTTCTGTGAGTATTCATTCTTTCAAATGCCTCACATTAGTGGCATCACGCATAATTCTCACTGTGCCTGACTTGTTTAATTTAACTTAATGTCCACCAATTTTTTTTTTCCATTTTGTTGCATGTGGTAGGATTTCTTTGTAGTTTTTGAGGCTGAATTATATCCCTTTGTGTACATAGCCTATTTATCTGTCAATGATTATTAAAACTGTTTCCACAGCTTGAATATGAGGCATAAATATGTCTCTTCTCGATCCTTACTTTAGAATTTTTTTTTTTTAACATCTGTATCCAGAGATGAGATTTCTGGCTCTTATGGAAATTATACAAACATTGTTAAAAACCTCTTCAGCACCATTTCCTATAGCAGCTGTGCCAAGCCTAATGACAGTACAAAAGACTTACCGTTTCTCCACATCCTCACTACCATATTAACTTTTGATTTATGAGGACTTAGCTAGTAAAACCATGAAGTAATGTTTAAAATCTTGGAGGAAGAAGGTCTACTATAGCATATAGTATTTAGTAAATAAACTTTGACTTGGTTTTCTACCAGTAATAATCTCTGTGATTTTTTTTTTCCAATTCCCTAGACTCCCTGTAGCTGTTAAGTTCATTTCAAATTCTAGGGCTAAACTGAGAATCTGGATGAATATTTTGGTTGTTCAATACAGCACAAAGAATACAAGGCTTCAGGTGCTTTGATGTCTACATTAAAACAGGCTCAATATCACCTGGTCCACATTCTCTTTACCAAATCCATATCAAATCACATGTAAGAGATGGGGAAGCATTCCACTTTCTTGACGTGAAGAGTCTCATAGAAAAAAGCACCAGTAAAGGAAAGCAGAAACATCTGCAGCCATTTTCATAATTATCCTCATTGAACCAATTTTATTCATATGTTATTATTATTTATATATTATTTATTTATTTATTTGATTTTAGACCCACTTCTCAAATGCTAGCAGCTCAATATAAATATATCTGTGGGGCTGGAGAGATAGCTTAGTGGTTAATGCATTGCCTGCAAAGTCAAAGGACCCCAGTTCGATTCTCCAGGTCCCATTTAAGCCAGATGTACATGGTGGCTCATTGCATCTGGAGTTCGTTTGTAGTGGCCGGAGGCCCTGGTGTGCCCATTCTCTCTGACTCACTCTCTCTCTCTCTGCCTCTTTCTCTCAAATAAATAAATAAATATGTTTAAAAATAGCTGTAAGTTCAAAACTTAGATTTCATTGGCTGCTTCTATTTGTGCCAAAACTTTGTGATGTTGATTTTTCATGATATCTTCCACGGAAATCTACACTGTGCATCACATTCCTACTCAGTCCTTAAGTCTGAATGAACGAAGTACAATTATAGTCCCTAACAATGGTTTCATTCAGTCTCTGGTCTTTAGTTATTTCCTTTGTTGTTCTTACATAACATCAGAGGAGTCACTGTCCTGTTAGTCCAAAGTTTTATATACAAAAAATGATTGTATATTGATCTTGTCATGAAGAAAGTGGCAGTGTGGTAAGCAAAGAACTTAGAGAAAAATAAATAGAAACAATGACTAAATAGTGGCCACAAAATCAAATGCAGAATGATCTGCTTCACTAAGTCCCAAGGAGGAAAACTAACCACAAGGCAGCTGGGCTGATACCATAGGCCAGTTCTGACTTCCAGATTAAAATATGAGAAGAGCCTTGTGCTTTGAGTCTGTTAGTAACTCTCCAGTCAAGGCAGAAGAGAGATGAATGGTGCAGAGTGACTTGGAATAAACACAAATTAGCACCTATGAGTGCCAAGCAAAGATAAAGTTTAATGGTGAAGGTTCCAAAGGTAAAAGTTATTAAACATTGGATATATCCTTGGCTGATTCTATAGCAGCTGCCAATTCTAACATGGAAAGGTGGAGGACTGGGAGCTGTGAGAAGCAACTATTCTATATTTATGGATGATCTGGGAGTCTGAACAATTCAGGGCTAATTACATTTTCATCATGGACTCACTTCATCAAAAATATGTGCCCTGAAATATTCCTGCTTAATGGATTTATTGTAGTGAACTGGAGAGTCATTTTGAGATGGACCAGAGAATCACTGATACTTCAGGGATGCAAGTAGATTTTAAGTCATTTATCTTCCAATTAAGATTTATGGCCAATTGCAAGAAGAAATTTTCTACATGGAAAGGTTGCAGAGTTTCTCTGAACAGGGACAACTGAGTGACTTGAGAAACTAAAAATGGAGGTCTAGTCAGGAAGCAAGATGGTCAAGACAATGTAGCAAGGCAGAGTTGGAAAGACTGAAGTTGAGAGAGAGCGAGCAAGAGAGAGGAGCAGAACAAAAGAGATTAGCCAGAGGAATTCTGTGATGTGTGCCATTCCAACTCTAAGCATGAAAGCTACTCTTCAGTCTCAGAGCCTTCAGGTCACTATGGGTCCAGTCAGACAGTTGGCCTGTGGGAGCCTTGATTAGTGAAGACATCTGTAATTCATCAAATTATAGATAGTATTGATGATTTATATTGTACAATCAAATGTGTCTGTTAATGGCACCATCATCTATTTAAATTAAAACAAGAGATTTTTGTACTTAGATATGATGCTTAAAAGTCTTTGTATTTTTATACTATTGAATATAATATGAAATTTTATTTCTTCAAAATAATGTGTAGATTTTCATATAAAGAAATAATGTTTATGTTTCACTTAATAATAATTAAGAAAACCCTACACTTTCAAGGGAAATTCATGTTATTCTAGTTCTATTATCACAAGCTTGTCTATCCAATTCTAGAATCTTAATGTCATATATATATATATATATATATGTATGATGTTGGGTCTTACTCGAAGCTAGAGCTGACTTGGAATTCACTATGTAGCCTCAGGGTTGCCTAGAACTTATGGTGATCATCTTACCCTGCCTCTCGAGAGCAGGCATTGAAGACATGTGCCACAACACCTGGCTCCCCATATCCTCTTCTTATCACACCTATATATGAAAATTTTTAGCTCAAGACTTTGCAAGTCTAAAACAGTACTTCAGAAAGAACATTGCTGAATATAATTACTCAAAGTAAGTCTACTTTCCAGCTCTATAAAAATAATCATTAATATAAATAAGTGAGACATTAAAAAAAAAACTTGAAAGCAAGGACAAACTATATAACAAGCCATTGGAAAATCTCAGGAAAATTACTTTGGCACTATTTAAATTTTATGTGTTCAAACCTACTTGTGTATATTAATATCATGATCATTTTGAAAATTACAATTTATTATATTGTTTTGTTACACACTGTGTGATGCTGATGAGCTTTAATTAAAATTATTTTCTTACCATTTATCAAATAGCAAGTTCACAATATGTCTGAAGTATACATTACGGGTGAGGGGAGGAAAATGGGAGGGAATGATCCAAACCGGCTTTGATCTGAGATACCATTTATCATCACCATTTGAAACTTGATACATGTGTTTCTTACTCCTTTTTTCTTTGTATGAAACTGAGTAATAAATTTACTGAAAAGGAAAATCTTTTATTTCTTATTAACTAAGTATTGAAGTCATGGTTGAAAAGAATATATTATTTTCAGATCAATAATAACCTGGTTAAACTTTTTCAGGTTCATGGTGTGAAAAGCATCATATTCTTTGCCTTTTAAAACTGGGGTTATTTTATAGAAATGATGTATATTTGTGATATTTTCATGTTCATACATACGAATTAGAAGGGAGTGCACAAAACTAAAATTAAACAGATGTGGTGACTCATGCCTTCTTTCCAGTACTTGAGAGATTGAGGCAAAAGGATTTCTGTGAGGTACAAGCCAGCCTGAGCTACAGAGTGCTACCCTATTTTAAATTAAATGAGTAAAAATAAATCAAAAAACACACAAACTATACATAAGTCATCTATTTGGGTGGTGAAATTAATGAAAAGTTTTAGATAGTGATTTGGTAGGAAAAAGACCACTGTGATATTATTCATAACATGAAATGATGACTCCATCTTATCATAGCAAATGAGAGACTTGTTTTATATTTCAAACAAAAAATGTTCAGGTTGTGACTAATGAGAAAAAATGCATGGTTAGGTATGATTTACTTTGCACTGTGTACAAGAAGTGAGAGTTCCAGCACCTCTCATAAGCAATGCATGCCCAGAATCTAATGAACACTGACTCAGAGCCAAAGACTTCAAAACTTCCATGTTAAAGCCAATGGCTCACTTATATCTCTTTCTTAGTTTATTAACACCTCAGTGTTTTGTTAGACTCTCTAAACTGTCTTCTCCAGTTTCTTCATTTCTGACAGAGTAGAAGGAGAGCTGGAAGGCTTGGCGGAGGGGCCAGGAGGTAGGGAAAGGTGGCAAAGGCCAGACTATCAATAGCTGTCTATTGACAAATAGGCAAGGATAGCAGTTTGTGTATTATGTCACCAGCACCAAACAACAACAGCAGTAACCTCTGATAATTAATGTCTTTCTTTGGTGCTAGATACTGGGCGCTAAGTGATTTTCACAAATGACTTTTATTCTCAATCTAATAACAAATTTGTGAAATGTATACTATTGATATTTCCATCTGTGGTATGAGAGTTCCAAGGCTCACAAATATTCACTGTTATGCTCCCTGTCCCTCACATTGCAAGCTACAGACCTAGACTAAGAACCCCAACATTAGGACAAGGAAGAGTTGCCTCAACAAATGAATGGCTGTCCATACTAATGCTACAATTGTGGTTACAACTTTTTCTTCACACAAGAGACACATGTATTGCATGTCCTCTCACAATTATTTATATTACAAAATTAAAACAGATCTATATGGTGCATGCTTGATTATCTAGAAAGTGCACATGTGTATCCTTCGCTCATTTCCTAATCAACAAAGCACTACTGTTTCTACTTCCCTCTAATTGTTATTCTTAAAAAAAAACATTTTATTTATTTGTTTATTTGAGAGAAAGAGACAGAGAGAGTGTGAGAGAGAATGGGTGTGCCAGGGCCTCCAGCTACTGCAAATGAACTCCGGATGCATGCGCTCCCTTGTGCATCTGGCTTACGTGGGTTCCTGGAGAGTCAAACAGGGATCCTTTGGCTTTGCAGGCAAATGCCTTAACCACTAAGCCATCTCTCCAGCCCCTAGTTGTTATTCTTAATTAAACCTACTTATGGCAACTAAGACCAAGGTTTTAAACAAAATGTACTTACTGTACCCAGTTCCCCACCCCAGTAATTAACCATTTTCAAAAATACAATTATAAGCCGGGTGTGGTGGCGCATGCCTTTAATCCCAGCAGTCCGGAGGCAGAGGTAGGAGGATTGCCATGAGTTCGAGGCCAACCTGAGACTACATAGTGAATTCCAGGTCAGCCTGAGCTAGAGTGAGACCCTACCTTGAAGAAAAAAAGAAAAAAAAAAAAAAAAAAACAAAAACAAAAAAAACAAAATACAATTATAGTTCTCTCAAGGATTTTTAATAAAGTCTAAGTATATGTTCTAGTATTAGCTTTTAAAATGCTGAGTCAAAGACTAAGGGGAATTTAGTGTTGAGAACTTTTAAAAGAATTATATGGTTAAATCATCTCATATCCTATCTGCTAATTCTATGTTATTCTATTATATGTAGGCTGTTAAAATGAAATACAGAGGAATTTTCTCTCTTCAGTCTCATTCAGGAACTAGCAATAATAAAAGCAAGGCTATGTTGTATGGCTGGTTTCTTGAGCACTAAAGCTTGCTGAGGCATACTACCCGATAGGCCAAAGTTCCTGTACGTTGACATGTTCAACATAAGCGATTGCCAAAGAGACCCTTGATGTTGAGATTTTGACACATATTGTTGGAGTTGATGTGCTTCAAACTTCATTTTGCCAAGTCAACAATCTTTCTAACATGACCTTTGAAACACAGTTTTCTGTAATATATTCTGATGACTTTTGATAAATAAAAGAAAAAAAGGGCTGGAGAGATGGCTTAGTGGTTAAGGTGCCTGCCTCCTATGCCTAAGAACACTGGTTGCAATCTCCAGCAGTTCCAATCTCCAGGTCCCACGTTTAGCCAGATGCAAAGATGCAAAGTGATGCAAGGGTGCAATGCCGCACTTGACCACAAGGGGGCACACACATCTGGATTTCATTCACAGTAGCTGAGAGACTACTGGCGCGCCCATCTCTGTCTTCCTCTCCCTCTCTGTCTCTCTCTGTGTGTCTCTCACCACAAAAATAAATAACTAAATAACTAAAAAATAGTTTGGTCTGTGATGTCAAAGCAATTTAAGCAGGGTGAGTCTACATTTAAAAAAATATCATTTTGCTGTGGCCTGGTCTAAATATCCTTAAAAAAAGCAGTGCTAAAAAAAAAAAAATCCTGGGCTGGAGAGATTTCTTAGTAGTAGTTAAGGTCCTTGCCTGCAAAGCCAAAGGACCCAGATACAACTCCTCAGTACCCACATAAAGCCAGACTCACAAGATGGCACATATGTCTGCAGTTTGTTTGCAGCAGCAAGAGTCCTTGGCACACCCATTCTCTCTCTCAAATAAATAAATAAAAATAAAATATTTAAAATCATTTCCTTTTAAAGAAGAATACAATTCATGTACTAGATAAGGTTCTCTAGAGGAACAATTTCAATAGAAATTATATATTAGGCCTGCTAATCCAACAATGGCCATTCATATACATTTGTAACTGCTCAATCCAAGAGGCCACATGCTCTCATCTAGCATGAAAAAATTGGAAGGCCCTTGGAGAGTTCTGAGTCCAAGATAGAAGGCTGAAGAAGCTGCAGTCTGATGTCGGCAGTGGACAGCAGCAGCAATCGACATACCCATGAGAAAAGAGCAACCCAGCATTCATGCTTCTTTTCCCTTGGACATCTTTACAGCTGTGTCTCCTATTGGAATGGGCTGCTTATATAGAGGACAGGTCATTTACCCTCAGTAAATCCTCTCTGGAGTTGCCCTAACAGACATGGCCAGAGATTGGTTTTCTAGGTGATTCTAAATACTGTCACATTGACAAGACCAGCCATCATAATCATACTCAGCATAACGACATGTCAATCCCCAAGCAAGTTTGGGAAGTTTCATTCAGCATGCTTTACTGCTGGGACACACAGACAGGATACCAGACTTGTTTTGCTGCCTTACTGTAACTCACATTGAGATGAAAAGGAGATACTACCTGAACACAGGATGCACAGCTGTGCGTCAGAATGGTTTTGGTTTGGGGGACATCTGACAGTTTCAGAAGCTAGCCTTGTTGGTTAACTTAAAACTCTTAGCATCAGACCGCTGTTTAACACACAAAAGCAGGCAAATTAGAGCTCTGAATGAAGAGAGTGGACTAGGGGAGTTAATTCCTCTGGGCATTGCTCTAAACATGATGGAAGTCTCTCAAGAAATATGTGAGACAAAGGAAATCCACCAGACTGGTTAATCCCAGAGGTTTATGATTCTGTTCTTTTCAGCGCTGTCATAGATCTGCTATAAACTCAGAACCAAACCTCAGAGCAGAAAAAAATAAGTTTAGCACATGAAAGTTGCATAAGAGAATATGTGTCAATTCTCACTTTTGAAGCATCTTCAGTTAGGGGATTTAATGATACTCTTCAAAGAATGTAGGAACTGACATTTTTTTTTTTTTTTTTTTTTTTTTTTTTTTTTTTTTTTTTTTTTTAGCTGTGCATGGACATCTGGACATAATGTTTCACTAGCATTTTCTCAAAGCACACTGGCTCAAATTCTTCAAAATTCCCATCCAAGATCACAGTGCCTTAGCTGACAACTTGTAGCAATGACCTAAGGGAACAACACATGTCTCTGGAATGAAAATGGATAATTTTGGACTTGTTGCAGAGGAAAGATCACGTAATTATACTGTATTTCTTTCTAGGTTTCAATCCTTATTAGATACTTGAGAGTCATCTGAGGTTCTTCTAACACAGCACACACTCATGTCCCATCCCAAATTAAATTTGAGCTTGAGTAAATATTCTGAGAAATAAATGTTTCATTTTCTTTGCTTGGGTTTTGCTTGTATTTTAATTTTACATTCAAAAAGTGTGAAAGATATCTTAAACCTTCAGTTTTCCATAATACTAATATTAAAGATATTAGTTATAAACAAATGAAATATTATATAACTATTAAACAAGGCCATTGCTTGATTTACATTGTTTTAGTTTTACTCAGGTTTTCTGATCTAAGGTGCAAACTATATATCACCTTCCATGGCGTTGTAGTGCTTCTCCAGGGCCCTGATGATTACAACTTCTCCTGGGACTTGAATGGTATATATATATTGGTCATTTCAGAGGGTGGTGGTCAGGTACTGCATGGAATGACTCTATATTCAGATTTGTTTTATTCTTTTCTAAAGACTAGACAGGGGTTATCATTGCATGAGGCCATATCGGGAAGAGTACTGCTCTCACCCTACCACATGACAATGCACATTGTCAACATGCTGCCAGTGCTGATGCTGACCTTGGTCACTTGCCTGAGGTACCAGGTTTCTCCACTGTAAGATGGCACTTTCTTCTCTCTTTACAGTTTTATCTATATCTATCTCTATCAATATCATCATCTATATCTATATCCATCTATCTATCATCTATCTATCTGCAAGCAGAGAGAGATAGAAGTGAGACAGACAGAGAGAATGGGCATCCCAGGGCCTCCAGTCACTACAAACAGACTCCAGATATACGTTCTACTTTGTGCAACTGACTTTACGTGGGTACTAGGGAATCAAACTCGAGTCTTTAGCCTCTGAAGCATGTGCCTTAACCACTGAGCAATCTTTCCAGCCTCAGTTGTACATTTTTAAAAGAAATAAAAATTATATTAAACCCTACTTAAGGAATGGGGAGCTATGCCAAAACTTCTGGGAATAATTCCACTTGGGAGATTTTTCATTCTTCCCATTTATTAATTTAATTTTATATTTGAATTATTATGGACTCATGGATATTGCTTTATACTTTCAGTTATTTTCCAAAGGTAAGAAGTTGCCACTACCCCCAGAAGCCCTGTTTCTTTTCATTAATGATTCATATTAGAAATGGCAATCAGAGTACTTAGTCTGCTCCTTGTTTGGGGGTGGGGGATATTATTCCTAGATTCTATCCATGGTTATAGTTGAAACATATATGCATGTATTATTTACTAGTGTTTATATATTTACATTAAAATAAAATGAAGCTATACTGATGTCACTAACTCCCATGTATTACAGCATCAATGTTTCTACATCCATAATTTGCTTACCTAAAGCTCATTTGTTAACAGAAGAGAGCTGGCTGCCATCATCTACAATATATATAATCGTTCAACACACATATAGGTGCACAATGATTTCAAAATGGTTAACCTAAGTTCCTATAGGAAATAACTTTATCAACTGGAGAACAACAAAAATACCCATAGACTTCCTACTGCCTGTCTTCATCAGTGTCCATCCCACCCCAGTGTTACTTAAGTCCACTCCTTAATGTCTCCCTTGTTGATGTTTGTGAATACCTTTTTAATGAAGCTTAAACTCATTTGTTATAAACTGAATTCCATCTCAGGGCCCTCCTAAAATATATTTTTGCAAAATTTCTAATATACTAGGGTTCTGCACTTGCGCTGTAATCTTATTGATAGTCACAAGTGCATGGTATCAAGTATCACTGTCATATAAAACAGCATTTGCACTGCTTTAAGAAACAGCATTGGTGCTTTATTCGAGCTTACTATGAGAGTTCAGTGTGTACCCAGTACTAGGAGCCACTAGACTTTTCTGTCAGTGCTTGATGTGGATAAGTCTGACTGTAGTATTCTGAAATCAGAGTCTAGGAGAGAGACAAGGCTTTGCTGAGTGAAGGGACTAAGTGAGTGGAGCTCATTCTCCAGGCATGGCATTCTCACCTGTATCATAACATGTACTTCAGAAGGGCTGAATGAAGTGAAGGAGCTCATGAAGGGAAAGTGCCATTAAATGTTGGAAACACATAGTTAATGACTCTATATTATCCACTATTATACTTGATGTTCCCTATCTTGTTAACATGACTCAACAAAGAAAAAAAACAAACTAATAAGAAAAAGCAAGAAACCAGAGAGTAAGATCAAGAACAAGAGAAACAAAGAAAACCATCTCTTTCTGCTTTGTAAATTTTATGATTCCTAAGATAGGCATGAATTAGGTTGCTTCCCCACAGAACCACTGTGGGTTATATAATAGCCATGCTGCCATCTGACTCCAGAGTCATGAAATGAGAAACTCTCATAGTGGTGGTAGAACAGAGAAAATGCCTTCAGTAGTATTTAAAAATCCCCAAGAGATTTCAGCATTGTTCTAGTAAGTTCAGGCTGCTATACCACCTATACCACAGACAATGAGCCAGCAGATTAGTCACTGTCTTGTATATCCTCTTATTGATTTCCTCACATGGTGGGGACCAATGAACAACAAAAAGCCCTCTCATACCTATTCTGATGACAGCACTAATCCTACTCATGAGGGCTTTAACCTCATAACCTAATTATCTCCCAAAGAACTGCTAAGTATCTTCATGTTTGGGGATTATGTAACAAGATATGCATCTTAGGGGAACACAGCCAATCAGGCAAACAAATATAGGTACCTTGGGCGGAGAAACAATAATCAGATCTAAAAAAGAAAAGAAAAGAAAAAACAAAACAACAACAAAAAAACTTCTCTACTCCAAGTTCCCCAGATTTCTCTGACTCAAAAGTTTGAGGAAGGCTCCAGAACATGACTAGAGCAAACAGCTTGGCTTGATATGTACATGACTCACCAGTGATATTGCAACTGTGATGAGTAATTTTCTGGGTGTTTCCAAACCCAATTTTTGTTTCACTTGATTAGCTCAGTGCAGTCAAGGTTAGGGTAACATCAAATGCTTGACTCCCACAGGGCTTCCAAATCAAATTTTTGACTCTTTTTCTTGTCAACACTTCCTACTGCAAATGGTGGCTTTTGCTACTCTTGATGGTCTGTACTTATGACTTAAGAATCACTGAAACAGAATTGCATTTACTCCTGATGATATCCTGATGATGATATCACCTAGGAGTGATAGAAACACACACATACATGTTATTACAGACACACTGACATGCACACACTATACACCCACAGACACAAACAGATACACACAAACAACACACCCACTATAGACACACAGGCACACAAACCATAAACATACAAACAAACTATTTGTTGTAGTAGGTTTTACATTGCTGGGATAAACATCCAACCAGAAGCAGCTTATGGGAGGAAAGGATTTATTTTATACTTACGAACTCCAGAGGAACATCACTAATGGCAGAAGAAGCTGGCTTATTTACATCGAAGCAGAGTGACCCCATCAAACAGCCAGCAAACATCAAAAAGTACAAACAATGAGAGTTTCAAACTGCTTTCCACACCACTTAAGGCTAGCCTCAGTTCCTCCCCCAGTGAAACACCCCCTGTAGCAGGGAGCTGTCTGCTAGGAGCTCAATTTTAATGAAATACCTGAGTTTATGGTGCCATATCTTCAAACTATCACATTTAAATTACCACAATATTCCTATTTCTTTTTCTTTCCTTTCTGAATGCCCCAAATGAGGCTCAAATGATATTTTATTTGTAGAAATTGAGATATTTTTTAAAAGAAATGGTGAAAGATATTTTACAAAATAGCTTCCTTTCAACATCTGATACATACATCCCTGCCAGAGATTATGTCTCACCTTAGAAATATGTAGATTTTGAGTTGAATTACCCAATTGGGTGGGGTGGGAGAGGGGCAGACCATTTTTATAAAGATACTTTATCTAGTCTGTGCTCCAGCAATGCAATAATTTATATACTCATAACTCCATAAAATACAGTCTTCTGTATATTATTAGGTTTAAGATGACCCTATTCAAACCCACTTCATAAGGCTGATAAGCACTTCATGATTTAACAAACATACTTTAAAATGCTCATATTCAAAATAGAACTTTTCAGTCAATTTCAGTTATATCATTTTTTTATTATTCTAGAAAAAAATGGTAAAAAAATTCAGTCAAATGAAAATATCTGTATAGACCAGAGTTCACTATCTGGACACTGCTAATATTTTGATAAATTAATTCTTTGTTGTGGGGGACATTCTGTACATCATTGGATTTTTAGAAGCATCCCTGGCCTCTCTCTACTATGTGCTAGAAACACTACTCCACCTTCTCCCTAATTATAATGGCTCCAATATTTCTATGCTAGCTAAATATTCTTTATGGGCCAAAATTACTCCCTCTGCTAAAGACCATAGGTCTAAACACACACTGTAGACAAAACACCTTCCTTTCTATTACCAGTGCTCTTTCTAGTTACTTAGCTATGTAAAAACAACATCCTCATTATGCAAGCCAAACGAGGTGTGAATATTTTGTGAAACCTGTCTGAGAAGCCACCATCATTATTATCCAAGGTATTATCTATTACTGGTGAATCCAGTGATAGTTTCGCTTGGGCCAAGGGAATAAACAAGTACTTATATGGTACTAATACAAATTAGAATGTCCCTGTAAGTCCCCACTACTGGTAAAACAGATGGCAAGCCTGTCCTAGCATCTCTGGGACTACAGCTTTGTCATTATTAGAGAATTCTCCAAACTGGCATTGAATTTCTCTGTCATTGTTAAATCCTTTGCAAATAATGATGGTGATAGAGTGGTTTTTTGTTTGTTTGTTTGCTTGCTTGCTTTTTACTCTGGTATTTTGTTATTCTAAATATTAGCCAGATTGCTTTTATAGAACCTTTTATCAATTATAAATTGTCTCTTAGTTGTATAATCTCATATCATCACTCATAAATTCCTCACTGCCTGCATCAATTTCAACTGTCACTTTGAAGCCTTCCAACTTTTGATCCCCTTGAGAACTTAATGCTCAATTCTCATGTACATTTCCAGTCTTACTTTCTTTCTTTTGCATATGTGTGGGCTGCTATGCAATAACTTATGAGGGCTCTGGATTTCTGAGCTCTGGGCCATACCCTTGCATGGCAAGCACTTCATCTACTGAGCCATCTTCCCAGACCCCATTCTTACTTCTGAACAGAGAATCCCAAGATTCCTTTATTTTTATTCATGGCTATGCACTTGTTCCATCAGTAGATTATCACCGTCCTGACTCTGAAGAATTGAAATGTTCTTCTTTAATCTTATAGTGATAATAATTATTACAATAATACTGTTATAAAATACCTCACCTATATATCTTTATACATATGTAGATAAAAGGAGAGAGGGAGGCAGGAAAGGAAAGGAAGAAATGTTGGAAAATTGATAGAAAATTGCTTTTAAAACAAGTCAAAATGTGATTCGGGGCTGCCATTTCCTTCCACTTAATTTTCCTAGGGGAAGTTTGTAACTGAGAAGGATGGTCCCGCTGATACTGTTTCACACTGAATTTCAGACAACAGAGTTGAGGGCAAAAATTCTGAGCTGGCTCTGATGTGTTTTGCCCCAAGGCTGTGCTCTGCCACAGCCAGGAAATGAAAGTTGACACACTACCTCTCAGTTCTGCACACAGTCCCTTTTCAGGAGGGCCAGAATTATTCCGCAGCCCTGAAGCCAAATTGCCCAAGGATGAAAGAGTCTTGCTTGGCATACAGAGAAGTTCTCTTGTTCTCAACATCTTTGCAAAATGTCATTGAGGTCTTCAGATTCTTTCCATTTAATCTAATGGTAAGAGAAACCCTCAAAATTGAAAAGCATCAACGTTAACTCCAAGCCAGGTGATCTTTTGTGGAGTTTTAAAAATCCAGTACAGCTGCTTTTCCTGACGCCACATTCACCTTTAAAAGCACCTCCCCACTTTCTCTAGTTATCTTCTTTATACACCAATTCTTGAAGTTGGGGTGAGGTCAGTTGGTGAAGTTCTTGCCAGGCAAGTGTAAGGACCTGAGCTCAATCCCTAGTAACCATGTAAAATGCCAGGCATGGTATGGTAGCCCATTCCTGTACTTCCAGTGCCTGGTAGATAGAGACAGGAGGATCCCTGGGGCTCACTGGCCAGCCAGTCTAATCTGCCTAATTGGTGAGTTCAAGGCTAATGAGAGAGTATCTTTATTTTATTTTATTTTATTTTATTTTATTTTAATTTTTAATTTTTAATTTAAAAATTTTTTTTGAGGTAGGGTCTCACTCTAGTCCAGGCTGACCTGGAATTCACTATGTAGTCTCAGGGTGGCCTCGAACTCATGGTGATCCTCCTACCTCTGCCTCCCAAGTGCTGGGATTAAAGGCGTGCGCCGCCACGTCCGGCAAGAGAGAGTATCTTAACAAGAGGTGGAAGGTGTACCTGAGACTGACATTGAGGTTTTCCTCTGTCTTCTGCACGTACACAAAGGTATACCCAAACACATACAAACACACATAAGCACATGCACACACACTCACACACACTCATGTGTGAAATTACTAACTCATTGTTTCTAGTGAGCGTCAACCAAATAATTCAGAGAAGAATTAAATATGTTTAACTGGGAATATCTAAAACTTTCTTTTCTTTAGGAAAAAAAAATTAAGATCTTTCCAAATCTGCTAACAGTGCATATTTCTCTTTCTCCATGATAGATGTCCCCCATGGTGGTTTGATTGTAAACATCCCCATAGCCTTGAGTCCAGCCCTAGAATGTGCTCAGAGCCAAACTGTTCTCTCTCTGCAATGGACACATGATGAAGTGAGCCAGCATCCTGCATTGTGATGAAGCTTCCCCTGGAAACTAATTTTGAGATCAGCCTTGTCCTCCCACAAGCTGCTTCTGGTCAGGTGCTTGTCAGCAATGAGAAGGTAACTGCAGCGTCCTCCACAAGGATGGGACGACCAGCCTCTCTATCCCCAGGTCACGGGGTACTGAGAGAAAAAGAAAATCTTCTGAGACTTTTAAATGTGGAATGAGGTTGAGCTTACTGCTACCAAAGAATCCATGCCTAGGGACAAAACTTCAGATCAAGGGATGGTGGCGAGGGATACGGGGCCAAAGCAAGGATCCAGCTATTGTCATTCCCGGAATTTGTGTGCATTGTTCTGGTAATGTATTGGGCTTCAACTGAGTGTCTGTGGACCAAAGCAACAATAGTAATGTTGCATTTATTATAAGACATAAGTAAATAAGATATAAGTATATAAGACATAAGTAAAATTATACTATATAAATTTATGTCATTCTTGAAGTTGTATTTTTCAGAAAATACTGTTACTTTTGTATCATCAATAAAATGAGGCTCAAATAGGCTGAATCATGTGGCTATGCATATTCTTTAATCAAGATCATCAATAAAATTTATGCCCTTTTATTATTATTATTTTTGTTATTTTTATTATTATTATTATTTTATTATTATTATTTTTTGAGACAGGGTTTCATAGAGGCCAGGATGGCCTGAATCTTGCTATGTGGATGATGCTAGCCATGAACTTCTTATTCTTCTGCCTCCATTCCCCAAGTGCTTGGGTTACAAACATGTTTGCAAACATGCAAACTACAGCAGGTTAAATGTATATCTTGACTATTATACTATATGTCTTCTCTAGCCTTTCTATTCATCTACAAATATGGAATGTCTACTGTGTGTCAGAAAGTGACTAGATGCTGGAGAAGTAGATGAAAAATGAAAAACTAATTTCTTTCTTATGGACTGTTAAATCTATATGGAGAGATATGAATTAATCATTTTATATATGTGTGTCTGTCTATATGTGTATGTGTGTGCATGTGAACACGCACATGTGCTATGTGAAGAGATAATAAACATGCATTATAGAATGACAGGGAAGCAGGAAAAGCGGGGTACATGTGCACAGGTCACCAATACAAATGAACTGGCCAGTACAGGCCTCATGGAGATGATAGCATCAGAACAGAGTCTTGAACAGGGAAGGATGAAGTCATGCAAGAATATTCCTATTTCAATAACATAATGTCCTTATTTCACTGACATAAATCCCCTTAATAAAGGAGATCAAGTTCTATAGTTGCAACATTATTCATCTTGACCAGATATTAAGCTGGAATGACTCTTTCTCTTCATCAAGTCTGAAATCAATCACTTGCTTCCCACCTTCTCCTCCTCTCCCACTTTCTTTGTAGGATTTACAGCACTTGATACAGCACACATTTTACTTATTTGCTTATTTTCTTTTAGTAACATTATAAAATAAGTATAATAGACAGAAAATTCCTGTCCATTTGATTTAAATGCATCTTTAGTGCACAAAAGATTTTCTGACGCATAGTGGGTTCTCAATAAATATTGCTGAATAAGTAAATGGCAAACAAAAATGTGACAATGTCAAGTGCTACTCAAACGTCTCCTGTAAGGGTAAACTCATTGTCTCAAAAGGCCGTCAAGTCCATTCATACCTCATTGAAAAGAAAATCCTTGCCCTCCTTGGTAAGTAGTTGAGATGTGCATGATCTCATAGACATGGGGCTGCAGCTCAATGTCTGTGTGTGTTGGTTTGCCAGTGCGAATGTTCTAAGTTTATGTCAGGCATTCCTCATTGTCTACACTTTGCCAAACAGAAACCCCAAGCAGTCATCAGAAAACTAAAATCCAAAAAGATTAAGGATCAACCAGCAAGTTCACTAACAGGCAGATCTGGAGAATGCTTTCTAGTCAATGAGGGAAACACCGAAAAGATGCTGAGATGAACAAACTCCCCACTATTTTCCCCCACACTACTGTTGTATTAACTTAAAAGATTCATAAATTTCTGTTCACATAGACTCAGTTGTAAATGTTTTTTTGTGTCTTGCAAATGTTCTTCTAACATCACTTTTCTTTTATATAAAATAATAGTATAGATGTATGATGATATCCTTTTGCTTATTTCTCCATGGCTCTTTCTTCCAATATTTTCAGCATTGAGAGTTTCCCTTTTTAGGGATGCATGCTGTTTGTGTAGACTTTGCTGTTTTGCCAAATAAAGGAGCAGACTTTGAGTGACTGAAATAATTCACCCATACTATCTCCTTATGGTGGAAAAGACCTCAAGGAACTGACAATGAGGCAAGTGTTATATAGAGAAATCAAAAGTGAAGTTGTCCTTAAAGAGAGTTTTGGGTCATTAGATCTATTCCATATAGATGGAAAATAAATTTCCAGAGACCACTAATTCCTCTTTCACGTGAGTTCCTGCAGTATTTCCTTCTGCTTATAAGCCAAAGGAACCCTGTTACAGATGACACAACCGATATAACCTCTAAAGTTCCTCACAGCTCTAAAGCTCTAGGCTTCTATTTATGTCTTCTGATTGAGGATTATTCAGAATTAAAAACAAAATAAATTCACAAAGGCTGCCAAAATCAGGTCAAGAGTTCTCCAGAGAGATACGGCGGAGGTGAGGAAACCTTGGCAGAAAACCTCTCTCCAGGCACATTCATCTAGGGGGAACTGATTTATGTGAGGCTCATGTCTGCAGTATTTTACAACTGTAATGGCCAGTAAATAAAAAAGAAATTGTTTCTGTCAGCTTACCACCTCTTATCATGAATGGAAGAAGTGGAAGTGCCTGATCTTCTAAAAATTCTATAAAGGTCAAAAGGAACTCTGTTCTTCCTTCTCTGTGGAGGAGAATGATTTTGCATTTTCAAATTAGACTGGAGCATCATGTCAACATTCCTTAATGTATTCAGCAGGGCCCACAGCTTTTAATGAATTTAAAAACACATTGACCAAACTTCACACTGAAGTTTACATTTTTAATACAAAGACAATAAAAGGTATTGCATATTTGATTGAGTCATACCATGCACCTAGAGGGAAGCAGGCATTTTCTTTTTTCTGTGTGCTAATGACACCATAGCATAAATCTGCACAAGACACTATCAAAGGCAAAATTATACACTACCAGGAAATATTTCTCTTTTTCATTTTAGATGCAGATATTTAAGTTTTTATTGAGTCAGTCTCTTTGAAGCTGAAAATAGCTAACTGCTTGTATCCAATTCATATGTTTGAATCAAATAAAACTAAGTTCTAGTTATTAATTTATTCTGTTTAGTTCACAAAGGCAAAGTTGAGAGTACTGAAAGGGGGCGATGTGGGAAGATCAAGGTATGACCATTAAAGGGAGTGCTTATGGATTCATAGGGCAGTTTACAATTCTCATTATCAGTTACTAGCTGTATGACTAAAGACAAATTATTTCTCCTCTCTGTGGATTATTTCCTTTATTTGAAAAATTAAGATGATATTAAAAGTATCACAAAGGGTTTATGCTAGTGTAAATATCATAATGAATGCAAATGTTCAAATCAGTTTCTTCAAATATTTCTATTTTGGCTTCCATGCCATATTTTAATATTTGGTAGGTGTTTTATGTATTTTACTTCAGTTAATAAATACAATTGTGAGAAAAACATTAAATAATAACTCATATCAAGTGCTATACTGTATCAAAAGAAAATGATATAATAAAATAGAAGCAGAATTTGAAGAGAATATGTTCAATAAGGAACAAAGTTGATACACACACACACACACACACACACACACACACACTCACTTAATGATTCAAAGTATACAACCAACCACAAGTTTACTTGCAAGTGTGTAATAAAAAAAAGTCATTCAAATGTTGGTATATTACAGAGAAATTTTTCCATACTTGAGGGATTTCAAAACCTATCAAAGCAAAATACAGATGAATTTCCAAGGTGAGAAATATAAATGCATCTCAGCCTTTCTCAGAGTTCTATTCAGGAAACTTTGTAAACCTGCCACAGCTATTTGATGGTACCAATCACTTTCTTCAGTAGAATGAAGAAATTAAACAGTCTGTACTATAAACACTGGGGTCCAGTGGCTCCTTACCAGAAGATGAGATAAGGAGAGGGGGAAGAGGGAGGGAAATATGGAGGGAGAGAATGAAGGAAGGAAGAAGGGAAAGAGAGAGACAGAAAGAAAGAGGGAAACATAAAGGGCACAAACATAACAGAAATGTGTAACCTAATGGATTTAAAAGACTGCTTTTTTAAGAGAAAACCAAGGCTCAGTGGTAGAGTGCTGACTTAGCACAATAAAAAGAAAAAAAACAAAGATGAGGTTATGTCAAAGTATGAGTTTTTGCATAAACCTGTAAGGTTGGGAGAATTTATAATGACTCCAAGCAAAAGTGTCTTACAAGGCTAGAGAGGCTGCTCTGTGGAGAGCACTTACGTAGCATCTGTGACAGCTTGGGTTCAGTTTATTAAAAAAAAAAAAATAAAAAAAAGAAGGATTTACAAAGAAGTAAAAATTTGAGACTGGATTCAAGCGGAAGAGTCAAAACTCCAGAAAAGTTTTGGCAGTTTTCAGAGTAGAGTTCATAAGCAGAACTGTACAGTAATGAAACCACCGAGATAACAAGAAGAAAGAGAGGAGAACAGAAATAACTCTACAGGAAATCACAAGCAAAGTGTTAGCTGCACAGAAAGACACTTCAGCTAAGGAGTTAGAAGACCCTGGACACCCAGTACTGAGGCAGGCAGAATGGAGAGTGGATGCTATTCACCAGTTACACTGTACAAAAGAGGAAATTCGACCTTAAGTGGACTGAACATCCAAAGCTTTATAGGAATTGCAGAAAGATCAGCTCCACTGATTTCATGGCTTAAAATAGACAAAAAGATTCAAGTTCCAGAAAAATTTCTGCCTGGTCAAGTTCAGCATGAGAGATAGTGATGTTAATCTGACCCATTTCCAGGTGTCATACACAAACATGACCATGTCTTGTAGAAAATGAAACACGTAACCTTGTGCCCTTTTATCCACAGAAAAGCTTTCTAAAACATCATTCTTCCACCATGAATGTTTTTGCAAAGCTCAATGGACAAGGCATAAACAAATAGTTATTACCAAACAGAAAAATGGTAAATAGAATAAATTTTAGCTAAGGTTGACTTAAATGAATATGTATGCACAATTGGGTTCAAGGTAGAAAAAAAAAAAAATGGCCACAATTGTCAGCAGGATTAAATGATATATACTTGTCAAGTAAACTGGAAACCAAGATTCCTTTGGACACATGGCATTTAGGTTTCTTTATGTATCAAATACTGTGAAATGTCTGTAAACAAAGCAGATCATGTAGTTGGCCTCACACGAGGTTCCTATTAGTTAGAGAAATACTGTAGTAAAAGTATGGGACTGGACACCAAATAGTATGATTATCACTTGCTTGTGTTCTCAAAAGAATTTGACCACAAAAAACTTTCAAAGCAATGAATTGTCCCAATGATAGTGTTTTTTAAAAAAATCTTCTCTTCGGTAATGTTATTTTTTCCCCTGCTGTTCTATCCTTCTTGTCTTAAAATATTTAGGGCATGCCTCTTTGTACTTTTGGACTTGGAAGAAAATAAAGCCAAGAAAAATTTTCTTATATCTCAGTTACTAGGTTAAACTCTTAGCAAATAGTGTACTCAATCTGAGGAACTATACCTTCAACTTCTAAAATATCTTATTTCAATTCCATAAAATCCTACCTTCATGACATTGTGACAAAATGATGCTTGGAAAGGGTACTATATTGTCTGAAAGCAGGATGATCAAAGAGAAAACAAAAAGAAAATAAGAAACTATATAATCCAAAAGTGTCCCAAAAATTTGACATCTATGTCTACATTGATATATACAAATCATTAGGACACTAATACTGAAAAATATGATCAAAATTCATAATTATGGATCTTCTATGTGGTATTTTATTTAGTACCACAAAATCTTCATAGCTAGGCCATTGAAAAGAATACTTTATTAACAGAAGTTAATTTTTAATAGTCTCCTATTAATAAAGAATAATTACAATGACCACAAATTATCCACTGAAGAGAATGATCTATATATTTAATTCTTAAGGATCTTCCCTGTTTATTTTAAAGTTTTCTAATAGGCTGGCACTGTCACACAAAATCATCAATATTTATAAGAATGCCAAAGATAAAGTATGAAGCAAATGAAATGTACTGTGCACTTCTTTTTGGGGAAATAAAAAGAAAACTCCTGACTTCAACATACAGAAATATTTTTGCCCTCTTTTGTTATATAAGCATGTAGAGGATTCACGAAATCTCTGTGAATAGAGATTTCCCTCTGTGAATAAAGAATCCCTTCAGCATTATAAATTACTATACACATGGAAGAGCACTAAGTCACGAAGAAAGAGGATCAGGGCCAGAGAGATGGCTTAGCAGTTAAGGTATTTGCCTGCAAAGCCAAAGAATCTCAGTTCGATTCTCCAGGAGGGTGCATACAACTGGAGTTCTTTTTTAGTGGTTGGAGGCCCTGACACACTGATTCTCTCTCTCTCTCTCTCTCTCTCTCTCTCTCTCTCTCTGCCTCTTTCTCTCTCTCTCTCAAATAAATAAATAAATAAGTATATTTTTAAAAAAATGAAAGAGGAAAAAGGATCATAAGCCAGGTATGTGAAATGGAACAGTTATTGTTACCTGTGTAAGTGATATAGATTGTATCAAGTCAAGTCTGAGTGTGGTTTGTGAGCTATTGTTTTTTTATTTACTTACTTACTTATTCATTTATTTATTTATTATTTTTTATTTATTTATTTATTAGACACAGAGAGAGACAGACAGAGAGAGAGAGAGAGAGGGAGAAGGAGACAGATGGGAGTGCCAGCAGTCTCTCAGCTGCTGTGAACAAAATCCAGATGTGTGCGCCCCCTTGTGGGCAAGTGCGGCATTGCGCCATTGCATCACTTTGCATCTGGATAAACGTGGGACGTGGAGATTGGAACCGGGTTCTTAGCCTTAGGAGGCAGGCGCCTTAACCGCTAAGCCATCTCTCCAGCCCAAGCTATTGTTTTTTCAAATGTGTTCTGTGGTGACAGCTGCAGTCTCTCTCTCTCTCTCTCTCCTCAAACCTTCCTTTGCTAACATCTTACATTGATGCATCTATCAATGTAAATTCATGAACAAAGAGGACCTGAATTTAAACATTACATAATAGGAAGACTTTAGTCATGTCTGAATACTGTTTTTGAAGCAGGGTATCATGCTAGCCCAGGATGACCTGGAAACTCATAGTTTGGCCTCAAACTCATGGGGATCCTCCACTTCAGCTTTCCAAGGGCTGAGATTAAAAGGTACAAGTCAACATGCATGCCTTTTTTTGCTTTGAGGTATGGCTGAATACATTTTCTGAAGTGAAAAGAAGTTTAGAAGCATGGTGCGGTGAATTTTTAATTCAGGTAATAAATATTTACATAGGACATGCTTCTATTTTAATTCTTTTGCTACATCCTGCCCCGTGATATCCAGTACTGATGTGAGCAAGAAAGAAGCAGCTAAGCACAAAATTCAGGCTCCTCTATAATTACCTAGACTGAGAACATATCTCATGGGCTTTTGTGTTATTAGCAATGTGAAGAGAGATAAGCATATTTGTATATTTCTCTAGTAATGAGTGCCTGCATTGTGGAATATCAAATAATAATCATATAGGGTAAAAATTATTTTGCATAGGACAGGCTAAAAGTAATGTGTTTTGTTGGCTCCTAAATATCACCAGTTCCTGAATCCACCACCTTTTCTCATCTTGTAGCCATACAGCTGGGCTTTTGAATAATGCTTGGCCTCTGATCAGCTTTGGCTAGAGATGTATAGAGAGAAAACACAGTTTAATAATTCTGGGAAATTTCTTTAGAAGATCTTTTATATTTCTGCTTGCCCTTTTGTGTATAAGAAGAGCATGCTAATCTCAGGAGGAGAGGACAAAGAGCAGCTGAGCTGTGCCCTGCTGAAAGAACCAGTATGGATAAGGTAAAGCCCAGGCAACTGTAGCACAAAGGCAGGCAGGAAATATTTCATATAAAAGTTACTGGGGACTGGAGAGATGGCTTAGTGGTTAAGGCACCTGCCTCCTAAGCCTAAGAACACCAGTTCCAATCTCCAGGTCCCACGTTTAGCCAAATGCAAAGTGACACAAGGGTGCAATGCCATACTTGACCCCAAGGGGGGGAACGCATCTAGATTTCATTCTCAGCAGCTGAGAGGCTGCTGGCACGCCTATCTCTATCTGTCTTCCTCTCCCTCTCTCTGTCTCTCTCTCTCTCTCCAAAAAAAAAAAAAAAAAAAAAAGTTACTGGGAATATTTGTTATGCAGCATTGCTTTCACAAAAAATATAACCTGGAAACATGTAAGTATTAGCTGTTTCCATCTAGTGAGGTTGTTATAAATGCTCGTGGATTTAATGACGGGAGGATGAATTCATTCACTTGAATATATGGGTGTTTAACTTTTGAGAAAAGAGCATAAGAGACAATATATGGGGAAAAAGAAGACTGGCATCTTTACCAACACAGAAAGCAATCTGGGAGTAGCACATTTCAGCATAATTCTCTAGTTCCAGGATACTGTGGTAACCACCTGGTTTATGTTTAGGAAGTGAAGCTGGATGTAGTGAAGTAGTAGAGAAAAAGAGAAAGATACGGGTTATTTTCTCTTCTTCATCCTGCCATGATTGCCTGGTATGAGGTGTGAGGTGTGTGTGTGTGTGTCTGTGTGTTTATATGTATGTGGGTACATACAGGTACATGAGTACATGTATGTGTGCAAGTAAATGTGGAGGTCAGAGGTTTGCATCAAGTGTCTTCCTCTATCACTCTCCACCTTATTTATTGAGACATAATCTTTCACTGAACCTACAGTTTAACTTGTTTTAACATGCAAGTACTTTACTACTAAGCCATTGCTCCAGCTCCTTTAGTGGTATTTCAAAGGATATTTACTACTCATTGGCTCTCAAGAAGGGAAAAAATTATATTTTTAAGAATAAGTTGTACAATTGAATGAATGAGAGAGGCCTCCATTCCTGACATAATGGGTTACTATAGTATTAATATAATAACGAAGTATGCATATAATGACAAAAGTCACTTACCAAAATATCTTGTAAAACCTATAAAGTGGAAGGTGATTATCCAGCCCATTTTTCTGAATGTATGAATGTCTTTTATTGCCTTAAAATACACCTTGAACCCACAACATTCATCAATGTTCAAGTTTGATGAAAATGGTATCACTAAATTAAGAAAAAGATCAACTGTTCTTGAAAATAATTTTTCAATTAAGTAGCATTGGTTTTGCTTCATTTTATTTAGTTTAATTTTATTTAAAAATGGACACACATTCTTTGAGTTTCATTAACTGTAATTGTATCATTAATGTATTATTTTTTATTATTGTTTTTTTATTGACAACTTCTATACTTACATACAAAAAGTGCATGATATTTTCCTCCCCTCCCCCCATTCCCCTTTAGAACTCCAATCTCCATCATATCCCCTCCCTCTCTCCATTAGTCTCTCTTTTAATTTGATGTCATCTTCTATTATGAGGGTCTTGCAAAGGTATTACTAGGCACTGCAAGGTCATGAATATCAAGGCCAATTTCTGTCTGGACAGTTGCATTGTAAGGAGTCGTACCCTTCCTTTGGCTCTTCCATTCTGTCTGCCCCCTCTTCCGCAATGGGCCCTGAGCCTTGGAGGGTGCGACAGAGATGTTTCAGTGCTGGGCACTCCTCCATCCCTTCTTCTCAGCACTGTGTTGCCCCTTGGGTCATCCCAGTGGTCATCGCCATCTGAAAAGAGAAACTTCTCTGACCAGAAGTGAGAGTAGCATTAATATGTGAATATGAACATTAAGTGTAGTGCTTTCAGGGCTGCTTGGTGGGAATAAAATATACATTTAGTCAGACAAGAGCAGGCTTTATACCCCTAAGGTTCATGACCTCCCCTGCCATAGACTTTTGCTTAGGTTTTTTCAGTACCAGGTATGTATTCCCTCCCATAGAGAGGGCCTTCAGTCCAATTATGAAGCAGTTGGTTACCCCATGAGCAGACATGCCATTATTGCACCCATTCAGTCATTGGGCCTGTATGGCCAAACTTGAATATTCAGTGTCTCCTGTTTTCACTACTGATGACTTCTGTCACCCATACAGCTGCATGCAGTGCAGCTTTTTCCAGCTTTCAGTTGGCTGGTCTACAGGGAGAAGGTTTTCTGCTCAGCACCAGCTGCTCAGTGACCTTGCCTCTCAGCAAGAGATGTCTTCAGCAATAGGGTCTTACTATCTGTTTCTCAAGGGAAACCAAGGGCTTTGGCAAAAGCCTTTAATATTTTGGAGGCTACCAGGACCTCCTTGGCCAACAACTCACTGGAAGGTATCCCATCCCAGGCACTGAAAAATTTCTAGTAACAGTCTACAGCTTCTAGATATGCCATTATTCAAAAAAGTAGGTTAACATAAGTCTTATTCACACTATCTTGAATTTAAATTGACCCTCCCCCACCCTTCTTTTATGCATTCTCTTCCCATGGCCTCACTTAGGCCATTCCCCTCCCTGTAATCAGTTCTTCTACTTACATATGTGCAATACCATACACTTAAGTCCTTCCGTTTCCTCCCTCCCCTATATCCTTTTACCAGCTTACTGGTTTCTGGTACCTATTTTTGGTTCCAGTTCACACACAATTCTATATATTTGTAGCTAGGATCCACATATGAGAGAGAACATGTGACGTTTGGCTTTCTGAGCCTGGGTTACCTCACTTAGTATAATCCTTTCCAGATCCATCCATTTCCCTGCAAATTTTATAATTTCATATTTCTTCACTGCTGAACAGAACTATTTGTGTGATGCCTCACCTGTCATTTAGGTGAGGCCTTGGATCTTCCTGTGTATGGAGTATGTACTGCAGATAAATCAGGCACTCTAGAAAACCTCCTCAACTATTTTAAACTGCTACCAGATTTGAGTGTTTGCCAGAATACTCTTACCTGTCAGAAGGCATAAATAAAATGCATAGGTAATTTCAAACATCATTTTATCTACTACTTTCAATTTCCCTTTTTTTCCTGTGGTTTCTGGAAGTAGGCACATTAAATAGTTCATACAATTGTATAAACATTTCCCTTCCATAAGACCAACCCCAAACATGAGAAAAGTGGTTTCTAACTTATATTCCACACGTTAATTCTTCAGATTGCCCTTCACCTGTGACTTACTTCAGCCCCTGACACATCAACAGAGCACAGCAGGCCAGTTCTAAGCCTCAGCCATAGACGAATCTTTGATGGATGTCCACTCTTACTAAATCCACTGAGAAATGACCCGATTTTCTGTCTTGTGCTTATATCTATCTTCTTTAGGAAAATCTCTATAAATACTAAAACACAGCCCACCTACCCTAAATACTCTTCTTTTAGCCCTAAAATTTCAGGAAGGCATTCTATGAGAAAAGGAAACACATACAAGGCACAAAAGGTAAGAGATGCAAGAAGCCAAATCCTTTCAAATTGCAACAAGTGTGAGGGGAGACAACTGGCCCACGTCTTGCTGGCTGCTGGCTTATTTACCCTTGACACAGTTCCGCATTTTGATGGAATTTCACATCTGTAATTAGAATTAAATCTTTAAGTTCCTTTGTGAGGAAAGAATGACCCAGGAACCCACAGATTCCAAGAAATTTAAAAATCTGAAATTGTAGTGGTATTTTGTGTCCTAAGATCTACTTATACCAAGGTTCAGATGAATGTGCATCTATCATGTCTCTCTTATGTATCTACCTATCATCTATGTATCTATCATCTATATATCTATCATCTATTTATCTATCTATCATCTATTGTATCTATCTTATCTATCATCTATATCATTTTATTTTTTGAGGCATCATTTTGCAAATGGCCCAGGTTATCTTCAAACTTGGGGTCTTCCACTCTTACTTTCCTAAATGCTGGGATTACAGATCGATAAAACTATTTTGGCTTAAGAAAGCAGATTTTTGCCTACCTAAGAAGATATAATTGTCTTAGTGCCCAGAACGGAATCACTTCCAGGATGTTCCATGGATACTGAAAACTACAGTGAGATGAATCCTCTGTATTAAAGGGGTATATTGTTTGTATAGTCTCTGTACACATTTTTTCATGTGTTCCAATCATCTCTATATTACTTACAATAACTGGAACAATATACATGCTGTTTAGAGAGTTCCATAGTTGATTGCTATGGGAATAATGGTAGGAAAAGTTCGTATATCTTTGGTCTAGATGCAATATTAATCATTTTCAATGTGCAAGTGGTTGAATTTGTGGATGTGGAACCCATATCTAGAAATAACTGACTGGATATGACTTTACCATGCATTTTTACAAGCATGATGGCTATTATTCTTGCTTTAGGCATTTTCTACACCCAGATACAGAAACAGGCACACATACATGCAGATGCACACACCTTCAAACAGACTCTGGGTTGTATGAATATATATATATATATATATATATATATATATATATATATATATATATATATATATATATCTACATGCACAAGGAGAAATGTTTTTGAAGAATATGTGGCTTTGGAAGTTAAAAAATGAAATAAAGCTCTTTAAGAGGCTTTCTTAGTAGCTCTTCTGGTTTAGAGCAATCTTCCTATTTCCTCCCAAACTCTTCTTCTTCTACTTTGCTGAAAGTATTTCATTTATTTTGTTACTCTTAATAACATTCCATAAACAAGATATTAATTTTATTAAACCATTCTGGAAGGTTTTCCAGGTATTTATTTGAATGCTCATTATACTTGTGCTATAAATGTTTATGTAGACACAACTTCTAGAGAGGACAAGAAGTGATTCATTCATTCTTTCTCTACTATGAAAAAAATAAACGATGTGTTTTGCTATGACTTGATTTTTGTAAAGGCCTTCTTAGATGATAGAAAATAGAATTGATTGTATTCACTTTTATTGCTGAATGACAGCTTATTATAAAATGTAATAACTTAAAACAACAGTGTCTATCATTTCATTGTTTGCTGAGGTCAGGTATCTGACTGTGGTCCAGTAGAGCATCCTGTCTGGAGCTCTCTCAGAGCTACATTATTAAGTAAGGAAGACTTATGCCTTTGTCTTAAGTGTTCATTAGAGAAAGAGCTCCAGTCAAGTTCCTTCATGTGATTATGGTCAGATTCAATGCTTACAAGCATGTAGGACTGGCTGTTTAGATGCTCACTGGCTTCTGGAGACCCTAAATTCTATGTCTCATATCCTTTCCACAAATAAGCTTAAATCATGGCAAAATAAGTTATCTGAATATGCAAGTCAAAAGAGCTACAAAAAAGGGTGTCCATGATTTTAATCATTATTTACTATTATTATTATTATTTATTATTATTGATCCAGCATTGTAAGTGGTATTTCACCACTTTTAACATATCCCATTCATTAAACACAAGTCAATAACCTTAACCCATGTTCTACTGCAGGACATGATCCAGGAAGAAAGGATTAGGGGGATCATGTCAGAGCTAATCTGCTATAGGGAGACATAGATTCTGGATTGGAACGAGGCCATAGAGAAAATGAGTTGGCTAAGCAGTATTGGCTGACATGTTAGGTAAAATAGAAAGTTCCAATGTAACTGCAAGAATAATGGCTTATACCTGCTCTTAAAGAAGATGGCATTATATTTAATTTATAACAGCAGAATCTTGAAATTAAACATTTCACAGTCCTCCAACGTAATGTTGGAATATGAATCAATGCATTTTATTTGCAGACTTACATTTCCCCACTACCCTGCAATAGACAAAGATATGAAATATTTAGAAAGATGCTCAAGAAGGAGGCTATGATACTACTATCTACTATCCATGGATAACTGCATCATCTAATCATGTAAATCTCACTGAGCAAGAGTAGATTTTCTTCCTGTCACCTCTCTGACAACTTTTCCACTTTGATTTTTGGTTTCAAAACAAGTAAAACCTAGCTTTGCTCATAGCAGGAATCAGGTACATAACATGTTTTTATTTCAATTTTGCTCATATAATTATAAAGTTGTAAGGAATAATATAGAATAATACTACATTAGCCTGGGGATACTTGCTGCTAAGTCATGAGGAGCTGACTTCAACCCCCAATACCCAGGTAAAAAGCCCAGTGTGGTTGTGAATGAAGCAAAGAGAGGGGCCGTGGCTTGCTGGTCAGCTAATCTAAATGACAAATGGTAGCTCTAGGGTCAATGAGACACTGTCTTAAGGAAATAAGATGGAAGAGTGATAAAGGAAAACACTTGATGCCATCTTCTAGCCTCTGTTTGTCTGTGCACGGGGTACACACATCTGCACATATATACACTAAATTTATTACACACAAAAATTCCAAGATAATAACAATGGAACATGTTAGGCTAAAATAATAATACAGGAATAAATACAGCATGCCAGTTGTGTTTGTTTCCTGGATGCTGTATCAAATACTGCTTATTTTGTGGCTTAAAGGACCAGATATTTATTACCAGAAATTTCTAAAGGTCAGAAGGCCAAAGTTCATTTCCCTTTATAGAAACCACAGTAAAAGCATTAATGTATTCCCTCTGTGGAGAAGAATCTATTCTATAGATTTTCCCAGCTACTGGAAACTGCTGTGTCTTTGGTGTGGGTTCTCTCTCCAGTGGTAATTGGATCATCCCAATCCCAACTGTATCCTCACATGTCTTTTACTTTATCTTCCTACTCTGTCCATTCTAAGGACCTATATGATTGCAATTGGGCCCACCTGTAGTTTCATGATTTTCTCCACATCTGAGATTCTTAACATGTGTGCAAACACCTTCTATTATGTAAGGAAGCATATTCACAGATTACATGTGTTAGGACATGGGTCCTTGTGGCTACTCCTTTATTGGTTATTTCTCTTGTGTTCTTGGTTGAAAATAATTTTCAAAAACCATAACATCAAAACAACATCACAATCCACTGATTTTATTCAGTTCTTTCTCTGCATATGTATTTCGTTTTTAAGCAGTGTTTTCACTTGTGTCAGCATGTACACACCAAAGACAAAGCCAAGATATTCAACAATTCCACTACCAAAGTGATCCCTAATGCCACTCATTTATGACTCATCACCCCTTTCCTTGGACTTCTTCCACTTTTAATCTCTGGTAACCACAGACTTATCTGGGCTAAAGGTTTCTTCTTCTTCTTCTTCTTTTTAATTCCAAACATGTCATATAAGTACAATTTGCTTATAATATAACCTTGTAAAACATTGAAATCGATCATTTTTTATTTTGCTAAATATAATTTCCTGGAGAATCTTCTAAATCCAACTTTTTTATTTACAGCTATATAATTTCTTACTGTTAAAGCAGTGTTCTATGGAAGTGTGTGTCACAACTATTCACAAGTTGGTGGACATGTGAGATATTTTCAGTTTGGGTTACTACATTAAGCTGCTATGAACATATATGAAGAGATTATTTTATGTTTTCTTGTAAATCTAAGTTTTCATTTTGCTGGGATAAATAAAAAGTACATAGTTGCTAGACACATTAATCACATGTTCATTTTCCAAGAAATTGACAGTGTTTATGAAAACTGTTGTACAGTTTTGCACTCATGCAAGCATTACATGGACAATCCAATTTCTTTGCAATTTTACCAATATTTTGCTGTCATTATTTGTTATTCTTGCCATTCTGACAGCTATGTAGGGTACTTCATTGTGGTTTTAGTTTACATTTCCCTAATGGTTAAAAATATGGACCATCTTTTCATGGTGTCATTGTTTATCTGCACAACCTCTGTAGAGACATGTTCTGTCTTGTTGGTTTTGGTTTTGGTTCTGAGGATGTAATCCAAGGCCTTAAGCAAGCTAAGCAAAGACTCTACCTTTGCCCTCTATTCCAGACCCTGTCTCTTCTTTTTTAATGGGTTTTGTTTTTCTTGTTTCTTAATGTTGAATTATGAGAGTTCTTTATAGATTTCAGATATTAAACTCTACCTATTACTCCTATGTCAGATATGTGTTCACAAAGATTTTCTCTTGTTTGTAACTTCTTTTCATTGTTTGAATATGGCCTTTCACAGGACAAAAGGTTTTAATTTGTACATAGTCAAATTTATGAAAATTTTCTTTAATTTATTGCATTTTGTAGTCAAATCTAAAAACTCTTTGCCCTAGATCTTGAATTTTCTGATTGTTTTCTAAAAATTCATACTTTGCACTTTTGATTTTTCATTCATGTTTGCATAAAGCACACCTAGACCAACACTTTTGTCAGTGAATCTGCAGTTCCTCCAATCTGACTCGTCTCAAGTGCTGCTCTCCATTGATTTTGTATTTGTAAAACATATGTTTAACCTACTTCTATTTCCTATTCTATTCCAATATACACCAGTCCCTCTCTCAGCTCAATATTGTCTTAAATATTATTGTTACAAAATAGTCCTAAATATCACCTGCAATGACTCCTCACATTTACATTTTTGTCCATAAACTACTACTTTAGGACCCATTATATTTCATGTATAGTTTAAGGTTAGCTGACTTATATCTAAAAAAGTAATAATTGGTATTTCAACAAGGGTTGCATTCAGCCTACTGAAAAAATGGAAGAAAACTGACATTAAATATGTTGAATTTTCTTATCTATGAACATAGTATATCTTTCTCCTTGTTTAGATTTCCTTTTTAATTAATTTTTAACACATAGATATAAAAATTATTTCTCAAAATGTGCCTAGTTATTTCCTTTGTTGAACTATTTGAAAGTAGTATTGCATATTTAATTTCAGCCCCCACATGTTCATTGTTAGTGTAGAGAATGGTGATGAATATTTGTGGAGTTTGTATTCTGAATAGTGCTGAACTAGCTCATCAATTCTATGACGCCTTTCCATGAAATGTTTTATATTTTCCACATAGCCAGTGATATCATCTCCATACAGGACAGAATTTATTTCTCCTTTTCTAATCTCGAATCCCTACTGTAGCCGCTAGAAGCTGCAGTACTGTATTAAGTATGAGTGGTATATGCTCATCTTGTTTCTAATTTTAGAGAAAAAGTGGTCTTTTGCTATTAGGCATATGTTAGTTTGGTTATGATATTTCATTACAACAAGGAACTGAGGAGACTTTCCAGAATTAAGTGGGTAAATACAAAATAATTACAAGGGTCTTTATGAAGAAGTTCATGTGAGGAAGGGACAAAAGCCAAGGATTTCCAAGGCCTCAAAAGATGGAAAGTGAAGGAAAGACATCTCCCTTAGCCTCTCCAGAAAGAGCGCATCCTGGTTAATACCTTGATTTCATAGCTTTTGCATTCCAAAACTATATGTGCATAAATTTTCCCTACGTTACTATACTTGTGAAGATATTTTACAGCATCAGTGAAATATGAGAAAGTCTCCATGTTACTTTGTTGTGAGTTATGCTCACTTGTAATATTTTCTTTTATCTACCTGACAAGTGAGAGAAGGAAAACTAATTTCTGAAGTTAGTTTTAGAAACTATTTTTACTAAGAATCACACTTCAAAAATCCTCTGTTGGCATGAGGAGAAAAACTTTAGAGGAATTAAATTTAGCAGTAGACTTTAACTGAGCCAAGCACGATTTGCAATTTGGGCAGCCTTCAAAATGAGAACATGTTCAGAGAAGCTTCAATCTGCCATGGGCTTGGAAAATATTTATAGGCAGCAAATGGAAATGAAGAGGCAACCCCATTGGTTACAACTTGGTGTTTGCTATATTTGAACACAGTTTAACATTTGGCTGTCTCTGATTGACTGAAGTTCAGTGCTGTGATTTGCTGACACTTAGTTACTGCTATATGAATATACTCCTGAATTAGGCTTTCTTACTAAGTAAGTTATAGTTCTTTATGCAAGGTCCTGGTATGGTCACCTCTTTGGGCTAAATTTAGCTTACTGTCACAAAAAAAGATTTTGAAAACCACTTTTCTCTCTTAAAAATGTTTTTAATGTTGTTGTGGAGGCATGAATGGGGAGGTTCATAATTCTCCTTTTTCTGCCTTCTCTAGAATATGCATGTTGAAATTAGAGCTGTGCATGCCACTTCACATTTAGCTTTATGTGAGTGCTGGGAACTGAGATCAGCAGGCTTATGGAGCAAGCATGTTTATGATGGATTCATCCTTGCAGCTAATAAGAGATTTTTATATCAAAATGAGTTGTGCATCTATAAGATCAACAATTGCTCATGCACACTGGTCATATATGCACACCCACATAAAATAGATATACATACATATATGTCTTTTATATAAAGGCATGATTATAAATCCTTCCCAGATAATATATGCCATTATTTTAATAGGAGATATGTGCAAACAGGGTTAGCTTTATATTTATTTTGAATTCCAATACTCAGAATTGTGAATGTTGAAATTAGAACATAAAGGTGAACCATATAAATTGCAACTTTCTGTGTTACTAGAATCAGGTAAATTCTAAATTTTTTAATCTATTATTTTATTAACTGAGAAACCTTACTCAGAATACTATTAAATGAATAGACTTAGTGGGAGAATTTTTAAAAAATTGGCTGTAGGCTTCTTGGTGACAACTTTAACTTGGTTATACTAACCAAAGAGAGTATAAAGTTATGATAATGAAAATACAGTGAGTCATTTCCTCCACACATGTGTCAAAGCAATGGATCAGAAGGAGCCAGATAAGGATGAGAAAAATCTCAATATTTTGGCAGAAAGGGATTAAAAATTCCATATGGAAAACATTATAAAAATTGATATAGATCAAGTCCTGTTACATTTGAATCTTTAGGGCATCTAGAATGTTTTCTGTGATGAAAATTTATCATGAAAATACAGCTGGAAAGCACATTCCTAGATGGAAGATACTATGCTAATATAACCTTCACTGCTGACTTAAAATAAAAAAACTTGAATTTCAGTGGCATAGAGAAAGGAGGAGTTTCAATGTATTTATCTCTACTTGTTCTCCCCATGCATTTTACCTTCCCCTTAAATCCAAATATGTTACCCTAGACAGGATACTGGAATTCCAGTTTTGAGGAGAAACACAGGTAAAAATTAGGTGTAGCAATAGAATACAATAACCATTTTTATATATTGTAATAGGATTTTATTCAGTATCATTTTCATTGTATATAAAAACACTTGAAAGAGAAAAGGAGAGAGGGAAGAAAGGGAAAAAGGGAAGATGAAAAATAGGAAAATATAATTGTATGAAGTTATAATAAAGTGATGTTTGTTGATATTATGCCATTAAATAAACCTATGTAGTTTCTCCAAAGTATATTATTAAAGAATCACAATTATATTTTAAAAAATTCAATTACTCAAAATGGCTTGATGTCATTCATATAGGCAGATATAACAATGTCACACATGAAGCATTCAGAAATCCAATCATCATGGCAGATTTTTTTGAAAAAGTTTTCACAAAATGTATTCTAGAAGTGAGTTTCAATCTTGATATCATTAGTACTATATGTAACTTAGAAAAATTATAGAAATCACCATGAAGCTCCATCATTAAAAGTGTTTGCTGCATAAGTATGACAACCAGACCCCCAAAAGCCACATAAAGTGAGCCACATGTAGTTCATCTCTAATCCCTGTGCCCGTATAGCCAGAGAAAGTGGACTCAGGAGAATCTAGTAGCATTTGGGCCAACTAGGCTGGCATTTGTCATAGCAAACAGGAGAGATCCTGTCTCAAACAAGTGGAAAGTGAGGATTGATACCCTGAACTTGTCTTCTGATCTGCACATGCACACTGCAGCATGTTCAAACCCATACACACACACACACACACACACACACACACACACACACACCATACACACAATATACCTACACATGTGCACACACATACACAAAGAAGACGATAATCAATGTTTTATGTGTTCACTGAGAATATGAACTGAGAATATATATATATATATATGTTGGATATAATTGGAAATAATACAATTGGATACCATAAAATCTCATAAATATTAGCTGATATTTTTACGGTGGCTACCATTACTTGGGACTGGGATAAATAAAAAAATATATGCTTACTAGATTAAACTGCATTTGAGACCTGCAAGCCATCTTCCTGCAAGTCACAAAGATAGGGGTATGAAACCCAGCATCTTACACATATGAAGTGCATGTATTATCATTGAGATATACCTCCTGTTTTGATATTAATTATTAATTATCAAAAACTATTCCCCTGGAATTAAACTGTCTTGCTATCATAGACAAGCCACAAACCTGACAATGACTAATTGAATATTTTTTCTCCCAGTGTTCTTCCAAATCAGGTGAGCAAAGTTGATTTTGTTATGTCAGATCATACGCTAATGTACTTGTGCAGTCAATTCAGAGAGGAGAGAAAGTAATGTCCAGGCTCACAGCCCAGTGCTACTTGAGGGCCAGGGAGCATCCACCCAGTATATGCTTCCAGGCTCCTGATTGGCTACCTGTCTCATATGCTTCTTTTCAACTTGGCAGGTGTCGATAATGCAGCACAAAGTACCAAAATGATTGTGTAGAATTTGAATGACAGTAAAGAAATCAAGAATCAGAAGTCATCCTTCAGCCTCAAGAATAAAATTTAGGTCACTTATTCTAGGACATGCATTTATTTTCAGCTCTAATTATTATTATGCAAAGGGGAACATATGAAGCAAGGGTTGGAATTATGTTTATAAATGAATGAGGTGACAAGAAAAGGGAAAATAATAGATGCCTTATGCATTGAGTCCTTACTAGATCTTAGGCTGACATTTCAACACATATTTTTTTTGCCCATATTCTAGTCTAGACATAGAGCTACAGCACAGAGGCTATTAGATAAACATGAAATGATTTGATTTCCTTTGCAGAGGTGTAATTGTTCCATTTCACAGAAAGTAACACAATGAGGGAGGATATAGGTCAAAGAGGAATGGCTTAGTTTGAGGAGTAGCACTATCAATAATTACAGTCCTGCATAAGATCAAAGGAGATCATATACATGTGTGAAAAAGCCAATTACTGCATACTTTCAAAAGGAAAACAGCAGGTTGCACTTGGAATCAGAAATCCCCATGGACTTTCCAATTCATCTTGCTGGCAGCAAAACTCCAGGCCACTTGAAATAATTCCTCTGTTCTCAAGTTTTCATATGTTACATTCAGGGAACCTTTGAAACATAGGTCATAATTCCCAAAATGCATTGTGTTCATCAAAGAGAAACCAGCTGTGGGTTTCCTCATAAGCCACAATAGCAACCTGTTATGAAGATTTATATATATATATATATATATACATTTATCTAAATCCTAAAATGCTTTCACATAGAGATGTTTTATCAGCATATAGTCTTGTCCCATAATCTATAGTTCTCAACTCTTTCATGACTTTTAACTGATAGGAACTTTAATCCAGACCTATCCCCTTCTGTGATTCATATTCCAAGTACTTTTCTCTCTTCTAGATTGATTTTGCTGGAAATATATAATAAACCCAACATCTTTCCATATCTAGTGTACAAATTTTGGGCCAAGAGTATATACAGCAGGAATTATAGACTCTTAGGATCCAACTCGAATGTGAGAAACCAGAGGCCATTTAACTGCTCCTCTTCTTTAGGGAGAGGATGTCAGTCATCAATTGTGGAATACCCCATTGGCCAAGATATTGACAGGGATCCAAGAGAAAGAACACAAGTTCTCAAAGCTGAAAGGGACCTCTCTGGAAATGGAGGGGACTAGTATATCCAACTTCACACTCTTTTTAAAAATTTCAATAGTTATGCTCATAATGTGAATATTCATGCTGGTACCATTGTTAGCCTCCTCCCTATCCTCCCCCCCTCTGAAGGGACCCTCCTCATTGGGGAATGTGGGTTATGCATTGTGGGGGTAACCATCAGTGATGTGGAAGAGGCAATGTCTCTGTGCATAATGACCCAACTTGTGGCTCTAACAATCTTTGCACCCCCTCTTCCACAAATTTCCCTGAGTCATGTTGGGTTTGTTTTAGGTCTACTTCAATGATGAGGTCTTGAGACCCTCTGTGTTTCTGGATATCTGGTTTAGTAGGAGTTGAGTGTTCTCTGTGTCTATCTCCTTCAGACTTAGGTTGGTGTCAGGTTCACCAAGAAAGCTACACTCTTGCTCATTTCTCCAATTATTCTATGGTTTCAGCTTGGGCCCTAGTGAGGTGCAATAGACTGATTCTCTCTTCAGTTCAGCGTCCATCTGAAAAAGAGAAGCAAACTCTCCAGCAGAGAGAGAAGTCAGCACTGAATAAATGGGGTAACCATTATTATTTTAGACAGAATTTTATAGATGTAGGCCCTCTTGTAGCCCATGGTGGGCTCTTGATATTGGAAAGCAGTCTCATTTTTTGGATATAGTTCTGACTTGTTTCCCAGTTCTAGCTATGGGCTCCATTGCATTGAGTGGATCTGTTAGCCATTCAAGAGCAGTTGGTTACCCACTATGGCTGTGTGCCACTATTGTGCTTGTGTGAGCATCACATCAGGCTGTTTGTTGATGAGTAGCTTAGACCATGAGTTGCTTGGACAGAAGTTGGTCATTTTCCCCCAGTCATTCATGTAGCACCTTCTGCCACTAGACAAGCTGTCTGGGGATTGACTCTCTTCCAGATTCCAGGCAGGTCATTCCATGTTATAGCATATGGTGTCTTGGGCAGTAAGGTCTTACCATTAACCTTTGGTGGGTCATCAAGGACTCTGACAGAAATCTGTCTTCTTCTTGTAGGTCTTTCGGATCAACAGCTCATTGTGGAAGTTAACTGCATGCAGGTACTGGGAATTACAGGCCAGTGCCAGGGAAAAAGCAAGAAGAAAAAGATAGGTAATATAAAAGACAAAGAGAGCAGAGAGAGAAGAGGGAGAGAGAGAGAAACAGGAGAAGATTAAGGTTAGTCTTCATCATACCCTCTCCAGGGCCCTGTGATTCAGGTGCTCCCTCTAAGGACCTGATGAAGGTTCAACCTTTCTGTCTGTCTTTCAGGATAAAGGATTTTATGCTTGAGCCAGGAGCTGAACTCGAACTATTGGCTTTGAATAATGGGTACTTTTTGATAATACCTAAAGCTAGCAAGATTTTACTTTGCTACTGAACTTTTCTAGTTTCACTGTCTGTCCCACAGAAATTTTAATCATAGGTTCCTTGGGTTATGCTTGGTCTTTGAACTTACTGGCTCCTACATGAGTGCACCACCCAAAACTGATCATTTGAGAACTAAGTCATCTGGGTCCTTGACAGATTCAACACTGTTTACTTCTGGTTCTGCAAATATGGACCAAGAGACAATTTCTCTTACAGAGTCATAGGTAGTCTCAGGTGAAATCCTCAGAGAAGCAAAAGGCATTACAAGGCTCCACACATGAAACCTAAACCTCTGAGATCTCTCCGTATCTAGAATCAAACAAATCAGCAGCGTTTAAGGTCCAGGCCATTTGTTGCTCAGTAGTTCATCCCTACTGGCAAACCACATCACTACGTGTATTATGGACACTAAACATGAGGATCTCTGTAGAAGCTGCTGTGTACAGCAGAAAGAACACCAGATTAAGAGTTAGAGGTCCTGGGCTTGAGCTCCATTTCCTCAACTTCCTAGCTGCGCCTGAACAAGATGCTGCTCCAACTCTCTGGGCTCCTGCTTATTCCTTTTTTAAAAATTATTATTTTATTTATTTCTGGAGAGAGACACAGAGAGAGAGACAGACAAAGAGGGAGAGGGAGACAGATAGAGATGGGTGCGCCAGCAGTCTCTCAGCTGCTGTGAACAAAATCCAGATGTGTGCGCCCCCTTGTGGTCAAGTGCGGCATTGCATCACTTTGCATATGGCTAAACGTGGGACCTGGAGATTGGAACCCAGTTCTTAGGGTTAGCAGGCAGGCGACTTAACCGCTAAGCCATCTCTCCAGCCCTTATTCCTTTTTTGATGGAATGTCTCTGTGCCCTGGTTATTGACACTTGGTGTTTTCCGTCTGTTCTTGGTTTCAGTGTGTGATTACATTCCATAACTGTCACCTTCTCATAGCTGGTTCAAATAACCCAACCAGAAGCAGGAAGAAAGGCATTTCTAGATTATAGTGTTGAGGGTAAGTTTCATGATGGCAAGTGGGGAAAGCATGGCAGGAGCAGAGGGTCAGGCATTAAATATCCACATAAGCGTGTAGAAGACAGAGAAAGTAAGGTAAGTTCAGGAATTGGGGCTGGCCAATAGCATGCCAAGGTCTATGTCCAGTGACATACCTCCTGCAGCAAGGCTTCTCTTCCCCACTTTGACAGTCTTCACAGACTGTTTGTCTGGCTTCTCAAACTAGTGTGGGATTGTTTTGTGTGTGTGTGTGTGTGTGTGTGTGTGTGTGTGTGTGTTTCCAATTTGGTGTCCATGTGACTCCACCAAAGGTGACTCTAATACCATCCTTTCTATAGGAGAATTTACACAAGCCCATGGGCACATTCAGTATCCTATAGTCACAGTGACCAGGCTGGTGGTTGGCATGCACATGCATGCTCTAATGCAATGGGCAAAGGGATGGCTTGGAGACAAGGCTATTCTCTTCCTTCTCATTGCATTGGAACTAGACTGGAAAAGTGTTATAGCCATTAGTTTGCACAAGAGACACCAAATATGGGCTGAGGAAATAGCTCAGGCAATAAGAGCTTGCCATACAAGCATGAAGACCTGAATTCAGATCCCTAGTATTCACATAAAATCCAGGCACCATTCCTGTAATCTCTCCAATGGGGATGTAGATTCCTCGATCTAAGGAGCTCACTTGCCAGCCTTCCTATATTTGCCCGTCTCATTTCTGAGGTCACAGGCATAAGTGGCCATGTCTACCGTTATTATTATTATTATTATTATTATTATTAAGAGTGAGAAAGATGCTGGGTGTGGTGGCGCACGCCTTTAATCCCAGCACTCGGGAGGCAGAGGTAGGAGGATTGCCGAGAGTTCGAGGCCACCCTGAGACTACATAGATAATTCCAGGTCAGCCTGGACCACAGTGAGACCCTACCTTGCAAAAACCAAAAAAAAAAAAAAAGAGTGAGAAAGATGCAGAGAGAGAGAGAGAGAGAGAATGGGCACTCCAGGGTCTTTCAGCCACTGTGAATGAACTCCAGACACATGTACCCCCTTGTGCACATGAGTAATGTTGCACGCTTGCATCACTGTGCTTTTGGCTATGTGGGACCTGGAGATTCAAACATGTATTCTTAGGCTTCATAGGAAAACACCTTAACCACTAATCAATCTCTCCAGCTGCATGTCTAGCTTTTTATATGGGAGCTAGAGATCAAACTCAGGTCCTCGTGCCTATACACCAAGTGTTCTTAACTGATGAGCGATCTCCACAGCCCTAAAATATTAGTTTTTATTATGTAATGAATCAAGTAAACAAATTGATTGATGATTAGTATTTTATTTGGAGCCAGGATATCAAAGGAATCTATGGACCTTATTTCTCAAATATTTTCTGTATACATGCATAAAATTTCCTGTAATTTCAGCTTCTTAGGGAACTATTTCTTTAAGACTCCCTTCTAGAATTGCTTCTAGCTTGTAAATCAATAGCTTGCCAATGACATTAACAACTTCAAATTGTTTAAGAACCAATAAGTTCTAGGAATAAGTTTATTAAGAAGCTACTTGGAAATGTGTACATCTGAGCTGAATTAGAATTTGTCTAAAACAGCCTTATGAAAAAGCAAAACAACAACAACAAGAAAACATAAGCAGAGTCCTTCAGCTGAGGTCAATTGTCCCACACTTCCCTTGTGAACTGCTTTACATTTTTTTCTTTAAATTATTCCATACCACTAAGAATAATAGCAAAAGAAGAGACCCAAGTTCCAGTCAGATGTTTTTGTTTTCTTATTGTAAAAGAAAAATAACTCCAAAAATAATTGGTAGAAATTCTAACACTTTAATATAAATATGTAATTAAATAGAGCAAGGCAAAGTACTTTTTCATAGACATCTAAACACAGAATAATTCCAATAATTTTTTGTGTGGGCATCTCTAGACATTTCTGTGGCCTCATCTTCCAATCAAACTAGAAAAAGAATTTGGGATCATGAAAATGGAAAGGGATATAGAGGAAGTATTTCCATCCTTCCTCCACATCATGCCTTATAATCCCCATGTCGGAAAAGTCACTGGCTCCAAACAGCAACAAAGACTTCATCTTCCAACCTGGGGCAAGGAGATGGAACTGTGGAGTGAGGAAAAATTATATTTTAATTTCAGTTTTGCTTTGCTCTTGGCCCATTGCATGGAATATTTGCTTAAATAATTTCTAAGTACCATGTTTTATTTTTCCCCCTGGATTCAGATACTCAAAGTCATCCTTTCTGTCTATGGTTCTCCAGCCATGCCATCTGTGTTCATATTCTTCCCTAAAAGACTCCTAGTGGGACAGATTTCCACATTGGAAGATTTTGCTTCACCCTCATAGTGTCCTTCAGAACTGCCATGACCATAGGGTTTAACATTGCAACTTGCTCATTTGCCACTCACTAATGCTGCACTGAATATCGTTTTTTTATTTATTCCATGTTGCCTTTAACGCTAAATATGACATTAAGATACTGATGTTCCTCCACCTTTTGTGGGTAGAAATCAAGCCAGGATACATTTGAAATATTATATACTGAAAATACATCGAATACAACTGGACTATTGAACATTTTATATCACTTACAAAGTCTATTATAGGTCAGCTCTTTTTATGATCTTATGGCTGTCTGGTAGCTATAGTCTGATATCCTGCCCAGGCAAGCATAGCCTTGTGAGGGAGAGCAGGATTACACAGTTGTATGCAAAGAAAAGTTCAAAGTGAAAATTAGGGAGTCTATTGGGTGCATATTGCTTTCACACCATTGCAAAGATGAAAATAATTGAAAATAATGTGTCAAATCATCAAAAATTGGGAATCAGGATAGTCTGTATATGTAAACTTGTGCTTTTTTTTTCTGTTAGATTTCAAATTCTAGAAAGGTAGAAGAATTTATCTGTCTGATTCTCTGATGGATTCCTATCAGTGAGAAGAATCCAAAGCACAAAAGAGAAACTCATTGATTATTTGATTTCTATAATTAAATGGCTTAATTCCCACAAGTTATGAGGATTCCTACCTTTGGATTATTAGATCAGTATAATATCAATTACTTTCTTGTTGCTGGGACAAAGTACCCTGCTAGAAGCAGCATATGGGAGTTAAAGTTTTCTTTTTGGCTTACTGTTTTGAGGAGAAGTCATCTTGGCAGGGCAAACATGGCAGGAATAGAGTTACTGTGACATCAGTAAGGAGGAATTAGAGAGAAATAAATGTTCATGTCCAGCTAGCTTTCTTCTTCTTTAATTAGTTAATTAATTTTTATTGACAACTTAATTATCTTTTCCTCCTATTATGAAGGTATTGTGTAGGAGTACCAGGCACTGTGAAGTCAAGGATATCCAGACCATTTTGTGTCTGGAAGATTGCATTGTAAGCAGTCCTACCCTTCCTTTGGTTCTTATATTCTTTCTGCCACCTCTTCCACAATGGACCCTGAGCCTTGGAAAGTGTGTCTCAGTTCTTATAACTCCTCTGACCTTTCTTTTCAGCACTATGGTGCATTTTGAGTTATCCCAGTGGTCACCACAATCTGAAAAGAGAAGCTTCTCTAACCAAAAGTGAGAGCAGCATTAATATATGGGTATGAACATTAAGAAAAGAGCTTATAGGGCAGTTTGTTGAGCATAATATATGCATTTAGCCAGACAACAGCAAGCATTACAAACATAGGGTTCATAACCCCCCACCACCACAGGCTTTTGACTAGGTTTTCAGTATTAGGCATGTATTCCCTCCTGTGAAGTGGGCCTCCAGTCCAATTAGAGAAAGGTTGGTTTCCCCTATAACAGACATGCCAGTATTGCCAGTTGGTTCATTTGGCCTGGATGGCCAGACTTAAGGCTTGCACTATTCACTGTTGTTTATCACCACTGATGACTTCTCTCTCCCATAGGGCTGCATGCAGTATAGCTTTTGATGGCTTTCTGGCAGCTGGGCCACAGAGGGGAGGATTTCCGCTTGGCTGCAGCTTGATTTCTGAGTGACTTAGCAGCCCAAGCATGTGGAGTCTTCACCAATAGTGTTTTACATATATTTCTGGAAGGAAGCCAAGAGCCCTGCCAATGGCTTGCAATATTTTGGGGGCATTAGGAAACTCCCTGGCCGCTAACTCACTGGAAGGTATCCCATCCCTGGCACTGAAAGTTTTTCTACTAATAATCTTTGGCTTCTAGTTGCACCATTATCCAAAAAAGTATGTTTTCATGTGAGTTATTCATAACATCTTATGTTTTGATTGACCCCTCTCTCACACTTCTGTTACTCAATCCTTTCCCTGACCTCACTCACATCATTAACATATATACAATACCCTCTTCTTAAATCCTTCCATCACCTCCCTCCACTATAACCCCTTTCTACCTTACTGGCCTCTGCTACTGATTTTTACTCCAACTAACATACATGTCTAAATATTTGTATCTAGGATCCACATATGAGGGAGCATGTGTAGCTAGGCCCACATATCTTTCTGGGCCCGGGTTACCTCACTTAGTATAATACTTTCCAGATCTGTCCATTTCCCTGCAAATTTCATAATTTATTTTTTAACAATTGAATAGAGCTCCATTGCATAATGTTTTTGAGTCCACGCTGAGAATACATAGCTTTCTTCTTTGTTATACAGTCCAGAATCCCAGACCATGAGATGTTGCAACTCACAATTTTACCTAATATAAGAAATTCCTTAGAGACATGACAAGATATTTGTTTCCATGGTGATTCTAGATCTTTTCAAGTTGACAACTAAAGATTAACTATCAGAGATATGCAAGTACGAGTGAAAATCAAAAGAGACCAGGAAACTAAAATGGGCCATGAGAGAGAGACAGTTGAACACATGCCATATGAAAGAAGAGGGTAAGAATATAGGGGATAGAACGGTATACATACAGAGAATGAAGGGATTGCTCAGTGGTTATGGTGCTTATCTGAAAAGCCAAAAGGCCAGGTTCTATACCCCAAGACCCACATAAGCCTGATGCACAAGGTGGTGCATTTGTCGGGAGTTAATTTGAAGTGCCTGGAGACCCTGACATGCCCATTCTCCCTGTCTCTTTCTCTCTCTCCCTCTTTCTCTCTCTCAAATAAATAAATGAATAAAAATAGCAATAATTAAAAAAGAAAGGTATAGGTAGGGATAGAGGTGGGGGATGGAGGAAAGAAGCAGGAAGCGTTAACCAAAATTAAAGAGCATAAAAAAGCCATATCAAAACCTGCTTCATTTTTAGCTAATTAAAAAAATGTTATGAACAAAAGTGTCCCACATGGGCTGTATAAAATTGTTCTCAGAAGCGATAGGTTATATAGGACAATCCCAGTGCAAGGGGTACAATACTTCCCAGTGAATTGTGTAGAGGGAGACTGTTAATGCCCCCTAAATAATATAAACTATTGAAAATACTGTCTAACAGAATCAGATGATAAGGTCCTCTTGCTGAAGACACCATTTGTTTTGGTTGCAGATGAAACTTAGTTAGACGCATCATCCCTTTTGCCTAGATGTCACAGTGCTAGAACGTGTTTCTTTCTCCTTCTCCCTCTCCTTTTCCTTCTCTCTCTTCTCCTTCTCCTTCTCTTTCTTCTTTTTAGGTAGGTCCTCACTGTAGCCCAGGCTAACCTGGAAGTCACTACATAGTCTCAGGCTGGCCTCCAACTCATAGCGATTCTCCTACATCTGCTACCCAAGTGTGGGGATTGAAGGCATGTGCCACCATGCCCAGCTTTTACAAAATGCTGTTCAAGATACTGATGGAGAAGTCATCAACAATCTTACACAAAAGTAGACACTTCAAATTGTATAACCAATCATCATGTAGGTTGTACCCATTGGTACAATAGCAGCGTGACTGGTTATGAAATAACCATTTGCTCTCCAATTATATTTGAGGCCTGTTCCATGGAAGGGAATTCCTATCAGGTACTAAAAATTTAGTCAAAATCCTATGACTGAGGAGGTCATAATCCCTAAGAGGAAAGCTACTACTGTTGTTTGGCTAAGTGAATATACTGTGTTTCCATAAAATTTCAAGGGAGTTGAATACAAGTACTGTTCAATTAAGTGTTTTTTATGTTGAGCCCTGCAAATCCTGAAGCAGGAAAAGAACAGGCAAAGGATGAAGACTAAGGAACTACTTGTTAGAACCCAGACTGGGAGCTCATTTCAGTCAAGCGTTTCACTGAGAACATTTCATTTCTTAGAACATAAGCATTCTTATAATTTTTAAAGAAAATATGAAAGGCTTGCATCTAGTTTTCTGTGTTTCTCATTTCTATATAAGCATGGATCAGAGTAAGGACCCATAGTCCTTGATTACTAAGTGTTTTCATACAGACTGGTCATGCTCTTGGGAAATTACTGTATTCAGTGAAGAGAGCATTTTATTGTAAACTTATCTCCCAATTTAGAGTTATGTTTAGAGATACATTCATAATAATTTGAAAGGCACAGAAAGAAGATAAAGATAAGGCACCTCAGGAGAAATGATTCAATACACAGGATCAAGCAGGTAGAAGGGGATCAAGGAAAGAATGTGGGGAGTAGGGAGCAGCATCTAGCTAGAGGCATTCCCTGACTACAGGGAGTGTTCCATGCCTTGTTAACTTTTATTATTATTATTTTTTAATTTAACTTGGATCATGCTGTTTCTTGCCAGGCATTTTTAAGGTATCTTTAGCCTTTTTTTTTTTTAAACTTTTAAAAAATTTTTTTGGAGAGAGAGAGAGAGAAAGAGAGAGAGAGAGAGGGGAAGACTGAGATGGGCATGCCAGCAGTGTCTCAGCTGCTGCGAACGAAATCCAGATGTGTGCATGCCCTTGTGGTCAAGTGTGGCATTGAGGCCTTGCATCACTTTGCATCTGGCTAAACGTGGGACCTGGAGACTGGAACCGCTGGAGATTGGAACCAGTGTTCTTAGGCTTAGGAGGCAGGTGCCTTAACCCCTAAGCCATCTCTCCAGCCCTCTTTAGCCTTTTTTAAACTTTGTTTTTTGAGTTGAGTAAAACTCCAGTGGTAATGACATATATCTCTTTCCCCTAAGGGTAGTTAGTAGTTTTTTTTTTTTTTTTTCACTTTCTACTAACATAAATACCATTAATTACTTTATTTCAATCTAATGGATACTGACTCTGTAAAATCCCTCCATGAATGAAAAATCTTAGTCTTCACTGTGATACTAAGCTAGGATTGTGTGTGTGTATATATGCATGTATAAAAGGCCACACTGAGGGTCAAAGAAGTTAAGTGTCTTCTGCAAAGACTTTCAGATGATAAGTAGAAGTGTGGCAGATCCAGAAGTTGGCCTTACCCCTTGTTCTGCACTCCTTAAATAACACTGGATATTTTCCTAAAAGCACAAGATCAAAGGAATAAATTTATGGGGTGGTTAGTGTTGAATGAGAATGAGTGATAAGTTCTACCATTTTATGGAGAGGAGAGACACAAGAAAAGTTCCTTAAGTCCTATAGAATATTGTATTATGTCATTTGACTTTAAATTATACCTTGCCATGTACATAATAATTTGTGATAATGACTTTTTCCCCAATGAGTCTAATAATTTCCCCAAATTAGGATTTGTCATTTCCACTAACATCATTTCCCTGTGTACTTACTGAATAAGTACTAATATTTACATTCAAAAGGAAGGAGAGTTTATGCATTATGAAAGTTTAGAAGTAATTAAAGAGTGTCTAAAGGCTTATCTCAAGGTCCAGGCTAGTCCAGTATGCTCAGAATTTTAGTTGTGATAAATCATACACAATTCAGGAGAATTAGGGTAAGTTCAGCAAAAATCATTTGAACTTCCATTAAGAGAGTGTTAGAGCTCATTCCACCATCACACCATTAAGCATCTCATTATCATTAGTTCTCTGTCATTTTTAACAATTTTCTTTTCATGCAAACACCACTTCATTCTCTGACCCAATAAATGCAATTTTGACATCATTAACCGCCTTGGTGTTAACTTTAGAATAATAATGAGTTGAAGCCAATCTCCATCTACACCATTAACTTAACTCTCAAGTTAGATCTTTGTGATTCCTGGCCATAGTCATAGGCTGTTCCTCCCAATTAGCTCAGCCAGGATACCTTGGAGACCCAGAATCTGGAGAAAGAGATGGTGAAGAATAAATGGATGTGGTTCCCATTTCTCCCTGGAAAATAAAAAAAAGAGGTAAATGTGGGATTTATTTTTGTAATAGAAAGAATGCTAGAGATTCTCTCCGGCATTAACCAAGTGGCAGTGGGAATACAGAAGAGGGGTAGATTTGAGAATAGTAATGATATTTTTACTTATGGTAACAAACATGTGAATTTTGTTGTTCTGGGGCTGACAGACATAGCAAATTAGACACAGAGGGTTCCCAGCTATATGTGAATTTCTAATTAGCAAAGAATATTTTTAGTATATGTCCTATGCAATATTCTGAAAATGCTTATGCTAAAAATTATTTTTCTTCTTTATTTGAAATTCAAATTTAACCATGTGTGCTGAGTTTTATCTGCCTATCCTAGTGCTTGACCATATCTGGTTTTAGAATTTTGTTATCTTTTTTTTTTTTTTTTGTAATTCTTAGGGTAAAAATATAAAAGGTGGGCTGCAGGGATGACTTAGCAATTAAGGTGTTTGCCTGCAAAGCCAAAGGACTCAGGTTCAATTCCCCAGGACCCATGTTAGCCAGATGCACAAGGGGGTGCACGCATCTGGAGTTTGTTTGCAATGGCTAGAGGTCCTGATGCACCCGTTCTCTCTCTCTCTCTGTCTCCCTCTTTCTCTGTCAAATAAATAAATAAATATATTTTAAAAAATAGAAAAGGTTACTGAACTAGTAGTACACAAACATATAATTGGAACTACATTATTTATAAATTGCAATCTGGTAGATTTTGGGGTGGGTAAAGAAGGGATAAGAAACCTACATATAAAATGATATATTTATTTCTCCACTGCAGTGAAATATTAAGACCTGTTGTTGACCAAAGGTATTAGTGAGTAAACAGGTCAATAGACCATCACTGAAGGTCACTTTGCATGGAAAAGAATCTTGTCATTTTATAGACCAAAGGTAATAGACTATGGTTTTGTTTGACACTCTCCTTTCAGATAAAGTACTAGGAAACTCAAGAAGTTTGGGGACTTGCCAAAAGTCACACAGCAAATGACACTGATGCTATGAGTCCCAAAGTGCTAAGTAAAGATCTAAGCAATTTATCATTAATACTCCCCCCAATCCTGAGAAGTATTTAAAGCATCATGATTTTATACATAAGCCAAGAGTCTGAGCAAAGTTAACTACTTTTCATTGAGGAAGCAGTGCAGAAAACAGAAGAACTGAAAACTGAACTGAAAATATCTTCATCTTGAGCCCAGTTTTTTTTTTTTTTTTTTAAAAAAAATTATTTTATTTATTTTTGGAGAGAGAGACAGAGAGGGAGAAGGAGACAGATAGAGAATTGGGCGTGCCAGCAGTCTCTCAGCTGCTGCAAATGAAATCCAGATGTGTGTGCCCCCTTGTGGGCAAGTATGGCATTGTGCCCTTGCATCACTTTGCATCTGGTTAAACGTGGGACCTGGAGATTGAAACCGGGTTCTTAGGCTTAGCAGGCAGGCACCTTAACCACTAAGCCATCTCTCCAGCCCTCCTTTTTTAAACTTTTTTTTTAATTGACAACTTCTATACTTACCGATAATAAACCATGATATTTCCCTCCCCTCCCCCATTCCCCTTCAGAACTCCATTCTCCATCACAACCCCTCCCTCTCTCCATTAGTCTATCTTTTATTTGATGTCATCATCTTTTCTCCTGTTATGAGAGTCTTGTAAAGGCACTGTGAGGTCATGGATATCAAGGACAATTTCTGTCTGGACAATTGCATTGTAAGGAGTCGTACCCTTCCTTTGGCTTTTACATTCTTTCTGCCCCCTCTTCCGCAATGGACCCTGAGCCTTGGAGGGTGTGACAGAGATGTTTCAGTGCTGGACACTCTTCCATCCCTTCTTCTCAGTACTATGTTTGTTGCCTCTTGGGTCATCCCAGTGGTCATCGCCATCTGAAAAGAGAGCTTCTCTAACCAAAGTGAGAGTAGCATTAATATGTGAATATGAACATTAAGTGTAATGCTTTCAGGGAAGTTTGGTGGGAATAATACATACATTTAGCCAGACAAGAGCAGGCTTTATACCCCTATGGCTCATGACCTCCCCTGCCATAGACTTTTGATTAGTTTTTTCAGTGCCAGGCATGTATTCCCTCCCATGGAGAGGGCCTTCAGTCCAATCAGTGAGCAGTTGGTTTCCCCAAGAGCAGACATGCCACTATTGTACCCGTTTGGTCATTGGGCCTGTCTGGCCAAACTTGAGTTTTCCAATGTACACTGTTTTCACCACTGATGATTTCTGTCTCCCATACAGCTGCTAATGAACCACTGGGAACTCATGAAATTACAAAACTTTTGTACAGCAAAGGACACTGTGAATAGAGCAAAGAGACAACCTACAGAATGGGAGAAAATCTTTGCCAGCTATACATTTAACAGAGGATTAATATCCAGAATATACAAATAGCTCAAAAAACAGAACAATAAGAAATCAAACAACCTAGCTATAAAATGGGCCATGGAACTAAATAGACAGTTCTCAGAAGAAGAAATACAGGTGGCATATGAACATCTAAAAAAGTGTTCTACATCCTTAGCCATCAGGGAAATGCAAATTAAAACTACTTTGAGATTCCATCTTACTCCTTCAGAATGGCTACCATCAAGAAAACAAATGACAATAAGTATTGGTGGGGATGTGGTAAAAGAGGAACACTTCTACATTGTTGATGGGAATGTAATCTGATAGAGCCATTGTGGAAATCAGTGTGGAGGTTCTTGAGACAGCTGAAAATAGATTTACCATATGATCCAGCTATAGCACTCCTAGGCATATATCCAAAGGATATATAAGATACTTGCACAACCATGTTTATTGCTGTTCTATTCACAATAGCTAGGAAATGGAATCAGCCTAGATGTCACTCCACAGATGAGTGGATAATAAAGATGTGGTATATTTACACAATGGAGTTCTATTCAGTGGTAAAGAAAAATGAAATGATGAAATTTGCAGGGAAATGCATGGATCTGGAAAGGATTATACTAAGTGAGGTAACCCAGGCCCAGAAAGCCAAACGTCGCATGTTCTCTCTCATATGTGGATCCTAGCTACAAATGTATAGATTTGTGTATGAGCTGGAACCAAAAATCAGTAGCAGAAGCCAGTAAGCTGGTAAAAGGTTATAAGGGAGGGAGGAGAGGGAAGGACTTAAGTGGATGGTATTGTATATATTTAAGTGGAACAGATTACAGGGAGGGAAAAGGCCTAAGCGAGGCCAGGGGAAGAGATGTGTAAAAGAAGGGTAGGGGGAGGGTCAATCAAAATTCAAGATATTCTGAATAAGACTTATGTAAACCTACTGTTTTGAATAATGGCACATCCAGAAGCTATAGATTGTTACTAGAAAATTTTCAGTGCTTGGGATGGGATACCTTCCAGTGAGTTGTTGGCCAGGGAGGTCCCTGTAACCTCCAAAACATTTAAAAGGTTATTGCCAAGGCCCTTGGTTTCTCTTGAGAAACAGATGGTAAGACCCTATTGCTGAAGACATCTCTTGCCTGAGTGGCAAGGTCACTGAGAAAACAAGCTGGTGCTGAGCAGAAAACTTCTCCCTGTAGACCAGCCAACTGAAAGCTTGAGCCCAGTTTTATATCTTTTTCTCTCCCTGTCTTCCCCCACTCACCCGTTTCATGTGTGTGTGCATGTGCACACACATGCACAGACACATGTTAAAGACCTAGTGGGCATCATTACTTTTTATTGCATAGGGTAAAAGAAAGAAAATGTGGAATTTTTAAAGCAGAAACCTAGTACCAAAGGAGATGGAAGCAATTAGAGATGGACAAGAAGTATATTTTCCACATAGGTCTAGCAGGTGTTTAATGCCTTGGTCAGCATATGAGGTCTTTCTTATCAGTTCACCCCTATTCTGCTATGTTTTTCTGGCCATGACCTCCATTTCATTAACAAATTTTCCTATAAACACTAAGAATTGTCACTGCTTACAATTTTATAGATTTTATTTTTCTGTGCAGTTTTATGTTCACAGAAAAAATTAAGAAGAAGGTGCAGAGAGCTCATATGCAAACTTTGATAGACAAATCCTTTTGCACTGTCCCAGAATGGTAACTCGATTAGATTTAAAACCTTCATGGAGGTTTACAGCAGTTAGAGTCCACAGCTTAAGTTAGGTTCTATACTTGGTGCTATGTACTGTGTGGACTTTGACAAACATATGAAGACAAACACCCACCACAACATTTGCTGCTGCATACTAAAGTTCATTTTGGAGTTAGCAATGGCAAATCTAACTAGATTTGTCATTGATGACAGAACATATTGACACACTTTCAGAAATCATTGGCTGTAATAGAGTTAATGAAGTGTTTGAGTGGGAATTAATAAAATCTTGTAAAAACAATCAGTACTGTCCAATAGCTGTAGCTTTGATAACTTCTGCTAGCTTCCTAAATATGATAGTATAACTTCATCCCAGAAATGTATAGAATATTCCATTAATGATAAATTTACACACTTTCATGGAAATCTGAAATGAGTCTAACTTGTTCCTATGCTAACTCTTAATTTGTGTTTTAGTAAATAATATCCTCATTTATAGCCTTATAAACATTCAATATAGCAGGGGGAAAAGACTAAATTCTTCATTTAGCACAAGTGGAAAGATGACCTTTTTCACTGTAATTTCTTCTAAAAAATTAAATTGTTCAATTAAGGAGCTTAATTTTCAGCAAAATAACCTTTATTAACCTAAAAAGTCTTGTGTACATTTCCCTTAGGCAAAGCATAGTACAAACTCAAACCAGTCACTTGCTTTGCATACACTGTGAGCTCTGAGCATGAATGGTCCTTGCTGATGGATTGTGTAAAAAACTAAGAGCAGTTGGAGGGGAAGAAAGGAGGTCAGTGGGAGCAAAGCAACTGTTGGAGAAAGGATGAATTTTTTATTTTAATTTGTCTAGTTTAGTGATCAGCACTAACCACAGTATACATTTCAAAATAGCCACCAGGAAGAGTTTAAATGTTCCTATCACAAATAAACAATTTGTGGTTAAAGGCATAAATATGCTAAAATATTCTTTGATTATTTCACAATGTACTTTTATATTGAAACATCATGCTTCATTCTGCAATATTGTTATGTGTCAATCAAAAACAAAAAAAAAATTAAAGGGCTTTACTAGGTATCTTCCTTAGATTGTTGTAAAAGAAAACTTTCTAAGAACACTACAAAACAAAAAAGCTTTGAACTATATTATAGTAATAATAAGACATTTTCTCAAGATACTTTTTTAACCTAAAACACTTTAATTAATTTAGTAACTGAATTGTAGAATATTTGGGACAGTTGAGAACTTAAAATGAATATATGTCAGACTTTAATATGTGTAAATACTTCTGAGTCAGAATTTTTTTAAAGAAACTAAAGTGATTATTACTGGAATTAGTAGACTTGGGCATCTGACTTCCATTATTAATATTTACCATATTGAAGTCATTGAAAACTCTTACAGGTTATATCAAAGAAGAAAATAAATGATTTCTGCTTGTGTCAATGAACATTTTGCTCCCATCCAAACCTTCAGGATAAGGGGAAATTTTATTCACTTCACTGAAAGCCAAGGACTGAGTTAACCCCCATTTACTTCACTATGATAACTGTAGAATAGCTAGATCCTTAGCTACTAAATTGATTCTCACTGGTTTTTCCCTCTAATCTTTTCACTCATCACTATCTTTTCAGAGTCAAGACATTGTTTCTCTTGTTCTTTTTTTTCTTATTGTCAGCTTATGTTTATTTTCATCCTTTCAGTTTCAACCCAAATGTGTTCACCTTCCCAGGGCATTTGCTTGACTTCCCCCAGGAGGAAGTTATAAGCACTTGGAGTACCCATAAATTTTTCTTCATAGCACTTCAAATAGTTTTAGTCAAATAATTATTGTTGTAATTGCATTTCTTCCTCAACTTAATTGCCTGAGATCACATTTGACTTATTCATTACTGTATCTCCATAGTTGCTACTACTGAAGAAAGCTTCGTGCTTGGGTTTGCTTTACATCAACTGGATCTGAAACTATTGGGGTTGACCTGAGTGAGGGTTTGTCTTTACCAGAGCCTCACACATGCCCATGGCTACACCATAGTTATACATAAGTCTATAAATATCAGTGTTTTAAAAGACTCCTGTTATTTTAGGTTTAAGTTTCTTGGCTGTTTTAAAATGGAATTCAAAGCTACAAGCGTGACTTCATTCAATACAAATCATAAAAAAGGTAATTTCTGTGGTTTGGATGTAAGAGGACCCCCTTAGTTTCATGTGTTTGAACTCTTTGACAGAGTGGTTGTACTGTTTCAGAAGGTTGTGGAATCTTTAGGAGGTGGTGCTTTGCTGGAGGAAGTGGGACACTGTACAGACCTTGAGACTTTAGTCTGGTCCCACTACCTTTTGCCTGCCTACAGTTACAATGTGACCATCCAGCCTCCTTCTTCTGCTGCCCTACTTACCCCAACCCCATGATAGAATGTATCCATTCAATATGGTAAACCAGAATTAACCCTTTCCTTCCTTTAGCTGTGTTCTGTCAAGTATTTTGTAACAGCAATTAATAATGTAACTAATGCACCATTTAAGAAGTGAAGTGTCCTCTCAAGATTGTTAGTCTTGAGTTTTCTTTCCATAAGCTACAGAAATATATATATATGGGCTGGGTCAGGAAAAAGAAGAAGCATCAATTGTATTAGAATATGACAAGATTAGTGAGATAATCATAAGACAAGTGTCTCAGAAAAATACATAGCTAGTTTCCATAGAAACTTTTGAAGAATCTTTTATGCATTAGATTAGCATTGGTCTAAAGGGTATAAATAACAAAGAAAGGTCGATCATGTTCCCCATATTTGTGGGATTTGAAAGCATCAGAGCTTTTTCTTGGCTCTGGGTGGACTTCGCTTGGGGTTTAAAACACTAGACATTCCAGGGCCATTGAATTCCACAGTACAGTGGCTCTTTTGAATTCTTTGTTTCCTTGTCATGTGAAATTATGAATGGGAACATAAAGCGGATATGCAAAGAATGGTGTGCAGTCAAGGTTTATTAGAAAGAAACCTTGAAAGCTAGAAAGCTCCTCCTAAAAATTGGGGGCTGGAATTGAAAAGAGTTGTAGGCCAGCACTGGGGACTATAGTGGCTTTTATGTTTGGAGTGAGTTTGTGATAACTCACTTGGCAATAGGGTATCCGACACATAGAGATGTGAAAGGTCTGTGTAAAGACACTGGGTCTTTGATGGTTGAAGAGGTAAGGTGAGATTGTGCAGGCTTAACAATTCCAGGAAAATTCTAGGGAAGTTGAGGGGAGTCAGGACGTGGGGGGACATCTCTGGTGCCATATAGCCAGCTAGGGGTTTGCAGTTTCTTCCTTAGGGTGAACAAAGAATTAGATGCCCCTGATAGACAGATATTCATAGACTCAGAAGAAACAAAGGTAACTGGTTTATTACTATCAGGGTCCCAGAGCTCTAGAATCCCTCTAGGCCAGCTCCAGATTATATACATCACTCTTTCCTGCTCTTATGCTAATGATGGATCAATCTCATTGGTCACTCCTACCAAGGAGCTTCTTCCCTTCCTCTGCTCCAGCATTCATTTCCTTTCTATCTGCCTAGTAACCCATCTTCCTGATGAAGGCTGCTTCTTTGATCCTCTCCCAGGCACCTCTGAGCGGAGGGGAAGCCAGGCTCTCTCTTCAGGCAAGTCCCATGGTAGAATGTCCCTTTCTCCATGACCCCAATTTCCAGCTGACCCGTGTGCAGTTTGGAAGGGCAAGCTGGCTTCACATGTGGCTGCCTGAGCCTGTGGGAATTGTTCTAGGCTATTCACCTCAAGGGTTCTAGCGCTCAGGCTACAGCATAAGCTGCTGTAGGCCACCACCATCACAGTCATGGTGACCGGGATGGCTGGGCTCTCACAAGGTGGATGCATATTCTTGCTGGTGCTGTGCTTCAGCAGTCTTGGCCTCTGCCAGCAGGACATTGAGCTCTGGGTGCCGTGGGGACACACCTCCAGAATGGGCAGTTTATGATTGGTCACAGTCTGGCTTGCATTGGCCTTCACTCTGTGGGCTAAGATTGCCTATGATCATTCATCATCATAGGTCTGTTCTCAGAGAGAAAGAAAGCAAAGGCAGGTGGTGAGCTATAGAATTTAAGTGCCTGTACTGGAATTGCCTTATTGTCACATTCCTTGAGGGCCTGTGACTCTAACTAAACTTGCAGCAAAGGAAACAGTCACCTTATAAAAGAAAAAAAAAAGTCTTAGAGAAATCTTAGGTGTGACAGTTGGGGCCTCCTGTATCCATACAGCTTTCCTAACAGGAGTTAGAATTGAGGTCATCTCTGTCAACATGTCTGAACCATTGGGTTCAGGAAAGTCTTGCCCAGAAAAGTGAAACTATAATCCAAAAGTTATCTTTTTTTTTTTTTTTTTTTCTTTTTTTGCTTTAGTTCATTTTTCAATATTGGTTACACTCTGCAAATTGACACTTTGATCATCTGGGCAAATGGTTCTATCAGGATATGAAATTACTCAGGTGAGCAAAGATGTTATTTAGCACACTCACCTAAGACTTCATTTACTGTGACTATAGTTAAAACCTATGGTATTAATAACTTAGTCCTGGCTTAACTTCCAGACTTGAAGTACCTGCAGCTATTTCTTCCCCATGGAAACATCCCCTCCAGGAAACACTCCAGAACTATGAAAATTATAAAGCCCAGGAAACACATGAAGCAACATTCACCAGGCCTCTCCCAAAGGCGATGAAAGGTGTACACAATTGCTGAGGAAAGAAGGATCTATAATGGAACTGCCTACACGTTGGTTAGGTAGCTAAGAGAATAAGCTTCCTGAAGACATCATCCATGCTAAGGGGGGCCTTTTGGTGATCTGACTGCTTTGGAATTGCTCCTCTATATAAGCCATACTTATGTAAGTTACCCCATTAACTCACTGGTTCATCAAGACAAATGATGGTGGAGTCCTTTCATCAGCCTGTTGTTGGTACCAGGTCTGGGTGAAGAACATTTGTTTGCTCATGTCTCCCTAGGAAGTTATACAACATTCTGTCTTAGACTAATGGTACATAGATTCCAAACCCTTTTAACACTTTAGTAATCATCCTATTTTAAAGCCCTGTCAATATTGGTTTAGGATGAGAAACCATTCTGAAAAGTCCTTTCCCACTGATCAGATCTGAAAACCTGTATCATCATTGGCAACCTGTCTTGCCAATAAGAATGAGACTCTCTCTCTCTCTCTCTCTCTCTCTCTCTCTCATTTCTGGCAATAGAAGTTGTTCTTTTCAGATGGCTGTGACCAATAACCACCGAGAAGCCTCTGACAGTGACAGTGGAGTGTTTCGCACTGAAACATCTCACACTATTTCCAAGGCTCAGGGTTCAATGAGGAAAAAGAGACAGAAAGAATGTATGAGTCAAAAGATGGGTAAGACTCCTTACAATGCAATCTTCCAGACCTTGCAGTGCCAGACACTACCTCCATAAGACCTTAATAACAGGAGGAAACAATGACAACATCAACATAAATAAAAGAGACTTATTGAATAGGGGAGGGAATTTGATAAAGGGAGGATTTGAGAAGAGGATAATGAGGGTGGGGAGAGAATTATCATGGTATGATAAAAGTTGTAAAAAATGCTCCACATCAAATCAATGCTTTCATCTTAACAGGCAGTGAGTACATGAGTACATGAACAAACAAATTCTTCATTTGAACCAATTAATTGAGTTAGAATAAGACCAAACATTAAACTGTGGTTCAAATTATAAAAGTTTTTTTTAAATCACATATTTATTCAGGATATTTTGAAAAATGTCAACTTCATAGTCTCCACTGGTATAAAACTCAATTCATATTGTGGGAAATAATTTTCTGTCATTGTGATTTTCCCAGTATTAATCTAATTTACTTGCATGTTTGTCTACTGAACAAAAACTGAAAGTTTTCTCCTTCTATTTCTTGTCTCTCTCTTACTTCCTCACAGGTGATTCAGGTCCTATCAAGTTGCCAATCAGTATAAGCCATCACAAACACAGACACCCTAAAAGACTCATAAGGTAAATTTGATTTTATTTAGAGAAGAATTTTGTTATTTATAAGTAAAATTATTTTAAAGAACGTATTTGCAAATCCTAAAGGAAACATGGTATCATTGATTTTATATATATATATATATATATTCATAGATGTGTTTTCTTATGGTGAATGTTGGGGTAATGATTAGATGAAAAGTGTGCAATCTTGTTGGAAGGAAGGGAGTGTAAAGGAATAGAAGGAGAAAAGTTTCTGTTCTTGTTCAGATTAGGCTGCCCTCTATGCATGTTTGTGAGGGATTATCTTAATTAGGTTAATTAAAGTGTGAAGAGCCAACTTAAATGTGGGGGCACCATTCTCCGGGCTGGGTTCTTAGATTATAACTAAGAAGCTGGCGGAGGGGCAGTATTCATCACTGTCTGCTCCTCCCTGTGCTGGATGTGACCAGCTTCATCCAGCTCCTGCCACTGTCCTTTCCCCACCATGATGGAATAGAACATGGAACAATAAGATAAAATAAACCCTTCCTCCCTTAAACTATAGTGTAAGGTATGTTTTCCTACCAACGTGAATGTAAATATCACAGTATTCATCAACTATTTTCTCTTTATTGGGCAATATAAGGACTGTGCATGAAATTATTCCAGATTCATTCATCACAGTAAAGGTTTAGCTCTAGCACTACAAATATCACAGTATCATCTGGTGACCCATGCTGACAATTTCTATTGTGAATTATACATTACCTTTTAAAATTTATTATTTTTGCTCTCTTACAAATGCTGGTGAGGATGCCAGGGAATGCAGTACTCTTATTCACTGTTGGTGGGAATGTACATTAATATAACCTTGATGGAAATCATTATGAGAGTATCTCAAAAATTTAAAAATAAAACTCCCATACCACCCAGATATACCACTCAAATGGTATTGAAATTGCCAGAATTGAATATACCTAAATATCTATATGCCAATTCCAAAAATTTAAATAAAAGGAACAACCTTTTTGAAGCATGCCTGGATTGCACAATGAGAATCTGTTTCAAAAAGCCAAAATTAATCTGTAGAGATTGCTTAATGGTTAAGGTGCTTAATGGCAATACCAAAGGACCCAGGTTAGACTCCTCAGTACCAACATAAAGACAGATGTACAAGGTGGCACATTTGTCTGGAATTGGTTTGCAATAACTACAAGCCCTGGCATGCTTTCTCTCTCTCCCCCCCTCTCTCTCTCCCTATCTTTCTCCTAAATAAATAAATACAAATATTTTTTAAGAACCAACATTAAAAACAAAATCTAATAAAGAGATTATTACTCAAAAATAATGAAGATGTCTGTTCTATGGAAGAAAAGCAAAAGAACCTTTATCTTCAAAATAGTTTTCTTTTACAAAGTTGTTCTCATTTCCTTCTTGGTTCTTCATGATGAGAGAGTAGTACATTTGCATAGACATTCAATGGGAGAGATATCATGACCTATGAGAAGGTATAAAGTTAAAATAAATGCAATGGAAGACATTATGGCTTTGATAGCAATGGGTGGCCTAAGACATATGTGTACCAAACTGAATGGAAACCATTCTGAAACTGTGGGACTCCAATTTCTTCTCTGACCTTACCTGTGACCCCGAGAGAAGATGTGTCATTCTGAAATATCTACCCAGATGGCTATCGAAACATGGTTCCAGGAGTCCCAAACTTTGTTGTACGATTCCTTTCTAGCCAGTGCTTTTCTGATTCAGAACAAGGTTATACCCTGCTCCCTACTAGGAGTCAACTTAAATAGCCCTGTTAAACTTATGGATAGGAAAACACTCGTCAGGAAGCTACCCATTACCAAAACCTTGAAGAAATAGCAACTAAGAATATAGATCAGCACAAGGATTCCCTTGACAATTGCCCTCTCTTACCCAGTAAGAGTGTTTGCTTCCACAATGGTCTGGTTGGCATTGCCCACTCTTTTCCTTGAGAGTCCTCCTTCCTTACTTGTCATTGATTCAACTTATCTTCTCCATGATTGATACCATGTGTCTCCTCTGTATTCCCGCCATAAATATCACAAGAAAGTGTGAGATCAAGGGGAGCCTAGGAAACATACTAGGGATGGAGGGTATGTGTATTGTCATGAAGATGTTGTTTCAGGAGATACTAGGGAAAGGGTAGATATTCACTTATAATTACACCCATGTGAATGAATAGAGAGCTGGACTGGCTTAATCAGAGTATTAGACTATTTAATCAGTGTCTGAGGAAAAAATAGCACCCATTGTCTGTTATCAGAACAGGTCTGAATGCTATGACGTGAGGATGTTAGTATGATCACCACTGAACAAACCACAATATAGGTAAACGCTGAATAGCATAATGTTGTACTCACAGACAGATGAGCCATGACAAAGTCATTTCAGTGGTGAGTGTCAATCCTGAGGGCCAGGGGATCCCTCCCTGCAGTTGATGCAAGGCACCTGTCCTGCCTGCCCCATTTCACTTCTCTATAGGAGACAGGGGTAGCCCGAAGCCCTGTGATGCCATACTGGTAGAGAACAAAAGAATATGGGCAAGGTGAAAAACAAAAGGAGAGATGGTCTCACTGGCTACTTCAAGGAACCTCACTGCTGTTAATAAGGAAGCATTCCAGGTCAAGTACATTCTTACAAGACAAAAAAAGGAGCCAAAATACTGCAAATATGAGATCTCTTTTCACAACAGATACATTGAATGACATTCTCTTTCATAGTGAGTTCCACTTGGTGAAAGACTTAATTCAAGGCTAATAGGAATTCAACAATTGATCATCTTTTCTGAAACCAGAAGTTAGGCTTCGATTATTTAGTGGACAGCAATAATTTACTAGAACAAACTATATAGGGTTGTTATCTTTATATTCATCTTTAATACTTAAATCTTATTTTGATAGCAAATGATTCTGTATTTTCAATTTATGATACGATATCAAATTTAAGCTTATATGGTTTGCGTATTTGTGTGTTCGTGTATGTGTGTACATGGATGCTCATGTGTGTGAGTGTGGAGGCCAGAGGAGAGAATTGGATGTTGGTCAGAAACATCATCCAATCACCTTTTTTGAGACAGGGTCTCTCACTAGCTTGGAGCTTGCCATTCAGGCTAGACTGGCTGATAGCCTCACAAATCCTCCTGTCTCTGCTTCCCCAGAATTGGGATGACTAAAATGTACCACCATGATAGACTTGTTCTTTATGTATGTTCCTGGAGATCTCATGCTTGTACAGCAAGCACTTTACTGACTTAATTAGCTCCCTGGCCCATCAAGTTTAATGTTTAAGTATATGCATTTGAATAAAATGTGATATGATTATAAAATAGCAAATTAATGAAAGTATAGGTGGGAATTGTTATGTCAAAAATTTGAAAGCAATATTCAATTTAAACAGTTTGGAAAATGCCAAACTAAATTATAGATGAAGTAAGCCAATGCTGAAATTTTACAGTTCAAAGTGCAGTGTGCTGTATTATTACATGTGGAAAAGGATGTGAAAGATATTTGTGAATGTTCAAAGGTCCCAGCCTAATATCTTTTTAAAAATTTTTTGTTAAATTTATTTTTATTAGATATGGACATACTTAGTATATAAACAAAACATGTGGGTACCATCATTTCCCCAATCCCTGCCCCTTTTCCAAAGAGACCGTCCTCCTTGGAGATGCAGGTCAACCCCATGGTGATGTGGGTCGTGCATATTGGGGGCAGCAGTCACTTATGGGGGACAGACAATGTCTCTGTACATAATGTCCCCACTTGTGGCTCTAACAATCTTTCTGTCCCCTCTTCTGCAAAATTCCCTGAGCCATGTTGGGTGTTTTTTAAGTCTACTGCTGTGATGGGCTCTTAGGAGCCTCTGGATCTCTGCTTTAGTAGGTATTGATTGTCCTCAGTGTCTATCTCCTTAACCCTTGTGCTGATATCAGGTTCATGGAGAAAGCAGCACTCTTGCTCATTTCCCCAATTCCTCTGTGGTTTCAGCTAGGACAGGGATGAAGTGTACTGGGCCATGTATCTCCTCAGGTCCCACTCCTGTCTGGAAAAGAGAATCAGGTTCTCCAGCAAAGAATGAAGTCAACACCAGATAAGTAGGATAACCATTATTAATTGAGAGAATTTAAAGAGTGTAAACCGTTTTATAGCCCAAGATTAGTGGGAGCTTGACAATGGAAGGCAAAACTGTTATCTGGATGTGATTCTGACTTGTTTCCCCGCTACAAAATATAGTTTCCTTTCCACCAAGTGGATCATTTAGCCAATCCAAGAGCAGTTAGTTAGCCACTATGGCTGTGTGTCACTATGGCCCTGGTGTGAGCATCATGTCAGGTTGTTTGCTTTTGAGTAGGTTAGACTTTGAGTTGCTTGAACAGATGTTGGCCACTTTCCCAACATCTTTCTATGGGTAGCTCCTTGTAGCACCTTCCAGCACTAGATGGGCTAATTTTCTGGGGACTGGTTCTCTTCTGGATTCCAACTGGGTCTTTCCATGGTCTGTGCCCACAGCATATGGTGTCTTCAGCAGTAGGGTCTTACCACTAACCTCTGGTGGGTAATCCAGTGCTCTGACAGAAGTCTGTGGTGTTTGTTTTGGGAGAGCTTGTAGGTCTCTCTGATAAACAGTTTATTGTAGGTGCTAACTGCAACCTGGTTCAGGAAATTACAGGCCAGCTTGAAAGGAAAAAAAAAAAAAAAAAGAACAAGAAAACAAAATGAGAACAGGAGAAATTTAAAGTTAGCATTCACCTCAGATACTCCCCCTAAGGTCCTGTTGAAGGTTCAACCTTTTAGTCTAACTTCCAGGATATAGGCTGCTATGGTACCAGTTCAATTTGGGTTTAGTTTTTTGTTCCCTCCTCACCCTTCCCCTTCCCCCAAGCCCTATCATCCCTATTGTCCAAGCCTCAAGATGTCAGCAACTCGGCTTGATCCAGGTTAGGAACCACAAATGAGTGAGATCATGTAATGATTGTTTTTCTGTGATTGTATGAGTTTGCTTTGTATGATCTGTTCCAAGTTTTAACATTATTCTACAAATTTTGTTGTGTCATTTTTTTTCTTACTGCTGAGTAGAATTCCATCTTATAGATATACCACATCTTGGTTATCCATTCACCCAATGATGGGCACCTGGGTTGATTCCAGTTCTTAGCTATGAATTGAGCAACTATAAACATGGTTGAGCAAATATCTCTGAACTGAGGTATGGAGATTTTAGAGTAAAATGCCCAGTGAGGGAATAACAGGGTCTGTTGGTAACTCTATATTCATTCTTTTCAGGATTCTCCATATTGATTTGCATAGTGGTTGTAGCAGCTTACATTCCCACCAACAGTGAATGAGTATTCCTATTTTTCTACATCCTTGCCAACATTTGTTTTCATTTGGTTATTTAATGTTTGCTAACCTTACCTTATCCTTATCCGTATCCTTATCCTTATCCTTATGGGGTAAGGTGGAATCTCATAGTTGTTTTAATATGGATGGTTAGGGATTTTGAACATTTTCTTAAGTGTGTGTTAGCCTTTTGTATTTCTTCCTCTGAGAACTCCCTATTCAGTTCTCTGCCTCACTTTTGGAGTGGGTTTTTATTGTTTAGTTTTTTTTTTTTTTTTTTTTTTTTGTAGATTCTAGATATTGGCTTTTGTTAGTAGTATATTTGGTGAAGATTTTCTCCCATTCAGTGGGTAATCTATTGGCTCTGATTATGTTATGTTTGTCTGTGAAAAAGCTTTTTAGCTTCATGAGAGCCCATTGGTTGAGTCCAGCATAATTTCTCATATAGCACAATTTAATTAGCAACAAAATAGATGTGAACAATTCTTTGGAAGTTAGTTCCAAATATGTAACAGAAATTCACATTGAATTTTCATTTGGGTATGCAATTATACATGCTTTTTACAGGAATAGTTGAAGTTAAAACAATATATTTCTTCCACAACCCATTCATCACTTATAGTGAATTGTTCAGTCTCCAACATTAGGTGTGTTTTCTGTTTCTCTTGTTGCTAATTTCTAGCTTTATTGCATTGTGGTCAGATATAATGTAGGGATCTCAGTTTTCCAGAATTTGTGAAGTCATGTTTTAGTACCCTAATATAAGAAAACAAAGCTACAATAATAAAAACAGCATGTCACTGACCGCCCCCCCCCAAGAAAACACATATATAGATCAATGTAATAAAATAAGAGATGCAAGTCTAAGTTCAAGCAACTACAACTACTTGATTTTTGACAAAAGGGCCAATAACTCACTAGAGAAAAGAGCATGTTCGACAAATATTAAATTTAGACAAAATTAATCTAGGTCCACTTATCTCCCCTTGCACAAAAATCTACTCCAAATGGATTAAGACCTCTATATAAGACCTTACATACTAAAACAATTGGAAGGGAAAATCGGGAGAACACTCCAAGACATAGGGTTGGGGAAATGCTTTCTGAATAAGACCACAGTTGCCCAGTGAGACAAATATTCAATAACTGCGACCTCATGTAAATAAAATGCTATTGTATGGAAAAGTAAACCATCAATAGAACTGACAACCCATGGGATGGGAGAAAATCTTTACCAGCTGTACCTCCAACAGAGGTCTAATATCTAGACTCTCCAAAGAACTGAAAAATTAAATAAAATGAAATGAAATGAAATAAAATGAATAAAATAATGAATAAATGATAAAAATGGAAATGAAATAAATGAAAATAAAAAAAATGAAAAACAAACAAACAATGCAATCAAACAAAGGAACAGAGACCTGAAAACAGAATTTTCAAAGGAAGAAATATAAATGGCCTCACTCATGTGAGGTTAAGTTTTGTGTCAACTTGATCTATTTAGAAATCCACAGACATTACTTGTAAGTGGGTCTCTGAGGTTGCTTCCAGGAATTATTGACTAAAGGAGGAATCTTTCTAAAAGGGTAAGCCCTACCCCTGAGTGGGTGACCCCTTTCAGAGGGAGGACAGGCTTTATCTAAGGAAGCTCAGGAAGGAAAGTATCCCCTCCTCCCCCCCTGGATGCTTGCTGCTTGCTGATCCCTGCTTGCTGCTTTCCAGTGTGGACTGAAGACCAGCAGATCTCCAGGAAGTCTCCAGGTCTTCAGTGCTGGATTGGGATTGCTGAGGCATCCAGCCTCTTGGACTAGCAGCTACCAGGTTCCTTGACTCTCAGGCCTGCAAGTTGCTATTGCTGGACTATTGTAAGCTAATCCAATAAATCACCCCTTCTGTTGAAAAAGAGAGAGAGAGAGAGAGAGAGAGAATATGGGTGTGCTAGAGGCCTCTAAGCCACTTTGAATGAACTCCAGATGTGTGGTCCCCCTTGTGGGCAAGTGCAACATTGTGCCCTTGCATCACTTTTTGCATCTGGCTAAATGTGGGACCTGGAGGAACAAATGGTCATTCCTAGGCTATGCAGGCAGATGCCTTACCTGCTAAGCCATTTCTCCAGGCCTAAATTCCCTTTTAAGACAATTCATTCTATTGGTTCTGTTCCTCTAGAGAACCCTGACTAATACAGATTGTGGTATCAAGAGTGGGGTGAGATGAACCTAACCATGTGGATTTTGGTCTTTTAGAACCTTTGTTTTGGAGGAATGGGTATGGACTTGGTGCTTGCAACTGAAGATGTCTTCTGGAGTGGCAAGCCAAGTACTATGGACTATTCTGATGAGAGTTTGAAGATGCTAAATGCAGACAGTATTGAACTTCAAGGCTTGGCTTATGAGCTTTCTAAGGGGAAGGAAAGACTGCAGAGGACTTTGTTGGAATTTGGCTACTGGACGCAAGGGATGGCTGCATTTCACTCATTGCCCAGGCTCAGAGAGTTTAAGGTCAAGGTTAAATTTGTAATGGAATGATGTGTTTGGCCAATAATATTGGACTGAAAGATTTAAGATTGTAAGTTGGAAAACCCCAAGCAAGTTAAAATTACTGGCACTGAGACTGGTTTTAGGTTACTGAAGCTGCTATTGTCAAAACATAAAAACATAAAATCTTAAGGAAGATGGCCCAACTGTTTTACTTTAAAACAATGGAGAATATGCCTGAAGAAAGACTGTTAGACATGCAAATGCTTTTGGAAAGAGCTGACTGGAGAAGGAACCTGCTTTTCAAGGTTATGATTTATTTTTATTCTTGAATTAAGAATATGGATGTATCCTGCACACCTGGTATTAGTTTTGGAAGCATGAGAAATGCTTGGATTGGTCATGAAGTGAACACGGTTCCAGGAGCTACTGCTGAGATGGGGCATTAGGTAGTGTGTGATGCCCTGATAGGCTGAGGATCCTTTGGAAAATGGACCATAGTTTGCATGGAGACCGGAAGATGTTTTGGGTATACCAAGGAGCTCATTGTTGGCCAGGGATGGAAGTTTTCCCTTGCTACTATGACCAGCTGGAGGGGCAGAATTAGAAAATCCAAAGACTTCCAGTCACTGGTTATATCAGGTTTTGAACTGCAGATGTTTGATGTTTGCTTGATGGTGGTTGAGTTTGTATTGTTCTGGTCTCTGTTATGGTTTATACAAATTGAAAATGTTTATTCTTGTTCCTTGTTATGTTGAAAGTATATAACTTGTTTGATTTTACAGTACTCAAATCTAAGAGACAATCTTAAGGCTCAGAGGACACTTGGGACTTTGGAACTATCTTACCTTGGTCAAGACTATGGGGGACCTTTGAAATTGGACTGAATACAATTTACAATGTATGACAATTTTAAATTTATTGGGGGCCAGGGGAGGAATGGGGTAGTTTCAATAGATAACCACAAATATATTCAGTGTTTTATTAGTTTGTACTTTGGATCTGTAGCCACCTGGCTAGAGGAGGTGTCACTTGGCAGATCCTAAGATGTAGTGGTGGGTTTGAAATTCCTATCTAATGATATGCAAAGTGTGCCTAGCTGGAGTTCCTAGAGTGTGCTGTGTGGCTTTTAGCTTGTGTCTTTTTTTTTTTTTTTTTTTCTCTCACTCTGTCTGCCTGGTTCTGTAAGAGCAGGCCAGCTTCTTCTGCCATTATGGAACTTCCCCTGGATTTCTAAGCTTCCATAAATATCCCTTCTTCCATAACTGTGCCTGGTCTGGAAGGAAGTTCATCTCAGTGAACCTTAAGCTGTCTATTACTAATTATGTGAAGAATGTTCAACATCCATAGTCATCAGTGAAATGCAAAAACAATATTGAGATTCCATCTCACTCCATTCATCAAAAAATCAAATAACAACAAATGTTGGTGAGGCTGTGGGCAAAGAGGAACCCTTATTCACTGCTAGTGGGAGTGCAAACATGTACAACCAATATGGAAATCAGTATGGAGATGCCTGGAGAAGATGGAAATATATCTACCATTTGACCCAGCTATTCTACTCCTGAGCATTTACCCTAAAGATTCCACACTTTACTTCCGAGATACTTGCTCAGTCATGTTTATTCGCAATACTAAGAATTAGAATCAACCCATCTTCCTATTTGATGAATGAATAATAAAGGTATTCCTTTATTATGATATACATACACACACACACACACACACAGTGAAATTCAATTCAGCACCAAGGAAAAATAAAATAATGAACTTTCTAGGAAAATGGATGGAGTTTGAAAAATTCTAACCTGGACCAGCTGAAGGGAAGTGTAAAAGAGAGTAGTAAATAGTAGGATTATGGGTACAAAACAAAAATGAAACCAGGAAAAAGTGTAAATAGTGAAGGAGAGGAAGGGATAACAGACAAAATAGTAGAGGGAAAGAATATACAGAATATATAGATGTTTGTGGGGGGTTGGAGGAAGTGAGAATGGGGAGGGGAGCTACACAAAACAAAAGACTAAAGGCATTAGTACAAAAGGAACCTTTCTCCTGGACACAGTATACAATATATAACCCTAAGGGAAGTGGACAGTCCAGACCCAAGGGCCCAGTAGAAAGTAGAGAAAGCTAATACTAAAACCATTGGTCCTGACTTGTGAAGTCCAGGTCCAGAACCAGATTACCCCTCATAGCAAACAGTTAACAGGGCGATCCACAAGGTCCCCAAAACAATGCAAGCCATTGCCAAACACTTGGTTACTAGACAGAGCAAAAGTTAAGACCCTATTGCTGAAGAGACCACAGGCTGCTATCTCAGGACACCAATAAACCATGTGAGAAGGGAGAAGAAAGTCAGTTCTGTTGACAAACCCTCATAGCACTGGAAAGTGCTATAGAAGCAACTGTGTGACAATGGCCATCAACAGCACAAATGCACAGGAGACCCTATAAGCTATACAATCAACCAGGCAGACAGGAAGTACACACCTGTGCAATAGTAACAGATACCCTGAGGTGTGCTCCACTACCCAGAGACTGACCAAGGCCCTAATTACCCCACATTGAATACCAATAGCCCCACTTAGGGGGCCCCTTAGGAAACTGGGGGCCAGGATATAACACTGTAACCTATATACAAATAAATTTAAAAACCATACACACATATCATCCATACATAAAAAGATGATATTGGAGCAATTAGCAAGATGATACCTTGAGAAAGTTAATATGCATTAAGAAAATTTGAAAACATTATATATATTGCATCAATCAGAGTTCTTAAGGGAAATGCTTGTGTGTGTTAGTACATGTGAGTGTGTGTGGTATGCATGTGTAAGTGTGTGCACTAAGAGACTTGTGTTAAGAAACTTCGGATAATGCAAAGTGTGTGCTCCAGCAAGTGTGGAATCCACAGAGCAAGCAAGTATAATGGCGTCAAACTCAGAAGTTGCTGTGGTAGTCTTGAATGTGAAGCTCATAGGGCAGGTATGCAGGCTGCAAACTCAGAAAGATTTTCTACTTTCTAAACTTGAAGCAGAATTTCTCATATCTTGGAAAAATTAACTTTTATTTCTTCATTTTTACTATTATTTTGGAATGAATTCATTTCTGGGCCTGATTTGCTCATGGACAAGAGCACTGAGAATAATAGCACTGTGTCCCTACGTCTTTGGTATGTGCCTTCTTTACCAAGAACATAGGAGGTGTTGAAAGAATTTTTTAGAAACAATCAATATGTGTGTATTTGCAGGTTGGAAGAAAGGGACTTGTAATCTATAAGAGGTTTTTATTGAATTTTTTCCACCTTCTGCAGCTGGAAGTACTATCCAACATAAGATATTTGCCAGAAAAATTAAACAAATGGAATTTATTTCTGTGCTCTTATACACATTTGCCCTGAAGAAAATCTAGTGGTTAAGGAAGAATTTCCTCAATTTCAAAATGAGGATTATTAGAGAAATAAATTATGTAAAAGACCACAGAACAATGTCCAGAAGACAGGAACTTAATAACTATCACTTTACAAGAGTTCTAGAGATGACCTCAATAAGAATATATATTTATTACTTAATCTGTGAAGCACCTTTAGGATAAAGTTCTATTATAACTGAAATTGTAGGATCAGTTCTCAATGGATTTTGAATTATGAATTGGATGAGTGCCATTAATAATTCCAGCTAAAATGGATTTATTGCTCTCTTCACTTTGTAGATCAAGAAGTACTTATTAAAGCAGGTAGCAAACCTTAGTTATACTAAATCTAGACAGTTTTCATGTTGGTTAATAAAAAAGAATTCATTATTTGAACATTATGTAGAACATATATAGACAAATTTCCTCTGGCTACATTGACATTTTGCAAATATATTGGCAAATGTCAGTAATTTGCATGTTAGAAATATCTTCTTTTAGCTAGAATTTCAAATGTTTTGGATATGACATTATACTCTCCACATGCTTCAAAGACTTGACATAATGCTTTAAATATGATCTGCAGTTTGAAAAGTACCTTAGCAATCTAGGCAAAGCTTATATTTGTTGGATATAAGGAGCTGTGGATGTTTAAACATTATGAGGCAAATGAATGGAAGTAGAATGTATTGTTGGATTTGTTTATATCCCAAAGGCTTGGAATGTCGCTCAGTGATAGCATGCTTGTGTAGCATACATGAGGTCCTGGTCTCAATCCTTGGCACCTCAAATAAAAGGAAAAAAAAAAGAGATCATTTTACATTGCAAAACATGGTTCTGTGTTCCCCATTATTGGCAATCCATATCAAGGTATTTTTAAAGGTCTCCTTTATATTTATTTTATAACACATATTAATTTCACATGTTAATGGTATTCATTGTTATATTTCCTTGCATGCATGTATAACATGGAGTGTTCATGTTCACCCTCACCTCTCATAGTTTCATCCCCAATTTATTACCAGTTTCCAATAATCATTAAGCTACTGTCAGGCCAATTAATTTCAATTATCCATAAGAGAGAGGACATGTGATCCTTGTCTTTCTGTTTCTGGCTTAACCTGGTATCCTTCAGCTCCATCTCTTTTTTGCTGCCACTGAAAGTATTTCCTTCTTCTGTATGAGTGAATAAGACTCAATTGTGTGTATAAACCACATTTCCCTTTGTCAGCAGGCACTGAGGCTGATTCTGTATCTCAGCAGCTTGGAATGATGCTACAATACACATGAGCATGCAGCTACTTCTTTGATATGCTGATAGCATTTCCTTTCCTTATATGCCTAGAGTGAGACAGGTGGACCATGTGGAAGTTATATTTTTGATATTTTAAAGGGAGCTCAACACTGTTCTAGACAGTAGCTCTATTAACACATCCACGACTCCTAACAATTAGGAGTCAATTTTCATCCACAGGCTTTTAATAGCACTCATTATAGTTTTGATTGACAATACTTTTTATGGCTAATGGCAGTGAGATTTTTTTCATATATTTATTGACCATTTGTGGGCTTCTTTTTTACATAAGTGCTTTTGATGATTTGCCTTTGTTTTTAACCCAGCGAATCCTAGAGGTCCAGGGGAGTTCATTGTTTCCTTTGCTCTAGCACAAAGGATGAAAGTAGGCTAGGAGATGGCTCTGTCAGAAAAGTGCTTGTCTTGAAATCATGAGGACCTGAGTTCAGATTCCCAACACCCATATAAAATGTAGGTCATGGTAGAGTACACCTGTAATTTCACTGTCTGGGAGGCCAAGACAGGATACTGGCCATGTAATCTATACTTATTGTTGGGCATCAGGCCAGTGAAAGACTCTGTCATAAAAAGAGGTAGATAGCAAAACCCAAGGTTGTCTTCTGGCTTCTTCACACATGTACCCACAGGTGTATGCACACCCATGCCCACACACATAAACACACACACATCACATACACACAGTAGTATGAAACCATTGCAGTGCTCTCAGGGTCAAATAAAAGGGAATCTACATTTACCAAGCAGTCAGTATGTTCTTGAATGCTTTCCTTCCAGAACCTTGAATGATCTTCATCAAAGCACTACACATTTCTCCAAAAATGTAGTTGGAGAGGTGGCAGAATGATTAAAACTTACACAGAGGCAAGAGGCAAGTAGTTTGTGGGCTTGAATTTGCTCTCACTTTTTTTAAATGACTAATCCTAATTAGATACCAAATGAACATTATGTTCATTCCATTAACTCAGAAAAGATTGTATAATCATTTTGCATTGATTTCCAAGATTTTAAAATATTTATCTATGCAGTGTGAACACATTCCATTTTTGTTAAAAATCACTCTATTGTTTGTAAAAACACTAAAATAAAACCATAATCATGTAAAATTGAGACAAACTCTAATTGGTTTTCCAACTGTGCTGCTTTGACTCAATAATAGAAAATGATGTTAATAATGTGTCCATGTCATTGCTCACAACAAATAATTAGGTATTTAACAAGTTTAATATATTTTACCCTGACTAACAATTAATGGAGCCAGAATTTCATTTCAAATCATACCTATCCTTCTTTTGAGATAATAAATAGGTAAGCCCTGTCAAGGAGGGGATGTGTTCCTCTTGGCTATTATGTTGCCAGTACATAACACAGTGATTGGCTTGGCAAAAACATTTTAAATAGATATAAGCCATTGAGGATATGGAAGCCAAGTTTTCCTGCTGAGAATAAGTTAAGAACTTTGGGTCACTTGGTATGGAGGTTTGCTTCAACTGGTGGCGTTAGGTCCCTCTTGCTCCTTTCTCTTATTCTATCATTCTGGTTCCAACTCTGTGTTATTGTCTGCTGCTCACAGACTCAAATTGTTCAGAATCTAGAGGGTAAAAGAAGTTAAAGTTTGTCAAAGAATTCAAGTTGAAATGAAACCAACCAGGGAGTGGTCTACTGACACATCAGGGGCATTAATACTTTTTAAATTATTTTAGAAAATGTACCTTGAAGCCATGGTGAAAGTGGGGCTTTCTGTTCTTTTGTATCCTCAAGCCCACAGTGCTGGGATTCCCTTCTGGGAGTGGAAGTCTGAAGCTCTCAGGAGAGTTTAGCTTCCTCTGTTAGTAAGAAATGAGAGATTTCCTGGTGCTGTGGGCTTAAAATGCAAAAGAAAGCATTCACTTTAATTTAACAAAGGAGGGTGAACCGATTTCTCAAGTGGAGAATCTGGGGCCTGTAGGAGAGAAAAATAAGGTAATAGCAGTTAGAAAAGGCACTCTGAAAAAAAAAAATGCCAAAATAGCCTGAAACCAGGGAAATTAGAGCCTTGGGAGCTTCAAAGCCTGAGCCAGTATTCAAGGTGAATCAGAAATGAGTATTCAAACAACAATCTCTTGAGGAGATTAGCAGAGAATTAACCCACAAAGGGAAATATATGGATTAGATAGTATTATTTAAGGACTTTCTTCATAATTGGTTATTTATTGTTCAATTTCACATTTATGTTCTACTATTTTAAAACACTTATTTGATGCTTAATTGAAACTCAATATGCACTTAAGATAGATCATTTACTCAGAATTCACCTCTCCCTGACCTGTGCACTTAAGGTACTGAGTCTAAATTTGGCATAATGTGATTCTCTGTGAGAGCCCTGGAAATAATGAGGAAAGAGCTATGTGATACGGGAAGAATCAAGACTATGACTTGAAGATCTGTGGAATGAGATTTGGAAATGTACAAGGAGGGAGAGGGAAACTGTAGGTTGAGGTTTGGCTTAGAAGAATGGCCAATTAGTTCCCCCAAATGACATCATTTAATCTGTTAGACATGGCACACCTCTTGTAGCACCAATGTATCATGTTGTTTCAATTGTTTTGAAGTGTGTGTATTGCCACCAGTAATGAACACATGAATAAAAGCATATCTGTGGTAGGAAGTGCTGAATTCAGTTTTGTATGTGATAAATTTAAAACTTTTATGAGGCCATTATGTATATCTTTCTAATTTTTTATTGGATATGTAAATAAGGATGGGTCTGAGGGCAAATATAGAATAGATAGGGAAGAGTGATGATATTAGTGTAGAAATGGATACTAAAAATGACAAAGTGAAACAAGTTTATTTTATATAACCTGGAAAGAAACTTTACTGGACAGATGACATAAGAATACCAACACTTAGCTGGGTGTGGTGGCGCATGCCTTTATTCCCAGCACTCAGGAGGCAGAGGTAGGAGGATTGCCAAGAGTTCAAGGCCACCCTGTGACTACATAGTGAATTCCAGGTCAGCCTGGACTGAAGTGAAACCCTACCTCAGAAAAAAAAAAAAAAAGAATACTTATTGAAGTGATAGATGATGAATAGCCTGAAATGTAAGAAAAAGAGAATTTCTCATTGCTGTGACCAGAAAAAACTCCAGAAAGGAAAGAGTTCATTGTGGTTACAGTTCCAGAGGTAGAGTCTGTCATAGTAGGGAAAGAATGGCATGAGCAAGAAGCTGGCCTTGCACAGTAACAGGAATCTGAAAGAGAAAGCAGCACATAAAATGTGACCTATTACAACCTCAGCCCCCTTGCCCACCATCACACACTCCTCCATCAAGGTTCCACTTCCTAAAATTTCCACAATCTTCTTGAACAGCTCTACTGAAGGAAGGTTAAGTATTCAAACACATGAGTCTATGGGGGATGCTTTTCATTTAAGCCACCACAGGTGGTTTAACAGAACCAAATGGATAAATAAATAGAGTCCTCAGCTAAATAACAGGATTTGAGAACTTGACCACCATGAGTTAAAATGACCTTTGGCTTTGGAAACAATAATTTAATGAGAAATGCCAGTGTTATGGTAAGAGTCAATGCCAGCTTTAAATGCCTTAGCTCTTTAGAGTTAAGGAGGTAGGGGAAGTGCAGGAGGCTATGAAGTTTGGCCAGTGACCATCACTTGGGTGTGTCACGCCAAAGGTAACAATTGCTAGGTGTTGGTTAAAAGAGAGACATATGCTTAAGTACTGATAAAATACAGTTGGGACTGAAAAAGACGCTTAATATATACCTGAAATATAGGACAGCTCACACTCTGAGAAAGTGAGCACATGGCTGATATTTAACAAAACAAGACACTACAGGCTTTAATTTTATGTGAAAGAGTATACAAACTTCTTCTATAAATAAAATGAAAGGTCCATGGTCATACAACTACATATACAGCATAGACTGTGATAGCATCACTTTGTATTTCTTTGTGAAATGAGGGATGAGGACATGTGCTAAGAGTAACTAAAGAGGATGTGAGTTAGAACTGAAGATAAAGTAAATTTACCACAACCATTATTCAGTATAGATATCCCTAATGTGTATCCAACAACAAAAATCTGATTAAAAACTACCTTATTTTTCCTTTTACTGATGACAAAACAGAAGTATGGAGAGTTTTTGTTAACTGCTTTAGAGAAGAGAATGGAGGCTAAAGCAGGAACTCTGAGTATGTAGGGCAGCAATGAGGAGACAGGACACTGAGAGTTGATTTCAGGACATGGCCCAGAGAAAACTGACCACCCTATCCTTCATCAAGTTTCAACCAGTGAAGGATAGCAAGGCTCAATGAGACAAAAATGAATAGATAAAACAGTAATGATGAATGATGGAGAATACACAGGGTCAGGAGAATGTTTAAAACATGAACTGAAGCCTGGCGTGGTGGCACACGCTTTAATCCCAGCACTCAGGAGGCAGAGGTAGGAGGATTGCCATGAGTTCAAGGCCACCCTGAGACTACATAGTTAATTCCAGGTCAGCCTGGGCCAGAGTGAGACCCTACCTCGAAAAACCAAAACAAACAAACAAACAAACAAACAAACAAACAAACAAAAAAAAACATGAACTGAGTGGTATGGTTAGATATTGTATGTCTCCAAACAAAGCTATTATGTTTCCTTAATGTAATGCTATCAGGAAGGTAGTGGTATCTTTAAGAGGTGGTTCCTAGTGGAAGATGTCATGTAGTCACTACTCTCAGAAGATATTAGTGTAGTTATCACAGCACTGCATTAGTTTTCCTCAGAGAGGGTTCTTAGGAGGTGAAGCAAGCACATGTGTTTAGCTGGTCTCTACATGGCACTGCACTCACTTTCTCATTCATGATGTGTTGTAGCCAAGGTGTCCTCATCATATATTGTTTGGGCTTTCCAGCCATTAGTGTCATGAGCAGAAGTAAACCTCTTTAGCATACTTGTGTGGTTTGTTAGAGCAACACAAAAATGGAGCAAAATAGGGAGTGAAAGAGGGAAATGACATGAACCGAAGAAGGAAATGTCAGTGAAGTTAAATATCACATGTTGTTCTAGGGAGCAGCCAAAGGACAGAACTGGAAACATAAAACAGTGTAGCAAGATACTGTGTGCTCTGAATTCATGGTTCTAAAGATGGTTCTAAGTGGAACTAGTTGTCAGCCAGGGATGGTATTAGATATGAATAGGATATCATATAGGAATCCTACATTAATTTATGATCCCATCAAAAACTTGCAGAGCAAAGCACAGTAAAATTATCTAAGAAGATGACAGACATTTGAACAGACTAATTATTGACATGCAAGAATTGCAGCAAGACTTCAAGATGCATCAGGGCACTGTGGAATGGAAGACAGGATTTCTGGAAAGGTCTATTCCCTGCTCTTCCTGTGACCTGGGAAAAACCATAGACTCCATATTTCCCATGGATGCTATGGATGTTATCCCTGAGACAACAAGACAACACATCTAAAAATACTCTGCATCTCATATTCTTTCAAAATTATAGTTCACAGAATTATTTAGGTCATATGGAAATAGAGGAGTGGAAATGGAGGAATCAAGTTCCAGAAGAATTTTGTTTTTCTCATAAAACTTTGCCTATGACACAATCCATCATATCCTCTCCAATGGTCTTGGTTCCTTTAATGTAACTAAGGAAATTTGTCCAAAACCCAACTCTGTTACTGCGTTAAATAAAGAACTCAGGTGTTTTACAACCACCTGGATTGGAAATGCACATGGGCTATAATTCTAACCAGTGGCATTGACATCTAAAATGAAGGGAAGCCAGAGTCTACCTTGTTCACGCTTCTGCCAACTGTGAGAACATGGGCCACACATAGAGAATAATGATATTTGAAGCCTGGTAGGGTAATTAATGGTTGAATTAATGAATGTATGAATGAAAGATATGCATGAGTTATGACACACAGAGGCACAGAATGCATTAGGTGATTAATTTGAATCATTAGCTTGTTAATAGCTACTTGAATTGCCTACCTCATACTTCCTTATCTGGCAATCTCCTACTTATGTTTGAAGGTCCAACATAAAATTAAATTTTGGAGCAGGAACTGTGTATTTGAAGATGCAGACATTCTGTTACCATACCTGCCATGCAAGAGACCTGAATGAAAAAATAAGAAGTCCACTTAAGGGCCTGGGTCTTGGTTTAACAACAAGGATAGGATCACAAGGGCAAACAAAAAAGAGGCAGTTTAGGGAGGAGAGGAGATGTCTCAGTGGATAAAATAGTTGCTGCATACGCATGAAGACTTGATTTCAGATCCAAAGAGTCTGTTTAAAGCTTAACATCTTTAATGCCAACATGCCTGTGGAGAGATAGGAGTCACTTTAATAAAGACATTGCTTTAAATTTTATTTGAATACTCTTCTGAAGAAAAGGTCTTAAGTTTATTTCAATACTAACTTCTGAAGAAAAGAGTCTTAAGTTTAATGAAGGAGGAAAGTTCGATGAAAACATCATTCCAGGTCAGCCTGGACCAGAGTGAACCTCAGAAAATGTGGCAAGGAGGAATGGACAGGAAATGCTTCCACATGCTACCACAGCTGAAGAGGAGACTCTTTTTTTTTTTCTTTCTTTTTCTTCTTCTTTCAGGGATCACAAAAGATCACTACAAACATTTTTATTCATATAATATGAAAAGACTGCTTATACATTTGTCTATAATTCTAGACATAACAAGTTTAGCAAAGTGGGCATATGTCATGGATGCTCCTTTGCTTCTTAAAACCACAGAGATGCTTAATTACTTCCTACTTGATTGCCCTGATGCACAGATACCATATTTTAGGAAGGTAAGTCTCTACCCTTACCCCATAAAATATGTATGCATTCTATACTGGAAGGATTTTGTGTTTTTTTTTTTTTAAATTTTGTTCATAGTTAATTTCTTAGCATGTAGAACTATGCTTGGCCACAGTAAAGACAGATATACAGTCTTGTTGCTTGAAAAAATAACTATTTGATAACAAAGGTGTGAGTTATTCCAAGTACATAAGTGGTGCCTAAATAAAAAAAAAGAATTAAGTCACAGAAAAACATGTTACCCACTGAACTTTCTGAACACACTTCTCCATTTATTCTCTTAATTTATATTTGATCTGAAAATTATTATGCAGCAGTGAACTGTCATATTTTTTTTTTTTTTTTTTTTTTGGTTTTTTGCAAGGTAGGGTCTCACTCTGGTCCAGGCTGACCTGGAATTCACTAAGTAGTCTCAGGGTGGCCTCGAACTCTCGGCGATCCTCCTACCTCTGCCTCCCAAGTGCTGGGATTAAAGGCGTGCGCCACCACGCCCGGCATATTTTTTGTTTAATAGGAAGTTTTAAGCATGTTTCTTAGCACATCCAATGCATGGCTTAATTTTTCTTACTGTAAATATCAGATGAGATCGAGCATGTTCAGGGTGGTATGGCTGTATAGTCTTACTGTAAATATATAAAAGTGTGAATGAATGAATCCATAAGTGTGCCGAATTTCTGTTTATTTAGACTTTCTGCAACTCTAATCTTCAGAGTGTATCCAATGCACTGTTGATAGGTATAAAAGTGCAAACTAAACAATGTGGTTACTGTGGAGTATACACAGGGATTAACAGATAATCTATGAAATGTCCCATTATTATAGTTGGAAATATTAAGGATAGGGTAGTTTATACTACTGTTATTCCTATGAGCTGCTAAATTAAGATACTGTAGAAATAATACCAATGGCATTGTGTATTTATTCAGTTTGGAGCTGGGGGAGCTGGAACCCAGGGCCTTATGCATGTTAGGCAAGCGCTCTACCATTGAACCACTCCTAAACCTCTAAGATGGCAATATTAAAACTTCTAAATACTGGGGCTATTCCTAATATATTAAAATTATAGAGGGGGAAATACCATATTCCTACATGTGTTGTATTAGCTACCTGTCTCGTTTCTGGGAAAAGTACTTGACAAACATCAGTGTAAGGGAGGAAGTTCTATCACGGTGAGGAAATGTGGTCAGGAGCAGGAGGACAGCATCTCATTGTCCCATCAGCAGGGAGGAAGTAGAATAATGAACGCTGGAGCTCAGCCGTATCTTTCCTTTCTGTAGAGTCCAGGTCCCCGTGGATCTTCCAACTTCTTTCTTCCTTCCTTCCTTCCTTCCTTCCTTCCTTCCTTCCTTCCTTCTTTATTCCTTTCTTTCTTTCTTTCTTGGTCTCACTCTGGCTCAGGCTGACCTGGAATTCACTCTGTAGTCTAAGGCTGGCCTCTAACTCACGTGATTCTCCTACCTCTGCCTCCTGAGTGCTGGGATTAAAGGCATGTGCCACCATGCCCAGCTCAGGACCCTCCAACTTAATTAATCTAATCAAGATAATCCCCCACAGGTGAGGTCAGTCCTGTCAAGATGACAAACAAACAAACAAAAAACAAACAAAAAATACCTCTTTTACAAATTCACTTTGCATTTTTTTTCTCTTAGTAGTATATAGCAACATTTTACCTGTTTCTCTTAAAGTGTGTATATACAATATTTACAATTTTCCCAGTAGATAATAAACTGCTAATAAATGTTTCCTTCACCTGGGGAACTTTCTTTCTATTCTCTCAACATAGCCCTGGCGATTCAGCCATGTTTGTGCATTGATCTCCACTAAATCACATGAGTTGGATTATTTGGTTTTATTATTATGAGAAAGCATCTAAGTGAGCCAAGCACCTCCTATCCAAACTTCTTTCTTTTCCTTTCCTCTCCCAACATGTAGACATCAGCTCAAGGTGGGGGTGCTTGTCACCCCAAGAACCATCCTCTGTAGTCTGTCTACTTGCTTTTGTTTTAAGATAGTAGTCTGGTGTAAACTGATTTTCTTGTAACTGGCTGAGTATTTTTGCTTTTATTTAATGAGCATGAGATAACATGAGAAGTGTTGGTATGTTTAATTGTGCAGGCTATGTAAGCTGAATATTAAGCAAATGAAATACTTTTAATAAACACTGGTAGTGTGCTTAATTTTTCTTAATACAAATAATTCTATAATTAAGTTTGTTTCCTTGCTCATATGCAAGTATTTCTCCTGAGTCATAGCTCTTGGAGAACTGTTGCTTGAAAATATGCAGGCTTTTACTTACTAGATAGTAAAGAATTGCTCTGCGAATTGGTGTTAGCAATTTGTGCAGATGGCAACAGGACATAGAATGTACCTTTCTAGACATCTTTACTAACAATTGTTATTTTAAGAATGTAAAATATTTTACCAATCTTGTTGGTGACAAACTTATTCCACTGCTATTTTCACATGCATTTCACCCATTTCTAGTGAAGCTGAGCATCTTGTTAATTTATTTATTGGCCTTTCTCTACTGGAAAGTCCCTATTGAAACTCTTTGTCCATTTTTCTACTTTGTATTATCCTTTGTGAGCTAACTTGTAAAAATTCTTTATAAATATGAAACACTGATGCTAGCTTGTTTATATGTGTTGTAAATATTGACTTTCAGTCTGTATCTTGACCAAGGTTATTTATACTGTTCTGTTGTTGAACAGGGCTGATATGTAGGCTGATATGTTGACTCTTTTATTTAAGATGTGTAACTTGGCAGCTGGAGAGATGGATGGCTCAGTGGTTAAGATGCTGGCATGCAAAGCCTAGCAACCCAGTTTGATTCCCAAGTACCCATGTAAAGCCAGATGCACAAAGTGGCACATGCATTTGGAGTTCATTTGCAATATCTGGAGACCATGTCACACACATTCTCTCTACCTGCCATTTTTCTCTCTATCTTTCTCTGCTTGCAAATAAATAAATAAAGTATTAAAAAATAGAGATGTGCAAATTTAACTCTCATTTAAGAGACTATTCTGAGTTTATAAAAAATCATACATTTTATTTCAATAATTTTCATGTTAAGTTTATATATTTAAATATTTACCCTATATGCAACTGATATTTGAGTATTTATTGGCACAGATGTAATTTACTTATTTATAGACAATAGAGTATCTTCAAATTGTTTATACAACATTGCATTTTTTTGCTTTTGATCCCTAATGTCATTATTACACATAATCACATTCATTTGTTAAAAAGATCTAGATAAGAGAGTATTAGCTCAGGCTGTTATGACAAAATACTGTAGATTTGGTAGCTCAGCCCACTGACACTGATTTCTCACAGTCCTGGAAGCTGGCAAGTCTTTAGTCAAAATGTCTTCACACTCCCCATCTGGCAGGGACTCTGCCTACTTTTTATGTGCCCCACTTCTTCTGTGGCTCTGTGCTCTTGGAGATAGAAAGAGTCACTTTTTTTGGTGAGGTCGCTAATCATAACATTAAGATCGCCACTCTTGTGTCCTCAACTAAACCTGTTCTGTTGTTATTGTTATTGCTGTTTTCCTAAAGTTTTCCCTTTTAACTATTATGATATTGTGGTTTAGGGTTTTAACACATAAATTTAGGGGAAGGGCACAAGTGGTCCACAACATGAGTACTCAATACATCTCTGAGTCTTTAATCTCATTCTCTGCAGCCAGCAGTCATTAAATCATCTCTTCCTTCATCTCCCTTTGAATAAAGAGCAGACCATGGTTATTGAAGAGTCACCTCATTTGTCCATTTATCTTGTAGTCTTCTAAATGTAGATAACTGGGGAGACAAGGAAAAGAGGAAAGAATAAACAACTCAGTTGCCATGAGTGACTCTGTCAGCCCTCATGAAATGCATATAACTAGCAGGGACCTGACCTGAGGGGACTCTCATTAGTGGTACCCCTCCTTGACGAGCATCACGATCTATGACCTTCTATCAGTGTAAGAATCTTGTGAAGTACTTAGAGGGTGTTTCTAGTTTAGAGACACATTTTTGCCACACACGTATTTTGCTGTTTGGAGTCATATATACAAATCTATTTACACAGCATGTTATGTATTGCTGAATGAATTGCTAAGGGGAATTTTAACAGACATGGTTTTCACCTTAACTACTGACTTTAAACGCTAATTGCTGGGCTAGATGCAGATCCCCTGTGATCAATGTGTCAAAGAACCATCGAAATGCAGTTTTCCTTGGAAGGATAGGTGCAGTTAAAAAGCAGCTTTTAGAGCAGTTGTGAATGTTTACTTACAAGGACATGGCTTGAGAAATGCACTGTTAGGTGATCCTGTCATTGTGAACAATGAAGAGTGTGCTTAAACAGACCTACATGGTAGTGTGTATCTACAGAGACCTACACGGTACAGGTCAGTAACACTCAACACAATCAAGAAACACAGTAAGCAGCACATGAAGGGATGAGAAGAAGCGTAACACAGCATACTGCTGAAACAGCTCATTTTTCTTTTACAGGGAGGATTATACTCTAACATGAAATTCAAAGTATAAAACATAAAACAGGGCTGGAGAAAGAGCTCAGTGATTAAGGTCCTTGCCTTCAAAGCCTAACCACCTGGGTTTGATTCTCCAGTATCCATATAAAGACAGATGCAAAAATGGCACATGCATCTGGAGTTCACCCATACTCTTTCTGTCTATCTGTCTTTCTGTCTGTATCTCTCTGCTTATAAATAAATAAATTATTCAGACAAAAGCATAAACCAACAGTACATTCACTTATCAAGTATTGTAGTGGTGTGAATGTGAACAAATGTATGCCTCCCATAGCCTCAGGGATTTTTGTTGTTGTTGTTTATTTTCATTTTTTTGAGAGCAACAGACAGACAGAGAGAGAAAGAGGTAGATAGAGAGAGAGAGAATGGGCACGCCAGGGCCTCCAGCCACTGCAAATGAACTCCAGATGCATGTGCTACCTTGTGCATCTGGTTTATGTGGGTCCTGGGGAATCGAGCCTTGAACTGGGGTCCTTAGGTTTCACAGGCAAGTGCTTAACCACTAAGCCATCTCTCCAGGCTCTTAGGAATTTTTTGATTAAGGTTAAACTTCTTACTTTTGTCTCTAGTAGCCTGCTAAAGAAGGTGTCACTGGAAGGGGATCATTGAGTCCAGCCTTAAAATATGTAAAAAGCCATTTGGACCTTTAGCTATTCATGCTTGTTGGATTTTGGTGGTGTCTTTCTGCTATGGATTTATGGAAGTCATCCAGTTTCTTCCCTCACTGGTGGTGTTTCCCCTAGATTCGGTAAGCCTGAAATAAGTCCTTTCCTCCCATAAGCTGCTTCTGGTTGGGAGCTTGTCCCAGCAAAAAGGAAGTAACTGAAACATGTATTAAATTCTTTACTTAATTGTGGGCACTACAGTTATAGGAGTAGAAAAAAATCAGATGTACTTACTCCAGCATCACCATAAGCAACTGAGTAGTTTATTTTAGTAAGATATCTTGTGGCTAAGATGTTACTAGGGCATAGTAATATTTTAGCTCTATTTAATCTTATGAGATCACCATCAAAGATATAGTCTACCATGAATGGAAAATTTCTGATGCTGACCATGATACATTCACTCATAAGCAACTATGGACAGGAGATGCAAAGATGGGCGTGGCATCTGAGAACAGACCACCATGTCTTGGTTTACAAGGTAACCTGCATAGCACTACATAAAATCTTAGAAGCAGAGATTATGTTCAACAGTCACATCTGGCTATTCTACAACCTTTTCCTGCTTGATCTATTGACACCTTTTATTTTTTATTTTTAAACTTTTTATTTACAACTTCCATGAATATAAATAGCATTACCATAATCCTTGCACTCTATCCTCCCTTTCCCCCATCCAAATTCCTTCACTGAATATTTTCTTCTTTCCAACTAGTGTCTTCTATTTTGTTGTCATCATTTTTGTTGCTCCTATTATGCAAGTCTTGTCTAGGTAGAATCAGCCACTGTGAGGTCATAAATATCAAGACCACTTTGTGTCTGGAAGGCAGTATTTTATGCTCTCTCTCTCTCTCTCTCTCTCTCTCTCTCTATATATATATATATATATATATATATATATATATATATATATGTGTGTGTGTGTGTGTGTGTGTGTGTGTGTGTGTATGTAGTGTTTATATTTGAGAGAGTGAGAGAGAAAGGCCATTTCCCCAGTCCAACACCTTTCTTTTATTTCAAGAACCAAAAGCCTTTTCTGTGGTCTGAATATTTGTGTAAATCCTTTAGTTCAAACTCTAACCTCCAATGTAATAAAATTTGGAGGTGGGATTGGGGGAGGTAAATATTTTATGAGGGTAGAATTCTATTAGTAAGGTCATTTCCCATATAAGAAAAATGACCAGCTATGAGGACCCACATGAATGCTGAAGTGTATAAGGCAGAAGGATCGTAAGTCTGAGGCCATCCTGTGTTGGGGTGTATGGTTCAGGAGTAGAATATTTGCTTAGAGGCACAAGGCCATGTTTTCATCCCAATACTAAAAGAAAGAAAGGAGAAAAAAAGAAAAGTATGCTTGCTTTCTCTTTACCATGTGAGAATACAAAGTGAAGAAGTATGTTAATACACCAGAACTTGGACTTCCAATGCTAGAACTGTGAGAAATGAATTCTGCATTTTAGTCATTACCTTTATAACATTCTATTTCAGCAATATAATTGTCTAAGTCAGTGCCAAATATGAAGTCAGAGGAATGAACCTGATGGACAATGTGTAATCTCTCCTTGAATGGCAAAAGATGCAAAAAGAAAAAAAAAAAAAAACTAAAGAGTTTGGCTATACCATAAAGCAACTTTCCTAAAAGTGGAACACTGCACTGTATAGCCAATGGATTTGTTGAGTGGATGCCCCTTTGTAGACACTGTTGGCCAAGTAAAGTTGGCTGCAACTGCTAATTCTCTGTGTGACTGACTGTATCTTGTTACCTTATTTTATCTTGATTTTAATATAACTCAGGAGTTAGTATGTGGTATATATCAGTGGCTGGTCTTTTCAATAGCAAATATAATTAAGTTAATTTCCTTATAATCTATTATATCCTAATGATTTGTTTACTTGAGGAAATGAAAGGAGCTTTCACTCTTTAAAGCATAAAATATCCTTGCAGATTCAATACAGAATATTAATTCTTGTAGACCCCTCTCACTCACAGGTCTACCAATGTGGATAAGGCTGGGAGAAAGAGAGACATTGAGAAGGCCTTGTTCATCCCGAGAGGCAGAGCTAATCCTGAACTGAGCCATGTCATAGCTCAGTATCTCTGTCTATAGAGACAAATGTTGATACACAAATCTGGATCTATTGATGCAGCTGTTTTCTGGTTTAAACAATTTATTATTTCAAGAGACTACAACCCTAAGTCTTTAAATTCCTAGGACTTCAAAGAGAACTACACAAGAAAATATTCACTGTGTGAATAAAACTGTCCATACTATTATTTTATACTATTTTATTCAAAATATTTTAATAATATATAATAATATAATACTATAAAAACTATAATACTATTTAATTCTTTAAAATAAAAGAAAAGTTAACATATTTAACACTATAAACTACTATAATTTTAATAGTATAAATACTATAATACTTTTTTCTTTTTCTTTCTTTCTTTCTTTCTTTCTTTCTTTCTTTCTTTCTTTCTTTTTGTTTTTTTGAGGTAGGGTTTCCTTTTTTTTTTTTTTTTTTTCGAGGTAGGGTTTCACTCTGGTCCAGGCTGACCTGGAATTAACTATGTAGTCTTAGGGTGGCCTCAAAGTCTCAGCGATCCTCCTACCTCTGCCTCCCGAGTGCTGGAATTAAAGGCGTGCGCCACCATGTCCAACTCGAAGTAGGGTTTCACTATAGCTCAGGCTGACCTGGAATTCACTATGTAGTCTCAGGGTGGCCTCAAAATCATGGTGATCCACCTACCTCTGCCTCCCGAGTGCTGGGATTAAAGGCATGCACCACCACACCTGGCTTTATAATGCTATTGTGATACTATAAAAGTAAAACTATTTTTATAAAATTCTCAATGGACATTCTAGATCTTTTCTCTTTATGATTATTATTTCAGGTTTCATGCTATAATGATAGAAAGCTGACTAAAAAATATATAAATCCTATTATGCATCAAAACAACATATTAGACATGATTTACCCATGAAAAAAAGATAATAAATTTAAAAATTTAGATCTTCATGAAGATACATAAGAATTCCTCTCTAAAACCCATAACCTTTGTCAAACCTTATTGAAATGGTCCTATACAAAGATATGGGGGTTGGATAAAGGACTGTCTCCTTTTATGAATTTAGAGCTTGAGTTCACTGAAGGGTTGATTAGCTAACGGGTTTGCCAACATTGTGAAGGAGTTAATGATTCAGTAATGGTGGAAATTCCTTAAGAAGAAGATAATTCACACTCTGGAGAAATGTAGCTCAATATGTTAACATGAGGAAAAAATGAATTCTATCTGCTGAGGTGTCGAGTTTGACATATCACTTAGCATGCTCTCTGCACCCTGTGGATAGCAACATCTGTATAATGTAGTCACAAGAAATAAGGCTTTGAGTGCATGGGAAAGATAATCACATATCAATTTACACAAGAACCCAAACTTGTCTGCTGTATATGATTACCACAGTGCCAGTTCTCAGAAAAAAATGAGCCAATTCCTAATAATAAGGTTTCTAAACCACAGTTTCAAATACAGCTTCCTTCCTCTCAGATGTGAGAAACAGGATCTCAGCTAGCAACAGCTTTAGGACAGGATCATAAAGTAAGAGAGAGATGGCATGAGGGATAATGTGGTCTACAGACATTTTAAAGATGCCTGCTCCAAATTGCAGTAATAGCTACTCAATGGTAAGGTTGTCAATAGCTTACTTGAACAATACAAACAGATACAGAGCTTTGGAGACATGAATCAGATGCCACTATTTGAACAAATACTCTGTAGTCATGTATCATGCTTGAAAAGAAAACATAATAGAGTATTAGAAAATACAAATTGTATAGCTCATTATTTTTGTAGTTTTAATTCCCATTCCTTCATATCTTCTTTATTTTTCCTTACTTTTCTTCTCTCATTTATTCAAATGAAAGAAAAAAAAAACACAATGGAGGAATTCTGTAAGGAAATAATCTAAAATGACAAAAGCAGTTTCTTTCTTTTCTGTGAACTATTTGGTCATTATTGTTTCATTTTAACGATAAGAAAAGTGTGAATCAAAGATGCTCAGGCACCTTACCCACAGTCTAGAGAGGAGGTAGGCCTAGTGGAAAGACACTGGTATACATTACATGTACTAGTGGATTTAATCCTCCAGTTACTCAGGAGTACTCACACAAATGGAATGTGACTGATAATAAAAACTCATTCACTTTCATCCTTTTACCATACAATGGTTGCTAAGGAAGGCAATAGTAGAAGGCATGATTTTATAAATCTTGTCTACAGATACCTGGTATTTAATCTGCTTGCACATGCAAACAAGTTCAAATTGGAGTGAAACCTTTCAGATTAATGAACAGTTGTAAAATACATTCATCATTCATTCACTCACTTGCCATAGGACCAGACCCTGTACTTCATGTGAGAAATTCACAAATCAGTGACATAGGACCTTCTCTTGACTTCACTGTGAACTACCACACATGTGTGCATTCAGATAGTTGCTAAAACCAGGCACATATGCTGTGTTGGTTTTAATGACAGTGATGTGCTCAGGTATTAGAGGGCACAAAGAGAATGAACATACAAGGATATTTTTCTAGAGAAGGAAAGGGAATGCATTAAATTATAGTATAAATAGAGACATATAGGGGATGAGGAGAGATCACAATCAGTAAAGTGCTTGCCTTATAAGAATAAAGACCAGAGTTCAATGCCTGGGTCCCAGGTTAAAAAAAAATAAGCAACAACAACAAAAAACTAAACAAAATTAAAGGCACATGTTGTTAATCCCACTGTTGGGGAGGATGAAATAGGAAGATCCCTAGCACTCATTGGCCAGAAAGTGTTGCTTACTTGTCAAGTTCCAAGACAGTGAGAGACTGTGTCTCAATAAAGGTAGATAACACTTCAAGAACAACACCTGAAGTTATCCTCTGATCTCCAAATACATGCGAATATGGACCCCCCCACATGGGCTATGGTACACACATATACATACATCAATAATAAATAATGAAATGAAATATTTAAGTAGTGAAGTGTGCAGTCACACTTATGCTCTTGGAGGAAATTGAGATGAAAACCAAATTAAATGTTTCTCCCCATCTCTACCTACTATCATGGATAGACCTGGAGCTCTCTGCTGATTAAACAAGAGATGTCCCTCCCTGGGACAGGTTATAATGCAAACACCATTTATCATAAGAGATGGAGAGATGCTTGAATTAAGACCTTGATGACAAGGATGGAGCGGAGAGAACAAATCCAAAAGTGCAATTCATATGAAAAAATATATTCACATTCTCAATGTGTATACAAGCAGAAATTTTACATGCTGTTGCAGGCAGTTCAAATATTTGAAAGTTCATTCAAAGTGTCTACTCATGCTCATGAAGAACCTTAGTCTTCAATAAGTAAAGCTTTAATGAAGAACTATGGAATTTAAAATTGTAATAAAATGATTAAACTAACAATGCTTTTCTACATTTAATAAAGGCTGGTTAAATATGTTCAATGCATACTACATGCATGAGTGGAGATATTATGATGAAACTCATTAATAGGTATAATGAATAGTTAATAAAATAAGCATAAAATAACATATACTGCTCTACTCATCTTATTGAAGCTTCCTAGGAAGTAAAATTATTCTGCTTTTCCTATAAAAAGAAAAGGGAATATAATTTATGATGTCATCCTCACAAGATATGTAAGAGTTTAACATTTCTAAATTTTAAAATATAAGTAACCCAATGAAAAAGCTAATGGAATCTGACCTATGTGATGTATTCAGTGTCATTCTTTTAAAATTTATTTATCTTTTAATAAAGAGGTTGTACACATAGATCCCTTCTCCCCTGCCCCAATTCTGCCAAGGGTCTTTGGTGAGGTTATTGGTGTTCATTGTGGGGACTAAGAAGCCTCAGTCAGTCTCTGCAGGGATGGGAGACACATGAGTCCCACCCACCCTGAGGCTCTTACAGTCTTTATGCCCTTTCTTCCACAATGCTCCTTGAGCCTTGGTGAGCAAGATAGAGATCTGATTTAGTGTCGCTTTCTCTGTAGACTCTGGATCTCTGTTTTTTAAGAGGTTTGAGTAACCACAGTGTCTGTCATCATTTTCAGTGGCATATATTTTAGGGACTTTGTTTAGTGAGTTTTAATGAGCCCAAAAGTGTAATTGTAAAATATTTGTGTATCTGGGTCAGTGGACAGTGACATGTTAAATTCATTGGTGTTACCTCTAGAAATACACACACACAGATACATGCATGCATATATTTGGCCATGTTGAATTTTGAAAAGATCTGTAGTCATATTGCCCTAACTTTGTATTCTTTATTTGTGTGTGTGTGTGTGTGTGTGTGTGTGTGTGTCATGGTGTACACATATGCACGTATGTAACCATGTGCCACCCTGTATAAATCAATCACCTGTTGTTAACCAGAGAGGAATATTCAATTTCCCATGTGCTTGCTCTTCTGCCCATTCTTTACTTGAGCTGAAGTCTCTTCCTGAACACAGAACCATTTTATAACAAGCTCTGGTGATGCTCCTTTTTTTTTTTTTTTCTCCTCTACATGTCTGGGGATGTGCATGGCCACACTCAGTTGTTTAAATGGGTCCTGGCAATCAAACTCTAGGGGTGTCTCAAGCCTCTCTAGGTCCCCATGCTTGCCCAGAAAGTGCTCTTAACCCCTAAGCCATTTATTCAGCCCTAACCTTGTATTCTTGAATAACAAAACCATAGAATACAAGAAAGAAGCGAAATATGGTTATTCTTATTTTAGCAGATGTATGGTTCAGGTTTCCCACATATCAACACCAGTGCAATGTGGCACAGCAGTACAGAATGGAGCAGGATTACTTCACTTCTGACTGTTTGGCTCTTGGCTCTTTCCCTTTTAGTTAACCCATGTCTTTAGAACATGGTTGGTCAGAAGGGAGAGTTACTGTTATGAATAAGAAAGGCTAAAACTACATATATCATGAAGAAAACAATACAATGGAAATTGCTAAGTTTTACATTTATTGAACATGTCCTAAATAATCCCATCTTTTTAAAAAATGGGGTTCTTACTAGAATCCTATAGAATAGAACTTTAGGGCTGGAGAGATGGCTTAGTGGTTAAGGCAACTGCCTGTGAAGCCTATGGACCAGTGATCTACTCTCCAGGTCTCACTTAAGCCAGGCACACGGTGACATAAACACACAAGTTGCACATGCTCACAAGCTGGCTCACATGTCTGGAGTTTGATTGCAATGGCTAGAGGCTCTGGCACTCAAATTTTCTCATACTTTCTCTTGCATAAAAAATAAAAAAATAGGGCTGGAGAGATGGCTTAGCGGTTAAGGCGCCTGCCTGCTAAGCCTAAGAACCTGATTCCAATCTCCAGGTCCCACGTTTAGCCAGATGCAAATTGACGCAATGCCACACTTGACCACAGGGGGAGGGGGAGCACACATCTGGATTTCGTTCACAGTAGCTGAGAGACTGCTGGCGCACCCATCTCTATCTGTCTCCCTCTCCCTCTCTATCTGTCTCTCTCCCTGTCTCTCTCCAAGAATAAATAAAAAAATAAAAATAAAAGATTAGAACTTTAATATGTGCACTTTCAAAAATTAACAAAAAAGTAAACTGTAATAAATGCTCCATTTCTTTTAAAATATTTAATTAATTAATTTATTTATTTATTTGAGAAAGTGAGAGAAAGAGGTAGAGAGAGCAAAGGAAAGAGAGAGAATGGGCATGTCAGGGTACTAGCCATTACGTATTTATTTGGAAACGGAGAGAAAGTGGGAGAGAGAGAAAGAAAGATGGAGGGAGAGAAATGGAGAGGGAAAGAAAGAGAGAATGGGCATGTCAGGACCTCTAGTCATTGCAAATTAACTCTAAATGCCTACGCCGCCTTGTGTACCTGGCTTTACATGGGCACTTGGGAATCAAACCTGGGTCCTCAGCCTTTTTAGGCCAGTGCCTTAACTGCTGAGCCATCACTCCAGCCCCTAATGTTCTATTTCTTAACCCTGGTGATGGTTATCTGAGTATGTCCATTTTGAGATTATTTATTTGGCCAAATTACTATGATCAATGACCACATGCTACTGTCCACAATGGTGGGGATTTTCATATATATATTTCTTTTAATTTTAATCTTTATTTATTTATTAGAGACAGAGAGAAGGAGAGAGAGAAAGAGAGAGATAGAGTGAGAATGGGCTCACCAGGGCCTCCAGCACTGCAAATGAATTCCAGACACATACACCACCATGTGCATCTGGCAAATGTAGGACCTGGAGAATCGAACTGGGGTCCTTGGGCTTCTCAGGCACGTGCCTTAACTGCTAAGCCATCTCTCCATCCCAGGGATTTTCTGTATCTATACTGATAAATAGCATTGACACATGTGGCCATCAAACATTTGAATCATGGCCATTGTGATAAATGAACTCAAATATGTATTTAATTTTATTTAAATTTAAATATTCTTTACCTAATAACAATTAAATGGTAGAGCACATCTACAGTTAGAACACTGAAATCAAGTATTTAGATTTAATTTTCAAGTAAATAAAATTGTACCTATGGGGAATATAACTTCAAATGCTACCCTTTGGTCCCAGTCTGCAGGGCCTTGTTACTGTTGACAAGACCTGCATGGCTGACCATTTGCTCCTTAAGAGAAGGAAACTGACATTGCTTTGAAGTTCAAGATGGCATGAACAGTAAGCTTTACTTTCAAATACAATTGCTTTCTACTTAAAGGGGACTCTCAGAAGGTCTAAAGATTTGCTGTCATGAAAAATAGATCTTTTGCCACCACCTTTCTTGTTTCTTTATTTTCATTTTATTTAGTTAAGCCATAATAATCCAACTATTAGTACGTTCCCTGATAACCCCTTTTAAGGATCCATGCAATTGGTAATTTGCAAACGGAAGTACAATTTCAGGCATCATGCTTTTACTCAATACTGGGCAAGTTATTTTTTTCTCTTTTATCCCTGGAATTTTATATGACTTGTTTCTTCTGCACTTTTCTTAATTTCAACAATAACCATCAGGCCTCCAGAAGGAAGAGTATAGGGTTCCAGAATATGTTCCCTACTATGTACTCTTGGATATCAAGAAAGCTGCACCAGCACTGGCATTCCCCAACAGCTGTGCCCAGACTATGTAATCCCTGTGATAAGAATTGAGAAAGTCTATGGCTTCAGAGCTGTGTGGTAGGGAATGCTATCTCCTCTTAGCCACCACCTCATGTTGTCACTCCCATGCAAGGCCCATCCCTCTCAAAGCAGTTTCCCTCTTGCCCTCCAGAAACACCTCCCTCTCTTTGTCCAGCATTATGAGGCCTTTTCCACTTTTGCTGGGGTCCTTCCATTCTTTGCTGGGGTTAAATAAATATTGGATCCAAGAAACAAATCTGTGTAGGTACTCTATTTTTGAACCTTACCAACACTAATTTTTGTCTCCATATCAAGATCTCCTGACAGATATTAGAAAGAAGGTATCTTTTTTTCGTAGGTAGCTAGCTAGGGACCCAGGCCCAAAAGAACATTATCAGCAACTTGCCCTGTCCAGTCTGCAAAGTAAGTCCAATTAGAAGTAGCCCTTTGGGTCTTCCAGGTTCTTCCTTTTTCTTCAAACATGTTGGAAAACGTTATTTTTCTCTTTATCTTACTGGTGGAGTCTTTCTGAGTTTGCACTCTTCTCCTTGACCAGCCAACCAATCAAAGTCCATGTATACATTAACTTTAACCAATAAAGCTCAATCCAATTTGATGCCTAATTTAAATATAGTAGGTATGGACCAGTCAATCAGTCTTCTCAAACTCACTCAATTCCTTTCTTTTGATTTCAACCGGTTCACGAATGCTGGTTGGCTACCTCATTTCTCTGGGATACCTCTTCATACAAACAGCTTTCCATTACCTTCAATTTCAATAAAAACTTTCTTGCCCTTCTACAGCTATCCTGACTCCTCATTGAAGTCAGGAAATAAGGAACTTAACCTTGAAAACTGTAACACAACTATATGTTACAAAGTAATTATGTAGGAGTTAGGATAGTGCAGTGTAAAGTCTACTTAATTAACTACCTTCTCCATTAAACTCTAAACATCTGAGGAAGGAAATTTATCTATTTATTGCATATATAAATTGTTTATTAATATCTGTTGGCTAAAGTGAATAAAATAAATCATAAACATAACTATGTTAAAAAGACAATAAGGTGAAAAGTGAAGGTTGACATTAATTTTACGTAAATCCTTTTGACCCACACATAAGCAAACGCAGGCTCCTCTCTATGCCCAGAGCACATGTTAGAGTCCTTTTAATTAATACTGTAGAAGAATGTGATAGTGTTTATGAACCTAAAAAGGAGAGCTAGCAAAAAAGAAAGGGGTGTTAGATGGCAAGCCCAAGACTTTCATTTTTATGGAAGAGCTGAAAATTATAGAGCTACTAATGTATTACTTATGTGCTTCTATATACACCTTGGTGTATAGCAGGAGTCTGCAAACATTTTATGAAAGAGCCAGATAGTAAATATTTTAGGCTTTATGAGATCTCAAGGTTTCTGTCACTCAATTCCTTTCTTTTGTTTTCAGCTATCCTATAAATGTGTAAAAGAGATTTTGGATGAAAGGCTGTAGAAAAAACAATATAACCTTTCCTTGCCTAGTAGAACACAGTTGGCCCATCCCTGACCTAGGGGATTGACACCACTGAAATGACACATTGAGCCGTCTGTCTTTCTTTGCACAGAAAAAGGAAATAGACACATGCCTGTAGTTGAGTTTTTCAAATGAATTTCTACAATAGCAAAAAAGCAATAGACATTCTACTCCAAGTCAGTTTTGAAATGATGTTTTGGATAATGATGACCTAGAATTCAGACACCTCTATAAATGTGGCTCAGCTTTCTAGGTTTAAATGGGAACTAGAGGAAGAAAAATAAACATAGTCAAGAAAATGTGATTAGATTGATACCAACTGGTTTCAGAAGTGTTTACAGATGACATTGACAACTCTTTTCTTTTAAAAAATATTTATTTATTTGAGAGAGAGAAGCAGATAGAATCAGAAAATGATCCTACAAATTGCATAATTAATAGATTTAAAAAAACTGAGTCCAATGCTGTACATGAAAAAATATATTTGCCTTTTAGGTTTATACAATGGCTTATCAATTTATATACTTTCTGCCATGCATCTCAAAGGCTTATGATCATCTCACTAAAACACATTTAAATAGAACAGCCTGTTGTCTCACTACCTCTAAGCATATCCCATGCTTATAGAACTTGTATATTTCAGGTACAGAATATACAGTTTTCAGATTAATGTTATTTTTGAAGAAACATTGTAAAATTTTTCTAAAATAACTTTTTAAATTTAAGAGAGGGAAATGTCTAATAGAAAAAAAGAGTTCTGCACATTGAATAAAAAAAATAAAATGGTTGAACAGAAATCAATCTTTTTTCGCCTTTTTGATAGCTAAAATTGCTAAAATGGTTAAGGCAACATATAATTTTTCTTTTTGAAGAATTTTGTCCAGTTTGACAAGTAAATAAATGTTTAACTCTCTCCCTGCTTTTATTGCTACAGAGGCAAAAAGAAACAGCAACTAACTGCAGCATGTTTATGACATATTTGTTTCTTTCTCTACATGAAACACACAGCGAGAACACTTTATAGATAAATTGTGCCTTTGACTGAATAGAGAATGGTGGACTGGCTTTGGTTTTTGTGGAATTGGATAATTTGTCATAGTTTCAGCCTCTGGAAAAATGACAATCCAAAGGACAACTAGCACCAAGCCTTTCTCTTTAAAACTGATAAAATACAAGACTGGTATTTTTGGTACATCCAAGTATGCTAAAGTCATATCTTTAAAAAGACTATTATCATGAATGGTGCTCACAGTGTCAGATTTCAACACAAAACATGCCTCATAGCATAAATGCTATTGTTGGCTTGAAATTAATTTTGACATTGCTTTGTGGTTATTGCACTTTTGGGTGGCCACCTTTTTGTTGTTATTACTTCCTGTTTTTACTTGTTCTTTCTGTTTCTATGTACTTGCATACAAAATAATCAGTTCAGTGGTGACATTTTCATACTAATTTGTATGTCAATAATGGACTTTAATTAGATTTACAAATGTATATATATATATATATATATATATATATATATATATATATATTTGGGAGAAAATTTTTGTAATGTGTTCTGTATGGCATCAAAAAATCCTTTAGCTGCCTTAGCAGGATCACCAAAAGACAAGTGATTATGTGCAAAAACAGATATTTCTTTTTGTAAGCTTTGTAAATCTATGCTGAGATTATTATGATTCCAAATACCCCGAATATGATTTTCAACCTTCCACCATTCAGTAGCAGTCCCATTGTAGGGTAGAGGAGTAACACATATGAATTGATAACATGACAGACCAACTGTATTTGAGCTGCCAGATTGGCAACCCGACTTCCTACATATATAACAGCATCCTCTAGAGCATCTAACCAGACTAACTTTTTATCAATATCTATGATGAAAGGCCTTGAGATACATTTTTAGCAAGTCCATCAACATGATCAGCTGTCTTCATTGACTGTGCTACGGATATTGCTGCTGTGGTGGAAGAGGTGATGATGGTGATTGTAGCAGTGATCCCCACAAGTAGCCATTCTATGAATCTTCTTTTTCTTATCATCAATCTGTTGAGCTGCTGCAACACTTAAGCTCTGAAGCTGGAGTACCAGGGCTCAGTCATTTTGACTGGCATAATTAAGTAAGGAGAACACATGACAATAAAGACTACATTGGAGGAGTAATCTGCAGCTGTGTCTCCCTTAGAATTGATACAATTGGTGATAATACACTGGGTACAACTAAGATAGTAAATTTCATTTTGGTGATTGACCCAATCGGGCCCCACTACGAAAAGGTAAGGGAGGTGCAGACAAGTCCGAAACTTAAAATGATTTTCTTTTAGGGTAACTACTACTTTCCATAATTCTGGTTGAGGCCACCCTTGGGGACTCAAGATGGGTGGTAACTCTGATTCTTTGCCTTCTCAGGGACCCAATTGTAATTGTAAATTATATTTATTTTGGTATTCACTATCTGTAATTAATGGGTATTTTTATACATTATATAACATCCCTCATGATACCTATCACTTGAAAAGCAGATAGGTGCTCTTCTGTGAGAGAGGTCCAGTTAATTGGTTTAGCCGCTTCTTGCAGGAATTCTAGGTCATAATTGGCACTGGTAAGGGAAGCATTGGAAAATATCTTAGGTAGGTTCTTTGCAAAGAGCAGCCCTAGCTAGAGGGGTGGTTAGGTACATAAGCCCAATATGTTTGTTGAGCCTGTGCTACTTTTAAGGTCAGGATAGCAAGTAAGGATATAAACAGAGTCTCTGGCAAAAGAGGCTGTTGTGAATTTCATACCAGCCTGACTCCTTGCTGGCAGAGGGCCTCAATTTGGCCCCAGGTCGGCATGTTTTCCTCCTGGGGGCCTGGAACTCTTCCGTTTCAGTGTCAGATGAGCCCTCTCCTTGGTCAGTGGGATTGAATCAGACATTTCGAGCTGGGACCCAGGTAGGCCTGGGCTGGTCCTATTAACCACGTGTCAAGAGGGTCCCTGTTCAGGTACCAGTTGTGGGTTCTTGCCATTCCTGGGGGTCATTGGCCACTGATGTCCCGGGCACAGGAGGAGTTGGGGGAAGCAGGGTCCTGGAGCGGGTAAGTGCAACGGGCAATAAACCACCCTGGAGACCATGTGATGGATAGCGCACTGTCCACAAATGTATATTTTTTGTCAATTTATTTTATTTATTTATCTTATATGTGTGTAGTGTGTGTGTGTGGTGTGTGCAAGGACACATGTGTCATGACGCACATGTAGAGCTCAGAGGACAATCTTGGTTGTTGGTCTCATGCATGCTAGAGAATCATTTGACCACTGAACTATACCTCCTTCCTCATATTCATCAAACAAAAAAATGAATGATTGTTATTTATAAGATCATTCTTTATCTATGACATTAAAATATGCATGACTTGAAATACATTTCCTTTCATGTTATGTATCTTCAATATGCCAACATAGGTGAAAAAGAATATCTAAAGATTGTTTATTCCTACCAGAGTGGTTGAAGGAAGAAGATATAAAGGCTGGGGAGAATGCTCAGTGGTCAAATGAACTTGCTTGCAAAGCCTGGAAGTACAGGTTCAATTCCCCAATACAAAGATAAAACCACATACACAAAATAATACATCCCACTGGAGTTTGTTTGCAGAAGTAAGTGGCCCTGAAATATCCATGCTCTCTCTCTTTCTCTCTTTCCCCCCCCCACAAATAAATAAATAAAAATCTGTTTTTAAATGAAGTGATAGTTTCCCAAACATGAATAGAAAGATAGTCAACTAGTATCCATTTGTCAAACTGCCTCAATGAAGTCTAGCCAAAGTATAGTCTGATTGGCACACAGAGGTAAGAGATGTAATAAATTTTCCTCATGCATATGCATGAGTCATGGATTATACATCTATAATTAAGGCCAAATTAACAAAAGAAAATCCAACATTGAGCAAAGATTTGTGTGACATGGGAAACTACAGATATGGCCAGTCAAGACTCAGGGACATGGGATAAAAGTAACACACAGTTGTGGAGACAAGTGATCAGTATAATGTAATGGTAAGACAGGGTGGGGAAGCAAATCTTTTTGTTCAGATGGTTTCTGGTATTTCCAGGAGGCACACGTGCCCCACAGAGACACAGCAGGATACCAGTGGTCCTACTCTCAGGAGAAGTAGGTCAGATATGAACCTTTTTAAGTCATATGGCTTGACTTCAGGGAGGGAATTTTGTCTAATTTGGTCTGGTTTAGGGAGGGTGGGAGCAGAAGCAAGTTAAAATTGGGATAGAAGGGTCTGGAGAGATGGCTTAGCGATTAAGGCATTTGCCTATAAAGCCAAAGGATCCTGGTTCAACTCTCCAGGTCCCACGTAAACCAGATGTACGAGGGGGCACATGCAGCTGGAGTTTGTTTGCAGTGGCTGGAGGCCCTGGCATGCCCATTCTCTCTCTGTCTCCTCTCTCTCTCTCTCTCTCTCAGTCTCATTCTCTCAAATAAAATAAGAAAATAAAAATATATTTAAAAAATAAGTAGGGCTGGAGAGATTGCTTAGTGGTTAAAGCACCTGCCTGCGAAGCCTAAGAATGCCTGTTTGATTCTCCAGGTCCCACATTCAGCCAGATGCAAAAGTAACACAAGCATACAATGTTGCACATGCATCTGGAGTTTGTTCACAGTGCTTGAGAGCCTGCTGGTGTGCTCATTCTCTATCTGCCTCTCTCTCTCTCTCTCTGTCTCTCTCAAAAAAAATTACGATAGAGGAAGGTCAGAGAGGCATGGAATCCTGGCACATGTTTCATTCCTTGTATTCAAGATGCTAGAGCAGTAAAAATTTGAGTTGGAGGCCAGCCTGAGCTACATAGAGTCTCTGTCTGAGAATAACAAAATGCCAAGGGATCAGAGTGTAGTTTCTGAGTTTTCAGGCCTAACAGTTGAAAGCCAACTTTCTGCAAAAAGTACAGGAAAGAATTTATTTATTTATTTATTTATTTATTTATTTATTTATTTATTTATTTAGGTTTTTTGGAGGTAGGGTCTCACTCTGGCCCAGGCTGACCTGGAATTAACTATATAGTTTCAGGATGGCCTTGAACTCATGGCAATCCTCCTAACTCTGCATCCTAAGTGCTGGGATTAAAGGCATGCACCACCACACCTGGCAAGAAATTACTTTTTTAAGAACATTACTCCTCAATTTTCTAAAAATAAAATTTGGAAATGGTGCTAAAATTATATTGATATTTTTCTTCTTTAGGTAATTGTGAAGTCTATTATGACAGTTTTTTTTTGAAGGTGTAAGAAAACAAAACTTCTAAATGCATAGAGAAAAAAGTTTTCAGTGAATATTGGCACAAAAACTTTTTGTAATTCCTACAGTCTAAATATTTAGTGATCCATTGCATTACAAAATCTGAAAAGTCCAATTTGATAGATATAAATCTCTAGTTTTGTTAGGTAGTGCTAGAAAAGAATTGTCTTGATAGTACAGTGGCTTATTCCAGGGTCTCCTATGCATGCTAATGGGGAACTTGAGAGGAACATACTTTTCCTCAGTCCCGTTGAAATTAAAGATGATGAACATTCTCTGATATTTTGTCTCTATTATTTTCTAATACAAGCTGATTAAGCCTGTACCAACTTGAAGGAAAAGTCGATATTCAACAATTCTTCATACTCTGTGTACAACTTTTTGTCCAATTTTCTCACAGTAAAAGTAATGCTAGCACATTTTATTGTTTTGAAGATTAAAATTACTTTTGGTTTTATTCATTAAGTATTTATTTAGGACACATAGTTGACATTAAGGGTTATTTGAAATTTACAAAATATCTGTAAGCGTATGTTGATTCTAATACCAAATTAACACCCTTTACTCTAAAGAATGGCAACAGAAAAGAAGTGTTTGAACAATGGTAGTTTACATGAGCAGCAAAGACCTGTGGCCATAGGCTGGGAATGAAGCACACTGAGAGTCCTTTCTCGCAGAAGGACAAGCACATAAGAAACGTGTGGTATCAGAGCCCAGACAGCTGAGCTATTCTATCCTGACAATAATACCAAGAGGTTTGTTTTGCAAGAAACCTCAGGTCTCTATGTTATTCTTTTCAAAATCTTAAGTTTCTGAAGCTACTTTCCTTTCAAGACACAATAGGCTCTGTGCCCTCCAGAGGAAGCATTTTATATGTGATAAGTTTTATGTAATACTAAAACTTCCATTATTATACTTGAAATTTTAGTGACAATTTGTCATTTCACAACTCTATTTTATGTTTATTACACTTAAGAAGTGACAAGTACATTGTTATATTATTACTAAATATGCAGTTCTTTGTTTAAACTTATTTTTCAATAAACTTCTTTCCCTTATTATTTGTCTAAAAATAGTTCAAAACATTTTATAAGATATTAAACATCTGCCACAGGTTCAAGATTTGATATAATTTTTAGAGAGTTATATGAGGAGGAGAGTTGGAGAGTGAAATAACTGGTATAAAATGCCATGATGAATTTTGAATGTTATCGTTAAAATTACTTCTAAAAGCTATTATGAACTAAATCATAGATTAGTTTAAGATTTATAATGAAATTGTTCTTACTTAACATTTATGTTTTAATATAGTCAACCTTTACAACTTATATAACTAAAAGAGTCCCTACAATCCAGTACCAGTATGTGAGTAAGTAACATGATTATCCAGACACTGGCTTGGAAATGACATTAAATCATTATGTTGTCTTAGTTATGAATCATGATTTTCTAAATATTTGAGTTGCACTTTTCTCAATAAATTCTGTTTTCCTCTTCCTGGACAAGATTTCAGTTTGAGTCAGAAACTAATTATTTTTAAAGTTAATTTTGGACTATAGCTTCAAGTAGGTGTGTTCTAAAAAAAATAATGAGTTACAATCTCACAGTTTAGTCACTAATGTGCTTGCTTCTGAGAAAAGAGGCAACATATGAATTGTCTTCAAAACACAAACAGATATCTGTCTTTACTTACAAATGAATTCTGTGGTGGATCAGTGCTTGAAATTTTAGTTAAGGGCTTGAGGAAGTTCAGAGATCAATGATACAAACCAGTAAGAAATTAAATTCTTCCATTCACCTGGAAGATTTCTGTACTCAGTATAATCTGTCATTTCAGTTAGTAATTTGTAATTACTGTGGTTTCACATGAGACAAGAATCTTTTAGGGAAATTTCCACTACATCAAATTCATGCATCACAAACACATCACATCACACGCATTTAAAGGACAGAATCTGACAATAATTCTGCTGAAGATGGGCTGGGTTTCATTGTCCATGAAAGCAGTAAAAACCACTAACAAGATGTGCAGTAAGCAGCAATTTTTTGTGAAGGTAAAATTGTGACTCATATGAAAAGGAGTATGTGATAAAGATTTTATTTTTATCACTTCTTTTCATCTTTTTTGTTTGAGAAAGTAGTAGAGAAAGAGAGAGAAAGAATGGCCATGCCAGAACCATCAGCCACTGCAAATGAACTCCAGATGAGGTGCCTTTTTGCGCACATGTGTGATACTGCAAACTTGTATCACTGTGTCTGGCTTATGTGTAAGCTAGAAATTTGAATGTGAGTTCTTAGGCTTTGCAGGGAAGTGCCTTAACTGCTAAGCCATCTCTCCAGCTGATTTAAAAAAATATTTTTATTATTTGAGAGAGATCGAGAATGAGGGGGAGAAAGAGAAAGAGAGAGAGGGAGAGAGAGGAAGAGAGAGGGAGAGAGAGACACACACAGAGAATGGGCAAGCTAGGGCTTCTAGCCAATGCAAACAAATTGCAGATGCTTGTATCACCTTGTGCATCTGGCTTTATGTGGGTACTAGGGAATCAAACTTGTGTCATCTGTCTTATCAGGCAAGCCCCTTAACTGCTAAGCCATCTCTCTCCACTCCCAAAGATTTTATTTTGATATTAAGAAGTTGATTCCAAGGGATAGTCAAAAGAGAAAAAAATCATATGAAATAAAGGAATGTTGAGATGATCTACAAATAAGAACCAAAGTCCTTTTCCATTAGAGGAAGAAAGTCTATAAAAATCATTACTAGACAGGATTGATACTTATATAGGATAAATCACTTATCAGTATGGATTATATGTGGCTAGAATCTAACACCAGGTGTAGTCACCCAAGGAAGAAATATAGTTTTCTACAGCATATACTTTATCTGTACCTGACTGTTCAATGAATAATTGAAACCTGAGATTTATCTGACAGTAATATAAGGTCAGGGAAAACTATAGTCAATCATTACTGGATGCAAAATTAACTATCCAAAATTTTAAATAAATCTTATCTATAATTATTTTTAATATTTTATTTTATTCATATGAAAGGGAGAGAGAGAGAGAGAGAATGAATGGGTGCACCAGGGCCTCTTGCCACTGCAAATGAATTCCAAATGCATTTGTCTTATGTGGTTACTGGGAAATAGAACCTGGGTCCTTAGGCTTCACAGGCAAGCACTTTAACTGCTAACCCATCTCTCCAACCCCTGTAATTTTTTTAAGAGAAGTATCCGTTCTTGCCCTAGCCCCAAACCTCCAGTGATATCCAAGTTTTTTCAATTCTGTATACTGTCAACTGTGTTTATCCAGTTTCCGACAACCTCAGATTATGATATATCTAGTCCTTCCTTCCCATCACCACTCACCCCATCTCTAAGACAAGGTAAATTCATTTTCACATCTCAGAAGTTGAAAAATTTGTCCTAAATTGGTTTAGTTTCAATCTCTCTTATTTGAATCCCAGATTACATCACAATATCCCTCCTGTTTGTCTTTCTTACTCTCCTTCTCTGGAAAATTTATCATATATTCCTAGTTTCAATTCTCACCTTCTTCTAATCCATTCTTCATTAATCAAACAACATCATCTTTTAAATGTTGTATATTAGGAGAAGCCTACAGAGATGGCTCAGTGGTTAAGGCCTTTGCCTGCAGAGCCAAACAACCTGAGTTCGAATCCCCAGTACAACATAAAGCCAGATTTATAAAGTGGCACCTGCTCTAGAATTTATTTGCTTGCAAATTGATAAATAAAACATTAAAAAGTTGTATATTAGGTTATGCTCTTCCATTAATTAAAAGTTAACTGTATACTAGGATACACAATAAAGTATAAATCCATTCCTATGTAAGACTCCATAAAAATCTGCCTTTGCTTATATCTTCATTTTTCTGTGTCCTATTTGCTGTCTGTTCAACTTCCTCCATAATTATGAATTCCCTTTAGCCAATCATATAGTAGACCTTCACTCTAATGTTTTTATTTATTCAGCTTCCTCTTATCCCTGTTATTTTAACATCTGGCTTTTCTTTTTGTCATTCGAAGGAGCTTTTCTTAGGAAAGTTGAATTGTTGCTCCATTCAATTTATACATTGCTCTTAAACTTAATCATATGTTTTAAAATACTTTAATTTTCTTCATAGCAACTACTTGCTAAATAAAATTTAAAATTGTAATTTTATATCACCTGTCTGCCTTATTCTAATCTGCAAATTAAATAAGATCAGGGATATCCTCTTGGCTGCTAGTAGCTACATATTGGCACTGAGAATGGCTTTCTCTTGGCCATCAGTTACTATTTGATGAATTAATGAAGTATAGCTTTTATTTCTTAGAAGTAGATAGACTGCTTTTTACCTGATGAGAGAAAATTTTTAGAATTCATGAAAAACTCAGACTTCTTGGAGGAAAATTGATTTACTGAAACGTGGCAGACCTATAGATACTACTAGATATTTTGTGAAATATAAAGTCTTTCGGCAAACATGAGAATTGAGGTTAAATGGGAATAAGGATAAAGTGTGTTTTTTTTTTTTTGTTTGTTTGTTTTAGTTTTTTTAAGCATCCTGTTCAAGAAACACTAGAGACTTTAGTTAAAGGGGTCAGATTAAAACCTATGTGAGGGGTCACCCTAGGCTTAACAGTGACAGAGAACACTTTGCACAGCAATGAAAGTTGAGGTCACTGGTGGCAGATTAAGTTGGATATCCATCTTGAGTACTTTTTTTTAAAAAATGAGAAACATCCTTTTTTAAAATATATTTATTTATTTATTTATTTGAAAGAGAGAAAAAGGGAGAAAGAGAGAGAGAATGGGCATGCCAGGGCCTCCAGCCACTGCAAATGAATTCCAGATGCATAAGCCCTCTTGTGCATCTGGCTTATGTGGGTCTTGGGGAAATAAACCAAGATCCTTTGACTTTGTAGGCAAATGCCTTAACCACTAAGCCATCGTTCCAGAACCTCAAGTACTTTTTACAGAGAAGCATTACCTTTTCCTTTTGTCATATCAGGTGTTGTAGTTACCTTCTTATTACTGGACAAACACCCAACTGGAAACAGCTTATGGGAGAAAAAGGTTTATTTCAGGCTTATGATTCCAAGGAAAGTTTCATCATGGCAGAAGAAGCTGGCTCACTCTATCATACATCCACAGCAGACATAGAGGCAAAGCCAACAGCCATAGTCAAGTTGGCTTTCTACACACTAACTAGGGCTGGACTCAAGGTCTGCCCCCAGGAACACACCTTTTCCAGCAGCACTCTGCCTGCTCAAGATTTAAGAAGGAAGCTTAATCTTAATCAAAAATACCTCAGGTTATGGGGGACATACATTCACCACATGGAAATAACTGTTTTGTATTCTTGCTGTCACAATGCAAAACTGAAGCAATTGGCTTAATATTTGCAAGTTTAGGGTTAATCAACAACTCCTAGGATCCAGAAGAGTCAAGCAGAGAAGAGTGTATGGGCAGGAGCTATAGATAGTAAAGCAAAGAACTAAAAGTGGATTGGTCATTTTCTAAGTTACTTTTTTTGTAAAGGCTAAACTAGAATGAATTCCATCATTGTGCTAACTAAAATTAGCTTGTTTTAGGAAATGGTTATTACTGCTTTCTTCTGAATTTTTTTGCCTGGTCAGATGAACAACTGAGCTTAGATTTGAACTATAGCAAGAGGGAATCTATTTTAATATTGTCAGGCTTAGTGCAGGAGCTCAGAGCAAACCAGACTCTCTCATCTCTCTCTCTCTCTCTCTCTCTCTCTCTCTCTCTGTCTCCCAGGAGATTATTTATGAGGTGAATTTTGAAAATGGAAACCCTGTGTCCACCATGAGGTATGATTGTCATTGAATCTACCACTTACTTCTAGATTTACATTTCCTCATTTAAACAATCTGTCTAAAAATGCAAAAGTTGCCTGTCCTGATTTAAATATTAAACATATCAATGGGGTTCTGTGTGGAAGGTTTGTTCACCATTTGCGGGAAATATTTTGGGAGGTGGAAACTTCAAAGGTGAGGTCTCACTGGAGGAAGTCACTAGAGGTATATTTTGAAGGTTGTGCTTTGTCCCTGCACCCTTCCCATATTTATTACTTCCTGTCTTTTATGAGATAAGCAAATTTACTTCATATGTCTTTCTTCCATGATAATCTGCCTCACCCTGGCCTCCAAACAACATCCAGTTGACCATTGATTAAAACCTCTGAGACTGTGAAACCAAATACAACTTTGCTCCCTCAGTTTTGATTATTGCCACAGTGCTCAAGAGTCTAACACAGTACCTCTCTCCTTGCCTTCTGAGGTAGATATATGTATAAGAACTTTATTGTGTTGCTTACAGTAGCAATATAGATTGCATTAGAGGTGAAAAGAAAACCAGAATTCTGATGCTTGGCTTTAAGGCTGCAATGGGATCCACTAAAAGGCAGAACGTCATCTATACTGTGGACTATGGTGCCAGGAATCTATGCAGCCCATTGGTACTAGTTCAATAAGTCAAACTAATACTTATGTGGTAGGGAGTGTTCAAATATTTTCAAGCTATGTTTTTCCAGCTAAACCTTCACATAGTTTACTAAACTGATTTACATGTCCTCTAAAAAGGCTTCCTCATGTCTCATCTTTCCATCCTTCCTCACACCCAACCCAACAAGTTCTAAAAAGCCTAACCGTTATCACTAAGCAGGTGTTTGTTTTGGTAAGAGAAAATCTCCTAGCCTTATTTATTAGATTCTTTTATGGCACAATCCATACTTTTCTTTGTTTCTAGTAAAACTAATTCCTTACATTGTATTAAAATAGCTCCCATTGACTGAATGATTGCCAGGTTTGAAGCACTGTGCTAAAAGCTTAACATGCATTAATAATGACAGCTAATATTTGTGACAGGCACAGTGACAAGTGCTTTGTAGACATCCACTCCTCAAAAGAAAAATAAAGAGACATTCTCTTCCAATTTACAAATGAGACAACTGAGACAGGTAAGGGGAGACAAATACTTTTTGCTCTACTCTTCATAATTCTCAGTGAGGAACTTATTTTAACAAAATACAGATTAATAAGAAAACATAGAAAAGGTTATGATAATACACACACACACACACACACACACACACACAGAGAAATTAGTAAATAACAAAAACTTGCTTTAGGGCTGAGATGATTGCATTGGTAAAATGATCATTGCACAAGCACAAGGACCTGAGTTTATATTCCCAGAAAACACATAAATTCTTATTTTATGGCTGTGCATACTTTTAATCTCAGAGTTCAGGATGCAGAGAAAGGCAGATCCATATAGAAAGCTAGTTAGCTAGAGTAGCTGAATAAGTGAGCTTAGTGTAAAGTGACCCTGTCTTGATAAAATAAGATAGACAGCAATTGAGAAAAGCACTTGACTTTGTTCTCTGGCATCCATTCACTTACATACGCTCATACAAACATACCCCTCTGACACACACATGTGCCCACACACATGTAACACATACACAGTCCTTCTTTAGTCAAATCACATTTTTACACTGCAATAGTCACATTCTTCATCCCCTGAAATTAAGCATAAAACCTGACAATTTGCCTGAATCTTTGGGTCTTTCATTTAAAGACTCCTGTGTCACACACAAATTTTAAAGCAAATTGGTTCTGCTTTTCTTTTGGTTACATGGATGTCACTCATAAACCTTGTAAGAGAGAAGAAAATAGACTTTTTTGTAAGCTTGTTTGGACTGGGACAAGCAACTTGAATCTATATGTTGGTGAAATTATATGCCCTGTGGAGACTGTTTGGAAAATGGATTTTGCCAATTATGCTTTCCTACATTGTCTTAAAAGAAAAGTGACTTGCCATTAATGTCAACCCAAATATGAACTCATGTCATTAAAAATAATTTAAATAGCTAAAATGCAGCCTTGATATTCATATGAAATTTAAAGTCTTTCTGCTCACTAGTGTGTGAGCATGCATATATACAACTTTTATTCTTTCTATCTACCAACACCTTAAAGTGCCACAAGATAAGGAGAGAATTTTTTCTCTGATTTTATTTTGTCATTTTAGTCTAGTACACTTTTAATAAGGCCAGTTAATTATATTTTTCTATTACTCTTCTATAAAATCTATATTTCATTGCCAGAGATTTTATCAACTTAATGTATCACTGAATTATTCTATTACCTTAAAAACCTTTTCAGTCACTCACTGTAGCTTGTCTAAATTTTCTGAACTCTAGCATTTTAGTCAAAGTTTCAATTTATAAGAAACCAAAGTACAATAGATGGCTAGACAGTCATATCAAGGTGTAGAGGCTTTGAGAAGTAATCATTTGTGTCAACATGGAAACTCCACTGATAGGATATATTAAACTAATGACATGTCTAATCCCTTCCTCAAAGAGTAAAAGTACACTGTGCCTTTCTCACAGCTGCTAATCTTTCCCCTCACTTCACTTCACACACCTTTCTTGACTGCAAATGTTAGGCATCTTTAAGAAGAAAATTGTATCATATTTTACCATCATGACCTTTCAACAAAGTATGATGTAAAGAAGTGAATATTCTTGGTGTTTAAATCATGACTGAAAAACAGGAGTAAATGAAGCTGGAATGTGAGTTTCAACAGTTCATCTCCATTATATATGAAGCAAATAAATCCCAGAAAAATTTTCCTTAAGGCCAAATGATAAGTAGTTCTGGGAGTTGAGTACAGACCATTTTATTATAAATATTGCTCACTGTTCAGCTTCTGTCTTGTAACAAACTATCTCTGCATTTTGCTGTATTGAGGCTCATGAATAGTCATGTAACTAAAATGTGCACTACAATAATTAGATTTATATGTCTTAGGCAAGTTCCCACTGAACTTTCTAGGCATCTGAAGCACCACAAGGAGAAAAGAGAACCTAACATGTGTCACCCACCCTGACACTGGGTAAGCCTCCTATGCATTATTATCCCATTCAATCACCCACAGCAGTCACAACATGTGAGAGGCACCGACACTGTCCTTTCTTTGATTCACTTGTACAGTCTTTTCTAGACACACAAAGAGCAAAATGTCTATTATTCCAGGGAGTGGCTATGACAGATGGGTCTGGGATGCTGGTTGTGCCTGGCAGCCCGGACCATCTGCTTTGGTGGGGAAGCTGCTGTACGGATGAGGGCTCTTAGGGTCAACTCAGATACTTCTGCCAAGATTTCCACAAACAAAATGGAGTTCCAAATTCCACATCATAGTCTTCAGTGAGGAAATTCCAGGTTGCCTTCCTTGCCCATGGGCTCTGTGTCTTCAGATCAACTTACCCACTATGAACATATTAGGAAGAAAATAAAATTGTACCGACTGGGGCTGGAGAGATGGCTTAGCAGTTAAGTGCTTGTCTGTGAAGCCTAAGGATCCCTGTTTGAGGCTCGATTCTGCAGTACCCATGTAAGCCAGATGCACGTAATGGCACATATGTCTGGAGTTCATTTGCAATAGCTAGAGGCCCTGGTGCACACATTCTCTGTTTCTTTCTCTCTTTCTGTCTGTCTCTAATAAGTAAATAAATTTTAAAAAATTGTACTGATCGGGTCTGGAGAGATGGCTTAGCAGTTAAGGTGCTTGCCTGAAAAGCTAAAGAACCCAGATTCAACTCCCTAGGACCCAGGTAAGCTAGATGCACAAAGGGGCGCAGCATCTGGAATTCGTTTGCAGTGGCTGGAGGCCCTGGCATGCCCATTCTCTCTCTTTCTCTCTCTCTCAACCTGCCTATTTCTTTATCTCTCTCTCAAATAAATAAATGAATAAAATATTTTTTAAAAAATTGTACTGACCATGTTTTCTTATTGTACCTCAAATGGTACATCACTATAATAACTACTTAGGGATAATTTGTGTTATATTAAGTATTATACATAATTTACAGATTGCTTAAAGTGTATGGGAGGAAATTCATAAGTTATATGTTGACACAACCCCATTTTATATAAAGGATTGAACTGTCATATCTTTTGGTATCCCTGAGAAGTTCTGGAACCAATCTACAATAAGTACTATGTGTGATTTGCAAAATTAAAATCACAGAGGGTCCACAGCTGCAAGAGTACTGGGGAATGACTGGAAAGGTTAAAAAGCATAGGAATCCATGAAAAAGGAAAGAAAAGATAGAGATGCTTTAACTCTAAGACAAAGGACCTTCATAGTCTTAGCCCAATTTGAAATAAAAAGTCAGGTGACAGAACATCTAAGTCACAAGTACTTCATTGCCTTGCCTGTGTGAAGTGGCACCAAAATTCAGTGTGGATTAATGACTCTAAAAGCCTATGTTTTCTGCCCAACAGTATCTCACACTTGAGTTCTCTTAGTAGCTCATTTAAATCACACAAAAAAATTCATTTCTGATTTCTCTAGCCTCTAATGCACCCATCATCTACTTCCTTTTTATCTTTTATATTATTGGTGGTGAGGAGGGAGAGGTAATGGCTGGAGCCCAGTGCCTCTTGTTTGGTAAGTAAGTAAGTACTCTACCACTGAACAGTACCCCAGAACTTCTACATTCTATTTTCTAGACCTACGTTTTTAAAATAATATTTTATTTACTTATTTGTTTGAAATGAGTAGGGAAAGGGAGAAAAGGCAGACAGAGAGAGAGAATGGGCATTCCAGGGCTTCTAGCCACTGCAAACAAACTCCAAATGCACGTGCCACCTTGGGCATCTGGTTTACGTGGCCTTGGGGAATCAAACCTGGATCCTTAGCGTTCACAAGCAAGCAACTTAACTGCTAAGCCATCTCTCTAGCTCCTAGATCTAATTCTTTGACTTTTTTTCTGCCCTTATTTTTTAAAATGAATGCAGCAAATGCTCATTCTTCTTTATCCCATGTACCAGTAGAGTACTGTGCCCCCATCCATCAACACTGACAAGCAAGCTCATATATCCTCTATCAGGAAGCCTCTAGCTCCACAATGCTAATCTTAGAGAAGTATGAGTTTGTAAGAAACAGTATATTTAACATAATTAAAGAATCCCTGTTGGAATATGAAGATAATATAATGGCACAGACATTTCTTTTAGAGAAATTAGACAAACCTGTAAAAAGAATGGATCACATGTGATGTGAACATAGATGGTAAATCAGACAACTTCTACTTCAGAAGGTGAGCCTAGAGCCCTTGTAATCTCAGTGCCTCTCAAAAAGGAATCTGAGAGAAGCTGTCAGATCCCAGAGGAGCCCATGAAGACATGAGGGCTGACAAAATGCAGCACCCTCTATGAGGCCCTAGAGCGGAAGAGGACTATAATTCTATACCAACCATGCTTTATTAGTTGTGGCACTATAACACTGTAAGATGTTATTACATAGGGAAACTAAATGCTCTAAAATATCAAATATATTAAAAAATAATCAAATATAAGAATTCATTGCTTCTCAGAATATCTATGTAAAAGAGCTTTATCCAGCTGGAAAGATGACTTAGTAGTTAAGGTGTTTGCCTGCAAAGCCTAAGCACCCAGATTCAATTCCCCAATACTCACATAAGCTAGATGCACCAGGTGGCACCTGTGTCTGGAGTTCTTTGCGGTGGCTAGAAGCACTGGTTCACCCATTGTCTCTCTTTGCCTCTTTCTTTCTCTCTCAAATAAAATGAAATAAAATAAAATAAATAAGAAAGTGCTTTTCCTTCCATTCCATAACAGACTGATAACATTTGTAAACTACAATAAAAATGTTATGGCACTCTAAAATTTCTATTAAAATTCCAAATGCTAACTCTCTCTCTCTCTCTCTCTCTTTTTTTTTTTTTTTTTTTTTTTTTAGGTAGGGTCTTGCTCTAGCTCAGGCTGACCTGGAATTCACTATGTAGTCTCAGGGTGGCCTTGAACTTATGGCAATTCTCCTACCTCTGCCTCCTGAGTGCTGGGATTAAAGGTGTGCACCACCACACCTGGCGCTAACACCCTCTTTTCATCTACTTCCTAGTTAGATATATGCTACAGAGAGCTCTCTATGAGTCAAACCTTAATTTTTCTTTAAATTATGTATGTGTATGCATATGTTCAAATGTGTGTGTGGGCACGTGTGTGTGTGTGTGTGTGTGTGTGTGTGTGTGTGTGTGTGCGCACATGTGTATTTATGAGTATGGAAGCCAGAGGTGAATGTCAGGTATCTTCTTCACTCTTCACCTCATTTAAAAAATATATTTAATTAATTTGTTTATTTGAGAGAGAAAGAGGCAAATAGAGAGAAGGAGAGAATGGGACCAACAGGGCCTTTAGCTACTACAAATGAACTCCAGATGCATGTGCTATCTCATACATCTGGCTTTACGTGGGTATTGGGGAAATAAACATGAGCCTTTGGCTTTGCAGGCAAGCATCTTAACTGCTAAGCCATATCTTCAGCCTTTCACTTTACATTTGAGTTAAGTTCTTTCACTTAACCTGAACCTTAATAACTTGGCTAAACCAGCTAGCCTTCAAGGCCAAGGGGTCCTTTTGCCTCCCCCCCACCCGTCAGAACCATAAGTGCACACAACCACACCTAGCCTTTTAGTGTGAGGCTACAGTCCTCATGCTTGTCTGATGTGCACTTTTCTGACTGAGCTATCTCCCAAGTCTCCATTTTCTTTATTGCAGTGCTAGAGATGGAACCCAGAACCTCATTTATGTTAAGTGCTCTACCACAGAAAATCAACCGCATCCCTATTTTAATAACTTTCAAAGGTTCCAAATACTTTTTTTGAACCTTTTTTTCTCTTTGAAATTCCAATTCCCAAAAGAATCATAACATTACTTTTAAAATAAAACAATAAAATCTACACCAATGACAATATTCAACTAATAGACTAGGAGGGGAAAATTCCCAAAGAAAACTAAAAAATGGAAAGAAAATTGTAAAAGTGTATTTCTTTTCTGAGTTTATAACATGTTGATAAAAGTAATAAATTATTTCTGGAAGCAACTTGCAACGACACACATTTATTTTAATTATTTATTTTTGCTTTTGCTGAAATGAATTGAGTAAGAAATTAGGGTTTGGAGAGCTGCCATCTACACTAAAATGAACAATAATTAAACTTGTTGTTAGTGTTTTTAAGAGCATGAAAATGATAGTCATTAAACACTTCATAGATTGTTTTTCAGTCATGTTGCATAGTCATTGTGTTTTACTATGTGAGTATTGGTCTGGATGTGGCAGATGACAAAGATTATCTTCCCAGATCCCACCTGAAATGAAATTTGTGTGTCCTGAGATGAGATGGGTGAACAAAACCTAGCAGCTAATGAAATCAACAAAGAGCCTATTTCTCAGGGGTGACTTTAATTTTGTAAGATGCCCCTTCACTCCTACTTGTAGACTTGGATGAAGTGATTAAACACCTCTGATCTGCTTCTACCATTAAGGAGGTCTATTCTTGCCCTCCTCCTTGCAGCACAGCTCAGATTTATGCTCCATTAGGGAGCCTGAAGCAAGTAGATGATGTTTCATTTGCTGTTCTACCATCAGTTGCTGGGCTTGAAACTTTTAGCTGAAATGAGCATAATTCACTGTTTGTGATGATTTCTAGCTTACTAGTTGGCATGTCTTTGTTCTGCATTATTCTCAATAGAGCTCATACTGTTTCTGCCTCCAGACTTTGTAAGACTCATCTTTGAAAAAAAGTCATTCATATCCCCAAAAAGGTTTTGGAGCTCACATTGCTAAATATTAAAATCCCCTAGAAGATTATGAGTGGATATCCTTAGTTGACATGGACAGAGTTAGCTAAAAACAAGAACCTTATTTCCTCTAAATAAGCTGCATTAATCTAGTTTATGGAGTAAGCAAGAACTTTCAATGGTTTTATTTTCATTTAAACAAATTAAACCCAACTATTGATACAGATATTTTGTGGTTCCTTGCCAATGCATGAATATATACCAACACACCAGTAATTTGGGGTTTTCCCAGATTCTAATTTGATGGATGAAACCCATAGACCAGAGGATAAGGCTCAGAGAGATTTTCTTATAGCTTAGAGCTTTAGAAGGGAGAATTTACCAGAAGAAGAGCTTAATCCCAGAATGTAAAAGAAGGAACCAAGTCAAAGCTCTTCCCTAGAGAGGCAAAATGGAAGAGTACCTCAAGCCTCAAGTTGGGTTTTTATGGGACTCATAGATGATCACTACTTTGAGCAGTCTAGTCCCGGTGACAGGTCTCAGTAGGCAGTAAAAGGACTCTTTAAGGGAAGATATAAGGAAAGCGCAGATCCATCTGAAGTTTCTGACTTGTAGGTAGTGAAGTGATTTTCCCCTACAGGACCAAGGACAATTCCCACTTCACTCAAGGAGAAGGTTATTCACTTTAGGGTCCTAAACTCCTAAACTGCCTAGTGAGTTTTGATTTCCTGTGCTACACTATCACCCTCATAACATATTGAACATATTGGCTAGAAATTTTAAGTCCTAACCCAGTGGAGGGTATCATTTTCCCAGTTTCCATTCTAATTTAGGATCTTTATTGGAAAAAATAAGATAGTAAACAAATTATTTTGTTTTCATGCCATGAATGCATTTGTGAATACGTTTGGTGGCAGGGAGCCTTTAGAAGCCTGCTTCCAGAGAGATCCCTGTTCCTTCAGAATCTTGTCACCTCCTCATGTGCTTCTTTCTAAACCCTAATGCACAACCTGGGCACCTGGCTTCATGTTTTCAGAATACTCAAACTTTAGATAACAAAATCCACAGGAGGAAAAGTGCCTTACAGGAAACTTCTGTCTACAACTAGTCTTGAAGTCCAAACCTTTCCTGCAGCAGAAGAATATGTGAGATACTTGTGTGAAATTTGGTGATACAGTGAAGAAGGGAAAAAAGAGAGAGATTTGCCTAAAATACTATTCAAACATGTTTACAAGGGTGTATTGTGTTTTCAAAATACTATTAATTTATGTGAAATCTTCTTATAACTTTAATGAAAGGTGTTTTCTCTGTGAGTTGAAAAATAAAAAGAGATGGTCCTTTATTCAGGGCAACACAGTCTTATTCAATCATGGTCTTAGGAATTGATGAGCAAAAGTAAAAATTTCCAATAGTGTACTTTTAGCATTAGTAGGCATTATCGTCACTAATCACAATATCACCATCATCACTATAATTATTACCATGACCATTATCATTCAACATCAACAAAATAAACCTCATCATCATCTTCTTCACTACCACTGACATTGCTACTAGCATTATTATCACTGCTAGCACCACCATCATCTTTATCAACATTATCATAACATGACTATCATTATATTATCATCATTACCATTATTACTGGAATTATCATGAGCAGAGATATTTCAGTACTTGCTGTGTATCAGGACTCTTTTAAGGTCGATATTTGAATAAATTGCATTCAACTGTCATGATGAGCCCCAGTGAAAATTGATTTCCCTATCATTACTATGTGCTCAGCAGCATCCTATGTTTATTTTAAATGACATCATTGTATCTAATCTCACAATTTTATCATGTAGGAAGGATTATTACAACTAGATGAAGAACTAAGGGATGGAAAGGTTAAGTCAGGGAATGAAAGTTTGTCTATACACCTATATAATAAAAATAGCCATTTCTGTTAATCATTTAGAAGCTGCTATCAAGCAAAAGAGATAACAGGTCTTTTTTTAAAAAAATCCATTTAACTATTATTCTATACAAGGATATGTGAATATTTGTTCAGAGTAAACAACTGATCTGTGAAAACTGATGTTATTTAAGATTCATGAACAAATACTACTGTTAGTATATTTTAACAGTTTAAAGTGAATCTGAAACATACCTATCATATTCATGATTAAAAATCTGAATTTAGGTATATAAAGTCATACACTCTTCTGAAAACATCAAGAACAGAATGGGTCAATCTAAATAAACTATGTAATATCAGAGGTTGCACATGGATTTACATTTAAAAAAATTACAACTGTGGCATATTTACTGAAGTTCAGCAAGGTGGGGACCCAATACTAAGAAACAGAAGGGCTGGATGGAAGGTAGAGGCTCATATTTATTTCTGTGAATAAGGACTTTCACAGAAACCACACATCTAAAGGAGGCTCATTCAGACAAAAGGGAGGTCACATTTGTTAAAATGGTGAATCATTAGAGCTAGCTGCAATTAACCTTACAGGTCATATTTTCTCACCCACATCTTAACAAAGTATATGATAATGGAAGAACTATTGACAGGGGCCAAATTTTGAGGATCCTTGAATATTAATATTAGTCTTAACTTGTATAATTTTCAAATATTAGCTGTAGGTGAGATTTTTGCTTCATTAATATATGTAAAAGAGATTTGAGTTCGTCATGGAAAAGTCAATTAGGAGATTGTGATATAGCGCTGTTGGTAGAATATTTGTTTAGCATGGAAGAAACTCTGGGTTCAGGCTACATTATTTTGGGATGGTGGCATGTATCTATAATACCAGCACTTTAGAAGTGGAGGTGAAAGTATCAGTAGTTCAAGGTCATCCATGGCAATATACACAGTTTGAGGCGAGCCTGAAGTATATGAAGATCCTGTTTCAAAAAAGAAAAAAAGGGACTGGAGAGTTTGCTTAGTGGTTAAGGAAATTGCCTGTGAAGCCTAAATCCCAGGTTTGATTCTCCAGGTCCCAAGTAAGCCAGATACACTAAGTGATGCAAATGTCTGGAGTTAGTTTGTAGTGGTTAGAGGCTCTGGGGTACCCATTTTTTCTCTCTCTCTCTCCTTAGTGAATAAATAAAAATAAAAAGTGTTTTAAAAAGAAAAAATAGTTATTAAGTAAATGCACAAAAATTTTATAAAAAGTATTTTACATGGACTTATAAGGCATGATTAATGATTTGGGGTACTGGGATAGAGAGATGGCTTAGTGGTTAAAGCACTTGCCTGAGAAGCCTAATGAATCATGTTCAACTCTCCTGGCCCATGTAAGCCAGCTGCACACTGACACAATCACACAAGTCACACATATGCACAAGTGGTGCACATGTCTGGAGTTTGAAGTGGTTGGAGACCCTGGCATGCCAATTGCCCCCACTCTCTCGCTCTTGCATTTTAAAAAAGGCAGTCTATCAGGCTTGCATCGAAAGAAAATAATCTGGGGTACTACCTTACATTCTATTATTATGTATAGGCATAGACCTATTTTTCATCAAAATGGTTTCTAAAATTTTCCTGGTTTTTTTTTTTTTTTTTTTTTTTTTTTTTTTTTTTAATGAAACAACCTATCAAAGGCTGTTTGTTCAGCCAGGGAGATCCAATTTCATTTGTTACAATGGCAACTGAGATATCACATTCAGGATTTACTCAGTCCCTTTTTAATTGACATCCATATTAATCAAATATTTTGGATGGACAATAAACATTTGAAAGAAAATAACTATCAAAGTGTAACTGTTAAAATATCTTTTACAGTAAGTTTCATGATTTTTCTTTGCTGTGTGATAAAATATTCTTTTTAACTCATGAGTTAATCCTATAAAACAGTTCAAAAGAACCAGGACTCAACAAAGACCCTATATGTATGAGGAATAGCTATTGCACTGAAAAGACCCTTCTCCAAGATAATTGTTTCCATTTACCTAAAATATCAAGACACAGTAGAATCTTGTTTTTTACTTGGCCTGAACCATTAAGTTTCAAGAAGGATAAAGGAACTCCTACTCATAAAACTTACATTGTTTGAGAAAAGTGAAAATTGAAATGAGCCGAAAGGAAACCATTTCATTGATCTAAAGATATCAATAATTCACTGGTCAAGATCAAAAACTGGCCGCCCAAGTCGATATGTAAATCAAAGCTGCTGCACTGCACAGCATTTTCTTGCTCTTCCTCAGCACTTTTCTACATTATAATGTAACTTTTATTCTCTGCTTTCTATAATCAAATCTACTCAAATGGGATTTGGTTTCCATTTCTAAGAACAGCTCATGTGTGGTTCTAAATTATTAAACACCATTTAAATATACAAAATGTTCACTTTTTTTTTTTTTTTTTTTTTTTGGTTTTTCGAGGTAGGGTCTCACTCTGGTCCAGGCTGACCTGGAATTAACTATGTAGTCTCAGGGTGGCCTCGAATTCATGGCGATCCTCCTACCTCTGCCTCCTGAGTGCTGAGTGCTGGGATTAAAGGCGTGCACCACCACACCCAGCTTCAAAATGTTCACTTTTTTCCTTAAACTATCTCTCAAAATTCTTGTATGTCTTTTTGAGAGTTAAACAGAGGGTATTAAGAAGACCAAACTAATGATTAAAAGTACAAAACATATAGAATCTGGTTTTGTAGGTTATAAGGATATGAGGAGAAGAATAGATATGCAGTGCCTAGTAATGAGCATCCCTAATTTACCATAAACAATTAAAAGATTATTTGATTCTAACCAAAACAGGAGGCATTTTGGAATCACTATTTTACCTTCTATTGCAAATGAATGGGGTATAAAGAAAGTGTGTGGGTTTGTGTATTTTCCAGTGACTTACAGATTAATTAAAACAGAAAGAAAACCCATTTATCCTTGCCATAGGTCCCAAAGTATGGATGTTTATAAGTAGAACTATAAGAAGTAAAACATTACATGTTCAATCAATACTGTAGGTTACTTTAATTGCATGTTTCTAACACCATATGTGTTTGAATCATTATTTATTTATTTATTTATTTATTTATTTTTTGAGAGAGAGAGGAAAAAATCTCAGCCACTGCAATTGAACTCCAGACACTTGTGCCACCTGGTGGGCATATGCAACCTTGGGCTTCCCTCGCCTTTTGTGTGTCTGGCTTACATGGACCTGGAGAGAGATGGAACATGGGTGCTAGGTTTTGCAGGCAAATGCCTTAACCACTAAAACATCTCGCCAGCCCTGAATCATTTTTATGATTGCTATTCCTCTGAGTAATTTTCCTTTAATATCAGGATTAACCATGGAAATTTTTTAAAAATATGAACTATTTCTCAATGACTTTAGTCTTACTGTATGGAACATCTCCAAAACTGGTTTTAGGAGTAGATATAAGTTATAACACAACATGTCTATTTTCTCTCCCCTATCTGCTTAAGTCAGGAAGGTAATAGCAATTAAGCCATAAATTAGCAACTGTTACAAAACTTTCTGCTATGTGTGCTTATCAAATAGTGCATAACAAACTTTTGGAAATATATATTAAAATATTCTCTACACAAAATCAGTAGGTTTGTTCCTTTAGGTAATTTGCATTTGAGACTAGAATTATGAAGTTTATTGTGGAAACTACACAGTGATGATTAACTTCAGTATAACAAAATTTAAGTTTATGGCATGCCAAGGACATTTGAGATATCATGAGCTGAAACTGACAGCTAGCAGTCTAGTTCAAAGACCAAATAAGGACAAAAAAAGGCACCTTAAACCAGGTACCCCTGCTATCCTCCAAATTGCTCTTTGTTGTCTGGAAAGTCCATTATAAAGAGAAAAGATAAAATGCTAGTCAACAAATTATCTGCTACATTGTAATATTTAGACACAGCCAGAATAATATGCCTTGGACAGATGTTTAAAAATTATCTACTTGGAAAAAAAAAAAAAGATGGTGTCCACTTAACCACACATCACCTCAGGGGGAAGGAAAGGCAAGACATATAGGGTTAAGTGGGGCTATTAATGGTCTCCAGATTCTAGTAGACCTCCAGTGAGAAGGTGCATAAAAGCAAAGGAGGGAACCCACTGATTCCCACACTATCCGGTAGCCCACCAGTCCCCCAGTTCCATCAAGCAGCCATAGGAGCCACAGTCCCAGTTGCTGGTTCTGCACTAACTATGGGCTTAGTGGACCCAAGTTGGCAGACTGTCATTCGCCCCTCCCTGCCCCGACCCAGGTTTTCCAGCTCCTGTAAGAACTTCACCGGTGGACCCTGTCCCACTTGTTGCCACCGCCACACCCCACCAATCCCCCACTCCCATGAGCAGACCCAGGCCAACAGGATAGCATTCGCCCTGCCCCACACTGATCTAGGCTTTCCCATACCTGCAGAGCTCTGCAGGCACCTCCTCAGGGTGAAAGGGTGGAAAATGATATTCCAAGCAAACAGAAATAAGAAACAAACAGGCCTTGTGATACTAATATCAGGTAAAATAAATGTCAAAACAAAAGTAATCAAAAAAAGACAAAGAAGGCCACATCTTACTTATGAAGGGAATGATCCAACAAGAGGATATCACAGTCATCAATATTGATGCAACAAACACAGGTGCACCACAATTCATAAAACAAAACCTACTTGACAACAAAACAGAAATAACCACCAACACCATCATAGTTAGGGACTTCAGTACTCCACTATCAGCAATAGACAGATCACCCAAACAAAAAATTAACAGGGAAGTAAGAGAGCTCAACAAAACCATAGATCAACTAGATCTAATGGACAGCTACAGAACATTTTATCCAAAAGTCACAGACTATACATTCTTCTCAGCAGCCCATGGAACCTTCTCTAAAATCGATCACATAATAGGCCATAAAGCCTGCCTCCATATATTTAGGAAGATCAACATAATTTCTTGCATGATATCAGATCACAGTGCTGTATCACTAGAAATTAACAACAAAAGATGCAACATAATCCCACCAGCTCCTAGAAACTGAACAACACACATTTAAGCAATAAATGGGTAGTGGAAGAAATAAAAAATGAAATTGCAAAATTTCCAGAAATGATTGACAATGAGAACACATTGTACCAAAATATATGGGACAAAACGAAGGTGGTCCTCAGGGGAAAATTCATAGCACTAAATACCTTCATAACAAAGACAGAGAGATCCCAAATCAATAATCTAACTATCCACCTAAAGGCATTGGAAAAACAAGAAGAATCCAAACCAAAAAAACTCCAGATGGAAAGAAATAATTAATATCAGAGAGGAAATTAATGAATTGGAAACTAAGAAAACAATTAAGAAAATTGATGAAAGAAATAGCTGCTTCTTTGAAAAAATAAATAAGATTGATAAACCCCTGGCCAATTTGATCAAGTGAAAAAAAAAAAAAGAGAGATTCTTCAAATTAACAAAATTAGAAATGAAAAAGGAGAGATCACAACAGACATAAGTGAAATTGGGATAATCATCAGGACTTATTTCAAAAATCTCTATTCCACAAAACTGGATAATTTGGAGGAAAATGATGAATTCCTGGACACATATCACCTACTAATACTAAACTCAGAACAGATTAATCTGCTAAACAAACCTATCATACCCACCAGGTTTGAAAAGGTAATCAAACACCTCTCCCCCAAAAAAGTCCAGGACCAGATGGCTTCTCAGATGAATTCTATCAAACCTTCATGGAAACAATCTTTCTCAAACTGTAGCAACACAATTGGAGAACAGGGAAAGCTCCCCAACTCCTTCTATGAACCTAGTATCACCATAACACCAAAACCAGGCAGAGATGCCACAGAAAAGAAAACTACAGTCCTATTTCTCTGATGAACTTAGACACAAAGATCCTGAACAAAATCCTCACAAACAGAATTCAATCACACATCAAAAGCATTATCCACAAAAATAAGATAGGCTTTCTCCCAGGAACACAGGGGTGGTTCAACATATGGAAGTCTGTCAATGTAATAGACCACATAAATAAATTTAAACACAAAAACCACATGATCATTTCAATAGCTGCAGAAAAGGCCTTTGACAAAATACAACATCACTTCATGATCAAACATTGGAGAGAATGGGCATGGACAGCTTATATCTCAACATAATAAAGGCTGTAGATAAAGCTTCTAAAGTCCAAATAATATTTAATGGGGAGAGACTCAAGGAATTCCCATTGAAATCAGGAACAAGACAGGGGTGTCCACTCTCACCTATGCTCTTCAACATAGTACTGGAAGTCCTAGCTCAAGCAATAAGACAGGAGAAGGAAATAAAAGGGATACAAATTGGAAAGGAAGAAGTTAAGTTAGCCCTATTCACAGATGACATGATTCTATACATAAGAGTTCTGAGAACCTCCATCTCAAAATTCTTAATGGTGATTAACTCCTTCAGCAAAGTAGCAGAAAAAAAAATCATGCACAAAAATCAGTAGCCTTTCTCTATGCAAAAGACAAAGATACAGAAAAAGAAATAAGAGACGGCCATTTTAAATAGCAACAAAAAAAATAAAATACCTTGGAATAACTTTAACCAAGGATGTGAAAGACCTTTACAATTAAGACATAAAAACACTCAAAAAAAAAAAAAAAAAAAAAAAGGAGGACTTGAGAAACTGCTAAGACCTCCCATGCTCCTGGATAGGCAGAATTAACATTGTGAAAATGGCAATCTTACCAAAAGCAATATACAGATTTAATTCTATACCAGTGAAAATCCCAACATTTTTCTTCACAAAGATAAAGAAAAAATGATCTCAAAATTCATATGGAATGGCAGAAGGCCTCAGCTATCCAAACATATCCTCAGCAAAAGAATCATGTCTGGAGGCATCACCATACCTGACCTAAAGCTATATTACAAAGCCACAGTAATACAAACATCATGGTACTGGCATAAAAACTGGATTATAGACCAATGGAACAGAATCGAGGACTTGGACTTTGGGACAAGTAACTACAGCTAACTGATATTTGACAAATGCCCTAACAATGTCAACTGGGGAAAAAAGGCAGCATCTTCAACAAATGGTGCTGGACAAACTGGATAACCATATAAAGAAAAATCAAACTGGACCCACACATCTCTCCAAGCACAAAAATCAAATCCAAATGGATCAAAGACCTCAATATAAGAATGGAAACTCTGCTACTACTGGAAGAAAAAATAGGAGGAACTTTCCATGATATAGTAGTCGGAAAAGAATTCCTGAACAAAACCCCAGTAGCTCAGGAAATTAAGCAATCACTCAACCATTGGGATCTCATGAAGCTAAAAAGTTTTTTTCACAGAAAAACATACAGTAAACAGAGGCAATAGATGACCCACAGAATGGGAGAAAATTTTGGCCAGCTATACAAGTGACGGAGGCTTAATTTCTAGAATTTACAAAGAACTCAAAAAATTAAACTATAAAAAGTCAAACAACCCACTCACAAAATGGGACAGAGAACTGTACTGAGAATTCTCAGAGGAAGAAATACAAATGGCAAACACACACTTAAGAAAATGTTCAATATCACTAATTATCAGGGAAATGCAAATTAAAACAATTATGAGATTCTACCTTACCCCCTAAATGATGGCAAACATTAAAAAAACCTCATGAAAACAAGTACTGGTTAGGTTGTAGAGAAATAGGAACCCTCATTCACTGTTGGTGAGAATGTAAGATGGTACAATCAGTATGGAAAGCAATATGGTGACTTATAAAAAGGTAGACTATAGAGTTACCAATAGACCCAGTTATTCCCTTCCTGGGCATTTACCCTAAAAGCTCCATGCCTCAGTTGAAAGAGATTTGCTCAATCATGTTTATAGCTGCTTAATTCATGATAGCTAAGAGCTGTCCATCATTGGACAAATGGATAACCAAGATGTGGTATATTTACACCATGGAATTCTACACAGCAGTAAGGAGAAATGACACAATGAAATTTGAAGAAAAATGGACAAATGTTGGGGTCCCCCCCAAGGCCAGCTCAGGAGGGACGATAGGGTCTCTGCCGAATTGGGGTGAGCAGTGCGGAGTCACGACACAGACTCCGGGAGTTGGGTGAAAGCGGAGCGAGAATCCACAAACTCGTTTATTCAGGAAGTGCACATGGGTTTTAAGGGGCTGTTAATTCTTGTATGGGGTGGTCCCCTTTTGGTGACCAATGACAGCTTGTCTCTGGACAGGACATCTCGTAGTAGGCTTCTTGCGAGCATGGGGCTGTAACTGTTGTTACATCGAGCCTGCGCAAAACGCCATTTTTACAGAAGCCACTTCCTGTTGTCTTCTGCCATGTGGTCTGGCTAGGACCAGGCCTGTATTGTGCCATACATATCCTCCTTTTTGTTTTTATTATTGGCAACCCTGAGAGGTATGGTTTATTGCCAAGCCATTGTTGAACCCAGGCCCCAAGGGATCATCATACGTGACAGTGCCTGTCTTAGGTTGTTCCATCTCATGGAGTCTTACCCGTCAAGGGCCAAATGCCACCTAGGTGAGAAAACCCGAGGGGGATGGCCTGGTATGGCTTTTGGAAAGCCATGGTTGAACCCAGGCCCCAAGGGATCATCACATGTGACAGTGCCTGTCTTAGGTTGCCCCATCTCATGGAATCTTACCCGTCATGGGCTGGCTGCCATCCTGGTGAGAAAACCCGAGGGGTATGGCCTGGTATGGCTTTTAGCATGAGGTCTGGCTAGGCGCTAGACCTGTATTGTACCATACATATGAGGCTGTTGCCTAGGAGACATGGAAGGGCCAAGTGGGCGTGGCTCTGTGGCATGTGAACAGTCCCAGCAAGCGAGAATCAACTAGAGAGCCTGAAGAGGACTGGGGTAGGACAGGTTGCTGGGTGAGTTCACCCTAGCGTCATAGTCAGTAGCATTGAGTGTCCTTAATGGTGGCTCAATGTAATCAAAGGAGTTGGAAAGGAATTTATAGGTAGGTGGGGGGGGGTAAGTTTAAAGTCCCATATGTAGTCTGAGGGGTCTGGCATCATCTTCTTCAGCAAGGCTGGTCGCTGAGTCAGTGGCTGGTGGGGGGAAATAAGTTTAAAGTCCTGTATGTAGTCTGAGGGGTCTGGCATCATCCTCTTCAGCAAGGCTAGTTGCTGAGTCAGTGGCTCAACGGACGTTTCTGGCAGGAATCCAAACTGGGATCTGTGAAGTTTCTGGAAAGACACAAGCACCCCCTCTGCCCTGCATTAAAAGAGGGTGGGGCACCTTCCAAATATTAGTAAGAGGATCTTTCCAGCGGACTAAGGGTAAGGGTGTCGTGGTTGGTTGGGATCTCCAATGTTTGTAGGCTGGGGAAAGTCCTGCCTCATCAAAGGTGAGAAAATTGAGGGTAAAGAGAGCTGGGTAACATCCATCTGCCAGATAGAATTTGGGGTAAGGCCTCTAGGATTGACTCTTTGAGGCTGTAGGGGGCCCAGGGGGGCTAGGGGGGCACATGCCTTACAAGTATGGGTTAAATGTTTGCATTGGCTAAGGGAGAGCTCAGGATATAGGATCTGTATAAGGTCCTGTGCCAAGGAGTATGTCTAAGGCAATTGGAATTTTATCCCTAAGATTTTGGCGGGCCTGGGATTTAGCCAGGTCACTATACGCGGCTTTCCATTGGAGGAATTCAGGGGGGGGAGAAGAACTGCCTTGAGGAGCAAATACCAGTCATAGTAAGTCTGAAGATGGATGGCCCATTGTAAGAGGACTTGTTCAAAGTAAGCAGAATCAACACTGGATTCCTGGGCTGCCTTACGGATGAGGGCCAGATCAAAGAGGGGGGTGGGGAGCCATGGCCTGATTGTCGCATCCGACCCCACGTTAACAGGGAAGGCGGCAAAGGGGCGTGTCAGGGAACTGGCAGTCACCTGGGTGTGTCCAGGACTGAGCGGGGGGGGAGGTCCTTGGAAGGGTAATGAGGGGGAGGGGTGGTTGCAAGTGTGGCCATAGCAGGAGGGGGTTGGTGTGGTGGCTTATTATCATTTAAAAGTTTTAGTTCCTCCTCATCAGAGTTATCGGAAGAGGGGGCTGGGAGGGATGAGCTGTGAAGAGCCAGTTTAGGATCCTCCTTACAGCGTTCGTTATGGGCAGAAATGACGTTCTCCACGGTGGAGTCTTTAAGGCCGGCAATTATGGCAAGGGGGATAAGAATCCATGGGGCTAAAACAAGAGTTTCATCCCAAAAGCTATGGAGGTCTTTTTGTTTTAATTTTAAGCCACATTGCAGAAGGAGGGCCTTAAGAGCTTGCAATTGCGGCGTCCTCTGGTGGGGAGGGAGGTTGCCCATTGCCGCATGGTGTTGTTTGATGGGGGGGCTGGGCTGGGACACTCCTGAATCAAAGAGACTGAGAAAATAATAACCCAGATCAAAGATGATAGACCAGAGGATAATCATGCAAACCACAAGTCCTAATGCTGGGGCCAGCTGAGACATAGGGATAGATTGTTTAGGACCCACGTGTCTTGTGCTTAGTGGGAGGAGGGGCCAACACAGGCTTAGGGCCGTGCGGCAGTGTGTGCCTTACTGGGGGGGGGAAGGGAGGACAAACAAAGGAAGGGGGGGAAGGGGCTGCCTGCTCACCCACAGGCAACCGTTAGCCGTTTTTCTCTCACCAATGAAGAACTGGGCGCTTTGCTCGTCAGACTTTCAAGGACGAGGCATTGCCGAGGGGGCTACTCGCCGAGGGGGCTTCTCGAAGAACTGGGCATTTTGCTGTTCTGCCAAATGCCGAGGCGCTGCTCACCGGTTCACTGGACGTTCAACGGGGCATCTCGCCAGATGCCGATGGGGCAGGGGGTCACGGATGGGGTGTCTCGCTAACACCGACGTCGGGGCAGAGGGTCCCTGTTCGGGCGCCAGATGTTCAGGTTCCCCCCAAGGCCAGCTCAGGAGGGACGATAGGGTCTCTGCCGAATTGGGGGTGAGCAGCGCGGAGTCACGACACAGACTCCGGGAGTTGGGTGAAAGCGGAGCGAGAATCCACAAACTCGTTTATTCAGGAAGTGCACATGGGTTTTAAGGGGCTGTTAATTCTTGTATGGGGTGGTCCCCTTTTGGTGACCAATGACAGCTTGTCTCTGGACAGGACATCTCGTAGTAGGCTTCTCGCGAGCATGGGGCTGTAACTGTTGTCACATCGAGCCTGCACAAAACGCCATTTTTATAGAAGCCACTTCCTGTTGTCTTCTGCCATGCGGTCTTGCTAGGACCAGGCCTGTATTGTGCCATACAGACAAACATGGAACAGATTATTCTCAGTGAGCTCACCCAATCACAGAAAGATAATCATGCATGGTCTCACTCATTTGTGGCTCCTAACCTGAATCTGCCTGAGATGTTGACATAACTAATAAGCATCCCAAGGACTGGATAATAGGGAGGGTGGGGCAGGAGGGCAAGGCAAAGCAGGAGGGACACAAAATGGGACCCAAATGGAAATGGCACCATAACATCCTATATCCTAAAAGACAGACTAAAAGGTTGAAACTTCATCAAGTCCTAAGAGGGAACATCTGATTCACAGGGCCCTGGAGAGGGTATGATGAAGACTAGCCTTAAGTTTCTCCTGCTTCTCTCTCTCTCCCTACCTCTTCTATCTCTTCTCTCATTCTCTTTTATATTACCTATGTTTTTCTTCCTTTTTCCCCTTGTTGATGGCCTGTAATTCCCAGTACCAGCATTTGGTTAACATCCACAATGAGCTGTTGATCAGAAAGACCTACAAGGTTTCCCAAAAGAAGACAGATTTCTCACAGAGTACTTGATGACACACCAAAGGTTAATGGTAAGACCCTACTGCCAAAGACACCATATGCTATTGGTATGGAACATGGAATGACCTAGCTGGAATCTGGAAGAGAGTCAGTCCCCAGACAATTAGCTCATCTACTTTGAGAAGGTGCTACATGAGCAACTGAGGGAAAGTGACCAATAATTGCCAAAGCAATACATGATCTAAGCTTCTCAGCAGCAAACAACATGACGTGATGCTCAAACAAGTGCAATAGTGGCACACAGCCATGGTGGGTAACCAAATGCTCTTGATTTGGCTAACAGATCCACTCAATGGAATGGAACCCATAGCTGGAACTGGGAAACAAGTCAGAACCGTATCCAAAAAATGAGCCCATTTGTATGTAAGTATAGAAGTTGTCAATAAAAAGAAATAAATAAATAAAAATGAGCCCATGCTCCAATATCAAGCTCCCACCATCGGCTACAAGAGGGCCTACCCTTATGAAATTCTCTCCAAAATAATAATAATAATGACCTCTCTCTCCATTGGAGAATTTGCTTCTCTTTTTCAGAAGGATAGAATCAGCCTATTGCACCCCACCAGGGCCCAAGCTGAAACTATGGAGTAATGGGGGAAATGAGCAAGAGTGCTGCTTTGTTGGTGAACCTGGTATCAGCACAAGGGTGAAGGAGATAGACACAAAGAACACTCAACTCCTACAAACCAGAAATCCAGAGACACAGAAGCTCCCAAGACCTCATCACTGAAGTAGACCTAAAATGATCCCAGCATTGCTCAGGGAAATTCATGGAAGAGGGGGCAGAAAGACTGTTCGAGCCACAAGTTGGGACATTATTCACAGAGACATTGCCTTTTCCCCATAACTGATGGCTACCCCCACAAGGCACGACCTTCATTCCCCAACAGGGAGAATCCCTTTGGTGGAGGGAGAACAGGGAGGAGGCTAATGATGATACCAGAATGTATACACACTGTCTACATAACTAATAAAAAATATTTTTAAAAATCTACTTGGAAATAACACTTCTTAGAAAATAGAATTTCCCTATTTCTCTTACTAAATAAATAATTCCTGGATAATGTTTGTCAAACAAAAATGGGAAAGCCTAAAGGGACACAAGCCGGTGACTAAAAAAGCTGAGGAAAGCTTTGCTCCTGTTTGCCTTTTTTTTTTTTTTCTCACACTCTAGGTTCTAGACTTAGGCCAAAGAAGGTGACAACCCAGAAAGACCACCAGCTATAGACCAAGCATAATTCCTCATGCAAATCCTACCTATGTAGCAAAGGGAGAGAAAAGGGAGCCATAAAAGACAAAAAAAATTTTCAAATGATTTTACTGTACTCAACTATTACAGACAAAGTTATGCCCCCATCTGCACATGCTCTATTCAAGGATGGAACTTCTGATGTCCAACATTCCCTAATTATTCTATGCAAAGGATAATACACACAAGAAACCCCAAAGAAACTATTTAATAAGTTTTGTATTGCATAATGGTAATAAGACCTAAGATTATTTTTTAAAGATTTTATGAAATGCTCTGATACCCCTATAGAGATGGATCCAAATTCCTATAGGGTAAGAGACAGGTAAAGAACATCATATCATTAAAGTAAACAAGGGGAATAAGGGTTTCCTCCTGTTGTCTCCTAACTGTGGTTGTATCACAGGAACAGTAAAGAAGAGTGAAACTTTCACCCTGGAATAGCAAGGTTACTTCCAGGACACAGTGAGGGAAGACGAGTGGAGGACCCAAGTCTGATCAGTACCATAGTAGTAATGGCTTCTTCTCAGATGTCAAAGTAACTGAGTGAGAAATGGAGAAATGTTTACTTGATCAGCCGTAGAACAGAGTGACAGGCTCTGTTCTCCTTTCCCTTGAGAGAGCAGTGTCAACAAAGGCACCGGAGGTGTGAATATTGTCTGATACAAAACAAAATGTCACTCATCACTCCAAAAGAAGGAAAAAAAATTAAATGATAGATGACCACAGGTAGATGGAAACACAAAATAACAGAGACCTTGCCAAGCAACCTTGGCAAAAATGTGGCCATGGACAAGTACATCTGAAACAATCACAAATACAAAGATTTGTCAAAGAAACTGAAAACTTCAGTTAAAAAAAAAAAAAAAAAAAAAAAAAAACTCCCCAATCAGAAACAAGAAAATGAGCAGGCCTCAGAGACTTAGTAGTCTATAACAAAAAATAAAAACAGAATTCGTGACATTAGACTCCTTACAGGGTGAGTAAAGAAGAACTGGGACCAAAACAATTTTGGAAAATAATGGTTAAAAAAAATGAACCAACTTGGCAGGAGACATAAAACTACAGATTTGGGTAAATTATCAAATTTAGAAAATAATGGTTAAAAAAAATGAACCAACTTGGCAGGAGACATAAAACTACAGATTTGGGTAAATTATCAAATTTCAAACAGGGCAAACCCACATATGTAAATACAAGGCATTTCATAAACTTCTACAAAGTAATGATGAAGAAACAAAAATCTTAAAACCAACCTCAGAAATAATATTCAATTTCCACGGCAAAAAAAAAAAAAAAAAAATCATTCTGAATGACTATGGATTTCTCAGTAGAACAAATGGGGAAACTGGCACAAACTCTTTCAAATGCTGATAGAAACAATCACACAGCCCAGAATCTGTAAAATAGAACATATGCTTCACATTATAGGGGAAATGAAGACATTCAAAAATGAAGTGAAATGACAGTTTAACTCAAACATTTTCTATATGAAAAGGTAAAGAGAGTTCTCTAAACAGAAAATGTGAAAGTAAGAGTGCAGAAATGTCTGGTAGTACAATACAAATAAACAAAAATTGCCCAAAAAGAAAATATGGGTAAATGGATTGTTTCCTTTAGTCTAGTCCCTAAATTATGTCTTGTGGATTATGCAAAATCAAACCACAGACATAGTTCTAAATGTATGTGGAGAAAATACATATTAGTGAAAAACAGGAGGGGTTTATTATTGCCATTTGAAAAAAAGTTTTAGAAATATTTTAGGATCAAGGAGTCTAAAAAGACATAGCAAATGAGTGTACTACCTGATTTTCTGCTGGGTTCTGTCACAGTGTGCTGGGGTCTCTATAAAGGGTATTCAATTGGGCAACTAGCAAAATTGAAATCTTCACAGTAGATGCTAGATTGAGAGTATTCATGTAAATCTGTGTAGCTAATACCCATTCTATGATATGTTATTTTAATGTAAGGGAATAGTCCTTTCTTAGGAAACTAATACTACAGAATTTAGATATTAAAGAACCACAAACATGCATATAATTGCACATAACATACTTGCAAATAATTGCTTGAACATATGTAGATGTAACTGTAATACATATTTATCCATATGTATGTATGTATGAGAGAAAACAGATGTCAAAGTAAATAAGCTAAATGTTAACCAAGGTGAATATGGATAAACTGAAATGATTTTTCTCCACACTATTTTACTTTTGCTAATTTTGTAAATTTGAAACCATTTTAAAACAGGAAAAAAAATCTAAATTTGAAGACAAGCAGCTGCTTGGTTTCCCATTCTACTTCAAGGTGAGGCAACAGAATGTTCCTGAGGGAGCCGTCTGTGAGGCGTAGGCTGCAGTGAGAACATGAGTGCCTGAGCACACTCGGGGGAATGACCGCTAGAGATTCCTACCACTTCAGAGTGATGGGTTCCAGCTGTGTTTCACTCAGTGTTTGTCTCTCCAATCAAAATTTTTTTTCAAAGTAAGGTCTCACTATAGTCCAGGCTGACCTGGAACTCACTATGTAGTCCCAGGCTGGGCTTGAAAACTCACACCAATCCTACTACCTCTCTCTGTCTAAGAAGTGCTGGTATGGTGGCTCCAGTAAATTTTTATCTCTGTTATTTAAATTCTTTCACAGTCTATCTGTAATACTGGTGGTTACAAGCATGGCCCCAAGCAGTTCCTGCATGTAAGTGATACTCCTGACTACTGACTTCACACTACTTAATAGTGCTAGCAAACAAACACATAAGCCAACAATTTGTGTAGCATCTAAGGGATTAACCTCTGATCAAACATCTAGGATTGATGACCATGGGCTCTGTTTGGCCAGTCCTAAACATTCTATAATGTAAGAAGACAAAGACCCTAAGGTGTTTATGAGCACCAACTACAAGCAACCTACTTGATTGAGGTGGAACAATGGTTTCTAAAGAAGTAATGAATTTTGTTAGGGTACAAAGACAAGGTAGTACAAACGCCAACCAACCAGCAAACAAAATCCTGTCAAAACACCATCCAGGCAGCTTTTTAACTTGGCCACCCTCCATGATACCCTATTTCTTAACACTTTTGCCAGAGCAGTGGCTTTTGTTGAGCCTGAGGAAGACCCTTTATGTTATAAGTTTGCCCACAGCAAGTGCCTGAGGTGCACTTACACATTAAATAAAGTCCCCCTGGGGGAACTTGGGAGCCTGGAGGTTACAGAGGTTGGCACTGTAGGTGCTGAGGAACAAGTGACCCATTAACACCATAGGTAAGGCACTTGAATAGTCCTTCCCAGTGAAATTTATGACAGTCATACATCCACAAGAAGTCTGAGATTTTTTTTCTCAAATTGGCCATGCATAAAACCAGAGCTTGTAGATGAGACCTGCAGGTAACTTATTTCAATTGTATTGATCTCAACATGTCTCACTATTACATTTATCACAGGATAAATGCACAATATGTGAATATTTAATGAACATTCAGAATACATTGAAGTCATCAAATGTTCATGAATAAATATGCAGAGACTATTAGAAAGTAAAAGAAAGTATTTGCCCAGAGAGGTGGCATTATTCTTTGAGGGACTTCAATTGTCTTATATGGCACTTCCTGTTTACTTTCCTTTTATTTCAATATTCCAAAATTTAAATGGCTATTTAGCTTATATTACACAAAGTCCACATATCTACCATATTTACTGGGAGATTCTTGCTAATCACAACTCCAAAATTATGAAAAAGATTTTTAAAATTATGAAAAAGATTAACAGAGATGAATAGTGAAGGACAGAACAATCTGAGAACTATGATTTCATCTGGAAGATTTAAATAATGTCAATAAAATATTTTAGCAGAACTGAAAATCCCATGCTATGTTTAAAGACCTCTTCTAGCTGAAGAGTTCATTAGTTCAGAGAAAAAGACATTGGACTGTTGTATGCAGAAATGCAAGCCCTGATTACTATAGGATAGCTACCATCTCTGTATTGGTTGACTAAGAAAAGGATGGTGTGGTAGTTTGATTCAGTGTTTTATTAGTTATAGTTTGCATCTTCAATCACCTTGCTAGAGGCAATGTCACTGGTGTGGTTCCATTGTAAATATATGCAAATGTGCCTAGCAGGAGTTCCTGAAGTGTGCTGTGTGACCTTTTGGCTGTAGTTTTGCTCTGTGTGCTGTGGTGGCTGGTTGGTTTCTCTCTCTCTTGCCTGTGGAGAGCAGGCCGCTTCTTCTGCCCTTATGGAACTTCCCCTGGATCTGTAAGCTTCAATAAATAATATCCCTTCCTCCATAACTATGCCTGGTCTGGAAGTTCATCTCAGCGAACCTGAAGCTGTCTGCTACAGATGGTAACCTCCTTTATCCTCTGGACAATGGAGTCACTCACCTAAGCAGATTCACTCCTGTGGGATCTTGATTAGAAAAAAAACTACAATATTGGACATTGAATAGCAATGAAAACAAAACAAAACAAAACAGAAGTAGATGCTAGGAAAGAGTTGCAAATTAGTTCTGTAACGTCAGAGAATGAGCAAGAGAGGATATCCAGAGCATTGCAGACAGACAGACTGGCATGGTCAAAAGCATTGGGTCTGCTTAGCTTGTTCCAGAAACCTGTGGGGTTACAAATTCTGTCTCTGTGAACCAAAGACACATATGCTTTTCTCAGAACTCTACATCTTCATTTCCCTAAGGTTGGTTCCTGCACAACTCTCCTTTTCCATTCATTTTCTCTACATGGTGGCATCATCTTGACTCTGGGTCTTAAGATAATACTTTCGCATGCACTAACATTTTTCTCTTGTGCCTCCCTCCTTGATCTTCTTTTTTTGAGTTCCAGATTTAAATGCTCCCATGCCAGTATGTTTCCTCCATGTGGGGTCTATGTCTGCATCTATATAGTTTCTCTGTCTTTTCTTTCATTATCTTAGTTTAAACCACTGTGCTTGTTCTGGGTGTTGGACCTGCATCTGGACTGGGACTAACCCAGGCCAGTGACAATGAAAGAAAAAGAAACTGACCTCAATAATCAGAGCAAAGAACTTTCAAAGAAGAGCAGACCGTCTCTATTTAGGATTAGAGAATGTGCTTGCTCAGACACAGCTGAGCTGGGATTTTATGGGGTCAGAGACAGGAAAAAGGGGGGAAGAAGAACAAACAGAAAAGGGGTAGAGGAAAAGGAGGGGGTACCAGGCTATCCTGCCTATTGAGTCTTTTTTAAAAAAAATATTTATTTCAGAGAGAGAAAGAGGGGGAGAGAAGAGAGAGAGAGAGAGAATGGGTGTGCCAGGGCCTTCAGCCACTGTAAAGGAACTCCAGATGCATGTGCCACCTTGTGCATCTGGCTTATGTGGGACCTGGGGAATTGAATCTGGGTCCTTTGGCTTTTCAGGCAAGTGCCTTAACCACTAAGCCATCTCTCCAGCCCCTGTTTGTCTTCTTCATGGCCTTGAGCAAGGGTCTGCACTCCAGATGTTCTTATCAAAGAAAACATTTGAGGTATTTTGCAGCCCAGATACTTTCCAGAGATGGCTTAGTGTTCTGAACACCAATTGGGTTTTTTACTGACATACTTGTGTCTAAAGAAAGAATCTGTTTTTAATTGGCTATAAATGCTTGTTTGTTCACACTGATCTCCTCTTTCTCCGGTTTGTGATCTCTTCCATCTGAACATATGAAAGTCTGCCCCTCTTCATCTTAGCAGAGACCAATGAGTTTATTGGGTTTACTTACAGATCACAGACGACTCAAGGACAGCAGCATCACCCTAAATCCTTACCCCGTCCTAGATGGCAACCTGATGGAAGCTGCATCATGGAGTCCTCCTTACAGTTAACTTTCTACCTCTAATATAATCTAGCTTTTTCCCAAGGCCACTTGCAGCTGCGGGGAGGGCAGTGGAATAATTGCTGCAATTTCAGGTGAGGGAACTGTCAATAGCTCCCTTATCATTACTAGAGACCTTGTGCCACTGTATTGCCCTGCTCCAAAGTCGCCATAACTACCTGTCCAAAGCATTTATTTTTTAACCTCAAGATGTTTGTAGTAATTAATGCATATGCTTACTCTTCACGTGTTAACTACTTTAAATTTCTATCAATTTATTTTCAAACTAGAGACCAATGTAAAGTAATTACCTTTGCCAAAAGTCTTCCATGAATAAGCCTTTGCCTATTTTGCAATCTACTCCACTCAGGTGTTGCTCTTTACCTACAGTAAAGTTCTATAAGTCTCTACATTCCCAAAACATTCAAAATTATTCCAGATTCCTCATCTTGGCACTCAATGTTCCCTTCCCTTGGAGTCCTCTACTGTAGAAATTTTACCTCTCTGAATCCTCCAATCATTTAGTACTTAGCTCCATGGTTTCCTCGCTTTATAGGCAGTCCTTGGCAACTGCACTTTCAAGAACTCTCACTCTGACTCCTATGTATTAGTTTACTATTTTTATGATTTAGGCCATAGTCTATAACTATTTTTGTTATTTAAAAGCATATTCATCTTGTGTCTCCCACCCTAGAGTACATCTCTCAAAATGAAGACTCTCATCTGCTGTTTTCTCTTATACTTCTGAGTTCCTAGCAAAGGGTCTGCCTCTAGTAGGTGTTTAGTAAATACTTGTTAAGTGAATGGAGTAAATTTAAGAATTAGTTAGTATATATCTAAAGCCATAAAATATCAACTAAAAGTATCAGTGGTTTTACACAATGAATTTATTTTCAGCTCACATCACTCTTATATAGATCAGAAGGAGTTGCAGAGACTCTGCCATCTTTAACATATGACTGCACATTTTATTTTACGTACATATATCCATCTGTTTGATGGATAAGAAAGTGAGTAGAAGAGAGTGAAGAGTAAGAGATAAACAGAGAGAGGATAAGATGGGGGACAAAGACCAAACCTCCCTTAAATTATTTAGGCAACAGTTTCATATGTTACTTATCACATTGTAGCATCTAAAAGTGGTGACACAGCTCTAACTATAGATTACTGGAACATGACTCAGCCCTGTGTCTAGCCCCTGATTTTGGGTTTTCTGATAATCTATTCCATTTTCATCTGTGTAATGTTGCTACTTGGCTTCTTAAGTTGTACTCTCTATTTCCAGCAAGATGAGGATGTTTTTCATATCAGGGTCCCTGGTCTTGTAACTATTTTATTACTTGGCATAAAAATTGAAAAGTGATTGTATTTTTAACATAAATATTCCTGATAATTAACTGATAAAACAGAGTAACATGTACTCAGGGAAGTGGAAAGAATTATGAAATTTTCTAAGTGGAAATTAGTTCCTTAAGTAAATCCTACTTGTATAAAGAATTGAAGAAGTAAATTTGTCTGACCCCAGTTTTCCCCTATCAACTGGTTTTCATATTATCATGACTTCACAGGAGATCAAGTGAGTTTTAATGGATTAAAGCATGGTTTTAAGTACTATAGACTATGTAAATGTCAGATATCCTTCTATTTTTAAGTTGAGCTAGAATACATATGTCCTGCAAAAAACACTGTATTTTAATATCATGTTAATTATATATAGAAAATTAGTAACTGAAACTTTTATAAAGTTGTCTTAGAAATGAAAAGATTAAATGATAAATGAAGTTAGTGTTTGAACCTGAAACAGTGCTATTTTATATGTATTCCTATGTAAGAACTTTTCCAGGCAAGTGTTGTTTCTGTTTAAAATAAATTTGTTGAAAATTCTCAATAATGAGTTCCTCCAGTAGCATGAATAATTTTTATATTTTATCATTTAAATGAGGAGCTCTCCAGTTACTAAATTAGAATATGTTTCAGTAGTATAACACTGTTTACTTTCTACAGTATACTTAGTGTAGAATAACACAATAGTATTATTTATGTTAAATTTTTATTAATTATCATTCTATCTTGTTTTAGTCATGTCATAACTGACATTATTTATATGAAAGTTTTATACTGAAGTTAATAAAATGCAATTCCAAAATATCAGAATATGATATGTAATATATTTCGAACACACCACTGAGAAGTGTCTCATGAAAGGTTGTATCCAAGAAAAGTAATATATATTTACTAAATCATTTTAAAAATGTTTATTGTTTTAGTGAGCTTTCATGTATTGTTTCATTTGGCTGTTAATGGAAGCATTAGTTTGGTGGCATGTACAGGTGGTACAATTTTTCCCATGTCCATTTTATAAGTTTGTAAAATTTTTCTCACAGATTTGAGATGGATATTCTTTCAATATACAACTCTGATAATTATCAACTTTTTTTTTTTTTTTTTTTTTTTTTTTTTTTTTTTTTCGAGGTAGGGTCTCACTCTGGTCCAGGCTGACCTGGAATTAATTATGTAGTCTCAGGGTGGCCTCGAACTCTCAGCGATCCTCCTACCTCTGCCTCCCAAGTGCTGGGATTAAAAGCGTGCGCCACCACGCCTGGCTCATTATCAACTTTTTTGATAAACATTACACACAAACACTTTATATATAATATTACTCTAATGTCATAAAATCAATATGGGCTGATCTGGGTGGTTCTTCTGAACTTGGATTGGGCTTAGCTGCAATTATTTAAATTACTCACATTTGTAGGTCAATACTTCTAAAGTTTTCAAAACCTACTTTTCTTACATGGCTTTTTTTAGATTTAGACCCAAGTTATGAAACTTTTCTAAATAAATTTTCAATTGTGAAATACCATCCAATCCCTAAGAGAACACACAGGCATTTTACAGTACAATTGAGGTCTTCTGTTCTTCAGAGGTCTAGAAATGGGTTACTACTTCTTCAGACTAATGGTCCCAGTGCTGAGCCCAGGTGGGTACAGAGACAGTGGCTGGAAAAATCTCCACAAAACCTTCTATTGTTTAATACATAGTTTTTTTTTTTCTTGCCAAGTTACTTTGTAGCATTCCCTGTTGCTCTGCTTGTTTGATTTAATGTTTCCATGGGAAAAAGAGTGCCTGATGTTTAGTAGTTGGCCATCTACTAATGTTAGAAGACACAGAAGTCTGTTTTATAATCTTTTATGTAAGACCAAGAAAGGAAAGTGCTCAGGTTTTCTAGTTGCCTTTCTTACAAGTCAAATAAGGCTGAAAATGCTTGCTTTCTATTGGAGGGTAGGCCTTTACTAAGTGGAATATTTAAATGGCAATGTTTCAAAGTAATTTTTCTTGACCATCTGTCTGAACAGGCCAGTACTTTTTCACTTATTCATTATAACACTTAAGTGGGGTGACAGGAAGAAGAACCCAGATAAGTGGGAGATGTCCCAGTTAACATAGAGTACCCATATTGTTTAACCCCAGATTGTTTAAAGTATCCCACACTAACCCTCCATCATTTTTAACTACTATTTATGTGTCCACTGGCTCCTGCTCTAAATAAACCTGACTCAATTCTTTCTATACTTGAAGGAATATTTTGGTCTGTGGCACCAATTCTGTCATCTATCTGCAGAAAACCATCCACTCTGAGGCTACTCAGCTGTTTTTCATGCTGGACATGGTGCCTCACACATTCTTCAAATGGCAGAGCTGGAACTGTAAGTCTACAATGTTTCCTGAGCATGGCCAGTCCCATTTAGATGCTACCTTCTTTTGAGATTGGTTTTATATTTTTGAAAAATGCATACTCAAGTTAAACATACTAAATATCAATTGAAGTTGCATGTATTTAATCTTAAGTTATATTCTAAGGCATAGAAAAGTAAAAAAAAAAATCACAATCCCACACAAAGTATACTAAAATTAAAAAGTTCTTTGGTAACAAGAAGCTAAATACAGTCATATGTGAATATAAGTAAACAACTTGAACACTGCTCTAAGAATAATGTGCCATCAAAACCAGGGTTTCTTCCAGTAATAAAAGAATAAGTCCACATTAGGAAATCAATTAATACAAGTTACCATGTTAATAAATGAATGGAAGAAGGATGTTGAGAATTTTTTCTTTAATAAGTATAGAATTGCCAGGTGTGGTGGCACACGCCTTTAATCCCAGCACTCGGGAGGCAGAGGTAGGAGGATCGCTGAGAGTTCAAGGCCACCCTGAGACTACATAGTTAATTCCAGGTCAGCCTGGACCAGAGTGAGACGCTACCTCACAACCCCCCCCCAAAAAAAAGAGTAGAATCATTCATAAAATTTAAAGTCTATTAATAATTTGAATAAATCCTGAATAAGGTGTTTTTAATTGAACAAATTCAGGTGAAACTATTAGAATGCATCATTTCCAAGAGAAAAGCATTAATCTAAATGTGATGAACAGAGGCATTATTCAACATCTTCCTGTCATGTCTTGCATGGACAATACTGAACAAGAAAAGAAAGATACATAATATAAAGATATTGCATGTTCAAAAGATATACACAGAATCTCTGAGAATGGTAGAACAATGTGGGAGTATTGATAATTACACAGAAAGCTAGCTGGTTTGGAAAGCCATTTACAAAATCTGTGCCTTTTATATTGAGCAAATATAAAGTTGGAAATTGGTATGCTATATTCAAGTGGCAAGCAAGCTTTAAAATATATAGAATTAAAATTATCCACAAAATAGTCAAACCAAGTTAAAGTAAATGAGGAGTTGTTTTTGAGACATACTGTATTCCTCAGCAGTTGTCTTGATATTACAGGGATGGAATCTTTTTCTCAAAATTATTCATAACTTAAATGATTTCAGTGAGATCATATGGGACAAGACTGGGAAAATTCAATTGAAATTGATTATCAAAACTAAATGCAAAAGTATATCAAGAATATTAAAAATAAATTATGTTAAATAAACAAAACCCCATAAAAGCACAATTAAGAGCAAATTTCCTTAGTTGCACAGACCTCCTGTTGAATACAAAGGAAACACTGAGTCTTTCCATATATCTATCTATGTATGCATGTATGTATCTTTTGCCTACCTACCTATCAAATATTACTCAAAAACATTTCATAACTAAATTCCATTCAGATAGAAGCAAATTCTGGTGTGTAATTGTACAGTAGGGTGATTATTGTTAACATTAATGTGCTGTGCATTTCTAAACTCTGTAAGAAAATATTATGAAAGCTTTTTGCCATAAATGGACAAATGTGTATATGTGTATATGTGTTTGTGTGTGCATATGTGTGTGTATTTGTGTTAATTTGAAAATATTGTACAATGTATAAAAGAATCAAAACATAATACGACACCTTAGTAATATGTGTCATTTTATGTTTGTATATATCGTAAAATAAGTTTTAAGTAACTAAAACATTAAAATAAATATCAGAAACAAGCAATGAAAGATAAGTGCATATTAACAAAAATAAAACCACAGAAAAACTAGTAAATAGAAAAATCTACTTCTCTTTCACAAGTCACTTTCTGTATTTCTGTAACACCTTTACACAACATGCTCAAATAAGCAAACCCTTGCAACAGAAATGGAAAATGTAACAAACACGACCTATGTTGGCACTCTGATTTGGAGAGTTTCCCATGCCCTAAAGCAATACAGACTTCTTATACAACTATCGTTTTATTTTCTTCACCAATATTAATGCTTATTATTTAATATTTGCAATATAAATACTTGCACAAAATTTAATTTGACTGATATATTTTATTAGATGTTAAGTTCATCTTTAGTTTCAAAACCAAAATCTTCCAACACTACATTTCCTGCAAACTATTTTCATTTGTACTTTTGTGGTTGTTTCTCCCTTCTGAAATTTTCCTTTTCAACACTTGGGAAACTCATGAGTCTTTGAGTTTCATAACTTCTTTCTGTCACAAAAATATCAGATATTACCTTGACTAGCTGTGGATTTGCATCACCTTCCCCATTTCCAAATACATGTGCCACCTTGTGGATCTTGCTTACGTGAATACTGAAGAATCAAACCTAGGTTCTTTGACTTTGCAGGCAACCACTAAGCCATCTCTTCAGCCCTAACATTTACTATTTGTTGTTCAAATTCCACCTCAGTAAACCTTCCCATTCAGCATGCCTATAAAACAAGGCAGCATTGCCATCCTTCATCTCAAGGTAGATTCTACTTCCTCTCTAAAATATGAACCAAATCTGTATGTGTAAATTTGAGGAAATTAATAAAGTTGCCTTAAGAAAAACATCATTTCACTATAAGTACCCTAAAGGAGAAAAAAAAAAAAATCCTTTAAAAATACTCAAGTACAGTGGTTAATATGACTACCAACTTGATAGGATATAATCACCTTGGAGACAAACTTCTGGGCTTATAAGTGAGGACGTTTCTGTGAAGAGTGAACTGAGGTGGGCACACACACCCTACATGTAAGTGGCCTTATTCTCTGGGTTGGGCTTCTGGACTAAATACGAATGTAGAAACTAGTTACTGCCAGCATTCATTACTTTGATTTCTGTCCATGGATGCAAGGTAGTCATCCATCTCACACTCCTACCTCCATTCTCTCTCTGCCATGATGGACTGTATCTTCATGAACTCTAAGGTGAAATAACCCCTTCCTTCCTTTAGTTTGTAAGGTATTTTGTCACAGCAATGAGAAAAACAACTACTTTTCCAAAAGAAATAATTCTGGATTTAATGCCAAATCTATGGAAAGTAATGAGAAACAACAAAAGGGATAATATGAAGAAATAAACAAATTAATAATTTTTATGAAGCAATTTTAGATATATATCTTAGAGACTAAAATATATAGATTTCCAGTACATGACAATGGTAATATGAAGAATAGAAAGGAGTGCATGCATCTGGAGTTCGTTGGCAGTGGCTGGAGACTCTGGTGCACCCATTCTCTCTCTCTCAAATAAATAAAATATAAAAGGTAAAAATGAAACTCAATCCTTACACTGGCTTCTGTGTATACTGGAAAACAAATTCTTGTGTTGAATCAAAACTAACTATTTTCAATAGACCACATTAACTAAAAGACTCATGACTTAATTATTAGTATAACAAGCAATGAGAGTATGCTTATTTTAACTATTAAGTAGGTTCAAGGAACCATATAATAATAAAATATTTAATCAAACTTAAGAAGCTAAAGGAACATTAGCTAGTTAGGTCCAAGGGTAGAAAAAGAGTACATACTTGAAATAATCTTCAGTAACTTCATGAAGTGCAATGCAGAGTGTTAATACATTTTTGGTGGGAGAAGGTATAATATGTAATCACTAATAAAGGTTTGGGGTGTTCTTTTGTGGAACAACACATAAGTAGTCTAGTTTTATTCTATTAAAAGCAAACCATGGTGGGTGGGAAGATGGCTCAGTGGGTAAAGTGTTATAACACAAGCATGGGGGCCTGAGTTTTCATCTCCAGTATCCATAGAATGACAGGTGTGCCAGTGTACCTTTATTTCCAGCACTGGAGAGATAGAGACTAGGTAGAGCTCAAGGGCTTACAGGCTTAGCTAGCCTAGCCAAATAGGTGAGAGAGATCTGCATTCATTAAGAGATCCTGTCTTGAAAAATAAGGTAGAAAGCGATTGAGGAAAGAAAATGGCATAAACATCTGGTTTCCATGTGCATATACACCCACCCATACACATGCACCATATAGATATAAATATGTACACATATATGCATAGTCATTACATACACATGAAAAACATAAAATACACAAATAAAAGAAAAAAGTGTTTAAAAATAAAACAAATGTGGCAGAAATTATCTCTTGACCTTAGCTTTAAGCTTCCTTATGTTTTCTGCTCTGTTAGATTCTTTTTACTGACTCATGGGAAAGTAGTCATGAAGATACTATGAGAGTCACACATATGTGAATGAGAATACTGCAGCCCTTGAAACTCCATAGGACTTTCCCAGCTAATAAACAGCAGAAGAAAATGGGCCCATGGTCAGAGTCTTACCTGAACAACTGCCACAGGACAGTAAGCAGCAATATAATTGTTATTTTGAGAAATGTGCCTATGGTTCTATTGCCACTTTTAGATGGATCATTTTGGTCTCATATTATTGTTGTTGTTGCTAATTATTTTTTGGAGGTGCTCATATATTGTGGGCATCAACCACTTATTAGATGTATAACTTACAAATATTTTCCAAATATGTAGTTAGTCAAATAATTTTAGTGAGTGTTTCCTCTGCTCTGTAGAAACAGTCTAGTTTGATATAATCCCATGTGTATATTTGTTTTGTTTCCTATCTTACTGAAATAATTCCCCCACCACTCTGTTGGTTACAGTAAAAGAACAGATTAATAGGGGTGAAAAGGCCTAGGTGAGATCAGGGGAAGAGAATGAATAAAGGAAAGGTGGAGGGAGGGATAATCAAAATCTAAGAGGCTATAAATAAGTCATATGGTAACCTATTTTTCTGGACAATGGAACACTCAAAAGCTATAGATTGTTTCAAAAAATTTTCAGTGCTAGGGATGGAATACCTTCAAGTGAGTTGTTGGCCAGGGAGGTAACAGATACCCCCAAAACATTATAGGTCATTGCCGAGGCCCTTGGTTTTCCACCAGGAGAAGATGTTAGGACCCTGTTCCTGAAGAGTCCCCATACTTGGGCTGCTATAAAAAATAAAGTTGGAAATATAATGAATATTTTATTTTGATATTAAAATTACAGATAATACTCAAATTTCCAGTGTTTTCTCCATGAGAAAAACTATCCTGAATATAATATATGCTATACTCACATCTTTTAAAAAAATTATTGATAAATTTTATCAATGTATATACATAGAACTTTAAAAAAAATCTATAGAACCCTTCACTAATAGAGTTAATCATGTGGAAGGCAGAACCTCTTAACTGGAAGACAATACAGAAGAAATTGATTGGGAGTCAAAAAACTTTGCTAAGTTCAAAAAACCATGTGAACAGAATACAAGGGTATTGTGGGATATCTAAAAAAAAAAAAAAAAAAAAATCAAGCATCCAAGTTATAGGTATACCAGAAGGAGAGAAAATTGAGACCTGAGGCATAGAGAACATATTCAACAAAATTATTGAAGAAAAATTTTTCAATCTCTCAATAAAGAGGCCCATCCAGATACAAGAAGTTCATAGAACACTAAACAGACAGGATGAAAGAAGAAACTCTCCAAAGCACATCATAGTTAAAACTCTAAACAATGAAAACAAAGAGAGTGCTAAAAGCAGTAGTAGACAAACAAATCGCTACATACAAAGGCAATTCATTCAGAAAAACCCCATGTTTCTCAATGGAAACCCTGAAAGCCAAAAGATCCTGGAATGGAACACTTCAAAATCTAAAAAGCTATGGCTTCCAACCCAAGCTACTGTACCCAGTGAAAGTATCCCTCGTAATAGATGATAAAAAGGAAAAGTTACCCTGACAAAAGTCAACTCTATGATTATATGAACACAAAGCCAAACCTACAGAGGATACTTCAGGGAATAATCCACACTGAAGAGTCAGATAACCTATCTCAAGACCCTACATGAAGACCACAATAACCAAAACTAGACAAGCCTCAAAAAAGTACTAAACACAAAAAAAGCACCAAACCCCATAAAACAACTCACCCTGGCAGGGATTAAATCAAATCTCACAGTTTAACCTTCAGCATTAATGGTCTTAACTCACCCATCAGCAGATGCAAGTTAGCAGGGTGGATCAGAAAAAAGTACCTATATATCTGCTGTCTTCAAGAAACCCACCTCACCACTAAAGACAGATACCTCCTCAGGGAAAAAGTATGGAAAATAATATTCCAAGCAAATGGAAATAAGAAACAAGCAGGTATTGCTACATTAATATCTAATGAAATAGACTTCAAATCACAGGTAATCAAACAGGACAAAGAAGGCCATATCTCTTACCCTCCAAGGGAATGATCCAACATGAAGACATCACAATCATAAAGCTGTATGCATCAAACACAAATGCAATGCAGTTTATTAAACAAAACCTACTTGACACCAAAGTAGAAATCAACATTATCATAGTTGGAGACCTCAATACATGACTATCATCCAAGCAGAAAATCAACAGGGAAATAATAGAGCTCAACAATACCATAGATCAACTAGATATAATAGACATCTACTGTACTTTCCATTCCAATTCTACACACTACACATTCATCTCAGAAGCCCATGGAAACTTCTCCAAAGTAGACCATATATTAGGACATAAAGCATACCTCCAAAAGTTCAGGAAATTTGAAATAACTTCCTGTATCATATCAGACCACAATGCTTTCAAGCTGGAAATTAACAAGAGACACATTAGCAACTCCACCAACTCCTAGAGACTGAAGAACACACTTTTAAACAATAAATGGGCCATGAAAGAAAACAAAAAGAAAATTTAAGATTCCTAGGATTGAATAATAATGAAAACACAATTTACCAAAACTTATAGGACACAGTGAAGGCAGTCCTAAGGGAAAATCCATAGTACTAAATGCCTCCATTACAGAGAGAGAGAGCAATCCCAACTTAATAACCTAACTGTTCTCCTAAAGGCATTGGAAAAACAAGAAGAATCCAACCCTAAGAGATCCAGATGTAAAGAAATAATCAATATCAGAGCAGAAATTAAAGAATTGGCTACTAAAAAAATTTAAAAATGATGAAACAGAGCTCCAGTTCTTTGAAAAAATAAACAAGTTTGATAAACTTCTGGTCAATTTGATCAAGTAAAAAAAGAGAGAAGTCTCAAATTAACAAAATCAAAAATGAAAAAGAAGAGGTCACAATAGACATCAATGATCCAGATATACTACAAAAAAAAGACTCTATAAAATTCAATAATCTGGGAGAAATATATAAATTCCTAGCCAAATATCACCTACCAAAACTAAACTCAGAGAAGATTAAGCTCCTCAACAAAACTATCACATCCATCAAGATTGAAAAGTTAATCATAAACTTCCTCAGAAAGAAAAGTTCAGGACCAGATGGCTTCTCAGCTGAATTCTATCAAAACTTCATTGAAGAGCTAAAACCAATTTTTCTCAAACTGTTTCACATAATCAGAGAACAAGGAATTCTCCCCAACTCCTTTTATGAAGCTGGCATCATCCTAATACCAAAACCAGAGATACAGCATGAAAAGAAAACTGTAGGCCTATATCCCTGATGAATTTAGATGCAAAGATCCTGAACAAAATCCTTGCAAACCCAAGTCAAAAACATATCAAAAGCATTATCCATCTTGATCAAGTAGGATTCATTCCAGGGATGAAGGAATGGTTCACCATACAGGAATCAGTCAACATAATACACCACATAAAGTAACATAGCCACAAGAACCAAATTATCATTTAAATTCATTCAGAGAAGGTCTTTGACAAAGTACAGTACTTCATGATCAAAACTGAGGAGAACAGACATGGAGGGTTTATATCTTAACAAAATTAAGGAAATATATATATAGAGAGAGAGTACTTAAAGCCCAAATAATGCTTAACGGGAAAAGATTCAAGGAATTCTAATTGAGACCAGGAATAAGACATGGATGCCCACTCTCACCACTGCTTTTAAACATAAACTAGAATTCCTAGACCAAGAAATAAGACAGAGAAAGAGAAACAAGGGATACAAATTAAAAGGAAGAAGTCAAGTTAGTCCTATTAACAGATGGCATTTTCATATATATAAGTGACCTGAAAGTCTCCATCTCAAAACTTATAAAGGCATTTATTTCCTTCAGTAAAGTGGCAGGATACAAAATCAACACACCAAAGTCAGTAGCTTTTCTATATGCAAAGGACAAATATATGGAGAAAGAAATCAGTGAGGTTGTTCTATTTTCAATGCCAACAAAAAATTAAATAACTTTGGATAACAGTAACCATGAATGTGAAAGACCTGTATAATTAAAGCATTAAAAAAAAAAAAAAAACCTCAAGAAAGAAATTGAGGAGAACTTGAGCTGATTGAAAGACCTCTCATGCTACTGGATAGGTAGAATTAATAATGTGAAAAATGGCAATTCTACTAAAAGGCATATACAGATTTAATTCAATATCAACAAAAATTCCAGCATCATTCTTCACAGAGATAGAAAAAAAAAGGATCTTAAAATTCATATGGAATGGCAGCAGGCCTCAGATATGAAAATATATCCTCAGCAAAAGAAACTCCCTGAAGGTATTGCCATATTCAATCTAAAGCTATATTACAAAGCCATAGTAACAAAAACAGCATGGTACTGGCATAAGAAAGAAATATAGAACACTGGAACACAAATGAAGACACAGACTTTATGCATAACTATAGCTTTATAGCACTTTTATAAGTGCTAATAATATAGACTGGAGAAAAGACAGCATCTTCAACAAATTGTGCTGGACAAATTGGATAAATATGTAGAAAAATGAAAGTAGACCTACTCATCTCACCATACATGACAAGCAAGTCCTAATGAATTTAAAGCCTCAATATATGACCTAAAAATCTTCTCCTAGAGGAAGAAAAACACAGGATGAACTCTCCAAGATATAGGAATAAGGAAAGACTTCCTGAACAAAACCCCAGTAGCTCTGGAAATTAAATAATCACTCAAATGATGTGATCTCAAGAAGCTAAAAAGCTTTTGCACAGACAAACATACTATATGCACAGCCAATAGATTACCCACTGAATGGGAAAAACTTTTGCCAGCTATACCACTGATAGAAGCCTAATATTTAGAATCTACAAAGAAGTAAAAACATTATGAGAATCAATATTGGAATTCCTGAAAAGGATGAACACCAGCAGACCCAGTTATTCTCTTACTTGGAATTTATCCTAAATTCTCTACTCTTCACTATAGAGATATTTGTTCAACCATGTTTATAGCTGCTCAATTCATTATAAGTAAGAACTGGAATCAACCCCTGTGCATATCATTGGATGAATGAATAACCAAGTTGTGGTACATTTACACAATGCAATTCTACTTAGCAGTAAGAAAAAAATGATATAAAGAAATTTGTAGAAAAATGGACAGACTTGGAAATGATCACACTCAGCAAACTCATTCAAAGAAAGACAAATGCTGCATGGTGTCACTTATCTGTAGTTCCTAACCTGGACCAGCTTGAGTTGCTGACATACCTGATAGGCAACTCAAGGTCCAGACAATAGGATGGAAGGGTTTGGGGGGAGGGGAAGAGGAGGGTGGGGAAAACAAACACAAGACCCACATTCCCCATTGATGAGGGTCCCTTTGGAAGAGGGAGGACAGGGAGGAGGAAAATGGAGCCAACACTGTGAATGTAGAATCAGAATAATATAAATAAAAATAGATTAGGAGAAAAAAGATTTTTAAAAAAACTAAATCCAAAATGAACTGGTACCATAGAAACCTTTATCCTTGGACAGAGCCTAAAAGATAATAACCCTCAATGGGAGTTAGGAGGGAGCACCTGAAAAGAAGGGCCCTGGAGAGGGTGGGAAGAAACCTAAACTTAAAATTATTATTACTATTATTATTGTCTCTGGCCTGTAACTCCCCATAGCAGAAATCAGTTTCTACCCACAATGAACAGTTGATCAGAGAGAACTATAAAGTCCCCAAAACAAGACAGGTTTCTGTCAAAGCATTTGATTACCTGCCTGAGGCAATAGCTAAGACCCTATTGCAGAAGGCACCATATGCTGCCAACAAAGAGTATGGAGAGATCTGGCTAGAATCTGGAAGAGAGCAAATCCTCAGACAGCTAGCCTGACTAGTGCTGGAAAGCACTACATGAGCCACTGGGGGAAAGTGGACAACAACAGTCTGAACAACCAGAGGGCTAAGCTACTCAGAAGCAAACACCCTGACAGGGTGTACATGCCAGTCCGGAAGTGGCACATTGCCTTGGTAGGTAACCAATAGCTTTCTGATTGACTAAGAGATCCACTCAGTGTAAAGGAACCCATTTCTGGATTTGGCGACCAGATCAGAATCCTATGGAGACAAAGATTATGGTCTTCAGTGTTAAGCTCTCAGTTATCTTTGTCTAAAAGAAGGGTTACATACATCAAAATCTCTCTAAATTAATATTTTTTTATCTCATTTATACTACGCTGACTTCACTCTCCACTGGAGAATCTGTTCTTTTTTAGAAGGTAGCAAAACTCATGGAGATAAACTACCTTTCTCACTTCAGCCAAACCTCAGCTAAACCACAGAGGAATTGGGGAGACAAGCATGAGTGATGTTTCCATGCTGAACTAGATAATCAGTGCCAGGGTGAAGGACACAGACCCTGAAGATACACAACACTTACCAAAGCAGAGATCCAGGGGCTCCTAAGAGCTCATCATTGAAGTTGACTTAAAACTCACTCACCATAGCTCAGAGAATTTTGTGGAAGAGGGGGGCATAAGATTGTAAGAGCCACAGGTTGAGACATCATGCCCAGAGGTATTCCTCCCCTCCAAAAAAAAAAAGCTGTTCCCACAACACATAACCCACAACCCTGTGGGGAATACTGGCAAGCCCACTGAGGAGGGGAATGAGGTCAGGAATGAGGGGAAGAAGGGTATCAACATATGAAGTATCCATACAAAATATGTTGATAATAAATAATATTAAATTAAAAAAATTAAAAACTGGCTTTCTTGTTTCTTAATAATGCAAAGGAATCCAAATAATCCCAGTGTTGCTGTTGTGGTTTTCAGGAAAATTTTATGTCTTGCTTATTTATCTTTCTTTCTTGACTTCTAGATACTTATTATAAATTGTTGGAATCCCAACAACTGATGCTAGCATTAAACTTTATAAACTTTATTTCTCTTAAAAAAAACAAAGAATAAAGGTAACATGTTCAGGGGAGGATGTTAAGAAAATGGAGCACTTGTACACTGTAATACAAATAGAAATTTGTATAGCCATGGAAATCACTATGGATGTTTTTCAAGAAACAAAACATAGGACTCCCATAAGATCTAACAATCCTACTACTGTATATATAGCAAAAGGAAAGAAAAAGAAAACTATGTAAAGAAAGTGAACCCATAACATGTTATTGCATACAACAGCTGAGAATTGTAAACAATGAAATGACTATTAACTGGGAAATGAATACGGAACTTGATGCATATACATATAATGGAATACAATGTATCTGCAAAATCCTGCCAGTTTTAACAATATGCATAAAACTGGGAATCATTATGTTAAATTAAATAAGCTAGGCATTTAAAGCTGAATACTGTCTGCCGTTCACTTGCAGAATCTACGAGTTGAGCTCATAGGACAGAAGGATAGTCACCAGAGTCTGGGGATTGTGTGTGGGGAAGGGAGAAGGTTGATCACTGTGCACAAAACTGCAGTGAGGTAGAACAAGCTCTGGTATGTCATTGCAAAGTGGTGTGTCTTTATAGCATAATAATATACAATGCATTTCAAGACAATAAAAGAAAAGATTTTGAAAGTTCTCACCCTAAAGAAAAAAAAAACAAATGTTTGATGAGACATGTTTGTTTATCATGATTTTAAACACTATATAATATATACACATATATCAACACATCACCTAATATAAAGCACATTATAAAACATATTAATAAGCATATTCATGATTATTCTATCAAGTAAAAATGAGTTTACTCTAAATACACTAAGAATGTTTGTTGTTTCATGTTTTTCAACCTGATAGATGGTATGCTCTTCTGGAAGATATACCTGAAACTGTTTCAGTTGTATTTCATCTTAGTATTCTACTCTTGTGTTTCAGATTAATTTATACTTCAACTTCAGCTTTGGGTGTCAGGCCTCACTGCTCATAACTTAAGGTTTTCTTACATCTGTCCTATGCTTTTTAATATAATTTTGTGTTAATGGGTGTGCATCATAGTATGCAATAACAGAGACTCTGGGACTAAATTAAATTGAAATTCCTGCTCCAAAAATTATATACATCCCATGACTTTGTGCCTTATGACAAAGCTCTATGTCAATCAGTTATACCAAATATCAAGTTATAATAAAACCCACATTCTAAGACTATACTGAGAAAAAGAAAAGAGAAATTAAATTAGAAATTATATCATCACCTCTTAGAATATTGCTCTGAAAATAATTTTCACTTCCTGAACTATGTCCTCTTCCATACTGAAACCTTCCTAGGTCTGTCATATCATGTTTGCTCAGTTTACATATTCTATCCCTTCTACATGGTATATAAAGTTGGTTCAGATTCCCTACCTCTTATGATATACTTGAGATTAATTTTGTTCTGACATTTATAACTCACCTCCACTTACCTCCTCTGAGTTAAAATTCAGTAAGAGAACAGTGCAGTCTGCTCATTCCTGTGTAGGGTAAGAGGTAGACAAGCAGCAGAATACAGCTCAGAGTTCAACTGGCTCCCTGGCATGCTATGAGAGAAGGAACAGACCTCTCTGTTCCTCCAACTGATGCATCTTTCCCTTGAGAGAAGCAACTCTCCACCAGCCTGCCCCCTTTCCCCATACCAACACTAGGACCATCTGAACACATTTGGCCTTTCCTACATATTCACATCCTCTTAATGACTCCTACTTTCAAAGTTCTCTTTCCATCAGCTGTTCTTGCTTATCCCCAACCCTCTATATCATCAAGGAAAATAAGACTCTCCTTTCTTATAATTGAATATTATTAGGGCTTCAGAAGTTTTTTAAGCTCATGAAAGCATATGCACAATGTGAAATCATAACTAAATACTGCACGATGTTTTCCCTGAAATTTCCTTGTTCTGTTTTTTCCAATTTATGATAGGAGGTCATAATTCACTTGTAACTGGCAGCTTCTCTTGAAGCCTGCCTTGTGAGGTTTGTCTGCAATGATGGAGGGCAAGTTACCATCTCTTCTGATTTTATTATCTATTATTGAGGATAAAGAAATGAAGACCTAAAATTCTGTACATTTACTCTTAGAAATTTAGACTCTCTTTCAAATACAATAATCTCAGACAAAATTCTAGAATGACCTCAAGCAAAATGAGCTGTAGTTTGTAAGGAAAAAAATTGTATTCAGCCAGGTGTGGTGGCACACACCTTTAATCCCAGCACTTGGGAGGCAAAGGTAGGAGGATTGCCATGAGTTCAAGGCCACCCTGAGACTACATAGTGAATTCCAGGTTAGCCTGGGCTAGAGTGAGATCCTACTTTGAAAAACAAACAAACAAAAACAAAAAACAAAAAGAAAAAAGAAAAGAGAAAATAAAAGAAAAGGAAAGGGAAAATGTATTCTTTTCTTACAAATAAGCTTATTACAAAATAAATTTTATAGTATTAAAATGCTGTTATAAGTAAAAATAGTACATTGATCATAAATTCTTTCTTACATGTATGAACTAAATCATCTCAACTTCCCTCCACCTTATTCCACTCCAAAAAACAAAATAAAAAAGAAAACACAGTTGGAAACAGTAGGTACAAATATTTACCCAACATCCATTACATACTTAAAACTTGGCATTTATATCCCTTGGTATGGCAGTAAAATATTTATCATCACATTCATCTTTTATCACTTTGGAATCTGACATTTATAGCTCAGATAAAGCATAGAGGGAAGCTCTCCACTATTTTTAAAAACCATTTCTCTTGTTCAAAGCTATCAACTTCATTAGCTAAAAAAGAGAAGGAAATGAGATAATTGCTATACTTAATACTTGTATAATGATTTATTATTATATTTGTTGTAATGTAACTCCTTTTAGAGTTTAATTAATCCCACTTAGTGTTTAAGTAGCCTATATATCTGCCAACAGGAGTTCAATTTCTAGTTGCTGTTTATTAGCACGATAATTGGGTTTATTACTTAAGCATGGTGACTTCCTGGCATTCAGCCCAGATGGGATATTTTATATGTATGATATCTGAAAAAATAAACCATACATTTTCACTAAAGCATATGTTTAAACAACATTAAAACTTAAAAATTTTTAAACCACCATAATGCACCAAAATGAAGTTCAATAATATAGTCAATTCAAACACATTATGCTCAGAAAGTAGGGCTCTTTCTCTTAACCTGTTAAGTTTATGATTATTACTCTCTCAGAGTATTAAAGCCTTATTTAAATATACAGACACCTAATATTTCTAAAGATATATTTCCATTTAAGCTTTGTCATTTGAACTATGTTGTTTGTAACTTTTTATTATTTTTTTTTATTAAGTAGAAACTTTGGATGGACAGTACGGAAATATCTTATATTTGTATCATCATTTCCCTCCTCCCTGCCCCCTTTCCACTGAGGACCATCCTTAGTGCAATTGATTATATTCACCATGTAGTTATAGGTTTTGAGATGTGAGAGCAGCAGTCTGTCACTGTGTTGAGACCAATGTCTCTGGATATTCCTTCCCACCCTGTGGCTCTTACATTCTTTCTGCCTCCTCTTCTGCAAACTTCCCTAAGTCTTGGTGGGTGTGCTTTAATTCTGCTTTAGGGTTGAGTTCTGGATCTCTGCTTTGGTGTGTTTTTAGTATCCTCAGTGCCTGTCTGCTTCACCCTAGCCCAAGTTGTTAGACCTGCTGTGGAAGCAGCACCCTTGCTTGTCCCGTCAGTTCCTCTGTGGTTTCAGCTGGGCCCTGGCTGCTGTGTGAGGGGTGGTTCATCTTCTGTCAGAGAGTTAGCTATCTATCTATTGTCTTCTTGTTGGTAGATTATGTCTGTTCTTGGTTCTCCCAGCTTTGTGAAAAGGAAAAATCAGTTTCTCCAATGTAGAGTGAGATCAGGATAGGTTAAAGTGAATAAGCATTGTTAATTTAGAGAGATTTTAATATAAATACATTTTGACATGCATAGCACTGTAGGATACCAGAAAGAAAGAAAGAGAGGGAAAGAGAGAGAGAGAGAGAGAGAGAGAAAGGAAGAAGGAAGGAAGGAAGGAAGGAAGAAAGAAAGAAAGAAAGAAAGAAAGAAAGAAAGAAAGAAAGAAAGAAAGAAAGAAAGAAAGAGAAAGAAAGAAAGAAAAAGGAATAGAAAGGCTTTACAAAAATCTTGGGGGAAAATGTAAGTTTAGGATTTATAAACAGAAATCTGAGGATAAGATTTGAATATTCATTACTGTATTCCATAAACACCAGAGAAACCATATTAATCCCAAGTGATCTAGAAATAAATGACTTGAAAAAATACTGGGCTTAGCTTAGCTTTAATAGTCAAAGGAAGGAGTTATTCTTCAAGGATACAGACTATAATGAGAGTTACAACCCTCTCATTTCTAAACCCTCCTTTTTACCATAAAAACCAAATCATTTAAATTATATATTGCCATATGATTATCAATTCTCAAAACAAAAAGGATGTATTTTAGTTATTATGTTGAATCAAAGTCTAGCAACATAAAATATATTCTTAGAAACACCCATGCTATGTTTTAATAATTTCCTACATTAGTGCTTCTGTTTAGAGCTCTGCTTTTCAAACCTACATTACTGGTGAGCTGAAAACACAGCCTGGGAAGGGAGATATTTTTCTTTCCTTTCAAAATTTGCTTGCCCTTAAAATATGATTCTTTTGGCCATTGTGTTGCATTTTCTTTGTACCAAGAAACAGGCTTCAAGGAGAAAGAAAAATATATTTCTCTGTTCTTTCCTCTTATCTTCTTTTTCTTCTTGGATACCTCAGAAGCACAGGAGATAAATATAACATAGCTGGTTAGAAGAAAAAGTCTCCCTAGGACTTTGAAAACATTTCATCAAAATGAAATAGACTCTTATCTTGTATGCATTTCTTCTCTTCTTTGACTTCCATTTTATTTCTGTGTGCCCTCATTTCTGCATGCTTTTTCCAAAACCACTCAAAATATAAGTAAGAGCTTGCATGACACTTAAGATTTAAAAATGCAAATGATACATTTTTTTCTCAAAGCACTTTTGTGGTCTTTTCCTAGATTTTTTGTCACACATGCATATAACACATTTTACATTGTTGTACATCATCTGAGCTCTCTCATGATATATAACAATATTTTCTGCAATTTGCATTGACTTGAAGAAAATAGGTATAGATGAATATAGATGAAGGGAGGGAACTGAATTCAGACTAGAGGGGGGAAGAGTTTATAGACACCCAGATTAAACTTGACTACAATAATGAGACAGAAGAACATGAGAACTAAATTTAAAATTTTATATATGACTGGACGAAAATGGCCATATGATATGCTTCTTTTCTGTTTGTGTTTTTTGAAGTAGTGTCTTGCTCTAGACCAGGCTGACCTGGAATTCACTATGTGGTCTCAGGCCTGGATCTCCTAGAAATCCTCCTACCTCTGCCTCTGAGTGCTGGGATTAAAGCTGTGCACCACCATGTCCAGCATGATATGCTTTTGTATGTATTGGTACTGATGTCTGGTTGTTTAGAGAACATCACACATGTGAAATGCCATTACTTGGAGTCTTGACAATCTGAGACTTTTTTATTCTGTGGAGCCAGATGAAACATTCATCATTAGTGTTTTCTGAAGAACTATTGTCCACAGGAGAGGCCAGTCTATGTTTAAACCCTTCCCCACAGGGAGCAAAGACAACAGCAACAAGATATCAACATTTTCATTTTCTCACAATCTTAGGCAGATGATCCTTCCAACATTTGGAAGAAACCTTAGAATTTTAGTGAGTCAGTGAGAAATCTTTAAATTTACATTTTGGGCTCACACTTTATATACTGAGAATGTGAATTATTCCCTCATTGTTAGGAAAATTTGTTAAGAGTTTACTCAAAAGTGGATAGCACAGAAGTCATCTTATTCAGCATCACCAAATTATCTGTGGTATTTGCATTATGAAGCACAAATACCTACTCCTATGATTTCCAGGAGACCAGAAACTGGGTGAAAATTCAGGGCCAGAAGGCTCCTGTTTTGGAGGAAGTGAAAATTTACCATATAAAATTAACAGAATGGATTTGGAGCTCGAACATTTAAATGAAGTCATTTGATATCTGTTTTTATTCATGGGTTACAGTTCTGAAAGCCTGATCTTCTCAGCAATCTAATAATGAGAAGTAATGATCAAGAGGAGAATGGATAGTGTGGCTGATATGAGAGTAGAAGTCATTTCTTCCCATTCTGTTCAGATATTTCAATAAATATTCTGCAACAATATTGTGATTTTATAACAAATAACATGCAGCAACATAATCTACCAGTGGCAAACTGACACAAGATAACTTATGTGTCCCATAATGCCACTTTGTAGTGGAAATAAAGTTGTCAACTGGTACATGGAGAGAATTCTTTACGTTATATGGTAACCATCTCACTTGCATTTTAACTTTTATTTTCATAACTGTGATCCTCTGTAATAATAAACTTGCGAGACAACTATAGTGTATTTTACATGATTTATTTTAATCTTTCCTTTGCTATGCTATATTCTACTTTCTGAATAGATCTTGTTTCTGTCTTATTGACATTCTATGCTGTCTTCAGTAACAAATAAGAGATATAAATTTCTAAGCACTTGAAATGAGGCTGTCAGATTGCTTGAACTGTAAGAGCTAGTTTTCATGTGTAGATGACTTCACAGGAACTGGTAAATTATTCTATGCCCTGTATTGAAGCCATAGTGAGTGGCTCAAGGACAGGCAATAGTGTGGTCTGGTATTTATTTGCATTTCCTCACATAGGAGTGAATATATAAGATGGTCCCCTCCTGGATTTTCTTTATTAACAGGAACTATTTTTTATGAGGCTGGACACAGGTGAAATATAGGAGAACAGAGATCCATATGCTAAAATACTTCACTGATAGGAATAGATGGTAGACTGTAAACAGAGTTCACTAGGGCAAGAATATCACCATACAAAGTATAGCTGCCCCACTAGAGTTGGCATTTCCTATCTGTTTCTATAGACAGATGCACAGGAAACAACTAAAAGTGTTATTGAGATGTGATAGTAATTTGGGTGATCATTGATTCTTCAGTTAATTATCTTGGTTCAAAATTTATTGTACACTATCTTTCACAGTATCTGTTGACAATATGTGAGATATAATCTAAAGCACAATATATTTATCTAAGCTTTGTATGCAGTCATGAAACTATAGAAGGATGTGACAAAATTTTCTACTTAAATATAAGGACATAATATACTTCGTGTGCCAGATTAGACATATCCATCTATTAAACTGCAAACAAAAATATAATATCATTCTTCCTTCCTACCCCAACTTCTTGCCTGCTTTGTCATGAGAGTGAATGGATTTGAAATGTACACATCTGTCTGAACATAGACTCAAAGATTCCAAGTCACCGATTCAAGGACTCATTATCAAGTTAGGTTTCTTCCACTTGTGCTGACCATGGGTACCAGGGTATGTTTTGATCCATGTTTTATACTATAGAACTTTTTCTTTCAGTTTTGAGTAGAAGTATAATATTTCATTACTTTAGAAAGATGGTCTCAGAGTAACGTGTTGATTGAAAAGCAAACAGAGAAATTTGGAGGCAGTGTGGACCTAGAATGTCTCATACTAAAACATAAGGCATAAATATAAGCATAAATCTATGCAACATGGATTGCAAAGATCCAATAGTTGGATAAAATTTATTTATTGTTCAGAACAGAATAAAGGAGTTGTTCCTGACTTGCTATAAATGAAGACATAGCAACATCTTTGATATGAAAAAAAATGAATGTAACAGAAAAATACAGCTTTTTATCAAGGTATATATTTCTGTTTTTTTTTGAATGTTAGGGCTTTGAAGATCAATATCTTCAAAGGGATAAATGTAAGAGGGTTCAATGAAGTCAATAAGAGTGAATAAACAGAAGGCACTTTAGTGACTACTAGAAAATCACCGATCCATTCTAAAATAATTGAGTCAAATTTCAAATAGAAAGGCTTAAAGAGGAATAAAACATGAGGCAAAAGTATCCAGATTTAGTGGGAGTTGAACAAGCTGACACATGCACTCAGAACTAGCATTATTTTAGGTCTAAAATTTATTTTAAAAGGAGACAAAAGAAATTAAATATTTCTTTCAACAATCAATTCACAATTTCTATCACACTTTTACTTAAGAACTATAGTTTAGTAGCAATTCCAGATGTTGAAGCTGAGGTATCTGTCTGCATCATTCCAACACAAGGTCTAACTTAAAAGGTTTTTTGGTCAAGTTTCTCACACTGTCTTAAAATATTGACTAGGTTCACTGCATGTTTCTTGGAGCCTATTGCCATTTGCTCAGTCAGTAACTTGGTGGTAGGACCTGAAGTCAAAGCTGAAAAGAAGGATGTGGATTGGCAAAAGTGCTGATGGTCAGTAAAATGCCTTGTAACTTGTAACATATTATGCTGACAAAAATGGCCATTATTTTGTTTCCAAAAATAATTTATTTTTTCTCCAGTTGCTTGCACCACAAGAATCCGCAGTTAGAATTCAGTGGCTGAGGTCCTGGCCCACCAATTCTTTCTCTCTCTTTTGGTCTAAAAAAAAAAGGAAAAAAGGAAAAAAATATTAATTTATTCTTTCTCATAGCAGATTCCTTTTCAAAACAAGAGCTTTTATTATTTGGCACTGACCTGATAACCACTGATAATACAAAGAAAATAATTCATAACACTCATGGAAGATGCAACCTACAAAATCATGTTTTTCTACAAGTGGTTAATTTCATGTGTCAACTTGTCTGGTTCATGGGTGATCAGATACCTGATTAAGCATTATTCAATATGCCTCTGGGGGAATGTTTTTAGAGAAGATTAACATTTTACTTGGTGACAAGGAGGAAAGCAGATGGTTCTCCATATGTTGGATGGGCCTCCTTAATCAGTTGAAGGCCATAAGACCAGTATCCTCTGAGCAAGAAAGAATTCTCCAGTAGAAAGCCTTCAAATTCAGCCTATAATACCTAATGTCCTGGTTTCCCAGCCTTTCAACCCATGCTTTAGATTTTGGATTTTCCAACTTTCAAAATCATGTAGGCCAAACCCATATCATAAATTTGTTTGTAGATATTTGCATGGACTTGCTCTCCCACTCACCCACATATTTATTGGTAATGTTTCCCTGGAGAAATATGATTAATTAAAAAATCATTTTGATAAATATAAGTATGATGTAGTATAATGTTTTATATATATATATAATGTGTATGCATAGATACAAATGCAATTTCAGTGTCAAAGGTAAAGAAATATTATTTCACATAAAATTTTAAAAAATTCAGGTGTAAAAACACATATACCAGGATGAGAAGCCAATTTTATTTAAATTTTTATACTTTTATTTGCAAGCAGAGAGAGAAGAGACACAGACAGAAAGAATGGGCTCTCCATGGTATCCAGATGCTGAATATGAACTCCAGATGCATGCACCACTTTGTATATTTGTTTTTTTGTGGGTACTGGAGAATCAAACTCAGATTGTTAAGCTTTGGAGGCAAGCACTTTAACGTCCAGCTTAGAAGTCAAATTTTTAGCCAAAAATTTCAATATCCATTTAAGTCCAAACTTGTAATATTATGGTTTTCCAAAAGCCATTTATTTAATGTTCCATGTCCAGTAGCTGTTTAAATTTCAGTGACATCTGAAAAAATGGCTTACATAATTTAAAAAAAATACCTTCAATATATGAATGTAGAAGAAAACATTACTAACTTATTCCTGTCTCAGTACTTTTTTTTTTTTTTTGCCACTGGACTTGAGTTTTCTTTCTAGGATATAGCAACACAAAATGTACCGGTTTTAGCTTTTTGAAAATTGCCAAATATATCTCAAGTTTCAATGGGCACAGAATAAAAACATCCCACTTTTAGTTGAAATAAGTTTTTTTTTTTTTTTTTTTCTAGTGGTAAAGTGCTAAGTTGTGGCCCTTTGGTTTGTCATCATTATCCATGCCTTAGCTCACACTAGCTAAAGTCCTGCATCCTGCAGTGCCCAATGAAGACTAATACCATGTGAATGTTAAAAACAAATTGCATTATTCAAATCCTTCATTCTATTCAGCAAAATGAGGAAAGCCCACTCTCCTGACAACATTTTGAACAAAAACACAAATGGGTAGGACTGAGATTGAAATTGCAAGACACTGTGTTTTCCTTACCAAGGGATGAGATTATTATTTTTTTTCTTCATGTCCTGAATCCACATTTATCCTGAGGATGGTAAGAATATCACCGAAGAAGAACAGGGTTGGATGTGACCGTTAAGTAAAGGTTGAGCTGTTATGGTGTTGAAGGATAGAAAGAGTAGTTCAAATTCAAACATCACATCTATGGTTTTATTTCAAAATTTATTTATGGGAAAACCACAGAGGGGTTGCTGAAAGCATGAGAAGGACATCTCAAAGAAGTGGTCTCAACTTGGCTTGACCCCTAAAGCCCTGTGACACATGATGGATTTCAGAAGTACTTTCCAGCATCATGATGCCAGAAGATGCAATATGCAAAACAAAGGTTGATCCTCTCATAAAAACAGAATATAGAACAGTGGTTATCTGGTGATCAGGGAAAGCCCATTAAAAAGTCCTCACTGCTATACAACAGAATGACAAAATTAGAAAATGGAGATTGTATTATTTTTATGTAGCTGTGTCATTCAAATTTTGGTGTTTGGACCAAAACCCAAGAGAATGTAAAGGAGAAAAGATTTCTTTTGTCTCATAGTTTCAGGATTTCAGTCCATGGTCATCTGGCGTCACTGTTTTCAAGTCCATGAGAAGGCAGAAACGTGATGGAAGAAGAAACCTTCTTGTCTCATGGGAACCAGGAAGAAAAGAGGAGCAAGAAGCAAAGGCCAGAACCAGGGCAGGTCATGCCCCCGGCAACACATTTTCAAGCACCAGAATTTGTGATCTAAATACGTTTTGAAATGCCAAACAAAGGTGTGCTCTACGAATACCCTAGATTCTTTTCAAATTAATCAGGTGACACCTCAATAGAAAAACTTTCACAGTAGCAAAATTTATTTTAAGCTTTTCATAATGATTTTGGTGAGGCAATGTATGCCATAAGGTCATGGGGATGTTAGGTGACTATTTCATCAAAAATAACATCTAGGAGAACGGTATCAATACCAAGTGGCCTCCATCTTTTCATATGATAATTGTCTTCTATTAGTATATAGTTTTTATCCAAATCTGGGGAACCAGTGATATCATACAATGTTGAAATGGGCTCCAAAAATTCATATGATGGAAGTTAAAATTCCCATATGCTCACAGTGGGCCTAAGTTTGGAGACAGGTCTTTTAAAAGTGGTGAAGGTAAGGGTGGGCCTTAGTCCAATTCACTGATGTCCTTATAAAAGGAGGTTAGAGTACATGACAGTAAAAGGAAGCAACAAAGGAATGAGCATGTGCATATCAAGGAGGGGGATCTCACACAAACACCAAGCCTTCCGGCACTGTGGTCTTGGACTTCTCACTCCAGGTTGTGAGAAATTAAATTTCTGATAGTAAATCCACCCCCTGTGTGGTACATTTGTACATCACAAGAAAACTAATACAGAGACTACACTTAATATGAAGAAGTATTGCTTAGGTCTGAGCTCAGAGACTGCTTCAAGGAACAGATAGAAAGGAAGTGAAATAGACTGTATCTGTGTGGAAACAAGGGTAGAACATTGTTGGGAGGAGAAATGCTTCTAGAGAACACTTCAGAAGTTTGTTCCTCATAGTATCTTAAAACAGGAGTTATCTAGTTGATCTCTAGGAAAAAATATAATCATATTAAAGGTTGGTAAAAATATGTTCAAGAAAATTCAAAAGACTTGCATTCTAAATATCAAGAATTAAACTTTTAGAAACAGTGATGGGGTTCACTTGTGTAAAAGTAACAGACATTATGAGAGTAAAGACATGACTATGAAATATTCCTGGTGAGTTTAGTAATTAAACAGGGGAGGAAAAGACAGGCTATCAAGGGGTATAGGAGAGTTGAGAGAAAGCACAGAGAAAATAAAGACACATTACTAGAAGAGACAAGAACTGAACATAAATGATAGAGGTGTGATGGACAGGAATTGGCTCATCTGGCAAAGCAAACCATTGTTATATGGAATCTAGAGAAAGTTTATTAGAGATGGTAATGTATATGGAGATTGACGTGAGGGAGCAGAAACACAAAGAAATTAGAGTTAAGAGTTAAGTTATGCCAGATGGTTTTGGTGAATTGAACAAGATTTTTATGTTTGTTTGATAGTTTATATCTCCCCATAACTTTAAAAAAGTCTCCCATGCTCTGCTTACAAATTTCTTTATTCTTATTGTTTCTTAACTAAGACCACATGAGTTTCTTCTAACCTGCTTTTATAATCACCAGTCTTCCTTGCTTTGAATTGATCAAACTGAGAACTCATTTGTTTACAGGCATTCCCATCATCAGATTAATCATGCTCAAGGAAATATTCCATGATGTCACTGTCTTTTCAAACAACCTCTATTAGTTATTGGATCCTTTAAAAGTAGATTTTATTCCTCATGCATTTATGCTATTCCTGAAAGAGTCTAATCATAAATTATGAGGGTAATCTGCCTCCTTTGTTTATCTGAGAACTAAACTCTTAACTAGATTGCTTTACTCTCTCTGCTCTGAAATTATACATTTTACTTTTACTTATTTAAATAATCTACATATTTATTCATTATTTACATGTACCTGTGTGGGTAGAGTGTATGTCTCTGTGTGGTGGGGGTGCCAGGGTTTCTTGACACTGCAACCAAATGTCTACCTGGCTTTATGTGTTGCTGGAAAATTGAACCTGTACTACCAGGCTTGGCAAGCAAGTATCTTCAACCACTGTATTAGTTCCTAATGTTATATATTTGTATTTTAATCTTGGATCATTGCTTACCATTTTCTTAGGCGATTTATAGAAACATCCATTTTCAGAGACACACAAGAATAAAAGCCTCAGCATACCATATATAATTGTGGCTATGAGTATATATATATACACACACTCTACACTCACATCATAATAAAGCCTATCTTCAAATACAAGGATTATAGAGTTATTGGTTACCTTAATACTATACTGTTTGCATTAGCTAATTCTTTTGGCTTGAAAGATTATCAAAATCATTTTAAGTTGCCTTAATTCCTCCTTACTCACAGAATAAAAGGCATAATTCAGTATCTAAAATCCTTTTAGAATAACTCAAAAGAAGCATTTAACTTCTTTTATTTCCCAAACCATTAACAAATTTAGCAATGTCAGAGAGGAATGAGGTCATCTCCATAGCTAAATATAAAAATAACTGCACTGGGGCTTCTCTACCTTTGTACCTTCATGTACCATTAGGATGTAACAAGAAACACATTTTATTTTTTCTGGCCATTAACTACTAGTAAGTGTGATAAAACATGATATTTAGTTAATTTGAGTTGTTCTAACTAGATAAACAAAAACTATTTTGAGGAAATATCTTATAATCGTTCTCTGTCTTCCAGATACCCAGCCACAGGCAAACAACCTTCTGCAGTCATCTTCATAACCTACAAGTTATCAGAGTAGAACTGTAGGTAACCTCATTTAAAAATATAAAAGTTTGCAGATAGATTCTTAAACAAGTTACTGTGTGTGACAAAGATTCATGCTGGCTAAATTATACTTTGGTTGTAGGGTAGCCTGTTGAAAATCTTTTTATTGTTCAAACTCCCTCACAAAGCACCTTGATATCAACACATTGTCATTAGATGTTCAATATAGCTTAATGAATGAGAAATTATGATAACAAACAATAAGCAATAAATGTTTTCCATATTTATGTTTTTTATTAAGAAATAATTGCATGTGGGTTCAGGAGATGGATGAGTGTGTAAAGTGCTTGGTGCACAAGCATGAAGACTTGAGGCTAAATCCCTAGAACCGACGTGAATGGCATGCACCTGTACTATCGGGGATGGGAAGGTAGAGAAGGTGGATCACCAGGGCTTGCTGGCTATATAGTCTAGTCAAATCAGCACTAGGTTCAGAGATAGACTCTCAAAAAACCAAACTGGAAAGCAATTGACAAAAACCTGGTTTTGACCTACAACCTCCACAATCGAGTCACACACACACACACACACACACACACACACACAACGAGCACACACACACACACACAATAAATTTGCATAAAACATCATTCATATCAACACATACAAAAGAGAAAATGAATGAATGAAAAGTGATTAATTGAGATAACAGGCAATGTGCTAAGTAAATAAAGTAAAGGATGCACTCAAGAGATCAGAATACAAAAGTCACAGAGTTCGAAAATACTCAAAGATAACACACAAAAACCTTGTAAACCAATTTTACAAAAGCAGAAGCTTTGTGAATGGCATAATGTTTAATAGTTGTTACCAGATATTGTGAACATGTATCACAGGGACTTTATAGAATTGGGACTCAGTCTTAAACAAATAAGAAATAAGCCAAAGTTTTCCAATAAAAAAACTCTGCTGATTTAAGTCAAATGTCAGTCAGTGAGACACATCTGACTAATTTGTCACTGATGTTTAAAAAAGTATTTTGAAATATTGTAAGATGTTGGAAGATACTCAAGAATTAGTTTTTATATCATATTTCTTATAACCTAATGAAAGACACTTACCCCAGCTCATGAGTTTGTAGATTTATGACCTATATTGTTTTAACTTCTGGATTACATAAAATAGCAACTAAATTTGGAAGGTAATCAACTAGTTAATTCAACAAATAACTGAGAGCACTAACTCCTGGATACTTGGTGCAAAAACTGTTAGAAAATGGCTTAATAAGCCAATTATGTAACAACAATAAGCAACATAGAAACTGTTCATGCCCTATGGACATCCTGCAAGATAAACATTAAAAATCTTAAGAATTAATCAGCTAGCCACATGAATACATGACTGTAATTAAACTGTATAAGAGACAAAATTATGTGACTTGGAAATAACCTAATCAAGGAAACTTTCTGGGAATGTGATCCTGAAGGGGAGAAATTAAAGAAAAGTAAGAACTCACCACCTGATGGGAAAGTTGAGGAAATTATATCCAAAGCAAATATAGTTCCTGAAAAATAAGGGTTGTGGTGTTGCAATACAATACCGCCACTGCATTTTGATGGGACTGAAAGGGGTCTGCACATACCATTCTTATACCAAATCAGGTTCTTCAACAATTTATGTAAACAAAATTTCACATGAGCACCCATATGCCTCCATTAACTTGGCTTCTGTGGCCACTTTACCTATTATATAAGCCAAAGTTGGGTAGCTGTGATGGAGATTATAATAGGCCATGAAGATTAAATATTTTAACATCTGGGCCCTTGCTACTTCCCATTGAAAGGCCCTTATTTATGTATACTAAAGATCAGTTTGGGGAGCCTGCCAAATTTTTGAAAACCTTGGATTCTTTCAGACTAGTTTCATCAATGTAGGTTTCCTCACTAGAGTATTATGGTTATTTCAAGCTTACTAGAAAATTTTACTCAAATAAAATCATAAGTAAATTCTCAAAGTATAAATCAGGTTGAAATTGTATTACTATACTTAAAGAAGAGAAAGGGGAGTGAGCCCTGTCAGCCAAAATATCAAACCAATCCTTTAATTCCAAATAAATATTTCAGAAAGTCCTGCTTCAGATTACAGGATTGGGAAATTTCCTACATCACTAAAGAAGCCTTAGTAGACATTTTTAATTTAATTAATTAATTTATTTACTTATTATTTGTGAGAGAAAGAGAGACAGAAAGAGAGAGAAAGAGAGAATGGGCTCACCAGGGCCTCCAGCCACTACAAACAAACTCCAGATGCAGGCACCACCTTGTGTATCTGGCTTACATAGGTACTGGGGAATCAAATCGAGGTCCTTTGGCTTTACAGGCAAGCACCTTAACTGCTAAGCCATTTCTCCAGCCCAGTAGTCATTTTTATCTAATAATTTTAAGCAGTTAATGTAGACTATGCATTCAAATTTAATCCATTTCACTTAAATCAGTTATAAAATTCATGCTCTGAATTCATGTCACTTTGGTCTTTATCTATGCAAAATATGCATTCTGTTCATTTTTTGTTGTTTTTCATGGATAGAACATGAACATTATTTCATAGAACACTATATATGGAATTAGTTCACAATGATTTTTTTGGTGATTATTTTTCTTTTGTATTTTGTGGATGTTTATTTGTAATTTGAATGGCTATCTGCTCCTGGGTCCAAAGTTATAAATTAATTTTTAAAAGAGTGAATGACAACATAAGCAAACAAAATTAATACCATTGGCTGCAATTGATGTATTTATTTTTCACCTTGAAATTTTTAACAAAGTTAAATATTTTCTGCTTTTTAAATGGGAAACTATATGCCATCTTACTTATTAAGAAAAATCTGTCCAAAAGATTAAATAACCACCCTTGTACCACACCAAGAAGTTACTAAGAAAAAGGCAGAAACAGATTCTAAAATTATGAAATGAAACACTGTTTAAGGATAAGTCCCCATCTCAGAAAAAAAAGAAAATCACCTGTTGCCTTATAGAGTGCCTAATTATTGCAGCAAGCAAAATAGAGCCTCAGAACAAAAAGACATTTGCTGGTATTACTCTTAGATCATCAAACTTAGCTTGCAGAAGATTGGCCAATTTGATTTTACAGTCTTGAAATAATGATTCCTTGTTCTAGCAATGGGGTGACCATATTTCCATAGCTGACCTAGGTATTAACTAAGAATACTCATAATATAGAGAAAATGACAATGGGGGCTAGAGAAATGGCTTAGCAGTTAAGGAATTTGCCTGCAAAGCCAAAGCACCCAGGTTCTATTCCCCAGGACCCACATAAACCAGATGCACAAGGGGCACATGCATCTGGAGTTCATTTGTAGTGGCTAGAGGCCCTAACATGCCCATTCTCTCTCTGTCTGTCTCTTTTGTATCTCTCTCTGCTTACAAATAAAAGAAATTTTAAATTAAAAAAATTAAGAGAGAAAAAGACAGTGAATATGTGAGGAACCTTACTTCTATGCTCAATGTTTTTCTTTCTTTATTTTTAACTTTTCACTGATAACCTCCATACATATACATAATGTACCTGATCATAACATCCTCCCATTATTCTCCTTTGTCTCCCCTCCTCTGGCATCCTTCACTGAATCCTTTCTTCTTTCCAACTATTCCCTCTTCTATTCTGATGTCATCACCCCCAATGTTATGCAGTTCTTACGTCATGAATGTCATGCCCACATTCTATCTGGAAAAGAGCCCATCCTTTGGTTCATAGATTCTTTTTTCTTTGCTGGGGGAGGGTTCAAGGTAGGGCCTTGCTCTAGTACAGGCTGACCTGGAATTCACTGTGTAGTCTCAGGTGGCCTTGAACTCATGGCAATCCACCTAACTGTCTCCCAAGTGCTGAGATTAAAGGCATTTGCCATCACGCCCAACTTGGTTCTTAGATTCTTTCCATTGTCTCATCAATAATGTTCCGTGAGCTTTGGAGAGTGTGATAAAGAAGCCTCATTCAGTGCTGAACACTCTACTGTCACTTCTTCTCAGGACTTTGAAGAATTCTGAGTCTCCCTGGTCATCAATGTCATCTGAAAACAAGCTCTCTAACCAACAGTGAGAGCAGCATTAAAATATGAGCACAAGCATCAATATTTATGTGGCAATTTGTGGGCATAATATACTCAACAGTAGTTGCTTCCCACAGCACACAGTGCTAATGACTTCACATGCCATAGATTTTGACTAGGTTTTCCTACCAGGCATTAATTCCTTCCCACAAACTAGCCTCCAATAACAGTCATGCCACGATTGTACCAGTTGGCACATTTTGCATGTATAGCCAGTTGTGTAGTTTGAAGGGTCCATTACTGGTTAAATTTGTTGATGACTGGGCTGGAGAGATGGCTTAGCAGTTAAGCGCTTGCTTGTGAAGCCTAAGGACCATGGTTCAAGGCTTGATTCCACAGGACACACGTAAGCCAGATGCACAAAGTGGCACATACATCTGGTGTTCATTTGCAGTGGCTGGAGTTCCTGGTGTACCCACTCTCTCTCTCTCTCTTTCTGCTTTTTCTCTCTGTGTCTGTCCCTCTCAAATAAATAGATAAAACTAAACAAAAAAAAATTTAAATAAAGAAAATTTGTTGATGACTTTTCTATCTGAGCAGGCCAAATAGCTTTTTCTAAGAATAAGATAGTTAGTGAACAGGGAGGAGGCCTCTAGCATAGCTTCAGTTTTATTTCTTAGTGCCCTGCAGCCAAAGCATGTGGTGTCTTCAGCAATAGGGTCTTTCCATCTAGTTCTGTGGGCAACCAAGAGCCTTGGCAATTATGCTCAAACATTTTTTCAACTTAAACTCTAGTAACCTTGGCTAATGCAGTTCTTTCTTGGGGTCTCAGTTTATCCATTGGTAAAGAAATTTTCTTTTTGAGGCAGGGTATTATGTATGCCAGATTGGTCTTCAATTCACTATATAGCCAAGGATATACTTGAACTTCTGATCTTCTTTCATAATACTCCAAGTACTGAGATTATAAGCATGTACCATTATTCTTGGCAAACAGTCTATGCACTGAGTTACATCTCAGGTTCATTGAAAGAACTTCTGAAGGCCATGGGGATAACTCAGTGGTTAAAAGTGTTTGTTCCTTATGCATTAGGACTTGGGAGGACATGAAACTACCTGAAGTTGACTTTTCAGAACCCATTTGAAACAAACATATATATATATATATATATATATATATATATGGCTAGTGTATGGAGTTGGGGAACTGCTCAGAGACCAGAGAATTGCTAGGGCTCACTGACAAAACACAGCAGCTCTGGGTTTAGGAAGATTCTTCATCTCAAGTCAGTATGTGGTTGAGCAACCAAAATTCTCTGGCTTTCTCATACAAATGCATAATGTGTTCACATCTGCACATATACACATGCACACACCAACATAATACACTATACCACATATAGTCTATGAACACTCAAAAAATACATCTGAGAAATATCTCTCTTATCTTTTGCATAATTGTACAATGATTCTATGAATTCTAAGTTATAGTCACAAACCATATATGTATGTATGTATATATATATATATATATATATATACACATACATACATGATTGGTTGAGAGTAGGGGCCGTGAATCCAAAGGCCAACATCAGCCATAGCCATAACTTCTTTATGGCTTGACCCACTCATTCATAATAGGAAAATATCACATTAAACATTAAATGACTTACTTCCAGGGTTTCCATGAGGATTTATTTAGTTAGCATATATAAGGCATAGAAAAATGACTTGTGCTAGTCAATAGTCAATACATATTCTTTATATGCAACTTTACCAGTTGTTCTGTGCATGCAAATGTGTTGGGGGTGTTTGAACAGAAAACTTTCTTGTTTTGAATCTTGACTGCATTTTCCTTACCATGAACTCCCTAGTAAGCTCATGGTGGATACAATTATATAGTTTAATTATAAGCATCATGTAATTGTTGCTGTGTTTGTCATGATAGGCTTTGACACGGCTGTCAAAACAGTGTCCCAACCCCAGCCTCAACTGGCATCTGAAAATCTTTTATTCTTCTTTTCTTTATCATAATATAGAAGCTGGGAAGCTCACTTCCAACAATGAATGGTCAAGGGATGCCCTTCTTGATATGTGAAGTATTAGTGGAAATATATGCATGGAACATTGAACAAGGTTTCTGAATAGGACACACTAAACTGTTTTCATAATTTATTCTTGCTCATTTTTTCAATCCAAACCCCAGATACAATGTTAGGACATTCAGTAGCGTTTTTGTATATGGTTGCATGGCAGTGAATGCAGACAAAAGAGCCAACAGCCATCTTCATTTCTAATGATGGATGAATAACCCCAAGTTTTTAAAGAGCTAATATGGAAGTACACTGAATGCTTCTGAAAGCAAGCCCAACTGATTATCTAATGGCTCCACAATACTAAAATTATGCAAGATTTGTATCTATTTGACACTTGTACCAAGGTAATTTAAAAAATTACTTTGGGAAAGTGATGGAAAGATTGAGACTGTCTATACATTTCATTAATGATTAAGACCATTTTACTCAGTAAGAGACAATTCTGTTGCATTCAAATTTTTACACTCCTCAGTAAAAATGGCCCTTGGCCAGCAGCAAAGTACACTTATTTGAAGCTATTGCAAACATCAATGTGTTGTTAATTAATGGAAATTTTGCAAGAGATAAATAAGAGTTAAATTAGGAATTATGAACACTTTATAAATGGCCTGGAAGAGTCATGACATCATGATCATGGGAGTTCCTAACTGGGCACTTTAACCAAAGGAAATATTGATAGTATGATAGAAACAAAAATAAAAATGTTATTCAGTCCTGGAATGTGGACCTCACACTGTGATATGTTCTGTATGACTGATATATCTCCTCTGACTGAATAGAAATGTTAGTACTCTTATCTGTTTTTATGCTGCTAAATCAGCATAATAAAAATGCCAGTTGAAAGTCATTTTTCAATGAACCTAAAAGTGAAAAGTCAAGTATTAATGCTTAAGTCCTTGGATAGGAGCTTCAAGAGGGTTAAAATATAGCCCTAGATTTTTTTTTTTTGTATGTGTGTCTTATATTTTCTTTAAATCTTACTAACTAATTTATTTTCCTTTATTTCATTTTTTTTTTAGATTTTTTTCTTCCAATGTCCTACTCTGAAGTACAGATTTAAATATAGTCACAGAAATCTTTCCCCTGGTCAACTCACTTTAAGTTCTATAAATAATAGAATCACCATCTAAAAATCATTTCAAAGCTCTTTTGTTATAAAAATTTCAACAGTGTCCATACTTTGTGTATTATGAAGTTTAGAAGTAATTATTTCCATCTTAAAAACATTTTTCTCATTAATTTTTCTTTAAATTTATTTTTATTACATATGGACATATTTAGTATGTAAACAACACATGTTGGTACCATCCTGCCCTCCTCCCTGCCCTTTTTCTGAAGAGGCCTTCCTCGCTGGGGATGCAGGTCAACCCCATGGGGATTGTGGGTCATGTATTATGGGGACAGCAATCAGTTTTCTGGGAGAGGCAATGTCTTTGTGCAAAACGTTCCAATTTGTGGTTCTAACAATCTTTCCTCCCCTCTTCTGCTAAATTCCCTGAGCCATGTTGGGTGCATTTTAAGTCTACTTCAGTGATGGGTTCTTAGGAGCCTCTGGATCTCTGCTTTGCAAAGTGTTGAGTGTCCTCGGTGTCTATCTCCTTCACCCTTGTTCTGATATCAGGTTCACTGAGAAAGCAGCACTCTTGCTCATTTCCCTAATACCTCAGTGGTTTCAGCTGGGACGAGGGTGAATTGTGCTAGGTTGTTTATCTTCTCAGATCCTGCTCCCATTTGAAAAAGAGAATCAGATTCTCCAACAGAGAGTAAAGTCAGCACTGGTTAAATGGGATAGCCATTAATAATTTAGAGAGAATTTAAAAGGTGTAGACCCTCCTATAGCCCAAGATTAGTGTGAGCTTGACATTGGAAAGTAAATTTTTTATCTGAATATGATTCTGACTTGTTTCCCAATTCCAGATATGATTACCTTTCCACTGAGTGGATCTGTTAACCAATCCAAGAGTAGTTGGTTACCCACCATGGCTGTGTGCCACTATGGCACTTGTGTGAGCATCATATTAGGTTGTTGGCTTCTGAGTAGTTTAGAATTTTTTTAATTATTATTTTTTATTTACACCTTCTATACTTACATACAAAAACATATGATATTTCCCTCCCCTCCCCCCATTCCACTTTAGAAGTTCAATCTCCATCATATCCCCTCCCTCTCTCCATTAGTCTCTCTTTTAATTTGATGTCATCATCTTTTTCTTCTATTTTGAGGGTCTTGCAAAGGTATTGCTAGGCACTGCAAGGTCATGGATATCAAGGCCAATTTCTGTCTGGGCAGTTGCATTGTAAGAAGTCATACCCTTCCTTTGGTACTTCCATTCTATCCACCCCTCTTCCGCAATGGTCCCTGAGCCTTGGAGGGTGTGACTGAGGTGTTTCAGTGCTGGGCACTCCTCTATCCCTTCTTCTCAGCACTATGTTGCCTTTTGAGTCATCCCAGTGGTCATCGCCATCTGAAAAGAGAAGCTTCTCTAACCAGAAGTGAGAGTAGCGTTAATATGTGAACATGAACATTAAGTATAGTGCCCCCAGGGCAGCTTTGTGGGAATAATATGTACATTTAGTCAGACAAGAGCAGGCTTTATACCCGTAGGGCTCATGACTTCACCTGCCATAGACTTTTGCTTAGGTTTTTCAGTACCAGGTATGTATTCCCTCCCACAGAGAGGGCCTTCAGTCCAATTATGGAGCAGTTGGTTACCCCAAGAGTAGACATGCCACTATTGCACCCGTTCAGTCATTGGGCCTGTATGGCCAAACTTGAATATTCAGTGTCCACTGTTTTCACTGCTGATGACTTCTGTCTCCCATATGACTGCATGCAGTGCAGCTTTTTCTAACTTTCAGTTGGCTGGTCTACAGGGAGACGGTTTTCTGCTCAGCACCAGCTTGCTTTCTCAGGCAAGAGATGTCTTCAGCAATAGGGTCTTACTATCTGTTTCTCAAGGGAAGCCAAGGGCTTTGGCAAAAAGTAGTTTAGAATTTGAGTTGCTCAGACAGTTGTTGGCCACTTTCCCCCAGTAGCTCATGTAGCACCTTTTATCACTAGATGTGATAATTGTCTGGGGACTGGCTCTCTTCTGGATTCCAACCAGGTCTCTCTTTGGTCTTTTCTGACAGTGTGTGGTGTCTTCAGCAATAGGGTCTTGCCATTAACCTCTAGTGGGTAATCAAGTGCTCTGACAGAAGTCTGTTCTTCCACTGAGAACTTCCTATTCAGTTCTCTGTCCCACTTTTGGACTGAGTTGTTTGATTGTTTTTTATTGTTTAGTTTTTTTAGTTCTTTGTAGATTCTAGATATTAGGCTTCTGTTAGTGGTATAGCTGGTGAAGATTTTCTCCCATTCAGTGGGTAACCTATTGGCTTTGCTCATGGTATGTTTGTCTGTAGCTTTTTGGCTCCATGAGATCCCATTGTTTGAGTGCTTGTTTAATTTCCTGAGTTACTGGGGTTTTGTTCAGGAGGTCTTTTCCCAGTCTTATACCATGGAGATTGCTCCTATTTTTTCTTCCAGTAGTTGAAGAGTTTCAGGTCTTACATTGAGGTTTTTAATCCATTTGGACTTGATTTTTATGTATGGTGAAATGAGTGGGTCCAATTTTATTTTTCTACATATGGTCATCTACTTTGTCCAACACCATTTGTTGAAGATGCTGTCTTTTCTCCAGTCTACATTATAGGCATCTTTGTCAAAGATAAAGTGCTATAGTTACTTGACCTAAGGTCTGAGTCTTCAATTCTGTTCCATTGGTCTATGTTTCTGGGTTTTTTTTTTGTTTGTTTGTTTTTTGTTTTTTTTTACAGTACCATGTTGTTTTTCTCAGAATTTGTAATATAGCTTTAGATTGGGTATGGTGATACCTCCAGAGGTGTTTTTTGTTTGTTTGTTTGTTTGTTTGCTGAGGATATTTTTGGATATCTGAGGCATTCTATGAATTTTGAGATCATTTTTTCAGTCTGTATGAAGAATTATGCTGTTATTTTAATTGATATTTCATTAAATCTGTATATTGCTTTTGGTAGAATTGCCATTTTCACAATATTAATTCTACCTATCCAGGAGCATGGGAGGTCTTTTGATCTTCTCATGTTCTCCTCAATTTCTTTCTTGAGTTTGCTTATGTTTTCATTATATAGGTCTTTCACATCTTTGGTTTGTGTTATTCCAAAGTATTTAATTTGTATATTGCTATTGAAAATGGTACAGCCTCAGTGATTTCTTTCTCTGTATATTTGTCCTTTGCATATAGAAAAGCTATTGTGCATTGATTTTGTATCCTGCCACTTTGCTGAAACAATTTATCACCTTTAGAAGTTTTGAGATGGAGATTTTTGGGTTGCTTATATATGTTTATATATAGGATTTTGTCATCTGCAAATAGGGCTACTTTGACTTCTTCCTTTCCAATTTGAATCCCTTTTATTTCTTTCTCCTGTCTTATTGTTTGGGCTAGTACTTCTAGTACTATGTTAAAGAGCAATGATGATGATGGCCACCACTGTACTGTTCCCAAGATCAGTGGGAACGCTTGAGTTTCTCTGCATTAAGTACTATTTGGGCTTTAGGAGCTTTATACATATCCTTTATTGTGTTGTAATATAAACCTTCCATACCTATGCTTTCCAATGCTTTGATCATGAATTGTTATTGTATTTTGTCAATTATCTTCTCTGTGTCTATTGAGATAATCTTTGATTTTTATGGGTAAGTTTATTTATGTGGGGTATTACATTAACCAATTTCCATATGTTAAACCATACCTGTTATGAAGCCTACTTGATCAAGGTAGATAATGCTTTTGATGTGTTGTTGAATTCAGTTTGTGAGGATTTTGTTCAGGATCTTTGCATCTAAATTCATCAGAGATATAAGCCTATATTTTACTTTCCTTGTTGAATCTCTGTCTGCTTTTGGTATTAGGGTGATGCTAGCTTCATGAAATGAGTTGGGGTGGATTCCTTGGTTTCCAGTTATGTGAAACAGTTTGAGAAAAATGGTTTCAGTTCTTTAATGAAAGTTTGATAGAATGCAGCTGAGAAGCCATCTGGTCCTGCTCTGAGTTTAGTTTTGGTAGCTGGTATGTGTCTAGGAATTTATCCATTTCTTCCAGATTGTTCAATTTTTGGAGTAGAAATTTTGGAAATATGCCCTGATGATTCTTGCAATTTCATTGATGTCTGCTCCTTTTTCATTTCTGGTTTTGTTAAATTGAGATTTCTCTGCTTTTTTTTTTTTTTTCCTTGTTCAAATTGGCCAGGAGTTTGTCGATCTTGTTTATTTATTTATTTATTTTTTCAAAGAACCAGCTCTTCATTTCATTGACTTTTTTTTTTTTTTTTTTTAGTTGCAATTCATTAATTGATGCTGTAATCTTGACTCTTTCTATATGGGGCTCTTTGGGTTGGATTCTTGTTTTCCCAGTGCTTTTAGGTGGACAGTCAGGTTATTAATTTGGGATCTCTCTGTCTTTGAAATGAAGGCATTTATGGCTATTTCTCCTCAGAGGAGCCTTCATTGTGTCCCATAAGTGTTGGTAGGTTGTGTTTTCATTATAATAATTCAATTTTAGGAATTTTGCTTTTTTTTTTTTTAAAGTAGGGGTTCACTCTAGTCCATGCTGAATGCTGACCTGGAATTCACTATATAGTCTCAAGGTGGCCTCAAAATCATGTGATCCTCCTACCTCTGCCTCCCAAGTACTGGGACTAAAGACATGCACCACCATGCCCAGCTTTGTAATTTCTTTTTTGATTTCTTCCATGACCATTTCATTGTTTAAAAGTGTGTTGTTTAGTCTCCAGGTTCTGGTGAAGTTTTTGATGTGTCCCTTGTTATTAATTTCTGGCTTTAAAGCATTGTGATCTGACATGATGCAGAAAGTTACTCTAGTTTTCCTGACTTTATGAAGACCAGCTTTATGGCCTAATATATGGTCAATTTTGGAAAAGGATCCATGGGCTGCTGAGAAGAATGTATATTCTGTAGAGTTGGAGTGCAAAGTTTTGTAGATATTGTTAGGTCTAGTTGATCTATGATGCTGTTGAGCTCTATTATTTCCCTGTTGATTTTCTGTTTGGATGATCTGTCTACTGATAGTAGTGGAGTATTGAAGTCCCCAACTATGATGGTGTTGGTGTTTATTTCTGTTTTACTGTCTAGTAGATTTCATTTTATAAACTGTGGTGCACCTGTGTTTGTCACATATCCATTTATGATTGTGATGTGCTCATGTTGGGTCATTCCCTTGATGTGTAAGAAGTGGCCTTCTTTGTCCTTTTTGATAAATTTTGTTTTGAAGTCTATTTTATCAGATGTTAATATAGCAACAGCTGCATGTTTTTATTTCCATTTGATTGGAATATCCATAACCTTTCACCCTGAGCAATTGTCTGTCTTTAGTGATGAGGTGGGTTTGTTGAAGAGAGCAGATAGAAGGGTGCAGTTTTTTGGATCCACCCTAATAACCTTTGTTTTTTTAAAAAATATTTATTTTTATTTATTTATTTATTAGAGACAGAGGAAGAGAGAGAGAGAGAGAAAGGAAGAGTTAGAATGGGCACCCCAGAACCTCGAGCCACTGCAAATGAACTCCATACACATGCACAACCATGTGCACCTGGCTTACATGGACCTGGTAAATTGAACTGGGGTCCTTAGGCTTTGCAGGCATGCACCTTACTAAGCCATCTCTCCAGCCCCAACCTGTGTCTTTTGATGGGTGAATTAAGACTATCAATATTTAAGGTTATTACTGTGAAGTTTGAATTAATCCCTGCCATGATGAGATGTTTTATGGGGTCAGGTGCTTTTTTGTGTTTTGTACTATGTTGAGCCTGGTTCGTTTTGGGTATTGTGATCTTCTTGTTGACTCTTGAGATTGGTTGTTTGACTGTTCTGTGTGTAGTATTCCCTCAAGTATTCTCTGTAGGTTTGGCTTTATGTTCATATAGTTATAGAGTTAACATTTTTCATGGAAAACTTTTCTTTCACCATCTATTATGAGGGATACTTTTGCTGGGTAGAGTATCTTGAGTTGGAAACCATAGTTTTTTAGACTTTGGAGTATTCCATTCCAGGCCTTTCTGGCTTTCAGGCTTTCCATTGAGAAATCTGATGTAGTTCTGATGGGATGCCTTTGCATGTTTTTTCTCTCTTGATGCTTTTAACCCTTCTCTGTTTGTTTGTGTTGTTAAGAGTTTTAACTATGATGTATCTTGGAGAGTTTCTTCTTTGGTCCTGTCTGTCTGGTTATCTGTGGGCTTCTTGTATCTTTTTGGACCTCTCTTTTGAGAGATTCAGAAAATTTTCTTCAATAATTTTGTTGAATATGTTCTCTATGCCTCTGGCATGGATTTCCTCTCCTTCTGTTAAACCCATGATCTGGATATTTGGTAATTTTAGGGTATCCCATAGTTCCCTTATATTCTGTTCACTTGATTTTTTGAACTTAGCAGAGATTTTGGTCTCCCAATCAATTTCTTCTGTCTTGTCTTCCAGGTCAGAGGTTCTGTCTTCCACATGAGTAACTCTGTTGTTGAAAGGTTCTAGAGAAGTTTTTATGATTTCTATTTGATTTTTGTTTTCTGTTGTGTTATTTATGTCCATATCTTTTTTGAGGTATGATTTCAGTTTGAGTTCTGATTTTCTTATTGCTTCCTGGAATTCATTCTTACATTTGATGAAGTCTTCTTTAAGCTTGATCAAATGGATGTTGAGATCTTCCATTCCCTGTCTCACCTTCAATTTATTCATATCTCTTTGGGAGGTTCTAATGTTTTCTTCAATCAAATTAAGTCTACTGTCAAAATTGAATGCTCTAGGAGATGATTCTGTTCAATTTAATTGATATAATTGTTGGTTCTTTGATGGGATGGTTTGCTTCAATTTCAGCCATTTTTTTTGATCAGGGTCTCATTGGTTGCTGTGTTTTCACTTTGTGAATGAGTTTCTGTTGATTTCTCCAGAGGCTTCCATTGTAAGACTAGGCATCGTTGGTGGAGATCTCTAAGTTTGCTGACTTTTTTTTTTTGTGTGTTGTCATCTTCCCATTTTAGGAAGACTCTTTATTTTGTTGAAGAAGATGCAAATTTTTGTCCTTTGGCCCATGCACTCTCTGACTCAGGTGAACAGGGATGCTGGTACCCAGTGGCAGTCATGACACCAAGGAAAAGGCCTGATTCCACAGCTCACACAGGGACCAGACCTCCCCAAGCAAGGCACAATGGGACCTACCAGGACCAGCAGACTTGAAGGAGCCAGGGAACAGAGATCTGGCCTACTCTGCTCAGTGCCCATCCACACACAGTCTGGCCCAGGGAACCCATACCAGGGAGCTGGGAGGAGCCAGGAGACAGAGGTCTGGCCTACTCACTCAACACTGCCACACTCACCCCCACACTGTCTGGGCAGGGAACCCCCATTTCAAAGACTCTTGAAGTACCTGAAATCCAATAAATGATATGTTTTATTACTCATATGAGTCTCAACTATGCTAACTTTTCTTAAGAAAATGCTCTTTTGATTTCATAAAACCTTCCAAAGTAGATGTTTATGCTTAGGTATATACTTGCATCTAGAAAGGTGAAAAAAGTATATGTGAAATATAAATAAAACAAGTTTTCCTAACTGTACAGAGGAAAGTGACTTAATTTTTAGCCTATGTATCTTTTAATTTTTTTCCTTGTACAAAATCAAGGTATACACTCTCTCTCTTTCTCTCTCTCTCTCTCTCTCTCTCTTTATATATCACTATGAAGAACTATCATAAAGTAAATACATATATATGCAATTCTCACCAAGGCAGTATCTGGTAGTTTTTTCTTTCAACATTTTTCTATACAATCAGAAATAGTTGAGTTTTCTTTCTGTACATACTCTTGTATGCTGTAGTATACTTTGCCTGTAGATAAAGCTTTAGAAATTTTAAACTCCTTCCATTTATTTTGAGAAACAATGTGCTACACAAAATCAGCAGTACAGTACCTCTAATAGCTGTTTAAGTCTTTTATATAACACATGGAGTGCATATGTACTGAGAGTGAAGTCAGAACTTAACTGCTTCATATTAATAGGGCAAGCATGGATTTTCATATCAGCTTCACAAATAGATAAACAGATTTTAGCAGCTAAGTTATAGGTCACTTAATGAGGGGTAATTTAAATTAAACTCAAGTCATTTTTTTTTTTTTTTTGGCCCACAGGATTTTTTACTCACTCACCTGATCAGTCACTTCCCCAGTTCTTACTGATCATACCTTTTCTGTTCAATGCACTACAGACCAGCAGTGTTGGTATTAGTATGCATCTTGTCAGAAATAGGGACTCCCAGGTCTGACATCAAATCGACAAATACAAAGCCTGAATTTTGACAAGATGCTCAGATAATCACTGCACTAACATTTAAAAAGTATGAAATAACACACCTTCAATTCTGTATAGAAAAAAATAAGAGAATAAAAGACCAAGTTGATTAAGAAAACTAATGTTGGTCACTCTAAGCATCATCTACAAGCCAAAGACAAGAATGTGTTTACATTATATGCAGACAAACTATAGTAATTTTGAATGAATAATGTCTTATTAAGACAGTTTTATTCTTATTAGACATTTTTGTTGTATACTTAAACACCGCTTAAAATGAACCATTTACTGGACTGGGGAAATGGCTTAGCAGTTAAGGCATTTGCCTGTAAAGCCTAAGGATCCTGGTTCAATTCCCCAGGACCCACGTAAGCCAGATGTACAAGGGGGAACATGTGTCTGGACTTCATTTACAGTGTTAGAGGCCCTGATATGCCCATTCTCTCTATCTGCCTTTTCTCTCTCTCTCAAATAATAAATAAAATATTTTTTAATGAGCCATTTACTCACTTAGCTAAAAGCAAAAACAAAACAAATGGAATTATTATAGGAATTTCATTTAAAAATCCTCTTCACTGCAGATGCATTCATCCTGTGCAAAGAGCATGCATGAATATATTAATTTAATTACTGATACTATTAACCCAAAGCTAACAAATTGCCAATGTGGTTAATGAAATTCTAGCATATATGCATAATGGTAAATCATGTATGTATTTGAAATGCCATAATATGCAATACCTCCTGGGGTTGCTAAGTGAAAACAACAAGATACTTTGGGAATATACCCATGTGCATGTGTGCATAAAAATACATTTATAGACACATAAATGTGACTGAAAAGTCATGGAATATTGATGGAGGAATATTTAAGTTAAGATAGCAGCAGCTCAATTTGAAGAAGGGGAACTCAATGAATAATGAGCAGAGGAAGATGGTAGACATATATACTTCATTGCTATTTTTACATGTTTATAACATTATGAAATATGCATATCTATCATTTTAAGTAACTGGCCACAAAATCATTTTTAAAATTTTTTAATACTTCATTTTTATTCATTTATTGATTTGAAAGAGAGAGAGAATGCCAGGGCTTCCAGCCATTGCAAACAAACTCCAAACACATGTGCCCCCTTGTGCATCTGGCTAACGTGGGTCCTAGGGAATTGAACCTGTGTCCTTTGGCTTTGCAGACAAATGCCGTAAACACTAAGCCATCTCTCCAGCCCCACAAAATTATTCTTAACCAGGACAAAAGAGTAAGAGAAGGCAGCACTTATTAAGGATGTAATGGCAGACAAATCATGCATGACATTAGTTCTGAGAATACTGTAGTCAGTTAGGGTGCTTTAACCCTCACTTGTACTTTAACAGGCTGAATGATGCTAGTTTAGTCCATTTCATTGTTGTTTCAGTCATATTCTTATTTTAGAAGAAAGCAAATTATCTTTGCTATCTGACACCTTCTAATATTACAAGGATGGAAATAAATCCTTCATAAACAATAATATGTGATATGAAAATCAAGTTGAAATTATTGAGCCTGGATACTTAATGTTTTGATATCCTCTAAATGGAGCCACATCAAATATTAACTACCTCCATTACTGTTCATTTCTGATACAATCTACATTTGGTAATAAATAAAGTTTTATGAATCACAAATCTTCATAGGATTCTGCCCCTAGAATTCTAAAGACATGTCACATTCACTTTGTACTTTTTAACTCAATAGTTCTCTGGCACAATAAAAGCCCATCTTCCCTTGCTTTAATTTTTAAAACATTCTTTATATTCTTATTCAAATGTATGCTTTCTTTTTCCCCAGTAATATCCTGTTTTATGAGGTCCATGTTGTTAAGACTTGGTTTATGGCAAGGATAAGAAAAATCTTTTAATTCTTATGTGTCAAATGTAAAATGCACATGTGATCTACAGTCTTCCCCCACATGCAGGTGAAGGAAAGAGGCAGGAAAGCTACCTGGAATATTTTTAAATGCCTCAGATTCTGCCTTCCTCTAGTAATACCCGAGAGGCTGTGACTATCAAAAAAGAGCAGATTTTGCCTTATCTTCCTAGATTGCCTATTCCCCTTTCCTATGACAAAAGGGGAAATTTTTCTGGAAAAAAAAATCCTTTAAGAACCATTTCAAATGCAATTTCTTTCAAGAAGCTAGGTCTGATTATCTCTATCCAATGCAATTTAGACCTCTGAACCAGTCCTGTGTACTCCACCTGTCTTACGAGATGTCATGTTCTGTGTTATTAGGAACTGAGTTGTGATTCCTCTCCTAACATAGTGTAAATTCCCTGAAGACAAGATTGTCTTTTTCATGTTTATATTTGCAAAAGGATTTCATACTCAGTAGGCATTCGAAAAATGAATTCAATATGTATTTAGCATCTTTCACTGAACATTCTTCTCAAAATCTACTTCAATTTATGTAACAAGACAGTTCAGCCTAAGCACAGAACAATGAGCTGTAGAAGGAATAGCACTCGATCGACAAAGACAGTTTCTTTAAGAGACATCCTTTGCACTAGCAATTTATTTCCCACAGCTACCTTATTAGCATATTTTGTTCAACAAAAGAACACTATTTTACAAGCTAAGGTATAATATTTTCTAAACAATGCATATATATCAGTTTATTGAAAATAGTCAGTATATATATGTATGTATACTGATGATAGATAGATAGATAGATAGATAGATAGATAGATAGATAGATAGATAGATACTGATTATTTTCAATCAGTTTTGTTGGGTTCTTATATGCACTTGCTTAAATGTCTTTTCTCCTTTTATACCTGCATTAAAAACAATGTAAGATAAATATACACTTTGGCTTTTTTATTTCAAATTGGAATCCCACTAGAAGGGAAAATTACAGTGACATCAATAACTAATGACTGAATAAAAAATTGATTTAAGGCAAATTAACAAAGATGAAAGTCAAATTTAAACTCAGTATGCTTAAAAAAAGTTGAAAGGGCATGAAAGGCAGATAGTGCTGAAATATGAAGAGAAATTACACATCTAATTTATAATATGTGCATTCATTTTGAAAATATTTGAGTAATGTTAAAATACACCAAGACATATTGTTAATTTTTCTAGTGTAAAGACTGAGTAACTATTCATCAAGTCTCCATCTGAACAACTTGCATGAGATGTCTGAGGCATTCTCGATTGTTAGAAACAATTTCCAAAGCTGAGATTCCCACACACCAGTTGAGAACTGAAACTCAAGCAGTGCCCATCACATTCTCTAGTTGTGACTTGACTTTAATCCACTAATGATCATAAAATATCTGTACTTTATCAGTAATGGGGAAGAGGACTACATCTGTTGTGCTGTTGGAGGAGAAGAAACAAATATTTACTGCCTTTGCTACCCAGCTCTTTCACCATTTTCTTTAAATTAAAGAGAAAAAAAAAGATGGGCATGTGGTGCACGCCTTTAATCCCAGCACTCAGGAAGCAGAGGTAGGAGGCCACCCTGCGAATACATAGTGAATTCCAGGTCAGCCTGAGCTAGAGTGAGACCCTACCTCGAAAACCCAAAAATAAATAAATAAATAACTAAATAAATAAATCCAAACAACAAAAATCCTCAGATAACCAATGAAAGGAACATTCCATATTAAAATCAAGGAAGCTATCACATGGCAGTTTCAGTTCTGGTTGCATTACCTCACAAGATCCAGTCTGACCTGGATGTCATTAATCTTTGCCAGGTGAAATTACAGTTCTTCCTTGAGCATATTTCAACAATCACCTTCTCGGTAATGATTTTCCTGACCTGGCCAGGAACGATCAATCTCTCTTGTCCCTGCATTTCCAACATTCATTCTTCCTAAACCCACAAATTGGCCCCAGAGTTACACATCATTGTTTAAGTGTGAGTCTTCATGGTGGGATTGTGGGCACACTGAAGCTAAAGACCCAATCACATGAACAGCTTTCTAATATCTACACCACTAAGTGCAGCACGTGCAGACATTCATAAAATGTTAAGGGAATAAACTGTAATAATACTTTCAGATTATCTTTGATTTTATCTTCTATATGTACTCTAATAACTTAATCATGAAATATAGGCTGAGTGCTAATACTGTAACAATTATTTTGAAAAGAAAAAGAAGTTACATTATCCAAATCCCCAATCTAGTCTAAGCTATAATTTACAGAAACTATTGTTCTTACCTCCTACAAACAATATTTATCTTGACATAAATGACATCAAGAGACAATATACAAAGAATCGCTACACTAATGAGCATACAATGAAATGGTAATTTTCCCTTCATCTAGGAAGTAAATGAACTTCCAAGGATGAAGCATAAAAATGTCTAGTTGAAAGAGATGTATTTTTATCTGATGAGATAATACACATAGCCACTTTCCTACCTGTTTACCATAGATAAGAAAGTGCTTTTGCAGAATTCTTACAAAAATGTGGTACTCAATTTCTCCATTCTTTAAAAATTTTATATAACCTTTCTTTGTCTATAACATTCTACAAAGAAAGCTCCGATTCTTTTGTTTCCTTGATATCCAGGAAACTTCAAAAACTTATAGTGCTCAATAAATGTGATGAAAGGCAGGAAGTTTTATTATTTTCCCATCACACTTGAGTCTTGGAAAGCAGCTTGAAATTTTTTCTAATTAAAGTGTTCAAATTTTTGTACACTATTTTTTTTTTTTTGAGAGAGAGAGAAAATTGTTGTGCCAGGGCCTCATCCACTGTAATCGAAATCCAGGGGCTTGAGCCACCTAGTGGGCATGTGTGACCTTGAACTTGCCTCACCTTTGTGCATCTGGCTTAAATGTGGAAAGATTTTATTATTTTCTGGAGTCTTGGAAAGCAGCTTGAAATTTTTTCTAATTAAAGGAACACTATTTTTTTTTTTTTTTTTTTTTGGTTGTTGTGCCCTCATCCACTGTAATCGAAATCCAGGGGCTTGAGCCACCTAGTGGGCATGTGTGACCTTGAACTTGCCTCACCTTTGTGCATCTGGCTTATGTGGGATCTGGAGAGTGGAACATGGGTCCTGAGGCTTTGGAGGCAACGGTCTTAACCACTAAGCCATCTCTCCAGCCCTGTTTGATTTTATTTTTGAATTTATATTAATAGAAGAATTTTTCGCACTCTTGAGGCAAATATAAACACAGTAATATTCTTATATTGTAGTGGTTGGGGTAAGGGATCAGTCAGAAAGGGCTTGTCTCACCAGCATGAGGACCTTAGCTCTATCCCCATTAGTACCCATGTAAAGGTCAGACATAGTGGTTTGTGTCTATAATCCCAGAACTTGTGAGGTAGAGACAGAAGGACCACTGGGGTTCGCTGCTTAGCTAGTTTAGCTGAAACTGTTCAGGGAGAAACTTTTGTCTCAAAAATAAGGTGGAAAGTGATTAGAGAAGAGACCTAACATCAACATCTGGCCTCTACTTGCATATGCACATCTGTACACACATGTACACCTCCATACATATGCACACAATTAATACTGATATTAATATTTGCATATGGATATCATTTTATAAGGAGGCTTAATTAATTTAATTCTATGTGTTCTAGATTGACATAAGCCCAGAGATCTTTTGAAGAAGAAAGAGTTACTTCTGCCTCATTTTCCCAAAATAACTGTTTTATGAGTATTACTATTAATATTCCCTTGGAACATTACTTTCTAGAATTCTAAAAAAATGTGTGATTGGAAGACAATTATTTGAAATGAATCACAAGGCATACCACAAAAAATATAGCAATAATGAAAATTAAAAGTTATTAATGAAGCTGGCAAGCTGACTAGTATTAGTGAAAAAGAAGTTCAAAACCCAGTTGCTATCTTGCTTTAATTTAATAGCAGATTAGACTTTGAGAGGTTACTCTGTGTTTCAGTAATTCTGCTGATAATTACTAACAGGAAAAAAAAATATCTCCTGACAAATACAGACCTATGATACTAACCATAAATTTACTCATATAGTCCTGTGGTGTTGAGATATGAATCACTTTCACATCTGCTTTGAGGTGGCCATTAATTCTATTAATCCTTAGATTTTATTTCATGCCTATAAACTATGCTTAAACTACTGTTTCCTCTAAGTGCTGAAAAGAACTTTGTGTTTGAGATCAGCACAAACTATAAAAATCAGCCAAATCCAATATGAATAAAGTTTACTAAAATTTTGTGGTCAAATCAAAACCAAAAGTTGAATACATTTCTATGTTACCTGAGCATAACACATTATAGTAAGATAAATATTTCCAGATATTTGTTAGCCCTTTTATTGGCCAACACTTAGAAACATGGTATCAATCATGCACCCAGATCGTGCAGGATACGGTGCAATAGTGGTATGAAGGTCATGGGTAATCAACAGATCTATGATTGGATATGAGGCCCACTCCAAAGGAGGGAATACATGCATGGTACTGAAACCCAGGTCAAAATCCATGTCTGAAGAGGCTACAGGTCCTAGGGAAGACTTACAATTATTATTAAACAGATGTATTATCAAATGGCCTCCTAAATATTGATCTTTATATTACAGATTGGATTTCAACTCCGGTGAGGAAAAGATTTTTTTTTTCCATTTTGGCAGGGGTGGGGCAATAGAAGGTGATCAAAGCAAAGCTGAGAATAATGACTAGTCAAGTGCTAAAATCAAGAGACTGATGAGTAATGAGCTCCCAATTGAGACATGTACATACATACATACACACACACACACACACACACATGATATATGTATAACATCCCCTCCAGGGACAGGGGATATCACAGAAGATAGAGCTGGAGGATGGGAAGGAGCTCCATGGAGCTGGGATGTCCTGACAGGACTTGGCCATTACACTCACAAACTCACATCAGGTGTGATTATCTGCGTAAGACAAGACTACACATGGTAAGGCCAATCAACATGCTATTATAGAAGAATGGTTTGGGAGGCCAATCCCCTCCCTATGAGCCAAATACAGCTAAAGGTTGCTTGGGAGGGGAAGGGGGAACCATTCTCTTCTATGGCATATCCAGTAGTAAGTAATGAGAAGTACACTGGGACTGGGGAAGGTGACAAAGGAGAGAAGGATGTGAGGTATATATAATAAAAATGTGATATATATATATATGTATATATGATGAATAGTTTTGAGAATAAAAAAGATATACACTTCATACATATTCCCAGTTTTTTTTATTTATCCATAAACGTAAAAAAAGTCCCAAAAGTAAAGCGTATTCATAAAAAATATTTACAGATTACACAACAAAAATTCATTGATGAAGTTACTGAATAAAGACTTTGTGCTTCACTTGTAGGTGTGTCCAGCCTCTGGACAGAGGATAACTGTGGATGCAATGTGGCCCACCAGGCCTGTAGATGATGACATGTCTCAATATGAAAGGTTGGAAATCCTTTATAGGATTTATTGTTGTTTTAAAAGAACATATACCTTCTTTTTTGAATTTTGTAAGTCCAAGCATATATCATTGCCTACATTTGGGACCAGCTACCTATGTCTAGTCTCATGGTCTGGTGTTGGTAAGCCCAAATTTTTAATAATGTTCAAACAAAAGTCCCAAATTTTCATTTTGGCACTTAATTCTAAAAATTAGATAGTGGATCTTTAGAGATGAGGAGAACCACTCAAAGGAGAGGCGCCATCTTTACCCTCACAGAGATAAGTAAATGAATAGTTTTGAGAGGAAACTGATACGCATTTCTTTGTGTATTAACCATTGTGGTAGTTTGAATACATGTCCCCCCCAATAGATTCAGGAGTTTTATTAAAGCTTCTTAGATTCCCAGCTACTTGGCTGGAGGAGGTGTCACTGAGTGGATCTTAGGGTCCAACCCTAAGGTGTGGTGGTGGATTTGGAATTCCAATCTAAAGATATGCAAAGTGCCTGGGTTCAGCCTAGAATGCCTAAATGTGCATGAATGTGGTGTGGCTTTTGAGTTTTTTTGGCTTGGGGTTTTTCTCTCTCTGCTTGAAAGCAGGCCAGCTTCTTCTGCCATTATGGAAGTTCCCCTGGATCTGTAAGTTTCCATAAATGTCCCTCCCTTCATAACTGTGCCTGGTCTGGTAGTTCATCTCAGCAACCTGAAGCTGTCTGTCACAACCGTTATAGTAGAAATAAATGTGACTTGGATGATGAAGAAGAACATGGACTAATTCCAGTTAGACCCTTGCTTTCTCTGTGAAGTTGTTACTTGTGTAGTAGGAAAACAGTGTGTCTGAGTCAAGTTTATCTGTTTCTAATGGAATGCTGAAAAGTCTCTTAACATAAAAAAAAAGATGTGAATTTGAAAAACTAGAAAACACCACGAGAGAAGGACTGACAGTCAAGCAGAGCTCAGGTGCCTGTTTTAATGGCCAATTGTCCTTTGATTCATGGGCCATACACTGTGTCTGTCCTCATTTTGGAACAAGCATCCCTGTGCTTTTTCTGATGCTGGGAAACAGAGATGCTCTGCTTATTTACAAAAACCTGGCATTACACCAGCTTTTACCACATGCCTGGAAATGTGTTGGTGTGCAACACCATTCCAAGTTTTCCACTCTGTCAATCAACTTTTTATGTTTTGTTAGTATTTTATTTATTTTGCAAGTCAAAAATACAGAAAGAGTGAGAGAACTGGCATGCCAGGGCCTCTGCAACTCTAGATGCATGTACCACTTTGTGCATCTGGCTTACATAACTACTGGGGAATTGAACCTGGGTTGTTAGGCTCTGGAGGCAAGTGCCTTAACTGCTGATGCATCTCTCCATTGCCCTCATTGTGTTTTGGTAATCATGTGGTCTCAGGCCATTCCCAGATTGGGTTGCAAGCATTCTAGCTTAGGAGCCAGCAAACTAACACTTAAGACTGAGAGAACATCCTGTGGTCCTGTTTCTTTTCAATCTCCAAAGAGTGGATTGTGTATAGTTTTTATACAAACAAAACAAAATTGACAATAAAAATTAGCATCCAAGGCTGGGAAGAGCATCTGGAGTATGTTTGCAATGGTGAGAGGCCCTGGCATGTCCATTCTCTCTGTGTGTGTCTCTCTCTCTTTCCCTTGCTCTGTCTTTAAATAAATAAATAAATAAATAAATTAAAAAAACTTTAAAAATGTATTAGAAAGCAGGTAGTGTATGTGGTAAGCAAATCCTAAAATATTCACCAGCTGGATTTTTATTGAAAAGAAAAAAAAAATTATCAGTCTCTTGTCTAGATAACTCAAACATTTGGAGGCATAGTATATTCTTTATTTAATTCAGAATCTTCCCCTGGCCAAAAGCAGTTATTAGGGAACTTTAACAGTAGAGACCTTCATATTTATTATTATTATTATTATTATTATTAATTATTTGACAGAGACACAGAGGGAGAGAGAGAGAGAGAGCGAGAAAAAGAGGGAGGGGAGAGAGAGAGAAAGAACGGGCACACAAGTGGCCTCTCATCTGCTGTGAACGAGTTCCAGATGTGTGAGCCCCCGTGTGGGCAAATGCAGCATTGCATGCTTGTCACTTTACATCTGGCTAAGCATGGGACCTGGAGATCTAACAGGCATTCTTAGGCTTGGCAGGCAGGCACCTTAACCACTAAGCCATCTCTCCAGCCTGAGACCTTCATATTTTAACAGCTGAACTCTCTATGCACGGGGTGTAGTAGCACCTTCAGCTATCTGTTGGGTTGTTTTGGTCTTCGAGAGTGTGGATTACATTCACCTCACCTCAGATCAAGGCTCCATTCAAATTTTCATTCCATAATAACCTTGATTCAGTCTTGGCTATCTAAATTGGGTCTGGATTTTGTTGGCATCGGTAGGCTATAGGATACTTGAAATTTCTACTTCATCTTATTCTCACTGCTTTGTCTAGACTGCCATGAGCAGTCTAAACTTTGCAACCAAAAATATCAGTACATTTCCACAACACTCACTTCTTTTCTGTGTCTCTTTCTGTTGGGTAGAAGGTGGTCCACACCTTTCTGAGAATGGGAGAAATGTGATCACTGGAATTCTTTGATCTTTATCATGGACCCTGAGCCAGTCTGGATGTCTACAACAACATCTTCAGCAATGGCAGGTGCACTCCTATTCAGGGAACCTCTGTGGCCATCCTTTTCCCAGGTACAGATGGAGCTCATCAAGCTCAGATTGACCCTGGCCACCACTGAATCTTTCCGGCTGCTTCTGTTGCTAACAGATGGGTTTTCAGCCATGGGTTATTCTGTCTCAGGAGCCAAAGCATCTTGGCCTGCCCCAACAATTTGATGTAGAATATTGAAGAACTGGACCATTACATTGCAGCTGAAGAAGGCTTGGTGGAAACATTCTTATTTTCAGCACATAAGAGATTTTCACTTTGTGGTGAATAGATTTTAGGGGATGGATTATTTACTTTATAAAAATTATATTATGTGGCTGAATATCTTATAGTGTCTTAAGGTATGTATGGTACATAAAATGGAATATGGAGACTAATCAAATGTGGATAAGTGATGTAGTTGAAAATACTCAAGAAATAATATATGATCTATTAAATAAGATGCTCTTAAAATATTTCAAAGTCCTTTGGAATTTGACTGAATCAAATGTCCTTTACTTACTCTCTGCTTTTCTAACAATGTGCTTTTGAGCCAAATATTTTATTGAAAGATGAAATTGTACTGGTTCCTCCTTTCTAATTTTAACTATGTGGCTACAAAATAGAAGCCAGTAGCCACATTTTCCCAGTCTCTTGTTAAAAATTTAAAAACCAATGGGGACAGGAAGAGGAAACAGAAAGAGAAAGTAAATAAGAAAAAGCAGGAGAGAATGGGGTCTCTAAACCTTAGTTATGAGTATCTCTAGGAGTTGGCGAGTATGGAAAGGATATGGTTTTCCTGGCATTTCTTCACGAGAGGTTTTTTTTTTTTTTTTGGTCATATTTGCCGTTTCTCCAAGAAGAGTGTCTAATTGGAGCAGAGCTGCCATCCAAAGGTGCTGTGGAGGACAGGCGCCTGAGACTTCTCACTGGTGCTTTGGATATGTTGTCATTGCTCATTGGTTCTGTGTAACACCATGACACTGAAGAGTTTCTGGGAACATCACACAACTGTGGATGAACCAGCCCCAATAACATCTAATTTTTTTTTTTCCCAACCAACTGGTAGCATAGGATCTTGGAATCAGAATGATTTACATTTAAAAATTCTTAACATTTTGAACAACTATAGTGGTGCATTTGGGTTGAACTCATTATGTCATTTGGCTTAGATATGATCTGGATGGATAATTAAGGCTCTTGGAAAAATATACAACCCCATGGCCTTTGTTGGAGATAAGACAAGTAACCCATGCTTCCATTGCTTTTGGTCATTGTGGTCAGTGACAGTCCAGAGCTTGAAGCCTGGATGTACTGGTCCTTTCCCATTCACCTTTACACCACTGCTACAGGCTAGAAAATCTTCTAAATATATACCGGAGAGAAGAGGACAACTGTTCCCATGTAAGCTGATGCTGATGCTGTGGGTTGTGTACAGGAAAGGAAAGTACCAGCATCAGAGTATTTCACATGCACATGTTATGAAGCCGTTGTCTTCCTGACCCAATGATGCTTACTGCCTCTCTAGGTTTGCAATTACTACTATGTGCTGAATACAGAAACAAGAACCTGGGTAGAATAATCCTTCTGAGGTCCCCTAGCCTGCCTTCCTGCTTTACCTGCTTTACCACCATGGAATTCCTAGGCATGCCATCTATTTTTTATTTTATTTTACATATTATAACAGGTTATACACTTTTGCCCCTTCACCTATGCTCCCATTTTGCTGGGGCCTTCCTCAGGGAGGGGGGTGGGTTATAATATTCACTGTGGGGTCCTGAAGGCCTCACTGAGTGCCTCAGGGTATTTCCACCTACTCTATGGCCCTTACAATCTTTCTGCCCCCCCCCTTCCACAATGAGTCATGGTAATTCTATTGACAGTTTGATTTAGTGTTGAGTTCTCTATAGATTTTAGATTTTTGCTTCAATGAGTTTTGTTTGCTCTGTGTCTGTCACTCTATGTGTGGTGGTGGTTGTCAGGCTAGCAGTAAGATCAGTATTCATGTCACTTCTTCCTCTGCAGTTTCTCTGGGCCCCAGAAGATGTAATTGAGGTGGCATGTCTCGTGGTGTGCAGTCAGTTATCTTTTTGTCTTGTTGATGGATATTGGTTCTCCTCCATTTTCTCTGCCTTATATAAAACAAAACAGATTCTCCAACCAAGAGTGAGAACAGCTTGGGCTAAAAGGGATATGCAAAGTTATTATAGAGTCTTTTTAGTGAGCAAGCCCACTCTTGTTCACCAGAGACTAGTGGGGATTCCTCCCTAAAGTCTATGAGTTTGCTAACCAGGGGATTCTGATTTGGTTGTAAGTACCAGATATGAGTTCTCTCCCAATGAGAGGACCTCATGTCAATAGAGGACAGTTGGTGGCCCACAGAGGCTTTGTGTCATTATTGCACAAGTATGTACTTCTTACCTGGCTGGTGCATTTCATCATCTGTAGAGTCCCCTGCTTCTTCATGCTGTAGGTTACTGTTGTTTCCCAGCAATTCCAGAAGGGCTTTCCATCACTATAAGGGCCAGCCAAGAGGGAACTAGGTTCCCTTTTGGTTCCAGCATGGTATTCCAATGTCCTGTGACTTCAGCCTTCAGCAATAGGATCTTATCTTTTAGCTCTGGCAAGTAATCACATTTTTTTTGGCAATGGCCTACATTTTCGGGGACCTCATAGGTCTCCCTAACTAACAGCTCACTGTGGTGGGGGGTGGAGAGTGGGGGTAATCCAATTCTGGGCCTGAGATTTACCAGCCAGAGTCCATAGTTTTAAGGTTAAGCTTATTCCACCTTCTGTCCAAACTATCCCTCTCCCTCTTTATTGGTGGTTATATCTTGTAGACTGGTGGCCACAAGGAGGGTTTCTATGGAACTTATTATCTTAACTTTTGAATAATTTCTTTCCCTTTCCCTTCCTCCTACCCCTTCAAGCTTCTCCCACCCACTATAGTCTATCTGTTCCCTATCAAGGAACTAGTCCTCTCTTCAATTTATTTATTTATTTATTTGGGCAAATAGGGAAAATGGGTGCACCAAGGCCTCAGCCACTGCAAATGAACTTCAGACACATGTTCTACCCTGAGCATCTAACTCACATGGGTACAGGGGAATCGAACCTGGGTCCTTAGGCTTTGTAGGCAAGCACCTAAACCATTAAGCAATCTCTTCAGCCCCTCTCTCTTCTATTTTCTAACTAAATCTCATAAGCTGAATTATGCAACTTCACATCATTAATCCATTTTTGTTTGCCAAGCAACCACAAAATTGAACCTTAGCATACTCTAAAATAATAAGAATAAGGATAATATAACAAAGTTAAGGGTGTACTTTAAATCAGCTTCCTGTTTTCACTTTTACTTCATTAAAGAATATAATTTATGTTGTAAGTATAAGTCAATTTAAAATCATTCATTTCACACATGCATTCATTCTTTATTCGTTACCATTAAATGTATATATTTTTCTTATGCATAAGTATTTGATTTATCTTATTTACTTTAATTGTGGATTTATGTCCTTCTACTCTTACTCCCCATCTCTCCTGGGTGAATGTGCAAACATGGAGCCATTATAATGTTTATATATGTGTATGTATGTGTGTACATCATGTGGTTAGATTATCAAAAAATATATAAAAATATGCACATGTACCAAGTATTTTGAAGTGAGAAAATAAGCTGAGCAAGAAGTTGACAAATTTAACAAGCATTATTAATCATCTTCATACAATGCATTTTTGGAATGCAATGATGTGCTAATGTGCTGTTGCCGAGGCCACAGGACAAAACTGAAAAGCATGACTCATTCTAACAGACAGACAATAAGAAGTTCTCAGAAGATATTATTCTTTGTAGTTCATTGTGTTTAATTTTTACTAGTTTTCTAACAGACATAGATTTAACTCTCTCAAGTGTGGTCAATAAACATGGAGACACACAATATGGATTCTTCACAGACAAGTTGTGATTTTGGCCCCACCATTTCTGGCAACATTTTTGAGACAGTTGTTCAGAATGAATGTGTTCCATCTGAACCAGATTATACTATGTCATCTTCCTCACGGAAGAAAGAAATGTGTTTTCATTCCATCCACTGAACCACTGGGAAATCTACCACTACAGAAGGCACTTCGGTAGTATTTCTTTAGAATGAGTCCTAACATCAGAACAATTGCATTTCATAAATGACTTAATCCATAAGTAACTCAAACAACTCTTATGAGCTTCGTCCAGACCTGATTTGGCTCAAAAAACTATCTTCCAGAGACACTTTAGAGCTCAAATGCCAGAAGCATAGCTGATATTTCCAAGAAAGGGTGTGGGACAGAGTTTGGGTCCCAAGAACCCTCATTATGCTTGGTGGCTGTTTAGGACACATGTAATCCCAATGCTCAGCAACAGAGACAGATAATACCTGGGGGAAACTGGCTAGCTAGACAGCTGAATCTGTGAGGTCTGGGATCAAGTGAGAGACCGTGCCTCAATAAATAAAGTTAAGAGTAATAAAGGAAAGCACATGATATTAACCTTTGGCCTACACTTGCACACACATATGCATGGGCATCCACACATACATGCATACAAACATACATTACACACATACACACACACACACACACACACACACACACCCCTCATCCCTTTAAGTGACTTTAATACAGTGAAACCCTAGAACAGACTTTGGATTCCTGCCTTTTGAGTAGGTCATATCACTCAATAGTTGTTGAATTATGTGCAAATAATAAAATAAGACATATTGATAGTCCAACCCTTCCACTATCAAGTGGACATAAGAATAAATATCTTCATGCTATGACAAGTGGAACAAAAAATAAACTCTATTTATTTCGAACTTTATCAATGGCAACCACTTAACAATAACTTAGAATTCCAGTAGTTCCTCTTTCATGATATATGAATTCATGATTCAGTCATTCAAGGATCTCTGCCCTCTGTCCTCTTTATAACATAGTTTTCATGCCCTAAAGTAAAAATGGGAGGCTTTTTTTTTTTTTAATCTTTTTGGCAAATATATCTGCTAGTATTGATTTTCCCCCCTTATGTTGGCAAGGGAAATTCATGTCTATGCTTATTTATGCTCTTTAGGAAAATTACATGCCATATTCACTTTAAACACTATTTGATTCCTTTTTTAACCTGTGTTTCTGACCATCACTGTTGTCATTCTCCACTCTCTTGTTCTAGATCCTGAAATCATATAGATCTTTTAGACCTCCTGGGACTTTCTTTGGAGTTCTGACACTTGATTTAGCTCATCCTTTAAGTTTTCCCAAATTCACACCCAAATACAAAGCAAATTATGACAGCATCATCCCAGTCTATGTTATAGGAAGTCAGATCTTGTTCATGCAGGTTGTGTGTGTGGTAGCCTAGCAGTGCTTTTGTTCCTGCAATGTGACCTGTCACTGTGGCCTTCTTGCAAAAGACTTTCGTGTTTTAGATTTCCAAGTGCTTGTTTTCCAGCAAGTTCCTCATCTGAGTCCTAGTTTTGATTTTCAAGATCACTGACCCATTTATAGGATTAGGCTAGAAACTTTCAAAAGAACACACATGCCTATATCACATAATTGCACAGTGGGTGCTGTCAGCTGTTTTGCACACGTTGCCTCATTTAATAATTATAACTCTTCTGTGAGGTTGCTGTTATTTGAACATTAGGAAACTATAATTTGAGGATATTACACGACTCATCTGCATTGTACATTAGAAGAGTGAGATGACTTGACACCATGCATTTTTTTCTTCCTATCAAACAGTAATACTGTTAGACACAAATATAACATGGGCTCTGGGTTTTCCCCTTTCAAATGGATTTCTTTTCCTAAATTTCATTTGTCCTGTACATTTTCTTTCTATTTTTGCAAGGTATGCCAGAAAAGTGATTGTAAATGAAGAATTATACTAATAGGTCATAGAACCCTTCCAATAATGTACTAGATATCATTATATTACATAAGAAAAGCAGACTCACAGAGGTTGATCATTATTTCCAATGCAATGAGGTAAACAATAGCAGAATGAGATCCTTCTGACTCTCAACTATTTATCTCACTTATACTGTCATAAGCCGCTCTTTCCAATCCCCAGCCATCACTGCTATAGCCTGAGTCAGTCCATACATGACTGAGTCAAGGGAATCACTATGGGTCTGAATGCTTCTGTCAACCTAACTTGTTAATGATGAACTGCTAGCCTTCAATGTGATGGCATTAGAATTTGGGGCCTTTTGGAGAGTCAAGACCCCTTTACACAATATTCATTGCCTTAGCAAAAAATTTAAGAGCTCCTTCCATCTCTGTCATATGTGGATACAGTGAAGGGACAGAGTTATATTTCCATTAACCAGATACTGAACCTGCTGTTTTACCAGCCTCCAGAGATATAAGAAATAAAATTGTTGTTAATTGTACCGTGATATTTGCTTACATCATCTTGGACAGACTAAGACAGAAATGGTGATGTTGCTGCTGTAAAAAAATATGCCTTCTTAAGACTATGGAAATAGTTTTGGAACTAGATAAGAAGTTAAAGATTCTTATTCTTAAGGAATGTGCAAAAAAAAGAACCTATGTAGATTTTTAGGAGAAGATGATTCTGAGGGCTCAGAAGCATAGGAGAGCTTTAGATAAAGCCTTCATTGCCTTAGACATCATCAGGCAGGTAGTCTTGAACTAAATATGGAGAGAAACATGTATGGTTAAGAAATGAGGTCTCAGATGGTACTAACGAACATTTTGTTGGACAATGGAAGAAGAATCATCCTTATTACAAAATGTGAAAGAATTTGGTGAATTGTGTTCCTATACCAGTGTTTGTGGAAGGTAGAATTTGCTAGAGATGAAATTGGATATTTGGCTAAGGAAATATCTCAATGTATGGCTTGATTTCTTTTTAACTGTATATAAGAAAACTTTATCAGAGAAAAATGAGTCAAAGATTGAACTTGATAGTAGAATTAAAAGCAGAATGTAAAAATATCTCAGACTATGCACATCACAAAACACAAGGGTCTATTCAGGAGACATTAGGAAGACTTTGGCCAAAGGTTACCTGATATGAAAATGAGCATTTAAACATAAGTCAGGGTCTATCATCTATGACAATAGAAGATAATTAGGGCTGTTCACTTGCCTCTCCTAACATAAGCCCACAATTCAAGAATTACAGCAAGTATAGGATCATATGAGAGAGTTCCCAGTAGAGCAATGAGTACAGTGTCCTGGTCAGGATTACTCCCACAACACCATACTGGTGGGGTCACTGACATATGATTAAAACCTGGGAAAATCTGGATGACACCATCAAAATACAGAGTCCTGGGTAGGTGGGGACATTCTGGAGGACCACCTTGAGTTGGGGCAAGACATAAATTGTCATGGATGTCTGATTCAGTTCTGGGAGCAGGATCACCCCAAACTTCAGGGTCCAATCATTGCCTGACCAAACTATAAGTGGATCATAATTTTAATCTTTCCAGAAGACAAGACCTTTATTATTTGTGGCCAGAAATCTGTATTGCAACAAAAAGTGAAAAAGTATAAAGCTAAAGAGAATTATTCTTAAAGGTGAAAGGTTAACGATTACCTTATTGGGTTTAGGAGCTCTTGAAATCTGTCACATCCTTCTCTTTCCTATTTTCTGTTTTAGTGAATATGTACTATATGTCTGCCTTATCACTGTATCCTGACTTTCTTTGCTTCCACAAATTCACAGCTAGAGAGAAATTTGGGAAACAAAATCTACCGTAAGTTTTTCTCATGTCTGATTAGAAGTTATTTAGATGAGGCTAGGCTTTGGCCTTTGGGATTTTTTTTCCTGGAAGAAGCTCAAACTTCACAGGCAATTGGGATGGGATGAATGTACATATAGGTGGGTAGTTTTTCATTTTTTTTTAAAAAAAAAATTTTGTTTATTATTTATTTATTTGAGAGCGAGAGACAGACAGAGAGAGAAAGAGGCAGAAAGAGAGAATGGGTGCGCCAGGGCCTCTAGCCACTGCAAATGAACTCAGATGCATGTGCCACCTTGTGCATCTGCCTTACGTGGGTCCTTGGGAAGTGAGCGTCGAACTGGGGTCCTTAGGTTTCATAGGCAAGCACTTAACCACCAAGCCATCTCTCCAGGCCCAATTTTTCAGTTTTTGAGGGCCATGTGAGACAGAAGTTGTGGTTTGAATACCTGTATTTCTCTAAAATTCATATATGAAATCCTAGTCCTCGAGATGATGATATTAAGAAAAGGAGCCTGTGGGAGGAGATCAGGCCATGGGGCAGCACATTCATAAGTAGAATTAAAGCTCTCGTCAAAGATGCCTTATAGTGCTTCTTGGTTCCTTCTGCCATGTGAAGCAAAACACACTGAGCAAGACACACGATCTATGGGCATCTTGACCCCAGACTTCCTAGTCTGTAGAACTGTGAGAAAAAGATATTTCTCTTGTTTATATGCAACCAAGTATGATACACTTTATTTCAGTGCCTCAGACAATGAAAGTGCTCTATCTTCCTCTGAAGGAAAAGAGTTAAAGTGAATGTAGCAGACAGCTTCAGGTTCGCTGAGATGAACTTCCAGACCAGGCATAGTTATGGAGGAAGGGATATTTATTATAACTTACAGATCCAGGGGCAGTTCCATAATGGCAGGAGAAGCAGCCTGCCTTCACAGGACCAGGCAAAAGAGCAAAGCCCCCAGCCACACAGCACACAGAGCAGAACTACAGCCCAAAAGCCACAGCACACTTCAGGAACTCCCACTAGGAACACTTTGCATATCTTTACAATGGAATCTCAAACCCACCACCACACCTTAAGATCCGCCCCCAGTGACATTGCCTCTAGTAAGGTAATTGCAGATGCAAACTATAAACTAATAATACACTGAATATATTGGGGGCCATATATGCAAACTTCCACAGTGAATTTGCTAGTCCTATGTTTAAGTAAAAAGGGGTACACCATGGGATTCAAATGGAGAAAAAGGCTCCCATGTTCTATTAGAATCTATGTGTGGAGGATACTTGGAACTAGAAACTTCACTTTAGACATTCTGTTTTTGAAATTTTCCTTTCATAATTCTTTAGGAAATGATCTAATCAGTGTACCTTTTCCCAAGTAGAATTATCAAGATGACATAAAGCATGTATTATTATTGCAGAACAATGATATCTGGGATATTTTAATAAAACTCCTGATACTGGCTGTGTTTGAATTTAAAAAAATGGTGACGATTGGGAGGTAGTGAAATGTCAGAAGGGGGATTAATTTTTCAATAAAAATTAATAAAAATATTCATTCATAGTGCTGGGGAAAAGGCTTAGGACATTTTAGTGATTTTAAGCATTTACTAACAATGCTTACAAGAACAGGTTCAACTTCCTGGTACCCACATAAATCCAGATGCACAAAAAGAAACATGTATATAGAGTTCATTTGCAGCAACAGTGTGCCCATGAATGTCCTCCCAACTCTGTCTTCACATGCCCTCGGAAAGAATGAATTTTTTTTTTTTATAAAGAAAGATTCAGGGCTGGGGAGATAGCTTAGTGGTTAAGGCACTTGCCTGCTAAGCCTAAGGACCCCAGTTCGATTCTCCAGACCCCACATAAGCCAGATGAACAAGGGGGTACATGCATCTGGAATTCGTTTGCAGTGGCTGGAGGCCCTGACGCTCCCATTCCCTCTCCCTCTCTCTCTTTCCCTCTCTCTGTCTCTAATAAATAAATAAATAATTTTTAAAAAGATTCATTTGTAATGGTAAACTAAGAGTTATCCAGAATCCACTAGGCAAACAGATCAGTCTAATTTTTTTGTTTCCCCCATTGGTAAAATTTTCCAATTCATATAAAATGGCATATGAGGACAGTTTTTAATTTTTTCCAAAATTACCATTGTATTTTCCTTGAAATATAAAATTATTCTGTGTTTTTAAATTAACAATGCTCATATTTGGGTTTATTAGTTAGCTACTTTGACTATGAAAAGCTATACAAGGTAATAAGGAAAAACATTTAATCATGTTTCCTGATATGCAACCAATCTTGAAATCTATTTCTGGGGAAATGTAATTCTTTGGCCTCCAGAACTTGAATTATTTACTTCCACCCTTATAATATTTTGGTCTCTATTGCTAAGATAAGGATTCTTGTGCCTCTCCTGCTATAAACAAAATGATGTGTGTGTGTGTGTGTGTGTGTGTGTGTGTGTGTGTGTGTTTTCCAGATGATTCTAGTGTCTTTTTGCTTCAATTCAGATTCCAGTCATGTCAAACACCAACCTGTTTGGTGAACAACTTTAAACTTAGATTCCTGGATCATTCTGGGGGGAAAAATAGTGAGAATAGAGACCTAAAAAAAAAAAAAAAACACTCTGCACCCTACTTCAACTTGAATAAACTAAATTGAGTCGCCACCCATCCTAAATGATATTATTGTCTTAACTCCTGAGAGGGGAGTATTGTAAGTAGGTAGACTTTAGACTTAGAAGTTATTGAAAAAAGGACCCTGCTTCTGTTTTCTCTGGTAACATTAGAAAGGGAAGATCCACTTTCTTCTATCCAAAGGAACAAAGTTTTGTCCTTGGTGGAGCCTGTCAATCACTCAGCTGGTCAAGAGCTCACCTCTCACCTACAGGCATTCTAAGGGGTGGGAGGACTAGTATTCCCTTAGTGAAATAATGTACTTAAACCTGATCAAGCCCCTTATAGCAGTTTGCATACCTTCAATACTGGATCTGTTGCTTTTCTAACTCAAAATTCTTAACTTTTTCCTTTTTCTCCATTCTCTTCTTTGGATGTCACCCAAACTGCTCAGCAAGCTTGCTCAGACAGTTTGGAGTTTTTCCATCTTTTATATTTGCAGCATCAAGCTCCTAATCTGGAGAACCCTCTCTCTTCCTTTGGGGAACCCCCCCCCATTTTCTATGGTGCCTTATTTATTTATTTATTTATTTATTTATTTATTTATTTATTTCTGAAAGAGAGAGAAAGAGAGAGAGAGAGAGAGAGAGAGAGGGACAGATAGAGAATGGGCATGCCAGGGCCTCCAGCCACTGCAAATGAACTTCAGACACGTGTGCCACCTTGTGCATCTGGCTTATGTGGGTTCTGGGGAATTGAACCTGTGTCCTTTGGCTTTGCAGGCAAGTGCCTTAACCACTAAGCAATCCCTGCAGTCCTATGGTGTCTTTTTCTATATTTTCTTTAATAAAGTCTATTTTTCCTTCCTTAGAACAGAGGGAAAGGGCTAGCCTGCTCAAAAACCACCAATCAGTGGAAATAAAGAGAAATCACATGTTGCAAAGATAAAGAAAATTATCTATAGAAAATTCACCATTACAGTCAGGTTCACACTGCTGGCAGAAAACAACCTACCAAGAGCAGCTTGTGGGCAAAGAAAGGTTTATTTTGGCTTACAGACTCATGGGAAAGCTCCATGATGGCAGGGAGAAATGATGGCATGAGCAGAGGGTGGACATCACTTCCTGGACAACATCAGATGGACAACAGCAACAGGAGAGTGTGCCAAACACTGGCAAGAGGGAGCTGGCTATAACACACATAAGCCTGCTCCAAACTATACACTGCCTCCAAGAGGCTTTAATTCTTGAATTACCATCATCTGGGGACCTAGCATCCAGAACACCTAAATTTATAGGGGACAATTTAATCAAACCATCACTTTATGACCCAGACCACCATAAACTGATAACCACACATAATGTAAAATGCAATGTATTCATTCAACTTTAAAAGTACCTATAATTTTTAACAATCCCAATGATATTCAAACATCCCTATAGTCCAAGGTCTTATAACTGGACCAAAATAGCCCCAAAATATACAAAAATCCATAATGGCACAGAGTAAACATTCACACTGCAAAAGATGACATTGGGCATAGCAAGGAAATATTCTACCAAGACAAAATTTAAACAGGGCAAACATCAAACCCAGTAGCTCCAAGTCCAACAACTCTAGTCAGTGGCGAGTCTCCAAGTCTGATAATTCTAACCAGTGACACATCTCTGGAGTTCCAATTCTGCCCCTCCTGCTAGGCTACATGGTCCCAGAAAACTTGATCTAGTGCCAGCAGCTCTAATTGGTAGCTATTGCATAGTCCTGGCATCTCCACTGGGTCTCCACTGCAACCCATAGTTCATCCTCATGGCTCCACCACATTCACTGTCATTAAACAGACAGGACAAGGACAAAAGAAGACATCTGCATATATACTATTGGTTATTAGTACATCTTAAGGACTAAGGCCATGAGGTCATGGTTTCCTTGCTTTGTGTGCTCAGGAAGAAACTATACTTAAGAAATAATAGATGTTGAGTAAATACAAGTTGAAATGTTTTCTAAAACACTTTCATTTTTATCTTGATACTTCTTTATAACATTTTAGTATTGTTATAGAGGAGAAATTACTACATATGGCAGAGAAAGTTAATTATATATAAGAAAAATATATAATACATTTATGAATGACTCATTGAGTAGTCTACTATTAGCATTTTTTCTGGATGAAGAATTTGAAGGAAAAGATTTGATAACTTAGCTACATATCAAGTAACCACAAAAATCTGGTATATCTCTTTTCCAAAATGTGTTCCTACTTTTCAAGTTTGGTTTCCAAATGATTTTAAAATGATTTGAAAGAAGGCCCTTTCTCTCTTACCCTGGCATCCAGAGCCATTTTTCTCAGTCTGATGATATTCCAATAGTGCGTAAGGAAGATGGGATCCAAGAAAACTGTCATTGCTGGAGTGTTGTTTTGTCAAATTCCCATTAAACATTTCTTCTTCCATATGGCTCAGAAAAACATTGCCTGCTGATCATCAGTTCTTTATTTATCCTATGGGATCCGGGCGTGGTGGCACACACCTTTACTCCCAGCACTTGGGAGGCAGAGGTAGGAGGATTGCTGTGAGTTCAAGGCCACCCTGAGTCGACATAATGAAGTCCAGATCATCCTGAGCTAGAGTGAGGCCCTACCTCAAAAAATAAATAAATAAATAAAATTTTTAAAAAAGAAAAATCTTGGTCCTTGGGTTTAGAAATGCTTAAACTGATCATATCTGCTCACTAAACAAATATAGGAACAACAACCAAGAAAATACTAAGCTCCTCAAATGAGTATTCTCTGGAGAGGACTGAAGCAGGACAGAGCAATGCAGACAGAAAGAGAACTTACTGCATCAACCCATCAGATCCTAAGGGGGGGGGGGCTTTTTACCCATGGAACCCAAGACAGCATGCTGGATGCAAGATGAGACCCAAATGAAGGTGCAGAATGGCTCCATTCCAGAGCTTCTCAGCTGCTGTGCTCAGAATCCCAGTGTGGCACAGGTTGTTACCATGCAAGAACCAAGCCTACTGAGTTTTATATGGAAATGCTATAGCTTCTAAAATCAATGTCCACAACTTTTCCTTACAAATGGAAGAATTTGCCTACTCTGACCTCCATCCATAAGAATGTATGGTTTGACCCTGTGAAATACAATGTCATAATTCCATTTTTCTTTATCACATTTTCACTATCTACCCCATGTGTATGGCACAATGCAGGCCTGGCCCTAGCCAGACAGCATGCCAGAAGAAACCAGGAAGTGGCTTCTGTGGACATGGCATCATGCACAGGCCTGGCATGACAACAGCTACAGTCCCATGCTCCTGAGAAACCTGCTGCGAGATGATCTGTCTGGAGACAGGATGTCATTGGTCACAAGAAGGGGACCAACCCCATACAATGATTGGCCAGCCAAACCCTTGAATAAATGAGTTTGCAGCCGCTCACTCTCTGCCTGCTTCCACCCAACTCCCAGAGTCTGTGTCGTGACTCTGCACCTCTCACCCGCCACTAGGCAGATACCCTGGCGTCCCTCTTGGGCTGGCCCTAGGAGGGACCCCAACACCCATGTATTTTTCATCAGTTGATGGACATGTATGTTGATTCCATTTCCTAGATATTATGATTAGAGGAGCAATAAACATTGATGAGCAAGCATTTGTAGAATTTTGAATCCTTGGGGAATATGCCCCGGAGTGGTCAAGCTGGGTCTTATGGTGGTTCATTTTTACCTCTTTCAGTAATATTGATTTCTGCAGTGGCTGTGCTAGTTTATACTTGTACCAATAATGCATAAGGATTTGTAACTTCTAACATTTTCATATAAGTGAAAGGAAGATGGGAGATTGAGTATAAACCATGAGTGAAGATAGGAGACCACTAGAGAGGGACACGAGATGATGAGAAGGTAAGACAAAAGGAAACTTATAGTTTGATAGTTGAAAGAATGCTACGAGGTGGGGGAAGGAAGAAGGAGAGAGAAGAAGGGGTAGGAGGGAGGAAGGAAAACAAAAAAAAAAAACTTATTTGAAATATAACATAAAGAACCTTAATTCTTTGCATGCCAATAAAAAAATTAAATAAATTTTAAAAAGAAAATTATACTCCATGACAGATAACAGTGATCTTATTTCTAAATAAAACTGATGTCAGGGTTAACATTCACCAAACTTTATGAGAAAAAGATTATCAGACTGTAAAAAAGAATCTGAATTTCTTAAAACCTTTCTGTTGATTTGTATTTGAAAAAGTAACTTTACCACTCCCAACATCAGAGAGGCTTGTTCACAAATGACACAACTTGATATTCTCAAGGCAAAATCTATCTCTGTCCCCAGCTGTTCTGTTACTCTTCTGTCTAAATTTTAAAGCTATAATTATCATTCTTAATTGTCTTGAAAGTAATAGGAGAAAGGTCAATTAATGCTGTCTGAACAAGGAAGTAAAGTGTTGCTTGGTTTCTGTTCTCTGCACCTCATTTGATTTTCTAAATGTGTTTTGAGACTTAATGGTTCTTAACTGATCAACTGGGCACAATGAAAACAGTCTGATCCAATAATGAAGTGAGTGGCTTGATCTTATTTCAGAAAGCCCACTTAAGACCTTTGCAAATTATAATTGAGCCTATGGCTAAATTCACCTATGCTCACCATCTAAGTGTTATTATGGTCATGGCTTGATTGTACTAATCTGTACAACACAAAATACTCTCTTTGTTTTGGAACCTGGTTAAGTAAGATTTCAAAGCAGGAATTCATTCCCTTCAGAAAGAGTTACTTCTAGCCATGAATGTAAGGCAAGCGGGTAGCTGAAAAAACACAGCAAGGACTGCCAAGATAATTGCCCTCAAGCAATACTGGCTAACAAGAGTGTGTCATGTAGAGAGAATATTAACGGAAAGTAACATAGCCAAACCACCTGGTGCCAGCTGCCCTATAGAAAATGCCAGGAATGGACCAAAGCCCAGACAGGGGCTCACAAGTGTTAAGACCTGGTGGTTGTGCCTCTGTTATTGAGGATCTTCACCTCTTTGAATGGCATAGATTTTTGTGGAAATGAATTATAATTTCTGCACCAATTTATGTTTAACTGGGTTTGCACATCATATTTTGAGGACATTCTCGCTACCTTTTTCTTTTTCTAGCTTTGTTTTGTGAGAATTATGAAAGTGATATATTATAAAAGTGCTACAGCTGTGGTGTACATGAGTTTAGGTATTTTGAGGGTTTTCTTATTGATATGATGAGACCCTAGTTCATGCTAAAAAAATTGGATCTGGGCGTGGTGGCGCACGCCTTTAATCCCAGCACTCGGGAGAGGTAGGGGATAAGTTAATTAATTCAGGTCAGCCTGGGCCAGAGTGAGACCCTACCTCAACCTCGAAAAAAAAAAAATTGGGATAGGTGGGTAAGTTAATGACATACTAAGTGGTCATATTAAAATATAAGACAGGGGCTGGAGAGATGGTTTAGCAGTTAAGGCGTTTGCCAGCAAAGACAAAGGACCCCAGTTTGATTCCCCAGGACCCACATAAGCCAGATGCTCAAGGGGGCTCATGCATCTAGAGTTCATTTGCATGGACGAAGGCCCTGGCACACCCATTCTCCCTCTCTCTCTCTCTTTCTCTCTCTCTGTCTCTTTCTCTCATAAATAAAATATATTTTAAAAAATGTTAGGCAGCAGAATTTTATGTCTTCTGTCTTAATGTCTGGAGTAATCCTAAGAACCAAACTGCCATAAGACAAATATACAGAAAAAAAGCATAAAAATTCAGTGTAAGCTTTACATGACCTGAAAGCCCTCATAAGGAGATGAGGAGTAAAACCAAAATATCTTTTTATATTAGTTGAAGAAGGGCAGTAAATTGTAGGAAAGTGATTAAATTATGAAGGGAGCCTAAAGAAAGATAATAATAATTATTTTTTATTGACCATTTCTATACTTACATACAAAAAAACATGCTATTTCTCTTCTCCCCATTCCACTTTAGAACTCCAATCTCCATCATACCCCCTCCCTATCTCCATTAGTCTCTCTTTTAATTTGATGTCATCATAAGAAAGATAATAATTATTTTGACAGTGCCTGTTTCATAGTATGGTTTCAGCCAAATAGTCCTCAATAAAAAAATTATTATTTTCCCCCAGTAAAGTGAGGGCATATTTCATAAAGAAGGCTTCAAGTCCTCTTCTGAGGAAGAAAAAGGAACATGCAACTGTTATTGCATATGCTGTTTTCATCAGCCATAATCATAAAATAGTCCTGAATAGCCAATTAGAATGTTTGCGGGAAGACATATTCTCCCACCCTTCAAAAGTCACACTGATCTCTCAAGCTAAGGCTAAGAGAAGCTGAGAATGACGTTTGCAGAGCTCCATCACTAGACCTGTGTTGCTCACCATCACCCTTAGACAGTGCTCTCCACACAGGAAAATAGCAGGAATCTAAGATAGAGGCATGTAGATGCGGTGCAAGAATTCAAATTATATGGTTTAAAATAGGACCATATAAAACAAGCACAATGAAGCTAACATTTAATTAAGAGAGAAAAAGAAAAGGAAGCCTTTCTAGAAAGAGGAGCAGTAATAACAGCAGCTCCCACAAATACAGGAATGCAAGTACAACATAGATATTGTGGTGGTGTATATGTATGCCCCACAGGCTCACATGCTTTAATACTTAAATCCCAGCTAGTGGCACTGCTCTGGAAGGTTGTCTAACCTTAGAAAGGTAGAATTTTGGTAGAGGAAGTGTGTTACTGGGGGCATGACTAGAAGTACCATAGCCTGGTGCCGCTTGCTGTTCTCTCTCAGTACCACTCTTCCACGGATGTGAAGATGTGACTCCTGCTTCTTGCTCCTATCATGTTTTCCCACTATGATGGCCTCTAACCTCCCCTTTCCTAAAACTACTTCTCACCAGGCATTTTATACCAATGTTGAGAAAGTAACTGATACAGATATAACCACCCAGAGGGGTGGGAATAGGGTTCGTATTTCTACATCTTGTGTGTGAGATGCCAGTTTCATACCCACTTAAACTGACATGGAGAAAAAATATTCTTTTGGCAGAAATAGAGCTTTCATAATTGGGAATAAAACTAAGAACATATTTATCCATAGCATCTTTATAAATAACCAAATATCTCTCTCTTTTTCTCTCTCTCAAAAATAAAATAAATAAAATAAAATATTAAGTGCTATAATTGCTTAATTGTTATTACTAAACATATTAAAGATATTCTGATTTATTTTCAATTTTATTTATTGAATGGGTTCAATTCAAAAATATCTGGTATTCTAAAATATGCTCTAGTAAAATACATTTCTAGATATTCCAAAATAATACCAAAAAGGAATAAATTCTCCTTGACTTGAAAACACATTTTAATGATTTTAATTTTAGGCAAGTGTCTGTGCACTTACTGAAACTCAATATTCTCTACCAACCACACGATTACTATTATTTGGTAGACAGAAATACCATAGCTGGTTCTTGTTCAGGGAAATGATCATCTTTCTAACTCTTGGTCTCTGGCCTAGAAATCACAAATTGATTTTAAAATTCATTTTACTTTTTTTTTTCATTACAGCCAAAATGGCAGGGGAGGTTTTCCTGATTATCAACTAAACTAGTAAATCTCTAGTTTAAATAGCATTTCCCCCATTCTTCATAAATAAAATAAATTCCCTAGGGGGAAATTCAGACTCATTGTTCATAAATCATGTCTTCCCCCTCCAGGAGTATGTATGTGTGGAGATTTAGCCAAATTTCGCTATGGATCCTTTTTGCTTGCCAATGGTTGTGGTGGTGGTGACATTTCTCCTGGAGGAAATTAAATTTGCCTTCACCTAGTCCTTCAAAATGATGAGCACTGCTTCTGAACAATTAGTTTTCCTGGAAGACCTTCATCTTTCAGTAAGGTGATGCATCACTATGACACATGGGGTGGGTTTTCAAGGAGTTGACTTCCAACCCTTGCAGGATAGCTTTCTATTGCCTCCCTGCACCTCTAGGTGCTGTGGATGTACGGTACACAACAAGTTGTGAGGCAAGACTGTTTCCCACTGCTGCCCTGCTGCCTGAGACATTCTGCAAATTAAAGCTTTCTTTACTCTAATAGAATGTGGCCAAAATCAGAAAGGAACACCCACACAATAATGTCCCTCCCATATCCCGTTTCAATGGGCAAGCTGAGAGTGGGCTAAGCATGCTTGAGCCAGAAGAACAAGTCAGCTCAGTTCCAGAAATTTTTTTTTATTAAAAGTCTGTTTTAGCTGGGTGCAGTGGTGCAGGCCTTTAATGCCAGCACTTGGGAGACAGAGGTAGGAGTATCACCATGAGTTCGAGGCCACCCTGAGACTACATAGTGAATCCCAGGTCAGCTCGAGCTACAGTGAGACCCTACCTCGAAAAAAAAAAAAATCTATTTCCTTTGAAAGGGAATTTCTATTGTTATAGAGTTTAAAAAGATGTACCTTGCTTTTTAAATATGAGGAGCCTTAAGAGGCCAGATTGCTCTGTGAGAACCCTTTCCTTGTTACAGCCAGCTTAGCCACACCCAGGCTAAGTGCATCTTTGGGTGGAATAATGAAGGCCTCAGGGGATCTTGCATAGTATTTTTCTGCCTCCATGTTTTGTTTTTTTTTTCTCTCAGTGAATTCTGCTTTATATTTTCCTTCACTGCACTATCTGTGTGTGTCCATCCCTACCCCACAGTGCTCATCAACTTGCCTTCGTGTGGCTGGTGAGCATTTTATATTCATTTACTGGATGCTGATACCAGCCACCCAAAATCAAGCAGTGAGAACAACAACTTCCTGCATCCTTGGGATGCTGAGCCAGTCAAACTTTCTTTTCTTCTTTCTCTCTTTCCTTTCCTCTTTCTTTCTTTCTTTCTTTCTTTCTTTCTTTCTTTCTTTCTTTCTTCTTTCTTTCTCTTTCTCACTTTCCTTTATATATATATATATGTATGAGAGAGATGGTGGGGGAATGGTTGCGCCAGGGCCTCCAGCCACTGCAAAAAATTCCAGATGCATGTGCCCCCTTGTGCATCTGGCTTACGTGGGTCCTGGAAAGTCAAACCCAGATCCTTTGGCTTTGCCGGAAAATGCCTTAACCACTAAGCCATCTCTCCAGCCCCTCGAGCATCCTTTCTTGATACTTATTGAGTTCATGCTTGTCCCACATAGGAATGGCAGGAGAGTAGCCAGGTTGGACTTAACAGCTGTCAATGAACAGAAAGGAATAGAATTATCTCAGGACACCCGCCTCCTCCAACCAGCCTTGAGTGGAAATACAGCATATACCCAAAAATATAGTACATTACCACTTAACATTGCTAACAGTGCACACAATCGGATTCTTTTTTTTAAAAAAATATTTGTTAATTTATTTGCAAGCAATGAAATAGAGAAGGAGAGAGAGAGAATATGGACATCTCAGGGTCTTCAGCAACTACAAATACCCTCCATATGCATGTGTATCTTTGAGCATTTATCTTACATGGGTACTGAATGTACTGGGTGGTTCTTTTTAGGCACGTGCCCTAACTGCTGAGCAATCTTTCCAGCCCTTTCTAACTGATTCTTAATTATTAAGATTATCAATGTTTAAATTGTGGGTGTGTGGCATGGGCTCAAACTCTAGCACCATAAAATTTTGCACAGAAACACATTCTTCTGCCCCTGTTGTTATGTTTTATTTCCTTCCCTCTGATACTCCCAACCCAGATTTCAGGAGCAGTCATCCTGCCTCTATGCATACCCATCTGTGCCTGAACACATTCCTTTCAAACAAGGTAAATGTAGAAAAGACTATAGATAGTACAAACAGTGCAAATGCTGGCCCCAAAGATAGTATAGCTGGGAATTGAGGTATCTCTGCATATATACTCTTTGGATTTACTCTGCAAATATGCACCTGGATTTTTATTATCTAAAATTATATATAATCTTAAATACACACACACACACACACACACACACACACACAATCCTCTGGTTGTACCTATTCTCAAGAGCTCTATAAATCAACATGAGATTATCTTCTTTTCTAGTCTACTCATGAGCCTGAGACAAAGTAATGCAGTGTTAATTGAAGACAGCACCAACAATTCATTGCAATTTGTATACTTAAATAAAGCCAGTTTTTTTTTTTCAAAGAAAGGAAGCACAGGAAAATAAAGTTCATATATTTACTCAATTTAACTTCTTAAACATTTAATTCATTTTATATGTAGGTTTCCTTTTATAAGATTAGTGTTCTCACAATTGCCTGGTTGGTTGTTTACTCTAGATTATTCTTTATACTTCCCAAAATGAAAAAAAAATAGATGATAAATAAGACAGTTTTATTTCTGCTTTCATTTCAAGTTGAGATTGTACAATGTATCAAATGTTAAATTTGAAGCTGTTCCATGTTAAGTTTAATAGGGGTAGGAGTTTGATATGGTTTTGTTTTCAAGAAAATTGAAGAAACAGCCAAGATGGAGACAGACAGATGGAGTTAAGCTTTGTGATGTCAACCTGAATTTTGCTAATTTTCACAGAAATCAATGCTATTTAATTTCTTGAAGAACTGTGTTGCTTGAACATATTCTTTTCTGAATCAATTATGATATAAATAACTAAGTAGACTCAGGTTAGATGAAACATTCAATTTGTCAACAGATATGGAAGCTGTTTCATAACATGAAATATAACATGCCAATGTAATGATTTGAGAATTTTTCTTTAACCTGGAGAAATGAGTAAAGATACAGATGCACTTCATAGATTGTCCATGTTCCATCTTGCTATGGGGTGGATACTGGATACTGATTCTTTTCAATTTATCTGTGTTTCATAGACCAGGGATTAAATATATCTGGACATGTTCACAGATTTTGTACAAGGATAGATAATGATAGATAGATGATACATAATCAGCTAGAGATTGTCTACAATATCTGTATTATACACATGCTTATAACATACACACAATAAAAAGTAAAATACCTAAAACATATTCCCCTCTATAAAGCACGTACATGCATTATTCCATTGCAGAGAGATCAGCCCTGGAAATTTAGATATCAACAATCTGTAGAAGAAGCAGAAAACAACATAGTGTAAAAATAAATAGGCAACTCAAAAGTTGTGAGTAAATGAGAAACTTGAATAACTGGTGATTACATTTAACAATCATGCCCATGTGGGTCATGATGTTACAGAACTGGTATATAGTCACCAGCCCATTGCCACAAAGATCTTACACAGTATTTCCTTCAACATTAAGTCCAGATACAATAATATTCATATATTCTGTGATATGTACCTTTCAAGTATTGGCATATTTTATGTTTCTTTGTGCATTTTTAGCAAAATGAATATTTAATAAAATTCTGAAAGATCAGGATATCACCAATCATATGCAAGCTTGGAATAAATTTCTACTTGGCAAAATGGAATTCTGCTACTATCCACTGAACGGTAATTATTCAGATAAAAATACATTTCAGACCACAAATCTTTGAATATATGCATTTTAAACATTTTGTTTTGCCAAAGTTTATGAACAATTCTAAGCAACAGAGTTATAATGATGTTTCTTTACTTAGTTAATTATTTTCCACCTCTGCAAGTTGTCCATTTAGATATAATGAAAGGAAACCTTTATTCATTGCCCCCTCTTCTTGGCAAATAGTAAATAGTTCCCATAATAAGCATAATGGAAGCAATGAACAAGTACACACCTGAACTGATCAGACCAAGCTTCGACATGTGATCGAAGTCACAGTACAAACATATAGATGTATAAATTAGAAACTGATTCAGATTTCTGTAAAAAATGGAATTATTTTTCTACTTTAACAGTGTATGTGCCAATTATAGTCTAGAGGAAATTCAAATGTTACTTGAAATCTCATCTTTCTGTAAAATTAAACTGTGAAAATAGAAAAACCAATTTACTAAAATCATGCATTGCTTAAATCAAAGCAGAGAGACTTTGCTTTCTTGATAAAAAGTGTCCCATTGTTAGTGTACAAGTCACCACAATTCTCATTCAGGAATTTCATCATCGATCTTCATGTCAGAGATAGCTAGTATTCATGTCAGGTAAGCATGTCACTTATTTTTGTGTTCAAAGAAAAATAAGTACCAATTACTTAGTGTGTATAGTGTTTATTCTAAAAGTACAACTGAAAAATATACAAGAGATTCCCATTCTACTGTCTTGAGGAGGCTCAAAGATTCACATAAAGCAATAGAAATTCAACCCTTTGGCAGAAGCCAATGTCCAAACTCTAGAGGTTAATACCTCATGGATATGGTTATGTGACACTCAATAAAGCAGCCAATGAAAACCCTGTTCCAAAAGGTACATTAAAATGCTTTTATTACAATAATAAACCCTATGTACATTTTGCTCCAGTGGTGCTAGATTGATAGGTAAATAGATGGAGAAAAAGAAAAGGGAAATGAAAAAAAAAAAAGAAATAAAAGGAAATTAAATGAGAAAGGAAAAAAAGAATTGCAAGGAATAATCAACATAAAGTTTATAATTAAATTGTGAGAGTAGCAGTATTTTCTTTATTTTTAATTCCTTACCATTGTAAATAATGTGAAACATTATGAAAATAAATTATTGCTTCTTTACCAAATATAGATTATAGCTTATTTTTTAAAAATTTATCCTCTCATATTGTACTAAATGATCAAATGTATGAAAAAAAAGTAAAAATCAGGCTAGAGAGGTGGATTAGAGGTTAAGACATTTGCCTGAAAAGCCAAAGGATCCTGGTTCAACTCTCCAGGCCCCACGTAAGCCAGATATACAAGGGGGCACATGCGTCTGGAGTTCACTTGAGCGGCTAGAAGCCCTGGAGCACCCATTCTCTCTCTCTCTTTATCTCTTAAATAAATAAATAAATAAATAATATTTTTTAGAAAGTCAAAATCAAGCATTACATTGAGATTTATTTCTTCCTATGTTTTTTTTTTTTTAATGTGTCTCCCTATTACCTCCATCTCCACATCTCCACCACATAACAACCAAAGGAACATACTGGTTTTCCCTTGTGCAATCTTTTCACCACCCTAATGAAAGCATGTGCAAAAAGTGATGAATTAATTGACAATCACTACTTTATTCCTAACTTAAAAAAATAATTTATTTTATTGTATTTATTTGACAGAGAGAGAGAGAGAAGAGAGAGAATGGGTATGCCAGGGCCACTTTGTGCATCTGGGTTACATGGGTCCTGGGGAATCAAACCTGAGACCTGGGTCCTTTGGCTTTGGAGGCAAATGCCTTAACCATTAAGCAATCTCTCCAGCCCTATTCCTAACTTTAAAAAAAGTTTTATTTTGATTTATTTATTTATTTGAGAGAGAGAAATAGGCAGGGAGAGAGGGACAGAGATAGATATATATAGAGAGAGAGAGAATGGGCATGCCAGGGCCTCCAGCCACTGCAAATGAACTCCAGATGTGTGTGTCCCCTTGTGCATCTGGCTTACATGGGTCCTGGGGAATCCAACCTGGGTCCTTGGCTTTGTAGGCAAGTGCCTTAACTGCTAAGCCATCTTTCCAGCCCCCTATTCTTAACTTTTAATGAACCCCCTTGTTTTTTTTCTGAGAATAGCATTCCATGTCAAGATATATGGTTTCACTCATTAAGTAAATTCGATCATTAAAGTATATGCATGTAGTGACTTCATACTGTGAAAGAATCTTCAAAGACAAAGTGTGTGATATAACAGTCCTTTCACATGCCATATTCTGATGTGGCACAGTTGGTGCTATTGCTCCTGTATTCATAGACCTCAACTTGTCCCTTTCTGTTTTCATTCTATACATGGTACTTCAATAAAGATCATCTTCTTATATAATTATGTTCTTATGTTCTCCCCATCTTACTTTATAATAGTGGCATTTTATTATTTGTCACTTATAAGTACCAATTGAATTTAATAATAAATGCATAGTAGTATAAGTGGCAATTTATTTCCAATCACTATTGGGAAAATGTGAAACCAAACACATCATCTGTTTTAGTCAGCTTCAGGTTGCTAGGATGAACTTCCAAACTAAGCACAGTTCATGAGATAAACAGGATTTATTGAAGCTTATAGATCCAGGAGAGGTTCCATAATGGCAGAAGAATCTAGCCTCCACTCACAGGTCCATGAAAGAAGACAGATATACCACCAGCAGCACCACAAGCAAGCACAGTCCAGGAATACCAGACAGAGCTCAAGCACTTTCCATACCGTAGGCAGGAATTCAGATCTATCCCCAGACACACCTTAGGCCTGGTCCCTAGATTCTGCCCTCAGGGACACCTCCTCCAGTCAGGCAGCTGGAAATCAAGTAAATCACATGCTTTAATAAACTCCTGAGTCTATTGGGAAACATCCATTCAAATTACCATAGCATCCAACCAGGAAACACATCCTAGGAACTCTTACTGTTCCAAATGATCAAGTGATGAATACAAAATTCAAATAGTAAATTATAGTAAATTATTATAATAATATAACATTTAAACTAAAAATGTTATTTATGCTGTGGTACATGAATTGGACAGTGAAAGAATATTACACAATGCAGTATCTGTGATTTACAGCTTTATGTTGATCACTTATTTAATATTGTAAACAAGATCTTTAAGAGTTAGTTCGATACATTTTCCTTCATTGTTCATTTAATTATCACCATTTTATTCTTATACCGATTACTATATAAATAAAGATTTAAAATTAAGTTTTAATTTCTTCTACCCTGTCCTTCAAATGATAAATATTAATAAACTTTCCTAAGAGTGTTGTAAAAAGAATTATTATCATACACATCACTGTGTATAATGAGAGGAAGGTTTATTCAGCCCTTGGAAATTAGAATTGTTTTATATGTATAAATACCCTTACCTCTGACATAACCTAGGGTAAATTAAATGCCTGGCATTCAATTTTTACCAGAAGCTTAATATAAACTTTAAATTTCTTAGAAAAATACTATTAATTCCCGGGAACTGTCCTTCATTCCCCCCCCTCAATAAAGACTATTTTTTTACTTTTTTTAAATAATCGATGTATAGTGTAAGTCTAGAGTGGCCTCAGTTCCTTCTGCAAATAAAGAGTCCCAGGCTAGGTAGCTTTGTAAGATACAGACAGCAAAATTGTAAGAACTCTTCCTGCAAGCTATTAAAAAAATCTAAGATTTTAGACATTTGGGAAATTTTACTGAGGTTTAGACAAAAAAGAAATAAATAGAATGCAGATGATGAATGAAATGGGAACTGTTGTGTTTTTTTCTACTTTCATAGAGAAACCATCACATTTTATAACACGATAAAAATCCCTACAAGTCAAAAACTTTCTTAAAGTATTCAAAGTTCTCATGAAGTCACTGTAGAGAAAGCCCTGACATTTGTGATGGATATATCTGGAGACCTTTACAATCATCACATTCAATAATACCCCAAAGCACCTCATTTTACTCACAAAAGTCAATAACTCATGACAGGAGTGAGCTATAAATGGTGGGAGGTCAGCTAGACTCCAAGACCAGCCACACATAAAATCCAAACCTAAACTTTAGCCAGACTATAAAGGCCTTCCCTTCCTGAAAAGGACTGTAGTACTTTGTAAGTATGGAAGTTTGAATGTGACACCCAGGGCAGCGAGGAGATGAACACTTTTCTCTTTCCTCTCTAGTTGGAATCATTACTTCTTTGGTGCCTAGGGCTGTTTATATCAGAGTCCCTTTAGTATTCAACATAGCTGCTGGCAGAGAATGAGAAACAGTAAACTGGCTAGAAAGAGCAATGGTTCCAAACATTGAATTATAACTTATAACTCAATAAATGTTTGGATATGCCTGAAAGATTCCTGAAATACACAAGGTTTGTTTTAAATTAGTGTTTCTTTTTTCCTCTGGTTTTTTGAGGTAGGGTCTCACTCTAGCCCAGGCTGACCTGGAATTCACTATGTAGTCTCAGGGTGGCCTCGAACTCATGGAAATCCTCCTACCTCTGCCTCCCGAGTGCTGGGATTAAAGGCATGTGCCACCATGCCTGGCTGAACTAGTGTTTCTTTCTTTATTTTTTATTTGTAATTTTTGTTTTATTAAGTATCATTTAGTATAATTGTTTTTTTAAAAAAAAAACTTTCATTGACACAGCTTCCATAAACATAAACAATATTCCATGGTTATAATACCCTCCTATTACTTCCCTTCCCTTTTCCCCTACTGTAATTGTTTTATTCAGTATAATATTAATCTTTTTTTTTTTTTTTTTTTTTTTTTTTTCGAGGTAAGGTCTCACTCACTCTAGCGCAGGCTGACCTGGAATTCAGTATGTAGTCTCAGGGTGGCCTCGAACTCATGGCAATCCTCCTACCTCTGCCTCCCTAGTGCTGGGATTAAAAGCATGCACCACCACGCCCGGCTAGCATTCTGGGTTTTTTTGTTTTGTTTTGTTTTGTTTTGTTTTGTTTTGTTTTTTTGAGGTAGGGTCTCACTCTGGCCCAGGCTGACCTGGAATTAACTATGTAGTCTCAGGGTGGCCTCGAACTCACGGCAATCCTCCTACCTCTGCCTCCTGAGTGCTGGGATTAAAGGCATGCACCACCACGCGTGAGCCACCTCACTCTGGCCCAGGCTGACCTGGAATTAACTATTTTTAAAATTTTGAACTATTTTTTCCTGATGCTGGGATTAAAGGCAGCCACCATGCCATTTTTAAAATTTTTATTTTTTTATTGACAGCTTCCATAATTGTAGACAATATCCCATGGTAATTCCCTCCCTCCCCCCACTTTCCCCTGTGAAACTCAACTCTCCATCATATCTCCTCCCCTTCTCAATCAGTCTGTCTTTTATTTTGATGTCATGATCTTTTCCTCCTGTTATGATTGTCTTGTGTAGGTAGTGTAAGGCACTGTGTGAGGTCATGAGTACCCAGGCTATTTTGTGTCTGGAGGAACATGTTGTAAGGAGTCCTACCCTTTCTTTGGCTCTTACCTTCTTTCTGTCACCTCTTCCACAATAGACCTTGAGCTTTGGAAGGTGTGTTAGAGATATTTCAGTGCTGAGTACTCCTCTGCCACTTCTTTTCAGCACCATGGTGCCTTCTTAGTCATCCCAAGGTCACCACCATCTGAAAAGTTTCTCTAACCAAAAGTGAGAGTAGCATTAATATGTGGGTATGAACATTAAGAGAAGTGCTTACTAATCAGTTTGGTGAGCATAGTATATACATTTAGCCAGGCACAAGCAAATGTTATACCCCTAGGGCTCATGACTACCCCTATTGTAGGTTTTCAGTATCAGAGATGTATTCCCTCCCATGGAGCAGGCCTCCAGGCCAATTAGAGAGAGGTTAGTTTCCCCCATCATAGACATGTCACTATTGCACCCATTGGCTTATTTGGCTGGCCAAATTTAAGGCTTGCAGTGTCCACTGTTGAGTATCTTCACTGGTGTTTCTCTCTATCCCATTGACCTACATGCAGTGTAGCTTCTTCCAGCTTTCTGTCAGCTGGTCCACATGGAGGAAACTTTCAGCTCAACTCCAACAGGATTTCTCAGGGACCTTGCAGCCCAGGTATGTGGAGTCTTCAGCAATAGGGTCTTACTATCTATTTCTGGTATGAAACCAAGGACCTTGATAATGGCTTGCAATATTTTGGGGGTATCAGTGACCTCTCTGGCCAACAACTCACTGGAAGGTATCTCATCCCTGGCACTGAAAATTTTCTTGTAACCATCTATGGCTTCTGAGTGTTCCATTATCCATAAAAGTAGGCTTCCATATGACTTATTTATATCCTTTAGATTTTGATTCGCCCTCCCTCCACCTTTCCTTTACTCAATCCCTTCCCCGATTTCACTTAGGCCTTGCCACCCCCATTAATCTGTTCTTCTACTTACATGTGTACAATACAATCCTGTTAAGTCCCCCCTCCCTCCCTTTCTATTCCTTTTATATCCCCTTTCTAGCTTACTGGCTTCTGCTACTGAGTTTTAGTCCTACTCATATAGAAATTAAATCTTAATAGATGGCCTAAAATAAATATAACAGCTAAAGAGAAGGGAACATCTCAGCATGGCTACTTACTGGTTTTTCAAGGAAACATGGAATTTTTAGAATTAGAACTCAGGGTAAATATCTATAAATTTATTAACATAAATTAATATGACATTGATTATGTACTTTTAATGCACTGATGCTTGGTCTTCAGTTAGGTTTTATTTTTCAAGTTAGGGTCTCACTCTAGCTCAGGCTAACATGTAATTCACTATGTAGTCTCAGGGTGTCCTTGAACTCATGGTGATCTACCTACCTCTGCCTTCCAAGTGCTAGAAATTAAAGGCATGTACCACCGTGCCCAGATTTTTTTAAAAGATTTCATTTTTATATATTTATTAGAGACAGGACAGAGAGGGGGATACAGACAGAGAGAAAGTGTGAGAATGGGCATGCCAGGGCCTCTAGCCACTGCAAACGAACTCCAGACACATGCACCACCATATGCATCTGGCTTACGTGGGACCTGGAGAATTGAACCAGGATCCTTAGGCTTCACAGGCACGTGCCTTTACCGTGAAGCCATCTTTCCAGCCCCAATGCCTGGCATTTTTAATTAGTTTTTTTTTTTTTTTTTAGGGAGGTGGTATTTGGATTTTATGTCTGTGATATGGATGTATGTATGCATATTTGGTGAGCATGTGTGTGTATACACACGTATGTGCAGGTACATAAGTGCATGTCAGTGTGCATGTGAGGGCCAGAGGTTGATAACAGGTGTCTTCTTTAATCATTAGTTACCTCATGTTTTTGAGGCAGAGTCTCTCACAGAACCTGGAGCTCAGCTATTTGGTTCAACTAACTAGCCTATAAATCCTCCCACCTGTCTCTACCTTCCCAGTGCTGGGATTACAAACATTCATTGCCATGTCCAGGCACCCAAACTCAGGTCCTCACGCTTTTGTGTCAGGTACTTTACCACCTTTCTAGCCCTTGTTTTGGTTGTGAAGACCTTGTCTCATTATGTCTAACAGCCTGGACTCAAACTTGATACATGGTCTGTGTTGGCTCTAATTTATTATCCTTCTGCTTCAGCTATTATAGGTTTGGGAATACTTGTGTGTACCATTAAAATGGGATTCATGCTTTTTAAAAAATAGTTTTATATATTTATTTGCAAAAAGAGAGAGAGAAGAGATACAGACAGAGGGAATGGGCACACCAGGGCTTCCAGCCACTGTTAACCAACTCCTGACGCATGTGACAACTTGTTCATCTGGCTTATTAGGGTACTAGGGAGTCAAACTTGGGTCATTAGGCCTCTCAGGCAAGGGCCTTAACTGCTAAGCCATCTATCCAGTCCTTCATGATTTTTTTTAAATAGAAGCATTCCACTTTGTTTTATCTAGCAGCTATGATTTAATCACTGTGTTTACAAAAGAACCTTTTCATTATAATTGGGGATTTATGAGTTAGAGACAATGTTGGTTATTTCTGTAGTATGATGAACCCTTAGATTCTGATATTACTATGCATTAGGCATGAATAGTAAATATTTACAGAGTATTTTATTGAGAAACGTTTAAAACATAAGCATAAAACATAAAATTCCTCTGTATCCAAGAGGGTTTAATTCCAGGACACTCTTCTTCATATATCAAATTTCTCACATACTCAAGTCTCTTATAGAAAAGTTATTCAAGATTTGCATATAATATACATATATCCTCTCATTTAAATTAAATAATCTCCAATTTATTTAGAACACATTGTAAAAGCTATGCAAATGCTTACACTTTATTACTTAGGGAATGAAGACATAAAAAGTGTCTTACCTATTTGGTAGAGATGAAATGGTTTTGAATGTATATTTTCTGTGTGGATAGAAGGCACAGACACATAAGGATAACTGCATAGTCCAGATGTACAGAAAGATGATCGGATGTGCATGCATACTGTGCTCTGATTACCACAATCAAACTAACACATAATCACCACACACAGTAACCATTTGTGTGTATAGGACACAAAATTAATAGTATACACATCTCCTTAGTAGCTGAAATCTAGGGCCAGAAATGTTGGAACATGGCTGTAATCCTAGAACTTGGTGGGCAAAGGCAGGAGGATCAAGAGTTCAAGAGCACCTAGGTCTACATAGCAAGTTCAAGGTCAATTTAAGCAACAAGAGACCATTTTTATGAAAGAGAAAAACTGCACTTGAAGTCTAGAGAAATGAAGGGTCCTGTAACAGAGGCAGTGGTTATTAGCTCAGGAATTAGATGAGGCACATGTGTTTGGTTTGATAACTGGGGTTGACAGGCAGGCAGTTTCAATACTGGGTGGGAGAGGGCAATAGGCAGTAGAACTTAACTTAGCCCCTACATTCTTACATTATTTTTATTCATTTGTGGTATTTATCAAGTCCCATGAATACTTGAGCTTAACATTTTTCCTTCAGTTCCCATTTAGGACACATTCCATGCATATAACTTAATCAGATAAAGGAAGTTGCAGAATCCACCTGGAGTAGGTACTTTTTAGTGCTATGGGGAATAGAATAAAATACAAGGCACAATGGTTAACCAGTCTAACAGCAGTGGAGCTGACACATTACAGATAGTGCTTTAAAATATTTACATATATAAGATATACAGTGTAAATGATAAAAAAGACAATCTTCAATGTATTTTATGAACTGTCAAAATTTATTACAATATGACAATTCTTGCTAATTATTAGTAAAGAAATCCATGATGAATAAATAATAGAAAAGCAAAATAAATGGTCCAAAGTGAAAGAATAATTTGCCATTGGTAAAATATTATAGTTGGGAGAATCAATGATACAGGCAAGATCACATTTTGAAAAATTGCCTTGTGTGTAACATTCAAGTAATAAGTAGGCATATTAAAATCATGAAGTACTTTCAGTAGCAAAAATTGGAAATGGATGTGGGGAAAAGAAGGAGAGAATTATTAGCTCATATAAATTTAAAAAAATCAGAGGGTTACAGTATCAAACATATTTGTTCAAGAAGCTAAATCAAGGGGCTGGAGAGGTGACTCGGGTTTTATACATGTTTGCTTGTAAAGCCTGATGGCCTCAGTTCAAGTCCAAAAGCTATGTGTCTGGAGTTCAATGGCAATGGCAGGAGGCTCTGGCATGCCCATATTCTCTCCCTTCCACCCCTCTCAAATTAATAAACAGAAATTATTTTAAAATCTAAATTGCCATTATCCAAACCTATCCCTGTGGTGTGGTTTTATCTCTGCTGACCTCAGTGCTGGACATACTTTCTCCTCATGATGGCAAGACAGCTACATAAAAGCTCCATTTTTATAACTTCAAGTTTAGGGATAAGGCAATCTTTCAAAAGTCCCACAATTGTTTTTGATAATTGTGATTATATGCTTCACCCAATCTTGGAGCAAACACTTAGATAAGGGATAAAATGCTCTGATGGGCCAGGTCTGAGTTGCACATGTTACAGAAGTTGGTGGTAAAGCCTCCCATGAGTCTGAACACTACATGGGCTGAAAGATGAAAACAATTAATACCCACAGGAAATTGTTTGTATAACTACTAAAAGGAGGGACATAAAGAAGGAGACTTGGTAGGAAAGCAAACAATATTAACTACTGTTTTTAAATTTTACATCTCTTTTATTTTGTATGTGTGGATATGCATATATGACACAGTATGTGTGTGGTCAGAGGACAACCTCAAATGTTGGTCCTCATCTTCCACTTGTTTGAGGCAGGATCTCTCTTGTTCACTGATGTGTCTGCCAAGCTTAGCAGGCCCATAAACTTTGGGAATCTCCTGACTCTGCAGCCCTTTTAGCTGTAAGGCATGAGGGGATTACAAATTCCCACTATAATCTGCTTTACCTGGGTTTTGGGATCCAGATTTGTGCAGGTTGTCAGCATGTGCAGCAAGTGTTTTATTCACTGAACTATTCCCCAACACAGTGGATTTAAATTTTAGAAAGCTTTGAATATCAGCAAAGGGCTCTATGATTTGGGTCTCAGGGGTACAATAATAAAAAAATGAATTAGAGAAAATGCATCAAAGAGCAAATGGAAGATTAAATCACAGGAGGATTAAGTGGATATTTTATCTACCATTTTCGCCACACTCCACAAAACTGAAAAGATGGGAAATAATAGGGAAATAAACACTGCTTAAATGATAGCATTGACATATCACTCCTGACCAGCTAAACCAAAGGTTATAGGAAGAAGTAAGTCATGAATAAAATATTATTAAACTTAGCTTTCCTTGTTTGGTTATGATTTAAAGTTACACCTGGAAAAATGATTTATCATCTGTCAAGAAGTAATAAATCAAGTAATTTTTTGTGATAAAAGATGAGTAAAAGAAAAAAAAAAATAGGATTCTCAGGAATTCAAGAGTTATTTGTCAAAACTCAAGTAATAATTTTGCAAATTTTCTTCCTTTGCTGTCTGCATGCATTATGCACTATCTAGTGGAAAAACAAAGCAATGCAATAAGGCTAGTTTGTGTCATTAAGCTTGGCATCATGAGCCCAGAACTTAATGGGGAGACCGAATAATCATACCAACAAGTATAAGGAGACCTCATTCCTTATAGCAACTTCTTAAATGGAAAAGCTTAGAGGGAAATGAAAAAAGAATGTCTGCCAACTTTGTGTCTAACAGAGACTGACTATTTTTCTTTGAGGCTCTTATCATGTAAGGAGCTCAGAAATATTTTCAATGCATAAGTTAATAACAGAAGATGAGAGGCCACCCTAAGGGGAAAATGGGCCTGCAACCACGGCTTACTGTTAAATGCCTGATGAGAGAATGTTCAGAACTTCTTCTGACTCACAAGTATCCTTATATTTTGAAGGCATCAGAAATTTTTTGTGTATTACAAGTGCTTCAACAAACTTTTTGACTCTACCATAGGATGTAAGAACATCTGCATGCACAAACAATGTTTTTCATTTGCCCTGAGTGATTATTAACAGAAGAAGTTTTCTGTTCAGTTGTATCCTATATGAAGAAAGGTAAGGACCACTGACTCAAATGCATATGTTATAACATATGTCTTTGATCCCTTTCTGTTATATGACTGTCAAACTTCAAGGTGACTAAACTCATAATCATATCTGTCAAACACCCCAAAGTTAAAAGATTAGTAGGAAAATCAAGAATTCAAAAGTGTCCCAGAAGCAAAAAGGAGAAAATGGAACAAGGAACAGAGAATAACATGTTCAGCATGCAAGATTAGAAGATTCCTATAACAAACCACAAGAAGGCCATTGGGCAAGCATGGAAGAAGATTCCATCTAATGAAGGGAAAAGCCAAACTTTAGTCAGATGGCAGAAGAAAAACATTGGAGTCCTTTTTATAGTGGAAATTATTTCTGGAATTTCACCTTTAAATGAAGGTTAAGAACTAAACAGAAAAGTTTCAGTGGAAAGGTGTGTTTTGTCTTGTTCACGTCTTCTCATTTGTCATTGTCTGTTTTAGGCAGAGAGCAAGAAGCCATTTTTTTTTATGCTAAAGGAATGATACAGCAGATAGAGGGAAGTTTCAGAAGAGAGAAAGAAGACCAGAGTAGAGAAGTATTTGAGGAGGTTATAGCAAGCAGAACAATAAAAAATAATAGCAAGCATGACTCATGGTAAATTTGAGGCTTTGATGGTAGAAAAATATGAAAGTCAATGTAAGGTGCCTCTGTTTTATTAAAAGCAGAAAATGTATTGGTTGAATATTAAAATGTGAGAGAAAGAGAAGAAAAGAGTTAACAATAATTTTACATATCCAAATGGCAAATTCACCATAAATAAGCATTAGGAACCTTCAAGAAAACATTTTGATCACCACTTTGTTTGGTTGGCAGTGCCCAAGAACCATCTACAGAGAGCTAGGCAGCAAGTTTTAGAAATTAAGAGAATTGTCAGGATTAAGAGCTCAGATTTGTGATCATCTACTCTAAGACAAGTTTGAAACTATCACATTAAATGCTGCAGAGAAAGAAGGACAAAGTAAAAGAGGAGGAAAGATGCACAAGAACAGAGCCTTGGGAAAGCTCTGTGCTTGTGAGAATAGGAACAAGAATTAGACCCCAGGGAGATAGCACAGGAGCACCTCCACAACTAAAGGGACTAGATCTGTGGGGTAAAAAAGAAGCCATACACCCAAGGATAATTCTACACTCATGCAGCATAGAGGAAGCACAATACTAAAGCACACTGGTGTCAGTGAGGAGGAGCGATAGGGGGTACACATTATAAGACGTATTCCTGGTTGATTTATTAGTCTCTAAGAAAAGCAGGCACCTTCAAAGAGAAAACTCCTCTGTTAATTCACCCTCAAATGAACCTTTCCTGAGGTTTTCAAGCAAAGCAAGTCCAGTGGAATTCCTTTTAATCATTATTTTTTTTTAATTTAATTTAATTTAATTTTTTTTTTTTTTTTTTTTTTTTTTTTTTGGCGAGGTAGGGTCTCACTCTGATCCAGGCTGACCTGGAATTAACCATGTAATCTCAGGGTGGCCTCGAACTCACAGCGATCCTCCTACCTCTGCCTCCCGTGTGCTTGGATTAAAGGCATGCACCACCACTCCCAGCTCTTAATCATTAATTTTGAAAGCAAGCACACCATGTCTTAAACTGAGCATGCCCAGGAATACACTGAGCATGCTTAGGAAAGGGCTGCCTCTCATTTGAATATATATGGGCTCCTGAATATAAGCAGAAAAGGCACTGCTTTGGAAATGACTCCGGTGTACTCCTTGCCTGCTGTAGGAACTCAACCTTTCACCACTCATTTGTGTCTTGGCTGTAATGATTTTGGTTTAGCTTTCATCTGAAAGTGAACTCATTGATTTCAACTACACATTAGTAGGGGTAAAGTGCCAAAACTCAATGGACTATATGATAATAAGATGGAAATAATAGGTGGAAATTTGTGTTGAAAAAGTTTACTATCTCTGACAAATGTCATTTCCATTCATGACATTATAACTAATAAGTATAAATCAATACTTGCAGAATAAAGTTGTGGAATGAACTGAACATAGATACTAGAGTTCCTTTTAGAAAAAAAAAAATACCATGCTATGATTATGAAAGTATTGGGAGTTAAAAGAATTAAGGGAGATTTGGCAATAAAGAACAATTTAGAAGTTAATTTAGTAAGATAAGAAACAAGGTTCTCTGCTGAAGTAACTCCCCTAATACTACCATTGAACTAAGATCAGATGTGAATTTCTGGCTTACAAGAAACATTATTCAGTGTCTTATAGCAATATCTCACTTAATCCTCCCCCAAACCCCATGAGCTATGGCACTGTTAAATAGATTTTACACATCAGGGAACTTGGACTCAAAGAGAAGAAGAGACACAGGCCATGTTGTATGCAGCAGGCTTTCCCTAAATATCACATGTTTATCTATATTGAATTATTTCTGGGTATGAGGAGAAACAGGTTGCACCTCCAAGATCTCCAATTTATTTATTTTTTTTAATTAAGTGGAAATTTTGTATGGATACATCAAGTGTTGGTACCATCATTTTCTTCCTCTCTACCCCCACCCTACTCAGGACCTTCTTGTGGAATTGCTGGTATTCACCATGGAGCTGTGGGTATGAGTCATCAGAGCAGCAGTCAGTCATGGAGTGGTGAGTAGGGGCCTCTGGATATTCCCTTCAACCCTGTGGCTTTTACATTCTTACTGACCTCTCTTCTGCAAAATTCTTTGAACCTTTGTGGGTGTTCTTTAAGTCTACTTTAGTGTTGAGCTTTTAGCAGCTTCTGAATTTCTGCTTTGGTGCATTGTGAGTATAGCCACTGTTTGTCTCCATCACCCTTATACGGGTTGTCAGACTCCATGGAAGCAGCACTCTTGCTCATCTCACCAATTCCTCTGTGGTCTCACCTGGGCCCTAGATACTATTCCAGGGGTGGTTCATCTGCTCACAGGGAGTCACCTATCTAGTCTTGTCTTCTTGATAGATTTTGGTTGTCCTTGGATCTCACTGCCTTCTGAAGAAGAAAAACAGATTCTCCAATGAAGTGTGAGATCAGGATAGGTTAAAAGAGATAAGCACTGCTAATTTAAAGAGATTTTGATGGGTGTTGTTTTACCTTTGGCCACAGATTAGTGGAGTCCATAATCTTGTTCTCCACTTGATTCCCAGTTCCATCTATGGGTTCCTTTCCACTGAGTGGATCTCTAGAACCAATAAGAGAGCCATTAGTTACCCACCTAGGCTGTGTCACACTATTGTGCAGGCAAGCACATCTTATCAAGCTCATTGCTTTCATGTAGTAGGGCCCCCTGCTTGGTTACAATGTTGTTGGCCATTTTTCCCCCAGCAGATCATGCAGTGATTTTCAGCAGTATATAGGCTAACCATCTGAGAGCTGGCTTCATTTCAGAGTCAGCCTGATCTCTTGATGTTCTGCATTAGCAGCATATGCTTGTGTGAGTTTGCTTAGTATGATCTGTTCCTAGTCTGTCCATTTTCATGCAAATTTCATTACATCATTTTTTCCATATGCCTGAGTAAAAGTCCGTTGTGTATATGTGCCACATCTTCATTATCCAATCATCAAATGATGGGCATCTTGGTTGATTACAGTTCTGAGCTATTGTGAATTGAGCAGCTATAAACATGGTTGAGCAAATATCTCTTCAGTGAAGAGTGGAGCCTCTGGGGTAGATGCCCAGTAGAGTAATGGCTGGGTAAGTTGGTAGCTCTATTTTTATGTTTTTCAGGAGACTCCATATTGATTTCCTCAGTGTTGTACAAGTTCACAGTCCCACCAGCAGTTAATGAGGGTTTCTCTTGGATTTTTTAATGATTGTCATCCTTTCTGGAGTAAGGTGGAATCTCATAGCCATTTTAATTTTCATTTCTCTGATGGTTAAGGATGTTGAACACTTTCTTCAGTATTAGCCATTTGTATTTCCTCCCTTGATAATTCCCTGTTCAGTTATCTGCCCCATTTTTGGTTGGATTGCATGAATATTTAATGCTTAGTTATTTTAGCTCTCTATAGATTCTTATATTATGCCTCTGTCGGTGGTATACCTGGTGAAGATATTCTCCATTCTTTGGGGAATCTATTAGCTCTTTTGTAGCTTGTTTGTCTGTACAAAAGCTTTTTGGCTTCATGAGAACCCACTGGTTGAGTGACTGTCTAATTTCCTGGGCTACCAAGGAATCGTTCAGGAAGTCTTTCCTAATCCTTACATCATGGAGAGCTCCCCCTAGTTTTTCATCTAATAGTTTCAGAATTTCAGGTCTTATATTGAAGTCTCTAATCCATCTGCAGTTGATTTTTGTGCATGGTGAGTAGTGTGCGTCTAGTTTCACTTTTCTACATGTAGTTATCCAAATTTTTCAGCACCATTTGATGAAGATATTGTGTTTTCTCCAGTGTACATTATTGGCTCCTGGCTCCTTGTTCAAGGACCAAGAAGGTGTAAGTTACTTGAATTTAGGTCTGGGTTTTAAATTCTGTTCCATTTGTCTGTCTATTTTTAATGCCCGTACTATGCTGCCTTTGTGGTTGTTGTTTTTCTTACTGTCACTTTGTAGTATAGCTTTATATTGGGTATGGGTATACCTCTAAAGATGTTTCTTTTTCTGAAGATGTTTTTGAATATCCAGAACCTTTTGCCATTCCATATGAATTTTGGGGATATTTGTTTCTCTCTGTGAAGAATAATGCTGGGATTTTTATTGCCATTGGACTGAGTCTGTATATTTTGTTATAATTGCCCTTTTCACAATATTGATTTTACATATCCAGGAGCATGGAAGTCCTTCCATCTTCTCATGTCCTCCTCAATTTCTTTCTTGAGTGTTTTTATGTTTTCAGTATATAGGTTTTTCACTTCTTGGTTTGTGTTATTTCAAGGTATTTGATTTTTATGGCTATTAAAAATAGGACAGCCTCACTGACGTATTTTTCTGTGTATTTGTCTTTTGCATGAGGCTACTGATTTTTGTGTGTTGATTTTGTATCCTGCTACTTTGCTAAAGGAATTTCACACCTCTAAATATTTTTTGGTAAAGTCTTTTGGATCACTTCTGTATAGAATCATGTCATCTGAAAATAGGGCTAGTTTGTCTTTTTCATTTCCAATTTGTATCCCTTTTATATCTTTCTCCTGTGTATTGATTGGACTAGGACTTCTAATACTATGTTGAAGAGCCATGGTGAGAGTGGGTACCCCATCTTGTTCCCTGTCTTAATGTCCTTCAGTCTTCCCCCATTAAGTATGATTTGGAATTTAGGTGCTGTGTATATAGCCTTTATTATGTTGAGATACAATCACTCCATGTCTAGCTTCTTCAGTATTTGATCACGAAGTGGAGTTATAGTTTGTCAAAAGCCTTTTCTGCATCTGCATGTGGTTTTTGTGGTTCAGATTATTTATGAGGTGTATTACATCAGTTGATTTATGTATATTGGTCCATCCTTGCATGCCTTTGATGAAGCCTGTGCTTGACTGAGGTGGATAATGCTTTCATGTGTTGTTGAATTCAGTTTGTAAGAACTTTGTTCAGAGTTCTTGCATATAAGTTCATCAAGGATATAGGTCTATAGTTTTCTTGTTGGATCTCTGTCTAGTTTTGGTATTAGGGTGATGCTAGCTTCATAGAAGGAGTTGTGGAACATTCACGATACTCTGATTATGGAAAAATCTTGAGAAAAAGTGTTTTCAGTTCTTCATTTAAGGTTTGGTAGAATTTGACTGAGAATCCATCAGGTTCTGGACTTTTCCTTTTGGGGTGGTTTCCAATCTTGATGGATGTAATAGTTTTTTTTTTTTTTTTTTTAGAGATTTATCTGCTCTATATTTAGTTTTGGTAGGTAGTATTTGTCTAGGGATTCATTAGTTTCTTCTGGGTTATCCAATTTTGTGGGGTGGAGGTTTTGGAAATATGTCCTCATTATTCTTCCATTTTCATTGGTGTCTGTCGTGACCTCTCTCTTTTCATTTCTAATTTTGTTAATTTGAGACTTCTTTTTTTGTTTGATCATATTGACCAAGGGTTTATCAATCTTGTTTTTTTTGTTGTTGTTGTTCAAAGAAATAGCTTTTTGTTTCATCAATTTTATTAATTGTTTTCTTAGTTACCAGTTAATTTCATATCTGGTCTTAATTATTTCTTTGTCTAAAACTCTTAGGGTTGTATTGTTCTTTTCTTTCTAATTCCTTTAGGTGGAGGGTTAGGTTATTAATTTGAGATCTCTCTGTCTTTGTTATTAAAGATTTAGTACTATGAATTTTCCCTTAGGACCCCCTTCATTTTGTCACATAAGCTTTGATATGTTGTGTTTTCATTATTATTCAGTTCTAGAAATTTCACAATTTGCTTTTTGCTTTCTTCTTCCACAACCTATTCATTATTTTAATAGTTTTTCAGCCTCCTGGAGCTGGTGTAATTTCTACTGTTTCTCTTTGTTGAGGTCCCCCCTAAGGCCAGCCCAGGAGGGATGGCAGGATCTCTGCCGAGTTGGGGGTGAGCAGCGCAGAATCACCACATAGACTCCGGGAGTTGGGTGGAAGCAGCAGAGGGTAAGCTGCAACAAACTCATTTATTGGAGGAAGTGCAGGGGTTGTAAGGGGCTCAGCTAGCCAATCATTGTATGGGGTGGTCCCCTTTTTGTGACCAATGACAGCCTGTCTCTGGACAGGTCATCTCGTAGCAGGTTTCTCGTGAGCATGGGACTGTAGCTGTTGTCACGCCAGGCATGCGCAGAACACCATGTTCACAGAAGCCACTTCCTGGTTTCTTCTGCCATGTGGTCTGGCTAGGGCCAGACCTGCATTGTGCCATATATCTCTTGTTGTTAAATTCTAGCTTTAAGGCATTGTGGTGTTATAAAAGAGTGAAGTTAGCTGGTATAGAGGTGTTGGTCAGAGGAGGCAGCCAGCAGGGTGGCTTGGCAAGATCAGAGGGGGTGGTCAAGGCATCAAAGTATCTGCTGAGTCAGGAAATGTGGGATGGGGAAGAGGACCTGCTGGGTCGCTAGAGGCATGGGTTGGGTGTACAGGGCCAAACACATCCATGCCCCTCACCTGCCCTGAGTGTACAGACCTCAAACACACTGTGGCCCTTACTATCTCAGAATGCACAGGCCCCAAACATGTTGGCATCCCAAAAGCACAGGCCCCAAACATGTCCCACCCCTCACCCACCTGGAGCACACAGCTCCCAATACTCCATGCCTGGAGTGCATACGCCCCCAAACATTCAGTGTCCCTCACCCACCTAGAGCACAGAGGCATCAAACACTTTGGTGGCCCTGACTTATCTGGAGTGCACAGGTCCCAACCACCCCTCAACAACCTGGAGTGCATAGTCCCAAATACACTGGTGGCCGGCAAACACCAAGGTCCTCCAATTTCTAAACCAGTGCATGTTTACCTTCATGGCATAGAAAACCAGCACCTGTGGCAGGTCACCCATATCATCAAAGATGGGGGCTTAATAGTACATTGAGATGGATTCAATATTGCAGCCTTTCCTATTGAATAGTGCTGGTTTGCCCTTGTTCACCCAGCTTTTCTTCCACTGTCCCTTTCTACCCATATTCCATGCTGAATTCAAGCCCAGCAAGGGAACAAAAGCCCCAGGCATACCTGCACTATCCAGCTACTCTGCAACAGACATCAATGACCCATTGGGAATCCCTGATTTGGACTGTGAGCTCAGTTTGTAAAGTTCTTGCTTTGCCAGCTTAAGCACCTGAGTTTAATTCCCAGAAACCACATATGAGGTCATGTGATTGTAATGACAGTACTGAGGAATTAGAGACAGGTGGGTCCCTGGGGCTCTCTGGCCAGCCAGTGTAATCTACTTGGAGAGTTCCTAGCTGGTGAGAAGCCTTGTTTTTTAAAAAAAAAAAAGGTGGACAACATCTGAGGAACAACACCTGAAGTTGGCCTCTGGCTCCCCAAGTACACAAACATGTTGGTGCACATATGTATGCATGCATGTGCTTTCTCTCTCTCTCTCTAACACACAGAGACAGAGAAACCCATAATTTTATCAAAACTCAGTGGTTTTGGTTCTCAGATAGAACTGTCAGTGGCAAAAGCAGGCTTTGTGTAACACAGTATGACTAGGAAAGAAAATACACAGGTTCTTGTGCCACTATCCGATGATCATGTAAAAATAATATATAAGTAGACAGAAGTCCTATGAGAGTATGGGAAATAGAATTGTAGTTGAAATACTGAAAGACAAAATCACTAAGGAATTCTGAGTCTCCATCCCTACAGCCTTCATGATAGGAGGGTCTTGATCAGTAATAATGTCTCCTCTAAGGAGCCAATTCTGGATTTTGTGGTCATGTGACAAGTATGTGTTACGTGCCACACACAAGACCTTGTGCTCATGTCTATTGAGATCTTCACAGGTGAACCTCAAATTTCATGGTTACCTTCTTTTTGGGTATTTTGTACGGCATCTAGCCCATAACTTCTACAAGAAAGGAAGGAAAATGGAGCTTTGGCTCATTTCACACTTTTGGCATTGCATTGCCAAATATGCAGCCTTGTCATTAACCCAAAAGTGAATGTACCAGGTCTTTCACTATTTTGTTTTGGTCTTTGTTTATGTGTTATTGCTTTGCATTCTAAAAATAGTGCCCTTTCAAAATGGACTGTGTTACTTTACAACATTTCTTCTTACATGTTTCCTAGTTCTCATTGACTACCAAAGTCAATTATATGAAACTAGCTTAATTAAATTGGCAATCAAGTTGAACTGAATAGTCAGCAGAAAAATATGCTATAAACAAAAGATTCAAGTTCACATTTTGTACAAGCATAATAAACATTGTATGATAAGATGGAATATGGTAAGATGTTTACAAATGCCACTAATGCTTTAAGATGAGGAAGTCATTATTTATAGCACACTGACTTGACTTGTGTTTTTTCTATGAAATATAATCATAGATTTCAAAGCTGAAAGTATTATAATTCTAGTTTAATGACATGAACTCATGATCATTTTATATGTGAATTTTAGGAGATTAAGTATTCACAAAAATTCTTGGAGAAACTTCAGTGTTATTCATTTTATTTGTACAGAAATGTAACATATATATATATATATATGTATATATATATGTATCATCCTGAATTAAGCTATGTTACATTGAATATAAAAATTATTTTAAAAATCACAAATTAAAAATTATAATGCATTGCTTTCCTAATTTAAATCTAGATACTATAAATGATTCTTGATATTAGGAATTGCCATTATCCAAAAGGTATATCTTGTTTGAATAGATTGAATTTGGCCTACTAATATAACTTGGAAATGCAAAAACAGATGAATTTATGTGGATGGGAGAAAAATGCATTCAAATGAGACTACACACTTGAATGAAGATTCAAGACCCACTGGCTAAGTATCTATAAACACGCTACTGGTTCATAAATCTCAAGATACTTCCTTGGAAAATTAGTTTATGTTGCCCTACAGCGTGTCCTACATAACTCCAGTTGGGAGGGTGGAGGATTCTTACCTCTGTCTATAGAATTTATTCCTAGTGGTCACTTAAATACAGTGCACATCAATAAGGGTAAACCAATTTCTGGAAAGGGTCCACTTTTTGGTTCATGAAGCTGTGGAGAATAAAGTGGGATGAAGGCTATTGTAGCAGACAGCTTCAGGTTCGCTGAGATGAACTTTCAGACCAGGCACAGTTAAGGAGGAAGGGATATTATTTATTGAAGCTTACAGATCCAGGGGAAGTTCCATACTGGCAGGAGAAGCGACCTGCTCTCACAGGACCAGGCAAGAGAGAGAAAAGCCAACCAGGCACACAGCACACAGAGCAAAACTACAGCCAAAAGCCACAGCACACTTCAGGAACTCCTATTAGGCATACTTTGCATATTTTTACAATGGAATCTCAAACCATCACCACACCTTAAGACCAGCCCCCAGTGACTTTGCCTCTAACAAGGTGATGCAGATGCAAACTATAAACTAATAAAACAATGAATATATTGAGGGCCATATATTCAAACTACCCCAGCTATCTAAGCTTATAGTAGAGAAGACAGGGAGCTCTGCACAGAAGCACAGTATTAAAGGACTTCTCTCCTGGAGAAAACACTTCATGTTTGGGAAGAGGCAAGGGGTTTCAAACAGTTTTGCCTATGCAGACAAATCCACCATATAGACAATACATCAGATATCTTGTACAGAGAACATTGCAGCTCTTCCATGTGGTCACTAGCCATACAGAGCTGCAAAGCAAATGTTTAACTGTTTATTGTGAGCGGAAACCATTAATTATTTGAAGCATGAAAATGAAAGATAATGATGGGCACAGATGAAAGCCATGTAAGAAGAAGCAGATTCAATGTGAAGAAGAAATGAGAACCTGCAATGCTAACTAGTACCTTTGGTCCAATCAAGATCACATACCCTATAAAGGAAGATACAATGGGAATTCAGAGAAAGAAAAGGAAAATTAAAATTAAAAGTATTTATGTAGGGGCTGGAGAGATGGCTTAGCGGTTAAGGTGCCTGCCTGCTAAGCCTAAGAACATGGTTCCAATCTTCAGGTCCCACGTTTAGCCAGATGCAAAGTGACGCAAGGGCGCAATGCCGCACTTGACCACAAGGGGGCGAACGCATCTGGAGTTCGTTCACAGCAGCTGAGAGACTTCTGGCGCGCCCATCTCTATCTGTCTCCCTCTCCCTCTCTCTCTGTCTGTCTCTCTCCGTGTCTCTCTCCAAAAATAAAAAAATATATTAAAAGTATTTATGTAGACTATTGTGACTTCCTACTATACTAGAGCACATAGCATGGAAAGTGTCCCAGTGAAAAATAGCACAAAAGTGTTATTGAAGGACGACAGAAGAAAGCTAGCTTTTTTAGGCAGTCTCAGTTAGGGGATTGAGGCTCAAGGAGAAGCAGGAGGTGTCAGCTCACTGGTCCTGGCACCAGAAACTCTTGGCAAAAGTCTCTGATTGAGACTGATCCAGAGAGCTCACTACTGCCCATAGTCAATTGCATTAACTGGGTGGGCTGATCCAACTAGCTGACCCTCAGATTCATCCTCCAAATTTACTAGCTAATCAGGTCTTCTGCTTACATACCTGAATCTGATGCTATAAAAGGCTGTGGCCTTCCAGCCCCTCCCTCTCTTTCCTCTAAATGAGACCCTCAGTGTGTGTGTGTGTGTGTGTGTGTGTGTGTGTGTGTGTGTGTGTGTATGTGTGATTCTCTTCTCTTCATTTGGGTCCCATGGATACATGTGAGTCTGGCTTCCAGCTCACCCAGCCTGTGAGGGGTGGGCAGAACATTGTTTCTTGTCTGGGGAAACTTTTCCACTTGCCTTTGCTTTATAGTTTGGGGTAACTTCTCACTTTAATTACATGTACGACTTTTCTCCGATCTACAAATCTACCACATGGATGCTCTAACTGGGTCTGCACTTATTGCCTGTGTACTTGCTCTAAACTCGGTAACCATGAACGTAACCCTTTTTATCATCATTTCTCCTCTGAAATTCTCTACTGCTTTGATACTTGCCCACTTCAGGAAAGCATATGGTGGAAGCCGTGTGTGTGTTTTCTGAGTCTCTCTCCATACACACCTAAGTTCTACTTTCCATGTGCTTACAACTCTGTTCCAGTCCTTTTCTAAACACCTCAATTTCTCTTAAATGAACATTACAAACTATACAGTGTCCACATGCGAGCATGTTTCCTACTTTCCATGTGTTTAGCCTCTCTTCCTACACCACATTCTCCCTTACATAAACCCCACAATTTGAGATCTCCTACTAAATAAACTTAATAACTCATAATTTCATTAATTCTTTATTAAAAGTAGGACAGAAACTAAAACTTAGGGGACCCCTCTTGAACCCCCAAATCCTGCATCATTATCATCACACATATTGCATTATTGTCCCACACAGCCCTACCCATCGTCAGTACAAAGAGCATGCTGGGGCTGGAGAGATGGCTTAGGGGTTAAGGTGCCTGCCTCCTAAGCCTAAGAACACTGGTTCCAATCTCCAGCGGTTCCAATCTCCAGGTCCCAGATTTAGCCAGATGCAAAGTGACACAAGGGCGCAATGCTGCACTTGACCACAAGAACACTCTGGATTTCTTCCAGCTGAGACACTGGTGGCTCACCCATCTCTGTTTCCCCTCTCCCCCCCGCTGTCTCTCTCTGTGTCTCTCTCCAAAAAAAAATTAAAAAAAAAAAAAAAGAGCATGCTGGGTCCCAGATCTCTCAGTCTCCCCCTCTCTCACACTCATTCATGCCTTCAACCCTCCCCAACCCCGGCTCTCTCCGGATAAAACAAACTCATTTTCTTTTGCATGTGAATGTGTAGTACACAGGCATGTGTATATACATATTCATCTGTGTGTGAGAGCATGTGACTGTGGAAAAAAATTGATAAGGCTGCTTTCTCAAAAAAAGACAAAAAAACCAGGACATTAGCTTGGATTTCTCATTCAGTCCACTGCTGAGACACTGGTGTCTCACCCATCTCACTCATTCAGTGCCTGGATCAACCCTCCCCACCCATCTCTCACAAAGATGTCTCTCTTTAAAAATAAAAAGAACTAAACATAAAATTGAGGAATCAATCCCTCTTCTTTATAAAAAAAAAATCATTCAGTCAAACAATGTTAATAATCTCCAGGCCATAGAATGCCCAATAAAAAAAAATATGGCTTGAAAAGCCTACTCACCCAGATTTAGCCAGATGCAAAGTGACACAAGGGCGCAATGCTGCACTTGACCACAAGGGGGCGCACACATCTGGATTTCGTTCGCAGCAGCTGAGACACTGGTGGCTCACCCATCTCTGTCTTCCTCTCCCTCTCCCCCTCGCTGTCTCTCTCTGTGTCTCTCTCCAAAAAATTAAAAAAAAAAAAAAAAAAAGAGCATGCTGGCTTGCTTCTTTCAGTCCACCGCGAGTCTCAGTCTCCCCCTCTCTCACACTCATTCATGCCTTCAACCCTCCCCAACCCCGGCTCTCTCCGGATAAAACAAACTCATTTTCTTTTGCATGTGAATGTGTAGTACACAGGCATGTGTATATACATATTCATCTGTGTGTGAGAGCATGTGACTGTGGATATATGCTCATGCAAGTAGAAGCCAGAGGTTGATATTAGGTGTCTTTCTCAATAGCTTTACACCTTCTTTATTGAGACAAGGTCTCTCATTGAAACCAGGACTCAAGGAGTTAGCTTGTATAGTTTCCCAATTTTTCCCAAGGATTCCCTGCCCCCTCATTGCAGGGGTACTGCCACTCCAGCCCAGCATGCACATGGGTGCTGGAGATTCTAATGCCTATCCTCATGCTGGTGTAGCAAATTCTTTATCTCTCCAGAATCATAGAATAGGTCTAATACAACATAATGTCAGCAAGGAACTGATATGTGCTTACCTTTCTGTAGTCTATTGCCTGGATGCAAGCCATAACTCTCACTTCAAGGAAAGGATTATATTGGGATCAAAATACTTGAAAGTGGAGGCTATGGGACCCACTTGAGAATTCTGCTTATCACAAAGAAATTGAAGCACCTGTAAATATACCTTCACATTTAAAAATAAAAAGAACTAAACATAAAAATTGAGGAATCTCAATCACAATTAATCCACTTCTTTATAAAATCAAGGAGCAGGAACATGTAAAAAAACATCAGCTTCAGTAAAGACAAACAATACAATTAATAATCATTATTCAGAGGCCACAGAATGCTCAATAATAAAAGGTTACTTTTTTTTCAAATGGATATGTCTTGTAAAAATTACAGTTTTGAGGCTGGAGAGATGGCTTAGGGGTTAAGGCGCCTGCCTCCTAAGCCTAAGAACACTGGTTGCAGTCTCCAGCAGTTCCAACCTCCAGGTCCCACGTTTAGCCAGATGCAAAGTGACACAAGGGCACAATGCTGCACTTGACCACAAGGGGGCACACACATCTGAATTTCATTCACAGCAGCTGAGACACTGCTGACACGCCCATCTCTGTCTTCCTCTCTCTCTCTCTGTGTCTCACTCCAAAAAATATTTTAAAAATAAGTAAAAAAGTTTTTAAAAAATACAGTTTTGTTGATCATAAAGTAATTCTCAATGAATATAAAAGTTTCATAGAGAAAAATTTAACCATGTAATCATTAATATGGTACAAATGTGGTACATGTAACAATATTAAAATATGGAGAAGTAAAGAAGAATAGGGGAGTTGAAATAAGGAGGCATGAGAGGAAGGAAACGTTTCTAAACACTTAGAACAACTCAATAATACAACACAGAAATATTTACAAACACGTTAGATATTTTGCATCAAATTTAATACTTGATATTGCATATCAAATAGACAACAAACCTCCTTGAAGGACTATTTATGGGAAAAAAACCCTCTGTACATCTATTATCTAAATTTCCATGTGAAACAAAAGTATAGATGATTAGCAATTAACTCATAAAGTTGTAAAATAGGAAATGATGGCACAAGCTGAAATTCATAAGATGAAAAAACAATAACAAACTTAGAAAAGATGACATTTCACAAGTGAATAACCTGCCAGTAAAACTAGCCAAGAGTAAGAGAAAAAGACACACAATACTGTAAAAAGGCAACCTTATTCTACATGAGTAGAGAGTTCTATGAGAGAAATACATGTAGAACAATTAAAAGCTGTCCAGTTAGGTGTGGTGGGGCTTAGAACTGGCATAGAACATTTACCTAACATGTACAAGTCCTGGTTTTGATCTCTGTGACCCAAGGTTTTTAATAATATCTTTTACCAGTCTAGAGAAAATGTGCTTAGATATATTTTTACTTGACAAAATTTTAGTGAGACACTAGTTATATATATATGAGCGTACATGAGAGAAACCACGCAAACACCAAAAGCAGCAAGCATGTACACCAGAGCTCAAACAGCTCTCTCTAATCACACCTGTATGTTGGAATTCAGATCCAACCCCAGTGACACCTCCTCTAGCCAGCTCCTGGAGGCTTAAGTAGGAAGCTTAACCTGAGGCTATACACATTCACATTATAACAACCACAATAACTTATCCTACTTTCAAATGCCCTTCTTGAGGGCTGTAAACTAACACAAACATTTAATTTGAAAACTTAAATGAAATTAAAATACTAAAAAAAATATTAAACTGTTTTCTTTTCTAGCTTGGACTTTAATGTCCCCAAAAGTTCAACGTTTAAAGGACACTTGGCGGTCATGGAGGCTTTAGGTAGGGCCTACTCATTGAAGAGAGGGACATGTCCTGGAAGGGACTATTGGGATTCTAGCCTTTTCTTTCTTCACTTTTTGCCTCCTGGCCATGATGTGAGCAGTTTTGCCATCAAATTCTTTCTATGGTTAGCACCACCAACACCCATTGAAGAGTAGAGCAATAGACCCACCCAATCTTGGGCTGGGGTATCCATAACTTAAGCCAAATAAAGCCTTTTTGTCTTTAGAAATAAATCACTTCAGACATTTTACTATAGAAATGTAAAACTGTCTAATACTATCCTGCAAAAAATAGAAATCCTTTCAATAATTAAAATGACTATGAAAATCTCTTCTCTGTACAACTGAACTACTCCCAAAAGTCTGCATGCAGTTTTTCAGCTAAACTTTACCAAATTGCACTAAGTTTGCAAGCAAGAAATAAAATAAATGATATACCTTATGTAATTCATATGTTAGCCCAGTAATACTAAAAGAAAAATCAGGACAAACTAAGAAAAGAATACTAAGGTCCAAACTCTCTTGTGAATGTTCGTGAAAATTTCAAAACTCATCTGTTGATAACAGAACTACAAATCTTAGTGAAATGGGCCAACTAAAATAAAGCAAGGTGATTTAATAGCATTCCTAATGAAATTTAGACATTCTAAGAATACTCATGCAATTCTAGGAATGATGTGTAAAATAAGCTTTAATTAAACTACTAAACTATAACATAAGTCTATAAGAATGTATGTCTTTAATATAATAATATTTAATGGCACTATTAAGCAATTCTCAACTATACTAACAATCAAGTCTCAGGACAAAATAAATATATGTTCCAAATTTAAAATAACTGATAAAGTTTAACTTTTTAAAACTAGTATCTGAAGGCTGGAGAGATGGCTCAGCAGTTAAAGGAACTTAATTCAAAAGCCTGTCAGCCTGGGTTTGATATCCCAGTACCTACATAAAACCAGATGCACAAAGTAGTACATGCATATGGAGTTCATCTGCAGAGAAAGGAGGCCCTGGCATACCTACTTAATTTCTCTCTGTATCTCTCTTTCTCTCTCACACACACACACACACACACAAAAAAAAAAAAAATAAATAAATACTTTTAAAAAATTAGTGTGTGAAGGCTGGGCATGGTGGCTCACGCCTTTAATCCCAGCACTTGGGAGGCAGAGGTAGGTGGATTGCAGTGAGTTCAAGGCCACCCTGAGACTACATAGTGAATTCCAGGTCAGCCTAAGCTAGAAAATCTCAAAAAGCAAACAAAAAATAATAAAAAAAAAATATTGTGTGAGCATCCAACTGTAGAAAATGTTAGAAAATAAACACACATGAGATGTAACATACATACTTACACAGTTACATATTCTAGGTTATCACATCAAATTAAAAGTGGCAGGTAGTAAAGGAGCTTTACCAGTCCATCAAAGAGATAAACACTATGGTAAATTATCATAATTTATTAGTTATTTATTGACATGAAGATACATAAATTTACCCTTCCACAAAGACTGGCAGCTGCTCTTACAACTAATAACCCACAACTACATGGTGAATACCAGCAATCCCACTAAGGAGGACCCTCAGTGGACTGGGGGCAAAGAAGAAGGAAAATGATGTATCGGCAAGGGAAATGACCCCACATATTCACCACTTCTAACCTGGACTGTCAAGCATCACTAGCTCACAATGCTCAGAGGATGACAGAACGGGCAATTTGACTAACAGATTTCTCTCTTAGGATAGCCCCCAACCCCCATGGAAGAGACTCTAACTGCAATTACTCTCTGACCCTGTTCATCAGAAAGTAAAGACCAGTCATCATCATCCTCTTTCCTCTAACAGTAGTTAAAGAGTATTTTCTTATTAGAGGGGTGATATGAGAGGGAAAGTATCCCACATAATCGCCCTGCTATCTGCAGCAACTGCTGCAGAGCTGAAATTACCAAGGTGCATTGGAAACCCAGCTCCTTCCAGACACTGCAACCAGGTGTGATGACTTCTTCCAGATTCAGCGCTGGACCCAGAATAAAAAGCCTGATTTCTCACAAGGGTTGTGGTGGGCTATTTCTTCTTTTCTAGCTTCTGGGCTGTTTATCTCTCAAAATCTGAGGTTTTCACCACTGGTAAGGTTTTGACCTTCCCACCCTGTCAGGGTAGGAATGGATACACATGTGCCCTTACACCATGTGGATGTATCCACTTCTCACCCTTTAGTTCTTAGAAACTCCCCTGCCATTCCCCTTTCTTCATTCCATGGACTCTCCCTCTCCCTTCCTGAACTTTATGGAATAAATATAAAAATTCACGAAAATAATCCTTTTCAGTCTTTTTTTATTCCAAATCTATAAGAAAGGCAGATAAGAGCGCAGGTTTGGGGTTTGTGTTTGAACCCCCAAAAGTAAGTCACATTTCATATCCATACATTTCTCCTTAATAAAATAAGATAATGTTACTTTAATTATAAACCACTAGTAAAGTAAATTCAATCCAGGCATGCTTATATATGCCTGCAATCCTATCATTTGGTAGGTGGAGGCAAAAGGATCAGGAGTTCAAGTCACCTTTGGCTACATAACAAATTCAAGGTCAGCCTGGTATATTTGAAACCCTGAGTCAAAAAGCAAACAATAGCAAAAAAATCCACAATTACTTAATGAAAAACAAAAGAAAAAGAAAACTGGAATGTTATGGTTCCAAGATGAGAAAAGAAAACATAACTCTAGCATTAGAGTAATTATTACAAATCAGATATTTTACACTGATTTTTGTCTCAAGATTGCTTTTCAATATTTACAGATATTTCATACTCAAGATTATGAATATCAATAAAATGAAAACACTCATTACTGCTAATTCAGTTTGAATATTAGAATAACTAAAAAGAAAAATATCAAATGCTTAATTAAAATTGTGTGAAAGAGAGAAGGAAAAAGACCTCATTTCTTTGTTTTGGAGGACAAGAAGTTGAAAATACTTAAACTTGATTCAAGAAATAACTAAATGTAGAAATATTAAAGCAAAAATAAAATAAACTGCATATAAAACTAGTAATAATAATGAGATTAAAATTAATAATGGTATGGATGAAAGAGAAGATATGAGTGTGGTAAATGACCTAAGCTTATTAAATCTTTTGTTGAGCAGGGAAATAGTATGTATCAAAGCCATGAATAAGACAAATAACTAGAAATTCTTTACTCTTTATATTTTTTGTTGTAGTGGTGTCTTAGTTTTTGTCACTGTGACAAAATATCTGAGAAAGTAATCTAAGTGTGCAAAGATCTATTTGGTTCACAATTTCACAGGCTTTAGTCTGTGCTTTACCTGTTCTGTTGTTGTGAATTTAAGGTCAGACTGGGCATCATGGCAGGAGCATGTGGAAGAGTAGCTTATTACATGGCTGACAGGAAGTAAAGAGAGGGAGGGACTGGGTTAAAGTTTATACTTCACAGGCATGACTCCAGTGACCTAATTCTTCCAACTAAGTCCAACCTTCTAATAGTAAACTTATCAATAGGTTATTTTACTAATAAATGTATTGCCCCACGTGATCCAATGACTTCTCAATAGCACTGTCAGCTGGAGAGCAAAGCTTCAACATATGTACCTCTTGTGGATCCTTTCATATCAAATCACTACTCATGATGATCACCAGGGGAAATAAGCTGATCCTTCCATCCTTCCTCCCTCCCTTTCTTCCTTCCTCCCATTTTTCCTTCTTTCCTTCATTTTTACTGTTCCTAGTTTGTGGTGTGTGTGTGTGTGTGTGTGTGTTTTGTATGCACTTATGTGTATAGAACCATGTACCCTGGGTGCACATGTTTGGAAGCCAGTGGAAGATATCAGGTGTCCAACTCTGTCACCCTTCTGCCTTATTTTCTTCACACAGTCTATCATTGAAACTGGATCTCCCAATTTTCATCATTTAAACTGGCTAACCTACAAACCTCAGTGATCCTCTGTCTCCATCTCACTCAGCACTCAGCACTGGGATTTCAAGCATGCACAGGCATGTTTGGATTTGAACCTGAAGCTGGGGATAAAACTCAAATCCTCATGCTTTTGTAGCAGATGGTCTTACCCACTGAACCATATTCTCAGTTTCCTTTTCTTTCTCATTTGTGACAGGGACTGAAGAAATTCACCTTAAACTTTTAATCTTCTGACCTCTACCTCCCTAGTGCTAGGATTACAGGTTCACATACCCTGCTAACCAACTATTTCTGAGGAACAGGAATGGAATAAACTAAGAAAGAACACATTAGGTTCATGTTTGTAGCCTTTGTATTACAGTCATCTCTTATTTTTATACTTCAATTAAAATTAATACAAACAGCCGGGCATTGTAGCGCACACCTTTAATTCCAGCATTTGGGAGGCAGAGGTAGATGGATCACCATGAGTTCAAGGCCACCCTGAGAATACAGAGTGATTTCCAGGTCAGCCTGAGCTGGAGGGAGACCCTACCTTGAAAAACAAACAAAAAAAAATAAAAACAAATGAGGACACTGTAAATCAATCTAGCTAGTATTTTCTATTAGATGTTTAAATCCCCTGAAGTGCTTCAATAGTTGGGTTCACATGAATATCAAGTTGCTAAGAACTTCTAGACATAGTTATAAAACTCTATTTGTCCTTTTCACCTTTTTCCATGTCCTATGTCAATCACTACTTTTGTTGTTCAGCAATTCAGAGGGAACTTCCCTTTAAGATTTCTGTATTCTAATCATTCTCTTTCTTCATTTTTGCATTTTTGTTACTTATACTAAAATTGTTATAATCCTGTTTTGTTGACTCAACTACTGTTGCTAGGGATCTTTGAGAAAGGCGTTTATTTTACCTTTTGTAGATGACAAAGTGTAATCAGAAAGTTTCAATAGTATATTCAGTGGAAAAATGGCAAAGACATTATTTAAATCCATAGTGCCTGATTCCAAAACCCATCCTCTCAATTACTGTACCATATTTCATTTTACAGAAGAAAGTCTAAATGCTTCCCATTGCCTCCACATTATAACTCTCATCACTTTTCCAGTGTTAATACAAAAGATGTCCCAAACATTACAGATGTTCTTTGGGTCTAGTGACATTCAGAAAGATTATAACCTAAGCATCTCCCTCATTTTGCATATTATATGTAATGCTATTCTTATGTTTATTTTCCTTTATTTTTTTTACAGCCACATCATTTTTCATGTGTTCAGTTTTAAGAAACTCCCCATTGTTCTCATCTTTCATGTTTTCTATTTTGCCCAATCTCTTTCATTCTTTCCTTGCTCACATTTTGTATCAAGATGTAGGTCAATTCTCCCCATTATATTTTACCATTTTTAGTTGGGAAATTGAACCAAAATTGGCTATAAGAGACATTCAGTTAACAACATTCAGTTAATGGGATAAGGGCTGAGACACTCTTGTTAGGCTATCCTTATTCACATACTAGATTTTCTGAATTTGCCAGATGTATGTTTATTCACCAGTCAACCACTGGTCCTGTCTTCTCATTTATTTTCAAAGACATAAACACATACTTAATGTCCCATGTGATAGCCTGTCAATAACCAAAAATAATTGTTCCTTTGTTCTTTTCATGTAGGACAATCATAATCCATCATGCTTTCTCTATTTTTATTTAGCTATTTATTGTTTGTGTGCATGCATGAGTTTGCATGTGTATGCATATGCATGTGAGAGTGTGCATGTATGTGCGTAAATGAGCCAGATTTCAACCTTTGGTGGTCTTTATCACATGGTTCTTACTTTTTTCTTTGAAACAGAGTTTCATTTTGAATCTACAACTCATGGATTCAACAATACTTGCCCTAACACTGGGATTACAGATGCATGCCACAATGCCTTATATTCTAAGCAGTTTCTATTTCATATAGATTACAGGTATCTGAACTCAAGTCCTTTCACTTGTGTGCCAAGAGCTTTACCAACTGAGAAATCTTTCTAATCCCCATTGAGCAGTATTTCTTATGTGGCTGAGATTTGGTGGTAGAGTCTTTTTTAACTCACGTAACTGACATTCATAGGTAGCAGTTTTCAAATGAGATAAAACCAGTCATCCCTGCAGGAAAGTCTAAGAGTGCAATTCTCAAATGAATTTGGTCTTTGGGGATGCTCTGTATTGACAAGACTATTAACTAATGAACTCTAACCTAAGGAACTATAGAGAATTTTGTCTCTGAGCATATGGTACTTAAGTGAAGCTCAGTGGAACAATGGAGTGGGAATACCAGGAGAGAAGATAGGCTTATGCAGTCTGCAAGTCTAGGCCTCTATTGGCATATTGCATTCCTAAGTACTGTCTCATCCTATAACTTAGTCTTATTTTTTTTTCCCATAATAAACAGCTGAAAGTAGAGCCACCTCATTTTTTTTTTTTTTATTCATTGTTTTTTTTTTTTAGTTATAGTTTGCATCTGCAATCACCTTGCTGAAATGTCACTGGGGCTTCTTAAGGTGTGGTTTGAGATTCCATTGTAAAGATATGCAAATGGGAGGAGTTCCAAACTTTTTGGCTTTAGTTTTGCAAAAATAAACTTCCCTGACTGTAAGAACAAAAATATCCCTTCCTCCATAACTGTGCCTGGTCTGGAAGTTCATCTCAGGACCCTGAAGCTGTCTGAGGGACCAAACAGAAAAATAAGACAAGAACAAAAGAGTTTTTTTTTTTTTTTTTTTTTTTTGCAGGACTGTGGATTGAACCTAGGCCCTGTGCATGTTAAGCAAACATTTTACTGAGCCATATCCCCAGCTCTATAATGTTAAAAATAACCCACAGGAAAGGATATCTTTTCATTGGATCTCCAAAAATGTCAAACAGGGGCTGGAGAGATGGCTTAGTGGTTAAGGCGTCTGCCTCCTAAGCCTAAGAATGCTGGTTCCAATCTCCAGCGGTTCCAATCTCCAGGTCCCACGTTTAGCCAGATGCAAACTGACACAAGGGCACAATGCCGCACTTGACCACAAAGGGGTGCACACATCTGGATTTCGTTCACAGCAGCTGAGAGGCTGCTGGCTCACCCATCTCTATCTGTCTTGCTCTCCCTCTCTCTCTCTCTCTCAAAAAAAAAAAAATGTCAAACAGAATATTATGGCTAACGTGTGCTCCTAAACACTAGTGATGCATTGAACTAACATTACATCCATAATTTTATGCAATTAAAATAACAACAAAGTTAACTATAAAATTAACAAATTTAAAGGATACATATATATTACATATATATATAGAGAGAGAAAAACTCTCATTGTAGCCCAAGTTGTCCTTGAAATATGTAGCTGAAGACAACCTTGAATTCCTGATTCTTTTGCTTCTACCTACCAAGTACTGGGATTGCAGGCCTGAACTCCCATGTTTGGCTGAATTAAATGTATTTATAGAACTAGGGGTAGAGCTCATATCTTCATCCATGATAGACAAGTGCTTTCATTTGAAGTTACATATTATGTTTTGCTAAAAGTTCTTATTATGAATTTGTGTTGTCTCACCATAGCTTTTTCTTCATTTTTGATATGATCATGTGCATATTATTTCTAAGTTTGGTAGTAAATTTTGTGAAATTGATTACAATATTGTACCACTTGTAGTGTTGGACAAATTTCACATTCCTAAATTACATACCATTTGGCAATCATGTGTTATCTGATATATTTCTGATTCATTGCCTGGTTTAGTTTTCCAAAATATTCATAAGAATTTATTCATTGAAGTTCACATGGAATATTAGTATTCAACCTTATTTAATAACTCTTCCTTATATTACTCTCAGGCTCAAATAGAACTCATATAATGAAAAAAAAAAAAAAACCTCTAGTACATCAATTTATTTATTTATTTATTTAAATATCCCACTGAGTAAAACTTCTCACAAACTCTGAGCCACATTTTGGAATTGCATCCTACTCCATGGGCATATACATTCATAGATATCACCAGAAAGGAAAAGATAATGAAATGGTTCCCTTCAAAGTTCTAGCACATTAAACATTCTGGTATACATTAAAATTTGAAAGCAGAATGGAAGCTAAGTTGGAGGTAGGGGGAGTGAGAGGACAAACAGGAAAGGAAGAAGGGGAAAGGGAAATGAAAGGTTGTTTTAAAACACCACAATTAAAATCGATTCTTTGTATGCTAATAAAAAACTTAACTGTTAATTACATAAAAAGCAATAATTAAATGACTAGTTCCACCCAAGTAGGTATTTTTGTAATATTTGGTTTTTCCTTCATCAGAAGAGAGTTCTGTACCACTCAACTAAAGTGCTTAGCCCAAAATACCTAAGACACTTTTCATTGTTGATTAATGTAACAATCAAAAATTAATTTCAAAATCATCTGTGATTCATTGGGACTCACACTGTGCTGTGTACATCGATGCTCTGGGATAATAGAAAGCCATTTTATACTTTCTCTTCCACTGAGCTGTATAGTTGTAGCTTCTTGTGATATTAATATAAGATGGTGTTTTTCCTGTCACAGCAAGATGGATTATTGTAGGGTTTACTTGTTGGGCTGTGAAATGATCCGCAGCACTGAAGCAGTCGAATCCCAGATTTCTGAAGTGACCTCATTGCTTTCAATGTTGGATGTGATGAATCACTGGTTGATATGTCAGTGTTTGCATTTTTTATTATAATGCTATTCTAACATTCAAAGTGCACAGGCACACATGCACTTGCTCAGAGGGATAAAGAATATAAGAAAGGGCTTAATAAACAGAATAAAAAGAAAAATGAGATTGCTGGACAGATTTCTCAGTGGTTAAGGCACTTGCCTGCAAAACCTAACAACTTGGGTTCAAGTCCTCAGTACCCACATAAAGCCAGATGCACAAAGTGGCACATGCATTTTTGCAAGTTTGCAGCAGCTTCAGGCCCTGGCATATCCATATTTTTTTCTCTCTCTCTCTCTTTTCCTTGCAAAAATGATTAAAAGAAAAGAAAAAGAAAACACGAGAATATGGAAAGTTTAATGATCACAAATATTACAAGCCAATGGGACAGTTAATTAGAGTAAAATCAAACATGAAAACAAGCTCAAGAAATTGCGAGGTTCATATTAAAAATTCAGTCTCTTCAATTCAAGTCCTAGCAATGTTATCTTGTTGGCTTTTCTAAAGAGCATTCACTTGAAAGTAAATTTTTCAGCTTTTCTGTTTACCATAGAGATAGCTGAATTTGTGCAAACCTAGAAGCACAACCACCTTCATTTTTGTCATGAGTCACCCAGGGCAAAGTAAAGAAAGGAACACAGAGGGACCGTCCTTCAAATCTCCTTTATGCTCTATGTTAAACAATAGCACTGACTTTAAATGCATAAATCAGAGATGGTAATACTAGCTAACATGCCTGCCAAAAGGATAAATTCGTTTACTATGGACAAATATTAGCTAATGGACATCATATGTCAATGGACATAAGAACATTGTAAGTAATGTAACAGAATGATTTTCATAAACATTCAACAAACATGTATTGGAAAGGGGCAAAAACTGTGAACATAAATAGACAAAATAAATAGAAGGAAAGGAGTCTCGCATGGGAGCTGGAGAGATGGGTCAGTAGGTGACCACCTGTTGCATAAGTGTCAGGACTGGGGTTCTGTTCCCTAGCACCCATGTAAATGCCAGAGGTTGGGAGATGGGCATGGTAGACGTGAAGACAGATAATCATAGGGGTAACCTGGCTACCTAAATTAGCTGAATCCATTGGATCAATTAGAGATCAATTTTCAAATAAAAAGGAAGGCTATCAAGGAAGATGACTAACATCAACTTCTAGCATCTACAGGCACACATTTGTGTACACTCACATACATACGTAGCCACATGAAAATACACACACATACACACACACGCCATATATACACATGTGAAATAACATAAAAACAATGGCCTGTAGGAACTACAGCTTTAGTAAATAACCCATAGGCACCTTCAACTGGTGTCCAGCCAGAAAACTTACTGAAAAGAATATGGGAATATTATGGAGAAAGCTGTCTTGAGCAAGAAAATCTGAGTTTGGCTGTCAAATCCAGTACTTGGAAACTGTGTGGCTCTTTGTAATTGTTTTTATCCCACATATTACAAGGGATACTTTAAGAAAAATCATGTGTAAGTAAGATGCTTATAAAGCTATGAGGAATATGACAAATGCAAGATATAAGAATTTATTGTGAAGTGAAATGCATAGATTCTGGGGCTGATTCTGAATAAATCCATCCCCTTCTTTCCATCACATAAAATTGATGAGGCTGTGATTTAATATTTTATTGCCTTAACTTTCCATCTGTCATTGACATCAAGATTGTAGCCAGCACAATATAATTAGATGAAATAAATCATGGGAAAACACACAGAATCATTTCTGGTATAATAACTTCTCAATAATTCTTTGTTCATATTAGCAATTTGACTACAAACTTATCAAAGTAAAATGGAGGTTACTGTTTTTTTTTTTTTTCTACACAGAGTCAGTCTTTATAATACACAATGAAGGAAGCCAACAGGTAATTGGGTGTTCTTTAGAAAAATCTTTATACCTAGACGATTGGGTAGAAGTAGATTTTTAATATGAATTATCCAATTCATTGTTCTTTGGGCTTTGTATGATAGCTGTTTTTGTTGGATTTTGGTTTAGCTCATCTTCTAATTTACTTGTTTTTCAGATCCAACTGAAGGAATTTCAGATTAGGAATCTCCATGATTAAATAGTCATTAGCTCAGACGTCAAATAGTGCTAAGTAAGCTATGACTGACAGGATCTCGCAACTGGCCTGAGAAGGGAAACAGAGAAACAAGAAGACCCCCCATGCATGACAGACTAATTTGGGGAGAGAACCTGCAAATATACCATCCACCTACGCATTCCTATCTTGGGTCTATATAACAAGATATGTGAGCCACAGTAATTTGTAGGAACAGAAATAGTTTTCATAGTTCTAAAGGCAAAGGCAAGGGCAAGGTGCTGCTGCATGCACAGCGTTGCGTGGAGCCTCTGCTGTCCATGGGAGCCCTCATCCCACTATCAAGAAAGGAGAACTTGAAACCCCACCTCTTAATAATATTAATAGGTAACCTCTGAATTTTGAAAGGGATCCATTCAAGCCTGCTGTTCTTACACTGTGTCAGTACTAGTAAGACTGTCCTTATGCTAGTGTTTGGAAGAGATGGTGTTGCGAGTGCAATGCACCGTGGAAAAATTCCCAAGAGAAACAAGGGATCCTTTCCAGCCTTAGGGAATAGAGCCATGTTTAGCTATGGATCTGGCTTTAGGCTTTCACTGGCCCTCTTTAGTCCAAAGAATCACTAGTATGTTACCAATTTTTAAATAATGACTCACTACTATTGCATTTAACTGCTTGGTTTCCAAACCTTTCATTTTGTCCTACCTGGTCTTGTTCCCCAGTACCATGCAATGGAGTTACAGAACATTAAGGAGAAGAAATTAAAACACTTTTATAAGGAAATTGCTTATAATTAAGAATCTGAGTGAGGCCACTGTGATTTACAGACTAGTATTAACAGCATTCAATGCTTTTAGAAAATTTGAGTGCCAAATAATTTTTGAAGGGTTTCATTTTCTGATGTACAACAATCAGTGAACTATGAATGACTGATTTATCTGTCTATTAGCACACTTCATCTATGTCACAGTTTCATTCCCACATAGGAACACACCTTTCATATGCAAATATTCAAGTGCTTATATTGAAAAACAAGTTGTTCAAAATAGGTATCATAGGTATATTATTTTAAATGTGAATTAAAATAAAATATACATAAAATATAAGCCAGACCATAAGCAATACCCCCTTGCTTCCAAAACTTTTCTTTGCCACAATGAGAATCAGATAAATCACTGTTAATTGATCAGCCTGAACACAGATGTTCTGGCTCTCTACTCTAGTTTCAGATTTAATAGCATTCATTAAAGGCAAATGCAGATGAAAAGTTCAAAATTTCCCCGTTTTTCGTATAAGAGGAAAACTATTTTCTCTTTATAAACTTGTGCTATATGGTAAGCACTAACATTTATTTAGCATTTAGCAAATGCCAGGCACTGCTATACCTACTTTACATGCATTATCTTGTTTTATCCTCACTAAAATCTCTGCATGAGAGAGACTATTACCATCCTCATTTTATAGGTTAGTAAATAAAGTATATAGGGTTGGGTAATTTTCCATTCAGCTCACAAAGTGTTGTGGCTTGAAGAAGAAATGTTCCCAACAGGCTTATTTGTTTGACCACTTGCTCCCTGATGGTAGTGCTGTTTGGGAAGGTTGTGGAACCTTCTAGAGGTGGAGCCATGTTGGAGGAAGCATATTAATAGGAGCAAGCCTGCTGCAAACCCTGTTCTAGAACACCCCACACCACCCTGCACTTTTTCTTCCCTGCTGATGTGACAATCTGAAATTGGCAACCTGCTCCTGTGATACTTTTCCTGCCATGATGAACTCTCCCCTCAGCAACTGCAAATCAAATTAATGCTTTTTCCTCAATTGGGTATTTTGTCCCAGCAATGAGAAACTGATACAGAAAGCTCATAATTCAGGATTTGAACCTGGTCTCTCAGATGCCAAAGTTGGGACTGTAATCATTATCCTGGACCATCTTCTATACCTTTGATGGATCTGCTACTTAGATCTACTTTTTAAATTAAAATAATAAAGAAAATTGGAACATAATTTTCATATGATCAGCCTTTATTTTCCTCTATCTCCCCTTCCCTTTCCCTTCCTTTTTTCTTGCTTCCTTACTCTTTTCTCCCTTTACAATTGCTCTCTTCCTCCCTGACTTTATCCTTCTATTCTGTCCTTTCTATTTCCTATTTCACCTTCTGTCTCCATGTACATTTGGGAATTAAAATGAACTTTCTCACCCTTTTTTTCTTTCTTCCTTTCCTTTTTTGTCATTTTTATCTCTCCTTCCCTCTTCTTCCTTCCATACTGCTTTCTTCTTTCTCTCCCTTCTATTTTCATCCTTCCCCCAATTTCTCTTTTCCTCCCCCCTTTATCTTCCTTATTTCTCCTTTTACTCCTTCTTCTCTTCATCGTCCTTCTCCTTTTCTTTGCTAGGAAACACAAAGTGGACAGTACAGCCGAAGTTACCATGGTAGATGTTTCTGAAGTTAGAGGTTTAGAACTGTTATCAGATCTAACATTGAATAGTTGGGTGGCCTCATATAAGGTCCTTAAACTCTCTAAGGCTCACTTTTCCATATAGGAAATGGGACTACCATCTTATATTGTAGCATAAATTAGTCAAAACATTCATAGACTCTATCTTCCATATTGATCATTACATGGGGGCCCTCATATGGACCTTTGAAGGGAGAACCTTATAGATATCTCAGGACAATACCATATTAACTTAGACATATTTATTATCAGAATAGACATGATGAGAATGGCACAAATAGCAGAATTTTTCATCAAAAGAAAGGAAAATTGTGGGATCAGTCTACACCTGCAGTTTGGCTCACATTTAGATTGTATCAAACAAGATCAAAAATAAAGTTCATGGGCTGGAGCGATAGCTTAGCAATAAGGCACCTGCCTCCTAAGCCTAAGAACGCTCTTTCCAATCTCCAGTGATTCCAGTCTCCAGGTCCCATGTTTAGCCAGATGCAAAGTGACGCAAGGGTGCAATGCCGCATTTGACCACAAAGGGGCTCACGCATCTGGATTTCGTTCACAGCAGCTGGGAGGCTGCTGGTGCTCCCATCTCTATCTGTCTTCCTCTCCAGCTCTCTCTCTCTCTATTTCTCTATCTCTCCAAAACCAAATAAATAAATAAAAAATAAAGTTCATAAATTATCAAGAAAGTTACCAAGTCAAAACCTGGCATATATTCAATAAATCTCCAGTGTTCAGGGAAAATGTCTCTTCATATAGCTTTTATTTAGTCATCTAAACCGAGCATTCACTAAAATAGCAAAGTAGGAAGAAAGATATTACAAAGAAACAGTAGTCAAGAGATTTCAAATGACATTCAAAACTAAGAGGCAGGCAGGCTGCTGGGAGCTGTGTAGCATTTGACTGAATTCCAAAGTGGGAAGCTATGATGTTTCTGGGGAGCTGGGTAGTCTTTGACTGATGACTGCCTGGTGCAGACAATCTGCTTGCCTCATTTCAAGAGACTACATGGAGTTTGCATTCCCTGGGAAATGCATGTGGTTTATTTCCATACCAATTCTTCACTCTGTGCTCTTTCTATTCAGGGATATTTTCATTTCTCAGTGTGTAAAATTTTCTACATTTCTCAAATGACAGCAGAGATGCTCCATGTTCTATATTACAGCCCAACAGCATATTCGTCCATTGCAGGAACTTAGTCATTCTTTCTTCTATGTCTGCAGAAAAGTGTTACCAATTCTTGGCAATTGCCTCAATGAATGAGTGTAAGAAAGCTGCTATTTATCATCATGTCAAGTTCCCTAGTGCTTGCCAGTGCACTGAGTAACAGGACCACAGTATGAAAGAATGAATAAATGAGCCAAAGGAAAGAGCTAAAAATGTAAAACAACAGCTCTGCCTACCATCAAGCCCTCAATTTAATCATCACAAAGGTCTTCAGCTAACTATTCATAAAGATCTTTTACTAGAGTTTTCAAAAGAAAAGCTGGGGCTGAGGCTCCACACAGCCCCAAAAGCCTAGGTTCTATCACCAATATACCAACTGCAGAGAGGAGATATATTAAATATGGCCACAATAAGAAGAACAAACATAGGGGTACAGTGACCTGGGCTACTGACATGAAATTAAGGTTTAAGAAAAGGGCAAGAAATGTGCACATTAATCAGTCTTAGTCAAAGTATGCTCCTGGCCATCATTGACCCATCATTATCTCATCTGTAGTCCCATAAAGTGATCTGTCCTGGAAGGTGTCCAAATTAGTTGCTAAGCTTTTAGTCTAAAATTTGCCTTGCCTTCATGGATAATGACATCCTGTGAGCATGGAGAAGGCTGGTGTCTGTCCCACAATGTTTTATTCTTCCTAGAATAAAGATGACTCAAGAGGAAAGGTTGAAGACAATTTTTCTCTGTGCCTTCAGCCAATGTATAGACTCAAAATAAGATAGAGACCACAGATTTTCATCCTGATTTTAGAAACTTTGTCATTCAACTGAAGTATCAATACCTTTAAGCCAAAGCTTAAAAGAACTTTGTCTACTAAGAACTATGTCTACTCCCTTTTCCTATAAATGAGAGACAGGACTCATAATGACTTTAAAACATCTCACTAAATTCTTAATATGCTCCTTAAAAAATGATATTGACTCACATGTATTTAGAGTTGAGAGACTCTAGATTTATCCCTATAAAAAACATTTTTGTGGGGTTGAAGAGATGGCTCAGCAGGTAAGGCACTTGCTTGCAAAGCCTAGTAACCTGAATTCATTTCTCCAGCACTCACTTAAAGCCAGATGTACAGTGGCCCATGCATCAGAAGTGTGTTTGCAGTGGCTGAAGGCCCTGGTGCTCCCATTCTCTCTCTCTTCTTGCAAATAAATAAATAAAAGTGTTAAAATACAACATTTTCTTAAAAGATTGAATTTTATAAAGATTTTAGATATTTTTAATAAAATACAAGAACATATTTGTCTTAAAATACATACCTATGCCCCTTAATGAAATACTCTGAAGTGACTCAGTTTAAACACTGTAACATCTATATTACTTTATTTTCATTGTGTAATAACTGGACAGCTTGTCTAATATGCATAAACTATTTATCTGTCTATGTGCATATGGAGATGGGAGATGTACATATGGAAGTCTAATGAACTAAAACATCATTGTTCTCATACCTAATATCAAAGTATATCAAAGTAGCAAACAAAATCATGTGACATGGCACATAAAGACTTTGTAGTGGTGATGAAAAGTTGTTTCTTCATGTTTACTTCTTGTTTATTCTACATCATTGAATTCTGGGGTCGTTTCTCTAAATTATCTGTGTTTTATTAACAACAACTAAAAAATCAAAAAAAAAAAAACCTAGGGATTCATGTTGTGCAAATATAGTCTCTCAAACTCTTGTCTATCTGATACTGATTCTATATTTATAGCTATTTGTGTGTAAACCATCTTATACATAAAATATATGACCACAGGTTTCCTTTGAGAGAAGCATTAGATTCTGTTCCTGGCTGAGTAGCCATTTCTACTTCAGTTCACAATTAGTTATATGTGCCTTCTTATAGGAAAACATTACCTTTTCCTCAACCTGTTAAGTGTGGTCTAATGCTTCCCAACTTTAGTAAAGTTCATGCTGACTGCCTCTTAGGATGGAAAAATAATTGGAAACTCTTCTTTCTGCCAATTTTTTTGACTCTGTTGAAATCCAAGTTAATGGTCTCTCAGTTGATTCTTTCTTCTTCCTTGCTAGTTCTATTTCCAGAGCCATAAATTAGCATTCTCTTAGCATCATGGTCTCTTGAGTTGCTAATTTCTCTTCTCTGAAGTTTTTGTAGTTCCAAAGTGTTTGGCTATTAAGTAATACATGCTGACTTAGATAGTGCTTCTCCTTGGTAAACCTCATTTTCTGAATAGAAATTAATGCTAAGGACAGCAGCTTGATTCATCTCATCAAACATAAATACAGTATCCAAATGTCTTTTTGTCCTATTTTCTCAACATAAATAATCCTGCTATGCCCTCACTAGAAATTAAAACAGATTTCCATGATTGGAGTCTCATTTTTGAATGTCAAGGGTATTAAACATGCTATTCCATTCAAATCTATTTTTTCTCATTAGTGTAAAATTAATGACTAATTTGGAGAATCATTTAATCTACTATTGATGTATTGATTTGGTGATTTTTAAGATAGATTATAAAAGTAAAATCATATATATGTACATCTTGCCTATTCTTACATTTTTTTTCCTCTCAATTGTTGCTTAATGGTGAGGGCATGTGGCTAGACAATATCATCATATTCCTAGCTTCACAGTATATTCACACAAATGCAAGCAATGCAGTCTATGACACCTAAACTATGCTGTGTACACATTTTATAGACTATTATAGTCAGGGTCAAGGTTAAGACATAACATGAGATGAAATCATGCACAAGAAAAAATAAAGGTATTGTGTAGCTATTTCCTCTGGAAGAAAACATTTCCACTTGAAGGGAAAAAGAAGCCTCATAATGATCAGAAAGCTCAGGAAACCTTTAAATATTTGATTTAATTTTTATTTATTTGAGAGTGAGAAAGAGGCAGAGAGAAGGAGACAGAGAGAGAGAATGGGTATATAGGGCATGCAGTCACTGCAAATGAACTTCAAACGCATGAACCACCTTGTGCATCTGGCTTACATGGGTCCTGGAGAATCAAACCTGGGTCTTTTGGCTTTGCAGGTGAACACCTTCATTTTTTATTTGTAGTTACTTATTTGTAAGGAAAGAGAGAGAGAAAGAGAGCCCAAGGGCTTCTTGCCACTGCAAAGAAACACCAAACAAATGTTCCACTTTATGCTTTTTGTGGATACTAGGGAATTGAATCTAGACTGTCAGGCCTTGCAAGCAATTGCCTTAACCACTGAGCCATCTCTCCAGCTCCAAGAAGATAATCTTTAGTGTACCCGTCTGCATGTATGCAGGTAATTCCTGTGATGCAGCTTTTGTAAGGCATCACCTATCACAGAGTGGGGATGTAGTTAACTCAATCACCCATGCTCCAATACATAACTCATTGGTTCACCAAGCTAATGGTGAAGGGAGCTATTTGTTTGGTTTGTTTTCAGGACCTATCTAGGGTGAATAGGTGTTTGTTTATTCTTCCCTAGAAAAAATTCTGCAAGTGAGAGACACGGAATACAGGAAATATCAAAGGCTATTGCCTGCATTATTACTATTTTATAGTAAATTTGGTTAAATTAGAGGGATTGGACTCTAAAAGTGAGTAAAAGGTACAGCATAATAGTGTATAAAGAACAGCATATTTCATTGTTATTAAGGATTGCATACTGTGTCTAATTCCTTGGGCTACCCCTTTGTTCAGCTAGAATCACAGTGTTGTGTTATAAGACATAATTATGACCACAATGTCACCACATGATTTGACTCATCTGGCTCCATTAAAACCTTATAATACCACCATTTCAGGTCTCAGTTACTATGTGAGTCAAGTGGAAGTGCAGCATTATTATATAGTTGATGATTATGTGTCTGAAACAGCTGTGTGTGTGTGTGTGTGTGTGCGTGTGCGTGTGAGTGTGAGTGCGTGTGTGTGTGTGTATGTGTGTGTGTGTTAGACAGAGAAAGAGAGAGAGAGAGAGAAAGAGAAGAGGAGAGAAATGTTTTTAAGAGTTTTATTTTGTTATTCTCAGATTTTTCCATGCAAATTGATTTCTGTGCATGCTTTTCAAAATATGCTCAATTACAGTCATCATCGTGTTAATGAAATGAAGCAATATTCAAATTTTGCTATGTTACAGTTAATTTTACATTGCTGAGACAAACACCCAACCAGAAGCAGTTTATGGGAGGTAGGGGTCTATTTTAGGCTTAAAAATCAAGGAGAAACATCATCAATGGTGGAAGAAGCTGGCTTGTTTCCATAGATCACAGCAGAGAGAGATACCAAACTGCCAGTAAGCATGAATACCCAGAGATCAAACTTTTCTGTACACACCTTAGGGCTGCATTATCAGACCCAACCCTAGTGACACACCTCTTCCCCAGAAGGGCTCTGGCTGCTGGAGACTCAAGCTGCAAGCTCAATGGTAATTGAAAATGCCTGAGTCTGTGGTGCCATACATTCAAACCACCATATCTATAGAATATTAATGAATCATCTGTCAAATGGAATTAATAGGACTAGTGCCCAGACCCATCAATAATGTCTAGGATTGTTTCAAAGAAAAAAAATCCTAACTAGGAGTTCTGACCATGTATGAATCCCAGATACACTTCCAGGGAGAGAGGCTATTAGGTGTAGGTTATTGGTATAATAGCAGTAAGATGTACTTGTTTACTTCACTCTCAACACTTCATAAGTGAAGAGTGGATATATAAGTACAGAGAGTGAGCATAGATGGGCAGCATTATGAATAATGACATTACCACTGTGACAGTAAAAAGAACGTGTGTTTCTTTATTTTTATGTTATTCTATTTACTTCTAATGCCAAAGTCCAGTTCCTAAAAGAAGGGAACAAGCAAATAATAATAGCAGGTCTAGGTAGGGAAGAAGCAATAACAAGTCACTACATTGCATGGTCTAAAATGTCCAGTTTCTAACAAAAAACTGCAAGGCACACATATGGAGTTTAAGAAGGTGTGACCTGAGGCTGAGGAAATAGGTCATTGGTTAAAGGCCCTTGTTTGGAAAGCCTGTAGGCACAGGTTCAATTTTGTATCACCCAAGTAAAGCCAGATGCAGAATGTAGCACATGTGTCTGGTATTTGATTGCAGCAGCAACAGATCTGATGTACCCAAACACACACACACACACACACACACACACACACACACACACACACGATAAGGAAAATTTAAAAAGAGTGACCTACACACATGAAAAATATGTAGCTAACAGGGATTGATTGTATATATGACCAGCTCTGAGAGAAAAATATTTTTTAATAGCCATTATACATATATCCACAGAACTAAAGGAAAATATGATGGAAAATAAAGGAAAGTGTGTCAACATTGTATCAAATCAAGCACATCAACAAGAAAATAGAAAATATTTTAATAAGACCAAAGAGAAGTTAAAATTACTTCCCTGAATCAAAATTGCAGGTAGGTAAAACAATATGCAGTTAAAATTACTGTAACTTAAAATTCCTTTAGGAGCTCAACAGTAGTAAAGACAGAAATAAAATAGCGGAGGAAAAGAAAATAACAAATGTGGGCTGGAGAGATGGGTTAGCGGTTAAGGCGCCTGCCTGCTAAGCCTAAGAACCCGGTTCGAATCCCCAGGTCCCACGTATAGCCAGATGCAGTGACGCAAGGGTGCAATGCCGCACTTGCCCACAAGGGGGTGCACACATCTGGATTTTGTTCACAGCAGCTGAGAGACTGCTAGCACGCCCATTCTCTATCTGTCTCCCTCTCCCTCTGATTCTGTCTGTCTCTCTCCAAAAATTAAAAAAAAAAAATTAGAAAAATAAATAAATAAATAAATAATAAAATAAAATAAAAAGAAAATAACAAATGCGAAATCAGAGGAATTAACTTTATGTAAGCCAAAACATAGAATTCACTAGCATAATGGAAGTTATTAAAGTATACCTGGCAGATATAGACATTTGATAATGAAAACATTAAGTACAGGAAAAAAATCCTGAACTAATGAAGTTATGTCAGATGGAAAAATAATAATAATCAAAATTATCTTGGGATTTAAAACATTAAAGATATAATATGGAAAACAATAATACTACCTAGCATGTAAGAATAACATTTTCATCAATACCTGGAATGTGGGCTAGAGAGATGGCTCAGCAGTTAAGGTATTTGCCTGCAAAGCCTAATGACCCAGGTTCAATTCCCCAGTACCCATGTAAAGCCAGATACACAAAGGGGCATATACAACTGAAGTTTGTTTGAAGTGACTAGAAGCCCTGGAATGCCCATTTTCTTTCTCTCTCTTCTTTCAATCCTATCTTTGTCTCTTTCTGCTTGTAAATAAATAACTAAATAATAAAAATGTCTGGAATGTAACCAGCATAAATCTGAAGTTCATTCTGCTAACTTAATATGTACATAATATGTACAATTATCACTAAAAAGAACCAAAACACCATAAAAATAGTTAATTACATTAAAATAAGAGAAAATAGTTAAACACATAAGCAGTAAAAGAGAAATTAAAAAGTACATGCAACCAAAGTATATAAAGTTAGAGAACTAACTTCAAATGCTTCAATAATATTAAATATGAATGAATTAACAATTGATATAAAGGAAAAGACTCTCATATTGGACAAAAGCAAACATAATCCATCTTTACATTGTTTACAAGAGAAAAATTTCAGAATAAAAGACCTAAATGGAAAGTGTAAATGTAGAAGAATTTATAGGATGTACACAGAAAGTAGAGAAAACTTGAATATTGATTGTACTATCAGCCCAAATAATCTTCAAAACAAAAAAGTCAGTAAAGCTAAAGAGAAATGTTTTATAATAACAAAAGGGTCAATCAATAATGTCATTAAAACAATTATGTTCACAAATATTCTTATTATTCAGATTAACTTTAACATGGTAAGGTGCAAATTGACCTGTAGGTTTAATGCATCCCCTCTTAAAATCTGTGTTCAACTTTTCATACATGACAAGTTGATTATTAAATTACATGACATAACAAAAGGCCCAGAATTTTCAAAACAATCACAAAACATACATAAAGAATTAACCCTTAATGTAAATTAATATAGTGTGATATTGACATGGGTATCTTGAGTCTAAAATAAAGATAACCTTAAAATCATCAAAACATGTAAAACACATTATAAATGCACAAAATTGCCCAATTTTCCAAATCGTTAGTGAGCATATTAAAAGCTTTTATCTATAATTGGTTTCTAAGGAAATGCCTATCAAACATACTGTGATATAGCTTATCACAATCAGCTAATAATTGTGGCTGAGAGTGTGGAGAAGCAAATATCCTTTGACACTTTTGAGTGGAATGCACAGTGATGCAGGACCTATAGAAACCAGTTTTCCTATTTCTCAGATGATTAAATACAGAAAATCCCTGTGACCCAATAATTACACTCATTGGTATGCAAGCAAGAAAAAGCAATATAGGTCTTCTACAAAGTTAATAAGGAAATGTTTATAAAAGTATCATTCATAATAGCCAAAATATGAAACTGACTCAAATGTCTAACAGAAGAAAAATAGATAAATGTTATACTAATGGCTGACACATACCATACTCTGAATGAACCTTAAATACATTGTGCTAAGTAAAATAACATATATGAACATTTGTCAAATTGATCATATTTCCATAGATTATACTCTTATATCTCCTTCTCCACCCAAACCTCATTCCATTTAGGGTCCTCCTCTGTGGGGTTATAGGTCATCACTTTGGGGATATGAATGTACCAGTAATCTATGTGAAAAGAGAACAATACCTCAAAGTACATATTCCCCTAAGAATGTTCTGTAGGGAAACGGGGATAAACACTGAAGAGAATCAAAACTCATTACAACAGAAAATCAGAGGCTATGAATAGCTCAACACTAAAAGAGACTTATAAGACACCTTTCAAGGCTCAGAGAACCTTGTGGAAGAGGGGGCAGAAAAAATGCAAAAATTGGTTTCTATAAACCCCCATGTTACATGTTCTATTCATATGAAAACCACCATAAGGAACTCTATGTAGCAAGACAGAAAGTGGATTACTGGAACCTTAGAGAGAGGGTGATGGTGGCTTATAGCTGTCAATAGTATTTAGGAGATGGCTAAAGGATATGGAATTTCTTATTGAGGTAATGGAAATTTTATTGAGGTTTTGGCATATCTGTAAATATGGTTAAATTGACTTTTAAATTTCGAATTGTTATATGTTTTGTGGATTGTTTCTCAATAAAACTAAATTTTCAAATGCAGTGTGTGCTTGTAGACTTATCTTATATGAGCCAAAGTTCTTTCCTTAAGTACTTTAAGTATTCAAAGGAAACTGTGCCCAACAGAAATTCCCAAATCATTGATCTAAATGACAGTGACTATGAAGAACTTAAACTGTGTTTTGTAAATTTTGGTAATTTAATATTTAAGATGACATTATTGGAAACATGATTTAATTAATGTGACAATAGACATAATTCACAAAGGTGGAAATCCATTCTTTCATTTTTGGAGTTTTCATTGAGGACCAGTCATTAAACATTGGTATCAAGAATTATAGATTCTGGTTATCACAGCTGCCAGTCAGTCAATTTTCTAATTCACAACAATGACTTTTCTTCTTTTAAATGGTAGTAATGTTGCATTCAAACACCTCTCATACCACTTCTAGTTTTCAAATATTGAAGAAATTATTGTTTTAAATTAACGAGACTTTGAAAATTAATAGTTCTACATTTTTCCCTTCACTTCCCTGTAGCACTACAGATATAATAATATTAACTTCTTTGTGCTATGATTTTCTCTTTAACTATTCATTATTGGTTCCAAATTTAATTCACATAATGAAGATAAAATTTCTAGCTCTCTACTCAACAATTTATTTTAAAATACAATTAAGTAAAAAGGTCATGGTAATCTCAATTAAAATCTAATTTCAGTCACCGAAGTAGGAAAAATTAATATTGATTCAGAAAAATATTGATTCATTTAGTGCTTTCTGAGCTATTCGTGTAAAATATGTTCCTTCAAAAACCCATGAATGAGCTTGTCTTTCACAAATGTAAAATTGAAGATTAAACTCTAGATAGTTAGAGGATAGTAGAACATAACACAATTATAGTATGTATTGTGAAAAGACTAGGAGAGAAGTGTTTTCCATTTCTCTGGTACCAATTTAACTGAGTGTATGGTTTGAAATGTGTTCATAAAAACATGATTTACTTACCATAACATTTTTAAAGCAAGCATAAAAATCATCCTTTGCCCATTATCTACAACTGAGAATAGCTATTCAACAATTAGTAAAAAGGCCTGGATGGCAACTGAGTTTAAATGAGAGCTGGGTTTCCCAAAATCAAGTATTGGGCTTTCCCTATCACCTATCATGCAGTCATCCTTGCTGCTAAAAATCAATTCTGATATATGGTATACATCTGAAAAAAACAGCTATTAAAGACTCATCCCTTAGGAACCTTACAAGCTAAGATAACTCATATATAATATACAGTATATAGGTAAGATGGCTCTTCCCGCCTTAATCAATTTAATCAAGACAATCCTTCCCAATAATGCCCAGAGGCTAACCTCATCAAGATAATCCCTCACAGGTAATTCTAAATCCTGTGAGGCTGACACTCAATATAAACTATCATAATAACTATGACCCAACTCTGTGTGAGCTCTTACATACTTCATTCATTTACTTGTTTGCTTTTTATTGTTTTTTAAGCCTGGATCTTACTATGTAGTCCATATTGGCTTTGAACTTATCCTTATGCCTGAGCCTTCCAAGTTCTGGGATGCTGGTTGACATGTGACATCATACCTAGGTCTCTTACACAGTTGATTTTTATTTTTATTTGATTTAAAAAAATTATTTAAGATTATATTTTGATTAACATCCAAAAAAATGGGTTTCCTTGTGATACTTTCATGTTTTTGCATGACTATAATTTGTGCTTTTTCACACCCCAGTGCCTTCCCCATTTCCTCTTCCTAGCTCTTTGGTCCTCACCACTCTAAAAGTAGCCTCCCTTCAGCTTTCATGTCATATGTATTATATTTCTCTCTTCTGTGCCCCCTTTAGACCTCATTTTTCATAGTCCCATTTCTATTTCCATGTCCTACATATACAGTATAAATATATAAACACACATATGTATATTTAAATTTATACTTTAACCAGGAAATAAAATATGGGATATATGTCATTCTCAATGTGGTTTATTTCATTTAACATAATGTCATTCATTTTCACACTTTAAAAGCATCAACTTCACTATTGCTGAATGTAAATACTGATAATTTTTTTTTCATTACATGGGATGGGTTGAAGTAACATAGTTATAGAAAAACACTCTAAATCAAGTCAAGCTGTGCAATAGTTGCTAGTGAGTATTTGAATGGAAATGGTAATGATGTTTCCTGGCAAATGATGGGCTCAGACTGCACAAAACACCCCCAACCTATGAACATTATGGTCTAACAAAGCACCAGGTATAGAGTATTGGATGTTTTTTTCTATGGTTGACAGGAAACTCAGTAAGCTGGCTACCAGTGCCCAGTGAGCCAAGAAAATAGCATTCTGCTTATTGCTGGCCTAGGAGAAAAATCAAAATTCTAAATCCAAAGTATAACTTCTACTGAATCTATATCATGTTTATATTATCATAAAGTCAAAACCAGGTAAATAATTATAAATGATAAGTGTATTCAAATGTATTCAAGTTCATGATTTTCTAAACTAGGCAGAATAGGTATCTAGAAACCAATATTGTCTTTATGGGTTAGACTTTTTTGGTTACATTTTCTAAATTTCAAAAGTTGAAATCCCTCTGGCAAACTACCAGCATAAATTGACACATTTTTAGAATGTCCATATCTTTGCTAAAACATTTGATTTTCAATGGGAAATGTAGTTTTAGGTAAGAAGGGAGAAGATACCTTCTAGCTTTACTTATACCACGTGTGGCGAGCCATCTACTGAATAAGAATGATTTTTGTTTATTAAATAATGAGGCAAATTTTCTAAAGTGATGCTGGACAGTGTCCCTAATGGGTAATCCGTGATATGCTTTGAGTACCTCAGGGAACAGAATAATTAAAATGTTGCTTTTGGAATATGTAGTGTCCTTAGAATTATGAAATCTACTTAATTATGTAATCTACTTCATGGTAATATTACCATATTAATGGTGACAATAATCTGTAAATATTTTGATGTAGTTTTACTATTCCTGACCTCCATTTTATAAATTGTTGCTTAATATAATTTTTCTCTGAGACTAACTGGTTTTATTTAACTTTCAGATATTTGAAACTGATGGTAACAGTGTAAAAGACACATCAAGTAATTCAGAACTCTTTATTTCCTATGTAGTAAGACTCAGGTGGGGAGTGCTAAATACTTCATTTCTTCAATGTGTAACTCTTATCTTTGTCATTGTTTTTACTCTAGAAATATGAATATATCCAAGGTGCCCCATGATGTAACATCTTTTAGAAAGTGAGAAATGGTTTATTTAACTTGATTAGTAACGGAAAATTTGAGGATTCTATGCCTGGTTTCATAAACCTCCCAGGAAATTTAATTGAAACTTTGATATAACAGTATGACCTGACTTCAATAAATCCAGTTCTCAATAGATGGAACATGAGAAAACTCTAAAAACAGGCTTTGCCCTTTCCTAGCCTATTTGGTTTTTAGATGAGACATAAAATTCAGACTTTTAGTGTAAAACCTTTTACTTAATCCTGTGCACTATTTTGATTTAAAAATACACTAATTGGTTTGTCATGGTATAAAATGAAATAGCACATAGCCTCATTAAGCTGCTGGTTACTACTGAGTAATTAACTAGGTAGCTTCCTATGTACTTTTCTAAATGATGTCTGGTTCTGCTGATTCAAATTTACATATAATTATGAAAGCTGCTATCTCTTGCAACAAAAATCAAAAAATGTAGATAAAAACATTTGCTTTAGTGATTTTTCTTATACATGAGTTTAAGGGAATGTTTTTACTCCTTTTGAGCTTAGTTTTCCTAAATGTAGAAAATGATAACAAAATTGTTTTACATGAAGACTTTTATCCTCAGCTTTATTGAAATGAAATGTGCACCCAGGTAACTCCTTGAGTTGGGAGAAGCTATCTTATACACAGTGGAACTGTTACCAATATATGAGGCCATATGCCAGACATATCCTCCCACAACTCTAACAATGAACATTAAAAAAATATTTTGTTTTTACTTATTTACTTACTTACTTATTTATTTGAGAGAGGGGAGAGACAGAAAGAGAGAGAAAGAGAGAGAGAGAGAGAGAAATGGGCATGCCAGGTCCTCCAGCTGCTGCAAACAAATTCCAGATGCATGTGCCACCCTGTGCATCTGGCTTAAGTGGGTCCTGAGGAATTGAACCGTGGTCCTTTGGCTTTGCAGAAAAATTCCTTAATCACTAAGCCATTTCTCCAGCACCACAATGAAAATTTTGTCCAGAGCTGGAGAGATGGCTTAGTAGTTAAAGCACTTGCCTGAGAATCCTAAGGATCCAGGTTCAATTCTCCAGGTCCCATGTAAGGCATATGCACATGGTGGCACATGTATTTGGAGTTTGTTTCCAGCAGCTGGAGGCCCTGGTATGACCATTCTCTCTCTCTCTAATAAATAAATAAATAAATAAATAAATAAATAAATAAATAATAAAAAATAAAATATTATCCAAATCTAGATGAATGCCCATGGTTGGAACTATTTTGTCTGGTTAAGAACAATAAAGAGAGGTCATAAAATCCTATATCCTGAAATACAAACTAAAAGTTTGAATCTTCAGCAGCCCCTTAGAGGAAACACCTGAACCATAGGGCCCTGGAGAGGACATCATGAAGACAAACCTTAATCATCTCCTCTCTCTCTCTCTCTCTCTCTCTCTCTCTCTCCTGTATGCTTTCTTTCTCTTTTATATTACCTATCTTTTTCTTCCTTCATCTTCCCCAGCATGTGGTTAACTTCCACAATGAGATGTTGATCAGAGAAACCTACAAGGTTTCCCAAAAGAAGACAGATTTGTGTCAGAGTTCTTGATGACCTACCAAGGTTAATGGTAAGACCCTACTGCCAAAACACCATATGCTGTTGGAACAGAACATGGCGTGACATTGCTGGAATCTGGAAAAGAGTCAGTCCCCAGACAGTTAGCTTGTCTAGTGCCAGAAGGTGCTACATGAGCAACTGGGGGAAATGACCAACATCTGTCCAAGCAACTCATGATCTAAGCTACTCATTAGCAAACAACCTGACATGATGCTCACACAAGTGCAATAGTGGCACACAGCATGGTGGGTAACCAACTGCTCTTGATTTGGCTAACAGATCCACTCAGTGGAATGGAACTCATAGATGGAACTGGGAAACAAGTCAAAGCCATGTCCAAAAAATGAGCCCAGTCTCCAATATCAATCTCCCACTAATCTTGGGCTACAAGAGGGACTACGCATATAAAATTCTCTCTAAAATAATAATGGCTATTCCATCTATCTGGTGCTGATTTCTCTTTCCGTTGGAGAATTTGCTTCTCTTTTTCAGATGGATGCTGAACCTAAGGAGAGGATCAGCCTATCTCACCTCACCAGGGCCTCAGCTGAAACCATAGAGTAACTTGGGAAATGGGCAAGAGTCCAGCCTTCTCGGTGAACCTGACACCATCACAAGGCTGAAGGAGATAGACACAGAGAACACTCAACTCTTACTGAACCAGATATCCAGAGAAACAGAGGCTCCGAAGACCCCATCACTGAAGTAGACCTAAAATGAACCCAACATGGCTCAGGGAAATTCACAGAATTGGGGTTGGAAAGATTGTTAGAGTCACATGTTGGGTCATTATGCACAAAGACATTGTGTCTTCCACATGGCTACCCCTAAAATGCACGACCCACATTCACGAATGAGGAGGGTCCCTTCGGGGGAGGGGGAGGACAGGGAAGAAGCTATCAAAGGCACCAACATGAATGTATTCACATTATGAGCATAACTAATAAAATAAACAATATTTTTTTTTAAAAAAGGGAGAGGTTATGGTGCACAACTTTAATCCCAGCACTCTGGAAGCTGCAGTAGGAGGATTGCTGTGAGTCTGGCCTATAGAGTGAGTTCTGGGTCAGCCTAGGCTAGAGTGAGACCCTACCCAATACAGAGAAAAAGATAGATGTTATGAAGGCTTGTTGAAATGTTTATTCACTAATAAGTGTCTATTGGCAATGTGTGGTGTACTCATTTGATAGGCCACTACCTTGAAGGAACCTACAGCCTAGAGAAAAAATGTACATTGAAAATACACATCTGGGGCTGGAGACATGGCTTAGCGGTTAACGCACATGCCTGTGAAACCTAAGGACCCCGGTTCGATTCTCCAGGTCCCATGTAAACCAGATGCATGTGGTGGCGCATGTATCCGGAGTTTGTTTGCAATGGCTGGAGGCTCTGGCGTGCCCATTCTCTCTCTCTCTCTCTGTGTGTGTCTCAAATAAATAAATAAAAATAAAATATTTTAAAAAAGAAAAGAAAATACACATCTGCAATAAAATACATACTCAAGAAAAATCTGTTAAAACATCAATGTCTTCTGATGGCAAAGAAAGGCATCCAGTAGGTGTGTACTGATTTGTGGTGTTAAACCAATACTATAGGGGAGCACTGATCTAGATTAAGCTATTGTGCTTAGCCCAGAAGAAAAACTCCAAAATGATGTCACTTATGCTAAACCCCACACAATTAAACTGAAATGTTAAGAAAAAAATATCTCCAAACAGACCAATTTGCCCTAAGACTAGTACATGTACATAATCAGCATCATAAGAAAATCCCCTCTGCTTTCAAAGAATGAGGATCCTGATGTCAATCAGTGAGCTTTTTCCTATGTGTTGTTGACTTGTTTCCTGTATTATAAACACCCTATTCTGCTATTGTCCAGTAAGAGCTATCATTCTGTTTTGTAAGATGTAGACTCCTGGTTTGCCCCTGTTCATGAATTGGAAATAAAAGTCCATTTGATTTACAACTATATTTTTTGTAATTTTATGCCTTCTTTTGACAACTAGGAAGGAAAAAAGAATTATATTTCCCATAAAACTTTGATGGCAACTCTTACATAAAGCCAAGTACCAAGCACTAAATGGGATGCATATCATAAATTTGAAAACACTCTCCTGGTCATCAAGTAGTGTATAACCTCTTAGGACACCAGGGTAGACACCTAAATGTTTACAATTCAAAGTATAATGTAAGTGCCACACGGAAGCTTCAATCAAAATGCCAAGAGTTCAGACTGACACAGGGTTAGAGCAAAATAGGAAGTGACAGCTACAACCTCAGAGACTTTATAGACTATGTTTCTGTGAGCTGCCAGATGATAATGCCCAGTGTTTCTTGTTATGTTTTAAGGCCTTTGATATCACACAGACAGCAAAGTGTCTTTGAACCTTTCACCAATCTAATCTAAAATAATGAAGTAAAGCCCATTTCAAAACAGGAAATGAGGCTCAGTGATCATCGTTCCTGCGACTTAAATGTGCTTGATACTAACTGGCATTTTATAAGATAAAATTTGGCAGCTATAAACCATATCCCTAGAATAAAATTATATGCATATATGGATATTTCAATATATTTATTTACATATCAATCTGTTATATAATTGATAGTTTAAATTTTAAAATTTATTTGAGAGGTAGTGATAGATAGAGTATGGACACAGTAGGGTTTCTGGCCACTGTAAATGAGCTCAAGATGCATGTGCCATTATGTGAGTCTGGCTCTACATGGATGGCTAGGGAATTGAATTCAGTCTGTCTGACAAGCTTTGCAAGCAAGCACTTTTAAATTTTAAACTTTCTCTCCAGCTTCATAATTGATATTTTGGATCATATTCAGACCATGTTGCTAGAATATGAAAATATATACCTAGATGTGTATATAAATTTATATATACTTATTTATGTAAAAGTTTATAAATTTGGTACAATTTCTTAAAATAAGTAAAACAAAAGCATTTCATTTTACCTAACATTCTTTGTATTTTATATGTATATGTCAATATATATATTATATATTATATAATACTCTGTGTGTGTGTGTGTGTGTGTGTGTGTGTGTGTGTAAGATTACAGGTGTGTTGAGACTCCAACACTAGGATTACAGGCATGTACCATCAAACCTAATTTTTTTTTTTTATGTGGGTGCTGTGATTTTCCAGTCTTTATGCTTACATGGCAAACACTTTATCAACAGAGCCATCTTGATGGCCTTTATGTAAACTTCTTTTTTATATTAATTTCTCTCTATTCTTAACTCATGAGATTTGTTTGGAACTAATTTATATACTGGGTTTGAAGGTTAAATATATGTGCAAAGCCTGATCCACCAGAATATTCTACCCTCTCGACTATGGTAGTGAGGTCAAAAAAGTTGTAACAATATGAAGTTTCCAATCAGAGTTAACCTCATGAAATTTGTTAGAAATCACGAGGGAAACTGTTTTCTTTTCCTGGAGTGGAATGTATGTCTAAAGAAGTTTTCTGGTAGTAAAGTCAGATGAGGGCAAAACAGAAGCAACAGATACAGAATAAACAACCACTTGGCAACACAGAAATACAGATGAGGACTGAGCATGGTCCGAGTGGGGTCCCAGGAAGTAACCAATATTCATTTAGGCTAAGTTGGGATTTGTTTATTTTGAATTCAGAAGCCATGAAATTAAAAAAATCTAACAGATTAAAATATGTCCTTATATTTTGATTATTTTCAGCTGCCTGATCTTTGTGATCTAGGCCCTATTGATTCATATAACACACTGAGCAGAATTTTGGTCACAGACAGAGTTTGTTGAGGGTCAAGGGTGAGAGCTGGACCACTGTGGAAGAAAACAGTCTCTTGGGGTGAGATTGGACAATGGCCAGAGAGACCACTGTGCTGACCTATCTGTTCTGGTAGGTTCTATACTATTTTTCTAAAGTCTCTGGTATAGATAGCTTCCTGAGGAACATTTTCCTGTCCAAATGACAGATAAGCCACGTGGATTGACTCTTAAGGAATGGGAAATAGAATCTCTTTATTTTATTTTATTTTTATTTTTGATAGATTTATACATGGAGACACTGTATTTTGATCATATTCACCCCATTACTTTCTCTTGTCCCCTTCTCACTCCTGCTGAACCATTTCTTCTTTTCACCTATACTTTGATGTTTATTATTTTTATAAAGCTTATTTTATTAATAATTTTCATACATAAATCAATGTATTTTGATCATAATCCTCTACAGTTTCCTTTTCTAGCCCCCATCCATTGAAACCTTTCTTTCCAACCAGTCCTTCTACATTGATTTTAAAAAAGCCTCCAATGGTGAAATGTTGATGGACCCAGTATTACTCAGATATTATGCAGGTAATAACAGTTACTATGACATAACGAATGCCACATCCATGTTATATTAGCAAGACAGTGTTACAAAACACTCTTCCCTATCCTCTGGTTCTTATAGTCTTTCTGTCTTCTCTTCCACAATGTTCCTTCTGCATTTCATGGGGTGATAAAGATTTCTCATTTATCACTGAACACTTCATAGGCACTTATTTTCAACACTTTGAAAAGTTTGGATTCTTCCCAGTAGTGATGCCTTTTGTGTGTGTGTGTGTGTGTGTGTGTGTGTGTGTGTGTGTGTGGTGTATGTGAGAGAGAGAAAGAGAGAGAGACTGAGTTTAAATTAATGAGCATGGGTGAAATTTTTTTAAATAAAAGCATGGGCAGTTTACCAGTGGCCATAACACTTAAGAAAATGTTTCCCCCTCCCTCACTATCTAGTAAATGCCAATGGCTTCTCAAAGAAGAGTAGGGCCTGATGAGCCCTTTCCTCATGCATGACAGAGTTTTTGTGGACATGATCTTGTGTAGGTCTTATGCAGGTAACTGTAGGTGCTATGAGCTCACAAGTACAATGGTCATGACAGGGATGTTCCACCTACTCCTTCCCATACTCTCATTCTTATGTTTTTTTCATCCCCATATTCCTTAACCTTCCCTCAGCCAGCCAAGAGAAATGATATAGGTATCCTATTTAGGGCTGAGCACTGAATAGCCATTAATTCTCAACACTTTGGTCAATTTTAAGTCTCAACATTAACCACCATCCACTGCTAAAAGAAGCTTTGCTGACCAAAGCTAAGAATAGCAATAATCTATGGGGATAAATATCAATATTTAAAAGGTAGTTTGTAGGCACATTATCCATTAACTTTATTTTTTACAAAAATGTCCTCTAGCTGGATAGTAATCTTATGATCTTTTAAATAGTATGGAATGACCTGTCTCCTGTCAGAGAAATACCACCACCAGCATCATAAGCAAGCACACTCCAGGAACCCCAGGCAGAACTCAAGCACTGGGCATACCTTCAGATTGAAATTCAGATCTCACCCCAGAGTGACACCTTCTTCAGCACGTAGCTGGAGATCTAAGTTACAACTTTAATAAAACTCCTAAATCTATCAGAGGACAACCATTCAAACGACCACAGAGGCCATCCTCAGTAACCTTTAAGCCTGCTAATAACCAGCAAACTTCCTAACACTATAAAGTGTCACTTTCCAGTGTAGTATAAAGTTATGATTAAAGAAACTCCAAATGAAAATTGATTACCTAGGACACTTAGTAAATTATTGTTGAATGAATGAACAAGCACTAATTAGAAATGAAATAATGAACATTAAATGACACAAGCAACAAGTTTCCAAAGCATAGTAGATCCCAATCTATAGATGCACTAGAAATAGCATCACTGAAAATACCATATGAAATATATAAGTATTAAGAACATTTTTATTTGATGTATTTCTTTTTGACTGCACTGTCCAGTTAATAAATTTGCATGATACTTTCCACATTTTGCTTGGTTAGAACAATAACACTTGAATTGAAATTATAATATTATTTCTTCCTCAGCTTTTCACATTTAAGATTTTTTTACAGACAAAACAAACTCAGCCCTTTTCAGAACATATTCATCTTCCTTTCTTACATGTCTTACGTGCTGAAAGAGGTCTTTCAATTGTTCCTTGCATTTAAATCCCAGTTAGTCAAATAGCTTCTCCTGTTGATGGGCTACTTACAACTCTGCTGAAAATCTACCAAATAGACTATATTTCAGGTGTTTGGGGAATGTCTCTATTGCCATAAGAGCTTTGAATGGGAAAGGCCAAGAAATGGTGATGCCAAATTTCATGACCTTCTCTATGATGTAGGTTGCCTTCTAAAGACAACACTCAGTCATTTATGGAACTTATACAGTCTTCTGACTATGGCTGGGGGTGTGGGAAGATGTGTGTGCTGGGTTAAATACATTGTCCAGGTCCCCAATGACTTTTAGATTAGAATTTTGATGGTTTGCCACCAGGTTTCAAAATCAATTGCAAGTTGTTAATGCTATGTTTTACAGCTAGTAACTGAACATTATTAGTTTTTTTTTTTTTAATCCAGAAACTGCTTTTCCCAAGCCTGAAAAACACATAATAGAAAATAACTACACTGAGGTGCTTAAAAGGCTGAAATGTAGTTTGGCTAAAGAATATTGAGTAGATTTTTTCTCCTCCTTCTTTGTTCTCATATCAATTCATTCTTTCCTTTTATCTACTTAATGCATTTATTCAGCAAGTTCTTAATATGACAGACCTTGCCAAAGTTTATGGATATATGAGCAAGAGTGAGTCCAAGAATTCATTCAATGAGTAATACTTTGGCTAGGCAAACAGCCACAAAGATAACTAATAATATCATAATTAATTCCATTACCATTACTAGGAGCTGGAGAGATGGCTTAGTGTTTAAGCACTTGCCTGTGAAGCCTAAGGACCCCAGTTCAAGGCTTGATTCCCCAGGACCCACGTAAGCCAGATGCACAAGGTGGAACATGTGTCTGGAGTTCATTTGCAGTAGCTGGAGGCCCTGGTGCACCCATTTGCTCTCTCTTTCTCTCTCTGTCTCAAATAAAAATAAAATAAACCAAAAAATATTATAACTAATTCCATTACTAGCTACCATGGAGATGTTGTAGGAATCTAATAGAACTATAGAAAAAATACTTGGGCTCAGGATGGGAAAGTAACAAAGAATAAATGCTGAGAGAGGATTTAGGGAATAATTTATATTGTGGAGGGAAAGAAATATTAGTTCCATACCCATTGCTAGCATCAATGCTTTGTTCCTAATCTCAAAAGACATATCAACATCAAAAAAACAAACAAAATAACTTTATTAAAAAACAGGGAAACATGTAGTTTTATAGGTGCTATTTGATGAAAAGAAAGTCAAATTCTTTTGGAGACTTATATTTGACTAAAGAGGTAGAATCTGATGGCATACTGACAGAACTGAAAAGTTTCTCTTTTTTTTCCCCTTTACAGATTCTTCTTTTCACTCCTATGTCTTTAGCAAGAAGTACTCATTTCCTCTGAGTAGAGACAATATATCTCTCTCAAGTGAAAATTTGGGGACTTGCTTCAGAAAAAAGTTAGATAATCTTTCACAGGTGTATTGACTTGCTAAGAGTAAGTGTCCTGCAGTTTTCTCAAATCATAAGGAAGCATTTTGGGGGGTAGCGTGTCCTGAACTCATCAACATCTTATGTTGATAAAGCCTCAGTGTCACTCATAATAGAAGCTCACAGAAAGCGTCCATTACACTTTACTGGACACATTACTAGAATCTCATTCTGAGTCCCTCCCCACTCCCTGGTCCTTGTGATTTTCATAGAATGAATTCAGATGAGACACAAAGTCTAGTAAAGAAGGTAAAAAAAAAATTATTACAAAATAACATGAGACACTCTAAAGGGTGAGAGAGGACAATGACCACAGGGGACAGACATTACAGAGGAAGACACTGTCAAGTTGTAAGAGTGGACAATGGCCAGAGCCCTGTTCATGTATGTGTAGCATTATATATATATATATATATTTTTTTTGGTTTTGCGAGATAGGGTCTCACTCTGGTCCAGACTGACCTGGAATTAAGTATGTAGTCTCAGGGTGACCTCGAATTCTTGGCGATCCTCCTACCTCTGCCTCCCAGGTGCTGGGATTAAAGGTGTGTGCCACCACGCCCGGCCCAGCATTATAATATTTTTTAAATTTTCTCAAATGCTCACCTTTCCCAAGGGGCATTTTCTTAATTGAGACTGATAGGCCCATTTGGATTAACTTATAAGAGAGGACAATGGTATGTCATTTTTTTTTCTTAAGTCAAATCCTTCCTGCTAGATAATACTCATATATTGTCCCTGGCAGTTCAGAAAGTCATGTCTCTACCTAGAGAAAGAATTCAGATTCCAATCTTTGATCTAACCCAAAAGCTCAGAAGAGATTCATATCCCAGTATTTTGATCAAAGATAGTCATTCCTTATATGGCCACTAAATTATACTCTAAACATTTATGTTTTATGGCCATGTATTAGTGCTGCTGTCACTCTTGGTTAGAGAAACTTCTCTTCAGATAGTGACTACTGGGGATACTTAAAACCCATCCAAGTACTGAGAAGAAGTGACAGTGAAGTGTTCAGCACTAAATGAAATATCTTTATCACACCCTCCAATGGCTCAGGAAGTATTGTGGGAAAAGTACGAGAAAAAAAAAATCGATGAGCCAAAGCATTATAAGGCATACTTTGGAATGCTATCTTCCAGATATAGAGTGGCTGATGTTTTATGACCTCACAGCAGCTGTCATTACCTGCTTATGACTTGCATAATATTGGGCCCATCAACATATTGTCATGGATTATTCAGGAGCACAAAATAACTTTGAATAAAAAAGGGAAAATATAAAGAGTTCAGTAGAAGGAGTTTGGGGAACAAAAGAAGTTGGTAGGAGTAGATTATGACCAAGCTACACACACACACACGCACACACTCTCTCTGTAGAGAGAGAGAGGTTGAAATTAGTAGTAGGAAAAAAAAAAGTAAAAGATAATGCCCTTTACCCAATGGCTCCCAGAAGTCAAAAATAAAAGAAAACAAACAAACCAAATCATGTGGATTGGTGCAGATAAACTTGGTAGACTCTAGAAGGATTTCATTATCATCTTTGTTTTGATTATCTCTGAGAATCAGGATTTTAGTTTTCCTTTCCTTTTTATGCTTTTCTTGATTGTTTGATGTTTTGTTCATAATAAAGTTAAACTATGTTATAATTTAAAAAGAATCCTTTAAAGTCTGGAGGAAATATCCTTTTGTTAATAGGCCTAACAAAGCCCTGCTACCTACAGACTTCCCCTCTTTTTGTTTAATGTGTAGCTAGCCTTTCATATACTATTCTAGATACTTACCAGAGATAATGGTGATGGTTTTATCATCCTTTCACATGGTATTTTATATTTTAAGGAAAAATACTACCCCCTTCCTTATACTTACTGTGTGAACAAGGATATTCAGTGAAAGGAGGCTCAAAGCTGATTTTCAGTTAAGTAAGTGTCCATTCTCAATCACCTTCAAGGCTACTTCAAAGCTATTTCTAACTAGATCCCTAACAGTTGGATAGGACAATATTAGAGTCAAAGTTATAAAGTATGTGTGTAACTAAGCCAGGCAAAGTTAGGATAAGGGTAACTTCAGGCAAGAAGGTAAAAATAATTAATGACTGAGTTTTTTTCATGTATTTATTTATTAAATCTTTTTATTTCATTTCATTTATTAGAGATAGAGAGAAAGAGCCAGACAAAGAGAGAGGGAGAGAATGCATGTGCCAGGGCCTAAAGCCTCTGCAAGCAAACTCCAGATGCATGTTCTACCATGTGAATCTTGCTTATGTGGGTCCTGGGGAATCAAACCTGGGTCCTGTGGCTTTGTAGGAAAGTGCCTTACCTACTAAGCCATCTCTCCAACTCTTATCTGTTTATTTATTCATTCAATTATTTAGAGAGAGGGAAAGAATGGATACACCCAAGACTCTTGCCTCTGTAAATGAATTCCATTTTGTGTTTCTGGCTTTGTGTGGTATTGGGGAATCAAACCCAGGCTGGCAGACTTTGCAAGCAAATATCTTTAACCACTAAGCCATCTCCCCAGCTCCTGGATTGGACTTTAATAAAGCAGAGCAAAATCTTATAGTTGACTAAGATATGAATTTATGTGGTGCAGAAATTGAAAGGAAAGGGTACATTGGGGCCAGTCAGGCAAGAACATTCATTGTCTCTTGAGGAAGATCTCAAGCAACTTTGGAGATTTGGTAAGGGTTTGAGAAGTAGTAGAGAATTCTTAATTCTGTGTTCTCTGAGCATCACTTCTGTTTTTGGAAGGGAGGTAAAGGGGACAAAACTTCAGTTGGAAGATAAGCCCACCACATGCTTCCTGGAAAAGTTGATGAAAAGGTGCCTGCAATGATGGAGTTGAAGGGAAGGGCCATGATGAGAGCAGCTTGGACTTGGGGATCAAGACATCGAGGAAAGATTAATACAGCAGGGATAAAGAAGACCCAAGGTCTCTAACTTTAGCAAGTGTACAGACAATTTTGTACCTGTGAGGGATGCAGTAAAATGAAGGAAGTCCTCTGGGGTTAGGAGAACAAAAGGGCTTTCTGGTATTTATCAAGTGTTATTTTGCATCTCAAGTCCTCTAGCTTGAAAGGTCCAATGCCAATCTTCATCTTCTCTCATCTGTGTTGCTCTGTATACACTGCTTCTGTTCTTATATCACACAATACCCCCTACCACTCACCTGAAACTTGCAGTCACTGTAGAGTAGGTTTCAGAGTCCACAAACTCCTGTGACTGTATCTGTTTGCCCCCTTTTCACTTCCTCAATCCTGGCAGTAAAATCAAAATAGACCCCTTTGTCTCACAGGAGAATCATCTGTGAAGTGTTTTAATAATTTTTTTCCACACAAAGACAGTTCTATCTTGCCGAGGGTCCTGTGGCACATACTTTCTTTCATATGGTAGCTCATGAGAGTGATACCGGAAGGAAAGGCGCTGCTCAAAGCTATAATATACAGACAGTTACCCCACTGAGGATCCCAGGCTCCATTTCTTAAAAAGCCTCATAAAGCTTTATGGGGCATTACATAGACTGATAGGTCAAAAGTGCAAGTCTAGAGTTAACCATTTCAGTCAATGGAAAAAATGAGAAAGTTTTTATATTTTCCAAGAGCCCTGCTTTATTTTTTCAATATTGTATTTATGTATACATATTCATCACATTCATATGCTCATTCATTGATTGGGTAAATGTACCAGGGATAAAATGTTAACTACCTACAGATAGCCTTTAAATCTGCCCCATTCTGTTGAGGGCTTGGAGGAATAGTTAGTGGCATTATTTGCATGTGTATTTTAAATATAAGAGAAGGAAAAGGAATTTTTAAACATTCTTAATCTTAAACATTTTCTAAAGGTGCATGTGCAAGATTGGTTCCCAGTCTATGGATCTTTAGGGAGATGGAGGAGCCTTTAGACAGTGGGGTCTAGAGGGAGGAAGTGAAGTCCTTATGGAGTGTCTTTTACTTCCCAGCTACCATGAGCAGATCTCCTTTTCTGACACATGTCCCACCATGATTCACTGTGCCACCACAAATACAAAAGTGTGGCGTCATGGACTGAAAACTCTAAAACCATGAGCCAAAATAAACCTTCTTCCTTAGGGCTGGCTGGAGGATGCTACCCTGCAAGTTTAACAGCCACTGCCATCTTAATCAGCACAGCTATAAGTAGCTACCAAAGAACCCCAAGGTCAGACCTATTGAAGTTCCCTCATAGAAGGAAGAGGTGGGAAGAGTTACCCTCATTTGAGATTCCAGCCCCTCCTTAATGTATATCTCTCCCAGCTCTGTGTAATTCTGCCCCAGAGGTGCCAGAGTATATAGAAGGTGGAAGGCTATCTACAGGTGGGGCTCTGTCTATTCAGCTATGGGGAAGTGCTTGGGTAAGATTTTTTAGTGATACGGTGGGCTTCTTCAAAGTCACACAAGCACCTGTAAGTAACCATAACTAAACATGTTGGTTTACTAAGCTTCTTTTGGCTTTGTTGGTATTCCAACTGGGGTAAGTAGATGTTTATGCATATCTCCCCTCAAATTGTTCAAACAACAAGGCTATTTATATTTGATATTTTTCACATTAGCAGAATGATGACTAAAACTTAAATAAAGTTTAAAATTGAGTTTCTTAGTCACTCTGGTCAGTTTTCTCACATACCTATTAACTAACACACTGGTTATGCAGACAGAAAACAATTCCATTACCCCTGAAAGTTTTGGAGTGTTCTGTTCCAGGGCCCTTTATCTGTGTTTCTTGGGTCTTTTAAAATATTATCTGACATTTTAATTTGTCTATAATAGTTAAGTTCCTGTGCATCAAATATTTGTATCAATTAGAGTATAAGCATCATGCGTGTTAAATTTAGGTAAAATACTATCACTATCATTCATAGATAAAATAGAAATGCAGTAATAAAACATACCAGTATAAAGAGGATGTAATGTATGAACTGATGCAAATTTATAGAGTCCAAAAACAAGCCTACTGTAACCATAGACAAAATCACTCAGTAAAGGGAGATTCTTTCTACATCAGTCTCTAAAATGGACTGAAGTGCTGATTTCCTCTATTTCATGCTGTCTCCCAAACTGTTGCTTAAATCCTGACTTTCTTATAGTCTCTTATGGTGTTAGGTGTCAAGAAAAAGTTTCCCTGGTTGATTAAGAGGGGAAACACCAAATTAAATATAGTAGCTTAAAAATCTACAGAATTTCCTACAGCCTTTAGTAGGAATAATCTCTAAGGGGAGCACCTAAGATTACATTAGATTACAATGACTAATTTCTTTGGTTGCAGACTCACCTTTTAAAGGAAGCCCTTGTTGAACTAGTGTTTTATGCCATATTCATTATAAATTAAAATTTCTATGGCAACAGACTAGTAATTGGCATTATGTTCCAATTATTGAGATCATTAAAGGTCAACCTGCCTAAAGCAACCTGTCTGGGGTAAAAAGAGAAGGTATCTCAGCCCCTGAGAACAGTGCTCCTCAAACATTAGCAAGGACTCCAATCACTAGTAAGATGCAGGTTAACACTCAGTATGCTGGCAAAGGCTGGAGAATGTGCTTCTCTACCAAACCCCAGAGCGATGCCACCACGCCTGCTTATGGACCAATGCCACTTGTTGATGGAAAGTGTTTGCAAAGGTGTCAACACACTGTGTGCCATGATTTGAATGTGGCTTGTCTACACCTCAGTTCATGCTGAGAATTTATTCCTCAATGCAGCAATGTGGGAGATGGTTGTATTAATAATAACTATATCCCCAAAATATACCCCCTAAGATTCTAGATATGTGATGCACATTATTTTTCTGTGTAATAGTGTTGCAGACAGGTTAGCATTGCTGGCAAAAATCACCCAACCCAAAGCAGCTTGTGGGATAAAAGAGTTTATGGTGGCTTACAGGCTAGAGGAAAAGCTCCATGATGGCAGGAGAAACCGATGGCATAAGCCCAAGGGTGGACATCACCTCCTGGCCAACATCAGGTAGACAACAGGAACAGAAGAGTGTGCCAAACACTGGCAAGGGTACACTGGATATAATATACATAAGCCCGTCCCCAACAATACACTACCTCCAGGAGGTGTTAATTTCCAAATCTCCATCAGCTGGGAACCTGGCATTCAGAACACCAAAGTTTATGGGGGACACCTGAATCAAACCACCACACATAGTCCTTTTGAAACATTGGTTTATACAATATACTATAAATACCAGATGCTTATAATTCAACTCACAACACTTTTTTTTAATTTGATACATATATAGAGAGAGTGAGCTAGAGAGAGAGAGAGACAGAGACAAATAGAGAATGGGCACACCAGCTGCCTCTCAGCTACGGTGAACGAACTCCAGACTCATTTGCCCCCTTGTGGGCAAGTGTGGCATTGTGCCCTTGTGTCACTTTTTGTGTCAGGCTAAAAGTGGGACCTGGAGATTGGAACTGGTATTCTTAGGCTTGGCAGTCAGGCTCCTTAACCACCAAGCCATCTCTCCAGCCCTCAACTCACAACATTTTGATAATCCCTAGATATTTCATTTTATATGATATGGTATCTCTCATTTGCTAAACTCTCAATAATTCAAGGCAGATTGCTGTTTCATTGAATCTGACTTAAAGTACATGATGAAATAATGTACAAAATAAAGCCTGTATTTTCAAACCTGAAAACTCAATATAAATAAAGGAAATCTATCTTCTAAAAATTACATCTGCCAGGCTTGGTGTGGCAGTATCTTCTGGTTACTTGGAAAGATAAGGAAGTTGGATCACAAGTTCAAGTCCTACTTCAAGTCTAGCATGGACAACATAGTGGGACCCTGTCCTATAATAAAAAGTAAAAAGAGAGTTGGGGATAGAGCTCAGAGATTACCTAGAATGTGCAAGGCTCCAGAATAAATCTCCAAATCAGAAAATATAATGATTACATAGCTTATAGCTCATATAACTATATATATTTTATGACATATATATTTCCATTAAAAGATTGCAGATTATTTGATAAACACTTACTATGTATAGATACCTGAAAAAAACCTGAAATATTGTATTTAAATTTCTGTTGGTAGTATGAAGTCCCTTTGGAGCAATAAAGTCATTAATCCAACAAGGATTTAGAGGATTATGCCTGATATCAAATATACCCACAATAATTTAATCACTTAACCATTCAACAATTTATGCAGGTAGGGAACTCATTCCAGAATATGCATCTTCACAGGTCAGAAGCTATTTAGGAGCATTCATTATGATTAAGAGATTTGTACAACCAAGGACATACCATCCCATTTCACTGTTAACATTTGTGTTTATAGTGTAGGTATCAAAATATAAATTAATTCACCTACATGCTCAATTCATCCTACATGCATGACACTGGGTGAATTTTTGATATATCCTTTCTAAGATATTTTATGTTTAAGTGTTCAGTGAGAACCACAGCTCTCATAATTAACATGGTTACTCTGGGCAATAAAATAATTTATGATATACTGCCTAGAAATTAACTGTGTAAAGAAAAAGGCATTTCTACTACAGAAAAAATAAATCTTTAATTTCAGAATTTTCTTTAGATTAATGTGAAAATATAGTTGGTCAGTCATAAAAACACACCTAAAATATTCTCAAAAAATGCTGAAGATGAAAAAATATTTTCTTTTCATCTGCTATTCATTCAGTTGAATAACCAGAGCGTATCAGGCTTACAAAATGCCCACAAGGTGAGAGTACTTCCTTGAAAAATAAAAAAGATAAAACAGCAAAGCTAAAACTATTTTTGAGATATGTAATATATCCTAGTAATTTAGAAAATTATCATTGACCTATACATTGTGGTAATTACATACACACACACATATATATGTATTAAATACATTAGATGTGACAGAATTTACTCTTATTTGCATTATTCCATCTATATTAAAATACCATCCTGCCAAACATTTCAGACCTTTAATTATATTTGTTGATGCTTACGCTGCAATTGCTCACTCTGCCTTGGAAGACTGTAGGGAGAGACGAATGAACAGATGGACAGAAATCTCCATTCTGTGCTCCACTGGCTGCTTCTCAGTGAATGGTAGTATGCTAATAGAGTGCTCCGAGGACTTCCGCCTCCATCTGCTCTTAATAAAAATAAATGAGGCTCTGAAGAAAGCACAAGCTTTGGAGTTCTTTCATGGACCCTTTCAGTACTACACAAGCAAGGGGATGAATTGATGTTACATGGTCCCTTGCAGGCTGCAGTAGCCCAATAATTTGGTACCCTTACCTCCAGTGCACAGTCTGAGCATCACCCCTTTTCCTTGGCTATTTATCATGAGAAATTATCATGCTTGGACAGCCTTAATTGCCACTCAGCCCCATTGTTCCATGGCAAGTAATGAAATCAGATTAGTGAAGTCCAATTTAGTAAGCAGGGGCTTTATGACTCTCCTGTGTTTGGGGAAATAAATGTTTATGAAGCTCCTCACACAGTCCATACACATGCAGCATGCACCATTAGCAGGGTTTGTACTGTGCCTTTGTTACAAAATTTTGATTGCAGATACTTCCTTGCTTTTCCCTCCCTGAACAGAAACTAGATGGAGAGAAAGACAAAAGATGTCCATTCCTCATTATACCAAATCAGATTTTAGCACAGAGGGATACAAATTACATTCCTGTAAGGAAGATTCGGAATCATCATTGTACATAGAACATTAGGGTATAATTCAAATTTACTTTACAAGATGGGGGATGAAGATCAGGGACATGGGGAAAGTGGATCTTCGTCAGAGGTTCATGGGGAAATGCAAAGTTGCTTTACTGTGGATCTCAAGGTAGAAATTTTGGCTATGCAGTAGGGATAATAAATATTCAAATAGCATTCATCTCTTTCCACTCTGGAGGAAACAATTGCTCAATTAGTAGAAAATGCACGGGTAGATGAAGGGAATTTTCAACTCAATGCTGTATATGAAATAACTCAATCTCAGGATTTCTTAAAGATACCCAATATGACAGGTAATCAATGTAAAATGGAGTCAGCATTCATCTAGAACAATTATACAAGTCCTCGGCCTTTTTTTTTTTCAGTATAAGGTTGTATGAATTTAATATTAAAACATATCTCCCAGCTAGGCATATTGTATAGGTCTGTAGTCACAGCTGTTCTGGAGGCAGAGACAGAAGGATCACAAGTTCAAGAACTGCCTGGACTAGAATGTGAGTTGAAGGCTAGCCTGAACAATTTAGTGAGACTCTACCTCAAAAAAAAAAAAAAAATGGGGGGGGGATGGAGAAATGGCTTAGTGATTAAGGCGTTTGCCTGCAAAGCCAAAGGATCCAAGTTCGTTTCTCCAGGACCCACATAAGCCAAATGCATAAGGGGGAGGGGCAGATGTATCTGGAAGTTCTTTTGCAGTGGCTGGAAGCTTTGGCACACCTACTCTCTCTCTTTCTATATCTCTCTGCCTCTTATTTCTCTCTCAAATAAGTAATAAAATAAATAAAATATCTTTTTTTAAAAAAGAAAAGAAGTGGTAGAGTACTTGGCCAGTACATATAAAGGCCTGGGTTCAATTCTTAGTACTGCCAAAAGACACAACCAAATCCCCCAATCAAGAAAACTGTATTTCCTTCTTTTTTTTTTTCTGAAACATATGTACATGTGTCCACACATGGTGTACTGGATTGACCAGCTCATGTGAAGAATAAAAACTCTGCTCAACTGCACACAGTATGTTTCAGTAAACAGGTAACATACTGACTCAAAAGTTTTGGCCTTGAATTACATTTACAGACAAGAAATAACAAATATCTCTCCATGAGTAAGAATCCAGCATGGCCCTTTTTGTTCATTCATTAATTATGTTAAGAAACCCACCATGTGTGATGCATTATGGTAGGGACATTATGTCTCTGATTCTCTGTGGTCCAATTAGATCCTCATCCTTGGTATCTATACATGTCTACAAGCTGTGGAATCAAAAAAAGTATAGGCTGACACACAGGGCTGACCATCCTGGTACTTGAGAGGAGTCACTCTAAACTCAAGGCTGACTTGGAAAACAAAGCTAAGGTTGTCAAAGAGAAATGAAACAAATTCTTTGCTGGTGCTGTGTATACAGCTTCTTCTTTCTCTGCACTTTCAGAATGGCATGGTTTATTTAAGCAATATGTTTGGTGATAAAAAATAGAATATCACCTGACATAATTGACCAAGCAATGTGTTGGCTAGCTTTCATTGTTGGTATTCAGAAAAGAATAAATGACTTGGGAATAGAAAAGGAAGGAGAAACAGCACCATGTATTGTAATAAATATCACTTTGACCTTTATTGTAGACAGGATGGAGAGAATTGAGAAAAGAGTATGGGAGGAAAGAAAATAGAAAATTGTGTAGAGTTTTAGTGCAAAGTAGAAGTAATGACAAAGAATTTTAGCATGAGCAAAAAAAGCAACAGTCTCTCCTACCTAAGTCACTGTTGAGATTTTCACACCTTCCTTCTTGTTGTTTATTTTAATTATAGGAAAACAAAAAGCGAGGGGAGGCATTATAAAGAGGTGGGGTTACATGGGAGGATGAATGGCAGATGGCAGCAGTGAACATTCCCAAACCCCTGTATCTCAACTTTCTACCCAATCATCATTCCTTTAGTCTTCAGGCAGTTATATACCCAGCATCCAGAAACTCTCAAGTTTCTTGAAAAGGCTTGAGACCACAAACTAAGGGAGGAGAGTGTCACACCAAGGACAAGGTTTGCATAGCAACTTGACCCCAGTGAGAATCTTGGGCTACAGGACTGATGTTTCTTTGTGGTGAGCTGACGAAACTGACCAGGCTTTCAAAAGGAATCACTTACGGTATTGAATTTCTAATAAAAATTGTGGTGAATACTCTGAGTTTCTTACAAAAAGAAATGAAATGTGTTGAATAATTTGTTTTATTTTTTTCCACTGGACCATCCCATTACTGTGCATTTATGGTAGCTTCTTACATTGAAGCTATAGAGGCAAGGATGTTTTTTCATATGCTTGCAACTAAATTGTTCTTATTCTTTTCTTTTTTGTACTTAATGTAATAACCAACATCTAGTCTTTAGAAAGTAACAGGCTTACATTTCAACCCTTTAATGTCTCAAGGGATCTTTATAAGGTCATCTAATCTTGCAAAATTTAAGATTAATTAGCCACAAAACAATAATACAAACTCCTTACAGAAATTAAAGAAGTCATGTGAGTAATTAATAGGAGTCTAAAAGATATATCAAACTATAGAAGTTGGAGAGATGGTTCAGTAGTTAAAAACACTTTTTGGCAAAGACTAATGGCCTGGGTGCCATTCCCTAGTACCTATGTAAAGCCATATTTGTCAAGTGGTGCATGTGTCTGGATTCATTTGAAGTGGCAGGAAGCCCTGACACACCAATATTCATATTCTCTCAGCCTATATGACTCTCTTGCCCTCTCTCTCTCTCTCTCTCTCAAAAAATAAAAAAAATGAAAAGAAAACTATAATAGTTAAAACATGTTTGGTTTCAAATTAAGTCATAAGCTAGAATAGCTAGCAATTTATTTAGCTTTTATAGATGAACATTTATGTCCCCCAAAGCAGGCCAATAGTATGTTAATAGACTTGTAATGAAGATTGGCAGATAAGTACTAAAACTGCTTGGCAGAAAGCCATACAAAATAAAGCCCTGACCAGTGGCCACAGTCATAAACAGAATTCTTTGAGTTGCTATTTTTGTTGGTTTTAGTTAACTTTGAAAATACCTACACAAAAGGTCAGAAATATTTAACAAAAAAAAAGTCCTTGGAACATTTAGGATAATACATTTCCTAAAGCTTGGCTATGTGTAATTTGAAATAGTTGCAATAGCAAAGCAGAAAACTTGAAAGTAAATTCTTGGCAGTCTTGGTGTTAGGTTGTAATTATAAACTTTCAATGTGGCACCAACTCTTGGAAGGGAAGAACCAGAAAAGCAAAGTCTGCGTATGCTTGATAGCAGACTTCTGCCCTGAAATCCCTCAGGCATCCTCCAATGGGAAGTTATGTGTAAACAGTTAAATAATAATGTATAGGAAAAGCATAATCCCTGTAAAGCTTTGTGTTTCAGAAAGTATCCAGCTGTATAAAATCCCACAGAGCTGTGAATACAGCATGCTCTGTGCCAATTATGCTAACAAATAAGAATAAAGTCTTTTATTTAATAAATACTCCTCAGGTTAAGTAGAGAATTGCTATCATTTGTAGGTGGCTAAAGAATGCATTATACATTTGGCTTTCCAACTCAAATCCATATGATTGATATATGTCATTCGATCATAAGGATGGAGACCCATTTATATTAAAATGTATTTCCTATTCACAAATGCTCAAGAAAATACCCCAATGTGACTCCAAGAATGAATGAGAGAAGACTGCATTCATTTAGGTAGCTAAGGAAATACACTTCGTATTTACTCACTTGGTATCATTGATAGATAATACATATTATTGTTTAACAAATATAGGCTGACCAGTTTTTTGGCACCTCACCACTAAAGATAGACACCGTCTCAGGATCAAAGAATGGAAAGAGATATTCCAAGCAAATGGAAATAAGAAACAAGCAGGTGTCACTATACTAATATTAGATAAAATAGACTTCAGCCAAAAGTAATCAAAAAAGACTAAGAATTCCACTTCTTACTTATCAAGGGAACAATCCAACAAGAGGATATCACAATTAGCAATCTTTACACACCAAACACAGGGGCATCACAGTTCACAAAGCAAAAACTACTTGACAACAAAGCAGAAATAACCACCACCATCATAGTTGGGGACATCAATACTACACTATCAGCAATAAGTGGCTCATGCAAACAGAAAATTAACATAGAAGTAAGAGAGCTCAACATCACCATAGAGCAACTAGACCTAACAGACATATACAGAACATTCTACCTAAAATCTGCAGATTACATATTCTTCTCAGCAGTCCATGGAACCTTCTCTAAAATAGATCATATTTTGGACCACAAAGCCTGCCTCCATATTTTCAAGAAAATTGATATAATTTCCTGCATGATATTGGAGCACAATGCTGTAATGCTAGAAATTAACAACAAAAAGTATGCCAGGAATCCATCTAGCTCCAGAAGGTGAACAACACAGTTTTAAACAATAAATGGATTGTGGATTAAATTTAAAAAATGCAATTGCAAAATTTCTAGAATTGAATGACAATGAGGAAACATCATACCAAAACTTATGGGACACAATGAAGGTAGTCATTAGGGGAAACATCATAGCACTAAATGCCTTCATAACAAAAACAGAGAGATCCCAAATCAATAACCTAACCATCCACCTAAAGGCATTGGAAAACAAGAAGAAGCCAACCCAAAAACCTCCAGATGGAAAGAAATAATTAAGATCAAAGCATAAATTAATGAATTGGAAACTAAGAGGACAACTAAGAAAATTGATGAAACAAAGAGCTGGTTCTTTGAAAAAATCAACAATATTGCTAAACCCCTGGCCAATCTGATCAAGCAAAAAAAAAAAAAAAAAGAAAAAAAAAAAGAAAGAAAGAAAGAAAGAAAGAAAAGAAATGCTTCAAATCAACAATATTAGAAATGAAAAAGGAGAGATCACAATAGACATGAGTGAAATAGGGAGAATCATCAGGACTTATTTTGAAAACCTCTACTCCACAAAACAGGAGAATATAGAGGAAATGGATGATTACCTGGACACATACCACCTACCAAGGCTAAGCCCAGAGCAGATTAATCTCCTAAACAAACCCATCACACCCTTCTAAATTGAAGAGGTAATCAAACACCTCCCCTCAAAAGAAGAGTCCAGGACCAGATGGTTTCTTAGCTGAATTATATCAAACCTTCATGGAAGAACTGAAACCAAATTTCTCAAACTGTGCCACACAATCGGAAAACAGGGAGACATCCCCAACTCCTTCTATGAAGCTAGTATCACTCTAATTCCAAAGCCAGGCAGAGATGCTACAAGAAAGGAAAATTATAGGCCCAATTCTCTGATGAACATAGATGCAAAGATCCTGAACAAAATCCTTGCAAACTGAATGCAACAGTACATCAAAAGCATAATTCACCTTGACCAAGTAGGCTTCATCCCTGGAATGCAGGGGTGGTTAAACATATGGAAATCTGTTAATGTAATACACCACATAAACAAGCTTAAACACAAAAACAACATGATCGGGCTGGAGAGATGGCTTAGCGGTTAAGGTGCCTGCCTCCTCAACCTAAAGAACGCTGGTTCCAATATCCAGCGGTTCCAATCTCCAGTTCCCATGTTTAGCCAGATGCAAAATGATGCAAGGGTGCACTTGACCACAAGGGGGTGCATGCATCTGGATTTCGTTCGCAGCAGCTTAGAGGCTGCTGGCACATCCATCTCTATCTGTCTTCCTCTCCCTCTCCCTCTCTGTCTCTCTCTGTGTCTCTCTCCAAAAAAAAAAAAAAAATGATCATTTCGATAGATGCAGAAAGGGCCTTTGACAAAATACAACATTACTTCATGATCAAAACATTGGAAAGAATAGGCATGGATGGCCCATATCTCAACATAATAAAGGCTCTATATAAAGCTCCTAAAGCCCAAGTAATTCTTAATGGGGAGAGACTGAAGGAATTCCCATTGAGATCAGGAATAGCACATCAAAATCATTATTCACATGGACCAAGTACGTTTCATCCCAGGAACGCAGGGTTGGATCAACATATGGAAATCTGTCCCCATAAGTCCTACAGAAAGGGAAAGATCTCCCATGATCCTGGGTAGGTAGAATTAACATTGTGAAAACGGCAATCTTACCAAAAGCACGATATAGATTTAATGCAAACCTGATAAAAATCCCAACTTCTTTCTTCACTGAGATAGAAAAAACTCTCGAAATTCGTATGGAAAGGCAGAAGGCCTTAGATATCCAAGCATATCATCAGCAAAGGAAATACCTCTGGAGGCATCATCATACCTGATCTAAAGCTATACTACAAAGCCATTGTAATAAAAACAACATGGTACTGGCATAAAAACAAGGATATAAACCAATGAAACAGAACAGAAGACCCAGACTTTGGGTCAAGTAACTACAGCTACTTGATATTTGACAAAGTTCCTACAAATGCAGAATGGAAAAAAGACAGCATCTTTAACAAATGGTGGTGGACAAACTGGACTATCATATGTAGGAAAATGAAATTTGATCCACACATCTCACCATGCACAAAAATCAACTCCAAATGGATCAAAGAACTTAATGTAAAACCATAAACTCTGCTACTACTGGAAGAAAAAATAGGAGGAACCTTCCACAACATAGGAGTGGGAAAAGACTTCCCGAACAAAACCCCAGCAGCTCAGAAAATCAAACAATCACTCAACTGTTGGGATCTCATGAAGCTGAAAAGCTTTTTCACTGACAAATATACTATAACCAAAGCCAGCAGATTACCCACAGAATGGGAGAAAATTTTCACCAGCTATAAAACTGACAGAGGCCTAATTTCTAGAATTTACAAAGAACTCCAAAGCCTAAACAATAAATTGTCAAACAACCCACTTACAAAATGGGCAGAGAACGGCATAGGGAGTTCTTAGAGGAAGAAATACAAATAGCAAACACACAATTAAGAAAATGTTCAACATCCCTAATCATCAGGGAAATGAAAATTAAAACAACTATGAGATTCTACCTTATCACATTAAGGATAGCTAAAACTTAAAAAAAAAAAAAATGAAAACAAATGCTGGCAAGGCTGTGGAGAAAGAGGAACAAGCTTTCACTGCTGGTAAGGATTTAAAATAGTTCAACCATTATCAAAGCTATATGGTGACTCCTGAAAAGGATGACTATAGACCTGCCAACAGATCCAGTTATTCCCTTACTGGGCATTTACCCTAAAGGCTCCAAGCCTCAGATCAGAGAGATTTGCTCAACCATGTTTATAGTTGCTCAATTCATAATAGCTAAGAGCTTGAATCAACCCAGCTGTCCATCATTAGATGAATGGATAACAAAGATGGGGTATATCTATACTATGGAATTCTGTGTAGCACTAAGGAAAGATGAAATAATGAAATTTGAAAAAAAAATGGTCCTACATAGAACAGATCATCCTCAGTGGGCTTACCCAATCACAAAAAGATAACCATTGCATGGTCTCATTCATCTGCAGCTCCTAACCTGAATCTGCCTGAGATGCTGCCAAACCTAATAAGTACCCCAAGGACCAGACAATAGGGAGGGTGGATGGGGTAGGGTAATTGTGGGAAGGAGCAAAAGGGTGGGAATGAGGGTAAGGATGAAGGGACACAAATAGGGACCCATAAGGAAATGGTATTATAAAACCCTATATTCTGAACAACAGGCTAAAACACTGATCCTTCAGCAGGCCCACAGAGGGAACACCTGAACCGTAGGGAACTGGAGAGGACATCATGAAGACCAACTTTAATCTTGTCCTATTTCTCTCTTTCTCTCTCTCTCTCTCCCTCTCCTCTCTGTACTCACTTTCTATTTTATATTACCTATCTTTTTCTTCCTTTACCTTCCTTGGCACTGATTTATAACTCCCAGTACAAGTACAGGGTTAACTTTCATGATGAGCATTGATCCAAGAGACCTACAAGGTTTCCCAAAAAAGATTTCTGTCAGAGTTCTTGATGACCCACCAAAGGTCAATGGTTAAATCCTACTGTTGAAGACAACACATGCGGGTGAGACAAAACATGGAGAGACCTGGTCAGAATCTGGAAAAGGGTCAGTCCACAGACAGTTACCTAGTCTAGTGCCAGAGGGTGCTACACGAGCAACTGGGGGAAAATGACTGACATCTGTCCAAACAACTTGCAGTCAAAGCTACCCAGCAGGAAACAACCAGGCATAATGCTCAAACAAGTGCAGTAGTGGCACACAGCCATGATGGGTAACCAGCTGCTCTTGATTTGGCTAATAGATCCACTCAGTGGAATGGAACTCATTGCTGGAACCAGGAAATAAGTCAAAACCATGTACAAAAAATGAGCCCAGTCTCCAAGATCAAGCTCCCACCAAATGTGGGCTAGAAGAGGGCCTACACTTATAAAATTCTCTCCAAAATAACTAGGGCCATTTCATCTATCTAGCACTAACCTCTCTCTCCATTGGAGAATTTGCTTATCTTTTTCAGATGGACGATGAACCTGAAGGGAAGATCAGCCTATCACACCTCACCAGGGCCCCAGCTGAAACCATAGAGTAAGGCGGGGGAAGGGCAAGAGTACAGAGTTCTTGGCGATCATGGCACCCAAAAAAGATTGAAGGAGATAAAGACAGAGACCATCCAACTTCTACTAAGCCAGATACCCAGAGACACAGAGGCTCCCAAAACCTCATCACTGAAGTAGAACTAAAATGATCCCAACGTGGCTCAGGGAAATTCGCAGAAGAGGGTCGGAAAGAGTATTAGAGCCACAAGTTGGATCATTATGCACAGAGACTTGGCCTATCCCCCATAACTCTTGAGTACACCCACATTGCATGATCCTCATTCCCCATTGATGAGGGTCCCTTTGGAAGGGGGAGGACATGAAAGAGGATAATGGAGTCACCAATATGAATGTAAAATTAGAATAATATAAATAGAAAAACAAATAAATAAATAAAAATCTGGAATAAAAGAAAAACTTTAGACATGAAAAGCTATTTTGCCTCTATTATTTTATAACACATTTTATATAGTTTTTCTGACTAATTAAAAGAGCTGTGATGTTGAATAAATGTTTGAATCAGAACAAAATTAGTGGAAAAGGGCCTGGAGAGATTGCTTAGTGGTTAAGCACTTGCCTGTGAAGCTTAAGGCCCCAAGTTTGAGGCTTAATTCCCCAGGATCCATGTAAGCCAAATGCATCTGAAGTTTATTTGTAGTGGCTGGCAGCCCTTGGCATGCTCATTCTCTCTCTCTCTCTCTCTCTCTCTCTCTCTCTCTCTGTCTGTCACTCTCAAATAAAATATACAAAACTAAACAAAAAAATTTTAAAAGTTGTGGGAAAGACTGAAAATTAAGTATATCAATGAATACTAAGAAGTGTAGAAGACCAAATGTCCGAGTGCAATACAAATAGGAAGCAAAACTTCTAGTGTCAATTTTTATTGTTAACTTGACTGGATTTACAATCACCTAGGAGACATACCTTTGGACATGCATGTGATGGCTTTTCCTGAAAGATTTATGTGAGGAGGGATGATGCATTCTAAATGTGGGTGGCACCATACCAAGGGCTATGGTCATTAACTGAATAAAAAAAAGGGGGAAGTACAATGACAGCTGAACTGGTTTTCATCCATCTCTGCTGTTCAACTGTGGATACAATGTGATCAGCTATCTTATTGTCCCAGTGTCATGCCTTCCTACCATGAGAGACTATATCCTCTTTCATTGAGCCTAAAGAAACCTTTGATCCATTAAGTGACTCTTGTCAGGTATTTTGTTACAGCAATGAGAACAGTAACTAATGTAAGATTTCACTTTCCCATAAATGGGATTAAGAATTCACATGCATTGAGGATGAAGAGGAGAGCACACATAGGCTGAAATTACTGATGGAGGATGGCACAGATTACTTCAGAACTTCCTCATAAGGCCAAGAGCTACATGTGTGTAGGCATCAAGGGTATCAATTTTTATCGATCCTGCACATTTAGAGAACCAGATCTAACACTGTTGTCTTAGGAAAATTAATCCACAGTTATTAAAGGAATATTTGAACAAATTGTATGAATGATTTCTATTCAAATAGCATTACAAGAGATGCATTGAAATGGACATGTTCTTTTGCAAGAAGCTTAGATAATGCCATTTGGGTGTATTTGAGTAAGAAATGACCAATGGTGGGACCATGTAAACTAAATTTCAGGCAATATGATATAACACATGGACTTAGCAATACTAGATTGTGGGTTGTTGTGATTTTACATCACACATTATTCTGGGTGGTCTGAGATTCTCATTGCTGAGTGGGAGTTATGCAGTAAAGAAATTTCTAAGCATCTTGCTTTCATGTCTTTAGGCTATTCCTAGCTGCTCCTGATAATAACTTGATATTATTCTACAGATCAATGTTGTTCTAAGTCCAGGTCTACCAAACATTTGCGCTGGTCTCTGACAAGAAGCTGCAGTGAGAAGATAAATCAGCTGCAGCACTAAGCACAATGCTGAGTTCAAGGGGGATATTTTTTTTCCTGATGCATTACAGAGTGCAATGATTTTATACTTCATCACAAATTCCTTATTTAGTAGTAGAGAAACAGGGGGTTGTCACTTTGAATAGCAAATCACCAGATTATTTAGGCAGACGTCAGGGAAGAAAGTAGAATAAGGATAAATGTTACAGGAAGAATAAAGATTTCAGAAATATTACAAATCAGAGAGTATTAACTATAGCAGGTTTAATATTTAATCTGCTTTATTCTCAGAAATGAAATTCCAGGAGACTCCACTCCTGGAACTGAAGCATAGAAATAATACCCTGGTAATTTACTACCTGACAGGTACAATGCTAGGCAATACATTTCTATATGATTTGTTTTGTAAATACATTGGTGATCATCCATATGGATTAGATATCCTGGGAATGTGCTTTAGAAAATGGTCGATAAGAGATTTTATTTGGGGAAAGAAACTTGATTTTGTTAAACAAAATAGATTGTTCCTTTTGAAAAGTCTTTGTTGCTTCTTCTCCGTTTTACTTAAATATACAAAATGGATGCAATGTATCTGTTCACCCAAACATTTCAAGGCTAATGACTCTATGGCAGGCTCATTGTTTACTGAACACTACAAATGTTAAAAAAAAAAAAAAAAAAAAAAAAAAACAGATTATTAGCTATCACCCTTCTTAATGAACTGAATAATTAATATACATGTATGAAAAACAGTTTAAAACCCAGTACCTTTGAAGGTATAATTGACCTTTATACTCTTTATATCTCACCCTTCTATTATTCAGAACCCCGAAATTATAAATGACAAAAACACATATCTTCCCCAAGGTCCTACTGAGAGCAACACTTATGTAAGAGAGCCTGAGATCGGTCACCTAAGTTCGGTAGCTTTCATCCAGTGTTTCCTCCATGTGTACTACGATGAGCAAAGCTGTCTGATAAATGATAGTGCCAGAAGCCGGGTTCTAGCTGAAAGTTCTTTCTCACAGGATGTTATCTTATAAGTCTGCATATCCATACCTTTGGTCTACAAGTATAGGTATGTTTTATCTTTTTAAAGGTTTTAGGTGAAGTTATTTTCAAATGCAATTGAATGACCACCCAGGTGCCTATTTGAAAACTCGTGATATGTTAATGTCTTCTACCAGGAACTGTTTTGCGTGCTTCCAGCTTGTTTCTTTTCAAAACCCTTGTGTTTTCTTCTCCAGAAATGATTAAATACTAAACAGAATGATGTTGTGTTCTTTTCTGTTGGCTGTCAGTTTAATCTTTTGTACCTTTTGACAAGTTTTCAAAAGAGACTCAATTCGGGTATTACACATCCGAATGGATCCAATCAATACCTAAATTGCTGAAGTGACAAGTGAACTCAGAAGCTTGTTTGTGAATAAACATGATAATTAATGACAATCAATGAGACAGTTTAGTCAAGTAAATCTTGAGTATAGCTTTTACTAATAAGCATTTGTCCAACTGTATTGCTCAGCAAACGAGCTTGCTTTAGGGAGTTATTAGCAACCCAGTTTTAACAAGACGATTGTCAAAAGAAAGCAAACATAAAATCTGTCTTCTCAGGAATGCAAGGAAATGTGCTCGCTCCCAAGGCATAGCCATGGAATTACTGACAGGGCCATTAATACTTGTCCATTCTCCATGCATGACACACATTAGCTAAGCAAGAGGAAAAAACAAAACAAAACAAAACACTTTATTCTATCACCAAAAACATTCTACAACAGCTCTATGAAGGTACAAAAGGCATTTTATTAGCCCACAAAGTTTAGAATTATGATCATAAAAATGTTAATGGCTCACTTGCCACATAAGCATTATAGAGTCTGAAAGGGCCTGAGTTAAAGGACCCCTGGCACCCAAATCAAAAGCTAGATGTGACCATGCAGAAACTCAGGGGCATGCAGGTCAGCAACTCTGACTGAGAATGGCAGCTCCAGGTTCACTGAGAGACTCCACTTCAAGGACATATGAAGAGCAATATCGTAGGACACCTGCCCTTTTCCTCTGGCCTCCATACACCCACACAGGGTACACATATCTGTGGATTCATGTGCATATACACACTACAGAAACATACTGCACATGGTAAAATATAAATAAAAATTCAAAGTGATGATTATACATAAACAAACTGCATGTAATAAAATGAGTTGATTTTAATTGGATTTACTTAGAACTCAGTAAAAGTTGAAGTGAAATTATCCATGAATTATTTATAATTTTCCATAATTAAAGACATTTTTAAGTAATCTATTTTGTCTCTAATGGATAGTCACAATAAAAATGAAATCTAACTTTTTAATCAGTCTTTTCTGAAAAATTTTTTTCATGAAAGATACTTTCTCTAGTTGGCACTTTAAGAGACAATTTGTATTACATATCTCTACTTTTCGGACAGATTTTTAAATCTTAATAATTTGAATCAGTAAAATATCTTAATTAATGTCAGATATCAGGAAAGATCTCTCTGAGTCCAAATACATTTTGAAATGCCTCCTAATGCAAAGCCCTGACTGATGCTAGCCATCTTTTCAATACAAATAAAGTCAAGATTTTCTTTTCCTTTTACTGTTTGTCTCACCAACAGTTTTTAATGTTTTATACAAATGGCAAGTTAGATGTAATGTTTAGGTAACCCCAAATGGACAATTCTCACACTCTCAAGTCCAAAGTGTACATATAAATTCCAGACAGGAGACAGTGTTGTCCAGTGGTCAGAGAATTTACAATTAAAATATCCCTGCAGTTTGATAGTTACCCAGAGAGTTTGATAATCTTACCCCATACAGAAATAAATATCACTTAAGTAGTCTATTTGAAAAAAATAAAAATATCATTTTAAAAAAAATAACTTTATGGGCTGGAGAGATGGCTTAGCGGTTAAGGTGCTTGCCTGCTAAGCCTAAGAATGCCGGCTCCAATCTCCAGGTCCCACTTTTAGCCAGATGCAGTGACGCAAGGGCGCAATGTTGCGCTTTCCCACAAGGGGGTGCACGCATCTGGATTTCATTCACAGCAGCCGAGAGGCTGCTGGTGCGCCCATTCCTCTCTCTCTCTCTCTCTCTCTCTCTGTCTCCCTCTCTCTCTCTCTCTCTCTCTGTATCTCTCTCTACAAATAAAAAATAAAAAAGAACTTTATTATATTTGCATAAGTCACCATCACTTCAACAAAGGATAATTGTCTTCCTCACCCAGGGGCTCTGCATTTTAAAAATATGAAAAGAGCAGTCAATGGCTCACTTGTCAGTGTTACCTTTTGCCAGAGAAGCTCGTCTAAACTTAGGGCAAATGGGCTCTCATCACAAGACCAGATACCTGTTTCATGTACAAAGCATGCTCCCAGGAAATTAAAAAGGAAATTAGGAGGAGGGGCTAGGAAAGGTATGCTTGCTTCCACCTTTCAAACTCATCATTCTTCCACCCCAAGGAATCCTATGTGACAAAGATGCCAGACCAGGAATTACATGCACTAGAAAGAAAACAAGAGCAGTCAGTTGCGGGGCAGTGGAGGAAAACATGTGCGCTGTGAGGTACCTCTGTGAAGGTCACCAAATGTTACCCTCAAATATGAGGTAATACTTTGTCCAGGTCAACCTTCTGGTAAAAACTTGGTCTAGACATTCAATTCATATCTCAAGTAGTAGGACATGTAGCATATATCCATCTATATGTCTATCATTATTTTGTAATCAATACTATAAAATCAATAGAGATGATATGAAAGTGAAGGCTTTTATATTTGAATACTCATTGCAAGATTACCAACATGATACTCAAAACATGACACCCTAAAAATGGTATATTGGTATTCTGAACATTTTTGGGCTGAAAAATATTAAAAGACCCCAGAATTAAAGTCTCCATGATCTACTTTTGTATCTCCCATATCTTTTTTCTTTAAATATTTTATTTGTTTATTTGAGAAAGACAGAGAGAGAGAGAGAGAGGCAGAGTAGGGAAAGAATGGGCCTGCAGCCACTGCAAATGAACTCCAGATGCATGTGCCATCTTGTGCATCTGGCTTACATGAATACTGGGGAATTGAACCTGGGTCTTTAGGCTTCACAAACAAATACCTTAACCGATAACCCATCTCTCCAGCCCCTCCAATCTCTTTTTTTAATCCCCTGAGTGGAGCATAGAAACTAAAACTCTATCTTAAAAAAATCTAGAAAGGCCATTTCTGAGATCTCTTGTCTTTATCTGTGAAGTATGGAGGTGGGAAGAAGTGATAGCTGACCATAGCCATCACAAAGGACATGAATATTAGAAAATATAGGTTAGCAAGAACAAAACCTAACAGTTTCCTAACCAGAATTTTACATGACATGGAGCATTTAGAAACAAAGACCAAAGAATCAGCAAAACCATCTACTTTTATGCTCAGTTCCACATAGGATGAACAGTCCTATAGACATGAGGTTTGACAAAAGGAGAAAAACCCAGCAAGGCTCAGGTTCCTCTTGGCTCCCTCCTTGGTAAAGGATAGGACTCCAATTGCATTAAAGTTCTTTGATGGGAAAATTAGTAACTTCTGAATAATTTTTAAGTAGCTTTATGGCTTGCATTGAGACAGAGAAGTTGTAAACTCTATGGACAAGAAGAATTCTGCTTTCCATGAATTGCTTCATGGGGAGAAAGTGAGGTGGGGAACAGAAAACCAGATAGACCTTGCTTCCAGTCTCCCTAAGTTCAAAGTACTCAACTGTATACCAGGGGACCAAACTTGAGGGAATCTTGTTCCACCCCCCCCCCCAACAAAAGGTGGTAAAGGAATTCTCAGGCCTGAAAGTAGGCTGTGAGATCTTCAGTCTACAGGAGGCCTGTCTCTCATCCTTGCTGAGCATAGGCCATGATTGTTTCTTCTCATCAGGTTATTAGTATTTATCACAATATTTTTGTACAACATATTTCTCCATAGCTACTTCTTCCTTTCATTAGACTTCATTTAAAAATACACTAGTTTCCCATGGGTCTTTGGGTTCTCATGTCACATAAAACTGTTGTCCAATATATGCATTCTATTTATGTTACTAATCTGTCATATTGATATAAACCATGAGCCTTTCATAGAGGTTTAACTAATTTCCTTGGACTATGAGATGTGAGGAGTCACAGCAGCATAAGACTATATATTGTGTACTGTCCAAAAAGACTCAACAGGACCTCTGGCTAGCTTCTAAGAAGTATAGATGATAGGAACTCTAAAAATGTCATGTGCTAAGAACAGGATTTAGATTTCTATCTACCACAAAGTAGCATGTATTTTAATTGGAAAGCTTGGTTGGAGAAAAAATATCTAAAGCTTGGAAGTAAATTTCTTCATTTACCTCAACAGTGATATCATATGAGAATATCATTTATGAGAAATGGCCAGTAGTTCTCTCATAGATTAACAGATTAAAAATAATGTTTATCTCAGAAACAAAAAGATTTTTGTTTTCTTTCAAAGACTTCCTAAATTCTGTAGTTTTATTCTGCAGACTTATAAAAGACTAAATACTTTTGTTTTGTTAAAAGGCAATTTAAAATGGTTGGTCACTTCCTCTAGTAGCTCATGTAGCACTTTCTAGCACTAAGAGGGATAACTGTCTGGGGATTGGCAAGTAATCAAGAGCTTTGACAGAAGCCTGTCTTGTTTGGGGGAACTGATAGTTCTCTCTTATCAAGAGGTCATTGTGGGTAGCAACCAATTTAGGAGTTACAGGACAGAGCCCAAAAAATGTAAGTTTAGTCTTCATCCCATGTTCTTCAGGGCCCTTCTTTCCATGTGCTCCCCCATAATCCTATTGAGGGTTCAATCATTTAGTCTGCCTTCAAAGATAAAGGATTTTTTTATGGTACCAGTTATTTTGCATTTAGTTTTGTGTTTATTTACCCCGAACTTCTCCTTTCCCTCCCCACCAATCCCTTTCATCCCTATTGACTGTGCCTCAAGTTGCCTATTAGGTATGCCAGCAACTTAAGGTGATCCAGGTTAGGAACCACAGATGAGTGAGAAAATGAAGCATTTGTCTTTCTGTGATTATGAGATTTTGCTGCATATGATCTGTTCAAACTCCATCCATTTTCACACAAATTTCATTGTATCATTTTTTTCTTACTTTTGAGTAGAATTCCATTGTGTAAATGTACTTCATTTCCATTTATCCAATGATGGGCAGGTATAAATGAATTGAGAAGGTATAAACCTGGGTGAACAAATATCTCTGTAGTGAAGCATGGAGCATTTAGAGTAAATGTCCAGTAAGGGAATAACTGGGTCTCTTGGTGTTTCTATATTAATCTCTGTATTGATTTCCATAGTGGTTGGAAAAGTTTGCATTCCCACCAACAATGAATGAGGCTTTCTCTCTCCCCACATCCTTACCAATGCTTGTGTCATTTGATTTTTTAATGATGGCCATCCTTACTGGAGTAAGGTGGGATATCATTGTTGTTTTAATTTGCATTTTGCAGATACTTAGGGATGTCTAACATTTTCTTAACTGTGTTTTATTCATTTATATTTCTTACTTTGAGAACTCAGTATTCAGTTCTCTAAGCAATTTTTGAATGAGTTGATTGATTTTTTTTATTGTTTAATTTTGTGTTTTATTTATAGATTCTAGATATCAAGCCTCTGTCAGTGGTATAGCTGGTGAAAATTTGTGATCTTTGCATCTAAGTTCATCCAAAATGTAAGAAGGCCTATAGTCTTCTTTTCTTGTTGTTTCTCTGTGTTTTGGGTATTAGGGTGATGCCAGCTTCATAAAAGGAGTTAGGAGGCATTCCCTGTTCTTGGATTATGTGAAACAGTTTGAAAAAAAAATGGTTTCTATTCTTCAAAGAAGGTTTAATAGAATTTGGCTGAGAAGCCATCCAGTCTTGGACTTTTCTTTTGGGGGAGGTTTCTGATTACATTTTCAATCTTCATGGAAGTGATAGCTTTTTATTTTTTTTAAAAAAAAGAGACTTAAACTAGCAGGGCATTGTGGCGTATGCCTTTAGTCCCAGCACTTGGGAGGCAGAGGTAGGAGGATTACCATGATTTTAAGCCATTCTGAGACTACATAGTGAATTCCATGTCAGCCTGGACTAGAGTGAAACCCTAACTCGAAAAAAAAAAAAAAAAAAAAAAAAAGAGACTTAAACGATTCTGAGTTTAGTTTTGGTATGTGGTATGTGTCTACAAATTCATTTATTTCTTCCAGATTTTCCAGTTTTGAGGAACAGAAGTTTTAGAAATAAGTCCTGATTTTTCTTCTGATTACATTGAAGTCTGTTGTGACCTCTCCCTTTTCATTTCGGATTTTGTTAATTTGAGCCTTTTCATTTTTTTTTGTTTGATCATATTGGCCAGGGATTTATCAGTCTTGTTTATTTTCTCAAACAACAAGTTTCATTTCATTGGTTTTCTTAATTGTTTTCTTAGTTTTCTACTAATTAATTTCTGCTCAGATCATGGTTGTTTCCTTCCATCTGGAATTCTTGGGTTTGGATTCTTCTTGTTTTTTTTTTTTTTTCAATGCCTTTAGGTGGATAGTTATGTTATTAATTTGGTATCTTTCTGTCTTTTTATGAAGGCATTTAGTGCTATGAGTTTTCACCTTAGGACTTCTTTCATTGTGTCCCATAAGTTTCAGTAACTTGTTTTCTCATTATCACTCAATTCTAGAAAATTTACCATTTCTGTTTTGATTTATTCCATTACCCTTTCATTGTTTAAAGTGTGTTCATCAACCTCCAGGATCTGGAGGAATTCCTGAGGTGTTTCTTGTTAATTTCTAGCTTTAAAACATTGTGATTAAAATGATGCAGGAAGATACATCAATTTGCCTGAATTTATGTAGGCATGCTTTATGGCCTAATATATGATCTATTTGGGAGAAGCTTCTGTGGGCTTCTGAGAAGAATGTATATTCTATAGAATTGAGGTGGCATGTTCTGTACATGTGTGTTAGGTCTAGTTGAGCTGTGGTGTTGTTGAGCTCTATAATTTCCCTGTTTGTGTTCTGTTTGGATGATAGTGGAGAATTGAAATCCCCAACTATGATGGTGTTGGTGTTTATTTCTGTTTTGTTGTCAAGTAGATTTTTTTTTTATAAACTGTGGTGCACCTGCATTTGGTGCATATAGATTTATGATTGTGATGTCCTTTTGTTGAATTGTTCACTTGATGGGTAAGCAGTGGCCTTCTTTGTCCTTTTTGGTAGCTTTTAGTTTGAAGTCTATTTTATCAGATATTAATACACCAACTCCCACTTGTTTCTTATTTCTATTTGCTTGGAATATCATTTTCCAATTTTCACTGAGGAGGTAATCTGTCTTTAGTGATGAAGGGGGTTTCTTGAAGACAGCAGATAGAAGGATACATTTTTTTGATCCACGCTGTCAACTTGTGTCTTTTGATGGGTGAATTATATAATATTTAAAGGTATAATTTAAATTAATATTTAATATTAATATTTAATTAACTAATATCTTAGAACATTAATATTTAAGGTTATAACTGTGAGGTTTGTTTTAATCCCTGCTATGTTGGGGTGCTATATGAGATTTGTTGTTTTCTTAGGCTTTGTACTTTTTTGAGTCTGCTCTAGTCTTGGTTATTGTGATCTCATTCTGGTAGGCTTTTGAGATAAGTTGTATGACTCTTCTGTGTGGACAATTTTCTGAAGTATTCTCTGCAGGTTTGGTTTTGTGTTCATATAATCATAGAGCTGGCTTTTATCATGGAAAGTTTTCCTTGCACCATCTATTATGAAGGATTCTTTTGCTGAGCACAGTAGCTTGGGTTGGAAGCCATAGGCTTTTAGACTTTGAATTGCTCCATTCCAGGCTCTTCTGGCTTTCTGGGCTTTCATTAAGAAATCTGAGGTAATTCTGATGCGGTTGCTTTTGTATGTAATGTGTTGTTTCTTTCTTTCTGCTTTTAGCACTCTCTCTTTGTTTTCATTGTTTAGAGTTTTAATGATGATGTGCCTTGGAGAGTTTCTTCTTTGGTCCAGTCCGATTGGAGTTCTGACAGCTACTTCTTTTCTTTCTTTCCTTTCCTTTCTTTCTTTCTTTCTTTCTTTCTTTCTTTCTTTCTTTCTTTCTTTCTTTCTTTCTTTCTTTCTTTCTTGAAGTAGGATTCTTGCTCTAGCTCTGCTTATCTGGAAGTCACTATGTAGTCTCAGGGTGGCCTCGAACTCCTCCTACCTCTACCTCCTGAGTGCTGAGATTAAAGGAACATCCCACCATGTCCAGCTCTCTGATGGCTTCTTGTATCTGGATGGGACTCTGTTTTGAGAGGGTGGAAATGTTTTCTTTGATAATTTTGTTGAATAATTTCTGCATAACTTTTGTCTGAATGTCTTCCCCTTCTGACATACCCATGACCTTAATGTTAAGACATTTTAGGGTATCCCACAGTTTTGCTATGTTCTGTTCACAAGACTTTTTTGAATTTATCAAAATTTTTGGACTCTGAAAGTGTTTCTTCTGTCTTGTCTTCCAGCTTTGAGGTTCTGTCCTCCACATGATTAACTCTGATTGTGAGTGTTTCTGGAGAGGTTTTCACTAGTCTAATATGGTTTGTATCTTCTGTTGCCTTTTTATGTGTAGTCTCTATCCCTTTGTTGAGTTCCAATTTCAGGACATGTTCTAATTTTCTTAATGCTTTTTGGATTTCACTCTTAAATTTTTTGCATTCTTGCACTTATGTTTTCATTAAGCTTAGCCAGCTGTTTTTTTGAAATCCTCTGTTTTTGGCTCAACTTCAGTTCATTTATAATTCATTTATCTCTTTTTTGAGGTCTCTCTTGTTTCATTTATTAGGTTAAGCCTAGTGAAGACAGCTCTGTGTATTTCATTTATTCAATTTTTTGTGTGTGATGATTTGCTACCAGTTTGGCAATTTGCTTGGACAGGGTCATATGTCTTATATTTTCATTTTGAAGTTCTATTCCTGTTGCCTCCTTTATGTTTTAATTGGAAACTTCCATTGTGGGACTAGGCACCTTTGTTGGAGATTTCACAGTTTATTATTTTATTCTGTTTCTTTTGCATTGTGATCTACCTATCTCAGTGTGGGAGCCTTATTTAAGTAAGGATGAAGAAGAGTTTTCCCTTGTTCTGTCTTCAGTGAGTGTTCTGATTTTTGTTTGAATTTAATAGGTTTGTGATGCCTTTGTATTTTGGGATGTGAAAGCTGTGGAGGGTTAAGTGCACCAGTAGATCTGGGCTGGTGCTTAATACCAATGGTGGTATTGAAGGTCTGGGATCTCTTTGATCTGGTCTCAGCTGCATCTTACCTGTTGCTCCGGGCCATAGCACTTACGCTTGCTCTCCTAGTATACCTAGACGGTGGCTTATGGAGGACTCACTGGTTCCCCCTTGCAGGCGATTGCCAAATATTCCTTTTCCTCTTCTGGGGTTAAGGTGATGCCATAAGTAGTCAATGGGGTGGGTGTTGGAGAGATGGTGGGGCCCCCGGGTTCCACAGTAAAGGCTGGATCAGGGAGTTGACTGGTGTGGGGGAGACAGGGTAACTGCCAAAGGGGTACAGATAAGGGTGCCTGTAAATAGCACAAGGTGTGGACAGTCTGAGAGCAGGGGCACAAGGCAGCCTGCAGGCCAGGCCACCTAGGAGAAGAGACAGGTCTGAATGACAAACACACCTCCTTCAGTCCCTGGATAAAGCCTTTGAGGACCACAGATGACTACAAAAAGAATTATTTTTCTCTGTTTTATATTCTCCTGTAAATTTTGAATTCAAGAGGAGATTATCCTTGAGCCACTTTCTGTTTGCAGTGCCAGATTTGTCATGCAAATGTAATGGTAACCTCTTTTACCTTTTCTTAATTAGGGGTAGGTGGAAGAGCATATTTTCATCTATTCTAAACCTACCCTCTCTCCTCTCTTCCATGCATATGTTAACAGTTTACCAGCCTTTAAACCTTGCACAGTTGTGTACTGGGTTTGTGAAAACAGCAGAGTTTTATTCTATCTGTCTGACCTGAATGTTTGGTCAGAATTCTGATGGGATTTAGCCAACACAATGGATCAGAACTTCAATCACCCTCTACCTTCTGTTTAAAAACTCTTTAGGGCTAGAGAGATGGCTTAGCAGTTAAGGCATTTTCCTGCAAAGCCTAAGGAACCAGGTTCGATGATCCAGGTCCTATGTAAGCCAGATGCACAAGGTGGCACATGTGTCGGGAGTTCATTTGCAGTGGCTAGAGTTCCTGGCATGTCAATTCTCTCCCCCTCCTTTCTTTGTCTCTAATAAATAAAAATAAAATCTTTTAGAATTCTTTAAAGAAAAATAAAATTTAACAAAGTATTCTATGAGTTAGGAGACTTTATTTGCTTATATATTATTTATTTATTTATTTATTTATTTATTTATTTATTTATTTTAGAGAAATAGAGAAAGACAGACAAGGAGACAGAGAGAGAGGGAGAGAATTGGTGTGTCAGAGCCTCAGCCACTGAACTAGAACTTCAGGCGCTTGCACCAGCTAGCAGGCATGTGTGACTTTGCACTTGCCTCACTTTTGTGCATCTGGCTTACGTGGGATCTGGAGAATCAAACATGGATCCTTAGGCTTCTCAGGCAAGTGTCTTAACCACTAAGTCATCTCTCTAGCCCTGCTTATTATTTTTATATAGAATAAATATGTTAGTGTTTGCTAGAAAAGATACATGCACATACCTATATGCACACATCTATACCTATGCATATGTATACTTATAAATATATACAATTTTTTGCTGGGCATGGTGGCGCACGCCTTTAATCCCAGCGCTTGGGAGGCAGAGGTAGGAGGATCACCGGGAGTTCGAGGCCACCGTGAGAATACAGAGTGAGTGCCAGGTCAGCCTGGGCTATAGTGAGAGACCTTACCTCGAAAAACCAAAATAAATAAATAAATAAACAAATAAATAAATAAATAGAATTTTTATTTCTTACATTGCACTTGAGGTATAATTTTTATCAGAAAAATAAAGTGTGAAATGTAAGTCTAGAATTTGATAACTTTCATTTGGATTCCAGAAAATATGTCAGGATCAGTTAATGAGAAAGCATGCTGCTTTCTGAGCCAATGTCACCATTATTCTCCTATCAGCTGCCCTAATATACAACCTATGTGACTTTAATTTATTCAGACAATAGTTATTGAACATCTGATATTTCTGAAACCAAGCTAAGGATGGAAATACTGTTGAGACAAGGGAATTTTTGATTCATCAATTTTGTCATGTAACATGTATTAAAGACATACCACATTTCTGGCATTCTAGACACTGAATATACTGCCATGATGGAAACAACCCAAAATATCTGCCTACCTGAGATAAGATCAAAATATGTTTGAATGATAGTTAAAATTATTACTTTTTAACTGAAATCAAATAAAAAGTGAAACGTTATGATTAAATTCAGGCATGTACTAACCCCTACTACTAATTGTCATTCTGAATTTGGAGATTGCAGACAGAGCAGACAGCAAAGGGAAAGTCAATAATAAGTACATGGGTTACTCATCAGTTTCAAGACAGCAAGCACTCAAGTAGAGCCATGCTGTGCATATGAATATGTGCCTTTTGGCAGTGCATTTTGTGCCCCTTCAGGCAGAAACAATCTATTTCTCTGACTTTTCCCTATCTGTCAAGTTAGAGACAGAAAATGAGAAGAGAACTTGCAGAAATATCAAGTCAGCAAGTTTTCTAAATTTTCTGTCTCTTCTCCTGGAGGCAAGACATCTGTCAGTGCTACCCTGAGACTACCTGAAAACTTAGAATGGGAGATGTTTGGGCTTGCTCTCTGTATTAAAAGTCAATGACTCATGTTTGTTGTTTGAGGGTATTTCATAACCTATGTTATTGTTAGTTACTCATCTAAGAAGAAAAATATGTAACTGATAGGAGATTTTCAACCAAAGCAAGAGAAAATTCAGTTAAAATTGATCTAAGAAGGGCTACAGAGATGGCTTAGTGGTTAAGATGCTTGCCTGTAAATTCTAAGAACTCCTTTTCCAATCCTCTAGATCTCAGGCATATCCCACAAACAGGAGCATGTGTTTGGAGTTCCTTCACAGCGCTGAGGCCCTGGTGAGCCCTCTCTGTCTCTCTCTCTCTCTCTGCCTCTTTCTCTCTCCCTCTCTGTCTCTCTCTCAAGAAATGATCTAAGAAGAAAATTTAGTCAGAAAGGAGATTAGACACAGTTTGTTGTGTAGCAAATCCTCCAAACTGAACAGAGAAAAAGGAGGGTCTGGGAATTCAAAAAATCAAGTCTGGGAGACCAGACCAGAATCTTAAAGTCACACAACCACTCCCCAGGGTTATGTTACCTAGAAACTAAAGCATACCCACCTAAGGGGAAAAGGGGCAGGAAGGAAGTTGCAGAGACTCAGGAAGTTAAACAAGTATGGGAAAGGGTTTCAAGACCCCATCCCAAGGCTATATAAAGGGGAAACAACTGCTTGGGAATGAGACTTTCCAATGAAGCTGCCTTCAGGTGATCTGGTAGCTTGACAGTCTGACAGAGTGTGCTACAGAGGATCTCTGATGGAGCTGCCTGCAAGTGGTGCAGTGTGCTCTAGAGAGACAGTTGCCATGAGTCATCACCTATGCTGAGGTGGGCTTTCTGCTGATGCTGCTTCCTTTGAGTCAAAGCAGCTACAGGGAGGTCATCATTTAGGATGGGATGAGACTTCTCATGGTGCAGCTATGTTTGGCTCATCTAGTAGTCCTCTAAGGAACCCCTCACCTTGCTCTGTAAGTAAACCCAATCAACTCATTGGTTAACTAAACCTAGTATTGGTGTAACTGTCCTTTGGTGAGTAATTTATACTCTGTCTGAGGAAGAAGACATGAGTTTGTGTCAACCCAGGGGAAAGGTTTTTCCCATGACATAGTTGCCTGAGGTTATCAAGGCTAGATTATTTAGCAGGTCAGCTATGACAGCTGTTCATATGTACCTTCAGTCCTCTCCTTCCAAGCATACCCTTAGTCCTTTTTTTTTTCGAGGTAGGGTCCAGGCTGACCTGGAATTCACTATGTAGTCTCAGGGTGACCTCGAACTCTCATGGATCTTCTTACCTCTGCCTCCCGAGTGCTGGGATTAAAGGCGTGTGCCACCACACCCAGCACCCTTAGTCCTTAATATACTGAGTGGGCTTCAGGGGCTCCAGGTAACACATGACGATATTTAGTTGTAGAAAGACTAACAAAGAAAGGATCTGGTTCAAAAGCAACTCTTAAAGAGTGAAGAATATTTCTCTAGACATCCTGAACATATGCCTCCCATTCTGTTTTGGCAGAAAGACAGGAGAATTATACAGGTTGGTTCAGAAGGTGAATGAAAATCTTGCCACTAGGCCTCTAATTCCTGGAAAGTCAATCTCAACAAAGGACATGGGATAGCCTGTAGTTCGGAAAGAAATATCTTCAAATGTGTGCTGAGAAAATAGGTGTAGAAGTTGACCTGACCCTTTTATTGCAAAAGTACTGGTTCTCTGAGTTGGCAACTTGAATGCTAAAGCTTTGTAGGGAAGAGGGTTTGAAAACTATTAGATGCTGAACTCTCTCTCACACAGATTCTGATTTAATGAACCAGACGAAGTCCAAATGCCAGTATTGCTAACAGACTTTCAGGTGATTCCAATATGAGTAAGGTCTATAAACAGCTTAGAAGCAGTTCTCCTCATGCCTTAACATGGATTTAAAGCACCCAGGAACCTCACCAGTCACCTGCAGATTCTACTTCTGTTACTAGTATTTCTGTCCATCCCCTAAAATTGAAACTTTAGATGTGGGCCCCACACTTTCAACTGCAAGGTCCTTACATAGCATCCCAAGTCCCTGGATCCATCCCAACAAATATTATACTACATATAATGTGACTGGTCCATGGCTGAGTCATATGAGCTTTTTGAAAGGAAAAGAAAAGTGTTAGTCCCATAGTGGGTATTTCATAACTGCTGATCCTGTCTGCATTGTTGAATGTTGCAGAAAGCCGACAACAGAGCAATCATGTGGCAGATGGACTATATCCAAAGTTGTAACATTGATGCTCACATATGATGAATATTCTAGAATACCCATAATAGATGGTTTCATTTCTTTACCTGAGGATCTCTGATGAGGGACAACTAATTAAATTCAGATACTTAGATCATTTGCACAATCAACGGAGAAATGTCATATTCACATATATGTATGGCACAATGCAGGTCTGGCCCTAGCTAGACCTCATGGCAAAAGAAACCAGGAAGTGGCTTCTGTGAACATGATGTCCTGTGCAGGCCTGGCGTGACAACGGCTACAGTCCCATGCTCGCAAGAAACCTGCTATGAGATGATCTGTCCGGAGACAGGATGTCATTGGTCACAGAAAGGGGACCCCCCCATATGATTGGACAGCCAAGCTCCTTAAAACCCCCCTACACTTTTTTGAATAAAGGAGTTTGTGGCAGCTGGCCCTCTTCCTGCTTTCACCCAACTCCCAGAGTCTGTGTCGTGATTTTGCGCTTCTCACCCCCAACTCAGCAGAGACCCTGCCATCCCTCTTGGGCTGGCCCTAGGGGGGACCCCAACACATATAAGCCTTAGTTTAGCTTAGAAGACTGGCTGCCAAAAGGGATTAGGTGAGTGACACTGTCAGCTCCGCAGTACTGGGTTGTACCTCCTCCAAACCAGACACAGTTTATGGGAGGAAAGGATATATTTGAACTTATGGATCCAGGAAAATTTCCATAATTGTGAGAAAGGCTGCCCCCCTTTCACAGATCCAAATAGAGAGAGGAAAGAAACCACCGCCAGCACCACCAAAAGCAAGCACAAAATTGCAGGGAACCCAGACAGAGCACAGACTGCTCTCTGTATACATTAGGATGGAATTCCAGATCTGTCCCCAGTAACATCTTACGGCTGGACCCTAGGACATGTCCACAGTGACACCTCTTCCAGCCAGGTGGCTGGAAATCCAAGTTAACTGGGGGACATCCATCCAAACTAGCATAGTGAGAGATAACAGTAAAAGCTAAATCTGTGTATACAGGTAGCTGCTACTTCCCTCTTTTCACTTTTGCAGAAAATATTTTCTTTAAAAACTATTAATTTTTCAAACAGCACATATTCTCTTCCATATGTGGATTGGGTTTCAAATGTTTTGATTTATATGTGAGTTGGAGTAAAAGTCAGTTGTAGAGGCCAGAAAGCCAGAAAGGGGTTATGAAGGAGGATAGGAGAGTGCTTAAGGGGAAGTTATTGTAGCCATGTAAGTAAAGGAGCAGAATACTGGGGATGACATGGTCTTAGTGGGGTTAAGGGAGGGAATAGAGTAGAGGACAGTGTGGGAAGAGGGTTAGTCAAAACTAAAGATGTTAGGAATGCAACATGTGTAAGCTACTTCTCTAACAAATATACACACATACACATATATATTATTGCTGAAGATAACAAATGACTGGGCTGCAGGTCAATGAACAGTCATAGGAAGTCAGTTCTTTTTGTTTGCAAAAGCATAAAATTGCACATAGTCCCCAGAATGAGGAAGACAAGGAGCACAGCCATCGCAGATACCTGTAAGAGGCACTGATTTATTATCCCACACTACAGATAATCATTATCCAAAAAGCTGGGTCCTTGCTGCTTGCCTTCCTCTTACTCAGAATTGTAGTGAAAGATGGGATGTCCATATTATTCATTCTCATAGGCCTGTCAAGACGCTCTCCTAATATGTAACTTTGCTACTTGCACAATAGGCTGTTCTGGAGCAGTGTTCAGCTCAACACAATGCATCTTGAAACAGGCGCTGTGCAGATGTACATAAACACTGGAGGCACAAGTGCCTCCATTTTACCTTTGTTGCTCTGAGCTTTTTTGTCATGGCCACTGGAGATTTTTTGTTTGTTTGTTTGTTTGTTTGTTTGTTTGTTTGTTTGTTTGTTTCTGAGATAGGGTCTCACTCTAGCTCAGGCTGACCTGGAACTCACAATGTAGTTGCAAGGCGACTTCAAACTCTCAACCATCCTCTTACCTCTGCCTCCCAAATGCTGGATTAAAGGTGTGTGTCACCATGTCCAGCTGTTGTTTTTTAAAGAACCTCCATTTTCATGTATTTGATTTAAAAAATCTTGAGATGTTAAGCAAAAGTGAAAAGACAAATCTGAAGATGATGATTTAGTTTTCACAGTAAGAGAAAGCATTTCCAGCAGACACTGAAGGAGGCCCTGAGTGTTCCCTGCTGCCAGTCCGTGAGCTGGTTCATGTAGGAGTGGGTGCAATGACTATCTACATGCACCCACCTCAGTCCTTTGCTAAAGGACTGACATCCTCCACATGCATCCACCTGTGTTCTATAGATCAGGGTGGAGAGATTAATGAAGGTCCAGGATCAGCAACACAATCTGGAAGAAATACAATGTCTTGGTGATAAAGCTAGGTATCAATTAAGAGTATTGTTAGAGCCAACCTTTCAATTTTGAATACCAGTTTTGGTATCTATTAGTGATTCTATTTGAACTTAAAAAAAAAAAAATTTTTTTTGAGGTAGAGTTTCATTCTAGTCCAGGCTGAACTGGAATTCACTATGCAGTCTCAAGCTGGCCTCAAACTCATGGTGATCCTCCTACCTCTGCCTCCCAAGTGCTGGGATTAAAGGTGTATGCCATCAAGACCAGCCTTGCTTGAACTTTTTATAACTCAGTTTACATATATTTGAAATTTGAAATGAAGCTCTTGAGGGTCCCTACCACATACAAGTGTGTATTAACTACATGGTGTAGTTTTTGTTTTGTTTTGTTTTGTTTTATTTATTATTATGATGATGATGATGATGATGATGATGATGATATTTTCATATGGATACATCATGCATTGGTGCCCTCTTTTCCTTCATCTCTGCCTCCATTCCATTGGGGATGCTCCTCAGTGGGGTTGCAGGTATTCTCCATGGAGTTGTGGTTTATGCATTGTGGGAGCAGCAATCAATTATTTTGGGGAGGAGGAAATCCTCTGGGTATGATGTCTCAACCTGTGACTCTTACAGTCTTTCGGCCCCCTCTTCCACAAAATTCCCTGAGCCATTGTGGGTGCATTTTAAGTCTACTTCAGTGATGAGCAGTGAGGAACCTCTGGATTTGTGCTTTGGTAGGTGTTGAGTATCCTCATGTCTGTCTCCTACACCCTGGCACTGATTAGCAGGTACAGTATGGAAGCAGCACTCTTACTTGTCTCTGCAATTCCTCTGTAGTCTCAGCTGTGGCTTGGCTGAAGTACGAGGGGTAGTTTATCTCCACGGGTCTTGCTACCTTTTGAAAAAGAAGAACAGATTCTCCAACAGAGAGTGAAGTTAGAATAGCTTAAATGGGATAAGCATTATTAATTTAGGGAGAATTTGATTCCTGTAACCCCTCTTTTAGCCAAAGACTAGTGAGAGCTTGACACTGGAGAACAAAATCTTTGTCTCCATAGGATTCTGATCTGGGTCCTAATTCCAGATATGGGTTCCTTTACACTGAGTTAATCTCTTAGCCAATAATAAAGCTATTAGTTACCCATCGAGGCTGTGTGCCACTATTGCACTGGCGTGTGCATCATATCAGAGTGTTTGCTTCTCAGTAGCTTAGACCTCTGGTTGCTCAGACCATTGTTGGTGATTTTCCCCCAGTAGCTAACGTAGCACTTTCATGTTTTTTTTTTTTTTTGTTGTTGTTCTTTTTTGTTTGTTTGTTTTTAATGCGGCCATTTACAATTAAAGCTTTTTTATTTGTGCATTTGAGATAAACAAGCTGGCATAAATTGTACATATTTACAGCAAGGAACTACATTTCAGAAGCTACACAGTGACTTTACAAGCACAGCTGACGATTCTTGACACCAGTCTACTAGATATACTGTCTCTCACTTCTATAACATTTAAAATCTGGAATACCAAAGCAAATGACAACATATTTGCTAGCAAAACCACACTGCCCACAAAAACTCTGAGTGAATGGCAATCCAGTGACTGTAAGGGTATCTGTGAGTCCTAAAGAGTGACTTGGTGCATATAACTTGGAGACATGGATTAGTGATTATTGCCCTTTCCTACAGAGCTTAACAACTTGGGTTTGATTCCCCAGTATCCACATAAAGGCAGAGGTTCAAAGTGGTGCATGCACCTGGGGTTCTTTTGCAGCAGTTGGAGGCCCTGGGGCACCCATTCTCCCTGTCTCCTACCTCAATACGTAGTGCTGGTTGGCTTCAAACACACTATGTTAGCTCAGGGTGGCCATGAACTCATAATCCTCCTACCTCTGCCTTTGTTATCATTGCATACATAGTCCCAGATGTTGTAATTTAAATTATATAATCACCAAAACTGGAGGAGAGTGGGAAAATGTTATCTTCCAAATGTGAATGTTTACATCTTATTCTAGTACATTCTAATCCACCCCCAAATTTTGTGATTTGTAGGCTTTTAGACTCCTTAGAGCAAGTGACATTCCTGGGCAAATTTCTGCCTTGGTCTGCCATCATGCTTACTAAGGATGTATTCACTGTTCACTGTGGCCAAGCATGTACATATCCTATTATTTTTCTCCTGCTTTTAAGCCAATTCCCCTGAAATATCCATGTCATCCTCAGTGTTATTTCCATTTGTATTTGGAACATGTTGCTGGTCTCTATATACTCCTTAATTTAGTATAACCAAGAATCACTCTGATATCAATGAAAAAGTAATACAAATATTCCTTATAGATGGAGTTTTATGTCTAAGAACATGCCCAGTTAAACAATGACTACGAGGGTAAAATGAATGTTTTCCCTCAAACATATATGCTGCAAAAGGCTCATAAAACAATCAGTAAATCCCAGAATCCCAGAATGAATGGGAAACAATGTATAGCTAATAATCTAATTAACAGAATAGTAATATAACATCCAAGAGTCTGAGTCACTTGTATAACAAAGGAATATTCTGTTCCCTTCTTTCAAGAGAGCATTACTGTATTTGGCTAGTGGGGAGGGGTATCCCAGAAAACTACTTATTGAATAAGCATACCAATGGTAGAAATTAAACTCTGAAAATCATTGTAGTTTCCTTGACCAATAGATGGTGGATGCACTGGGACCATAATCATCCAGTTGTCTTCTTGCCAAATGCATGGTGCTTCTTCTACACATTAATACAAATATCCAGGCCACCAACTCCTAGGGACTGATGCAATTATGACAGGTAGTTAGTGAATCCATGTGCATGCCAAATAAAATCTGAAAGAAAAATAAGAAATAGAGTCTGCTTATATGTGTATATATTTTAATTATATAATAATATTTTCTTTCAGAATTATAGTCAACAAGAATCTGTAGAATTATTTCATATTAAAAAGTTGTCTGTTCACATATCTTCCCATTCTCTGTTATCATATTCTCTCTTGTATTATGTCTTATTCATATTATATCCTTTCACAATGTTCCCTGAACCTTGGAGAGGATGACTTGACCATCCATGGAGGAGGAAAAAAAGACATTAAAATAGAAGGGGGCTAGTTGCAAAGAAGAAGTTCAGAGTGGGGAGACAAATGAAGGCAATGGGAAGGGATTACAATCACATACATTATGTGCATGTGTAAAACTTGTCAGTAAAATGCTTCAAAAATATTCTGATTGAATAAAATGTTTGTATTATTTGAAGAAAAAAAGTGAGCCCGGTAGTACACATCACTAATCCCAGTAACCAGAAGACAGAAACAGGAGGATTAGAAGTTTAAGGTATACCTTGGATTCATAGGGAGTCTCAGCCCAGTTCAGGATACATGAGACATAGTCTCAAAAAAAGTTTTATGGGATGTTATAGCCCTAAAGTGTAGATGAAAACAGTCCAGGCTCCTGCTCCCTTCTGCTCTAATGTCTAATTTGTGGAGGGAGTGGTTAGAGTAATGGCCCTGCCCTGCTAAAGGATTTATGTCTGTTTCTCAATCAAATAACAATGTCCTTCTATCATATATTTTCTGTACTTTTTCAAAAATGATTTGTTCCTCCATCCAGTAATGGAGTAGAAGATCTTGCTACTTATCACATTATTCTAGTGATGTCTTGAAACTTTTATAATGTAGCTTCCAAAATGATGAAATGTCATAATATCCTACATTCATCTCCAAAGAACATTTCATTTATAGTTTTCAATAGTCAAAACTTGACATACCTCATGTGATATTCCATTACTTAAAAAATAGAAATATGTGTTTCTTCTTTTAATTTGTTTCTGGGCATTCATCATTTTACAGTATTGCTCATATTTTCCAGACAACCCAAATTTATTATGTTCTGCACACATAAAACAACTGCTTCTTGACATTTTTATCAAAAGGTTTTGGAAAGCTATACAACAGATAACACTTTTATCAAAGCAAAGTTAGCATTTATTAAAATAAAACCATGAACTAATAATTTCCCTTTAAACCTAAGTATGAATGTCTATAAATTCATGCATTATAAAAATATCAAGTAATAATTACTTTGTGTTGCAGTCAGGTCTGAATTGCTGGCAGAAATCACACAACCAAGGGCAGCTTTTGGGAATAAAAAGGTTTATTTTGGCATACAGACTCAAGGGGAAGCTCCATGATGGCAGGGGAAACAATGGCATGAGAAGAGAGTGGTCATCACCCCCCTGGCCAACATAAGGTGGACAATAGCAACAGGAAAGTGTGCCAAACACTGCCATGGGGAAACTGGCTATAACACCCATAAGCCTGCTCCCCACAATACACCACCTCCAGGAGGCGTTAATTCCCAATTACCAATAGCTGGGGAACCTAGTGTCCAGAACACTGAAGTTTATGGAGGACACCTGAATCAAACCATCACACTTCATTTCAAAGACTACGCTAATTGCATAGCAACCATTATATTATCTGATTTTTATATAGTTTTATTAATAACAAACTTCTTTGGTTAATTTTATCTGGCAACTTTGTTAGGCTTGTAGTGCTTACATATTAGATCAAACACCAATCTAGATGTTACTATAAGAGTAAATTTTAAATGTATTTATACTTTAAATCAGTACACTTTGAATGAAAAGATTATCTTTTATTGTGGGGGCACATCCAATCAGATGAATAGTCTTAATGAATAAAACAATGAGATTCCTTGAGAAGAAAATTCTGTCCCCAGTTTAATATGGACTGGAAATACAATATGAGCTCTTCTTGGTTCACTACCCCATGAGTTTTGTATTGTCATCTCCTATACTCACATGAGCCATTTTCCTAACATCAGTCTCTTTCCCTTACTTCCTCCTTTCCTCCTTTCCCCCTGTCTATTATGTACACACACACACTCATATGGTTTTGTTATTTTCTTTTTCAGACTATATTAGCTGTGACTTTGAACTACCTTCCAGCACAGAAAGTAGGACCACTTTAAAAGTCAAATGTGAGCCACATAGGCCAGGAAACCATAATAACTCTTGAAAAATCTTTGCCCTTCCAAAGTCCTTAGAGTAGTAATTCTGTAGGACAGAATTATGTTTAGACAATATTTAATGTTACAAATTTGAGTATGATTTAGCTACACAAGACCACATTTTTCTTCCAGTATCTTAGTGCCTTGTAATGATTTTTCTAATCAGTGCATGACTTTGGGATTAATTGTATGGGTTAAGAAGAGTAAATAAAATGATAAAATGATAAAATGTAGGGTATGAATTAAATCAAAACCCAATATTTATATGTGGTGCCTGTCACTTTTTATCTATAGACTTAGCTAAGAGTTTTCAACCTGTGAAACAAAAGCCATTTTATAACTATTTACATACTATACAAGAAGGACTTCCTGTGTGTACTGACAAATGATGAGTTTTGGTCAGCTCACCATAAAAGGACAATAGTATCTTTATCATTGCTATAATATTAAGGTATTAATAATTCTATTTGTCAAAGAACTGCTTTTGTGATAGGAACACTAATGAAAGATTCAGCGACCCAATGAAACATCTGACCTATGTACCATCAGGAAATTAATCAGATAGATGAATTCTCCTTGAAATAATTAATGTATAAAATGCTCAAATCAAAATCTTAGAACTATACTGCAAATAACCTTTCTTGGCATAGAAGTGGAGGCTGTTCAAAGGATAGATTCTTCCCTTTAGAAATGATATTTCCAAAATGTTATACAAACAAGCCAAACCAAATAAATGAAAGAAACTGCAAACTTCAGAAACAGTTAGAATTGCATGTTTAGTTTGAAAATTCTACTGATACTTAATCAATTACACATCTTTGGTATTTCTCAACTATGACTAAATATATTCTACATATATTTTACATCTAGAAAAAATAAGTAAGAAAAGTTGATATATCAATGGAAAACCATTGTTTCAATAAAAGTTTAAAAAAAAAAATCTGTCCCTCATCTGCCAGGTTTGTTTTAAAGACTATATAAAAGAAAAAATATTTCAATACTATCATAAATAAATAAATATATAATAAATAAATATCATTTGTAAAGATTCTTCCAAGCAGCATGTTTTACTTTTGTTGATTTGTTTTTTAAGTACATAAGCAAAGTATAAATGTAATACATGAAACAATCTGAATTTGAGTAAACATTCTTTGTAGTTGCTCTACAAAGTAATTGCTACAATAAAACTTCATAGAAACTGTCACTTTGTTCATCAGAACATGAAAAATACCTTCCCATTTATTTAATTATAGAGGAAAACATTTTTCTTTAGGTCAGCAATGATACTTTCTTCATTTTTCAAGATCTTAGTTAACAAATGTATTAAGGAAAACAAGTGATGGTTTTCTTAAGCGATGTTAACAATTCTGCTAATATTTCTATCACTATTAATTGTAATAATCAAAGTCAATAATCAAAATAAAAATTCAAAGCCGGGTGTGGTGGTGCATACCTTTAATCCCAGCACTTGGGAGGCAGAGGTAGGAGGATCGCCATGAGTTCGAGGCCACCCTGACACTACATAGTGAATTCTAGTTCAGTCTGGGCCATATATATATATATATATATATATATATATATATATATATATATATATATGTTACCTCTTTGCATCACTCTTTCTTTTTTTGCTGTGTGTGTGTGTGTGCACATGTTCATGTGTGTGTGCACAGATGTATGTGTGTCACATCATGTGTGTAAAGCTCAGAGGCCACTTAGAGTGTCAGTCCATGCTCTATACCTTATTTGAGGCAGGGTCTCTTATTTGCTGTGATATTAACAGGCTAGCTCTGCTGCAAATTGCTCAAAGATTCTTCTGTCTATCTCCACCTCCCTTCTTGCTCTAGGCGTGTTGGGATTATAGACACCTGCAAAAGTTTCTGTCTTTATGGAAGTTCTGGGGACCAAACTCAAGTACTTGTTCATGTGAAGAAAGCACTTAATCCATTGAGCCATCTCCTGGCCCTTTATTTTTAATTAAAAGAAATTATTAAACACTTTAGAAGCTTTATGATTTTTAGAATATTTTTGTATTTACAGAATGTTGAGAAAATACTAGAGAGAGAGTTTTGATATACCAAATTCCCATACTCACTCTATTATTAACATCATTCATGAGTAGGGTATTCCTGTTACAGTTAGTGGTTCAATAATGATAAATGTTTATTGACTAAAACCTAGTTTTATTGTAATTTTAATATTTCTTCATATTGAAGTGGTTTTCTTCTGTTCCCTTCTGTTTTTTCCTCTGATATTAATATTATGTATGTCTCACAAGTTCTAAATTTTACCACCTATTGAATACTCCCATTTTTCCTACTTCTTTATTCTTATTGAATTTTGGTTGGGAGGTTTTATATTGACCTACCTTAGAGGTCAGTGATTCTCTCAACAGTAATGTCTAGTTCACTGATAAGCCTGCCACAGTTATATTTCACTTCTGTTACAGGGATTTGGATTTTTAGCATACCCCTTCTCTTCCCTCCTTCCCTTTTTCTCCATCCCTCTCTTCCTTTTCCACCCTTCCTTTCTCCCATTTTTTGAAACAGGATCTCTGTAATCCAAGTTGATATAGAATTTATAGCAGTAAGTACTCCTGCCTTGTGGGTCCTTGCCACTCCTGGTGGTCATTGGCCACTGACGTCCTGGGCAGAGGAGGAGCTGGGGGGAAGCAGGGTCCTGGAACAGTGGGTGAGCGCCATGACAGCAATGAATACCTGGGAGGCACTCTGACGGACAGCACACTGTCATTTATTCAACAGGGTAGTGGGTTTATAAACACTCGAGAAAGGTTGGGAATGCACATACAGACTATATGGCAATTGGATACATAGTTTATGGGTTGCTATCTAATTGGTTGAAAGGCAGAAGTGTAAGGGAGATAGTAGCTGGAAAACCTATGTGATTTCAGAGTTGCAAGGGTGGGGCTGTAAGGGAGATAACAGAAGTGGTGGGAAAAGCTATGTGACTTCAGCCTCATAAGGGTCTTTTGGGCAGATAGGCACAAGGTCAGGAACTGTGGGGGGCAAAGACTGACTTATGGAATGGTCAGATGCTTTGGGGATCAAAAGGGCAGAGGACCTTGCCAGTTCTGCCTACTCTGGGAGATGACAGGAAACACTACAACCTTGCCCGAGGGCAGGGATGGAGGGCCAGTCACTGTCACCATGGTGAGTTCCCGACGATAAGGCCAGCTGCAACCCCCACACACAAGGTCCCCAGCCATATCCAATAGTTCAAGCCAGCTTCCTCACTGTTCCAGGCCATTTTTAACAATACCCAACACTGCCTCAGATTCCCAAGTGCTGGAATTATAGGAATCAGCCACCATGAGGTGAATAAGCATCTTGTTTGGACTTTATTAACATTTTATTATGTTGAACACATGACTCACCTTTCAAAATGTGGTGTCTACTTAGACTCTAGATTTTAAATTTATTCAGAGAGGAGCAGATAGAGAAAATGAGCACAGTAAGGTCTCCAGCCTCTACAGACAAACTCCAGATGTTTGCTTCAACTTGTACATCTGGCTTACATGGGTCATGGGTCATAGGGAATTGAACCTGGGTCCTTTGACTTTGCAAACAACAGCCTTAACCACAAAGCTATCTTTCCAGAATTCCTTTCTATGATAATTCCAATATCTTCAACATGTGTGGGCTTGGGTCCGATGTATGTTTTGCCTAATCAGATGGCAGTTTATTTATTTAATGAGTTTTATTTTAATTTTTATTGAAATCTTGAAAAAGGAACTAAAAAGAGAAACATTATTTTTCCTTGAGGATTTTTGTTTCCTTGTTTTTTGTTAGTGCACAAGGGTTGGTCTGAATTTAACAACCGAAATAAAGATTTAATGCAAACATTTTCATTTTTTTTCTTTTCTCTGTTTTCGAGGGTCCCTAAGTACTTGTTCTTAACAAGCCTTGCTGCTCCCTTGGTTGTAAGTGACTGCCATTGCACTAGCAATGACTTTTAGTGACATATATTGCACACTAATATTAATGTTATTACTGGTGATCTTCTCTTCTTAACTAATAATAACACAGACCCTATTGGTGTGTTGATGGGGATGGGTCTTTCTCTAACCTTATGGTTGAATTTCAGTGGTTTACCAAAGCTTGGTCCCAAGCATATAATCTTTGGAAGCATATGACTGTATATCTCCCTCATTAGATGCACCAGGTAGAATTGAGCCACCTAGAATTTTCTAGTCACCACACCCACCAGTGCCAATTAAACACTTGAAAAAATAATTTTACCGAGAAGGCAGGATTGTGCTTTTAAAGTTTCACTCAGGCATTTCAGAAAATGGTGTAGATGCTGGAGAGTTAACCTACAAAATGTGCAAGGCCTCTAAGATTGGCCTCTAGGAGCTTCTGTCTCTCAAGTTAGTCCCTATGTCTGCTCTGCCAATTTTCAATTATCATTTTATTGATTATACCAATTTCTGAATCCAGAGGCTTATCAAGTTCATCTTGGTGGTGATTCTCTGTACTCACCTGATTCATGAGTTGTTGAGATGCTGTATTGCACTTGAACTTTAATTCTCTGATGGACACTAGAAAAGCCATCAGTTTTCAGTTCATGTATCTTTTAAATTGAATGATAACAGTGAAGACTTTTATATGATAACACTGAAAATGCAAGTCTTGCTTGGTTCTGCTTTTATTCTTTTTTTTTTTTCATGAGACGTATGAGAAATGTAGGCCTGTGAACATATTCAAAGTTACTTGCTTGCTAAATCTGAAAGAGAGAATAAGCCATGTGTAGTCTTATACAATTGTTCATTAATTCTATGTGATTGCTTTTCTATGAAAAGAAAGCCTCACATTTCATGCTAGATTGCAGCATGGTCAGCTTGATTCTTTTAGGTCCTGCATTTACTGGAATTATTTTCTTCAGATCTAATCCAAATTAGAAGCACCAAATGTGATGTTGCATGAGATTATGTTAGCATTTGAACGCCCTCATTGGTTAGAGACCTTGAAAGACAGATGCAGAATTATATAACATTTCTGCATGTCTAGATCTTCTTTTTGATGTAGCTGTAAGCAGCCTTTCCTACTGAGTGTCCTACTGACCAAAAGCAAATGCTAACTCTTTGCTGGAAAGACACTAGCCACAGAGTGAGTGGTCTTTCATAGAATTTTACACCAATATTTTTATGGTATTTTGCCAACTTTGGGATATGCATGGCTTTCAAATTTCCTTGTCTGCTCTAATTTGCTTATGTCGTCCATGTGGAATAGTGATTTCAGTCTGGTCCTTCAACTTCTATGATTTCACTTGTTATTCTCCCACTCTTTCTCCAGTAACATTAAGTCAAATTAAAAACAAATTATAATAAATTTAATTTCATAACATTTAAGTAGTTTTGCTTTACTGATTAAAAAGAGACCAATTCAAATTCAAATAAAAATTAAGCATGAAGACCATGATTTTAGAATTCTCAATTGTATCTAATTAAAGATCACAAGACACGAAGGCCCTCACTAGGAGAAGAAAATGAGACCCTGGTTGTTCATGGGATGAAGTGACAAAATAATTACATAAATCATCACTTCTAATCAAGTGCTATAAAAGACAGGGTACTTGTTACCATAGATCATTTCAGTGAAATTATGAAGTGTAATGGGGTTGGTATATTTAAGTGAGTCACAATATCTAGAGAGATAACATGATGAATTTATAGCCTTATAAGGTATACCTCCAGCTCAGGAACTGAAATAAATTGAAGCTCACCCTAAAATATGCTTTTGGGATCCAACTTACTGAAAATCAAATTGAAATCTAATTATGCAGATGGCTGCATTACAATTTACCTTGGACCGAAAACTTCCCTGAGTGTTTTGTGTTACAGTAATAAGCAGAAAGATGTAAGGCCTTAGAATTTGAGATGAAGACATCAAAGATTGTGATGAAGCTGAAGACTTTAAACCTTGAAATTTAAACAAACATTCTCACCCTGTCTGCCTACAGAATGTGTAATGACTTCCTTGAGGTAACTGTACTATAAGAAGATCACTAATCATCCTCAGGTTTTATTCAGCCTGTCCCCTACCTTCACTACCTTTCATGCAGACCAGATATGCAATCTTCATCAACTTCTCAGAGTTTTGAGGGGATCAGTAATAAAATGTGAATCATAGTACAATGGTACACATATTCTCAAAGAATCAAAAGCTATTACCCATATATGGCAAAATAAACCTGGAGAACAAATATGGATGTCAGATGAGAGTGGAAGGTATATGATGTTTATCAGGGCTATATTTATTAATATCAATGTACCAGGATTCTATAGTCCTCATGATATATCACTTTGAGTAGCTACATATAACTCTGTATACAGTGTGGTCCTCAATTGACACATATATAAAAAACTGTAATGCCAGACTTTCTTTAGTATCCAAAGACTTTTAGAATCCAAGAGTGAATTCACTGTGAAAGATTTGCCCGAGAGGGGCCAGAAGGTACTCCATCTAGGCACTGGGAATGACACCAAGGGAAATACCACACCAGTATCCTATATATGCCAGGAGTTACAAAGGGAACTTGTGCCCTGGTTTTAATGGAAATATATAGTTCTTGATGTCGAGCAGTCCAAGTGGTGACCAAGCCTTAGTCAAGGTGATTATGGATACCATAGGAGCCAAAGATTAATCAGAGTGCCCTAACACTCAGGGAACTGGTGCTGGCTAAAGAATCAATGGTGGCACAAGAGCTGAAATATGTGGGTCAGGCTGTGATGACTGAGCAACATCATAAGTCAAGCATTTTTTGCATTTAGGGTTCCTTCATATTTAAATCAACATGCCAATGCACAGACTTAACAAGAGCTTTAATGGTTCTACCTGTATGCCACACATAGTGTACTTTTTAAATTGAGAATTTTAATACATGAACATATGATAATTTGATCATATTCCCCTCTAAATACCATCTTTCGTCCCCACCACTCCACTGTATTCCACTGAGCACCTGACCCTTTCTAAGTATCATTGCATCATTCTTCTCTTTTGGTTACTCATGTCTTTTGTCCTCCTGGATCCCATCACCATTAGTCACTGTACTTCTTTATGGCTTTTTCTCCTTTATCTTGGCCACTCATAATCGATGGGTTCCAAACTTTCTTCTTTACTTAGCTTTCTAGGAAATTGGCAGGTGATTTTAAATTTATACAGAAATATAAACTGTCAAGAATAAGTCAAGGAATTATTAAGAAGGACAAAACTAACTAGCCTGATGTGTAATAATATTCAGGATTCTGATAATGTCACTATATTCAAGGAGCAAAAGATACATCTCTGCCATTTTGAGAAATGTGTCTTGTCCTGAGGAACTGGAAAGACTCCTGTCAGTATAAAATCAAACCACAAAGCTCCTTGGAGTCTGTCTGTTCCAGCCTGCTCACTTCAGTAAAACTGCTTTTTCTTTTACCTATGTCTTTTTAGACCATCAGAACAGTTCAAAGTATGGGCACACATGGTATCATTCAATTCTACATTTCATTGTTTAACCAAATATTTATGAAACTTCAATGATAAATATTTTGAATCAGAGATTTACATAAACACAACAGAATACATGAAGTCATTCCAATTATTGGGCACTATTATTATTTCCTATAACAAATCACACAGAATGAACATTAGCAACTCACAGTAACTGAAGTTCAAACTCAATAACTACCAAATTTAATGACAACATAGGTCATTTTCTTATAAAGCAGCATATAAGACCATAAAGCTACTGCTAAAAGAAAAAAAAAAAACCCCTGATTTAAAGTTACTCAGTTTGAAAATAGAACAGAAAATTAGATTGCAGACATCTGGAATGAATGTCTATGGGATTGCTTTAACATCTGTATAAGCATATTGATGCTATTGTATATGATTATAATTGTGTATTGCATTTGTCATAGCAGAAATGTTGCAAATGTCTTTCTTGTAAATGCTATGATTTATAATGCTCATGGAAAATAGACAGGAAAGAGCAATTGTATGAGAAATAAAAACCATAGCTTTGCAACTTGAATCACAGAAAAATTATGATGGTGACTGTCCTCTAACAAAAAGTTTAGAAATACAATAGTCATTTAAATTTCTCAATAAATGAGATAATAAGAATCAAATTTAAGAGCATGAATCAATAAGTATCACGTGGAGAAATAATTCACATTTTGTTTAAGGCACTACTTTGCATATTTATGTCTACACATAAAAATTTAAATCTGAGCAAAGTGTTTTACAAACAGTTCAGGTCAGAGTTTCAAGAAACTCTCTACAGCCAGTTGATATAAATAATAAGTAAATCAAAATTATCACCTGCTGTTCCGTAGTATATGAACCAAAAGCTAAATTTAACGCTTCACCAAAGAAACAAGCTAAATTAAAAAGTAGAGCCAGGTTAAATTATAGAAGACTCTGATTTGAGAAGTATGTTCTTGGTTAAATCACTTACATTCATCAGGCCTCAGCCTTACCATCCTAAAAAGGGTCTATATGGGCAGATAGTGGTAAAGGGACACACTTTACACACACAGAGGGTTGTTCAGAATGCCAAACCAAGAAGTCATCCACTATCTTGAAGAATCCCTCAATGTTTCATACCCCAGGTATTTATCTTCCTAATTATAAGTCTCTGCTTCCTTTTATAGCTTAGGAGTGAGTAAAACAGAGGGTGGAGATGGATACTAGCCAGAACTCTTCTATGTGATATTGTCTTTTTCTGGGTGAGTAGGAACATGCTGACACTGCTATGTGGATAGTGTCGTAGACAGTTCCAAAGCACTGAGATGAGTATCCAACTACCCATAGTTCTGGGGAGGAATGAGTTATAGATCCAGGCTTACAGATCCAGGGGTAGTTCCATCAATGACAGAAGAAGCTAGCCCCTTTCACAGATCCAAGCAAACAGAAACCACCAGCAGTGAACAAACTCTAAAAGGCAGCAAGCAACAAGGACCCTGTCAGAACTCACACTGCTCTCCAGTTTTGGACTGGAATCTGATCTGCCAGAGTGACCACCCCCTACCCTGCAACCTCTAGCATAAGTCAATCTGCTAGGGGTTGAAGCTTTAAGCTAATTTTTAATAAAACACTTGGGTCTATGGGGACATACATTCAAACTACCTGCTCATTTTATTTGCTGTTCAAGTATATCATAGTGGGTCACATACACCTCCACGGGTTCTCCAAATTCTTATATCACTACTAAACACTTTGCTTAGCATTATGTAATAAAATTTCACAATCCAAACCTCTAAATATAATACCAGTTCCATCTTGCAACGTGGGTTTACAAAACACATGTGGTATTGGGGCTACTCTGTCCTTCAGAGGATTCTGGCAGTGCCTGGAGATATTTTTGGTAGATAGTTATATAAAATCAAACAAACAATTACAGAAGACAATACTACTGGTATTTGGTGATCAGAGGCTGGGAATTTTGTTAAATGTCCTGCCTAGCATGCATATAGCAGTGCCCACAGTGAAGCATGTCACCTACTATAATGTCATTTGTGACAAAGGTGGGGACTTCTGGTTTTCACTGTTTTTCATCTTTGAAAGAGCTTGCTCAGCATTCTAAACACATTTCATCTTTGACCCAGTATTAATCTTTAATCTCATCCTTGAAGGATGTTCTACGGTACACTTGCCTATAAATAGGTGGTCAACTACCATTATTTGAAAACCAAGGTCTAAGGTTAGCTCAATTTGGAAAGTGCATGCCTTACAAGCATGGAGACTGGAGTTTGGTGCCCAGAACACATGTAAAGCAAATTGGTTATGGTGGTGTGTATTTGTAATGGCAGAGAAATATAGACTAGAGTATCCCATGGGGTACTGGCAAGCAACACTCTAGCCTTCTTTTTCACTTCTGGGAAGGGAATGAGTGAGTATGTCCTTAGACTTTTCATTTCAGATAAAGGTCAATAGCAGGAAATAGTCAAGGCACCAGGAATACAGGGTATTTTGATTCTGAGAGGTTGCCCTGGAATCAGTTGGAACTGGTCTTAATTGAAACTCTGTTAGCTTCATTGACTGAGTGGAACAGAAAAGACTTATTAGGAAGTACTTGTGCAGATGACTAGGAGAGAGTAAAAAAATTACTATTGTTTTGAATTCACACAACTTCTGAGCTCAACACTTCAGAACAATGAAAATCAAGTGATAAAAATTATTGCAGGGAGTGGTGGTGCACGCCTTTAACCCAGCACTTGGGTGGCAGAAGTAGGAGGATCACCATGAGTTCAAGGCCACCCTGAGACTACATAGTGAATCCCAGTTCAGCCTAGGCTGGGGAAACTAACTCAGAAAACCAATAAAATAAAATAAAATAAAAATATTGTTCTGAGATTCAATTTTTTTAAGACTTGAAAACTTCTGTGGCTAGAGATATAGCTCTGCAGGTAGCGAGCTTGTACAAAGGCATGGTTTTATCCCCAGAACTGGATAAACCCAGGTGTGGTGGCTCAAACTGTAATCCCAGCTCTCAGAAAATGGAGTCAGGAGAATCAAGAGTTGAGGAAGAGATCAACATTATTTGTAGATGATATGATTCTAAACATAAAGGACCCTAAAGACTCTACCAGCAAACTGTTAGAGCTGATAAACACCTATAGCCATGTAGCAGGATACAAAATAAACACAGAGAAATCAATAGCATTCCTACATGCTAACAACAAACACACAGAAACACTCTCATTCACAATTGCATCAAAAAGAAAAAAAAAAGTACCTTGGAATAAACCTAACCAAGGAAGTGAAGGATCTCTACAATGAAATATTTAAAACACTTGATTGAGAAATTGCAGAAGACACTAGGAAATGGAAAAAACATCCCTTGTTCTTGGATTGGAAGAATCAATATTGTAACAATGGCAGTCTTACCAAGAGCAATCTACACATTTAATGCAATCTCCATCAAAATACCAATGGCATTCTTTATGGAAATACAAAAAACAATCCAAAAATTCATTTGGAAGCACAAAAAAACCTCAAATATCTAAAACTATTTTGAGCAACAAAAATAAGACTGGTGGTATCACCATACCTGACTTTTAACCTATATTATAGAGCCATAGAAACAAAAACAGTATGGTACTGGCACAAAAACAGACAGATCAATGGAACAGAATAGAGGACCCAGATGTAAGTCTGGGTATGTATAGCCACCTGATCTTTGATAAAAATGCCAAAAATATTTGTTGGAGAAAACATAGCCTCTTCAGCAAATGGTGCTGGGAAAACTGGATATGTACCTGTAGAAGGATGAAAATAGATCCTGATCTCTCTCCATGTACAAGAATTAAGTCCAAATGGGTCAGTGGCCTTAGTATCAGATCTGAAACTGAAATTACTAGAGGAAAAACTAGGGGAAACCTTCAACATATTGGTCTTGGCAAACACTTTCTGACTATAACCCCATTTGTTCAGAAAATAAAACTACATATTAACCACTGGGACCACATGAAATTACAAAGCTTTATACAGCAAAGGACACTGTGAATAGAGCAAAGAGACTACCTACAGAATGGAGAAAATCTTTGCCAACTATACATCTGACAGAGGATTAATATCTAGGATATACAAAGAACTCAAAAAACTAAATAATAAGAAATCAAGCAACCCAATTAAAAATGGTCAATGGAAATAGAGAGTTCTCAAAAGAACAAATACAGATGGCATATAAACATCTAGAAAAATGTTCTACATCCACAGCCACCAGGGAAATGCAGATTAAAACTAGGCACACTTTGCATATGTTTAGATTGAAATCTCAAACCCACCATCACACCTTAAGATTCACACTGCCTCCAGCCAGGTGACTGTAGCTGCAAACTACAAATGAACAAAACACTGATTTTTTTTTGGGGGGGGGACATGTATTCAAACTACCACAGCTACCACCATGAAAACAAATGACCACAAATGCTGGCAAGGATGCAGAAAAAGAGGACCCCTTCTACTGATGGGAATGCAACCTAGTCCAGTCATTGTGGAAATCAGTGTGGAGGTTCTTGAGACAGCTAAAAAGAGATTTACCATATGATACGGCTATAAAACTCCTAGGCATATATCCTAAGGACTTGTCTCACTACTTTAGATATACTTGCTCAACCATGTTTATTGCCATTCTATTTACAATAGCTAGGAAATGGAACCAGCTTAGATGTCCCTTAAATGATGAGTGGATAATGAAGATGTGGCACATTTACACAATGGAGTTCTACTCAGCAGCAAAGAAAAATGAAATTATGAAATTTGCAGGAAAATAGATGGATCTGGAAAGGATTATAGTTAGTTAGGTAACCCAGGCCCAGAAAGCGAAACATTACATGTTCTCTCTCATATGTGGATCCTAGCTACAAATAATTGGACTTCTATGTGAGTAGGAATAAAACTCAATAGCAGAGGCCAGTAAGCTAGAAAGGGTATATAAAGGGAATGGAAAGAGAGGGAGGGTTAACTTAAGAGGTTGATGTTGTACATATGTAAGTAGAAGAACAGAATAATGGGGGTGAAAAGGCCTAAGTGAGGTCAGGGAAGAGATTGAGTAAAGGAATGGTGGAGGGAGTGCTAATCAAGAATCTAAGAGGATATAAGCAATATGGAAACCTACTTTTCTGGGAAATGGAACACTCAGAAACCATAGACTGTTATTAGAAAATTTTCAGTGCCAGGGATGGAATACCTTCCAGTGAGTTGTTGGCCAAGGAGGTCATGGATACCCCCAAATCATTGCAGGGCATTGCTGAGGCTCTTAGTTTCCTACCAGGAATAGATGGTAAGACCCTATTGCTGAAGACTCCACATACTTGAGCTGCAAGGTCACTGAGAAATCCTGCTGGAGCTGAGCTGAAAGCCTCCTCCATGTGGGCCAGCTGACAGAAAGCTGGAAAAAGCTATGTTGCATGCAATTCAATGGGAAAGAGAGAAATCACCAGTGGTGATACTCAACAGTGGACACTGAAAGCCTTCAATTTGGCCAGCCAGTCCAAATGAGCCAATAGGTGCAATAGTTGCATGCCTAATATGGGCAAAACCAACCACTCTCTAATTGGACTGGGTTCCCATTCCTTGGGAGGGAATACATTCCTGATACTGAAAACCTACATCAGGGGTGGTCATGAGCCATAGGGCAGTAATATCTGCTGGTGTCTGGCTAAACGTATGTTCACAAAAATCCCCAGTAAGCACTACTTTTAATATACTTACTCATATACTAATGCTACTCTCACTTTTGGTTAGAGAAGCTTCTCTTTTCAGATGGCAATGACCTTGGGATGACTCAGAAGGCACCATGATGCATAAAAAAATTAATAAAAGAGTTCAGATCATCCTTTTCATGTTCTAGACCAGCTTGGAATACACAAACACCTTTCTCCAAAAGAAAAAAAAAACACTCAAAATTTAGACTGGGATGAGAATGTCTCTATAATCTCAGCACTTAGGAGATACAGGTAAGTAGTAGATCATGAGTTTAAGGCTATTCTTGTCTATATTGCACATTCAAGGCCAACCAGGACTACAAGTAACTCTGTCCATAAAAAAATCCAATGTAAATTATTCTATTGTTGATTTCTTTCTTTCAGGAAATGTTTCAGAATATTAATCATTAATAGAACAATAAATGTTCCAATCAAACACCTAAAATGAGAATTATTTCCAAAAGAAATCTCAACTACTTTTATAGAACACAGTGTCTATACATCTGGTCATAGTGTCATGGTAAAAATTCTCAGAACCTCACCACCACCTTTCAAGACACCTGCAGAAGCAAAGCCCTCTGTCTACATAACATTTTCTTTTTGAGGTATTGTCTCACTCTAGCCCTGGCTGACCTAGAATTCACTATGTAGTCCTAGACTGGTCTTGAACTCACAGTGATTCTCCTGCCTCTGCCTCCTGAGTGCTGGGATTAAAGGTGTAGTAAAGCATTTGCTTAGCATGTATAAGGTAGTATGGTCAATTTCTTTGTGTGTGTGTGTGTGTTTATTAGTTAGGTACCTAGTGCTATACATTCATGTTGGTACTGTGGTTAGCCTCCTCCCTGTCCTCCCCCCCTTCAAAGGGACCCTCCTCATTGGGGAATGTGGGTCGTGTATTGTGAGGCTAGCTATCAGTTATGGGGAAGAGGCAATGTCTCTGTTCATAATGTTCCAACCTGTGGCTCTAAGAATCTTTCCGCCCCCTCTTCCATGAATTTCCCTAAGCCATTTTGGGTTCGTTTTAGGTCTACTTCAGTGATGAGGTCTTAGGAGCCTCTGTGTCTCTGGATACCTGGTTTGGTATGAGTTGAGTGTTTTTTGTGTCTATCTCCTTCACCCTTGTGCTGGTGCCAGGTTCACTAAGAAAGCAACACTCTTGCTCATTTCCCCAATTACTCTATGGTTTCAGCTGGGGCCCTGGTGTGATGCGATGGGCTGATTCTATCCTCAGGTTCTGCGTCCATTTGAAAAAAGAGAAGCAAATTCTCTAACGGAAAGTGAATTCAGTGCTGGATAAATGGGATAAACATTATTATTTTAGGGATAATTTAATAGGAGTAGGCCCATTTGTAGCCCAAACTTGGTGGGAGCTTGATATTGGAGAGTGGACTCATCATTTTGGATATAATTCTCAGTTGGTTCCCCATTCCAACTATGGGTTCCATCCCACTGAATTGATCCGTTAGCCAATTCAAGAGCAGTTGGTTACCCACCATGGCTGTGTGCCACTACTGCTCTTGGGTGAGCATCACGTCAGGTTGTTTGCTGCTGAGTAGCTTAGACCATGAGTTGCTTGGACAGATGTTGGCCATTTTCCACCAGTAGCTCATGTAGCACCTTCTGGTACTAGACAAGCTAACTGTCTGGGGACTATCTTTCTTCCAGATTCCAGCCAGGTCTCTCCATGTTCTGTATCAACAGCATAAGGTGTCTTGGGCAGTAGGGTCTTACTATTAACATTTGCTGGGTAATCAAATGCTCTGACAGAAGTCTGTCTTCTTATGGGAGACCTTGTAGGTCTCTCTGCTCAACAGCTCATTGTGGATGTTAACTGCATCCTGGTATTGGGAGTTACAGACCAGCACCAAGAGAAAAGAAGGAAGAAAAAGATAGGTAATATAAAAGAGAAAGAGAGAAAAGAGAGAGAGAAACAGGAGAATATAAAGGTTAGTCTTCATTGTACCCTCTCCAGAGCCCTTTGATTCCAGTGTTTCCTCTAAGGACCTGGTGAAGGTTCAACCGTTTTGTCTGTCTTTCAGGATATAGGATTTTATGGTGCTACTTCTATTTGGGTCCAGTTTTGTGTCTCCCTCCTTACCCTCCCCTCCCATCCTACCCTCTCTATTGTCTGGTCCTCGAGATGCTCAGTTATTGAAATGATCATGTGGTTTTTGTGCTTAAGCTTATTTATGTGGTATATTACGTTGACAGACTTCTGTATGTTGAAACACCCCTGCATTCCTGGGATGAAGCCTACTTGATCCAGGTGGATAATGCTTTTGATGTGTTGAAAATTTAGTTTGAGAGGATTTTGTTCAGGATTTTTGTGTCTTAGTTCATCAGGGAAGTAGGCCTATAGTTTTCTTTTCTTTTCTTTTCTTTTTTCTTTTCTTTTCTTTTCTTTTCTTCTTTTCTTTTCTTTTCTTTTCTTTCCTTTCTTTCTTTCTTTCTTTCTTTCTTTCTTTCTTTTTTTTTTGTGGTATCTCTGCCTGATTTTGGTATTAGGGTGATACTAGCTTCATAAAAGGAGTTGGGGATCTGACCCTGTTCTCTTATTGTATGGCCCAGTTTGACAAAATTGGTTTCAGTTTTCCATGAAGGTTTGATAGAATTCAGCTGAGAAGCCATTTGGTCCTGGACTCTTCTTTGTGAGAGGTGTTTGATTACCTATCAATCTTAATGGGTATGATCGGTTTATTTAGGAAATTAATATGCTCTGAGTTTAGCTTTGGCAGGTGGTATGTGTCCAGGAATTTATCCATTTCCTCCAGATTATCCAGTTTTGTGGAGTAGAGTTTTGTGAAATAAGTCCTGAAGATTCTCCCTATTTTACTTATGTATATTGTGATCTCTCCTTTTTCATTTCTAATTTTGTTAATTTGAAGTGTCTCTTTTTTTTACTTGATCAAATTGGCCAGTGAATTACAGGTCAGTCTGGGCTGCAGTAAGACCCTACCTTGGAAAAAAATACTTCTCCACGTGTAGTAAATAATTATAGTGTGTTTGCTTTATCTAATATCTACCCCAAACTACTAGACAGACAAACTTCAACCTCTTCCAAAAATTTTGGTTATGTGGGAAAAACTTACCTTTCTGCTTAGACATGATTTGGATTGTTTAAATTATTTATAATTTTTTTTTAGAAATGACTAGAAACTTTTACCTGTTTTCAGAAGCAGATCAATTTGTCAAAAAATATGAAAGAAAGATATATAACCCTGGGCTGGAGGTGTGGTGGGAAGAATGGCTCAGTGGATAAAGTGCTTGCCAAGCCACAAAAAAAAAAAAAAAAAAACTGAGTTTATATTCCCAGAATCCATGTAAAGCCAGGAGTGGTGGCACAATATGTAATCCTTGCACTCCTATAGCAACATATTTGGCTAAGACAGGACAATTCCTGAACTGACCCCAGATCAAAACACACACACACACACACACACACACACACACCATATATATTAAGAAAATATTTCCAAAGGATTAAAATAAATTAAAAACAATCTGGTGTTTACTAGTATACTATCAAAATCCTAAAGCCTTGAAAAATCTCAATATAGAAGTTAGAAGTCTCAGCAATTCAATATACAATCTATGACAATCACCATATATAGATGATCAGATGATCTGTATTAAACAACTTGAAGCCCTATACTATCAAAATTGTAAGGAACTTCCTCAATCCTCTGCAAGCTGGGATACAGTCTGTCAGTTATATTGCTGGGAAGGAATGCTATTAATGTGCTTGGCTTGAATAGTATTTAATAGGTTAAGTATTAAATATTAAAAGAGAATATAGAAATGCAATGAAATAAGTCAGGGTTAGAAGAGGTTGGCAATCTCTGATCCAGTCCAGTCCACAATGGATTATTTTTCCTCCTGTAGTTAGGCTGGCAAATAACTTAAACTCTAAACTTAATATACTTCTTCCAATTATAAATATTTATTTCTGCTGTGCCCTCATGACTTGTTCTTGCTAAAAGACTCAATATGCTATTTCGGGGATGTGGTGATTTGATTCAGATGTGCCCCATAAACTTGGGTGTTTTGAATGCTAGGTTCCCAGCTGATAGAGATTTGGGAATTAACACCTTCTGAGGCAATATAATTTTGGGGGCGGGCTTATTGGTATGATAGTCATTGTCCCCATGACACACTCTCCTATTGCTGTTGCCCACCTGATGTTGGCAAGGGGATAATGTCCACCCTCTGCTCATATCCTCATTTTCCCCTGCCATCATGGAGCTTCCCCTTGAGTCTGTAACCCAAACTAAACCTTTTTTTTCCCACAAGCTGCTCTTGTTCAGGTGATTTCTGCCAGCAATGTGAGCCTGACTGCAACAGTAAAGTTGGTACTGAGAGTGGGGTTATTGTTGCTTAAAACCTGACTGTGTGGCTTTGGCCTTTGGCGCTGATTTTCAAGAGGAATGTAGAAGGATTTGAAACCTTAGCCTAAGAGACACCTTACAGTGCTGTAAGTACAGCTTGGTGGACTATTCTGGTCAGAGTTGAAAGGCCTGAATGCAGTAAGAACTATGGACTGTGAGATTTAGCTTATGAGAGTGAGAAAGAGCTGGAGTGGGCTAGAAGCAGTTTGTGTGAGAGGCTTACTGTTATGCCCATGGGATAAGAATTTGTACAGGGTTATATTGCATAGAAATGGACTGGTGTGAGCAGAGGGATATGGCATAGAAAAAATGAAATCTTTGGTAAAACTCTGCCCATTCAACTGCAATTGTATGAGAGATTATAACCATTGAGATTAGGCCATCTGACCTGCATTGGAAAAATAAAGAAAAAAAGGGGGGTGGCTAATGAAATTAAATCAAAAGCAAGTGCCCTTTTCATTCATCCTATCTCAACCTCTGTGGGTTGGATGTTACTATGTAGGATATTCTGCAAAGTAACATGTTAAAGATGCCAAGGTCTCTGAATCCCTAAATATACTACAGGTATGAGGGCTTCCAGCCACTACCACATGTCCATTACAATTCTTGGGTAAGAAATCAATCTCAGATTTTTATATATCCACTGAGCCCTTTTAATATATTTTTTTCTGTAATCTATGGTATAGCCTCAAATAAAATTACATTATCATCCTCTAATACTATCCTAATATTTACCTACACATGGCATTTTTCATCCATGTTGAGCATGCATGTAAAACATGCCCATTGTAAGCATGAAACAAAGATAGATTGTCTCACAAAAGGTCATGGCTGACACTTTCCTTATTATTGAATTATTTTACAGATTAAAGAATCCCTGGGACAACATAAATATTGGGTCATTCTTCCAGATCATATAAGTAGAAATTGAGGCATATTGTACAGAGCATCATCTCAGATAAGGATCAACAGGGAAGTGACATCTCCATCACTTTTTGGAGAGCAAGGGAGGGAGTGTAGAAATTCACCATGACATGGCTGCCTTCCTTAGCTTTTCAGATTCTTCCTTTCAAATCATTTCCTCAAGTGTTTTCATTATAGTCTTTACAACAGCAATATTACAGTATGACTTTATAAAAATATATTTCAATGAAGTTTTTACTTGAGAAATTTCTCAGGCACTACTAGTTCCTTTGTGTCACCACTACCCTGAAACTATAGAATAAAATTTTTAAATCTTATTCATTTCTACTGCATTATTGTTGCAAAACAAATCTCCTACTAGATCATTATTTGTAAATAATCAGGAATAATACAAGGTGTTTGAATCAAACTGTTCCTTTTTTTCATAAGGACATATACCACCAGCTCATTTCCAGAGGTCTTATGGTGACCTAGTTTTACACTCTAAATAAAATGAGATGAATTGTATTCATTGGAATATAACTGATAATATAATGAAAGAAGAGACAAGAGAAATAAAACAAAAATTAGAAAAACATCACTTTTAATTAGGAAGCAATTAAGTTCCTTCCATTGACTAAAAAATAAATACATAAATAAAATAAAAGTGCTGGTTTATGTCTGTTCCCTAGAGAGTGAAGCAATTGCTACCAGGCTAATTTGATTCCAAAGGACAGCTTGAAATACACACTTCAGTAGCATTTAATTGATTTGGGGGAAAGAAGAAAATAGCTATCCTATTAATGAAATGATAAAAGTTTTTCATCATGTGGTAAATATTAATTTGGCCTTATTGATTTTGTCACTGTGTCCCTCATCTTTTGGCTGTATTCAGTTAACCTGGTAGAAGCACAATGATCTAATAATAAAGTATTGCTATTTGTGAAATGGAAGTATCAGTAAGGATAATCTTCTCCTATCCTAAAATGAAAAAATAATTACTGGTGGAAAGACAGGAAAAATAAGATTAATAGTACATGGTTAAGATATTCTGCCCATGCAAGTTTAGTATTACAATACTGTAACTAGTAGCACATGAGGTCACTGATTTTTCTTTCCCTCCCTCCCTTTTTCCTTCTCTTCTTCTTCTTGTTTTTTGGAGAGAGACAGAGAGAAAGGGAGAGGAAGACGGATAGAGATGGATGCACCAGCATCCTCTCAGCTGCTGTGAATGAAATCCAGATGTGTGTGCCCCCTTGTGGTCAAGTGCAGCATTGCACCCTTGTGTCACTTTGCATCTGGCTAAACGTGGGACCTGGAGATTGGAACCGCTGGAGATTGGAAACAGCATTCTTAGGCTTAGGAGGTAGGGACCTTAACCGCTAAGCCATCTCTCCAGCCCTCCTTCTCGTCTTTAGCCAGACTGTAATTAGTAGTATATTAGTGCTCCCTCCATCCTTTCCTCCCTTTTCTCTTCCTCCTTTTCTCCTTCCTTCTCTATTTTCCTTGCACATTTAGGGAGAAAAGGAAAAAATAGAAAGCGGAAATTTATTTTTCAGAGTAGTGATATGACAACATGATCTTAAGCAAACTGTTACCAGCTATAGAAACAATTAAACAGTGACTCTATGATGGAGCCCAAGGAGAATGATAGTGAGTATAATTTCAAGAGAAGCAATAAGGAAAAGAATCACATCCACAACCTCCATAGTGTCTTAATCTCCTGTCACTCTGAACTTGTTGTCCAGAGTGGCTCAAGTATGAGGCATCTTGATAACAAATCAGCAACTGAAATTCAAGCATCTCCCTGAGTAATTTTTATCCATGGTTCAAGCTTTAAACCACTAGTCATTTGCTTCTGCTTGCTACATATGATGTCATTGTTCCATTTTAACAATCATACAGATCTTTAGTTGCATTTGAACTGCTGTTTCCATGGAGATGGCTGCATTATCTCTTTTAATACCCTTCTCCCCAGGATTTCACAAAATGATCTCTATAAGCTAAAACAGGGCCTCACAAACCATCTGTGGTCAAGGATCATTTTATTTTATTTTTGGATCATCACATATTTCAATATGTGGCATTCTGTATGTGACTCCTACCCAGATCCTACCATATATGATTCACCATGAAAACTGGCCTATCTTCCCTCTGTTTAATGTCTTGAGTCAATTAATGATGTCCTTGAGTGTTACAACAATGACACATTGCTATAAAATTCATCTCAATTTTTTTATTTACCTCATTAGGAACCAAAAAGAGTTTGATTACTAGCTACACTCTAGTAATCATACTTTGATTCACAGTGTTACATGACCTATATTTTACTGAGCTACACAAAAATAGAAGAATGATTTTAAGTAATTAAAATGACAGTCATTTAATCTTCAAAATTTGCTTGAAACTTATTTGACATTTTGAAAATGATATGATAGTAGACAAAAGCGTTATTTTCTTTGTTCAAAGTAATTAAAGTCTTGACACAGAGTGTTCAGAAATAACAAATATGTTTTGCTTAAAATCTTCTTCACAAGTGAAATAGTTATCTGGCTGGAAGAGAGACTGCTGTCGCACACTGGTCATTGACTAGGTGAGGAAATCTAGAGACCATGCCCCCCAGGTCCTCTCCCTCACAACTTCCATAAAGCTCACTGAGACCATCTAGGACATCTTCAAAATATTATTGACCCTCCTTACCTTGGCCAATTTCTACCATAGTTTTAAAAAACTGGGAAATCTCTATTGTACTAATAAAATAAGGTTCCAAGTGTCTTCATTAAAAATTCCCCTAAGTTGCATATGGCTCTCTCTCATACATTCTCCACTAAACATCCAAGTTAATTTTTCAAATATAAAAAAGTTCTCACCCTTTTTCTGCTCAGAAAACTTCTTACCATATACTTGTAACGTGAAATCCTCAAATGATCTACACACTCTTGAAGGACATAGCCCATCCCATTTTCTCAAACCTCACCTTCAGTCAAAGTATCTTTCTGTTTCAGCACTCCAGGTCCACTGATACTTTTTACTTCTTTCAAGGTCATTTTCCCCTGATACTGGCCTTTGCTTAGGCTGATCATCCTGGTTTGACTATTCTATCCCATTGCAATGATTACTTCTCCATAGAACACAAATGTTAATTCTTAGGATTGTACTGATATCTTTCTGATGGCTTTTTATCTATCTGATATCTTTATGATATGTTGCACTATTCAATCATAGCACTTAGGATGTTTTTCAAATCTCTAGTTAATAGATTCTAAGTCTATAGCCATCTGTTACATACTTAAATATTTCAAAGAAAATTATCTTCTGAAGTCTCCTTCCAATCTCTGTGATTTTGCCACCATTTTCTTTCTTCAAAGAAAATTATTTTGTTTAACCTCCTCCCTTTACATGCTTCCTGAGATACTGCATTCATGCATATATAGGTTTGAATATGTGTACATTTGTGATGTATGTGTACAGATGCATTTGTCAGTGTGTCCTCCCCACCTATATTTAAGGTTATGTATGATTGCTGGAAAGTTTGCTTTTCTCAACTTTGTACTCCGAATAAAGTCATATTTCCATACATATTAGCCATAGATTATCATGCATCCTTTTGAATTGATCTCGAACCACAGATGTGAACAATAAGTAATAATTAAGGAAAATAAAGCAGGATGGAAAAAGTAAATTATGGGCAGAGGACAAGCACACAGAGTCTGAAAGTGATTTAGTGTTTGAAGAATGCCAACCCCAGCTGGTCTAGAGAGCCAAGGGTAATATGAGAACTAAGTAGATAGGTAGATGCTGAGTGAATCAGGATTGAATTGGAGTAAAATTAATAAAAAATTACTTTAAATGACACCAAGACACAAGTTTGTCACTCATAGCCATCCTTGTGTGTCTTATGGCATGGTAAACATAATAATTTGTCAAATTAACATGGGAATTAAAATGAGGTCAATGAGAATTCTGAGTTGAAAAAACTAATAATTAAATAAAATTGTATCCTTCTGCAAAATAGTCAGCATGCAAACATTTACAAATCCAGTGTTCTCAGTAACGTTTCAAAGTAGAGATGTTACCCTGCAATTACCTGTGAACCATGTCAGTATGAATGATATGAATAAATGGGATAAAATTAATTTGCTTATCCATGGAAATTAACTGTAAGCAAATGGTGAAAATTACATAGAGCAAGTTCATTTCATGTGGAAACTCAAAGATGAAGAGAATGACCAAAAGGATTAATTTTCTTTTCCTTTCAACTTCTGGTTGACAACAGAGCTATATTCAGGAGCAAAGGCCAAATAACCAGTGTCAGCCACCCAAGGGTAGAATGATTTTATTAGAGTTTTCAGATCAAAATAATGGGGAATTGCTTTTATATCTATTTACTAAGTTTCAGCCGGGTGACATTTTTCATTTTGTTTTTGTTTGTTTTTGAGGCAAGTTCTCATTATGCCATCCCAACTGGCCTCACTCTTATGGTTCTCATGCCTCAGCCACCTAAGTGCTGCAATTACATTCATGTTTGAAATCTAGTACAGTTCCATTGTTAGTACTTCCATAAAGGACATGATTCCTTCTTAGCTACCCCTCTCTAATTTCTACTGACATTTCTAAAATGAAAATCTGATCATTTTAGCCTTGAAGTTCTTTGAACACAATTTAAAAATGTTCTTTTGAAACTGGACCTCATTTGTTTCTCATCAATTCTTGCTTTTTTTTTTTCCTCTAGCTTTCTCTGCATTGAATAGTTCCCAATGAACATGGTATTTCCTATGTTGAGTTTAATGACTGCTCACTGAGAGGGAGTAATATCTTCTTAATAATCCTCAGTGTTCAGGTTAGATAGACTTCTGCAGAGAACTCGGTGCCTATCCTGGTGCTACCAAGACATGGTGCCCCCAAGACAATCATGAGATGCACTCTTTTGTCTTTTTGGACTTGTCACCACTCTACTGAAAGCCCCGAAGGGTAGGAATCTTGCCTTATCATTTCTGTAATCACAGGATTTAGGTGGAGTCTTAAAAGCAGGTTTCTTATTATTTATTAAATGATGATAGAAAAATAATTTGAGCAGCTATTATAAATTGGGAGCTTGTGCTAGTATTTTGCCAAATATTTATGTACAGAAAATATCACACAAAAATCTGAGTTTCTCTTTATATTGTCACCTCTTTCTTAGTAGCATTCAAATAATATATAAGTATTATGCTTGCAATTTTCTGAATCTTTAATATTGAAATATCTTAACCCCATAGTTTAAGCCCATGAATTTGAATAAAATTCAGTACTATTAATAATAAACTTCATCTCATATTTCACATATATTATGCCTATGTTTAATTACTCTCCAGAAAATTATTTTCTATTACACTCTGCCTTAATACTAATAACAACTGACTCTCAGCTACTATGTATATAGTTTATATGAACTGCTAAAACTTGTAAGTACCCATTTCACAATATTCAAGTAAGGGGTGGAAATCATTTCTATTCTATGAATCTAAGCTTGCTTAATTTTTTTTGTGTGTTTTGAACTTCATTGTTACTTCTAATTATAATTTATTTTTATTTATTATGAGAGAAAAGAGAGAGCGAGATAAAGAGAGAGAATGGTCATGTCAAGCCCCCTAGCCACTGCAAATGAACTTGAGACATATGCACCACCATGTATATCTAACTTATGTGGGTTCTGGGGAATTGAACCTGGTTCCTTAGGATTCACAGGCAAGTGTCTTAGCCACTAAGCCATCACTGCAGCCCTAAGCTTACTTAAATTTTAAATCTACCAATTAGCAAAAAAAATCAGAAAATATTGACCTTAGGAAGATAAAAAGTAAATTCTCAGGAGTGAGTGTTAAATCTTACCCTAAAAAAAAACACTGTTCAAAGGTTAGAGGAAAGTCTCTCTAAGGTTAGAAAGGGATAATGAGAATTTTAGAGATAGAAAACAGTTTGACAAAGGATATACTCAAAAATAAGTATTGATCTCTTGCAACATACTCTTCAAAAGTAAAAAGGCCTCAAGTCATATTATCATTAAATTTTATCTTACCTCTAATATATCATCTTATTCGTGTACTTTCTTCTACTCCTGTCATTTTTCTTCAATGTTTGCACTTAACATCTCATAAGAAGAAGAAATGTAGAAGAAATAAGACAAAATTTCAAATCTGTTTTAGACAATGCATTTATTTTCAGTCCTATGACTAAGTTACTTTTTCCAAATGTACATTATTTAGCTAATCATGTTGACACATGCCTTTAATCCTGGCATCCCAGAGACCAAGGTAGAAGGATCCCTAAAAATTCGAGGCTATCCTAAGACTACAAGTTAAATTCCAGGTCAGCCTGGGCGAGAGTGAGACCCTATGTCAAAAATCAAATAAAGCACATTATTTGACAAAGTCTTCCTCCAGAATTAATAATAACAATAATAATAGCAATAATAATAATATCTATTTATATTGAGTCTTTCTATAAAATAATTGTTTCATTAAAACTTTTGTAAATCTATACATACACAAAATTCTCTCATATGCATATAACCCAGATCATCTCATTTGGCACACACACAAATGAGGTCATTGAAAAATTTGAGAAAGGGAGGCTCCTTAATTATTCCACTCACCCTATCCCCTACCACCTCAGTTCTCTATTTCCAGTCACACTCACTGGTGAAACTCCAGTTACAACTTGATCTCCAGACAAATTCTAGCTTTGCACAGTTAGAATCCCAAATATAATATTGTGTGTTACCGTTGACCAATGGAAAATAGTTTGCTAATAAACTATTTTATGCCTCTTCAGAATGATTTATATATGCAGAAAAATATCTGTGCCTTTCCCAAACCAATTTATTTTAAAGCATGTTTTCAAGAAAAATAATGGTAACTGCCATAGTATTATAGAAATGATTATATTTATATTGGTTACATTAATAGACATTAATTTATTTTAATAGATAGTGTATTCATCGACTATTTACAATTAAATTGCTGTGTTCCATGAACAAAGCTAAGTTTGGAAATACTTTTCTCCAGTTGCATTATAAAATGTGAAAATATAAATAAAAGTCCATGACATGTGAAACAATCCGTGGCCTATATTGTGTACACAAGTGAGGTTTCATACAGTTTTCTTCTTTTTAATTGTTTTGACCATTATTAAACCATTTATTGCATAATTTAAATATCTCATGTCCTCATAATTGTGAGAAAGATAAATGTTCTTAAAAATTATGACTTCCAGAATTACTTTATTCTTAAAATTTCTTAGAATTTAATCAAGGAAATGGTCTGGAAAGATAAACATTTATCCTTTTAAATTGCAGTAGCAGAACTGGCCTGTCTAGGTACTTTATAACAAGAAAAAATATTATATCATTATCTTGTTCTCCAAATAATCACCAGTGGGGTGAGGGTCTGGATGTCCATCATCTGTGGGGTCAGAGTCTGTATGTTTATCACCTATGTGGTAAATATGTGGATGCTTTTCATGTATGAATTGAGGGTTAATGCTGTCCACCCGTGGGTTGATGGTTTTTAACCAATTGGGAAGATAAACTGAAGACAAAGCCAAAATCTTCTTTAACTGGTTGGAAAAACATGGCTTGAATAGCTTTTCAAATAACAATTGTTCTTAATCAGTGTTCTTACTTTTAAAATCAATGTACACATCTCTCTGTCCTCCCTCCATCTCTGCCTTTGCAGTGCCCTCCACTCCCACTGAATTCTAGGTTTAGGTGTGTCTCACCCCATGAGAGATAGTTAACAATGAAAGTATAGGCTTCAGAATGATTCTTGTACAGCACTCTTTAATTTTTCCTAAGTATACTGCTAATATGACAAAGTTCTTTGGTCCAATTTCTCTAGGAATATAAGACATGTAAAAAAAATGGAATTAGGCAAAGATTCACCCTATACAGATACTCCTCGATTGTATATCTGTACTCAATAATCTGATGGACCACAGATACATGAAGGAGACCAGCTGATAGCCAAAGCTTGCTTAGCTCAGAAACACTAACCAGTTAGTAGATTGCTGCTATTTCAAGAAAACATAGTAAGCTGTTGCTTGCAATGCTTACATTTTTAGGACAGTTATATATGCAGCAAGACCAATCTGATGTATTGTTAATTCCTTTAAATTAAGTATGCCTCTCATTCTTAATTTAAAAAAGCCAAGTTTACCACCTTTAATGAAGAAGGAAGACAGAATAAAATTATTTTAGAACACAGAGGGACTATCCTAAATAGATAGTTTCAGGCAAGTCATGATATATGTATGGAAAAGCTACTAATACAATAAAACCACCCCACAAAAACATGCATTTTAATTAATTACCCCTTTCATCTAAATTCCTAAAGTATATTAGGAATGGAAACTTGGAGCTTCTTCACCAGATGATATTTTCCAAGACCACATAAACAAAATAAGACATGAAACTACCAACAATATGGACTGAAGTGAGAACATGCCACTACTTTATTACCACGATCACCACCACAAAAATTGATTGAACACTGTCTATATGCAAAGCACTAGTATATTAGATGTACAGCAGATAATTTGTTACTTTCCCAACTAATTACATACATATTTGGCATTGCAGCAATGTGATTTTGTATTGTAACCTCTTTTAGGCATAAGACCATAATCTGAAAAGGTTTATAATAACTGTTCTATGGGCACTAAGTAAGTATATGTAATAATAAGATACTACCTCTGGAGGTCACCATACCAGATTTATAGCTATACAATAAGACCATACTAACAAAAGCAGCATGGTGCTGGTATAAAAAATGACATATAGAGACCAACAGAACAGATTTGAAGACCCAGCCCTTAATTCAAGCAACCTCAGCTACTTCATTTTTTGACAAAGGAGCCAACAACATACAATGGAGAAAAGACATCATCTTCAGCAAATAGTGCTGGTCAAATTGGATAATCACATGTGGAAAAATGAAATTAGACCCATTCCTCTCACCATGCACAAAAATCAACTCCAACTGGATTAAAGACCTCAATATAAGACTTGAAAATCTTACTTGCCTGTAAGAAAAGAAAGGCAGGGAACTCTCCATAATATAGGAGTGGGGAAAGACTTCCTGAATAACACACAGGAAATTAATCAGTCACTCAAAAAAATGGGATCTCATGATTCTCACAAGATTTTGTAAGACAACCTACCATAAATGGAACAAACACAGTACCCACAGAATGGGAGAAAATTTTCACCAGTTATACTACTGACAGAAGCCTGATATCTAGAATCTGCAAAGAATACAAAAAACTAAGCAATACAAAAATGAAAGAATCCACTCAAAATATGGAGCAAATACACATGATTAATACTTTAAAATATGTTCAACATCCTTAATCATCAGGGAAATGCAAATTAAAAGAACTATGAGATTCTACTTTAGTCAAGATGGCAATCATTAAAAAATTAAATGACAATAAAAGTATGTGAGAATGTGGGGAAGGAGGAACTCTTATTCACTGCTGGTGTGAGTGCAAACTTGTACAAACCACTATGGAAATCTATACAGAGACTCCTGAAAAAAGATGACAATAGAGCTACCAACTGACCTAGCTATTCCTCTTCTAGGCATCTACCCTAAAGGTTCCACTCTTCTCGGCAGAGATATTTGCTCAACCATTTTTATAGTTGCTCAATTCACAATAACTAAGAACTGCAATCAATCAAGATGTCCATGGTTTGACAATGAATGGGATTCTACTCAGCAATAAGGAAAAATGATACAATGAAATGTATAGGAAAATTGACAGACTTGGAATAGATAATACTCAGCAAACTCACATAAGCACAGAAAGGCAAACACCACACATTCTCCTTCATCTGTGGTTCCTATAGTGGAACACTTTGAGTTGCAGGCATACCTGACAGATAATGGGGATGGGAGGATTTAGGGGAAGTGAAAAGGGAGAACAGAGGGGATACATTCAAAACTAAATCCAAAATGAATTGGTATCCTAGAAACCTTTATCTGAGCTAGCAGACAAAAAGATATAACCCTCAATGGGAGCATGCAGCAATTGCCTGGTAAGGACCCTGGAGAGGGTGGGATGAAGCCTAACCCTAAAACATTTGGCTTTGGCTTATAACTCCCAGTACCCCAAATCGGTTACAACCTGCAATGAGCTATTGATACAGAAACCCACAAGGTCCCTAAAATAAGTCAGACTTCTGTCAAAGCCCTTGATTACCTGCCTATGGTAAAAAGTAGGATCCCATTGCTGAAGATACCACATGCTGCTGACACAGCTCATAGACAGAGGAAGCCTATTCCCAGGTGGTTAGCCTGCATAGTGCTATAAAGTTCTACATGAGCTACTGGGGGAAAATGGCCAGCAACATGTGCTAGCGGAGGACCCTGCTAGGGAAAGCAATCTCCTGACAAGATGTACACACCTGTGCAATAGTGGCACCTAGCCTACATGGGTAATCAGTAGCTTGTTGATCCACTAAGAGATCTACTCATTGGAAAGAACCCATAGCTGGAACTGGAAACTCAGTCGGAATCCTATGGAGACTAAGATCATGGATTCCAAAGAAAAGATCTCATTAGTCTTTGTCCAAAAGAGAGGCTATATCCATCAAAATCTCTCTTAATTAAAAATTATTATCTCATTGAACCTATCCTGACCTCTTTCTCTGCTGGAGAAACTGTTTTTCTTTGTCAGAAGACAGCTAAAACTGAGGAAATAAAAAACTCCTCACACATACAGCAAGGGCTTAGGTGATGCCACACAGGAATTTAAAAAATTTTTTTAATTATTTTATTTTTTATTTTTGGAGAGAGACACAGAGAGAAACAGATAGAGAGGGAGAGGAAGACAGAGATGGGCGTGCCAGCAGTCTCTCAGCTGCTGCGAACAAAATCCAGATGCGTGCGCCCCCTTGTGGGCAAGTGCGGCATTGCACCCTTACATCACTTTGCATCTGGCTAAACGTGGGACCTGGAGATTGGAACCGCTGGAGATTGGAACCAGCGTTCTTAGGCTTAGCAGGCAGGCGCCTTAACCACTAAGCCATCTCTCCAGCCCCCACACAGGAATTTTTGAGATGAACAAGAGTGCTGCTTCAATGGCAAGCCTGAAAACCAGCACCTGGGAGATGGAGACAGACACTGGGGGTACTCAACATGTACCAAAGAAGAAAGCTAAAAGCTTCTGAGAACACAACGTTAAAGTAGACTTAAAGCACGCCCACCATGGCTCAAGGAAATTGGCAGGAGAGGGGGCATTGGTATTGTAAGAGCCACAGAATAGAAGGGAATGTCCAAATACAACTCCCTGCCCACTCCCAGCTTCCTTACAATGACTGATGCTCTCACAACTCATAACTCCCAACCCATGGGGAATACCAGTAATCCCACTGAGAAAAACCTACAGCAGAATGGGATCAGAGAGGAGGTAAATGATGCTGCCAACATATGATGTGTCCACAAAGTTTCTACTTAATAAAAAGAAAGCAGACAGAAGTTTTCTTGCACCAAGATGACATATGGAGTGATATTGATAAGTTCAGGCTAGAGAATGGGTGCTTCCCATTGCCCACCTCAAGCATCCATTATGGGACTATCACAGATTTTCCTGACACTCATTATCCTTTCATTACAAAATCTCCAACCTGGTCATCAACTCATAATACAAAGGTTTTTACCCCTTGTGAGAACTCCTTTTTTTGTTCAAGTTATTTTTTTCGCACTGAAACATCCCCTGCTTACTTTTCTTATTGCCTGAATAAATAACCTGCCAGTCTGCAGTCACACTTACACATCTTCTTTTGCTTTTCTTTTCTGTTCAAAAGGAAGTATTCAGACTGTTGATAAACAGAGTGTGTCAAAAGGCCAGTGACCTGCATATTTTGAGCAGAACAGCAATCACAGTTTGCCAAAGGCACACAAAAGTTAGTGATTTATGCTGTATGTCAAGCTAGAGGTGCAGTTTCCTAGATCTGATTGCAAGTTTTTCTCTCTAAGCTGGATGTTCCACACAGAATCAATGAAGCAATGAAAATAAGGTAAAGGAGATGAGCAATTGCCTTTGATAGATGTCATTAGGGTTACATAGAACACTGGGACAAACTAAATTATTCTGTGTAGGAATGCAACTGAGACAGTTGTGTGATTGGGACCAATCTAATCAATGTGTTCTTCTTAGTTTAATATCTCAAAGATCCAAAAGCCACAATTCCTGAATCACTGATTATTTTCTGACATTATCAGTTGGTAATGACAGAAAAGCATTTGAAAGGAAACAGTTTTATTTAGATTCTACACACATACATTTAAATTTATATATGTTGTATGTGTGTGTATGTCAATGTATGTGTGTATTTAGGTATGTGCATGCCATGGTGCATATGTGGTGGTAAGAGGACAACCTTGGGGTGTCTTTGCTCAACTTCTGCCTTCTTTGAGACAGGATCACTTTCTTCTAGAAACAAAAACCAGTCTAGCTATTTCACAAACTTCAGATTTTCCTAGCTCTGCTTCCCACTGTCCTAGGTACATAGATATCACACATGCATGTACCATTTTGTGTCTGGCTTCATGTGACTGTTGGGTAGGATCTAACTCTTTTTGGTAGTCTTTGTGAGCAAGCATCTTTAACCATAAAGCCATTTCCCAAGCCTTAGCTTCTCCATATTTTAAGAGTTAAAATATTTTAGTTATGTTTACATTAAATAGATGTATCGATGCAACATTATATCCAAGTTTTAACCAAATATTACTAATAGGAATTCCTAGAATTCTTTTAATTCTAATGTCTCTTAAAATGTTGGTATTAGATTGAGGACAACTATTTATATTTCCCCAAATTACATGCCATTTAGAGTCAACTGTAGATTCTGCTCTTAACTCAGAATCCTGTTTGAAGATCAATGTGGAAAAACATAGCATGTCTAAGACAAAATATTGAGGAGCTATTTTATGTAGAACTTGTTTCACATTCTCATCACAATGTAATCCCACAATATTGTCTGTATTTCCAAATATAATAATATAAACAGAATTTTAAAATGCAGAACAGAGGTTACAAAAGAGCTTTATGGTATTATGTATTTCTCTGAAATAACCAACTCAATGCTAGTTTTTATTATATAAAAGAAAAAGCTATTGAACACACACACATATATCATCATTCTCATAGCTCATTAGCTAATTTATTTCATTGCCTTTTTTAAATAGGAGGCATAGATATGTTCCTTGGCCTGGTAGATGCTGCAAACATGTCAGCATCGAGTACATGTTTAATGAGATTAAAAGCATGTCATTTGAAAAACAATCTGTTAAGGGACATTAATCCAATTATTGATTATGTAGGGCAATGTTCAATAGGAAAATATTAATTCTCTAACCCACTACCAAATGTCACTTGTAAGCAGATATTTGAAAAGATTCATTTAACATAGCCAGCTAAATACTATATATACATATATAGACACATATTTTAGGTCTCTCTCTACACACACAGATGCATATATATATATTATTCATTAAATGTAGACCTGAAAAATATTATAATAGTACTAGTTTTACTTAAGAAAATGTTGGGGCAAAACCAAAATTAGAAAAATATTTTATAACAAATTATAAAGTGTTTCTCTGAACAAAGAATGAGAAAATTACTGTTCAATTTATATTAAGGCAAAAATGTATAACATGGAAATCTAAATTTCATAGAGGCTAATTGAGGCATGATGTTGGCTATAACATTGTTGTACTTTATAACCCTTGTTATAGTGAGAAATTTCCCCTGTATTCATAGTTCCTACAATGTTTTTATTATGAAGAGATGTTGTATTTTGTCAAAGAGATGATCATGTGATTTTTGTCTTTGAATCTATTTTTTGATGTATTACAGTTATTGAATGACATGCTGAACCATCCTAGCATCACTGGAATAATGCCAATTCAATTGAGATGAATGATATTTTTGATATGTTCTTGAATTTAGCTTACAAGTATTTTATTGAGAATTTTGGCATGTATGTTCATGAGGGATATTGGGCTATAGTTTTGTTATTGTATCATTATTTTGTTTTTCCATTAGTGGCTGGCTTTGTAGAGGGAAAGGACTTTTCCCTTTTTAAATTTTATTGAATATTTTTGAAAAGGATTGGTGTCAATTCTTCTTGAAGTTCTTCTGCAATTAACATTAGCTTGGAAATGGAGCCAGCCTAGGTGTCCATAAACTGATGAATGGATTCTAAAATGTGGTACATATACATACTGGAATTTTGTTCAGCAGTAAAGAAAGAGGAAATTATAAGTTTTCAGGAAAATGGGTAGAACTGATCAAAATATGTTGGGTGTGATAACTCAGTCTAAAAAAGACAAATGCTGTATGTTTTTCCTCATATGGAGATCCTAGCTACAAATCTCCAAAACTATGTGTACAAATTGGAGTGTCTCCAGAGAGCAGGAAGGTAGAAAAGTGCTGAGGAGGGGAAAGTTCTAAGAAGAAAAAATAGTGGGACACAACTAATATGAAAAAAGTGGGGCAGATACTTGGTTGGACATGGTTAATCAGAGATGGGGACAGAAAGTTAGGTATAAAGAAGGGTGGTAGGATTATTCAAAACTTTGGAGAGATGAAAAATCTATAATACAAACTATTATTTAGTAAACTTAATAAAGATATATAAATAGAAAAATAATAGTAGAATGAACGGAGGTACCATGCACAGAGAGATATTGCTACTCCTAGTAGCCATGCATGGGATACCACCCAGTGAGCTGTTGGCCAAAGAAGCCTCTGAGCCCATAAATAATACAATCTATTCCCTTATCTTGGCTTCCCACCAGGACTGAAAGGTAAGACATTGTTGCTGAAGACACTACACCTGATGGTGCAAGATACAGAGAAATCAAGCTGGATCTGAGGTGAAAGCTTCCTTCTTGCTGGCTAGCTGTCATAGTGTTGAAAGGTACTCTGCAGGCTGTTGGTAGGGTGGGAAGTCTTCAGTACTGACTCTCCAGGAAATAGGTGACATGAAGGTGACTCCTGTAACCTCTATAGGAGATACATATCTGGTACTGAAAACAAGGTCATGAGCCCATGATTGGGGAGAATGTAGGCCCCAAGGAAAAACCCACTATTGCTATATTATGAAATGTGTTGTCAAACTTCCTCTTTCATATTTATCATTGTATCCAAGGTACACTCTCAGTCTCAGTCATAAGAGCATTTCCTCTTAGTTTAAGTTTTAGTGGGAGACAGGCAACACAGAGTCAAAATTGGTCAAGTACTGAAAATAAGTGCCTGATAAGTGGTCAGCCCTAAATTATACCTTCACCTCATCCCCTCCAGAGCTCAGGCAACATCACAGGAGATGGGACAGAGTGCATGGATGGAGGAAGAGGAGTGCCATGGAACTCTGTCATCCAGACATGAGAAAGTCAACCCCTCATGAACTCATACAGATGTGATTACCTGGTCAAGACACACACATGATGGGGCCAGTCAGTATCCTGTTATAGATCATGGAGGAGCTTATGGAGTTATTTTCCCCTAAGGAGTGAATAACAGCTAAATGTTGTCAGGGAATGGGGAGTCATTCTCTTTCATGGCATAATGTCTAGCAAGAAACAAGAATTAGAGTGAGACTGAGGATGGTAAGAGTGGGCAATGTGAGGTACACAAGATTTAAATGTAATATATATACTTATGAAGATGTGAAAAATAAGCAAATAAAAATAGAAAAGAAAGATCTCTATATGAGATTCACAGAAGAAAATTTTTCTATGTCCTTGCCTATATGTATGTTATTATATCATACACATTTCTTGCTTGTTTCCAAGAGGAACTTGCACTTGCATGTATACAGTTTCATGTTTCTCTAATCTCATTTGTGACTAATAAGAATTCAAGTTTATTTGGGGTTATGGAGATGGTTCAATGAGCAAAGAGCTTGTTGAACTGAACATGAGCACTGAACATGAGCACTGAATTCAGATTCCCTGCCCCACCTAAAAGCTGTGTGTGGAGAAGTGTGTCTAAAACCCCAGTGTAGTGGAAGTGGAAGTGGAAGTGGAAGACAGGAGGATGCTCACATTTTCTCAGGTAGCTAGTCTAGGTGAATCAATGAGCTGAAGGTTTGCTATGAACCCTTGCCTCACAAAAGTAAGGAGGAAAGTGACTGAATATGGCAGCAGACGCCACCTTATACTCTCCACATGCACACATATTCACATGTGCCCACATAAATATGAACACACACACTTAGGCCACATATGAGCACCAAAAAAAAAAAAAAAAAGCCACGTATCCTTTGTTGTTTCCAATGGATTGTTGAGGAATTTATTTATTTCCAGCATAGCACTGATTAAAGGAATCTAATTGTCCTGTAAGGTGCAAATGTGGTTAAGTGTTTAGCAGATCTAGAATGACAAATGGATGATTTCAGAATAGTTACAAATTCTGATTTATAGTTAGTTCATGTTTCTGAAAGTGTCACCTTACTGCAACCTTGGAAATGACTCCATTGGGTATATTTAATAGGTATCCACACAAACAGAGCCACTATTTACTCAAAAATCAGCAAGAATAAGAGTCATAAAAATGGCACTAGCTACTTTAGAAGTGTCCTGCATTAACCAGTATGTGGCACCATGTTTATTTTTCTTTTTATTAATTTTGATCAAGTAAACATTTGGTTAAAATTTGATTTTAGGCTGGAGAAATGGCTTAGTGGTAAGGCATTTGTCTGCAAAGCCAAAGGACCTTGGTTCAATTCCCCAAGACCCATGTAAGCCAGATGCATGGTGGGGGGGGGGGGCTGCCTCTTTCTCTCTTTCACTCTCTCAAATAAATAAATAAATTAAAAAATTTTTGATTTTATATTAGTCAACTTCTCATTACTGGGACAAAAGACCTAACAAAAATCAGTGTATAGGCAAAGGTTTATTTCAACTTTTAGTTCCAGGTTAAAGTCCATCATGGTGGGGAAGTGGCATCAGGAGCTTGAGGCAGCTGGTCATATTCAGCTCACAGGGAGGAAGCAGAGAAGGATAAAATGCTATTGTTCAGCTAGCTCTCTCCTTTGTTTTTATTAAGTAGAAACTTGTATAGTTATATCATATGTTAGTACCATTGTTTCCATTCTCCCTACCCCCATCACACTAAGGGCCCTCCTCAGTGGGATTGTTGTTATTACCCCTAAGGTTGTGGGTTATGAGATGTGATAGCATCAGTCAGTCATTGTAAAGGAGGGGAAATGCCTCTGGACATGGCCTTCCACTCTGAGGCCCTTATCATCTTTCCATCTCCCTCTTCTGCAGTTTCCTGAGCCATGGTGCATATACTTTAAGTCTACTTTAGAGTTGGGTTTTCAGAAGGTTCTGGGTTTCTTCTTTGGTGTGTTTTGAGTAGCCTCATTATCTGTCTCCTGACCCCTGGCTCATGTGTGATGATAGGTGTTTTATCTCTTTGGTTATAGCTGTCTTCTGAAAAAGAAAAACAGCTTCACCAGCAAAGAATGAGGTCAACATAGGTTCAATGGGATTACCATTTTAATTAAGATTTTTAATTAAGAGAGATTTTGATGGATGTAGCCTGTCTTTTGGCCAAAGACTAATGGGAACTTCTTGTTGGAGTCCATGATTTTGGTCTCCATAGGATTCTGACTTGGTTCCCAGTTACAGCTAAGGGTTCTTTTCCATTGAACAGATCTCTTAGCCAACCAGAGAACTATTGGTTATCAACTTAGGCTGGGTGCCACTATTGCATAGACATGTCCATCTTGTCAGGCTTGTTGCTTTTGTATAACAGTGTCTCCTGTTAGCACCAAAAATTGTTGTTTATTCCCTCAGAAGCTCATGTTACACTTTCCAGCATTTAAGAGCAGAGCATCTAGAACTGGCTTCCTTCCTCATTCCTGACAGATCTCTCAATGTTTTTTTATTGGCAACATGTGGTGTCTTCAGCAAAAGGGCATTGCCTTTTATCTCGGGCCTGTAATCAAGTGATTTGAAGAAGCCTGTCTAATTTAGGGGTCCTCATAAGTCTCCTTGATTAACAACTCAATGTGGGTTGTTACAAATATCTGGTACTAGGAGTTATAAGCCACAGTCAAATGTTTTAGGGTTAGGCTTCATTCCACCCTCTCCAGGGCCTTTTTACCAGATGATCTCTGCAAACTTCTGTTAGAGTTGTATTATTTAGTTTGCTATCCAGGAGAAAGGTTTCCATGGAACAAATTTATTTTGGAGTTAGATTCATGTGTGTTTCCCCCACCCTCCCATTCCTCTTCTCTAAAAACCTTACATCCCTATGATCTGAACCTTGAGTTGCCTGTCAGGTATGCCTGCAACTCAAGATGTTCCAGGTTAGGAGCAACAGATGAGGGAGACCTTGTGCATTTGTCTTTCTGTGCTTGTGTGTGTTTGCTGAGTATGATCTGTTCCAAGTCTGTCCATTTTCCTACTCATTTCACTGAATCATTTTTTTCCTTATTGCCGAGTAGAATTCCATTGTGTATATATACCACATCTTTGTTATCCAATCTTCAAACAATAGGCAACCTAGTTGATTCTAGTTATTAGCTATTTTGAATTGAGCAGCTATAAACATGGCTGAGTAAATATCTCTGCAGTGAAGAGTGGACCCTTTAGGGTAGATGCCCAATACAGAAATAGCTAGGTCACTTGGTAGCTCTATTTTCATCTTCTCCAGGAATCTGCATATTGATTTCCATAATGGTTGTACAAGTCTGCACTCCCACAAGCAGTGAATGAGGGTTCCTCTTTCTCCACAACCTCACCATCATGTATTGATGATTGATTTTTCAATGTTAGCTATCCTTACTGAATTAAGGTGGAATCTCATAGTTTTTTTTTTAATATTCTATTTATTTAATTACTTGAGAGAGGGAGAAAGATACAGATAGATAGATAGAGAATGGTTACATCAGGGCCTCTAACCACTGCAAACAAACTGCAGACATACATACACCACCTTGTGCATCTAGCTTACCTGAGTACTGGGGAATCAAACCTGGGTCTTGTGGCTTTGCTAGCTAGTGTCTTAACTACTACACCACCAGCCCTCATAGTTGTTTTAATTTGCATTTCCCTGATGGATAAAGATGTTGAACATTTTGTTAATTGAGTATTAGCCATTTGTATTTCTTCCATTGAGAATTCTCTATTCAAATATTTCTCCCCCTTTTATTGAGTTGATTGTGTTTTTATTGTATAGGTTTTCTAATTGGCTCTGTTTATGGTCTGTTTGTACAAAAGCTTTTAAGTTTTATTAGATTCTACTTGTTGAATGATGTTTAGTTTCCTGGGATACTGGGATATTATTCAGAAAGGCTTTCCTTACTCCTATATTATGAAGAGTTCCCTGCCATTCTTTTCTTCCAGTCAAGTAAGATTTTCAGGTCTTATGCTGAAGTCATTAATCCATTTGGGGTTGATTTTTGTGCATGGTGAGATAAGTGGGTCTAGTTTCATTTCTCTACATGTGATTATCTAATTTGACCAGCACCATTTGTTGAAGATGCTGTACTTTCTCCAATGAATGTTGTTGGCTCCATTGTCAAGTAGTTGTGGTTGCTTGAATTAAAGGCTGGGTCTTCAGTTCTCTTCCATTGGTCTATGTGTCTATTTTGTGCCAGTACCATGCTGTTTTTGTTACTATTGCTTTGTACTGTAGCTTTAGATCAAGTGTGGTGATACCTACAGAGGTATTTCTTTTGCTGAGGACATATTTGGTTATCTGAGGCCTTCTATTCCATATAAATTTTGAGATTAATTTTTTATCTCTATGAAAGGATGATGCTTTGCTATTTACTGGTATAGCATTGAACCTGTATGTTGCTTTTGATAGAATTGCCATTTTCACAATATTAAGTCTTCCTATCTAGTAACATGGGAAGTCTTTTTTATCTTCTCAGGTCCTCCTCAATGTCTTTCTTCAGTGTTTTTATGATTTCAGCATATTGGTCTTTCATCTCCTTGGTTAGTGTTATTTCAAGGTATTTGATTTTTTTTCTGGCTATTTCTGATTTCTTTCTCTGTATATTTGTCTTTTGCATATAGCAAGGCTACTGATTTTTGTGTTTTGATTTTGTATCTTGCCACTTTGCCTAAGGAATTTATCACCTTTAGAAGTTTTATGTCAGGAGCTGGAAACAAAAATCCTGTTCCTGCTGCATGCACACCCCCTCTCCTTTTTGTTTAGTCCAAAACCTCTGACATGTAATGGTGCTGCCCATTGTTAAGATACATTTTCTCACTTTAATTTTCTTAAATTAATCCCTTACAGACTTGCACAGAGTCTAATCTTATCTGCATAATCCCTAGGTCCTGCCAAGTAGATAGTCCATATAAACTATCACAAATTTTATATAGTATCCATTTGGGTTCAGATAATACCATTGCCTTTTATACACAGTGCAAACAACCTTGACCCTGGATGTTTTATATTAAAGTAATGAGCACACTTACTAAGAGAAAGTTATATATGTATATATTCATTTATCTGTGGTTGCTGTTCTCCAACACAATTAATCCCTACTTAGTGTCAAGTAATGTGCATACCATCTACACACAAAGGTAGATAGCTAGAATTAATCCTTTCCATAAAGAATCTCATGATGCCCATGACAAGAAATTCAAAAGTTAAGCCAGGTGTGGTGGCATGTTCCATTTATCCTAGCACTAGGGAAGCAAAGGTAGGAGGATTGCCATAAGTTTGACACCACTCTGAGACTACATAGTGAATTCCAAGTCAGCCTGAGCTAGAGGGAGACCCAACCTTGAAAAATGAAAAAAATAATCAAAAATTATATAAATCTACAAATTATAATTGTTTTTACTAATTCTGCTTTCATTTCACCACAATTTTCTTATTGATATTAATAGCATGCATTCCCTTAACACCAATGGTTAACTTTCAGTATTCTTACTGCCATCAATCTCTTCCTACACTTCTCCATCTTCTTGGAGGATATTAATGTTGAATTTATTTTTTCTTCCCTCACAGGACATTCTTGCACAGTGTGACCTTGAGTTGCTCCACACTGTTCGTAAATCCTAAGGACCTGAGATTTATACATTGCCTGTCTTTGCTTTTACCTCTACACTCATTCTTTTATACATTCCATGGGTTTATATGCACCAGCATGTAAATGATCCCTAACTCTTCATTTTTATCTCTAACTTCATGTCTCTCCAAATGTAGGCCATTCAATTTTTCTTCCTCCTGTGGTCTTCATTTGTAAGGTAAAATATACATGTTTAAAAGTGAACTTCTAATAGTAACCATGAAACCTTATCCATTTGCCATCTTCTCACCAGATTTAAGAATAAAGTATGTTCAAATTGACACTTTCATAGTCATTCTCAGATCTCTGTTTTTCATCCTCAATTAAAATGTACCTATATGTCATGCAGGTTATTTCTTATAAACAGGTATCAAAAATTGTTCTACCTCTTCTCATTGCCTGTGCTCAATCCCTGGCCTAAGCGTTCATCATCTCCTGATAGATGCTGACAACAGCTTTGAGTTTGTACACCAGTTCCTTTCTCCTAGTTTATTCTCATCTAAAAATCCGTTTCCATTGCATTTAGAATAAAGTCAAAATTCTAGAAGACCTAATGCAATATATTTATTTCATATATTTCCAATATCAACTCCTCCCTCCTCCATCTCATTATTTCTTGATCTACTGCTTTTCTTAATGTTTCTGGAACATATCAGGTAGATCCCTGCCCTAATTCCTTTGTACTGGTTGTTCCATATGCCTAGAACACCTTCTTGGGAAAGGGTTGCAGCTTTCCCTACAACATATACACATTTCTAGAAATTCACCTAATTTTATATTAGTTTTGTGTATTTGAATTCTATAAAAAAAGTTCAGTCAGGAATTTACCAGACATAAATTCTATTTTTCAGTGCTCCAAGATAAAAAGTTCAAGATTTGGGGCACCAGCTGAATTCCTATATGATGAGAGGTTGCTTTCTAATTCATATTCTGTATATTCTTATTGTATTCCCATTAGGTAGAAGGAATAAAGAAAGCTCAATTGGATGTCTTTTATAGGAGCACTCATTCTATTTAAGGAGTCTCAGCCTTTATAACCTGATCATCTCTCAAAAATTTTACTTCCTAATAAAATCACATTAGTGATTAAGTTTCAACCCATGAATTTAAAGAACTCAAATTTCATACTATAGCAACACTGACTCTCTGTCTAGGAAAGTGCCAATTGTTTCAGCTGATTTGTATTATAAACCATCCTGCTCATGTTCTTCCTGCTCTGTGTTCTGTCCTTAGTCAATATTAGAACCCTACAGTGTTGATAATGGACATATATATCAAAATGGTTCTGAAAGTTTGATTATGCTCTCTCTTATTTTATTTTTAATTATTTAACACACACTATCTATCTATCATATATATATATGTTGTGGGATTTTACTTTATTATGAAAGATAATCTATTAAGATAACTTTATTTGCTTTTTGGCTATAATGACTCCATCAATATATGAAAAGATAGTTTTTCCACATATAGTGTTCATGTATATTCTCCATGACCAAAATTAGGAGGTGATGGAAGATGACCTAAATTTTGGGTTCTTAAAACTGGGGGTAAATAGTACAATAGTACAGTAGAACTCAATACAGATTGCTTAGGCAACAGAATGGGAGACATAAGCAGGAAGAGCACAAAGGAGCACTCAATAGGGACAGCCAAGAGTGCTAAAGAATGATTTTTGTCAATTTGAGGAAAAAGAGGAAATAAGAGGCAAAAAAACATTTTAAACTAAAGCTATTGGTTCATAGCTTTGAAACTAATACTTCTAACTTTGTGATCTTTGGCCAGTTACAGATCATTTCTGAATCTTAATTTACCAGTGTTGAAATAGAGATAACAAAATTCACATCATAAAGTCATGATCATACAATGAAAAAGAATTAAGATGTGGGAAGCTTCTTGTTATTGATGTCATTTGCCAGGCACTAATAAGTGGTAATTGTTATCATTATTGCTTTTATCATCCGTTTTATCCAGAGCAGTTCAGGGTAGTGATGTTGTGACAAAGTATTCTTCAGTCATTTCTCCATTAGTCATTGTTATTGCATAACAAGCAGCTATAAAATTTCCCTGACATGCTACTGTCTGCATTGATTTCTTGCTCACAATAATGCAGTTTTCATGTAGTATTTCTGATGCAGGCCATGGGGAAGACATAGCAGTCAGTTATAATCTACTCAGCTACTTCAGCTATCATTCAGAAGTCTCTTGACTCCTTTCAGGCCAGTAAGCCAACTGAACATGTGCTTTGTATGGAAATGGGGAAAGAAATGTGAGCATAACTAACAATACAGGAGTCTTACAGACATGTTTTCAACATGACTTTTAGTACCTCACTCTAAACACAAGGAAGTATGCTCTGCCTTTTATGGAAAAGTCTGAAAAGTTATATGGCCAACTATGAAGTAAAAGACATTAGGGACTAAAAATTCAGCCTTCAGCAATAGCCTAGACTCAAAAGAGGAAAGGCAAGAATAATATTTTAATCCTTTATTCAAATACTTGAGAAGCAAAAATGGAAGCCAATATTTGATTCTCAAATGAAATGAGCACTAATATTCTTAGTTAGAATTCTTAAAATGTTTTATATGTAATAGGATGTCCTGTTATGAAAATACAATTGGGAATAATGGAAATACTTTTAAAGTTAGAATAATTTCATTAAGATTCACAAGAATATATAAGCAATCAAAGTATTTAATACTATTATTATTTTCCCCTTTTTGTAAATTGAATGTTTTTGAGACATATTTTTGTTATAAGTAGCAGGCTTGCTTTGAACTGGTGATCCCCTTATCTCTGCCTCCCCATTGTTGGGATCATACCACGCTGTTGTTATTATTTACAGAGTTATCTATCTATACGTAGATATAGTGAAACTAATACATGCCTGGTTATGAGTTGTTTTAATAGCTAATTATGTGATAGTACAGGTTGCTATGATAAATGAAAACAGAGACTTGGTGAGGAAGCAGAATTAAGATATAAACAGATAGGAATAATAAAAAGAAAAAATGCAAAATAACATGAGAAAACTACTGTGAGAAGTAATCACCAATAAAATATATATAAATATTATACAAATCAAATTCTATGAATTTTATAGAAAACTAATAAAACATGAAGAAGGCTATGACTTAAATTAATTTGGTTTTGTGCCAAAATCTGATGTTTTGACATAAATCCTTATTATAGTTCTAAGTAACTGGTAAAATGAAGACTTCAAGCTCAGTAAGGATAAAGAGAATCTGGGATGTGAGAAATGAGAGCTTTGGATGCAGTGTTAGACATGAGAAAGAAACAGGAAAGGCCTCAAATAATGATGAGAGACTTGCATAAGTCACCAGATGGAACCCAGTTATTAGCTCTAAGTCATTATTTCTTGCTGGAGAGTAATAATTTTATTTGTTTTGATAATCACAGACAAGTCCATGTTGTAGGTGAATCTTTTTCATTTCACCTAATGAGAAACTGGAGAAAAAATCATTTTTTTCTGTGAAAGTGCTTAGAAAAAAATTATAGCTTTGTTTTTATGAGGTCAATTTTAGTGAAGTAGACCAAAAAGTATGTACTTTATTTAGTATCATTCTACCATTAGAAAATAGTCAAAACATTAATGGTTCAGTTTCAAGAGAAAAATTACTTGCCATTTCTTAGAAACATGTTATTTTTATTATTATGATGATGTGCAGACATATATATGGTGAATATTTACTCAGGAAGTAAATGCTAAAGCCATAAACATATTTTATTTTTTTAAGTTTTATCCAAATTTATTTGTCCTAAATAATAAATAGAATTTTCTGCATTTAATTCAAGCCAGTATGGCAGCTGATGATATTTTCTATAAAGAGAATAATGCTTCTTAAAGTTCCTAACACTATAGCATGATCTAATTAAACCAACTTCTGAACAAACAGGCAGAAAATAGTTGGATTGAGTGTTTAAGTATAAATATTTTTAGGTGAGGATGAGAGAGAGGGTTTCACTAGTTAATCCAGGGTGGTTTTCAACTAGCCATCCTCTTGCTGTTGCCCCTAAGTGCTGGGATTACAGGCAGGCTCCAGGATGGATAATTCTCTTAACTCCCAAGCAAGTTCCTCAAATTCAAACACTTCAATTTAAGGAATGCATAAATTTTATGGGTACCAAAATATATGTGAAGTTAACCACAGATGTTCTTTGGTAGTGATTAGTTTAATTTGGACATGTGACACATTTCTAAACAATGGCCTATTAATGCAAATTGAGAAGTTATGAGAAATTTTCTTCAATTTGTCAAGTAATTAAAAGTAACTACAAAGAGGCCCAGTTGTCATGCAAACACTATATAAAAGAAAGGCAGAGGCCAGATAAAATGATACAAATTTATTATCCCTGCCCTCAGAAGAATCATGAATTGGAGAAGGTTGTAACCTTGTCACAAAAAAGAAAGAAAGAAAGAGAGAAAGAAAGAAAGAAAGAAAGAGAGAGAGAGAGAGAGAGAAAGAAAGAAAGAAAGAAAGAAAGAAAGAAAGAAAGAAAGAAAGAAAGAAAGAAAGAAAGAGGCCAACCAATCAACCCACTAGAAAGGCAGCAAGGGGTATCCAAGAGTAGCAAAGAAGGGCCAAATTGGCATGTGATTTTTAGTTTCATTTTTTCAGTATCCAACAGATTATGCTATGTTTATTCTTATTTCTTAAAAGCATTCCAAAAGAAACACTTCAAATATCTCATATAATGTGATTTATGGGATTGTTAGTTTGTTTGTTTGTTTGTTTGTTTTTTCGAGGTAGGGTTTCACTCTGGTCCAGGCTGACCTGGAATTAACTATGTAATCTCAGGGTGGCCTCGAACTCATGGCAATCCTCCTACCTTTGCCTCCCAAATGCTGGGATTAAAGGTGTGCGCCACCACGCCCAGCTCAATTTATGGGATTTTTGTTGGAAACAATGAATACATAATCTTTGAGGTCCTAAACTTTATTTTAGATACCAACTTAAAAAATAGTTTTCTCAGGCTGGAGGGATGGCTTATTGGTTAAGGTGCTGGCCTGCAAAGGCAAAGGCAAAGGACACAGGTTGAGTTCCCCAGGACCCATGTAAGCCAGATGCTCAAGGTGGTGTATGCATCTGGAGTTCGTTTACAGTGGCTGGAGGCCCTGGCCTGCCCATTCTCTCTCTCTCTCTCTCTCTCTTTCTCTCTGTCTCAAATAATTAAATAAAAAAATACTAAATATAAAAAACAGTTGTCTCTATGTATCTTCCAACAAAATAGTTATCTTTCTGCATAAAATTTAATATTCTTTTATATGATCATGAAATTGTAGTTTAGTAATCAGGGAAATAAAAATATTTGTGTGGGGGGAGGCACCCATGTGCCATGGGGCATGTGTAGAGGTTAAAGGACAATCTCAAAGTGTCTGTCCTCTCCTTCCACATCCATTGAGAGAGGGTCTGTGTTTTTTGGGGTTTGCATCTGTGTGATAGCACAGAAGTTTTTAGATTCCCCTGGTCCTATCTACCACAGCTGTAGGCACTTGGGAATCACAGATGGCAGTTTGGGTCTGGCTATTCATGGGTGCTTGAGTAGACTGAACTTGGGTGGGCAGGACTACAAGCCAGCACTTTTACCCATTGAGACTTCACCCCACTCCTTAAAAATATTTTTTAAATCCACTGTTTGCTTTCATTCTTGACATAAATGTCAATAAAAGCATCAAATATGTCACCATTTCTTCACAGGAAACATAGAGTCTAGAATTTAACTCAGCATGGGAGAAATAACATTATTTGGTCTAGATATGCTGTTTGAACTTTCCAATGATTCTTGGCAAGAGAGCATGAATTTGAACATATTATCTGGCTGCTGATTTGCATATTGTGAACAAAGTTTCTGATCAATTACCTTTACTGAGTGCTAATGTCATGCAGTCAACTCATTATTATCTGGAGGTGGACTAAATTACTTAAGAATTAATTGTGTTTTACCAGAAAGGTTGGGACATTTACAAAAATAAGTATTCAAAGAACAAGAATAAAAGGCCTGAGTTGTTTGTGACAGCATAGTAATTAACAGGGATGTGTCTCTCACAAAAATTAACCAAGGAATGGAGAGCTGACAAAGAAACTGAGCAGGACGGATGCAAGGGTGGAGAGCTTTCCCTCAGAATTTGTTTTCATTGTTCCTATAATTATTTTTTTCCAAATCAGTTTGCAAGTCAGATAGATTATCTTCTAACATTACTAAAGATGAAAATGATAAATGATGAAGAAGAACATAGATAAATGGATAGATAAATAAAGAGAGCAGTCAGCTAAAAGTTAATCTATAACAAATTGATTTAAAAGGCTATATTACTTTATTTTCTAGTGTTTATAAAGAAAAACAGTTTATATAACCTCATAAATTTGGAGACTGAATCTCCAAGGTTGGGTTGCCTCTCTGGTCAGTCTGTGAAGAGGGTCTTGTTGACTGGATGGCAACATGGTGGAAAGCAGTATGATGGGAACACCTGTAACAGGGAGTGAGCTCACTCACAGGAAAACAGAAATCCAGAGACAAGACAGGGGCCAAGTTTGCTCGTTCATAACAACCTGAGCCTATGAGAACTGACTCTCTCAGACCAGATTTAATCCTCCTAAAAGCCAATGCTCCCAATGACTTAATTCCTTCCCACTAAGGTCTTCTCCCCTCCAACTTACAGATTCGATCCCCTGAACAACATTGCACTAAGGACCATGTATCAGTGCATGAGCCCTGGTAGAAAAGCCATATTCAAGCCTACTTTGGGGAATTTTTTATTAAGAACTTATGTGAAGTATTCTTAAAATTTTGAATTTCATTTTGTTACTTTTTAATTTTTTTTTTTTTTTTTGTTTTTGTTTTTATGAGGTTGGGTCTCACTCTAGCTCAGGATGTCCTCCAACTCCTGATGATCCTCCTACCTCTGCCACCCCAGTGCTGGGATTAAAGGCATGTGCCACTACACCTGGCTTTTCACTGTTGCTAAATTTGAGATGAAAATAACTTACTCTTAATTCCATCCAGAGACATGTATTATTCCCCTTGAAGTACAATCTAAACACACACTTTCTGTCTTTTACTCCAATTAAGAACTCATAGTATTTCATATTTCCTTATTACAACCCCAAGATCCACCTACAACTTAATTCTAGTTCAGTAGTCATTGTAGAGATCTTAAGTATTATATTCATACACTTATTATTTTTATTTACAAGCTTTCCCTCAACAAATTTATATTAAGGTTTTAGTCTGTAAAATATTGCAGCTTAAGAACTTTTAAGAATGTGGAATTTTAAATTTTTTATATTTTATTTATATTTATTTATTTGACAGAAAGAGAGAGAGAGAGAGCGAGAAAGAGAGAGTAGATGGACAAGGGCCTCCAGCTGCTGCAAATGAACTCAAGACACATGTGCCACTGTATGAATCTGGACTACCCGAGTCCTGGGGAATTGAACCTGAGTCCTTTAGCTTTGCAGTCAAGCACCTCTCCTCCTCTGAATTTGGGTGGTTTTTTTTTTTTTCTATGTGAACTGAGTGTTTATTTATATTTTTGTCAAACCTAAGAACCCTATCATATGAAAACAAAGAAAGGCTTCCATCTCGATCTAATCCAACAGCTAGTAAAATTCTTGCCCTTTTACAGCTTGGGTGGCGTTTATGTCCCTGTGGATGGGTACTGAGGGCCAATGCCATAAAAATCAGAAGCAGGACACACAGTTATTAGGAATGGTGGCTCCCACCATTAAATGCCAGCACTTGGGAGGCTAAGGAATCACAGTGATTTTGAGGCCAGCCTGGTACTACAGAATGTGTTCCACGTAAGCATGGGATACAGTGAGACCCTACCTCAAAATATTTTTTAAACACCCCAGTGAACTGTGGGGGAAAATCCCAGCAATTATGAAGAAGTAGGCAATCAATCACATCCCATATGGAGGGGGAAGGTGTGGTTCCCAGCTAGTCAGTAACCTGTTTGGCAGAAGCCAAGATTTAGTGCCTCTCTGGCACTTACCACTGTTGCCTTTGATGCATATTCTTTGGAGACCGTGCAGGTTGTACAGGCCCCTGGAGGGTGCAGGCCCTTCCATGGGTGCTGAGCAATGGAAAAGAAGGGCACTCGAAGCCAAGTTAGAAGCAACCCTGACTTTGGAATTTTTATTCCTTGTCCTTTCATCTCATCATCCATTCATTGTGAAAATATTTATTTTAAGAAAATTTAAAATGCATTTTTTTATGTTTGAAAGTTTCTACAAAAAAAGAAAATCTCCCTACAAGGCCAGTGTTCAGAACCCTATGCTGTGTTCCTACAACTCTATGTCTAAGAATCATTTAAGAAGATAACAGTTTGAGATCCTATCAACCTGATCAGGAACTAGGGGTTTAATTGATATCAGTGATGGATTCCTTCCTGGATCACTGCTTAGGTACACAAAGCTGAGATTAGGCTAGCAATTCCCAACACACCTACAGGTAAGCCACTCCAACCTAACACCCAACAACTCTAGCAACCAAAGCACATGCTGTATATTGTGGATGGCCACTTCCTAAGACAGTTTCCAGTGTTCCTCAACTCCAAGTATTCATAGTATTCATTGTTCTGCTTGAGTGGGGCCTGGATCCAGTGATTCATGATGTTATGCTGAGCAGTGCTATCTACAGACCCACGTGCTAAACAACTTCTACCCACAACTAGCACAGAACAATCACGACAGTCTAGCAGTAAATCCAGTCCAGCTGTCTTAAACAGATAGATACATCACCTCAAGATAATCATTCTGGAAATGTTAATATTATAACACCAAATGTTTCTGAGATATTTAGCATGTCAGGTAAAGGATACTCAAAGGTGTGAATATTTACTTCATAAACATTATTTGACTTACCTTCTCATATAAACAAAGTACTGGCAGTTAGGGAGATTATTCATTGGTATAAGGCTTGCCTTGGTCAGGTTCTCTGGATGGTGGGCAGCTCTTCAGTCCAGTGAGACAAAGGACAAATGTGGCTGTCCTCTCCCCTATTGTGCTCAGCATTAGCTGATATGATGGGAATGCCAAGATAAGGATCTAGGCTTATTGACTGGAGTTTAGTGATCTGTCTACAACATATGGCCCATTTCCATTCCCCTCTTGTTTTTCTGTATTTTATATGTGCAAACTCATCCAACAGCAGTAACAAAACAAAGACATGAAAATAAGAACAGAACCTCTGTGCAGAGAAGGGCCTTTTCAGAACTCTCTGTAGACACTACAATACAATGCAGCCTGTGAACACCCCATGTTTAATTCCTTATGGACTCTGATTCAGAAAAGGATGGAATATCTTGGCTGTATCAATTGGTGTTATTAATTTTTCTTTAAAGCTCTGTGTGCATTTCTAGAAAATATCCTATTTATTTGGAATAAGTAAGATCTGAAAAGATTATGAGTGAAGAGGACAAAACAAGCAAACAGAATTCAGTAAGTTAATGGAAACCAGGGCATGTATTCTATGAAATCATTTGTAAATATAGTTTTATCTGATACTTGGAATTTAAATATCTAGACTTAACTCTCTTGATATAGAAACACTAATGGATTGGGATATGGAAATAACTATTGTACTTCAGCTTTCATTAATCCTTTCTGGATGAAAACAAAATATGCATCAATGCAAAAATATCAGTACGATTTGTGTATAAAATATGCTGGGGAATAAACAGTAAAATTCTACTGACATTCCACTCCCGTTTAAATACATATGGCATGAGTTCAATTCCTCAGTATGCATCTAAAGCTATAGTCACAAAATGGCACATACATCTAGAGTTTGTTTACAGCAGTAGGAGGTCCTGATGTACCCATACACAATCTCTCTCTCACACTCTCTTTCTCTCTCTCTCTCTGACTCTCTCTTAAGTAATTCAAATTAAATAATAAATACATTATAATTTTTACTTACAATAGCACAAATCCTGTTCTTCTATCCTTCCTTCTACTGCAAACAAATGCTGCCAAATTCACATGTTAAAGAGCATTCACTCCATCACAGGGATTCAGCTCTCAACACTAAAATACCTTCTCATTATCTATGTAATATTCTGCTCAAACTCCATCTTCTCTTAATAAAAAAAAAAATATATCTATCATCCTAAACAAGATCACACAGATGAAAGTAGGCAAATGTCCATTGTTTTTTCCCCATATGTGGCACCTAAACTGGACCAGCTAAAGAGGAGTGTAAAAGGGAGTAAGCATTAGGTCTATCTATGGACATGTAACTAGAATGAGACTAGGAAAAGAAGGGCCAGGGAGAGAGGAGAGGTGAGGATTCCAGGAACACTAGTAGAAGGAAAGAATATAGGGGTGGGAGGATGGGAGGATTCAGAGAAAGGGAGGGTGGGGAAGGGAACAACACAAAACCAAAGACTAAAGTAGTCAGCACAATAGGAACCTTCCTCCTGGATACCAGTATACAAGATAGAACTCCCAATTAAGGGAGGTATGAGACCAGACTGAAATCCCCAGGAGAAGGTGAAGAAAGCTCAGTCCTTAACCCATTAGATCTGGCTAGTGGATCCCAGGGTCAGATGTGGGTTAACCCCACAGGGAGCATTTGGCCAGGTGATCATTTAGATCTCCAAAACAATGCAAGCCTTTGCCAAGCACTTGGGTACCCAACAGAGCTAAAAGGTAAGACCCTATTGCTGAAGACACTGCAAGCTGCCATTTCAGAACAGCAAGAGACAACATGGGAACTGAGAAGGTAGCTCGTTCTCTCCTGGAAAACCTTCATTGTGCTGGAAAGTGCTATGGAAACTACTGGGTGATAATGGTCACCAATAACATTAAGCCAGAGACCCTGCAAGCCACACAAGCCACCAGCCATACAAGAAGTACACACTGGTTCAATAGTTGCACATATCCTCTCTGGGTATGCAACCACCTTCCAATTGGACATGAGGGCCACTCAATGAAAGGGAATGAATAGTTCTGGGAACCAAGTCAGCACCCACAGTAAGGAAAATCACAAAACCCATCAAAATGTCTATGCATATCCCCTTTAATCAAACCTGCTCCCAACCTTGGTCAGGGAATTTGTTTTATTTTACAGATGGCAGAGAATCCTGGAGAGATCCAGAATCCATCAACATAAGAAAAGCCGGTGACATCTCTCCACAAGACGTATCTCCTGTACAACATTTACGCAGGTCCAGAGGAAACTCAGAGGAAGCAGTGACAGGAGGATTGCTCCCAGTGCTAGCCAGACCACAACCTCCAGGAAGAGAGCAACCAGCACTGTGGTGAACCTAAACACATCATAACAGAAATACTGAGGCTACAGAGAAGTCTACATCTACTGCTAACACACCTGCCACGGCTCAGGGATTGTTGTGGAAGAGGGGGCAAAGCTCCTCCCAGATTACCCCACAGTGAACACCAATAGCCCTTCTGGTGAGGGTCAACAGGGAAATGGGAACCTAGGAAGGGGGTTATAGTATGATCTATATAAAAAGTATCAATTAATAAACACCCCCCCCACACACACATATGTATATATAAACTTGGGCTGGAGAGATGGCTTAGTGGTTAAGGCGCCTGCCTCCTAAGCCTAAGAACGCTGGTTCCAATCTCCAGCGGTTCCAATCTCCAGGTCCCATGTTTAGCAGATGCAGTGACACAAGGGCGCAATGCCACACTTGACCACAAGGGGGCGCACATATCTGGATTTCGTTCTCAGCAGCTGAGAGGCTGCTGGCGTGCCCATTTCTCTCTGTCTTCCTCTCCCTCTCTCTCTGTCTCTCTCAAAAAAAAAAAAAACTTATATATATGCATATACATATATATTACTAATGACTACAGATACTTTATCAGACAGGACTATATCAAAAGTATATGATTTACATTTTACACTGTTTGTGGGGCTTATCCCATTTTATGGATGGAGAGTCTGAAATACAGGTTTAAGCCCTTTGCTGACAAGTCCATGAGTAGTATATGGTGGAGCCAGAACTTGAACTTAAGTCACTCTCTCTGATCTTCCTTTCCTCCCCTTTGTGTTTGACTATGTTTCTGATCATTTTCAGCACCATGGATGTTCCAATGCCAAATTTAGGGGCACAAATTGAAGAAGGCAGCCTGAAGAAGGTACTGGCAAATTTCCTCAGTAGTAAGTTCTTCATTGTTTCTACCAGCAACAACACATGCATGTGGATGTGGCAGGAACACCTTGCTGTTTCCCCATCCTCATTCCAAAGTTAGAGACCAGATGGTGGATGTCCCAGCCACACAAGTGACAGAGAATGATATTTGTTAAGAAAGAATAATTTCAGGAGAAGGAAGCCACACTGAACAAATGAGCAACATCTTTTCTCTTACTGCTTGAAAATCTAAATGTAGAAAAGTTGAGTATTGTGAGCACACAGAGATGGGAGACATCTGTCCTGAGATGCCACCTCATGGAGCACAAAGTGACATTATCTTTTTTGGGGAAGTCAGAACATGAGCTCAGGGGCTGAAGCTATGCATGTGTGCCTAGGAGATAGGCGTGGGTGAGAATAAACTTTTTCCATAATCACAACTCTCCAGCTGTAGCCTCCTAAGCTCGGCCCACATGGAGGTTTGCAAAGTGCTGAATAAAAAGACATTTTCTTTGAAAGAAGATAATGGCTTATGTCAGACTTTGTGAATTAAAGCAATGTGTAATGGAACCAGAGCCAGGATGGCAAAACATTTGGTGTAGATTAGAAAAGAGTGAAAACTTGATTACAGTTTCTCTTTGCTTTCAGCCATCAGTCACTCACTTGTTAATGTGAATTTCTCTCCTATGTTATTCCTGGTAGTTGATCTTAATTTAGCATTAATAAAAGTGACATCACAGTATAATAACTTATTTTTCAAAATGTTCTTTATGTAAAGACTCTTGTTTATTTTCTTTGAAGGATGGTAGTATTGAATAAAAAAATAAAGCCTTTCAAAGCAATACTGACTTTATTTTAAGAAAGTTAAGAGAATTATAGTTGTCATAATAATACTTCTAATGCCTATGTTTCTAATGGACACTAAATTTACAGGAATAAAATGCTTCTTAAAACAAACAAACAATACTGCCCATTGTATGTAGTATTTAGTGTTCTAAATTTTCTCTTATTTTCTTTTATCAAGATAAGAACACAATATGAGATATACTACTTTAACAAATTTTTAATTGTCTACTGTAGAATTTTAAATATCACATGTGTTTTCTATATTTTGTTTTGTGTCATTTAAAAAAATATTTATTTTTTATATATTAATTGAGGAGAAAGAAAAAGAGAAGGGGAGTACCAGGGCATTTGCTACTGCAAACAATCTCCAGATGCATGCTCCACTTTGTGGATCTGGTTTTATGTGGGTAATGGGGAATTTAAGTCAGGATGCTGGGGTTTGCAAGCAAGTGCCTTAAACCACTGAGCCATTTCTTTAGCCCTTATGCCATTTTCAGATGCTGCAGCCAGCTTGGGGTATTTAGATGCTCTTTAATCTGACATCCACTAGTGCAAACAAAGAATAAATGCATATATGTATACTTTTTGATAATTAAAACTATCAGGAAATCATCCTGAGAAAAATAATTCCAGTTTGACTTTTTTTACTTCTTCCCAAGATACATGTCCCATAATTATAACTTGAAAACTTTGAAAGACAATTACATTCCCATATTAAATCCAAACAACAGATGACATAAGTTATTTTCAGTGGACCATTTGGAATAGTCAACCTTAAACTGGCAGGTACCCTTGGGTAGATACTCATTTTTGAGGTTGAGGTCTTATACCTAACATCTTCCCATGAGTACCTCCTTCCAACAGGGTTGCCAATCAGCACTTCCACATATGGATCTCTAAGGGATGCATCAACAGTATAACAGTATGTTATCTAGTCAATTTGGTGTAATGATAGGTGGGGAAAAGAATTCACTTTTATAAAGCAAGCTAAGGTATGATAAATTGAGAGGTATATGTGATCCTAGAATAGAAGCCATAGCAAGAACAAACAAAAACTAACTTCATACTAAGATGCTGGGAAGTCAGAAAAGACCCAGAAATAGAGGCAGAAGGACACAAACCCAGCATTCAGTGGATTCTCAGGGCTATAAACAGATCACTAGAGAAGGTGATACCTTCATGCAAGATTTCAATTTCATTATAAATCCCATCAGCAAAATTGAAAAAAAAAAAAAAAAAAGCAAGGCAGTATAATGACCAAAGCAGTCTATCTGTAGGCCAGTTTCTTAAATTTTGGATTTATGGGAATTAATAATTGCAAACACTGATGCTATGCCCCAACATTGCAAGATAAATCATTTGAGCAAGTTACTTTATTTCTGTTTGCCTCAGAACCAACAATTCTGTCAGCAGATGAAGTTCCCCTCACACATCAGCCAGGGCCCAGGTGAAACCACAGAAGAACTGGCAAGAGGAGCAAGAGTGCTGCTTAAATATCAAGCCTGACAACCTGCACCAGGATGATGGAGACAGACACTAAAGATACTCGAAACATATCGAAGCAGAAATCCAGGAGCTTCTGAGAACATAAGGCTAAGGTATTCTTTAAACATACCCACTACAGCTCAGGGAATGTTGCAGAACAAGGGACAGAAATATTATAAGAGCTACAGGGTGAGAGGGAATACCCAGAGGTGTTGCCCTACCACAATGACTGACTACTGTGTATGGCACAATGCAGGCCTGGCCCTAGCCAGACTGCATGGCAGAAGAAACCAGGAAGTGGCTTCTGGGAACATGGCGTTCTGCACAGGCCTGGTGTGACAACAGCTACAGTCCCATGCTCACGAGAAACCTGCTACGAGATGACCTGTCCAGAGACAGGCTGTCATTTGTCACAAAAAGGGGACCACCCCATACAATGATTGGCCAGCCAAGCCCCTTAAAACCCCCTGCACTTCCTCAATAAACGAGTTTTGTGGCTGCTCACTCTGTTGCTTCCATCCAACTCCTGGAGTCTGTGTTGTGTTGTGATTCCGCACTGCTCACCCCCAACTTGGCAGAGATCCTTCCGTCCCTCCTGGGATGACCTTAGGGGGGACTACAACATCTGGAGCCTGAACAGGGACCCTCTGCCCCATCAGCTTTGGTAAGCTGCCCCATCCATGATCATTGGTGAGCAGCCCCCCCCCAGTGTTGGCAAGACCCCCCCCCCTTCTTGATCGTTGGTGAGAAAAGCCCCTTGATGTTCTGTGTGCTGACGGTTGTCTGACGGTGAGCAGGCAGGCCACTCCTCACCCCTTTTCCTTTGTCCTCCCCCCACCCCGGTAGGAAGGCACACATCGCCGCATGGCCCCGAAGCCCATGTCAGCCCCTCCATTATTTGGTTCATCCCAGCGAAATCACATAAGGGTTTGACCAGCCCAATTTCAGAACCAAGGCGAGGCCTTTGGCTGAGCCCCCCAAAGACACTGTGTGGGCATACGGCCATGGAGTAACAACCCATGGAAGTCCCCCACTAAGCACAAGACACGTGGGTCCTAAACATTCTATCCGTATGTCTCAGCTGGCCCCGGCATTAGGACTTGTGGTTTGCATGACTATCCTTTGGGCTATCATTTTTGATCTGGGTTATTATTTTCTCAGATTTTCTTTGATTCAGGAGTGTCCCAGCCTAGCCCCCCCTCAAACACCACCATTCCATAATGGGCAACCTCCCTCCCCACTAGGGGACTCTACAATTGCAGGCTTGTAAGGCCCTCCTCCTGCAATGTGGCTTAAAAGTAAAACAAAAGGACCCCCATAGCTTTTGGGATGAAACTCTTATTTTAGCCCCATGTCCAGAGAATATCTGGGACACTTCCATTTGGTCCCGGGTTCTCTTCCTCATGAAGAAACATGAGGTTTAGGAAGGGCACACACCCCTTGTCCCATTCTTTCCTATCCTCCTTGCCATAATTGCTGGCCTTAAAGGCTCCACTGTGGAGGAAGTCATTTCTGCCCATAATGAATGCTATAAAGAGGAACCTAACCTGGCTCTTCAAAGCTCATCCTTCCCAGCCCCCTCTTAGATAACTCAGATGAGGAGGAAGTCAAACCTTTAAATGATAATAGACTTCCACCCCAACCCCCTCCTACTACAGCCTACTACACTCACAACCACCCCTCCCCCTCTTTACCCTTGCAAGGACCTCCCCCCTCAGTCCTAGACACACCCAGGGGACTGCCAGTTCCCTGACATGCCCCTTCAATGCCTTCCTCATTATCTTAGGGCCCGATGTGACAGCCAGGCCATGGTACCCCACCCCCCTCTCTGATCTGGCTCTCATCCTTAAGGTGGCCCAGGAATCTGGCGTTGACACCTCTTACTTTGAACAAGTCCTTTTACAATGGGCCATCCATCTTCAGATTTACTATGACTGGTACTCACTCCTCAAGGCGGTCCTTCTCCCCCCTGAATTCCTCCAATGGAAAGCCGCCTATAGTGACCTGGCTGAATCCCAGGCCCACCAAAATCTTAGGAGTGGAATTCCAATTACCCTGGACATGCTCCTTGGCACAAGACCTTATACAGACCCTGTATCACAAGCCACAGTTGGCATACATGCCTACTTTGACCAAATAAAATCTTTGTCCCTCCAAGGGCTTAAGGCCTGCCTCCCACAGAAGCCGGATATCTATTTTTGCAACCTGGTCCAGGGCTCATCTGAGGGATTCATGGATTTCCTCTCTCCATGTGACAGAGTCCGTGGACTGATGCACTCCTCCTGGCCCGCCCGTGATGCTATAGTTAAGCAACTGGCATGGGAGGGAGCATCCATGGCAGCGTGTAATGCTGTTGCTGGCATGCACAATGAGGATCTCCATAAATGGACTGTAACTACCAGAGATATAAATCTCATGTCTGTCCCCCCTCAAGGCCCTGGTTGCCTCAATACAAACCCTGACCATGGGTCAAAAGCCTATCCAACAACACACCTCTGCTGGGGTTGTGGCCAACCAGGACACCTTCGGAGGACCTGTCCAAACACAACTAAGCCTATTTTAAGGCCCAAAACCCCCTGCCCTAAATGTCAAAGGCGATATCATTGGGCCAAAGTTTGCAGAATTTACTGCCTTTAAACTTCCCCAGGGGCAACCCTCAGCCCAGCAAGTAAGAGGGAACCCCCCCACATTAGGTGGACCCTGCCCTTTTACGACCATTCACCCTGCATCTCTGTCCTTTTGGATGGGGTTGAATTCAAGGGCATAGTAGACACAGGTGCAAATGCCACTATTATCTCTGCCAATGATGCACTCCGCATGCCCAATTGGGCTTATAAAGATGGTCCCAATATTAAGGGTGTTGGGGGACAAGAGACTACTAGACAGGTTAGAAGATTAGTTACATGGAAAGACTATGATGGCAACATGGGGGAATTTCTCCCCTTGGTAGCAAATGTCCCCAATACGCTCTGGGGCAGATACTTCCTTACTGACATGGGTGTTGTCATAACAGATGACCAGGCCTTTTACAATGATGTTATCGCCCTTGATACCATTGGCCTCTCAGGGTGACCCAACCCCTCCAAACCACCTACCATTCATCATCAACCCCAATTCTAGAGGCCACTGTCCGATCCCCTACCACTCCCATATGCCTCGAGTGGGATACCACAGAACTCATTTGGGTCAAACAGTGGCCTATACTAGAACCTAAATTAACTATTCTCAAATCCCTTATTAAAGAACAGCTTGCTATTGGCCATATTGAGCCTTCTATTAGCCCCCATAATTCCCCCATCTTTGTCAGTAAAAAGAAACGTACTAAACATAGACTGCTCCAAGACCTTCACCAGGTTAATGAACATATGTTAAAATGGTCTTTCAGACTGGCCTCCCCCACCCTGGAGCCATCCCTACTAACCACCATATAGTTATCTTAGATATTAAAGATTGCTTTTTCTCTATCCCTTTAGCAGCAGAGGACAGGCCCTATTTTGCCCTTACTGTCTGGGAGACCAACCATTCTGTCCCAGCTAAAATATATCAATGGAGAGTTCACCCCAGGGCATGAAAAACAGTCCTTCTATTTGCCAAATGTTTATATCCTCCACCACGGCAAGAATAAAATCTAAATGCCTTCTTGTTCATTACATGGATGATCTTTTGATTGCACATACCTCAAAAACTGCCCTTTTGGACCTTTTAAATTACTCGTTGAGGACCTCAAAAAACTTGGGTTTGCCATAGCAAATGAAAAAATTCAAACAGTGCCCCCTTTTGAATTTTTAGGATTCAAAATTCTACTACTATACAACCACTTATCCCTCACCTTTTAATAAAGGACCATTATTCTTTCAATGATCTCCAAAAACTCTGTGGCCAAACTAACTGACTCAAACCTTTCTTGCCCATCCCTCCTAGTGAACTCCTACCACTTTATGACCTCCTTAGAGTTACTGACAACCCTTCAAGGAAAATTCCTCCAAATGATCACTCCAAAAATTTGTTACATAAAATATCCCACTACCTCTTTTTAATGACCCTCACAATATATGACCTGTCTGCTCCAATCCTAAATGTGATCCTTTGGACAACAGGGGTGCCTTTGGGAGTCATCTGGCAAAACCAATTGCCCCTCTACTGGGTTCACCCCTCATGGGCACAGATCCATAAACTCACCACCAACCTATAAGCAATGCTCCTCATAACAATTAAGGCATGTACCTACACAAACAAAATCTATAATACAGAGCCCTCCAAAATAACTCTGAACTTCAACCTCTTTTTAGGGAAGCCCTTCTTTTCCACATCCTAATGGCAGGATTCCCCAATGAGATAGACAATCACCTCCCCGCTCACAAACTACTTCAATCCCTAACAGCTTTGCCCATAAAGACTAAATATTTCTCCAAGCCTTCCTGTCAGCCAATACCCTTAGCAGACTTGGCCTTTACAGATGCCAATAAACATACTTATGGACTAATTATTAAGAGAGCCAATCAGCCAGATGAGGCCCTTAAGTTCCCTAACCCCCATTCAGTCCAGCTAGGGGAACTATATGCCATCATCAGAGTCTTAGAATTCTGTCAACAAGACCCCATCAACATCTTCTCTGACAGCATTTACACTGTTCAAATGACAAAGGTACTGCCCTTAGCCAATCCCAGGCTCTCTCATCATCCCATAGACATTGCCATCTCCACTTTACAATTTCAGATGGAAAAAGATCATACTCTTGGTTTATTGAGCACATTTTCTCACACACTGGTCTGCCTGACTTTATTGCTGATGTGAATTTGCAGGTAGACAAGTTTATTGCTGTCTCCTCCTTGCCACCTTTAGAACAAGCTAGACGTTTACACCAAAGGTTCCATCTATCCCCACTAATCTAAAAACCCTATACCCTGAGCTCTTCCTTAGCCAATGCAAACATTTAACTGGTACCTGTAAGGCATGAGCCCCCCTAGCCCCCTTGGGCCCCCTACAACCTCAAGGAGTCAACTCTAGAGGCCTTACCCCAAATTCTATCTGGCAGATGAATGTTACCCACATACCTTCCTTTGGTAACATCAAATATGTCCATGTCATTGTGGACACTTACTCTAAGCTTACTTTTGCTATTGGTTTCTCAGGGGAGAAGGCATCCCATGTCATTAAGACGACAAAAACCTCTATGTTGGTCATGGGCGTTCCCTGGTCAATTAAAACCGACAATGGCCCTGCATAAATGTCTGCCCAATTCACATCCTTCATGGAATATTGGGGAATAAAACACTCCCTTGGGATCCCCTACAACCCACAAGGACAAGCCATCATGGAGAGAACTAACCAGACCCTAAAGGAACTAATTATAAAACAAAAGTCCACTATGTCGCCCAAGGACCCCCACTTGGCCCTAGTGGAAGCTCTCTTCACCCTCAATTTTCTCACCTTTGATGAGGCAGGACTCTCTCCAGCCTACCACCATTGGAGATCCCAACCAACCACAATGCCCTTACCTTTAGTCCCCTGGAAAGATCCTCTTACTAATATCTGGAAGGGGCTCCACCCTCTTTTAACACAGGACCGAGGGTATGCTTGTGTCTTTCCAGAAATTTCACAGAACCTGATCTGGATCCCTGCCAGAAACATCCATCCAGCCACTGACTCAGGGATCGACCTTGATGAAGAGGATGATGCCAAACCCCTCAGGCTAGATATGGGACTTTAAACTTATTCCCCCTTTTTTTCTCCTTTTATCTCCTTTTCTACCTACTACCACTTCCCAAAAACCATTTTGGACAATTCTTCTTAGGCCATACTTGTTTGGTGCGGTGGGCCTATATTCCCACACTTTTCCTAGGCTTTATTTTAGCCACTCTATTTCACTGTATTCCTCCCCCTTCAAGCACTACTTCTCCTTAGCCATGCATTTGCCTTTTTTGCTTATTAATGCCTCTTATGGTAATGCTATCCTCCAACCAGCCATAAATTCCTTTGCAACTCCTTTGATTACATTGATCTGTTACCATTAAGGACACTCACTGCTACTAATTATGATGCTAGGGTGAGCTCACAACAGTCACCCAGCAACCTGTCCTACCCCAGTCTTTTTCAGGTTCTATAGTTAATTCTCGCTCTATAGGACTGTTCACATGCCACAGAGCCACCACCACTTGGCCCTCCCATGCCTCCTAGGCAACAGCCACATATGTATGGCACAATGTAGGTCTGGCCCTAGCCAGACCTCATGCTAAAAGCCAAACCAGGCCACACCCCTCGGGTTTTCTCACTGGGATGGTGGATAGCCAATGACAGGTAAGATTCCATGAGATGGGGCAACCTAAGACAGGCACCATCACATGTGACGATCCCTTGGGGCCTGGGTTCAACAATGGCTTGCAAAAATCATACCAGGCCACACCCCTTGGGTTTTCTCACTAGGATGGCAAGTAGCCAATGATGGGTAAGACTCCATGAGATGGGACAACCTAAGACAGGCACTATCACATGTGATGATCCCTTTGGGCATGGGTTCAACAATGGCTTGGCAAAAAACCATACCTCCCAGGGTTGCCAATAATAAAAACAAAAAGGAGGATATGTATGGCACAATGCAGGCCTGGTCCTAGCCAGACTGCATGGCAGAAGAAACCAGGAAGTGGCTTCTGTGAACATGGCATTTTGCGCAGGCCTGGCATGACAACAGCTACAGTCCCATGCTCATGAGAAACCTGCTACGAGATGACCTGTCCAGAGATAGGCTGTCATTTGTCACAAAAAGGGGACCACCCCATACAATGATTGGCCAGCCAAGCCCCTTAAACCCCCCTGCACTTCCTCAATAAACAAGTTTTGTGGCAGCTCTCTGTTGCTTTTAGCCAACTCCCGAAGTCTGTGTCGTGATTCCATGCTGTTCTCCCCCAACTCGGCAGAGACCCTGCTGTCCCTCCTGGGCTGGCCTTAGGGGGGACCCCAACACTATTGCTCTGACGATTTTGAAAATTAGGATATAGGTAAAATTTATATCCCATGGAACTGCTTCATAGATTAAATAAGACAGATCATTTGATGTATCTAGGACAGGAACTTGTATTTTATGTTATATTATCTCTGTTCAAGGTGCTTGGCTGAGGTTTAAAAGATAGCCTATGAATAGTGTGTGATGAGGGGCATTGAAGTTAAATATGGATTTCTACAGTTTAGGTGCAGGACAGAACTTGATTCTTTGTGAAGCAGACATCACATCTGCCTAAAAAAACAAAGGTGCTAGCTGGAACTGCCACAATGGAATCAGGAATACTTTTGCTATGAATATTTTTAAAAAAGAATTCCAGGCACTTAAATAAGTTCAAGAATCAGAAAATACTGACAATGGAATATTGGGTGGATATGACCTTATATTGAGCCACTGGGACAGTAGTCTGGAGTTAGTGAATGAAATAAGATTGGTCCCAGGTAAATATGGGTGAAAATGTTAAGTGGAAATTTGTAAATGAGAGGCCAGACATGGTCATATCTCCAGATGATACGGATAATTATTAATATTCATCATCTACTATTAGAATGATATCACATTTTTAGTCAGGAAAAAAAAAATCTCAATATGCTTGCAAGCTAAGAAGCCAGAATGTGGATTTTATTTTGACTGTGGTGGCACCTGTCCACTCCTTACACTCCTAGACAATCTCTATCCTACAAAGAGCTTTTGAAAAATGTTGAGAATTTCAATGCAGCGCATATTTGACAGTTTGACTTTTGGCCCTATTATCTTGTTAGCAATATCATTTTTAAGAAGGAGCTTAGAATTTTATTATGTATTTTGGACACTTGTAAAGGAAGCTACTTCTTTTTTAAAATATTTTATTATTTATTTGAGAAAGAGAGAGATACAGAAAGAGGCAGGTAGTGAGAGAGCGAATGGGAGTACCAGGGCCTTCAGCCACTGCAAACGAACTCCAGATGCATGCACCCCATTGTGCATCTGGCTTATGTGGGTCCTGGAGAATTGAGCCTCGAACCAGGGTCCTTAGGCTTCACAGGCAAGTGTTTAACCGCTAAACCATCTCTCCAGCCAGCCCCAGGAAGCTACTTCTTTTAACTCCTGTGATCCACTGTTGGTGGTGGTTAATTTACGTGTGAGCTCATCTAGGATGGGATATGCTCAAACAACTGGTAAAATAATTCTGTGTTTATCTGAGTAGGCATTTTGGAAGAGATGTGAACATCAATATCTAACATGTCTTTTAATTTGTGTATATTATCTTTCAACAATTGACTAGGAAACTAAAGAAGATCCACACTAACCAGTGTGTTTGGGAGTCATTTAGTGTGTTGGGTCCAGAAAAAGCAAAAAGAAGGAGGCAAATTTTCTCTCTTTTGGAGCTGAGACATCCATCTGTGCCCTCTCTTCCCCTTGTATACAAGAGCTCCTGGTTTAAAAGCCTTTAGCCTGGGGCCTGGGAGTTAGACCATCTCTATTTCTTAGACTATCTGACCACAGGCTATTAAACTACTGGCCTTTCTAGTACCTTAGCCTGCAGATGGCAAACTGAGATTATTTTGCATCCATAATAATGTGAGTCAAATTAAATAATAAATATCACCTATGTGTTCCTCTAGAGGATCCTAACAACTTTCTCTCTAAGGCAGTAGAAGACTCTTAATTTAGCAGAAATTCATTGCAGAGGATGGCAGATAGCTCAGTGGATAAAACTCTTTCCTCACAGGTGTGAGCATTTGAGTTCAAGATCCCCAAACCCACATAAAGGCTGAAAGCTATGGTAGGGTTCTGTAATCTAAGAATGGCCTATATTGAGATGAGAGAATCCCCTGGAAGCTTGTGGACAAGCCAGACTGTCATCAGAGGAGTGACAACTGAGAAACGTCATCTCAAATGAGGTGGAAGGCAAGGATTAACACCTGAAAATTGTCCTGTCTTCTGCACATGCATAGACACACACATGACTATATATACCACTCCTACAGTCATATGCACACACATCAAAAAAGAGAATTCATTTTAGGCAAGATGCATCAATGTAAGCCTATTTCTCACCACTGACCACTCTAAGGTCCAGCACAGTGTGAATAAGAGACAAGGTCACAATCACAACTACAAAATGTGATTTCCTTTTTTACTAAGCTGAGTGTATTGTTCCATTGGAGACTAGCCTAACCATATGTTCATAATGTAGCTGATGTCCTATGACTCATGATCAGTGGGCTTTGCTAGACAGGGGGAGATTTTTCTGGCAACAATTCCTAATCTCAGAGCTCCCGAACTCTAACACCTCTATTTTAAGTTTTTGTTACTGTTTTGAAGTTTCAGAGTTAAAACTGAATGTGATATTACAGACTAAGAAAGCCAGAGGGCCTTTTTTTAGTTTTTATTTTTAAATTTTGTGTCTTGTTAGAAGGTCTGAAAAATAACACTATGAGGTCAGCCCAAGTCATCTGAACAGATTCGTCAGAACGTTAGTTTGCCTGCCTTTCTGGCCTGCAGCTGTTTGAGTCCTCAGACACCAGCATATCCATCCCTTTCTAATTTTCCAGGCCATTAGACAGCAGCCTTCAGATACCACCAGGTACCCACCAGGCACTGCAGGAGATCTGTCCACTCCTCATGGAAGACAATCACTTACTTCTTAACTTAGGTTCTAAAGTTTCAGTAAAGGGAAGGGCTAAACAGAAACCTATTCCAGCTCAATAAGTATCTCTTATTAACTGGATAATTTATTGATGTTTGGGCCTGTTGGTTATTCAAATATTTGTGTAAAACTATTTTTTTGCCTATGTGAATGCAATATGTGTGATGTATATGTAGTGACTGCATGTGTGTGTCAATTTGCAAGACGTGGGGAGGTGTTGCAGTCAGGTTCACATTGCTGGCAGAAAACGCCTGACCAAGAACAGCTTGCGGGAAAGGTTTATTTTGATTACAGACTCTAGGAGAAGCTTAATGATGGCAGGGGAAAACAACAGAGTGAGCAAAGAGTGGACATCACCTCCCCACCAACATCAGGTGGACAACAACAGGAGAGTGTGTCAAACACTGCCAAGGGGAAACTGGCTATAATATCCATAAGCTTGCCCCCAACAATACACTGCCTTCAAGAGGTGTTAATTCCCAAATCTCCATCAGCTGCAAACCTAGCATTCAGAACACCTGAGTTAAAAGGGAACACCTGAATCAAATCACCACATTCTGCTCCTGGCCCCCATAAACAGATAACCACATATGATGTAAAATGCAATGCTTTCTTCCAACTTTGAAGGCCCCATAGTTTTATTAACCACAGTGATATTCAAACAACATGCCATAGTCCAAAGTCTTTTTTTTTTTTAAACTGAACCATAATACCAAAAGTGAACCAGAAACCCCATAATGGCATAGAATACACATTCACACTGCAAAAGATGGCATTGGGCATAGCAAAGAAATATTCAACCAATTCAAGATTTAAACAGGGCAAACATCAAATTCTGTAGCTCCAAGTCCAACAAATCTAGTTAGTGACAAATCTCCAGGTTGGATAACTCTAACCAGCAAAAGTCTCGAGAGTTCTATGGCCTTGGTGGCTCACACCTGTGATACTAGAATTTGGGAGGCTGAGGGAGGAAGAAAACCATGAGTTCCTGGCCAGTTTGGGCTACATAGTGAGTTCCAGGCCAGCCTGGGCTACAAAGAGAGGCTAAATATATTTACTCTCAAAAGAAAAATCTAGTTTTAAGGTATAAACATTAAGGCATTTTTAGTGACAAAAATACAAAATAAAAATGTGCAATAAAGGATTTTAAGGGTTTGGGATTTAGGTCAGTGTAAGATCATTTGCCTTGAAAGCCTAAGGCCCCTGGTTCCATCATGACTAAGAGAGTTTCTTAATCTTATCCACTAAAGTAGCATTGTGTGCATCAATCTACTGTCCTATTATTTAACAAGCGGTAATATAAAGAGTCTTGCAAGTGTCTGATTAAGCAATTTTAATTCTAACCCTTTGCTTCTGAACTCTGTGAAGACACGAACAAAGGTTTGGGACAGCTCATGATTCTTTGCTTAGGCAGTTCCAGTTTGTCCAGCTAGTCAGTGTTATTTTGTTGCCATATCAATCTGACCTCAGCTTTCACATCTTATCTGTAAAATTTCAAGGGCCTCTATTTTCAGGTTGGGATTAGTGTGATGTTAGTGTCTTTAGCATTAGTCATATTAGTAGTGAAAAATGGGGCCTACCCCCAGAACTCTTGACTACCCCCACAATGCATGACCCACATTCCCCATTGATGAGGGAGGACAGGGAGGAGGACAATGGAGCCAATACTATGAATGTAAAATCAGAATAATATAAATAAATTAATTTTTTTCAGAGTACCTAGATGATGTTATTTTGAAAATGTTATTATTTCCTTTAAATATGTAATAGTACACATTATTTTTTCAAGCCAATCTGATACATTTTTTACCATTTTTAAAAATCTTACTTTTTTGTTTATTTTTGTTTGTTTGTTTTTTGAGGCAGGGTCTCGTTCTAGCTCAGGCTGACTTGGAATTCACTATGTTGTCTCAGGGTAGTCTTGATCTCACAGTGATCCTCCTACATCTGCCTCCCGAGTGCTGGGTTTAAAGGCATGCACCACACCCAGAAAAAATAAATCTTACATTTTTTATGAATTCCATTTACACTAATTTACTTTCCAACTCACAAAGTGCAAGCAAAGTGAACTAGTAAAAATAGACACCAATTGCTTTTCCTGGCATATAGGTCTCTATTCTTCAAACTTGCCTTGCGAGTATATGGGACAATAAAAGGATTGCAGTAAACACATAAGCCCTACTTGTCATTGTAACTGGAAAGACTTTACTATAAAACCTAACTTTGTGCTGGAGAGATGGCTTAGCGGTTAAGGCGCCTGCCTCCTAAGCCTAAGAACGCCGGTTCCAATCTCCAGCGGTTCCAGTCTCCAGGTCCCATGTTTAGCCAGATGCAAAGTGAGTCAAGGGCGCAATACTGCACTTGACCACAAGGGGGCGCACACATCTGGATTTCATTCACAGCAGCTGAAAGACTGCTGGCACACCCACCTCTATCTGTCTCCCTCTCCCTCTCTGACTGTCTCTCTCTGTGTCTCTCTCCAAAACTAAATAAAATAATAATAAAAAAATTATTAAAAAAAAAAAAACTAACTTCCCCCTTGATTGGCTGATTAGTCCTAGTCACACCTCCCTATTGAGCTTCTTCAACTGCAAACTGGAGTAAATTAAAAGATTTTATCTACCCACAAAAGATAAATGGAAAAATAAAATACAGGTAATTTGTAATTGATATTTTATTAAGGAATTAATCAGATGGAGATTCAACAAATATTACCTAATTTTTAATTTTGGGTCAGATAATAATATTTATTAGTTTTATATTCAAAGAATACAATTCTTCATGCATAAAAATTTAATGGTGGTTTATATCTCTTCCCAAATCTTACCATAAACAGAAGGTAACAGTAAAACTTAAACAATAAAATAATGTAATTCAGTTGTTATAGTTCATGCTATGTCCTATACAAAACTCTGAGCCTAAAGCTTTTTACTTCTTCAAAAAATACAAAATTCTCAAAACTTCCAATTTGACTCCTTTTGATATGACCACAACAATGTTATCAAAAATAATTTAGTGTTATCTTGATAGATCATATTTACATTTCCCAACAAGCTCACACTAAGGAATCATTGGTTTGTATACCACTCCAGAGTATTAGCTATGCTAAGCTGCTCAGTCTTTCTGTGCATGCTCAGTCACTGAGAATCATCATTGCCATATTTTATACTTAAGGAAATATAAAAGCTAACATCCCAATGACAAAACTTTAAAAAGCTGTAAAAGTGGAAAACATAAAAATTCATGAAGTTATAAAAATGACCTTAGAGCATATAAAGCAAAATGGCCTTCTCAAAATCCCTTATAATACAATGAAATACAATGTCATAACTACCATATAGGTAAACATTGGCAACCTCAATTATACTGCGATTATTGCAAATATCCATGTACACTAGAAATACATTTTTATTAGTCTTCTATGTGAATCAAAAGTACTACTAGTTATAGTTAAATGATTACTGTCATGACATAGTACAGATATCTTATAACTTAAGTTCCTATGAGAATCCCTGGAGAAAATGGAAAAATTAGAGAGACCATACTACACCGAAATTTCAAAAACCTAAGCCTGTACATTTTTTGGATTGTCATATGATTTTATATATTGTATTGTAGAACTTCAAGTGAATAAGATTTCAAACATTTTGCTTTCACACAAGTAATATGATATTATTGTTTGAAAGAGTCTCCATGTTTCTCTCTCTTCCTCTTTTTCACTCCCCTATACTTGCTCTTCTCCCTCTCATTCTTTCTCTCATTCTTCTTCAAAGCATAATATTTAGGTGGATATTAATGAGCATAATTTCAAGAAATGTACTGGAACATAGTTTTCTGGGAGTTTCCAAAATGAATCTTATATACCTTACATACTGTAGAATGTCAATATGTATGCTTAATATGCTGTACTTGGTGAATTTTTTTAAAAAATTTAATTATTACTGATAGAAACAAGATTTGTATTCATAGTGTTATTATTAGACATGATAACACATACAAATTCATTATATCTATAAAGAAAAATAAAACCTTAAAAAATGCTGTATTATAAAATTTGCATCATGACCTAACAAGTGTTCCAATGCATTATAAAAGTCAAAGATTTATATGTAGATATGTATATAGGAACAGAGCCACAAGAATACAGATGTAGATGACTATATATGTATATTTGTACACATGAATAAATATAGATAAATTTGTTTAATTCCTTAATCTTTCTGACACCTCAGAGGTTTTCATTTGAGCCCCACCTAATTCTTTCTCAATGATTATAAAACATTACAGCCTGAAAACCTGATAAAACTTCTAAATGATAAGTTTCACCCCAGTTATAATAAAGAAGAATCACTTGTGATGAAGCCTGCTTGAACATTTACAATGCTATTATTTTTCCAATTAGAGTTAAGTTTTTTTTGGGGGGGAGGGGAAAGAGACACAGAGAGAGACAGAGAAAGAGGGAGAGAAAGACAGATAGAGATGGGCGCGCCAGCAGCCTCTCAGCTGCTGCAAACGAAATCCAGATGCATTCACCCCCTTGTGGTCAAGTGTGGCATTGTGGCCCTTTTGCATCTGACTAAATGTGGGACCTGGAGATTGGAACCGCTGGAGATCGGAACCAGCGTTCTTAGGCTTGGGAGGCAGGCGCCTTAACCACTCAGCTATCTCTCCAGCCCTAGAGTTAAGTTTTAAGTCAGCTGGTATTGTCATCTCTTATTTATTACTGTTTCCTCAATCTAAAACATGCTTGACAGAGAGTGGGAACTTGATAATTATTGGTTGAGTGAATTTAAAAGAATGAAATATATAACCAAGTTAATTATGTGATTCTTTCATGCATTAATGTCCAAAATTTCTAACTCAATCTTACTAATTTTGCCATCTAAACGGGAAACTCTGCCCTCTAGGTCCCATACCACAGAGCTGTCCATACCTGGCCCATTGTTGCCCAGGAGCTATTTGTGGTTCTGAAGCAGCTTGCCCTGCCTCAGTGACATGAAGTTTAATATTTATTTATTTTTAAAATCTTATTTATTTATTGAATTTTTGAAATAGAGATATATAGAGAGGAATATATTATATATATAATTTTAGGTGGAAATATGTGTATACACACATGTATGTATGTATGTATGTATGTATGTATGTATGTATGTATGTATAGAGAGAGAAAGAAAGAGAGACAGAGAGAGGGAATGGGCACACCAGGGCCTCTAGCCACTGCAAAAGAACTCCAGATGCATGTGCCACCTTGCGCATCTGGCTTTACGTGGGTACTACGGAATAGAACATGGGTCATTAGGCTTTGCAGCAAGTACCTGTGTTATCTCTCCAGCCCTTAATACTTATTTTATTACCACTTTAATATTCTTCAATATGACATGCACCAGCCTATCATGATGAAGAAGTTCTTAACTGGGACAAACTTTCTTCTCCCTGTTCCTCATCACCTTTAACACTCCTACTCCAATAGCCACTCCATTGAATATATTCCCAGTAGTTTTATAACTAGGCAATATTGTAGTTCTACTTTTAGCTTTGTGAAAAACCTCCACACTTATTTCTGCAGTGGCTGTACCAGTTTATACTTCCATCAACAGTGGAAATAATTTTTTTTATGTATTAAATAGTTCCCAAGATTTTTACCCAAAACAAAATGAGAACTTTAGAGCAAATTACACTGTTCAGGAACGAAAAATAAAGGAAAGAAAAAGGAAAGGAAGGAAGAAAGTGAAAGAAGGTAAAGAAAGGAAAGTGAGTTGGAGAAAAAGGAATAAGATAAATGCAGATAATTCACTGAAAATATCAATAACATAATTCATTTTCTGGGAAGCAAAATGAACCCACCCCTACCCAAGTGATTTCATTTTAGAAATCTAGACCAGTATTTAGTAGTACAAAGGGTCAAAATTACAACTCAAAACAAATCAAATCATTGGAAGTAGTTTCATTTTTAATTAAACATCATCTGTACACTTGGATTCACCATATAGACTGTTTAGTTTGCTAATTATGTTTTGTGAAGGTGGAAGACAGCATTCATACTGAATAATTTATTGACTTAACCAATGTAAATTCTGTGTTTTTGAAACCACTGGACGTGCTTGAGACAAAAGACATAATTGGCCTTCCCAGAGCATTTTACTTTCATTTGTTATTTCATGTCATATATGCCTAGACACAGAAGAGGTACTTTAGTTTCATTTTTATTGAAAAGTACATAGTACAGACTAAGTACTTTGTTTCTGGCAAATGAACAACTTTTAGAGAATGGAAAAATTTTGTTTTATACAACTAATGAAAACTAAAATAACCTATTGCAAATATGTGACATATCCCTATATCTACTCTGAGATCCTATGTAGTATGTTCCAACTTGTCAGTGATGCTCAGAACCAGAGATGAAAGAAGGCATTGATTTAAAATGTCTGATATTTAACATGCTATAGGTTCAAAACTGAGTAACTTTTACCCTATTGGAAAAGACATTTTTTCTGTATGTGACAAAAAGTCTGATCTACATATTTCTCTTTTCCAAAACTCACATTGACACTTAATCCCCAAAGTAAATTGTGAAAGTGGGATCTTTGGGGCATATTGGAAATAGATGTTATGAAGGCATCATCCTTTGGATGCATTTAGTAACTTTATAAGGAAGTAGAGTCCCAAGTTAGCTAAGATTATGTTCTCTGTCTTTGGTGCCCTGCAGTCAGTTGGAGCTCTACAGTGGCGGTAGTAACACTAAAGGGGATGTAGCAACCCATTCTGAAAAATTGTGAGCTGAATAAAACCAAGTTCTCTATAAATTACTCAGTCAAAAGCACCGAGTTAAAGACACACAAAATGGATTAAAGGAATATGTGCTACTCCCTTAAAGGATGAGGCGAAAAACAGTTCATTGTGTTTATTACTTCCCATTTAATCCAAGTGATTGCTTCAGAATTTGTGATAATGCTTGATCTCTTTCCATAAGAACAAATTCAGAAAACTCTGAAACTCTTTTTAGAAGTTGCAGAGAATTTGAAGTTGCTGGTTACACAACTTTACATGTTTGTTCTTGGTAAGTATTTGTTATGTTACTCTCACTCTAATCTTCTTTCTGTGTTTGCTTATTTTAGTTGTGTGTGGTTGTGTGCATGTACATGTGGAGGAAAGAGGACCACAGCAAATGTTATTCTTCAAGAACACTCTCAATATCTTCTGAGACAAAGTCTTTCATTGGTCTTGAGCTCACCAATTAGGAGAGACTGGCTGGCCAGTGATCCCCAGGGATATGCTAGTATCCAACTCTCCTGTGCTTAAATTGCTATCATGCCAAGGCACTGGCATTTTTGCATAGCTCCTTGGGATGAAACATGGGTCTTCATGCTTGTGTAGCAAGCTCTTTACCAATTTAGCTATCTCCCTATACCTTCAAATATTTTTTGATAGTGAAACAATGATCTTTAAAACCTCTATGAATCCCTAGAAATTGATTTAAAATACATTGTTCTTATGTCTGTGCCTTCCCAGTTTATTCATTGACAGACAGGTGTACTACCATCAGTAAATTGGCTCAAGATAACATGCCTGGTTTGTTCCCCTTTTTGTTACAAAAAGTAAGAATATCACTAGTCTATGACCTTGAATCCAACAGTGTTAGGGAGGATTTATATACTATGTAACTTTTAACAAAAATAAAAATCTCCATCTCTCTAGTTAAACATGATAACTTTATTTCTATTTAATATTCTACTATAAAACATATAATAGAAGTTATACCACAGTGGTTGCTCTATATTCAGAGTATTTGTTTTTCTGTTAATTAATGGCTCAATTTTTCTGTTTCCAAATTTTTGGAAGCTTAATTTCCTCTTCTTTTTCTATTTTATTATGATTTTTTTGAGAATGTGTTACATACTCCATTACATTAATGTCACAATCAATATTTAGCTAAGATAGTTTTCAATAAGTCAAAAAGTGAACACATAAATAAAAACTACACTTCAGGCAGGAGAAGTGGCTTAGTGATTAAGGTTCTTGCCTGCAAAGCCCAACTTCCCATTCCCTGGTTTGGCTCTCCAGGTCCCATGTAAGCCAGATATACAGTGATGCAAATGTATAAGGTAGTACGTGTGCACAAGGAGGCACATGTGCCTGGAGTTCAATTGGCGTGTCTGGAGGCCCTGGAGTTCCAATTCTGTCCACCTGCTCTATCACTCTCTCTCACTTTCTCATATGAAAAGAAAAGGCCTGTCTGTTTGGCTTGCCTCAAAAAAATGTAAATTTCAAATGACACCCACATTTCCATAATGTCAGTAAACCTGGGTGAAATTATTATAGTCCTTTCACTAACACTGTACTCTTCTGTCAAAAGTGTAGTTCTTTAGATATATTCTGGTGACCCTATTGTATCAAAATTACAGGAAAGAAAATCCACAAAGAAACAATAGAAAAAGTGCCCAGGCAGAGAAATACTTGGAAATACAGACTATATTTATAATTCATCCATGAAAGAACAGAGTGCCCAGAGATTTTCAAGCAGTGGAGTCTGTGATATAATGTTGTTTAATATGCCATAAAGTGCTGGTTACCACAGAATATGTTCCCAGTGCATCATTTCCTACTTGGTTCCACTTCACAGTTTAGACGTAATTTCCTCTACAATCCTGTTAACATGCACAGGTCTTATCCCTTGTGTAATGCAGCACAGAAATTACATTATGCAGCTGTGTCTCTGTTCCCTCCATCACTTCTAAGCATGGCAATGCTTTCCTCAGGGTTAAAATTCTGTGGGATTCTGTGGTAGTGATCTTAAGATTGGAGCATCTTTTTTCCCCACTCTCATTGCCTTTATATCTAAAACTGCAAAATCACATAGACTATAGTATTTTGTGATATACTCTTTCATGATGAAGAAGGTGTTTTTTTTTTAATCACCAAATGGTTTTGTGCCAGTTAAATCATTTAAAATGAAGTCATCCAATGGCTAATGCATAGAATTATATAATTCTTATAATTTTTGATCAATAATGGATAATATGATGGAAATATTTTAAACTTTGCCAGGTTTATATTTAAATATGGTGCTGCATTTTTTTTTTTTTTTTGAGATAGAGCCTTATTTTGTAACCTATGCTGGCCTCTGCCAATGCACCATGTAGTTCCTGGCAGTCTCGCATGTATAGCATTCCTTTATCTCAGCCTACCAAGTGCTGGACATACAGACTTGAGCCCCTATACCTGGCAGGTTTTTATTGTTTTACTTCACTTGTTTTTGTTTTAATGTTTTGTCAGAGTCTCACTATGTAACCGAGGCTGACCTCAAATTCTTCATTTTTTTTCTGTTGCATCCTTCAAAATGTTCAGTGCACCACGATACCAGGCCCTAATTTTATTTCTTTATTTCAAGAGAAGTAGAGATTTTCCTTTCATTCTGTGTGAGTCTCCAGAAATTTATTTATGTACTATATTGTATCTACAAATAGATTATTCCTTTAATGGTTGAACTGTTTTCATTATATAGTTGTACAATGGGCCATATAATTCCGCACCCACTGAAAGGTATTTTTCTTTTCTGTTTGAGATGATTGCTAGTAAAATTTATATGCACATTAACTTACAGATTTTTTTGAAAAAACTGAACAGTAATGACTTAATTTTCTAAGATAAATGTCCAAAAGACCAAATGCTGTGTTATATTGTAGTTACACATTTTGTTTTTAAGGAACTGCCAAAATGCTTTCAAGGGTAGTGGGACCATTGCAATTCCCACCAGCAGTGTAAGTGTGACTATTCCCCTGCATTCTTAACAGCATTTGTGCTATGGTAGGTGTTCCTATAGCTATGTAGTGATAGTTCATGGCAGGGTTATTTGCATTTCCCTAATGACAAGAGCCATTGAACATATTTTCTTGTACTTAGCAGCCATCTGTGTATTCTCCTTGGTTGAATGCTTCTTCATGGTTTTTGCCCATTTCTCATTGGATTGTATTTGTTTCAAACTGGTGTATTATTCAGTGCAATATTGTGTCCTTGTGCCACTTTGCGTCTGGCTAAACATGGGACCCAGAGAATCAAATGGACATTCTTGGGCTTAGCAGGCAGGCACCTTAACCGCTAAGCCATCTCTCCAGCCCTACATTATTTTTTAAAATAATTTTATTAAGAACTTTAATATATGATCATATTGTAAATTGGTCACACTCCCAAAAGGGTGTCCTCTTTTATTTCCCCTCTCCTTTGCCCCTATTCTACTGAGTACCCTCTTCAGGGGGGTATTGGTAATCACTGAGGGCAGAAAGAATGTAAAGTTCTGTGTAGCCGCAGGCAAAGATGGAACATCCCATTTTTTTTTTTTTTTTTTTTTAAGAAATGGCTTTGCTACCACTTTTCTGTACTGAAAGTATTTTGGGTTTTGTGAAATTAAGGAAATTACCTTGGCTAAATCCTTCATGTGAGTCCCAGACCAGTCTAACTAAACAGACACAAATATGTGAGAATAGGTTTATATTCTCCCTTTCTTCTATCTGGAACCAGGGTAGAGTGAACATGGGAATTTCTCTTCAGAGGTTGCAATGGAATCAGAGAGTATAAATTACAGAGGCCAGTACACTGTTAGAAACCTTTCCTTCTCCTCCTCCTCCTTCTCCTTTTTCAGTAGCCATGCACTTTCTGTACACTGTGGACTATTTCCCACGTTCCAACAAGCTGTTCTCCATTGTTTCATTATTGGAAACTTGCTATAATTTTGTTTTTACTCTTTTACTTCACATTCTCAGTATTTTCAACAGGAGGTTTTTTTCCCCATTGTCTTGAGTCCTCACCAACTTGAAAACAATGTGTCTTGGTGTAGATTACATTCAATTTGTCCTGTTTAGCTGAATCAGTTTCTTTAATTTTTTTATTGATAACTTCTATACTTACATACAAAAAAACATATTTCCCTCCTCTTCCCCTTTCCCCTTTAGAACTCCATTCTCCATAATATCCCTCCCTCTCTCCATTAGTCTCTCTTTTAATTTGATGTCATCATCTTTTTCTTCTATTATGAGGGTCTTGCGAAGGTATTGCTAGGCACTGCAAGGTCATAAATATAGAGACCAATTTCTGCCTGGGCAGTTGCATTGTAAGGAGTTGTATCCTTCCTTTGGCTCTTCCATTCTTTCTGACCCCTCTTCTGCAATGGACCCTGAGCCTTGGAGGGTGTGACAGAGGTGTTTCAGTGCTGGGCACTCCTCCATCCCTTCTTCTCAGCACTATGTTGCCTTTTGGGTCATCCCAGTGGTCATCAACATCTGAAAAGAAAAGCTTCTCTAATCAGAAGTGAGAGTAGTATTAATATGTGAATATGAACATTAAGTGAAGTGCCTTCAGGGAAGCTTGGTGGAAATAATATATACATTTAGTTAGACAAGAGCAGGCTTTATACCCCTAAGGCTCATGACCACCCCTGCCATAGACTTTTGCTTAGTTTTTTCAGTATCAGGCATGTATTCCATCCCATGGAGAGGACCTTCAGTCCAATAATGGAGCAGTTGGTTTCCCCAAGAGCAGACATGCCACTATTGCACCTGTTCATTCATTGGGCCTGTCTGGCTAATCTTGAGTTTTCCAGTGTCCACTGTTTTCACTGCTGATGACTTCTGTCTCCCATACTGCTGCATGCAGTGCAGCTTTTTCCAGCTTTCAGTTGGCTGGTCTACAGGGAGAAGGTTTTCTGCTTAGCACCACCTTGCTTTCTCAGTGACCTTGCCTCTCAGGCAAGAGATGTCTTCAGCAATAGGGTCTTACCATCTGTTTCTCAAGGGAAACCAAGGGCCTTGGCAATAGCCTTTAATGTTTTGGAGGCTACTGGGACCTCCTTGGCCAATAACTCACTGGAAGGTATCCCATCCCAGGCACTGAAAATTTTCTAGTAACAGTCTATAGCTTCTGGATGTTCCATTATTCAAAAAAGTAGGTTTACATAAGTCTTATTCAGACTATCTTGAATTTTGATTGACCCTCCTTGTGGTAGTTTGAATATATGTCCCCCAATATATTCAGTATTTTATTAGTTATAGTTTGCATCTGCAATCACCTTGCTAGAGGCAATGTCACTGGGGGTTGGTCTTAAGGTGTTGATGGTGGGTTTGAGATTCCATTGTAAAGATATGCAAAGTGTGCCTAGCAGGAGTTCCTGAAGTGTGCTGGGCTTTTGGCTGTAGTTTTGCTCAGTGTGCTGTGTGGCTGGTTGGATTTTTTCTCTGTCTTGTCTGGTCCTGTGAGAGCAGGCCCCTTCTCTTGCCATTATGGAACTTCCCCTGGATCTGTAAGCTTCAATAACTAATATCCCTTCCTCCATAACTGTGCCTGGTCTGGAAGTTCATCTCAGTGAACCTGAAGCTGTCTGCTACACTCCTCCTGCCCTTCTTTTACATATTCTCTTCCCATGGCCTTTTCCCTCCCTGTAATCTGTTCTTCTCCTTACATACTTACAATACCATCCACTTAAGTCCTTCCCTCTCCTCCTTCCATTATAGCCTTTTACCAGCTCACTGGCTTCTGGTACAGAGTTTTTGTTCCAATTCACACACAAGTCTATACATTTGTAGCTAGGATCCACATATGAGAGAGAACATGTGATGTTTGGCTTCCTGAGCCTGGGTTATCTCACTTCATGTAATCCTTTCCAGATCCATCCATTTCCTTTGCACAACCTGCTCTATTCACAATAGTTTCTTTAATTTTTAAACTAATATCTTTACCCAAATTTGAAATATTGTGCCAAAATTCTTTATTCATGTACTTTTTAGCCAGCTTCTCCTCTCCTTCCAATCCCATGAGATCAGACCTTATATTATAGTCCATGGTTCCCTGTGGCTCCTCTCATTGCCTAATCTATTCCCTCTCTTATTCAGTTTGGACCTCTCCTGCTGATCCATCTGTCAGTTCATTTATTCTTCCTTCTAGCCCATACACTCTGTTGTTGTCACCCATTGAGTACATGCCCATCATACTCACCAGTTCTCATATTTTCATTTGCTTCTTCTGGATAACTTTTCTTTGCTGAAACATCCCTCTTTCAGTTTGACTCTAGGTCTTCATAAGTTCCCCTGAATCAAATTTATGATGACTTCTTTAAATCTCCACCAGACATTTCTGAAATCTTTTCTGCTTTGTTTGCCTTCTATTATCTATGCATGCACATTAAATGTGAAATCCTTCTGTTCTCAGCATGGTGGGTGAGGGTGATATTCAACACTTAGAAAACATTTTGTATTTTCCTGGTCATATTTATGAGATACAGTGTCTCATCCAAGTCTTCTATTTCAGTGGCTTCTTCTGACCCTACAAGAGCCAGGATAGGTCGTATCTTTCATTATCAGGTGAGGATAGAATTCCCCATTTGCTTCTCAGCTGCAATTTATGACTTAGGGAGGCAGAGGCTTCTATAGATGGTTCTATCAGTGTGAGAGCTTCCCACATAGCTCCATTCATACTTTTATGGCTGTGAGAGAAAAAAAAGTGCATCATTACTGCTACCCATATTGGCCAATGCCTTTTCTCTAGCACACCAATAAGACAGGTAGCATTGTTACCACTACACTATATAGACAGCATCATCTATCCATTAGCCTCTTCTGATATAGTATACCTGGGAAGAAACATTCTCTGATCATTGTCAGTTCAGTTCAGAATTTCAGCTTTTCATAAGGTTGCTGTGGGCACCCTAGTGCTGTAGCAAGCATGTCACTGAATGGCAGGAAGATATATCTGATTTGTTTCCTTGGTTTTCTCTTAATCACCCTTGTGGAACAATAGAGACTTCTCCCTATATTTTGTGAGGGTAAATGATTACATTTTCCAGTCTACCAGTACTGGCATGGATGCTGGTGATCACAATATCTTTTTAAGGTAGTATATGGTCATTTTCAAGCTTTCTGTGTCTTTAGGTTTTCAATGCCTAGTCCTTAGCCCAGAGGTAGCAGGCGCTTAGAAGGTTTTGTTAGTCTGGATTTATTGGCATTTCTGAACCTCTTGCCCTTCAACCTCTAAATGTGGGACATATGAGACCAGAAGAAAGTCCAGGAAACTCCACATTTTGTTGTTTCTTAACTGATACTCCTATTATCCAGTCTTTCATCTTTCTATCTTTAATTTATTTTATATTATAACACCAAGAGTTTTGGTTGTGATTGTTAGGGACACAGGCTTTTACTACAGTTTTATAGAAGCAGATACACTTAACACACACACACACCACATTTAAATATAAGTAAATTTCCCAAGTCTAATGACATTTTAAATGGAAGTAGAACTTATATAATATCTATGTAAAGTATAAATTCAGGCCAGATTTTAAACTGATCTTAAAGTTCTGACCAGGACTCTGTTCAGATGTTCTCTTCATCCACAGAGAAGAATGCACTTTAGTGTGTTGCTTGTGCCTGGGAGCTGTTCAAAATGCTGATCAGTGATTTGAAAATGTTGCTACAAGAAATTGAATCACATGTAAAGAAAGTTTCCCATTGTCACTAAGTACCATTATTATAAACATCATATCCACAGAGCTTATGAGTTGCTACTCAGCGGGTAAAGACAAAGTGAACCTATTCTATTACTGACGTCTATACTTGTTGATAAGGTCAAAAGCAAGAGCATTTATATGAATCATCTTTAACCTAGGAGACATGAGTCACATCATTTGATGTCACTTCAATTTTTCCTATGCAGAATAGGACAAGAACCAAGTCTCAAATTTCGTGATATTAAATTATGGCAGTAATATAACATAATGATGCCAACAGTGTACATATAAACAACTTCACCAGCAGGCATTATTCAATTAATTTCACAGATGAACAAAGGGATAAATGTAGGCATTGGTTACATACCTATGAAATAGACACTGTCACAAAACACAACCCCCCCTTTATTTCCAAAGCCTTATTGTTTTCCTTGATAAATGATCAAGCCTTTTGTTAAAAATGGCCCACTGAATAAAAGAGATAATTCACTCAAAAAGCAGTGTGCAAGAGGGTTTTATAAGAGCCTGTTTCCAAGAAAGATCAGCAGGCATCATTATATTCATTTTTTATCTTATGAACAAGTACGGAAGACAGGAATAGAATCTGTTCACTTTGACTGTACCCACTCAGTAGCAACTCATAAGCTCTGTGGATATTAACAATACTTCCTGGCTTAATAAATAGTACAAACAGGCCATCATTGGGAAAAGAAGTTTCCTGAATACAATCATTGACATCCACTTACCTATATGGAACTGGGTTTTTTTTCCTAGAATACTTTGTAATCAAGGGATGAAGAATTTTCATAGCTTACATTTGGCTTATTGCTCTATGCTGCAATACCTGTTCTTGTTTCAAACCCAGCTTTTCTTTTTATTCTATAAGTGACTGTTCTATAGTGCCTGGCCAACTTTACTACAGCAGGAAAGGGAGAGGTCCTACATACTGCAACTCAGAACAGATGCATGCACCTAAGTGTGAGGAAATCACTGGATATAGAGGACCAGTGCTCACTATGGAAAATGGTTTTGTTCTGTCCCTTCTCTATGTGAGCAAACATTGCTCATCCAGTACATAACTTTGCGATTCATTTGTCAACTCTGACGTCATGAAGCAGTGGTTAGAATTTCCTAGCCTTCTACAACTGGTAACATGTAACAGATGCCACTTGAGTATTTTTCGTTGTTGTTGTTGTTATTGTTGGGAAAGTGATATATTAGTGTGACTGGATGGCTAAAAACAGAAAGGAAGGACTGGCAGGAAATTAGGTGTTTTATTCTAGGTGTATTGACAACTTATTTTTTAGATTATTGAATTTTATAATTTTATTTTTTTGCAAGCATAGATAAAGAAAGGAACAGAGAGGGAGGGAGAGAGTGAAAGACAGACTGTGCAAACACAGTCCAGATACATGTGCATGTGGCTTTACATGGGTACTGGGGACTGATGCCCAGCTGGCAGGCTTTGAAAGCAAGTGCATTTGACCTCTAGTTTTTTTTTTTTTTTTTTCTTTTATAAATCAGGAAAAACTCTTATTTCATTGAGCTTTATAAGATGACCACTGGTTATGGATAGAAAGGGAAAAATGAGGATAAACCACAATTTGAGGAAGCTTTGTCTTAGCTATAATAATGGGAGTTTGCCATTTCCTCTGCCTTTTTCTTTCTTTTGAGGTAGGCTCTCATTCTTTCTCAGGCTGACCTGGAATTTTGAAGCCCAGGATGCCCTTGAACTTATGGCTATCCTCCCTACCTGACCTCCTGACTGCTGGGATTGTAGGCTTGAGCTACCTCTCGTGGCTAGTGGAATTTAGTCTTTTCTACTGAGCACAAAATGTCAAAAGGAGTAAAATCACTCTACAAAAATGGAAAGGGATTATGCATACAGATGAAAGCATAGCTACATTTTAGTGAACATTTATTTGTGTTAAGCACTATTCTAAAGATCTTATGTTATTTAACATATACTCTCTCAGGCAGAAGTTACTAATATTTCATTTGACAGATAAGAAATCCAAGAAAGAGTTTGTAGTTTATCCAAAGTCTTGAAACTAATAAATGGTGGTGCCAGGATTTAAGCAAATAGATGCATGAATATAAAAAAATAGAATTGGATCCAGTTTTTAATGTTGTCTATTGCCAATGGCAGATATTTATAAATAAATAAGAAATATGGTCTCAACATAAAGATTGTATAAGCTGATCTTTAACTTTCTTTCTGACTCCAAGTCCCATAATTCTAAGACTGTACAGATTTATTTACTTTGCACAAGATATAATACTTTTTAAAAAATAAATGGACTTTAAATTTTATTTCATTTTAGCTATTATAAGCAACATTTATAAATTGAATGTGTTTTATAAATAATATCGAATTAAAATATTTCCTCATATTGTCACTCTGGGAACACAATATTTTACAACTTATTTTCACTTTCTATTGAAAGAGTTGTTGAGAGTGACAGCATAACTAAGACACGAATTATGGCCTTAGCTTCAAATTCCTCCCCTTTGCCTACACAAGTATATTTTTCCTCAGTCCATCTTCTCTAGTTTTTGGTAAAGATCCCATCACCCTCGTCCTTAGAAGCTGATAAAGAGGAGAATGAAGAGCCATCAATTTGTCACAGCTTGGCCACCGATTCCTTAGATTTTCCTTCTAGTTCCTCAGAAAAACCAGGCATCATCATGCAGTTAATCTCTGCTCTTAAATAACTCTGTTCTATCATGTCAAAGACCCCATCATCCTTCAACTACCTACCTATGTGTGTGATTTTATTAGTATCTTCAACTTAGTGCACGGTAAGCACCATGCTGGCAGAGACTGGAGTGATGTCTAGCTGTCTATAGTGGAAATGTGCTTGTTGAGAAATTGGTGCCCAAAGCAAATAATGAGTAAGGACAAGATGATGAGGCAGAATGCAGAACCGAAGCACTGGTGCAGGTGATGGATTTGCAGAGAAATGGCTTTCAGACTTAAATCCATGACAGGGGATTATTTGTAACCAATTTAGGGAACATGATTAGAGGAAGCAAGGTTGGTATCAGGACAAGATGGATAACCACCACCATCTGACTCTGTACTTCAAGGGTGTGTCTGGACATCCAAAAGCCAGGAAGACAGATCCACTGAACAAAGAAACCTGGCATATAAAAAAAGAATTAAAAATAAACTAAGTAAAATTCCTACCATACAAAAGGAACACCTGTCCATAAGTAATAATGAATTTTAACATGTGCCTAGCACTTTCCTAAACTCTGTAAGAATTACTAAATAAGAATTTCTGGAGGAGAAAAATGCCATTTATTCACATTGGAGGATATGTACCTGCAGAGACAATAAGATATAAACGCATCAGAATGTATGCTGACTGGTAAAATTCATTCTCACGGTTAGCAAAATTGACAGCAGTTTACAAAAGTATAAAATTCTATGTTCCTATACTTATATTATGAAATTTAATATATTAAGTTAGAAACCAAATGTTATAGTACATATTAAGTTTAGCAAGTCCTATTTTTCTCATATAAAAATTGTGATGACAGAACAAATATCTAAAATAAAATGTATGGAATATTACTGTCTAATTTTCTTTTTCAGAATATCCCAAATTTAACAGGTGAGTGGGAGACTAATGTATTCAGCTTTGCTTTTTCTAATTTCTCATTTTTATCACATTACATCAATCTTCAGTAACTGATATTGATTTTTTGTTTTATCACACAAAATATGACACATTATAAATAGTTAAAATAAAATTCCACTTATTTCAAGCTATTTTCCTTTCCTATTCTGTGAAACTTATATCATAAAAATGTCATTGGTATGATATATTAACTCCTGTGTTTGATATAGATTATAAAGCTAACATTTTTAAAGAAATGTAATCTAAATCATATTTGTCTCAGAGATAAAATCATTTAGTTTATTGCAGATAGGAATGTGGGGACATCTAAATTACCCTCCCTTGTATAAAGCATAATGATATTGTGAAGAGAACAATTGGTCTGAATTTTCTTTGTTTTCTGTTACCCTCAGTGCTATAACCTACCCATTATTGTATTGATATGTTTTTGTACTTGGTAAATAGCAGATAATCAAACTTTTTGTAATTAAAATATAAAATATATTTTTTATTAATTGCATAACAAATGGATTAAATACATAATGCCAGTGTTCACACTCAGGAATAGAACATCCATCTTCTATCAGTCCAATTCTTAAACTCACTCTCTTACATAAAAGTAGTGACATCACTGAAGCCAGTCAATTTAAGAACCAGGGTTCAATGTTCAAACCTATGCTTTCATTAATGATAAGAGACTGGAACAATTTTCCTACCCATTTGTAACACTACAGTTATTACTTGCTATACTTTTATAACTAATGTTTAAAAGGTCTCTGTTCATATTAGTAATACTTTTGTTTATTAATCAACATAAAATATTGTTACTCAAATAAATGGAGGAAAGGATGTGGACATAAGTAATCCCTTAAATTGTGGTGGTAGCAAACTGGTCCAGCTACTCTGTAAATCTATATGAAGGTTCCATTAAAAAACTACTCCTATTTTCTGATGCAGGCATACAACATCTGGGAATTTACCTAAAAGAAGCCCAAGTTATGGTAAATCATAATATAAAATAAGCAACATATTTTATTCAAAAAGTAAAATAAAATAACCATGGAAAAAGAAAAAATAACAATCCAAGACCAGAGACAACTACTGTCTTAAGTGTTGTCTTGATTGCACACATACACACATATCTGTACACAATTACATATGTACCTGCATACAAGTGTGTGAGTGTGCATGCATATCAGCCAAGCATCTGACAAAAGTCTGATTTGTCTTAAGTTTGCAAAACAAAGCTTATATGAAACTCCAAGTTGATGAGCAGAAATTACAGCAATGTAAGGTTGACATGGGAATATGAAGAGTTATGGTAGAGATTTGCATCATTCTCTGATCCATAAACCATTTTGGTAATGGTTTGTGTGATTTTATAGTTTAGTTCAGAGTCCTTGAGTATATGTATAGAAGTTGTTGCCATGTGTGGACTGTATCCTTTAAAGACATATTTTATATATTCATACAATTTACAGATGATCTGAACAAACAAGAAGAGCTAAGGGATTGCATGCCAGTATGAGGATCCTGGAAACTATCTATTTGTAGTTATTATAACCTATATCAGAAAAAGAGTGTAGCCACTCCCAGGAAAAAATGACAACAAATTCCCTAGTTTGTTTCAAAAAAGAAATTCATAAGCAAAAGATTTAGGTAATATCACTAAGGGGAACTAATGAGCAAAAATGTCAAGTTCAGTAATGTTATACAAGACAGTGAGAAATATGCTAATTTTACATAGCTTTCCCATGGATAAAAACATTACTCTGTATGAAAAGAATTTTTCAGGTACAAAGCCAAAACACTGATTACTCAGACTCCACCTGGTCAATCACAACTCAATAAATTCTATTTTGCTTAAAGTAGTTTGCACTTTTTTTTTTTTTTTTTTTTTTTTTTTTTTTTTTTTTTCGATGTAGGGTCTCACTCTGGCTCAGGCTGACCTGGAATTCACTATGTAGCCTCAGGGTGGCCTCGAACTCACGATAATCCTCCTACCTCTGCCTCCGGAGTGCTGGGATTAAAGGTGTGTGCCACCACGCCCGGGTTTGCACTGGTTTTCTGTAGTTTGCAGTGATTTCTTTCCAACTAGACCTTGAGAGAAGGTAAAGAATATCTCCATATTACCCTGAGATTTAGGACAAACATAAATTTTACATGTATATAAGTTCCAAACTACATTGTATGTACAAGGAATATATGCACTTTCACTTATCAACTTAGAATAAGAAATGAATAACTAAAATTGTGTATTTTAAAATTAGATGAATTAAAATATAAAAATTATCATTACCATTTTAAATGAGAAGCACTGGAATTTAGCTCACTGAAGAAGTTTTTTCTACAATCTAAACAATATGATTCAGAAAATCTTCCAAAATAGACAATATACTCCAGGTTGCAAAAGGTATTCAGAGATATTTGGAAAGTGTAGTGATGACTTGGGCCTCAGATAGGAAGGCACATTTGATGATGCATGAAACTTGGTTCAGAAGTGAGATTCCAATTCCAATAGTCATTCTGTCAATAAAGAAGCATGTTATAGATAGGGTCAAATAGCTATTTGGCATCTCTTTTTTAAAGTATCCCTAAAAAATAAAATGAATGTACAAGCTCAGTGCCATTTTTATTTTTATTTATTAATAATCAAGAGTTAAAACAATTTCTGCTGAATTAGGGGAGACAAGCATGAGTCCTGCCTCCATGCTGAATCTGATAATCAGCATCAGATTGTAGGAGACAGACCTGAAGATACTCAACACCTACCAAAGCAGAGCTCCAGAGGTTCCTAAGAGCTCATCACTGAAGTAGACTTAAAACTCACCCACTACAGCTCAGGGAATTTTTTGGAAGAGGGGGAGGAATGATTATAAAAGCCACAGGTTGAAACATCATGCCCAGAAGCATTCACTCCCCTAAAAAAATAACAGATTGCTGCTCCCACAATGCATAAACTACAACCCCACTGAGGAGGGTCCCCAACTGGGGGATGAGGGAAAAGAGGGTACCAAAACATGATGTATCCATATGAAATCTGTTGATAATAAGGTTCACTGTAGATGAACAATTTCACTCCAAGTTTTTCATCTGTGTGAATGCAATAAGGCACATAAAATGTGTAAAATTATAAGTAGATAATATGTAATGGCAGACAAGAATCTTCTCTCCTGTCCCCTGTCCTTAAATAACTAGGCAACTTTTCAAAATCGAATTTGGGACATACATACCAGATTGTCTGTAAAAATGTATGATAAACATTCCCCTGCAGCAGGGAGCTTTGGGGACATGAAGACCACTTTTTCCCCAAGTACAATATGTTAGAGAATTGACTCTAAATCATAACTTAGTGATGAATGTTTGCATTCCAGACAGCACTCACAAGATACCAGCTTACAACAGAGGAAGTGGAGGACTTAAAAAAAAAATGATTCAGGGGCTGGAAAGATGGCTTAGTGTTTAAGGCATTTGCCTGCAAATCCAAAGGATCCCAATTTGATTCTCCAAGACCCATGTAAACCAGATGCACAAGGGGGTGCATGCATCTGAACTTCATTTGCAGTTGCTGGAGGCCCTTGAGCACACATTCTCTTGCTCTTTTCTCTGTCTCTTTTTGTCTCTCAAATAAATAAATAAAATATATTAAAAAGAGATTCAAAGTTTCTAAGTAAATGGGAAGGGTATATCTCTCAAGTGATTGTGGTGATAATATAGGGATTGTGTTGGAAATATATTTTATATCATTTATTTCAAAATCTTTAAATATTAATCTTTATTTTTCCAATTTCTCTATATTATTTTTGGTTTGTGGCAAAAGTGATCTAAGAGTAACCACAAAGTGTCCACAAGGGATTGACTCAGAACTACCTGGGGATACCAAATTCATGGGTGATCAAGTAATTTATGTAAAATAGTATAGTATTTGCATGCAACCTACACACATTCTCTTGTACAGTTTAAATGATCTCTAGACAGCATAATGCCTCAAACAGTGTGACACAAAATAATTATTATACTGTATTGTTTAGGGTTTAATAATACAAAGAATTGTTCAGTTCAAAGACAGTTTGCTTTTCTTCTGAAAGTTTTCAAGCTGAACTTAGTTGAATCTCTAGATGCAGGCTTGGAGCAGTGATAGTATGCTATTGAAATGAGCATGTTTCTTTGGGAATCTCTAGGAACATAACTATGTGTTCCTCATAATGTATGTTCTAAATTTTGTCTTCAGGAAATGTTATGATAAGTACCTGATTACATAGATGGACAATTTCTTGTAAATTTGTAAATTCTGTTTTCTCATGCTAGGATGGAACAGTACTTAATATACAAGTTCAAAAACATCTCTTACAGAAGCAGGGAACAAGGAAGCATGCTATCCAATACGGAAACTACATTTACTCATGAAGTCCCTCATTTTGCTTGCTTCTTCATCCTTTACAGCCATTGTTCTAAGTTCACATTTATATCATTGATTGGCAGTTTATTCAATCATTCATTAGCTAGCTATGGAGATATTAGGCATTGTATGGCATATACAGTACATGCATATGCTGTTGGTATAAATACACCATAGAGAAACTGTTTGGTATTGAGGATAGATTAGAGAAAATGACAGATCATTGACCCTTCTAAAGCAGGAAAGTACACATTAAATGTTTATACTCCCACAAAAGAGAGAAAGACTTTCATGTTTGTGCTAAATAAGCTCGAAGTTGTTTATAGGCTGCTGATTGAGGTATATTACAGAGGCACCTACCTGAGAATTCAGAGAAAAGCATTTTTTAAATTCTTTAAATTCTTTTTTGAATTTTTTTTTTATATTATTCTGGTTTTACATTCATAGTGTTGACTCCATTATCCTCCTCCTTGTCCTCCCTCTTCCAAAGGGCCCCTAATCAATGCAAGAGTTCTGGGGGATAGGCCAAGTTTCTGTGCATAATGCCCCAACTAATGGCTCTAACATTCTTTCCGCCCCCGCTTCCTCAAAGGGAAAGGCATTTTTGAGCTTGTGGTTTCAATTCACACCCCTACACAAAATAACACATTAGTAAAACTGGATTCCATGTGCAGATGAATATATTTATATGAGCTCTAAGACTTCAAGACTTATCTAAAATGAATATTTACCATCTAATACTTCCAGCTGTCATACACAAACATGGTCTTGAACACTACCAGATCCTAGTAGTGAAAGAGATACTTGAAACTGGATTCTTCTTGTCTTATTTTGTCTCTGATGCATACAAATTGAATTCTAAATGTAGAAGTGTGTCATGCACATGATGGTTTTCATGTAAGATAGAGGAAGGAATGATCAGAAGATGAGAAAAGAACTCTAGGAGAAGTGTACAGCCCTGGAAAAACAGCAAGTAGACGCAGAATGGATTTTAGACACCCAAGAGTAAAATGTGATGACTCGGTAGAGAGCATTCCAGAGACAGGGTCGAATGTTACATATGTTATAATTAGTAGTTATTTTAAGAATTTTAAGTGTCTTTTCTAAAAAGTGGAGAGTACTGTGGAATTTTGAATATGAGGAATGGTAACTGCTTGATGTTCTAGTTCAATCAACTAGACAGATATCTTCTCCAGGAAACTCTCTCTAACATCCACGGCCAGGATTTTAAGATAAAAATTCATATGTTACAACATATTTATCAACAATGTAAATATACTATTCAAAATTATGATTTGCTAGTCACTCATTTCAAATAAACTAAAATGTCATGCATAAAAGTAATTTTACAGATCACAAACATTAGACTGTCCATGCAGGGAGGCAAAGAATAGATTCAATTATATTAAGAAATTTATCTTCACATCACATACCTAGAGAAACACATAACTGGATTCTCCAAACTTATTGAACTCATGCACTTTCCACAAACCATGATACTTTCTGAACACTTCCATTATTCTAAAATAATGACATTACAAAACCATAGGCAGCAGAGTCCATCAAATTTAGCTTTAACAGCATATTAGCAGTAATTAACATCTCAAAATAAATGTGTGATGCATAAATCATATGTTTAGAATATCTATGCATTGAAAACAATACAAGTTTATTACTCATAATATTTAAATACCTGCAAGCAGACTTATCGGTGCACTTACAGGATCAGCAGAATATTATGAAAAGTCATTTACTTCCACTTAATTCACAACTATTATTAATCACTCTGAGGTAGGTAACTCAAAATCATATTTGAAAGAACATTAGTTTATGTGATCTTTATCATTATTTGCAAAATTACCTGGGAAAGCTATCTGATTACCCTCTACCATATTGTTATCACAAGAGCAATCTTAATTAACATTTCCTGAGCACACAGGACACATAATATTAATGCTTTAAAATTAATGCTCAAAATTATTGAGAATCTTAATATCTTGAATTCATTAATCATTACTACAGTAATAGAAAGTAGGTATTGTTAGAGGTAACATTTGACAGACAGAGAGACTGAAGACCAGACACAGTTTCACAGTTAAGGTTTCAGAACTGGGATTTGAACTCATGTAATAGAAAGCCCAAAGCTTGTACTACATTGTTTACAGCCTATCCTTAAGCTCAATACTTTTGAGAAAATGAAAATATGCATATGATCTATTAGAGAAAACACAACTACTTTATGTTATGTTTTGAATGTGAAATATTCTTCATTCATATGAAAGTCTCTTTTACTTTATGTGTTTGTACACTTGGCACTCAGCAAAGAATTTTTTGTGGAGGCTTTAGAAGGTGGGACATAGCTTGAGGAAGTGGCTCACTGGGGAGCAGGCTTTCAAGGTTTAGCAGCACCTGGAGCCACTTTTCTGCTTCAGAGTCTGTTCCCATGTTGAGTCTCCACCACACACTCCCATGTTCCAGTGCTATGAACAAAACTGCTTTCCCTGCCCTGATGAAGTAACTCGTGTTCTTCCACTGCTTCTTGTCAGGTATTGGGCCACCCTGATAAGAAAAGTAACAAGTCCATCTTGGCTTTAGGAACATGAGGTAATGAATGTACTTTCAGAATACATCATGCTTATGAGAAAATTTAATTTAGGGAAGTAAAAGAAGACTACAGAAAGTCTTCAAAAATTAATGAACATTATCTTCAATTTAAAGTGAGATAGGTGATCAAAAGATGTCATGTCAATTTCATGGCTGTGAGACATTATTTTACAAATTTCAGTTTACAGTTTGACACAGTCATGCATTTCCTGCACGAGAGTACTTGGGATTTGGGGTACAGCAGCTGCATCTGGGTTTAGGACAGTTTCCCCACTTTAACCCTGTGATTATATCATCTATTTAGCTGGGATTATTTTTACCCATTTTAATAATAACATAACACAGGTGAAAAACATTTTGAAAATTCCAAGGCAAAACATATATGTCCTGCATGGTTTATTTTACTATCCACAGTTAACTAAGGACTAAAAAAAGAAGGACAAATATCAGGCAAAACAAAAAGAAAGAACTGTCTGATGATCAGGCTTTGATTATACATACAAAGCATAAAAATTTCAAATACAAATTTAAACAAAATCACGAAATAACATATTGCTAAAATCATAATAGCATAAATGTCAAGGCTCACACCAAACTGTAAACCTTCTATAGAGATAGTTGAAAGAACTGTGACTAATTTTACTCATTTGGTTAGCCTGTGGTTTTCAAAAACTGGATCAAAATGAAAATGATAACACAAAATGAACTAGTACCATAGAAACCTTTATTCTTGAAGACACACTAAAAGGTTGAACAGGAGCATGGGCGGAGCACCTGAAAAGTAGGGCCCTGGAGAGGATGTGATGAAGCTTAACCTTAATTTTTTCTTCTTTCTTAAAATCTTTTTTAAAAATATTATATTTATTTATTTGAGAGAGAGGAAGAGGCAGATAGAAAAGAGAGAATGGGCATGACAGGCCCTCCAGCCACTGCAAATGAACTCCAAATGCATGTGCCCCTGTGAATCTGGCTTACATGGGTCCTGGGGAATTGAACCAGGGTACTTAGGCTTCACAGGCAAATTCCTTAATGGATAAGCCATTTCTCCAGGCCTTAATTTTTTTTTTTTTCTTATTTTGGCTCTGGCCTGTAGCTCCCAGTACCAGAATGTGGTTACCACTCACAATGAGCTGTTGATCAGAGACCTATAAGATTCTGTCAAAGCACTTGATTACCTGCCTGAGGTAAATGGTAAGACCCTACTGCTGAAGACACTATATGCTATAGGCATGGAACACAGAGAGACCTGGCTGGAAACTGGAAGAGCCAGACCCCAGACAGTTAGCCTGTCTAGTGCTGGAAAGCACTGCATGAGCCATGGGGGGAAAGTGGCCAACAACTGTCTGAGCAACCAGGGCTCTAAGCTGCTCAGAAGCAAACACCCTTACAAGATGTACACACAAGTGCACAGCCTTGGTGTGTAGCCAATAGTTTTCTGGTTGTCTAAGAAATCGACTCAGTGTAAAGAAACCCATATCTGAAACTGGGAACCAGGTCAGAATCTTATAGAAACAAAGATTATGCTCTTCAATGACAAGGTCCCTCTAATCTTGGCCTAAAAGAGGGATCATATCCATCAAATTCTCCCTAAATTAATAATGCTTACACCATTTAACCTGTGCTGACTCCACACTCCATTGCAGAATCTGCTTTTTATTTTCAGATGGCAGCCAGACAGGAGGAAATAAATTACCCCTTGCACTTCAGCCAAGCCCCAGCTGAAACCACAGAGGAGGTTGGGGAGATGAGCAAGAATGCAGTTTCCATGGTGATCTTGACAATCAGTATCAGGGTGAAGAAGACAGATGCTGAAGACACTCAACACCTACCAAAGCAGAGATCCAGAAGCTCCTAAGAGTCCATCACTGAAGCAGACTTTAAACACACCCATCACAGCTCAGGAAATTTTTACAGAAGAGGGGGCAGAATGATTGTTAGAGTCATAAGTTGGGACATCATGCCCAGAGGCACTGCCTCTCCCCATTAACGGACTGCTGCTCCCACAAAGCATAGCCCACAACCCCACTGGAAAATGTGTGTCCCCACTGAGGAGGGCCCACAGTGGAATGGGGCAGGGAGGAGAGAAAAGATGGTACCAACACATGATGTATCCATACTAAGTATGTCTGTAATTAATACAAAAATGTTACATAAGTATTTGTTTATAAAGAATAAATTCATAGAGTTTTAGATGAAAAGAAATAACCAATCCTTTGAAAGTCTAAATAGAGGAGCTATGGCAGGGTGAAATAAATCCCTGACATACTAGGAAGGCATGTTTTATCTACTTGAAGAACCAGAACCTGGAAAATACTGGAAACCATTCAGATACCCTTGGAAGCATAGCAGTGGTTTGCTGAAACATTCCCCATACTCAGTCAGAAACACCATCACCAATTACCACTCAGGAACCTGGTAATTTCATAGTCATTATCATTAACAATTTACAGGTGGAGATTTAAGATAAGAACAGTCCATGAACTGAGGAGGCAACACAGCCAGTCCTTCACAATTCTGCACTGACATCCAAGACTCCATACTCCAAGGACTTGAACTTACCATTATTTTCATTATTATAATTCTATTGAAGGACAGAAAATCTGCATACATGAAAACACACTTTTCTAAAAAAATATTTTTGTTTATTCATTTGCAAGCAGATACAGATTGAGACACATACACACAGGGAATGGGCAAGCCAGAACCTCCAGCCTTGGCAAACAAACTCAATATGCATGAACACTGTGCATCTGGCTTTATGTGGGTTCTAGGGAATTGAACCCAGATTGTTAAGCTTTGCAGACAAGCATCTTATCTGATGAGTCATCTCACCAGCCCTGAAAGCACACTCTTTTGTGACAAGATGGGAAAAATAAGATTGTTAAGGCAAGGCAGGCCAGGGAAACAGCTGCAATCACCACCCTATGTCACAAAATATTTGATGGCACTTAAGCAAGGTCATGACAGGCTATGTAGAATACAGGGAAAACAACAAAGTCCTTGAAACTAAACCGATTAACTGAATAAATACTGGGAATGGGAAAATATCCTCACTGCTGAACACAAACTATATCGTCTTTGCAGAGAGGTTTTTTTTTTTTTTTGGAGAGAGACAGAGAGGGAGAGGGAGAGGAAGACAGAGATGGGTGCCCGCAGTCTCTCAGCTGCTGAGAACGAAATCCAGATACGTGCGTCCCCTTGTGGTCAAGTGCGGCATTGCGCCCTTGTGTCACTGCATCTGGCTAAATGTGTGACCTGGAGATTGGAACCGCTGGAGACTGGAACCAGCGTTCTTAGGCTTAGGAGGCAGGTGCCTTAACCGCTAATCCATCTCTCCAGCCCAAGAGATTGTTTTTTAAGTCATTAAAACAATGACTGTATTTGGCAGATAGACCAATGGCTGAAGAACAAAGTACAGTCTTTTGATTTTACACGCAGGACATATGCAAATATGAAAGAAGGAGACACAAAAACCATGGGGATTACAGAGGCAAGCGGTGAATGCCACAGAGACCTCTGAACAATGCATAACCTGGGGAACTGGATCTAGTCAGAGTTGCAGGACCACCTCACTAACAAAAATCTCACCTGAAAAGAAGACATAGGGAAATAAGAAATTGAGGCTTTTCAGGAAAAAGAAGTTTCCTGGAACAAGTGAGCAAATTTTAAAAGAAGAAAGAAATAAAGAGAAAGAAAGAAAGAAAGAAAGAAAGAAAGAAAGAAAGAAAGAAAGAAAGAAAGAAAGGGAGAGAGAGAGAGAGGGAGGGAGGGAGGGAGGGAGGGAGGGAGGAAGGAAGGAAGGAAAGAAAGAAAAAGAAAAAGAAAAGAAAAGAAGAAAGAAAGAAAGAAAGAAAGAAAGAAAGAAAGAGGCTTATAAGATCAGTTTTGATCACTTTGTTGCCTTTGTTTCAAGGAATTAGGATAGAAAGAACTACTTTTAAAATGCCCCCAAGAAAGGTATCTTATCATTTCTACTTTACATGTATGTCCCTCTTGAAAGACATTATAGAAAAAAAAATACTTGTTAAGGATCAAAGGTATTGTAAAAAATTGACCATTATTACATCATTGGAGGTAAAAACTGTCATGGTTACTATCATTCTTGGTCTGAATAGCAGACATGCTCCTTATTACTAGATAAATAAAAGCTATCCTACATTTCTATCAAAATAATTCTGTTTTCCTGCAGGGAAAAACCTCCCCTTTTTGTAAAACAAAATGTTTCTTGCTTGTTTCTCTCAAAGTATTTCTTTGGGCCAGTTGAATCTGTTGTTAATCATGGCATCAATTATAAGGTAGTCCCCAAGAAGGGCATACAAGAAAATCCCTCTGAGGTGGCTTTGAAAAGAAAATCTACAAGTTAATTTGGGGTCACTGAAAAACTCATGTTTGATGTATTCATGTACACTTCATAAAACATGGAGTGACAGAAAAATCAATAGAAGAAAAGCCAAAGAAGAGAAATGATGGTGGTTTTAAGGCGCATGATGTTCACATATGACACAAAGATACTAATTAAAGAGTTGAGACCAAGGAGAAGAAGAAGACCGGCTACTCTCTGGCAATGGAGCATATACAGTAATCATGCACAAGGGAAGTCAAACCAGAAGCCTCTGCATGCTAGTCCAGTACTGTGCCACGTAGCTATGCCCTCAGTTCCTATATGTATAACTTCACATGCAACACAAATGAATTTCATGCTTGGGCCTTGGTTCTATTCCCAACGTACCTCATTATGTATATGCAAGGGTTGCAAAACCCATAAATAAAAAATTCCAATATCCAATTTTCAACCCATAATAACATTTATAGTTGACATAACTGGATAGCATATGCTATTCTCTTCTTCCCCCATCTCTCTCTCTCTTTCTCACAAACACAAAAAGAATTGCTTTAAACCTTCACCATAGACCTTTTAGAACCCCTAACTCTGATTCAGTGTATTGTGATCCTTGGTACTAACAACCGTCAGACCTGAAAACTGCCTCACAGAGATATATGTACCTTAGTTAGAAAAATTTAATGACTGCTACCATCAAATCATAGGACTCACATTTCAATCTCAATTGCTAATAAACATAAGATTAAAATTATTCAAAAACATGCTAGTGAATTCATTATGTTCATATTCAAGCCAATCTGGTATATATCTATATATATACCTCCAATTTGATCAAAGTGCTCAAACTCTAGTGAAACTTCTCATTTAATGTAATTAAATTAAAGCAGTTTAAGAATTTTCATTTTCTGGGCTGGAGAGGTTGCTTAGTGGTTAAGGAACTTGCCTGCAAAGCCTAGGGACCAGGTTCGATTCTCCAGGAAACACATAAGCCAGATGCACAAGGTGGCACATGCAACTGGAGTTTGTTTGCAGTGGCTGGAGGTCCTGCTGTGCCTATTCTCTCTCTCTCTCTCTTTCATTCTGTCTCTAATAAATGACAATAAAAAAATTAAAAAGAACTTTTATTTCTCATCAAAATGTCCATATATGTAGGTTTTAAAGGTGGTACACATAGCAATTCTTAAAAGAAATTCATAATGATGGACATATTCCCACACATCTGCTTTTAAATCCTTCTCCATTCTATGATATCGCTTCTGAAAGTAGCAATATTTTTCACTCACTGATAACACATTTCCCTTGAAGATGCAAATTAAGTGTAACAAAAACATAATAGATACAGCTTTCTGTACTAGGGAAATGAGTACATTTTTATGGGGTATGATCTGAATGATATAAGAAAAAGAGCTGGTGGCTTTCAATCATATCAAAAAACTTTTATTCAAGTACAAATAAGTATATATATATATATATATATATATATATATATATGTATATATATATACATATATTTACATATATAAAATATAACACATAAATTAGATATTTACACATATATTTCCATGCACACAGGCATATAACATATGAGACATCATATATATATATATATATATATATATATATATATATATATATATATATACATACATACATACATACACACACATACAAGTTTTTAAGTAAAAGATCCTATTATTTTCCTAATTGAAGAGAAAACTAATTGAAATTACAAGGGATGTTTTATTAGTTGCTATGAATTACACTGATACCAGTCATTAGACTTTGTGTTTAAGTCAGAAGTATCTGACTCCAAATCTTATGCCATGATAGCACCTCTGTACTGGTGTGGTTGTTTGAATGTGAACACTTGATTCCAAGCACTGTTTGGAAAAGCTATGGAAAGTCTAAGGCAGTAGAGAGAGCACTGCTGGAGAAAGTCTGTTGCTTGGGAGTGGTCCTTAAGGATTGATAATCCCGCCCTATTTGCTATTTTATCCTATCTCTGCTTCCTCCATGCTGAAGTGATGCTATGAGGCAGGCTTCCTATTCAGAGCTGCCATGCCTTGCCCACCATGATGGACTCTGTTCTCTGGAACTCTAAGCTGAATTAAAACTTTTCTTTCCATAAGGTTCTTCTGGTCAGGTATTTTGTCCCAGAATTGAGAAAGTAATAGATCCATCTTAATGACTTAAACATACACAGGTCCCAATTTATGCACAATGTTTCCGATGGCATAAAGTTGAAAGATCTAGAGGTACTGAAGTAACCAGATATTGGTCACAGTGTATACTAAAAAGTTTGCTAAGGCTCTTCAGATATAAACATTTAAAACAAACATCATTGCATAGAAAATGTGAGAGGAAAAGGAAAAACTATCACTGTGTTATCAAATGAGACACTGCCTTACAATAATTTATTTATTTATTTATTTACGAGAGAGAGAAGAGAGAGAATGGGTGTGACTAGCCACTGCAAATGAGCTCCAGATGTATGCACCACCTTGTGTATCTGGCTTACCTGGGACCTGGAGAATGGAACCTGGATTCTTAGGTGTGCCAGGCAAGCGCCTAAACTCTAAGCCATCTCTCCAGCTCTGCTTGACATATTTTATGTCTTTGAAGTGAATATGGATAATTTATATCAAAGTGTTAATGTAGAAAGAGGTTAAGTATCGTCAAATTGCTTTTGTGTCTTTCAGTCCTCTCCATATCCTGATCCAGTGTTGTCTGGCAGGCTCTTTGGACATCCATTATGCATGCACAAGAAAGGACTTCTGGCATGAGAAAGTTTTCTTCTTTCTGCTTGGTTCTTTGCAACACCTGGTGTGTTATGAGCAATAATAGTGATTCTCATGTCAGATTTTCAGTACTGGTTCCCAGAAAAGATATAGAAACAAAAACAGAAAAAATGACTGGAGAATTGAATCCAACTGATACTGAAAAATGAGAAAAAACAAACAAAAAACAAATAAACATACAAAACATATTATAGTCCTATGCATAATTTTGGTACAGAAATAAAAGACAAAGAGGGGCTGGAGAGATGGTTTAGCAGTTAAGGCATTTGCCTGCAAAGCCAAAGGATCCCAGTTCAATTCTCCAGGACCCACGTAAGCCAGATGCACAAGGTGGCGCATGCGTCTGGAATTCGTTTGCAGTGGCTGGAGACCCTGGCATGCCCATTCTCTCTCCCTCCCTCCCTCCCTTTTTCTACCTCTTTCTCTCTCTCAAATAAATAAATACAATATATTTTAAAAAAGACAAAGAAAAAGAGAAGCAAAAACAAACCAAGGCCCTGAAGAGGAGAATTAAAAGAGGGTATGAGTGAAATTCAAGGCAAAGGTGAAGAAAAAAAAAAAAGCAAAAGATTGATATGTGAAAGCAAGAGTCCTGGTGGACTTTGAGGAAAAAAATGGAGAAAAAATGTTATCAGAAGTCATTGCAAGCCACATGAAATTTCTTGTGTTTTGATGGATGGATACTGTTTAGTTTAACAGACTTCATATGTGGATATAACACAGGTTAATGTGCCTGGCTTTACTCTTGACACTAATTTCTCACTAAAAAATGAAAAGAGGGCTGGAGAGATGGCTTAGTGGTTAAACGCATGCCTATGAAGCCTAAGGACCCCGGTTCGAGGCTCGATTCTCCAGGACCCATGTAAGCCAGATACAAAAGGGGGTGCATGCATCTGGAGTTCGTTTGCAGTGGCTGGAGGCCCTGGCACACCCATTCTCTCCCTCCCTCTCTCTCTCTCTCCCTGCCTATTTCTGTATCTCTCTCTCTCAAATAAATAAATAAAGTAAAATATATATATATATTTTAAAAAAATGCAAAGAAAAGCTACCTTAATAGACATTTATGTTTTAATTTCTCTCCTTCCAAACGAAAAACTTCTAACTAGGAATAGAAAATAGATTTTTAAATGGAGCCATGTGATATGAATTACTATTCTTTCCTGTAAGATATAGTAAGTTTAAGTTGCATACCAAGCACATGACAAATAATGCAGCTTTGAGGAAATCATTGAATTTAATCCTCATATAACCCTGATTTTGAGCAGAAAGAGAAACCAGAGCAACAATGAGGTGATAATTGTTTAAGTGAGGCAGACGTTGCTGCATTCAGTCTTTCTCTCAGTCGATACAATTAAGAAAATTTCATAATTTTATCTAAACACATTTTCCAAAAAGAAAATATTAAACTACAACATATAATACTTTTTAATGTTTCTAACTTCTTTGTACTGAAAACTTACCTGAAATTTGTACTCAAATGACTTGTTCAAATTATAAAGATATGATAAGTAATGAAAAGAGAATTTAATATATATAAATTTTGTTTATTTATTTGCAATCAGAGAAAGAGAGATAGAAGAGAGGCAGACAGAAAGATAGAAGAGAGGCAGAAGAGAGGCCTGGGCATGCCAGGGCCTCCAGCCACTGCAAATGCCCTTTGTGCATCTGGTTTACCTGGGTCCTGGAGAATTGAACCGGGATCCTTTGGCTTCACAGGCAAATGCCTAAACTGCTAAGCCATTTCTCCAGCCCAATATATTTTATTTATTTATTTGAGAAAGAGAAAGAGGGAGAGAGAGAATAGGCTTGGCAGGGGCTCCAGCCACTGCAAACAAACTCCAGATGCATGCACCCCCTTGTGCATCTGGCTTTACGTGGGTCCTGGAGAATTGAACTGGGATCCTTTGGCTTTGCAAGCCAATGTCTTAACTACTAAGCCATCTCTCCAGCCCCGAGGAAATAGTCTTTTTAAAAAATATATTTAATTTGGGCTGGTGAGATGGCTTAGCGGTTAAGGCACCTGCCTCCTAAACCTAAGAATGCTGGTTCCAATCTCCAGGTCCTACATTTAGCTAGATGCAAAGTGACACAAGGGTGCATTGCCGCACTTCACCACAAGGGGGCACACACATCTGGATTTCATTTGCAGCAGCTGAGAGGCTGTTGGCGGGCCCATCTCTATCTGTCTTCCTCTCCCTCTCTCTCTCTCTCTCTCTCTCTCTCTGTCTCTCTCAAATAATATATATATATATATATATATATATATATATATATTTGAAAGAGAGAAAGAGGCAGAGAGAGAGAGAGAGAGAGAGAATAGGTGTGCCAGGGCCACCAGCCACTGCAAATGAACTCCAGATGCCCTCTTGTGTATGTGGCTTATGTGAGTCCTGGAGAATCAAACCAGGATCATTTGGCTTTGTAGGCATGGGCCTTAACCACTAATCCATCTCGCCAGCCCAAGGAAACAGTCTTAAAAGAAAAAGCATTATTAGATTTGAAACGTACAAATGGGGAATGACTTCCACTGCCAAGATTGTCATAAAAGGTCCCAAAATTATTTAAATATTTATTACAGCCAAGATTGTCATAAAAGGTCCCAAAATTGTGTAAACATTTATTACAAAAGACAAGCTTCATTCTAGATAATGTATGAACAGTATATTCTCATAACATCAAGTGGTATTTGTCCCATGACTTGTTTTATAAACTAGTGGGTCTTGGTTGATATGGACAATAAAATGGCTCTCCTATAGTTCTGTAACTCCCAATACCAGCATGTAGTTAACATCCACGATGAGCTGTTGATGAGTGAGACCTACAAGGTTTCCTAAAAGAAGACAGGTTTCTGTCAGAGTACTTAAATACCCACCAAAGGTTAATAGTAAGCCCCTACTGTTGAAGACACTATATGCTGTTCAGATGGAACATGGAGTGACCTTGCTGGAATCTGTAAGAGAGTCAGTCTCCAGACAGTTAGCTTGTCTAGTGCCATAAGGTGTTACATAAGTGACGGGAAAAACGACCAACATCTGTCTAAGTAACTCATGGTCTAAGCTACTCAGCAGCAAACAACCTGACGTGATGCTCACACAAATGCAATAGTGGCACACAACCATGGTGAGTTACCAACTGCTCTTGATTTGGCTAACAGATCCACTCAGTGGAACAGAACCCATAGCTGAAACTGGGAAACAAGTCACAACCATGTCAAAAAATGAGCCAGCTCTCCAATATCAAGCTCCCACCAATAGTGCGGTACAAGAGGGCTTACACCTATTAAATTCTCTCTAAAACAATAATTGTTATCCATGTATCTTGCGCTGATCTCACACTCCATTGGAGAATCTGCTTCTCTCTTTCAGATGGACACAGAACCTGAGGAGAGAATCAATCCATCACACCTCACCAGGGCACCAGCTGAAGCCATTAGAGTTATAGGGGAAATGAGCCAAGAGTGCTGCTTTATCGGTGAACCTGGTTCCAGCATAAGGAGAAAGAAACAAAGAACACTCAACTCCTACCAAATCAGATATCCAGAGTCACAGAGACTCCCAAAACCTCGTCACTGAAATAGACCTAATATGAACCCAACATGGCTCAGGGAAATTCGCAGAAGAGAGGGTGGAAAGATTGTTAGAGCCATGACTTGGGTCATTATGCACAGAGTCATTGCCTCTCCTGCATAACTGATGGCTACCCCCATAAGGCAAGACCCACATTACCCATAGGTAGAGGACAGGGAGAAGGCTAATGATGGCATCATCATGGCTATATATACACTATATACATAACTAATTAAAAATTTAGAAAAATAAACAAGGAATCAAGAAAAAACTCTAGAGTCTGGGAGACCTCAGTTTGAATTTCATCTACCACACAGCCCTGCAAACCTGGAAAACTATGTATTTTATGCTATGATTCTCTGGTTTTTTACATGGGAGCAGTCATACCATCTAAGCAGACATGCTCACAAGAACATCTTAGTGAGGAAATATGAATACCCAACATTGCTCTTGTCCATGATAATTTAAAAAGTCATTAGCTTTTATGATTAATGTTTGTTCTGTAATTTAGGTTCAGAGAAGTCTCCCAGAGGAGCTGATATCTTAAATGTATCTAAAAGATGGCACTGAATTCAATTAGTGAAAAGGAGAAAAGGCAGACTATTATAAGAGAGGAAATACCAAGTGTATGTCTCAATCATGGACACAGTGAGTCTTGTGCTTTGTGGCTTATATGTCACAGGAAAGCACGGTAGTCACCATCTTAGAAGTCCTATGAGCCAGCCCAAGTAGCTAGGGCTGCCACTCAAAGTGATACAGATCATTCATAGTAATTATTAAAACTTGAAATAACCAGGATTTACTCCTAGAAATTATATTGTAGGTCTAGATTGGATCATGAGTATCTCTTTTAATAATTATTTATCTTAAGTGATTTTTATCTTTAGAGGAGCTCTAGAAACACTGGAGTTCAAATGCATGAATATGGATTATATGTATAATATTTACTAGTTATGTTATCTAGAGATATGAATAATACTATATAGTATACATATTATATGCTATAAATATCTGACATTCACAGTCTACAGGAAAAATTATTATATTTGTATGACCTACAAAAGAGTATAAATTCATAATCATATACTAATATAGACTAGCAACATATTGATATTAATATATAATATAATATTTATAAATAAAATCAAAATGCTCTAAGATATATTGATATATCCACAATATTTGAGCAGTAATTCTTATGTATTAATACATAATGAAAATAAACATAACATTTTTACATTTAATAAATTAGGCTATGTTTATTTGCTTTTCCCTATAACTGAAAGGTGTAGGATACTTTTATTGTATTGCGTATGTTACCGCTTGAATGGCAGCGACACAGAGACCCCATCAAAAGAGAGTAACAGCTGGCCATTGAGTGATGTGTCTAAACTTCACTAAAAAGCTTTCCTGAATGTTTGAGTATTCTTAAATATTGACCATTTACTTGTGCAAAGAATGTTATAAATAAGATTTGGGGCAAGAAAGAAAAAAAAAAAAAAGGAACAATTCCCTGAGTTTGCTAAAAGCCCCTTAGACCAGATGGCAACCTATCTTTCCAACTGAATTGTTCATTTCTTCACAGCAATGGACAATGCTGCACAGCCGGTGCTGGTTCTCAGAGGCCTGCTAGCACCAACCCATGTGTGTCAGTTAACAAATTAGGAGGAGGCTGGGACCATTTGAGTGGAATTGTTAGGGTGTGGACTGATCATCTCTAGGACTGCTGAGAGATTTCCCATGCTAGAGATTATGTCAATTGTGAAGCTATATACTTAAGATGGGAAACTGGTTCGACTTGTTAGAAGTAGGAGAAGGAATAGAGGGAGATAAACAAAAAATAAAACACAAAACAAAAACTAACCATTTTCTAAATGTGACGATCTGCAAGCCTCAGAAGCAGTCAGATGCTGAAATGCTGGAAGTTATGAGCATTACTTCTCCTTGAAGGAGCTGCGTGAAAACATCAGCGACATTTGCAAAGACGTTGTGTGCTCAGTTTAAGAAAATGTTATTTCTCAGAGGCAGTAATTTTGTGCAATTTCATTATGTAAGAAGCCAGCCAGGTTTAAAAACAGACTTTCCTGAACAAGTTATACCACTGAAACAGCCAAGACAAGAGGAAGCCTGAACTCTCCACTAGGGTCTGGAACAGCTAGATGGGGACACCATAGAAAAGCAGTATCAAGAATATTTCTCAAAATTTTCAGAAAGCTGAACTTTAATAACTTCAACAGTATATTCAGAGAAACATATACCCATTGGTGGAAAATGAAAAAAAAAATGAAAGAAAACTTCCTTTATACTCTCTTTTTTGAAAAAAAAAAAAAAAAAAAAGCCCAGAAAATTATCCTTTTTTACCTGACAAAACCCTTTTACTTGTCTAACATTATCAAGTATGGTAAATTATCTTTCTATCTCTCCTGTTATTACACTTGTAGAGACCAAACTGTGGTTTCAAAAGGTAATAGAAGTTTAAAGAAAAAAGAAGAAAGAAAATCATTTGCAACTGTCAGTCATACATGTGAAATTTTCACTGTGTCTTCAAATAAAGGGCCTTGCAAAGACATACAACTTTGTTAAAAAATCTTAACATATGAAAGAAAATGCCTGTTTGGTTCTTTCATTAAAATGGGAGATATTTTCATCTTATTGTATGAAAAATATATTTATCTTTCCCCTAGTAAAAGAAAAAGTTACCACTATGAAACCAAGGGAAGCAAGCAAATAAACTCACACAAAAAAGAATTGTGGGGCTGGAGTGCTTAAGGCACTTATCCGCAAAGCCATGGGTCCCAGAGTCGGTTCCCCAGGGTTCAAGTAAGCTAGATGCACAAGATGGCACCTGAGTCTGAAGTTCCACTTCAGTGACTGGAGGCTGTGGCATGCCCATTTCCTCTCCCTCTCTCTCTGTCTGTCTCTCTCTCTCTCGTATGGGAATAAATAAATAAATAAAAATTTAAAAAAGAAAGGAATTGCAAATTTTGATGTGATCCAAATCACCGAAGAAAATGTGAAAGATACTAAAAACAAAGGATCAAACTGAATTATAAAATTTCTAGTTCAATTCAAATATAGAAAAGGGTGAAAATGTAAGAATTGATTTGAGCTTTGGAAGAAAGTTCAATACAAGAAACTTTGGGTCACATTGAAAGCCAGAGATCTATCCTTGTCCTTTTGATATGCAGCAGCCAACATAACAAAATAAGAGGAAAGTCTTGTCAGTGAAGTGCAGTAAGATTTAGTACTGGAAAAATGAAAGGGAAACAACATTAAGGGTATTTGTAAGGCTTGTTGAATTGCCCTTCTGAACTGCTGTGAGCTGGTAAAAGTGTTTTAATTGATAGGATATGTATTGTTTGATGTAGAAAAGATAGTCACAGAGAATCCTAGAAATTAGGTAATAGATTTTCAGGACCTTCTAAATATTTCTCCTATAACCCAGAAATATATGATAGCAAGAGTATAAGAAAATGTCAAAATAAGAAAATAATTGACAACAGATATGTGTTTGGAAAATACATTTAAAAAGAATGATACCAGTGTCAAAATTATTTACTTTGATAATGATAGGAGACAGAAATTGGCTATATAGTCAGTGTAACAGAACCCCCTCCCCCATTTTTTTTTTTTTTTTTTTTTTTTTGCTTTACTAAAAGCAGGGACTGTCACTGCAGAAACCTGAATGTTATACCCTTCAGGAAAGATTTCTAGATTAAACTTGCACCCTTCCTAGATGACAAAAACTCTGTTCCTTACCTAAGATTACAGGCAAAGCTATAACATTTGATCTTTGTCACATAGCAACCTGTAAACCTATCATTCCTTGTGAAGCCACTCCCCATAAAAAGCCCAGATCTGAGTCTCAAGGTGAGCTTCTCCAACCCTTTCTTGCCTCTCAGGGTAAAAGTCTTATTTTATTAAGGATGAAGCAAGTATTTGTGCCTGTAGGATTTCAGCGAGTGTTCTGTTTTAGGTATGAACTGGATTGGAGTAGGATCGGGTTATAACTGTAGAGGTGCAGGTTGTGGAGGTTGCAAGTGCAACAGGAGTACCTAGGGAACTGGGAAGTGGGGAACCAGGAGCTCAGGCCTACTCTCTCTGCTGGGGCACACTATTCAGAACAGGGGAGCGGGGCTTGTGGAACAGGAGCTGGGAGCAAAAGGTCTGTCAGGGAACCAGCCATAACGGTACTGAGGCTAGAGACTGGGAGGTGGGAACTAATTGGGAGCTCTGGCCTACTCACTCCCTTAAATCAGATGACAGTCTTATGTACTAGAACTACAAAGCATTAATATAAAATATAAAGACCTACAAATATAAAATTCCCTCCAAAATATCTATGGCCATCCCTTCTATCTAGTACTAACTTCTCTCTCCGTTGGAGAATTTGCTTATCTTTTTCAGATGGACAATGAACCTGAAGGGAGGATCAGCCAATCACACCTCACCAGGGCCCCAGATGAAACCATAGAGTAATGTGGGAGACAGGCAAGAATACAGCCTTCTGGGCGATCCTGGCACCAGAAAAAGGCTGAAGGAGATAAACATAGAGAACATCCAACTCCAACTAAGCCAGATATCTAGAAACACAGAGGCTCCCAAAACCTTATCACTGAAGTAGAACTAAAATGACCCCAATGTGGCTCAGGGAAATTCGTGGAAGAGGGGGCGGAAAGAATGTGAGAGCCACAAGTTGGGGCATTATGCACAGAGTCTTGGCCTACCCCCCAGAGCTCTTGACTACCCCAAAATGCATGACCCACATTCCCCATTGATGAGGGTCCTTTTGGAAAAGAGAGGACAGGGAGGAGGATAAGGGAGCCAACACTATGAATGTAAAATTGGAATAATATAAATAAAAATAAATTATGGGAAAAAATAAAGAGAAACAAATAAATGGAAGAGATTTTCTTTTCATAAATAGAAAATGTCCATGGACAACATGATTATAATGTTCATATAAACTACAGCTATCATAGATTCATTGCTATCCCTGTCAAAATCCAATGGTAGAGCATGTAGAAATAGAAACAAAAGGTAGTCTTAAAATTCACGTGGAGCCATGAATGCTCCATAATAGGTGAAGAAATGAAGGAAGGAGAATAAAGTTGATTTCAAAATAAAACACAAGTTCACAGTTATTAACCAATACAGTACTGGCATAGAGACAAACATGGGCCACTGGGACACAATGGAGGGCCCAGCAATGAAGACAAGCAAAGCCCACCTTTGACATGGATGCCAAAGACACAAGTGGAGAAAGGTTAGTCTCTTTAGCAAATGGAGTTGAAGGAACTGGGTATCTGCATGAAAAGGGGTGAAACAGGATCCTTATACAGCACAAAATTCAGGTCAAAATAAAATATAGGCTTTAGTTAGACCCCAAATTAAAAATATCCTAGAGGAAAACATAAATAAAATATTGATAATATGTTTTGGAGGGAATTTTATATGATCGGCTCTCTTCTAACCCACATTTGGTGGTATCTTGATCTTGGAGACTGAGCTCATTTTTTGTACCTGGTTTCGACTTATTTCCCAGTTCCAGCAATGAGTTCCATTCCACTGAGTGGATCTATTAGCCAAATCAAGAACAGTTGGTTACCCACCATGGCTGTTTGCCACTACTGCACTTGTATGAGCATTATGTCAAGTTGTTTCCTGCTGGGTGTCTTAGACTGCAAGTTGTTTGGACCAATGTTGGACATTTTCCCCCAGTTGCTCGTGTAGCATCCTCTGGTACTAGACTAGCTAACTGTCTGGGGACTGACCTTCTTCCAGATTCTGGCCAGGTCTCTCTGTGTTTGGTCTCACAAACATATGCTGTCTTCGACAGTAGGGTCTCACCATTAACCTTTAGTGGGACACCAAGAACTCTGACAGAAGTCTGTCCTTTTTGAGAAACCTTGTAGGTGTTTCAGATCAACAGCTCATTGTGGAAGTTAACCCCGTGCTGGCACTGGGCGTTATAAGTCTGCACCTAGGAAGGTGAGGCATATAAAATTCCCTCCAAAACATATATGGTCATCCCTTCTATCTAGTACTAACTTCTCTCTCTGTTGGAGAATTTGCTTATCTTTTTTCAGGTGGACAATGAACCTGAGGGAAGATCAGCTAACCACACCGCACCAGGGCCCCAGCTGAAACCATAGAACAATGCAGGAGAAGGGCAAGAATACAGTGTTCATGGTGATCATGACACCAGAAAAAGGCTGAAGGAGATAAACACAGAGAACATCCAACTCCAACTAAGCCAGATATTCAGAGACACAGAGGCTCCCAAAACCTCGTCACTGAAGTAGAACTAAAATGACCCCAATGTGGCTCAGGGAAACTCATGGAAGAGGGGGCGGAAAGATTGTTAGAGTCACAAGTTGGGGCATTATGCACAGAGACTGGGGCCTACCCACCAGAACTCTTGACTAACCTCACAATGCATGACCCACATTCTCCATTGATGAGGGTCCCTTTGAAAGTGGGAGGACAGGGAGGAGGACAATGGAACCAATACTATGAATGTAAAATCAGAATAATATAAATTAAAAATATATATTTAAAATAAAAAAATTGATAATATTCCTGGAAGGAACACACTGGATTGGACCCCATAAATATGGCAACTAAAGTAAAAATGAACAAGAGTGACTACATCAAAGTTAAAACTGCCAAGAGAAGAGAACGGGGGAGATGGCTCAGTGGGTAAGAGTGCTTGACACACAAGCATGGATATCTGTGTTCAGTCCTCATCAGCTATATAAAATGCCAGCAATGACCTTGCATGGCTATGACCCAAGCCCTCCTGAGAGTGGAGCACAGGAGAATTACTGGGGCTCTTTGCCAGTCAGTCTGACCAAAGGATGGAAGTTTCAGGTTCAGTGAGAGACTCCATCTCAAGGAAACAATGTGGAATAGCAATAAAGATACCTGATGGTACGTTCTGGTCTACATGTATGTGCATACCTAACACATGCATAGTACACACACACACACACACACACACACACACTCGTGCATATGTGTACACACATAAATACATTATTTATATAGTGTCATGCTTCTCTTTCTTTCTCTCACTATCTCTCTCTCTCTCTTACACACACACACACACACACACACACACACACACAGCAAGAGAATTAAAATGAAACAAATGGAATAAAAGTAAATATTTGAGGCTGGAGAAATGGTTCAGTGGTTAAGGAATTCACCTGAAAAGCTGACAACTTGGGGTTAAATTCCCTAGAACCCACATCAAAGCAGATGCACAATATGCTACATGCATCTTGAGTCCATATACAACACCTAGAGGTCCTGGCATGCCCATTATCTATCTCTTCTTGCAAATAAAAAATATTTTTTAAAATGTTTTTATTGATTTATTTGCCAGCAGAGACAGAGAGAAGAGAGTCAGAGAGAGAGAGAGAGAGAGAGAGAGAGAGAGAGAGAGAATGGGTATGCCAGGGCCTCCACCCACTGCAAACAAACTCCACATGCATGCACTACTGTGCATCTGGCTTTATGTGGGTACTGGGGAATTGAACCTGGGTCATCAGATTTGGCAGGCAAGCACCTTAGCCATTGAACAACTTCTCCAGTCCCCAAAATATTTTTTAAAAGAATAAATATTTGTAAACTATATTATCTGATAAGGAACCAATTTCTAAATATATAAGGATCTTAAAGTAGTGAATAGCCAAAAACCAAATAACTTTAAAAAATAGGAAAATATCTGAAGATATTTAAATAAATAATACACACAAATACTCAAATGACATAAAAATGTTAATGACATTAATTTTAAGAGAATGTAAATTAAACTATGAAATAACATCTTTGCCCTATTTGTGGGGATGTAGAATGATATCTTAGTAACCAATATGGAGGATTCTATAAAAATTAAACATAGAAATATCACAAAATTTACCAGTACCATTACACTGTGAACAATAAAATAATACAACCCCCACCTCCATCCCCCCCAAACCCTTAAATCAGGAGAATCTCGAAGAGATACATGCACTCTCATCGTTACATCAGTGTTACAGCCAAACAGGGAGAGAACTCATGTCCATCAACTAATAAAAGGATAAAGAAACGATACACAAGATGGAAAATCATAAAGCCTACAAACCAGACTACCACTATAACAACATGAATGAACCTAAAGACCACTATACTAAATAAAATATGAAAGTCGTGGACCAGTGGATGCCTTTTGGTCCTGTTTCATGAGTTATCTTAAGTAGTCAAATTCATAGAATACAATAGGGACTGACAGGAATCAGGAGTAGATGGCATTTGCATGATTCTTTCTAAAACCTTGTCAAAGCCTGGCGAGGCGGTGCATGCCTCCAGCACTTGGGGGGCAGAGGTAGGGGGATCACTGTGAGTTCGAGGCCACCTGAGACTACATAGTTAATTCCAGGCAGACCTGGACCAGAGTGAACCCCTACCTCGAAAACAAAAAATAAAAATAAAAAATAAATACATCCTTGTCAAGACTTAAATTCATTCTAAGAGTTCTTAACTACAAATGAATGAAAAAAACTCAAAACCAAACACAGTAACACAAGCCACAAGAGGACACACATATACTGTGCAAGGTATTGTATATGTTGGTTATGGTGATGGTGCATACAGTGTCACAAGTGCTGACACATGTCCAAATTCATCAAAGGATACACAGAACAGTTCTGCACAGGTTAATTACACAGGAGGAAGGCAGAGACAGGAGGATTGCCTAAAAGCTCATGGGAGAGCTAGCCAGTCAAATGCAGTAATAAACAATGACTATCCAGCCTGAAACAAAGTGCAAGGTAAATATTGACACTTTGCCCTCTACGTGTGCACCATGGTACAGGTGGCTGAACTCATTCATGCACATACACACCCAGAAAATAATCACAACTCAATGTTACTCTATTATAGTCATATTTTAAGTATAAATTCTGCAAATTCACTATTTCCACATCTATACCTCTCTAGCACATTGCCCAAGAAGAAATATCACATGTGCTTTCTTGGAGCTTCAAAATGTGTGAATTCCTTATTCTCTTTTCTTAAGGTGGAAGTCTTATCAAGGAATTTGTTTATATTCCAATCATCATCCACAAACAAAATTGATAATTTGTGCTCATTTTTAAAACTATAAATTTCATCAACATTGCATACTGGAATTCTTTTTTATTTATGTGTGTGTGGGGCGGGGCGTGGTACCAGGACTGCGAACAAACACTATGCATTTGCACCACTTTTACATCCAGCTTATGTGGGTGGCTTGGAAATTAAGCCTAAAATGACAGGCATTGTAAGCAAGTGTGTTTAACCACTGAACCATATCCCAACCAAATATTGTGATTTATTTATTTATTGATTGATTGATTTATCTATTTATTTATTTATCTATTTTAGTTTTTCAAGGTAGGGTTTCACTCTAGTCCAGGCTGACCTGGAATTCATTATGTAGTCTCAGGGTGGCCTCAAACTCATGGTGATCCTCCTACCTCTGCCTCCCAAGTGCTGGGATTAAAGGTGTGTGCCACCACACCCAGCAAATATTGTGATTTTTAACATACATCTTTTAGCAAGAATTATCTTACAAAACCTCCAAGTACTGAAATATATTTTAACCTTATAAAAAGAAAATTTAATGTCTAACTGCTGATAGTCACAAAGGCACTTCTCATCTATACCTACATCATGGGCTATGTTGGGGAAAAATAATTAAAAAAGTGATCTAATATAGTTAAAACAAGCAGCATACTATGTGACTATGCACATTTTGTAATGGCCTCAGTGCTTGCATAATCACAAAGTTTGAACAATGTGACAGCATTAGTATTCAATAAAAGCACATACATTTGGTGTTTGCATTTGAGTGGGTGAATAAAATATTCAATTCCTTTAAGGTACTAAAAGATCAAGATACTTTGTGATGACTTAATAATATCTTTTTGCAGAGAAAAGTGGTAGCAGGTAGCCTCAGAAAAGAAAGGCATAGACATGAATTTAAAATTATGAGTAAAACTAATAAACTAATTTTATTCAAATAAATAATGGGCAGTAGTTGCTGAATCTATGTGAAGTTAAACTGTAGGAATAAAAATGTTGGAAACAGAAGCCCTGCATCTAATCTTACCAACATGTGTGCTCATTTTGTGTGTGTGAATTTACAATCAAATTCCCTATAAGTTCTCATCACACAGTAATAGATACATGGCATCATCTCATTCAATTGCCTTTAAATCATGGACTGCAGAACTAAGTTAGATACAATATTGTAACTTTGGAATAGATTTTAAGTAAATATCAGGTGAATTAAAAGGAAAATGAATGCCTGTATGTATATTTTAACCTAAACACACTTCCTTTTGGTTTAAATTGTGTTACCAATGTAAGAAATTCATGTGCTCATAATACTTCTAATTTAAATTAATAAACTTCATTTCCACAACATAATTTCCTTTTTTATTTGATAAATATTACTACTGTAGTTCTCATATGATAGAAAAACTCATTTGCATTGTAGAAAACTATGAAAATATAACCTAGTGAAAAAGGGAGATAAATCAAGTATAATGTCAAGATCCATAGTACAGTTTAATCATGGTATAATTTCTTTAAAATCTTAAATCTTTAACTTGGACCTTTCCTCATTTACTACTGTAATTATTATTGGTATTGCATTCATTCTACAACTCTTGAATCTAACCATGCCATTCTGTCACACTTATCTACTTAATTTTTTTCCTGTTTTTCTTCCTAGAGTTCATTTTTAAAAGGCAGTGCACATTTTTCTTTCTTCCTGACGGGATGGAAAGTCCTTTCATGTTTCTGAGCCTGTTTCCACAGTAAGGAAAGGAGTCTCATGTCAAAGCCACCACCAATCAATTTTCCATGGAGCTATTCTGCTTATAGTCCCAGGATAAAATGATTTTCATGCAACTTGAGGTAGAGACTCTCACTTCCCTCTCAACCTTCAACTTGGCTTTGATTGTACAGACTCAGTCTCCACTTGATAAAGACTTCTCACCGCCACACACCACATAAGTGATTTTCCCTCTCCTCTAGATTAAACTCAGCATTCTCCTGGTAAGCTACAATGCTATTCTTCATCTTTTGAATTGCACTTTTCCTTAAAGGGTCCATGCTGGTTCCCTGCATGAAATTTCTTGCTCAAAGCACTGTGTTATTGATTAGTTTGTACCATCCAAAGGTTTAAATGATGAGTGTTTGATAATCCATGTAGGAAAGAAATAACACCACAAAACCAGACAGATAGTTTTTATTCTTTTCCAATATAGAGAGCCCACCAACCTTATCATCTTTTAATTTCTATAAACCCCTAAATACTGTGTGTGTTTGTGTGTGTGTGTGTGTGTTTGCAGGATGCACATTTTAAAACATGTAAGATAATCATTATTTTTTTTTCCCATTGGAAAGCTTATGGTGGAGGTCTTAAGCTCAGAACAGGCAGTATATTATAACTCAGTTCTTAAAGTCAAGAAGTAAATACTGTTTAGGTCTGAAAAACATTGTAAAAGGCATTTTCATTCATTTTTAGTGATGCAAGTATCTGTAAGTCTCTTTGATGAGGCCAGTTTGAGAACCATGGGGAGAAACAGAGTCTGCCATTTTGAAGTCCCTCAGGGATTTTCCACACACTGCTTTCACTTCAGAAAGAATTAAATAAGTAAAATGATTAGGGGGCCTTTTCTGATACAGTTTCCCTCTGATTCTACTACTAGCTAGTTTAAAATCTTGGTAAGATTTCCATATTTTTGTGTTTCAGTTTCTCTAATTATGAAATGAGAGAGATTGGCCAAGTGACCTGTAACTCATCTTCTAGCCTCAGAACCCTGTGTCTGTGTTTTGTCCCCAGGATCTAGGAAACAAAATGTACAGACCTGAACTCTATGGTAAGGAATTATAATTTCAGCTGGCAGATAAAGGTTCTATGAGGTATGATATCCATGTATGGCACTCTATGGAGACTGTGTTCCATAGGGTAAGTTAATCATTTAAGCATTAGCATTTTCATATATATATATATATATATAGTGGCAAACATTTTATGGTCCTCTTAACCTCAGTGCAATGCTCCACTGAGCATAAACAGATGTTAAGATGCTGTTGATTTTAAATCCAGTGCTAATATACAATATCATACATTTAATTATAATATTTTTAAGATTATCATATGTATGATTTCCTCTGACTTACTATTTAACTGGTGCAAACACACACACACACACACACAAAAGGTGATATCTCAAAAATATACCCATATATATTTAGGAATATGTGTATATGTATATATATTTGTATACTGTAATTTTCATATCTTTTCCAATTATAAGACTTGTCTTCTAGTGTTGCATTTACCTTTATAGGTCAAATATTCTGCACATAAATGCCAATTCAAGGCAGTTCCTTGAGTTAGAGTTGTTAGGTTTAAGCAAGTTTTTTAAATATTTTATTTATTTATTTATTTATTTATTTATTTATTTATTACTGAGAGACAGAGAGAAGGTGTGTGTGTGTGTGTGTGTGTGTGTGTGAGAGAGAGAGAGAGAGAGAGAGAGAGAGAGAGAGAATGGGCATGCCAAGGCCTCTAACCATGGCAAATAAACTTCATATGCATGTGCCACCATGTGCATCTAGCTTACATAGGTCCTGGGGAATGGAACATGGTTCCCTAAGGCAAAAAAAGCCATGTTTCCAGGCCCAAAGCTAGTTATTTTTAAATGCACACTGTTTCTGCTCTGGTAGTTTCATTAGACCCAATTGGCTTGAAGCCAGGATGTACAGGGAGCGACTAATAGCCATGCTATCAGACCTGTCACTGCTAGAGCTAATACAGTAGTAACGATCATGGCCTATTCCCTCCCGGTTTCAAGCCATGTCCTTTACAGTTTGTTGTTGTTGTTGTTGTTTTAGTTTTTTGAGGTAGGGTCTCATTCTAACCCAGGCTGACCTAGAATTCACTATGTAGTCTCAGGGTGGCCTTGAACTCACGATGATCCTCCTACCTCTGCCTCCTGAGTGCTAGGATTAAAGGCATGCGCCACCACGCCCAGCTTTTCTTTACAGCTTTTTTGTAACTGTTTTATTGACTTATTGCTGAGATTAAACTGTTTTTAAAGTGTATGGTTTGATAAAATTTGACATATATATTACATATATATATATGACATGCCAATGCCTATATATAATACATATGTACATATGTATGTATGTATGTATGTATATATATATATGTATTCTAAAAAAACAGTTGCCAAAATCAAGAAAATGTTTCTTTCTGATCTTGCTAAATCTTAAAGACATTCATCTCTATATCCCCTGTTCAGATTACATTTCTTACTGATCTTGCTAAATTTTAAAGACATTCATCACTCTATTCCTTGGTCAGGTAATGGTCTCCATGGAGATAAGCTAGGTTATTCTGTCATATTAAATAAGTTCAGATCTCAGTGGTCCATGTGTTGCTTTTACTGTACCTTTTTGGAATGGTTGGACACTTCTCTGTATCCTTATTTTTCTCATTTTACGATCTAGATAATCAACACAGCTTCTTCTGGAATATGTTAACTAACCAAAGAAGACAAAATAGAAGATCTATAGCAAGAATATGCTGGCTTTCCAAATTACCATTTTTGGTCGGCAATGACAAATTTTGTCATTGCTCAAATTTAACTGCTACAAAAGTCATAGGTGAAGCCTGAAGTCAACATGACTGAGAAGTATGATTCCATCGTTTTCAAAAGTGGAAATAAGTGGACTGTTATCTCCTGTTGGGTGTAGGTGCTTTCTCCTGTACACTGAGAAGTGTGGCCATCAGGAATATCAGGATGGACTGCCATCATCCCACCACTGGAGCAAGCACAAGCTCACCATCATCTTTGTTCCTGGTGCCCATGGGAACTCATCTAATCATGATCTCTCTTCTGAACTCATCTCATCATGATCCCTCTTCTTGTGTATGCTAATCAAGTGGAAACCCATGGAAGCTCTCACTTTTATTTCCAGTTTCTTCCTGTGCATCCCCTCTTCTCAGTTCTCACAAGGTCAGTCTCCCCGCTAGAAAATCTTTCTTAGAGTGTTCTGAAACCAAATAGCAGGCCTTCCAATATTTTCAAACACTATCCTGCCTATTGCCTTTGTTTTATTTTTCTGAGGTTTGTTTTTCTATTGAGGAGAGTACTGCCTGATATGTTTCTCAGGTGCTGGCTTTTTTCCCCCCTGCTCCTCCTTCTTTCATTCTTGGATGTACAGAGGAATCCTCTGTTATTCATTGTGCATTCAAACAGACTCTCTTTGTTCCAAATATTTCTCCAGATTAGAAGTTTTAGCCATTTGATTACATGAATCTTTTATATACTTTTCTTGGTTCTTAATAATTCCATATAGATTTTATTATCTAATTTACTGCTGCTTTATAAAATGGATCTCTCAATTCTTACTGAATTCTTAGCCCCTCAATCCTTTCATCATTTTACTCACAGATTCTGCCTTTCCCATACATAACAAATTGTTGTTGTTGTTGTTGTTCTCACTGGTGTTTCTTGTGCCATACTACTGATAACAAAACTCCCCAAATTAAGCCCACCTACACAAGAATGGACACCTATTCTTTAAAGTGTTTCATCTTCCTGTGGCTTGCTCCAACATTATTTCAATTGTAGCTGCGGCCCTTCGAGTCTGCCAATGACCTTTCTCCTCGTCAATCCCATTCTGTAATAGTCCTTTGCATACTATGCAACACTTAGGCTTGGTTAATCTAGAATTTACATAAATATAGAGAAATTTATTGAAGGAAAACATACATTTTATTAAATGTTCTTACTTTTTTCATGATAATTGCCCAGTCCATTGAAGCTGCTATCACAAAGTACCATGGACCAAGTGTCTAATAAACAATGGTAGTTTATTTCTGAATGCTACTAAGTTAAAGATGAAGGCAGATTCATTTTCTGAATCATAAATGTTGTGTCTTCACATTGTGGAAGGTGACAGCTAACTCCCTGGGCCAGGTCTTTCATAAGACATTTAATCCAGTCATTACCCACCTGCCTCGCAATTGCCCTATCTCATAAGTGTGAATACCATCAGTATCTAATGACTCTCCTCCAACTTACAGACTCATACAGCCATGCACAGGCTTCTTAGAAAACTATATGACCAAAATTGAAACTTCCACATCAATCTTCCATAAAAACATGATCTTCCCAATTATATGCCCATTCAAGAAAATAGTCACTGCATCTATTTGGTAGCTATGACAAAACATTTTTTTTTTTTTTGATTTTTCGGTTTTTCGAGGTAGGGTCTCACTCTGGCCCAGGCTGACCTGGAATTAATTATGTAGTCTCAGGGTGGCCTTGAACTCACAGCGATCCTCCTACCTCTGCCTCCCGAGTGCTGGGATTAAAGGCGTGTGCCACCACGCCCGGCAAAACTTTTTTTTAATTATTTTTTTTTTCTGGTTTTATGAGGAAGGGTCTCACTCTAGCCTAGGCTGACCTGGAATTCACTATGCAGCCTCAGGTTAGCTTTGAACTCACAGTGATCCTCCTACCTCTGCCTCCCAAGTGCTGGCATGAAAGGTGTGGGCCACCATGCTCGGCCATTAAAATATTTTATTTTTTTTATTTGTAAGGAGAGAGGGAGAGAGAGATTGAGAGAGAAAGTGAGAGACAGAGAGAGAGAGAAAGAGAGAAGAGAGGAAAGAGAGATAATAGGCATGCCAGGGTCTCTACTTACTGAAAATGAGCTCCAGGTGCATGGGCCACTTTGTGCATCTAGCTTTATGTGGCTACTGGAAATTAAGATTTTCAGGCAAGTGCCTTAACTGCTATCATCTCTCCAGCCCAGCCAAAACTATTGATTTAGCTTGATCCATCTATCTCTCATTCTTTCTTACCTCAGAAGCTAACAAGGTCAACAGTGGTCAACAAGGCTCCCTGTGGTTTGCCTCCAAGTATTTCCATGATTCAGCTGTGGCTTTTCTGTTAAGTTCTACCTCAGAACCAGCTGAGAATATGAATGGAACAGCAAAGACGTGTTTTGACATCAGGGCTACCCTACTTAATCCTATTCCCTGACCCTTTATAACTGTCATCTATGCTTTATTTTTCTCCTTAGCACTCAATAGTTTCTAATGTAGATTAATTTTTAATTACTTATATCTATCAAACTACTAGAATGCAACCTCCATTTAATACCTTTTTGTGTGTGAAATATCCTTCATACCTAGAATATTCCTTTGCCTATATCAGAGTTTTATACATATTTCTTGAATAAAAATGTATTAACATTTTTAACATGCTGCAAAAATAGCATGCATATAAAAATGCTCAAGGGGAGAAAAGAATCAGATTATTTTTCTTATAGAGATATTCTCTTTTCTGACCCTGAAATGCCAGTAAATGCAGTTAGTCACAAGGTTTTATGTGAGTATTTATTAATTTATATTCTGCTTAATAACATATAAGCTATCAATGCTGAAAGCTTTTGTTATGGGATCTGAAGTGGAAAATTGGCTGCCTTGAATATTTTCCTTCTTGTGAATTGAGTTTCAGAAAAATCTATGATCACACTAAATTTGTTCTATGGCATTGTCTTCATTTACAAACTAGTCTGTCGTCTTTTATCTCCCATCCACTAGTTACAATCCAAGAACTTTATAAGCTATAAAATGTTCCATTTTCCCCCAGGCAAAATGAATGATCAATCATGTATATGTTTGGGATGGCCGGGAACATTTTAGAACAATGATGTAAGTAAAGCCCTCACAGCCCCCCCACCAAAAAAAGGAAGTTAAATGAATCAGGGTAACATCTTCTGAAAAATAGGTGAATGGAGGTGTTTCCTGAAATCTAATCATCTCTGGACTCAGATATGGTATGTGGAACACAGACAGCCTGACAGTTTACTAGATCTAGATTACTGTGACAGCTCAGTTACATAGTTCAGTGATTGAATTCATTTCAACTCAGTTCTTCAACACACATTACCTTTTTACCTATGCAGCTACAGGACCCTATGTACTGTCGTGTCCACCTGGTATGTAGACTGTAAGATTACCATTAACATGGGGTTTTAGTTCTCTTAGACACCAAACATATAAGCAAAAAGATGTCAGTCAGCACTATGAACTGAATATGATATAAATGTATCCCCACAGATGGTAGCTTGGTCTCGGTGTGCTGATGTGGGACCTGATGGAGAACTCATGGAGTGAGACCTGAGAGAAGGTATGGAGATCAAACTAACGGGAAAAAGGATAATTTCACAGGCTAAGCCTGGGGACTTGGAGAACTATGAACGTTGGGTAGAGCTTCTTGAAGACTGGAAACTCACAGCTTCTTCAGTGATTTCCTGATAAACATAAACAAACAACTCATGATCTGATCTGATGCAAACTTGTGATCTGTCTTATGCTCAGACTCCCCATTGCTTTGACTGCCTGAATCTAAATAAAAGCTGCGAGTACAGTCAGGGGAGGAAGTGCTCAAATACATCTCCCTGACCCTGCATTAAATCATATTTTGCATATTTTGTGTTCATTTCTTGTTTATCCAAACACCACTGTTGTTAGAAGATCCTTAGATCCTTGGGGATGCAGCAAGCAAAAGGACATATTGGTTTACTGGAACAAGCTCTATGGAAAATAGTTGTAATAAAATCTGAGCCCGGACCCTGAATCTCTCTCTCTCTCTCTTTTTCTCTCTCTCTCTCTCTCACACACACACACACACACATTCTGTTTTAAGATACAATTTCTTGCTTAAGCCATTGCCAGCCATGAGGTGATATAGAAAAACAGGGTTGATTGCTTGCCAAAGTCTATACTGTAATGCAGATGCTCAGTCTCAAAGACAGCAAGGTCAATTAAATTATGTTTTTGCTTGATAAACTCAGTGTGCCTCAAATATTTTATTATAGTAGTGAAAGTTGTACTAGTATAATGAATGACTATAATATTGATGTGGATAACTGTGGTGATGCAATTGATTAGAAAGCCACCACAGTGTGGCCAGGGTGGTCACCTAGCTAGAGTATGAGTTATAACAAAAATATCAGATAGAGGGAACTCTACCATTAGAGCTATTGGTAGAAAATAGATTTAAAAATAGCATACATATTTCCACACCAAACAAGTCATTATTCTCACTTTATATAATGTATTTTTATTTTATTTTTTTATAATTTATTTTTTCAGATTTCTATCTCTTTTTTTTTTATATTATTCTGATTTTACATTCATAGTATTGGTTCCATTATCCTCCTCCCTGTCCTCCCTCTTCCAAAGGGACCCTCATCAATGGGGAATGTGGGTCATGCATTGTGGGTGTAGCCAAGAGTTATGGGGGATAGGCCAAGACTCTGTGCATAATGTTCCAACTTGTGGCTCTAACATTCTTTCCGCCCCCTCTTCCATTTAGTTCTACTTCAGTGTATTTATTTGAAAAGAATGAGAGATAGAAAGAGGCCAAGAGAGAGAGAGAGAGAGAGAGAGAGAGAGAGAGAGTGGGGAGAGAATAGGTGTGCCAGGGTATCTAGCCACTGCATAAAAACTCCAGATGCATGTGTAACCTTGTGCACCTGGCTTAAGTGGGTACCGGAAATGCAAACTCCTTAGACTTTGCAGGTAATTGCCTTAATCCCTGAGCAATCTATCCAGTCCAAAATAATATATTTTTATTTTTATTTAATCAATGTATTTATCACACTTCATTATATGTATTTCTCAGTGAAAAACTAACATAAATCAGATCTTCAGTTTAATATATGATTATTTAAAGTTTAGCCAGTAATTCTAAAATCTGATAGGAAACCTATTAAACTCTAAGCATCATGGTAATTTTTTCAAGACTAGTTTTATTTCTGTGCATTTTTAAATAAATAGATTGTGAAAACTATAACTACTGAAATAAAAAAGTGTCTCTAGTCTTTAAACCCTCTATCCATCTTACCATTATCTCTGGTTTATACTTCATGCATATCATTTTACAAAGATATGCACATAATATTCCAATTTTGACCCCCCAAGTACAATGAAACATACTACATAACATTTTTAAGCATATATTTTTCAAAACATACTAAATCACTTCATATAAACTCATAGATATCTTTCTTGTGTCTTCTTTATACGTGCAAGTTATGTTATAGTACTGTTTATTCAATGAGTTTTCTTTCTGAGTAGGTGTTTTAGATATTTATATTGTTTTCTATTAAAATAATGCCTCAATGAACTGAAAATTAGTGTATATTTTGGTATGCATTTTTAGGGAACAACTTCAAGATAAATTCATGGAAATAGATTTCTGGGTTACAGTTTAGATGCAGATAAAATAACATTTTCTTTCTCTCACCAGTGATGCATATGAGTATTCTAAAATCACAGCTTCACAACAGAGTATACTGTGTGCCTGAAATGTTACCAATCCAAGATGAATACAAATGTTTCTCATTTTACTATTATGATATTGATCATATTTCCCTATGCTTAAGATAAATGTATATTTTCACTGATATCTCAGTATTTTTTTATAATTTTCAATATATTTTCATTATCTTTCTCTCAAATTTAAAAATGAGTTCCATTTAGGTAGTTGGACATTATTTATGATTTAGGTTATAAATATTTTACTCCAGATGATTGTCTTTTGAATTGGTATCTTTGTGAGTCATGCTTTTTGTTTTGTTTTACATTTTAGTAATTAACAGAAGTATCCATCATAACCAGATTTTTGTCTTTCAGAACATTTTTGCTCAACTTGGAAGTCCCAATTCCCTGTTTATGGCTCAAGACTACAAAATTACAATCATGGGGTTAAAAAAAAATGACTTAAGAATTCCTGGAGCTGTAGAGATGTCTCAGTGGAATAAGGTGCTTGCTTGTATAGCCTGCCAGCCAGGTTTCAATTCTCCTGACAGCCACTTAAAGCTGGACAAGCATTCATTTTCAGTGGCTATAGACCCTGGTTTGCTCATATAAACACATACAGAATTCCCAGAATTTGAGAGGTTGGGGAGGGAAGACTGCTGCATGAGGTCATCCTGGACTTCTACATAGTGACTTCTATAGCAGCCATGACTTCATAGAAAGACCCTGGCAGAGGGGGTGGGGCAAGGCAAGGGCATCGACCCAAGCAACAGTCTTTTCCATGAGTGATTTAATCTCAGACCAACGCGTGCTGTGCATCAGAGTAATGAGATTCCTCTTTTGCTTACTCTATGGTTGAGGGAAAGAAAGACCCAGAGAGAGATTATCATTACTCTGGGTCTGGACTACTATGTCTAATTAGAGTCCCAAGTGAATCAACATTTAATTTTAATTCTACTATTATATAGCAGCCAAGCTGAAATAATTATAAACCACAAGTTGAGAAACCTGAGCTTAGGAACATCTTTCCCATGCTTATGGATAGTGGCAACACAATTATTTTCTGTGCTGCACATCTGTTATTTGAAGGAAAGGGTTAATAATTCCTCCTTTTTACTACTCCATTGCTAAATACAAAGTTTAGTCCAATACTTCAATATATTTGGTAATTATTGTAGTATAATTTAGTGAAGAAATATATATTAATATGGGCAGCAAAATTAAAATATCTCTACAAATTCAAGATAAAATACCCATATTTTCATACATGTCAAACATATAAAAGGAAATACACAGAGTCACTACTAAGCTTTCTGACTATTATATCCATCAATTTTAATTTTTTATTCAATCTAAAATTTCCGTTATTTCAGAATAATAGTCAAGGTCACTGGACACTAAGTAAAGACCAGAAGAATAGAATCATTTAATTTGGTTTACATTTCCAAAACTTGTCCGATCTCAGAGAAAAGAAGGCAAAATAAATGTGTTTGAACTATTGTATTATAATTGTTACCCTTATGGCTATTTCTTTAACGGAAATTCTTTAGCAAAAGATTAAATCAGTTGTTGGTACTGATTGGTTAATTAAGATGCTTTTAACAAAGTACAAAACATCTGGTCAATTTGGTTGATTCCATTATTCTAGTTGTCAGGTTGATCTTACAGAAAACTGATAGCCACATTTGGATCATTATGGCTCCAAATTTCAAAATGGCTTGAAATACTCCCTTTTCTCTTTGCTGAAAATGTTTAATAAGCCCAGCACCAGCCTTAATATTCAAGTCCACATTACCTAGATGAGAATATTATTCCAGACCTGTGTACTCCCAATTAGAGAATAAAACCAGTAAAGACAAGCAAACAGGTAAATAAAAGTCATTGACTCAGTTCTGATGCCTTAGACCAGATGGATGGTGATCAAGGCAAGGAAAAGGGTAGCAATGCAACCAGCAGGCTTTCTCCATGACTGTTTTAATCTCAGGCCAACTCAAGCCAGGCATCAGGGGGATGTTTTGCACAGTCCATGGCTTATCTCACCAAGTGAATCTGACTAATGGCTCAGGAACAATGTGGGTGTGCAATGCCATGAAGTAGCACACTGACCTGATAAGCAGTGTTTTTATTTATTTATTTATTCATTCATCCATTTATTGGAGAGAAAGGTTTCAGAGAAAGACAGAGAGGGGGAGAAAGAAAGAAGGAAAATGGGTATGCCAGGACCTCTTGCTGCTGCATATGCAGATACATATGCTTCATTGTGTGTCTGGCTGTAGTGGATACTGAGGAATTATACAAGAGAAGTCATGCTTTGCAAACAAGCATCTTTAACCACTGAGAAATCTCTGCAGGATCAACTGTAAATTTTTCAAAGATCTTGCTGTCATTTTCATGTTTCATTATTTTATTGCCAATATTAATAATAGCAATAGCTGAGAGTAACATATATGAAATGATGTTTCTCTTCTAGTTACACTAGTGTATAAATGCTGGTACCTAAGCTGAGAGAAGCTAGATAACTGACCCAGGCAAGACAGTAAATGGTGGAAGTGGATTCAAGCCCATTCTATAAAATCCCAGACCAGGGACAATTAACTGATAAATTTGTACATTCATGAAAATAAAGACCCAAAAACACAAATGATAATATTAAAGACAGTGTAACTGTATTCACAGATGAATCTCTCTACATTTCCAATCACCATTACAAGCTATCATCTCTTATCCTTTAAAATTTATACATTTACTCAACCATATTTTAAACTATTTTATGACATATCTCTTTTTTAGCCTGATAAGCTCCTGCAATGGTGTGCATGATTCCATTATCCAGTCCAGGCCATAATTTCTTTTAATCCTATCTAATTTTCCTAAGTCTTTAACTCTTTAAGAAAGGGGCATCCAGGTCTGCAGAGACAACTTAGTGATTAAGGCACGCCTGCAAAGCCTAAGGACTCAGGTTTGAGTCTCCAGGTCCCATGCACATGGTGGCATGTGTGTCTGGAGTTCATCTGCAGTGGCTAAAGGCTCTGGCATGCCAATTCTCACTCGCCCTTTCTCTGACTCTAATAAATAAATAAATTAAACTTAAAAAATTCTAAAGAAGAAAGGGGTATTCAGTTTTTTTGTTTTTGTATGTCCAGTACATATCCTAGTCTCTAAAGTCCTAGAGGCATAGTCTCAGATATTCTGAGTATTTTTTTTTATTTTGCAACTTTATACTCAAAAGAATAAACAGGGTGATTCTTGATTATCTCCTAACTCTTATTCCTAAAGTAAGATTGTTATGGAAATTCGTTATTACAAATGGGCATATAAAACATTAAAATGTCTTATTGTAGTAATGTACTTTGTTTGTAGGGAAGGTAATTATTCAGAGTTGATATATCTGAAATAACCATTTATCAGTATGACACTTGCCAGTTTCTGGGTATTTGTAAGACTATAGATGGGCAAACAGAAATACATATCTTAAGAAAAAAATGGTAGGCTTATTGTTCACAAGAAATATCAAGGCCCTTCAGTGTGGGGCCCTTGAAAGTAATGAGTTAGTAAGAGATGGCAAATGAGCTCTCTATGTATTGTGTATCAAAAATAAAACAACACAAAACTGTGTTTGATATCTCAGTGCATCAGAAACTTAGGCCAGTTTTGGAAGCCAAATGCTCTAATTTCTCATATACAAACTAAAGATATGAAAGAGTATTTTTGAGACTTCTATAAAAGCCCTAAATAAGCTAAGCCATGTGAAGCATTCAAAATAATATACAGCATATAGTCCTCAATTTAATTTAGTTAACTTCATATCATTTATTTAGTCAGACTATCAGAGTATGAGAATTATTTCTTCCCACATTCTTGAAACAACAAAAAAGTAAAGACAGCTAGTATGACAATTGAACTTTTGCCTTGATGTGTGCATTCTAACTCTATTATTATGTCTGACTTCATGGAAGGAGAAAGCAATGAGCTCTACAGTCTACATGGGAGGACACTATCTATATGAAAGTACCCAAATGTCAATCATTCTTAGAAATATGTCTTAAATAAATCACCCAGCTTATTCACACAGCTTGTCAGAACTGAGTTCAGAATCAAAACCACATCTTTGTGATTCAGAAGATGAAGGTCTGTGAGTTGGAGAGCTTTGGGCTACTAGAGTTGGTTATTATGTCAGTTTCTTTAATTTAATTTACATGTGCAGAAAACACTACTTATAGTGATGTTATGTTTCATAAAATATAAAATAGAGTTTTTATCATGCTCTTAAGACTAATTTTTTAAAGAATAAAATATTTAAGAGAATTATAACTTTTATAAAAATATTTATTTATTTCTTTGTTTGTTTATTTATTACAGCATGAAAGAGAAGTGTGGGCATGCCAGGACTTTATGCCACTGCTAATGAATTCCAGGTACATGTGCTACTTTGTGAATCTGGCTTTACACGAGTACTCAGGAATTGAACCAGGGCATCAGGCTTCACAAGCAAGAGGCTTAAGCTACTAAGCAATCCCTCCAATTCCCAGAATTGTATCTTGCTCCTAGTTTCTCTAATAACATATCATACTTGCACAAATTGGCATGTGCATCTAGACTTCGTTTGCAGTGGCTGCAGGCCGTGGCATGCCCATTCTCTCTCTCCCTCTCTCCAATAAATAATAAAAAAACAACAAATCACAAAGATACAATTACCTTCATGCATTAACATCTGTGAAATTTGAGATGTTACAGAACTCATGACTCTGAAACACAACAACAAAGAAGAAGATGGCATGACTAGAGAGGGAAACTCTTTGTATGTTTAATGCAAAGGACTTGTATGTGCCTAAAGGAAACATGAAGCGTCCATCACTATGAGATTTTTTTTTGAATGAGTGAATGGATGAAATGAATGAATGTACACACTTGCGCAGACACGCATACACACACAGTCCATGGGCCATCCTAAGTCCACTGAGGAACACTTCATTCATCAGACAACTCTAATTTTTCTCACCTCTTACTGAATATGAGAACATCTCATATGTTTTCCCTCTTTCAATGTGTAAACTGGTAGTTTATTACAAAAATGTTTTATATGGTCAAAAAAGTTACTATACTCTATAAGCATCTTTTAGCAATTTTGTAGGCACATTAGCAGATTATAGGCTCTAAAATTCTCTTTCTAGAAAACTGAGAAATTCCCTAAATCACTATCTGACCACAGAAGCTCTTTCTTCCATAGTACTCTTGCCTCCTGCAGGACTGATTATCTAAGGTATGAACAGGAAACAACCTTCTTATTCATCCAGGTGCCAGCCAGTTCCCTTTTGATACTTCATGGGATTAAACTAGTCAATGCCTTTGTACTATTTACAGCATAAAGGAGTAAAATGTCTCATAAATGGAAAAACAGTTTCTGAAATTTGTCTTTAAATCCCTGTGGCCACAAAAACATGACCCATGCTCTTTATACTGAACATTCAAGAACATCCTCTCACCTTTTCCATAAGTGGTGGTTCACAGGCTAAGGTTTGCCTTCCCCAGGGGAAGATGGATGTGGACACAGGTCACACAGCTAAGTCAATTTCAGTGCTGCTAGGTACAAGTGATGCTTTTATGATTTGTAGTAGATAATGAAAAGATAGCCATTCCTATGAAACTCCGAGGCTCAGGACAGTCATCAGCCAGAGCTAAAAGCTTGTCACAGGACAACTTCCTTCCTCAAGCTGCCAGTCCCTGAAAAACCCTGCTGCAGCTGTTGCTGAGCCAGGCCTGACAAGGAGCCTCAGAGATCTTGTCTAAACCTACTGGGATGGTGAAGCAAGGATGTCTTCTTAGTGGATGATCAGATTTCAACCTTCCACATCTCTTTTAAGAAGATGTGATATACAGGTATTTAGACTGATTACAGGATTCCCTGGGAACATAACATGGAAGACAATCACAAGCTGAACCTCATTACAAACCATCAAACATTTGCTCACTAGAAACTGTATGCTGAGAAATACCAGACACTTTGGGATGCCTAAGATGTGGAGCTGGTACTCTCTCACCTACTCCTCAGTAGAATGACAAAGTATTTTAGTAAGACAAGATAAATACCCCTTAGAAAGATAAATTGCAAAATAATTCATCGGGAGCATCAGGGAGAATGGACGGCAGAAGAAGGACAGTCCAGGGTGAAGAATGATCCTGAGCCAAAATCAGGAGCCAATAGCACTCAAGCTTAAGAGAGGAGGCAGAAGAGTCTGGCTGAAGAAAAGCTGGAGTGTGAACTTTAATATAAACATAGACCCTGGATGTATGCTAAAGAGAAATATATGTGTGAATGTTTCTTAAAGAAACCAGGTAGACCCACATGTCTTATCCTACATTTGTCTCCCTCAAAACCATCATACCCAGCTATACCCAATGAATCACATGGTGTGTTTTCTATCATGCTGTTCTCTGTCCATCAAAGCTATTCTTACTATTCCCATTGCTTATCCAATCTCAGTTCTTCCTAAATATATCCAATGATTTGAATGACTCTAATAGTCCAACCAACCTGTCATTGGATGCAGATGAGGCCACATTAGGAGAGGTCATAGGCCCACCTGTGTGAGTATTAGGTTATCACAAAAGAGGAATTTAAAGTTTGAGGAAGGATGGTATACGAAGGGTACAGTGGGAATATTGAAAATTTTTTCCATTCCATTTTATTTAGAAATCTAACACACATTTGTTTAAATGCATACACAGTTTCCTTGGATTTCTTGGATCTGTAAAGTTCATCCAGACATAGTTGAGTGCAAGATGTAAATGATGTAATGCATACTTGAGCTTAGTACTTGTTGGTTTCCTGTCATTAAGTGCATTTTCATGCTCAGTCACACACACAGGACACCACCTGCCACAGAAAACCTTCAGCTTCCAAGGCATTCCAAAACGCATGATGAGGTGACCTCTGTAACACCGGCCTTGTGCCCCAGGCTCATTCCTAAACCCAGGGAAACAAAACTTTGGCCAATTAGGACTTTATCATTTCCATCCTCTCTCCCGCCCCATGAATCATGGGACAGACAAATTTCATCCATTTCCTTGAAGCATGTGGCCTAATAGTAGAAAGAATACACTTCCCAAAATCAACGTAAAACTTGGAAATGTTATAAGATTAGCCTACTAGGTATGCAAGGGGGAGGAATGATAGCTGCCCAGTACAGTCTCAAAGTAGTAACATGTGGGCCTTGTGTCCGTCATTCTGATAGCCTCTGTGTATCTTAAACTCCATGTCCAGAGAAAGTGGCAAAAAGGAGAGAAAGGGCTGGAGAGATGGCTTAGCAGTTAAGGCACTTGCCTGTGAACCCTAAAGACCTAGGTTCAATTCCCTAGTGCCCAAGTAAGCCAGATGCACAAGGAAGCACATGCATCTAGAGTTCATTTGTAGTGGCTGGATGCCCTGAATCAATCTCTTGCTCTCTCTCTCTCTCTCAAAATGGATAAATAAAATAAAAAATTTAAAAAATATTTAAAGAAAATGTCAAACATCATATCACTTGCTCCATGAGTCTTGTCTCTTTCACCTCTGACCAAGAAAAATACTGCATTTCCAAACACCATAGTGATCATTTGATCAAATCACTCTGCCCTACATCAACCAATAGCCAAGATGTAAAGAAACACAAAATGGAAATACATGTTCACTAAAATTTACTGACCAAAACACAAAATGCTTTGGACCCAAACTACTCAGTGATGCTCAAGTTGTAAGTCAATTGCATCTCCTCTGAAAAGACTTCTTAGGTACAGCCTATCATCTTTGCTGACTTGTTTACATGTTGCTCTTCCTCCAGGTTAATATCTCATGATCATACACTATGCATTTCATCAGATTTACATAAGTTATCCTTATCACTAAACCACCTATGCCTAAAAGCAATCTAATAGAGACAAAGCCCTCATTAGTGCCATGATAATAGGAGGACAAAAAGATCATGACATCAAAATGAAAAGAGAGACTGATTGAGAGAGGGAAGGGGATATGATGGAGAATGGAGTTTCAAAGGGGAAAGTGGGGGGAGGGAGGGAAGTACCATAGGATATCATCTATAATTAAGGAAGTTGTCAATAAAAAATGAATAAATAAATAAATAAAATGAAAAAATGGAAGACTTGACTTCTTTATGTTCTGGGGAATGATAGGTAAACAATTAATTTTAAGTTAACTGTGTTTTTATATTTCATAAAATATTATCATTTTTTTTCAAGTTTTTATTGAATGTCCAAATTTCACACTAAACCCCAAACAAACTTTTTAACATATTCTATGTTCTGTGAGAACTCTTATTCTATTACCAGCAAGCCTACCAAGATACATAAGAAAGCAAAGACTTCCAGAAACAAGTGGCATGAGGTTGGATTTTTCTGGGCCCTAGGTAAATATATAATGTTGGTTGATGGGCAGAAAAGGAGTTTAAATGGTGGAATGAGCTGGAGGAAACAGAAATTATACATCAACAAAGGTTTCTATAAAACACAAAATTCTAATTAAAAAAAAATGTCAGTTCATTAATTGAACCAACCCTGGGACAAAGTGACAGACAAGTAATGTTCCAACCTTTACTTCTGATACTTAAGCAATAAAAATTAGGATAAAGCAACCAACTCCTTCCTCTCTTCATAAACCCAATGTGATTGCACAGCAGTTTTTGTCTGTCTCTCAGGTTTACTGAAAATGTAGAATGTCTCTCCACTTCATACAAAGCACAGTGAAGGGATAATTAAAATTATAAAATAGCCGGGTGTGGTGGTGCACGCCTTTATTCCCAGCACTTGGGAGGCAGAGGTAGGCGGATCATGAGTTCGAGGCCACCCTGAGACTACATAGTGAATTCCAGGTCAGCCGGGACTAAAGTGAAACCCTATCTTGTAAAACCAAATAAATAAATAAATAAATAAAATAATTGAACAATATTAACAGGAAAATTTCTCCATGGTATCATGAAGAGACTTGTCTTCATTAGGTCTTTAAGGAACCACAGGACCTTTGTCCTGAAAGAGACACAGAGTGTATCTGCCAGAGTTAAACACAAACATATTCATTGTGTCAACCTATATTGGTTGACAATGTATTTACTATTAAACACCTTACTAGCACTGTGATATAGAGATAAAACAATTGCTACCTCTGAGTCTGCTAATGGTTTTTGTATGAGAAGATAATAGAGATAACAGTGATAAACTCTGGACTAAATGTAAAACATAGCTCATTAAAGTAACTGAAGTTCAAACAAAATCGGGCACAAATTGGAAGGTAGTCACCCTTTCAAAAAAATGAAGACCCTAGGATACGCCTATGTTCCTTGATCCTTCCTTCTGAGGGAATCATTTGTGCTTATACTTGATCTTAAAATAAACAATATACTATAAAACCATTATCATAAGTAACCAATTAAATGATTGAAGCTCTCACAAACATTCTTTGTCACATGCCTATAGAAAAGAATGAACTATAATGACATAATTAAAATATCCTTAGTAAACTAAAAAAGACCATATTAATTTGTTTTGGGTCCTCAGAGAATGAAATCTGGCTGCCTACGTGACAGGGGAAAAAAAAAAAAAACTGACAGGATGGAAACACAGTTATGGGGAGCCCAAAATCCAAGTAAATGCGAAATTCTTAATAAGCTGTTACAAAATACTCAGTGAAAAATAGCAGATTAAAAGGTATAAAAATGGGGAAGATTTTAGCTGTTACCAGCCACCGTAGGAATAAAATGTAGAGTTTAAGTTCTACCAAATACATAGTCATTTATTTATTGCTGTACAAAATGTAAAACTGAGTTTACTTCACATTTATTATCTAGCAACTTAAATTTCCAAAAGAAAAAAACCTACACATAAACTGTGGGACCCCAGATTGCGGGGACCTTCCATGCTCAGGCTGGGATAGGCGACACCCCAAATCACCACCACGAGAAATGGTCTTGATGCAAACAGCAAGAGGACTTTATTCCAGCGTGCTGGGGCCCACAGTCATACACCACATGGGTGAAGAGGATTGTGGGGACCCCGAATGCAGGGTTAAGGGAGTTTTTGTAGGGTTTACAACAAAGCCCAAGCATTGTGAACCAATCATTTCAAAACATCAGAAGCCCACGCAGTGCTGACCAATCCATTTGTAACACACCACAGCTTTTTAGATCAATTATTTCAAATTGTCCAAGCCATGCACTGTAGACCAATCATTTTAAATTGCCTAAGCCTGCACTTTGTGGACCAATCATATTGTAACACATTAAGGTTCCTCTTCGCCACCTCAGAGGTCTGTAGCCTTAAGGGTGGGGTGACAAATTGTGGTCAGAGCCAGTCAGGTCAGGCTGGGCGTTCTCCTGAGCATTCTTTTTCCCTCATGTCACAAGCAGCTATCTACAGAAGCCAAATAAGCAGTTATTCATCCTATTTCCTGGTATTTACTCAGCTAGGGTCACGTATCTATGAGCCTAGCCTATATTCTTTTTCCCAATTCTATATTGGGCTCTGAAACAGCAAGGAATGTGACCTTTTACCCACTTACTGGCAGCAGGGTGAGTTCCCATTTTACTGGCAGGGCGGGCCTGGAATCTGAGGTATTCAGGGCTCCTAACTTCTGGGGTCTGAGAAGGGTCAGGCCATCCTTTCAAAACATACCAATTCCATATCCAGAGAAGGAAAATTGAGAGTCTCAACATCATTCTAAATATACAATAAATAATAAATCAAATTTAATAGAAATGTTAAGAAGCAGAAAAATATAACCTATTGAGAAAAAAGTCACCCAAATGGACCTTCAGATTACCCAGAGTATAGAAATATTACTTCAGAACTCAAACTAGCCATTAGAATAGGCTTACAACATTAATATAGTTATATATGCATCACATTTTATTAAAGAAACATAAATTACAAAAGAAAGAAAACTTTACAATAGAAAAATATATTTTCTAAAATTAGATGAAAATGTAGCTATATTAGGATAGTGGAGATTAAGATAAGACAGTGAATGCCAAAACAGATAAAAGATTAAGTAATCATTAACTGAAGAAAAAAAAAGGGGAAAAACAGTGAATCTGTGATTGAGTATAATATTAAGTGTTTTAATGTTAGATGTCTCAAAAAAAAGAGACATATAAGAGGGCTGTTAGAATATATATGTTTTGAAATAATGACAAAAACTTTATAATTTGATGAAATGGTCAATTTGAAAATCTAATTTTACTAATCCCAAGTAGACTAAATACAACTAAAATTACCCTTCTCATTATGTCATAACATCTCAGTATGTCATAACAAAAATATAGAAAAATCAAAAGCAATAAAAATGTAAAATTTCAAAAATTAAAAGACTATATATTTGGGCTGGAGAGGTGGCTTAGCAGTGAGGGTGCGAAGCCTAAGAAAGCCTGCTGGAAACTCCAGGGGCCACGTTTAGCCAGCTGCAAGTGATGCAAGTGGGCAAAATCGCACATGCACACAAGGGGGAACAGGCATCTGGAGTTCTTTCACAGAAGCTGAGAGGCTGCTGGTGAGCCTTCTCTCTCTCTCTCTCTCTCTCTCAAAAAAAAAGACTATATATTGGTAAATTTGAGAATTATTATCAAATTCTTAACTGTTGATAGAAAGCAATGAAAAAATATTTAAAATGTAAAACCTTCAATCCAGTTTTCTTTTTTTTTTTTAATTTTATTTATCTGCAAGCAGAGAAAGAGAGAGAGAAAAGAGAGACAGACAGAGAAAAAATGGACACTATAAACGAATCAGATGCATGTTCCCCTTCTACATCTTGCTTATGTGGGTCCTGGGGAATCAAACCTAGGACCTTTGGCTTCTCAGGCAAATGACTTAAGCACTGAGACATTTCTCCAGCCCCTTTCAACCCAGTTTTCTATACACAGAAAGAAAATCAGTCAAAACTGAGAATAAAATAAAGACATTTTTCATAGTTAAAAGAATCATTCACCAGCAGACCTCCATGCTAAAAAAAAATTCTTCATGCTAATGAATGTCTTAAGGTAAAATATAGGTTTGTGCATGGATTCTAATACTGAATGCATAAATTAATTTGTAAAAGTAGTCATTGCTTTTAAATTTCTATCATTAAAAATATAATGTGGAAAAGATATATTTCCTAAAATTTAATAATAATAAAAATGGTATAAAATATATAGGTACAGTAAAATAAGCAGATTTTAATAAAATTTAGTACTTTTCTTTTTAAAATTTTATCATTTGTTTTTATTTATTTGAGAGAGAGAGAGAGAGAGGGAGAGAAGAGGATAGACAACAAAACAGTATGGGTGTGCCAGGGCCTTCTGCTACCACAGACAAACTCCAGATATATGTGCTACTTTGTACATCTGGCTTATGTGGGTCCTGGTGAATCAAACCTGGGTTCTTTGGCTTTGCAGGCAAACACTTTAAATGCTAAGTGATCTCTCCAGCCCTACTTGTCTCTTTTTACTTCCTTAAAGTTCAAAAGACTTTTGATCACAAAAGGCAAATATATTATTTGGGGGCACATAATGCATGTACCCATTAAATATATCACAATAATAGAACAACAGATGGAGAAAGTAATTTAAACATTGCATATTCTAATATTTTATGAGACTCAATGTAATATCAACTCTACATGACTTGCTTGTTTTGCAATCAAACTAGAAGCCCCAAACAATGCAGAGATGAATAGATTTTAAAGCTAGAATAGGTATCATTATGACTACTTATAAACAATCAGAAAAAGGAGAAGAGGAACAAACATGAACTAAACACAAATGGGATGAAGTAAATATCCAATAGAAAAGAAGTTAGAAAATGTCAACAATATTAATAACTAATTTAAGTATAAATCAAAAACACACTGAGAGATAAAGCTTATACTGAATAAAAAAGTAAAGTTAACCTATGCAATATCTAAAATAATTTCAATTTAGATAAAACAAACTTTCTAGGATAGATAAGATGCTATCTCAACAAATGGAGATGAGATAGATAAATATGTGATAGGTAGATGATAGATGATGATAGATAGATAGATAGATAGATAGATAGATAGATAGATAGGTAGGTAGATGATAGACAGATGATAGAGAGATCAAAATGACTGACAGTCAAAGAATGAAAATACTTAAGCCAATTGATTAGTAAACATTAGAAAACTCTGGCTCTGTTAATATCAAGAAGAGCTGTGTAAAACTGACTGTAACTATGTGAGGTCTACTAAAGCTAGGCGGAGTATTCTAGAAAATGAATGAACTCAACAAGCTGATACTCTTTCAAGTCTTTGATACTCTTCCTTTTTTTTTTTTTTTTTTTTTTTTTTTTTTTTTGTTTTTGGAGAGAGAACAGAGGGAGACAGAGAGAAAGACAGAGAGGAGAGGGAGAGGGAGAGGAAGACAAAGATTGGCGCGCCAGCAGTGTCTCAGCTGCTGCGAACGAAATCCAGATGTGTGCGTCCCCTTGTGGTCAAGTGCGGCATTGCGCTCTTGTGTCACTTTGCATCTGGCTAAACGTGGGACCTGGAGATTGGAACCGCTGGAGATTGGAACCAGTGTTCTTAGGCTTAGGAGGCAAGTGCCTTAACCCCTAAGCCATCTCTCCAGCCCAATACTCTTCCTTTTAAGTGATATGGAGAATGCTAATGATCCATCAGGAAGTATAAACCACGTATAAAGTTAACTTTCTCTACTTAATGTTAAAATAGTATTGAAGACTCTAACAATAATTATGGATTTGTTTGTCTTTCCATTTATTTACTCATTTACTTTTGGGTTTTTCTTCTGATTTTTATTTATTTGGATGTGTGTATGTTTGTGTGTGCATGTGATATGTGTGTGTGTATGTATGCACTTGTGCTTCTGTGCACATGTGAAAGACTGAGGACAACCTTGAGGTGTTGCTCTTCTGCTTCTGCCTTCTTCTGAGACAGCGTGCCTTGCACTGCTTTCTTGTTATTACTTGCAAGCTCTCAGGCATGTTGTCATTACAGATGCAAACACCGCTTTGACTCCAGCTTGGCATCAATCTATCAATCTCAGGTTGGAGGCTTACAAATAAGTGCCTTTAACTGCTGAGCCATCTTCCTATCTCTTCTTTTGGGTTTTTGGAACAGAATCTCACTCTGTAACCCTGGCTGTTGAGGAATTTCCTATGTAGGCCTTGAATTCATGGAAACCCTGGTCACAAACACTCTGTATTTACGGGTTTGAGACATCAAAACCCACTATCTTCCTTTATAAATGTTACTGGTTTCTGCTTCCTGTCTTATAGCTCTGAGCTTAGATGCATGCTCATTTGAGGTTGCTGTGTCTAATAATTCCAGAACACTAAAAGTTGTTATGATCATAAATTCATGATACAGTCATTTGTATTATTACTTCTTTCTTGTTGGACTATTAGTATTTTATTTTTATTTTGTCTTTTTGACTCTTCTCTATTTCATCTTTGTTAGTCTAAATAAATAAATGGAAATATTGTTTATCTTTTTTTTTTTTTTTTTTTAGGTAGGGTCTCACTCTAGTCCAGGCCGACCTGGAATTCACTCTGTAGTCTCAGGCCTCAAATGGAATCCTCCTACCTCTGCCTCCCAGTCTCAGGGTGGGTCTCACTCAAACTGACCATAATTCACTATGATCCTGGCCTCTAACCTCCTGCCTCCCTCCCAAGTGCTGGGATTAAAGGCATGTGCCACCACGCCCAGCGGAAATATTGTTTATCTTTTCAAAACAACAACATATTTTATTTGACTGTTTGTCTTTTCAGTCTGTTTCTTCTGCAGTCTTAATGTTTACATATGAGACATTGTGGTTTTCTGTCATATAAGCCAAATGTTCAGTTGTTGACTAAGCTTTGTTCTTTATTATAAGAATATAAATTACCTAGATTTTATTTCTAAATAAAGTAATGCTGTACTATAACAATTAAGTATTCATTATGGGTCAAGTTTTGTTCATAGTGTCCATATCTATCTTCTGAATAAATATTTCTAGGAAACAATGAGTTAATGTTAATATTTCTATTAAAATAATAACCATAGAGATAACTGGAGGTTATATTATAGGGATTGAGTCTAAGGCATGTAGAGCATATCTTAGTGAAACAGCATACACATAGCAAGTTCAAGGCATGGCTCAATCCCAACCCAAAGAGAGAGGGGGAGGGAAGGCAAAGAAGACAAACACAGAATTTTCTGATTGTAAAATCCATTTCTTAGTACTTTATTGTGTAATTTATCCATTAATATTATTGTTTTCTTTGGACAAAATATACAGGTAACTGCAAAGATAGGTACCATGCTCAAAGTAGAATAAGTCATGAATGGGCTATTGGCAAATAATGCAAAATTTTAATGAGTAGTTGAAAAGATATGGACAATATCCATCCACTAAAGGCATGTATTGCTTTTATATATGATTGAGAAGATAACCTAACCCACATTGTAAGACATAATAAGTGAGAGAAAAAGTTAAGGGCTGGATATTTAAATAGAGGGAGAAATTGTATCCCATCCCAAAGAATTATCACCAATTACTACCTCTATCAGATTACAACATGTTAGGCAATCAGTGCAATTGTACAAATAATTAATTCTTGTTCTAAAATAATAATTCTGTAAAGAATTATGCTGATAATCAAGTGTTATAAATAATATTACATAAGTGAAACAATTGTTACATTCTAATTAAGCCACATAATTAGATTCTACTTAGGCAGTGGAAATTGTACTATGTATTCATCAGTCAAAAATCATCTGATATGTATTGCTTCTTGATAACAATACTTTTCTGATACTGATTGGCACAAAATTAGTTTGCTCTTCATAAAGAGCCTCTATGACACCAAATCCCAATGCTGCTTTTAAAGTAAAGAACTACAGATGGAAATAAAAGCTCACGGCCCTTTCCTTTGTATGTGTGTTCCATCTCTGTCTCAGCTATCTTCTCATTTCTGAGTCAAAGTAGCTGACAGAAACTATTTTTAGAGAAGAAGGGCTTAGAACAATTTACAGTTCCAGGTTACAGTCCATTTTGTTGGAAAGGCATGGAAGGCAGTGGAAGCTTGAGGCAACGGGTCCCATTCAGGACAGGAAGAAACAAAAGGCAATAAATTCTGCTGCACAGACAGCTGTCTCCTTTTTATACAGTTGAGGAATCTAGACCATAAAATGCTGTTAAAATGGGACTTTTCACCTTAATTACCATAATCAAGATAATCCCTGAAAGACCTGCCCAGTGTGTAACCTAATCTGCATAATCCCTCTGGATGTTCCTTCCTAGGTCCTGTCAAGTGGACAATCAATATGAAACATCATAAACCATCTCTAGACATGTTTTACTTTGTGTTTCTCACCGAATCTCTCTTTAAATATACATGTGACTATTTTCTAGGTCCACTTGTTACCAATTTCCATACTTAAGTTCCAAGCAAGGAACAGACATCAGTCCAATTATTTTCATAAATAACTGAAGTTGTTTCCTAGATAACTGAAATAAGAGAAAGAACACCAAAACATCATAGACATCATGACTCTCAGAATATGTATGTTTGTATGTATGTATGTATGTATGTATGTAAGTAAGTAAGTATGTGAGACTAGACTTAATACAGCAGTCGTGAAGAACCCTGGGTGGAACAGCAAGACTGACAAGAACATGTTTCAGGAACCAGGTGAAGGCTTGAATTATAGTGGAAGTTATCAGGAAGCTAAAATGAAGAGTCCCCCATTGTCTTCCAGCCTTGGGTGTCTCTCCAACACTCCCAGTTGTCATGGCCTGATAAAGAGCTGGATGGAAAGACAGAAAATACAGTTTTCAGACATACAGCTCACACATCACAAAGCAGTGGGCAGAAGCAAGAATTTGGAGCTGAAGGACTAGTTTAATAACATGTACACCCTCCTTGACATTTTCATTTTCCACTTGATCAAGAAGACCTTAGAGGCAATGGCATTTCTTATTCATTCCTACTTCCTAAGTATCTAGCCTGGTGTCAAATTCAAAGTGGCACTTAATTTTTCCTTCAACTCAGAGAAAAAAAAAAGGAAAAAGAAAAAAAAAGATTAAACTGTGTGTGTACGAGGAAAAGACAGGCAGACAGAGAGACAGGAGGGAGTTTTTACTGTGTGCCAAAGCCTTTATGGTCAAACAGTGAACAAAACAGCCTGCTTCCATAGAGTGGATGTACTCAGCAATACTAAACTGTCAAATTCTCCTTCTTTCTCCTTTTGAGCCAAAGTGCTGTTGCTTCCCTCTAGTCTTAATGATGTCTCCTGGCATCTATGTTGTGTCTTTTTCTACTACTCCCTAGACATGAATATTCTCTAAGTTTTAGTTGTCATTTCAGCTCTTACCTCTCCCTACCGTTTCCCACTGAGATCTCAACAGTTCTTATAGGATGGATGGAGAGACACACAGTTACAACTCAAATTCTTTATCAGTTTCCTGCTATAAATGCCTATCAAGGTATAACCTCACAACCCTATAGCAAACATATCTTTCTTCTCCTCAGATCCTTGTAAATAGCCAGATTAAATTTCCAGGGCAACTATTTCAGTCTATATGACTCTGTGTATATCTTACCTAATTACACATGCATATATATTCTAAATGTATGTATATATTTATAATGATAAATGAATAAAATGCATTTTCTATGATGATTTGAGGCCAAAATATTTTAAAATCATAATTTCTCCCATCCACGTACTGACTAGGTGCAACTTTGCTTAGCCAAGATCAGATGAAAATGGGTTCATTCAGGGTTGTATAACCATAGTTAAAGTCAGAACTTCTAAGAACTTAAAAACAGAATGGTTTAAGCTTGACATGACAGTTTTGCTTCCATTATTATCATTAGAGTATTTATTGCAACTCTACTATGTACTCTGCAATGGTGCTAAATGTTGTAATTGGTAGTGAGTGAAAAAAAAAGAGATCTCATTCTCAGAAAATACACTTCTTTTATCAAGGAGATGAGCAAATAAATAAGTATTATAGTCAAAATCATCCGACATGTTATGCTGGACAATCAATGTGTGATATACTTAGGTCTAATGTGAAATAGGGAAAGATATGCAACAAAGGAAATTACTGTACAGAGAAGAATCTGACATATTTACTGAGAACATACACTCCATCAAAGCAGGCTGCCTGTTTTCTTCACTGTTTGTTTAAGCACTGAACATATCCCACATGAACTGTTTTGGCTCAGTCTGTAGTGACTTGTCGACTCTTTGCCCCTGGGTCTGTAGTGAGGCAGCAACTCATGGTGGCTCACATAGGGAAGAGGAAGAGCTGGGGTCCTGTCCTCTGACCTCCTACAAGGTGGTCAAGCTGCATCCCTACTTGACAACCAGAATTGGCAGCACCTTCCACATGGTACTGGTTTTGTAGGGAAGTAAGATGCAATACTGAAAGGGTCATGCCATCTTTCTCCACAGTTTCAGAGATCCACTAAGGCTGAATAATATGTGGCAGGATCAAGTTCCCTTCCAAGAAGTTCTGGGAGTGGGGCTTCTGTGAAGCTATGAAGGTTATGTCTAAATTGCCATGGAGACTCCAGGAAGCTGGAGATGCCAGGGCTATGGGATGTCATCCAAGAAAAACTGAATGTTAAGCATGTAGCTGGCCCAAGAGAAAAAAGCTATGTGTGCTCTAGAAAGCAGAGGTGGGACAATGGAGCATTTTGGAGTCAAGATGATTCCATCATAATTCCCAGATACTGGGGAATGAGCTGCAGGATTTGATGTTTCCCTGCTGGGTCTTGCTTTGATCCAATCCTGCCTTAGGATGCCCCTATTTCTCCTTTTCTGGGCTCACAGTTAAGAGATTGCTTTAGTTATCAGAAGAGACTTTTTCCACCTTTGGTTTTTCGAGGTAGGGTCTCTCTCTAGCCCAAGCTAACCAGGAATTTACTACATAGTCTCAGGCTGGCTGCAAACTCACAATGCTCCTCTTACCTCTGCCTCCCAAGTGCTGGGATTAAAGGCATGCACCACTAAACCCATCCAGAAGAGACATTTAATCAGTGCTAAAACTGTTTGAGATTACAAGGATTTGTGAGATTGTATCAAATGATGTGCATCATGACATGACCATGAGCCCGTATAGGACTAGGACCAAATATTGTGTTTTGAATGTGAAATGTCTCCCATGTGCTCATATATTTGAACACTGGTAGCATTGATGAAAAAGTTGTGAAATCTTTATTAGGTGGAGCATGGATGGAGAAAGTGGATCACTGGGGAAAGTTCTTGAATTTGGATAGATCAGACTACTACAGGTTTGCCTGCTACTTTCTGACAGTGTATGCTGTATAACTAGCTGGCCTCCTGCTGTAATTCCAAGCCATGGTCAAATGTATTTTTTTCAAAACTATAAGCTAGAATTAACTCTTTCTTTGCTTATGTTGTTTCTTGTCCAGTATTTAGTCAGAGCAACAAATACAGTAACACATGGCCTCATGATGTCTCAGCACTCACCCACCTTTGGCATTCTTTAATCCAAAAGTGGTGTCTCTGTGAAACACTTTCTTCATATGCATATTGGGGTGTGTTCCTTCTTACATATTTGTCTACTTCAAGAATTAAATAAAATATTTTGCTCAACAATTAAACATCCTTCTAACAGTTTCCAGTGTGATTCGTGTAGCTTCTCTGTGTGGCAATGTCGTACCTCTCCTTTCAATTAATTTTAGTCATACTCATTTCCCCACTATGACTTTCCAGGGATCTCCACAGTTCGGAATGAAGATTAGCATAGATATTCCCAAACCATTTGAAGACTTACCCCTCTCTTAAAAAAAAATTTAAAAAAAAAGAGAAAGAAAGCAGTAACCTGGAACCTTAACATAAGCTCATCTCCCACTGCATCCTAGGCTAGTGAATCTCCCTGGAGTAATTTGATTAAACTCTGAAGAGACAAGCACTCTTTTTATTGTCATTCAGAGGCCCTAAAAGAGCTTCAGTAGTTAAGAATGTGTTCTATTTTCTCAAAAATATTATTTTCCTATTATTCTAGTGTATTCTTTCCAAGTACATGGAAAAATTATTATATAAACAGAAAATGCATGTAATTTTGTTTATATACACATAAATTAGTACATGAACCTCTATTGATTTCAAGGCTAGATATCAAATGTACATATAAAGCTCATAATTGTACAACTAAAATGATTAACCTTAAGTTTCCAGTCTTCCCGATTTTCCTAGAAGTACCCACGTTGCTAAAGAAGTGTGGATCAGTTGAGAACAAACTAGTAGTGTGTGTGTGTGTGTGTGTGTGTGTGTGTGTGTGTGTGGTGTCTGTGTATATATGTGTGTTCATTTATGTGTGGCATATGTATGCGGGGATGCATATACACATGTATGTATATGCATGTGGAAACCAGAGCACAACCTTGGTGTCATCATCAAGAAAATCATCTGCCTTTTTTGAGGGTCTGTTTTGAGGGCTAATTTACTCATTGCTATAAGAAGCAACTATGTGATTTACCCACAGTTTCAAGGATACAGTCTATCAAGGTGGGGAAGTCATGATGACAGGAGCATCATTACATCCATAGACAGGAAGCAGAAGCTGAACAGGAAGTGGGATGTGGCCCAAACACATGGCCTGTTACCAGTCACCCACCTCCTTCAAAAAGTTCCTGCTCCTGCAGGATAAATAGATCCACCAGCTATGGACCAAGTGTTGAAACCCATGAGCCTAATAAGGGAAATTTTACTTTTAAACCTCAGAGATCTACTTCTTCAACATGCATCCTCTGACCCAGGAAGGCTGTGCTGGTCATGAGATGATGCTTTTCTCAAAGCTGCTAGGTGATGGTGTGCTCCTTCCATGGAGCACATGCAAAGGAACTAGATTCTAAGTTCTTAGTCTAACTCTTCTGTCTTTCTGTTGCCATTCAACATCAAAACATGCTGACTTCTGCTCTGCTTTAAGAGTCATTATTTCATTGGAACAGGTTCACTAACTCTTAGAAATGTTGAAATTTAACTTTACATTCACTACAGTTGTCAATAAGGTTAGGGACTAAATTTTATTGGCTGCTGATCCCACACAAAACATGTGCATTCTTATCTGGTTTAATCTTCAAGGTAATAGTTTGTTTCATTCTTTAAATTTTAAATATAAATAAAATAGGCCAATAAGCTTAATGGACTCAGTATAAGAAGTAGTAACGGAAACAGAAATCAACCCAAGTGTGTATATCCAATGTGCAAACTCATGTTATTCTTCTAAAATATGTTGCTTTCTTAGAAAGAAAAGTACAAAATATTGTGGACTCAATTGAAAATGAGTTTGAAATAGAGACACTTGGGCTGGAGAGATGGCTTGGCGGTTAAGGCGCCTGCCTTCCAAGTCTAAGAACACCGGTTCCAATCTCCAAGTTCCACATTTAGCCAGATGCAAAAAGTGACGCAAGGGTGCAATGTCTCACTTGCCCACAAGGAGGCACACACTTCTGGAATTCATTCACAGCGGCTGAGAGGCTGCTGGCATGCCCATTCTCTCTCTCTGTCTCTCTCTCTATCTCTCTAGCTCTCCTTCTATCTCTCTCAAATAAAAAAAAATAGAGACACATTTTAATTGTCATGGAAAGTCTTTAGCATTTGAAACAATGCAAAGGACTTAACATTAAAATTCAAAGAAAATAAATTTTCCCAAATCATATAAAATATGTAATTCAAAGATTGATTTTCAAACACAGTAAGGTACACAAATTAGAATTAGGTGAGGTAAAATGATACTGGCCAAGTATCAAGAATCTTTAGAGACTGTAATGTCTATTATTTTGTACATGAATGAATAAAATATTGAACTCACTATAAATAAACTATAGTGGTCTCCACAGAAACTAATAGAATCTTTATAAGATAAGTGATTTACATTGAATATTAATTTTATTTATTTGCAAGCAGAGAGAGAGATAGGGAAGAGAGACAGACAGAGAGACTGGGCATGCCAGGACCTCCAGCAGCTGCAAATGAACTTCAGATGCATGTGCCTTTACATGGGTACTGGGGAATCACACCCAACTTGCTAGGCTTTGCAGACAAGTGCCTTAGCTGTTTAGCCATCTCTCCAGCACAGTTAAGAGATTTCCATTAGAAGAATATGGCACAAACAAACTTTATTATTATGATTATTAAACAATATATTTCATATGGATATATCATGTGTTGGTACCCTCTTTTCCCTTGTCCCTGTCCCATTCTGTTGGGCATGCCACTCAGTGGGGTTGCAGGTATTCCCCATGGGGTTGTGGTTTATGCATTGCGGGAGAAGCAGTCTGTTATTTTTCTTGGGGAGGGGTGAGCGGGAATAACTCTGGGCATGCTGTCTCAACCTGTGGCTCTTACAATCTTTCCACAAAATTCCCTGAGCCGTGTTTGGTAAGTTTTAAGTCTACTTCAGTGATGAACTCTTAGGAGCCTCTGGATCTCTGCTTAGGTAGGTACTGAGTATACTCAGGGTCTGTCTCCTACACCCTGGCACTGATTATCAGGTTCAACATGGAAGCAGCATTCTTGAACATCTCCCCAATTCCTCTGTAGATTCAGCTGTTGCTTGGCTGAAGTACAGAGGTAGGTAGGTTATCTCCTCTGGTTTCACTACCTTCTGAAAAAATAGATTCTCCAACAGATAGTGAAGTCAGCATAGCTTAATTGGTATAAGAATTATTAATTTAGGGAGAATTTGATGTATGTAACCCCTCTTGTAGCCAAAGAGTAGTAAGAGCTTGACTCTGGAGAATATAATCTTTGTTTCCATAGGATTCTGATCCGGTTCTTCTACATAAGGATTCCTTTATACTGAATAGATCTCTTAGCCAATTAGAAAGCTATTGGTTATCCACAGTGGGGCTTTGTGTCAAGATTGCACTGGTGTTTACATCATATCAGTGTTTGCTTCTCAGTAACTTAGACCTCTGGTTTCTCAGAACATTGTTGACCATTTTCCCCCAGTAGCTCATGTAGCCTTTTCCAGAACTGGACAGGCTGTCTGGGGACTGGCTTTCCTCTGAAATCTAGCCAGGTCTCTCCATGCTCTGTGTCAGCAGCATATTGTGTCTTCAGCAACAGTATCTTAGCTTTTGCCTGAGGCAGGTAATCAAGTACTTTGACAGAAAGCTGTATTGATTTGGGGACCTCTTATCAATAGCTCAATGTGGTATCAACCAATCTCTGGAACTGGAAGTTGCAGGCCAGAGACAGAAAAAAACTTTCTTTGAATAGACTTTATTCTTTAACATCAAACAAATTAAGAAAGACAAAAGAATCCTATGAATAATTGACTGTAAGCTAAAAATTATCCAACAACAAAATATGCTTCATTTGAAAAGTCAAGAGTATCTTAGGGTCATCTAAGGAAAAAGATCAATGTATCTTCTATATCCAAGAATGACATGGCTGCCAATTCTAGATTGATGATTATTTGAAAATAGGCTTAAGTAGAAGATCTCCACCTTGCACTGCATAACTCCTGAATTGTAATGATGCAGTCACTCCCCAAACATATTTGCAGAATCCAAATAGGACAATCCTACCTACACTAGCATAAAACAAAAATAATAAGCACGAAAAAATGGTCATAAGTGTGAGCAGCTGCTCAGAGTCCACTTAACAAACTGTAGTGTCAGGAAGAGGAAACCCAAACAATTCACACATAGTGGGTTGGCAGTGACTTTGTAGAAATACCAATTAACAGGGGATGGGAACATGTATCAGCAATTAAAAGTGCTTCCCTGTAAAGCCTGTTGGCCTGGGTTTAATTCCCGAGCCATCCACATAAAGCCAGTTGGGCATTAATTTGCAGGAGCAAGATACCCTGTCACATGTACTCTCTCTCTCTCTCTCTCTCTCTCTCTCTCTCTCACACACACACACACACACACACACACATATTTTTGTATAATTTGGAGGAAATGAGGTTTTTTTTTTGAATTTTTATTTTACGTGCTATACATTGTATCACACATCAAAGGTGCTTTTGCCCCCCATGGCAAGTAAAGTGAAATCTATTTTCTTGCTCATTGTTAATAGAATCCACTACATTTTGCTCTTTTGTTATTCATGGGTTTGCTTTTTTAAGTGGAACAAAAAAGGGGAAAACTAACACCTAATTCATGGGCATTGACTTTGAAATATGTATAAAGCAGTGAGAAAAGCAATGGTTCTTACCAATGATTGGTGCAAGAGTCCACACTGGCAAGCTATGCTGAAGCTGATGACACTCTGAGAGAAGAAGGAATGCAAGTTCATTCATTAACTCATTGACTTTTGAAGGGAGTCTATCAAGGTATTCTTATCTACTACTACAAATAAAATCAAGAAAGTTCACTATTAGCATTATGTGACATTTTCTATGTTTTACATTTTTATTCTGCATATAATGGCAAAACATGGCATCACCCAGATGCAACTGGCACTGTGAATATACAAGAAAGCACTCAAGAATTTGAAGCAGGAATCACAAACATCATTTTCAAAAGAGTTTAAGATACATGTACACATGGAAGAATTTGTTTAACAAATATTTTAACAGATTGGTAGAAGCTACTGAAGGATGTTGACTATGAGTGAGAGACACAAACAGAGAAAATTACAAAATAAGTTTGACAGAATAATGACCAACAAGAAAATAGGAGGTGGAAAAGGGAAGACAATGAACAAAACTAATTCTAGATGTATTACACATTGATTTCAAAAAAAAAATCTTTTAAAACCTTTAGGACAAAATATAGAAAAATGGACATATTATTCTAAAGAAAGAATTTTTTTAAGAAGCAAAACAGAACAGATATAAAGGAAACAGATAGTAAGCATTATATAAATCAACCATTTCTCTGAGGAGTAGAGGACAGTGTTTACCAAGCCATCAAACAAGGGGTGTCCTGGGGAAATGTAGATGTACCTCACACCACAGATGCTTATTTAATGTCTCTTGTGCATAGAAAACTTAAAATTACTTTTATACAGACTAGCAGTTCAATAGAAAAGTGAGCAAACAATGAATGAGCACTTTCTAGAGGAAGAATTGTATTTGGAAAATGAGTATGCAAAGAATATTAATCTCTGGAATAATCAGAGAGATACCGAATTTAAAAGGTGATATTTCTCTCATAAGATGGACAATAATTTAAGGATAAAATGAAGGGATAATGATAATGAAAAAGATTTTGGGAAAATCTACTTTTACTTTTTGCTACTAATGGAAAAAATTATTCAAAAAGAACATAAAGAAACATCTAGAAATATTGTCTACAATATTATATACAATAAAAATTGGGGGTGAGGATGTTAACAGAAATATTAAACATAGTTCAGGAGAACACCATCAATAGCAGAAGAAGCTGATAGCCTTCATAAATCCAAGCCAAGAGACACCACCAACAGCCAGTACCACAAAATGCAAACACCAACACCAGAGCAGGAACTGACATACTCCAGACTACTTTCCCCACACTTTAGCATTGGAATGGAGATCTGTTCTCAAACACACCTTAGGGCTGGAGCAGTGGCACCTTCCTCAGCCAAGCAGCTGGAGACCCAAGTTACAAGCTTAACTTTAATAAAACACCGGAGTCTATGAAGCCATAAATTCAAATTATCATATTCAAACTACCATTTTCTGCCCCTGGACCCCATGGAATCATGATCATCTCACAATGTAAATTGTACTTAGCCCAAGTACAAAGGTCCCCATAACCTTTAACAAGTTCAAGAGTATTCCAAAGTTCCAACTCTCATCTGAGATTCAAGACTGTCTCTTAAGTATGAATCCTGTAAAATCAACACAAGTTACATATGTACAACCCATAATGGCACAGATTACACATTTCCATTTCAATAAGGTATAACAAGAAGAGGCTGAACCAATACAAATCAATAACCAGTAGACAAGCATCAGACATCTGTAGTTCAAGTCCAGCATCCATAATAATTGATGAGAGTCTCTGGATTTTCTACTTCTATCCTTTCAACTGAACTGAGTAGCCAGGGAAAAAGTTTCATGCCAAACCACTAGCTTCCAATGGTAGCTATTGCACAGTCCTGGGATATCCAAAATGTCCTTGGGTCTCCACTGTAAACTACATGCCATCCTCAGCTCCAAGCAATGGCCTTTTTGTCTTCAATACAGGGATGTCACCTTGCTTCTCATGCTCCATCTCAGCAGTGGCTCCAGGAACTGTGACACTTAATGACTGCTTCCATGTACTTTTCCTGCTTCTAAGACCATCACCAGGTGTGTAGTGGAACAGCCAATTGTTAATCCAGGGGGAAATAAATCTTAACCTTGAGAATTCAGAATTCTTCCTTTCAGTCATCTTCTTTCAAAAGAGTTTTCATTTCTACTATTGAGGTTTATGTTGGTGGATTCTGTCCTCAGGCATCATTTACATTGTTTCAATGCAAAGCACTTGGCCTACCCTCAATAGCCATATGCTGTTTAACAACCACAGCTTAAGTAACCTAAAACCAGTCTGTGCCTGTAACTTTAAACTTGATTGAATTTTTGCAACTTTAAATCATAGAGCTGTCAGTTCTATACCTTATGTTACTTTAAAATTCAGTCTTAAGCCAGGCATGGTGGTGCATGCCTTTAATCCCAGCACTCAGGAGGCAGAAGTTGGAGGATTGCAGTGAGTTTGAGGCCACCCTGAGACTACAGAGTGAAATCCAGGTCAGGCTGGACCACAGTGAGACCCTAGCATGACAAACCAAATAAATAAATAAATAAAAATAAAAACTAAAAAATAAAATAAAATAATAATAAAGTAAAATAAAATAAAATTCAGTCTTGCTCACATTCTTAGGGCTTGGACAGAAAATTGCAACCAGCCCTTATTCCATTAGCTCAGTCCCCCCAAATTTTTCTGCTGTCTTTTCTTCCCCTTTGAAAGTACATGAGACAATACTTCACAGTGTATAATTCTTTCTGCATTTACCATTTTTTTAAATCTCACAAGAATAGCGCATAAAATTTGGATTATATATCTGTAAAGGTTTTGCAGTCCTAAGCACCACATCTTTCTACAGTCCTCCAGCACACAAGTTCCAAAAAACCAAAATACACATGGTCAGATTCATTGCATCAATATCCCACTTCTCTGGTACCAAATAATTGTTGTAGTCACCTCCACATTCCTGGGGAAAACATCCAACCAAAATAAGTTTATAGGGATAGAGGGATTGCTTAGTGGTTAAGGCCTGCAAAGCCAAAGGACCCTGGTTCACTTCCCCAGGACCCATGTAAGCCAGATGCATAAGGTGACTCTTGCATCTGGAGTTCATTTGCAGTGGCTAGAGGCCCTGGCATTCCCATTCTCTCTCTCTCTCTCTCTCTGACTCTTTAAAATAAATAAATAAATAAAAACTTTAAAAAAACAGTTTGTGGGAAGGAGGGATTTATTTCAAGCTTACAGAATTCTGGGTAATACCATCAATTGCAGAAAAACACTGGTTCCCTTTCATAATTCAAAGCAGAGAGACACCACCAAGAGCCAGCACCACAAAATCTAAACATCAACATCAGAACACAAACAGCCAAAGCTCAAACTGCTCACACCACACTTTTGGGCTGGAATGAAGATCTGCCACCAGGCTGTACCCCAGGATCCACCACTATTGAGGCCCAGCTGGAGAACCAAGTTACATTTACGAGTTTAATTTTAATTTTAATAAAACTCCCGAGTCTATGGGGCCATACTTTCAAATTGTCATTAAGAGAAAAAGAAAAAAAATGTGGCAACAATAATCTCATGGCTGCACAAGAGGGCACAGACTCACACCCTATGTGACTGACTCCATTTCTTGCTGCCATTTACTTTTTTTTTTTTTTAAACAAACCTAGAAATCAGCAAATAAAAAAAAAAAAAAAGCTGATGTTACAATCTATCTTTCATACACAAAGATGTGCTCCTCTCTTGTGAACCAGCCCTGGCAGCTCATGCTTTTCCCAAATAAAATCTTTCGTCTTTTAGTTAGGTTGCACCATCTTGGGACACTCTCCCCCTTCTTTCTCTTACTCTTGAGGTCTCATCTTCACTGCCTGCCACTTTCTCCACCAGGAGCACAGATTCCCTCCTTGCCCACGAACAGGCTAAAAAGCTGATAGTTGAGACCTGTACAGTCTCTGCCCACTTGGGAAGTGCAGGTTCCATTCACCTAACAGGCCAGGGGGTCATATTGGTATTCTGCGTAAACCCAGCTTAAGCACTGGTTCCCTTCTCTCACCCTTGTGTTGCTCTTTCCCTGACTCCTTAAGAACTTAAAGCCTCTATGACTCTTGAACAACATCAAACCTCATCATCTGATGTTTCTCTGCAACTCCACCTGGCCACAATCTAAGCTAGATGGTGGGTCCAAATGCCTAAATATAGTACATTTGTTGTCCAAATTATCACTGATTTAGAAAACTTATGCCAACATACAGGCAAATAGTCTGAAATTTTTCACTCTGTGTGCATGGCCTTCTCTCTGGTCTATTATGTTCCCACTAACAAGGTTTGTTTTTTGTCTCCAGAATTGTAAACAGAATAGAAATTTAACATGAAAATGCATAGCTTCGAAATGAATGAATGAATATGGGAGTGTTGGAGACCACTGAGCCAAACTGCAACCATTTGGAGGAAGAAGCCTCCACTCTTTGTATTAAGATTTCAGCTTCCTGAGTTCCTGTGAAATTTACCAAGCCTTCCCAAAAAGCCTGCTTTGATAAGAACAAGAATGTAACCTAAAGATGTGTATCTTAAACAAACAGGACTGATGTAAATCTGCCCTGCCTGTAATCTCAACAGACATTCTTGAGGCCTATCACTCAAGAGACCCCCGACCCTCTGGTAGCCATAAAATCCATTAGGCAGTCATAAATCCCATTTGCCTTCTTCCCGCCTCCCCTATAGCCATAAAATCCCATTTGCCCTCTTCCTGCCTCCCCTATATACCTCTGTATGAATAATAATAATAAAGCCTTGACTGGTGTGGAAGCAAGGCTTTCTTCTTTGGTCTGCTTGTCTCTCTCATCCAGGAGCAGCCTCCCCCAGAGCCCCTGTTGAACCCCGCCGGGCCGGGCGCCCAGACGTGGGGCTTGAGGTACGAGGACTGACTTGGACGTCGCAAAGGAAGGACGGCCGTCTCTTCAGCATTGGATCGCCACCTCGTTGGTGAGTGAAGATCCACAGTGGGTCACTGCAGGAAAGCCCGCCTGTAATACAGACCTGGGTAAGGTAAGAATAGCGACAATGTCTCGGGACAAGCCATATATGTTCATAGTTTATGAACCTCAAGGCACAAAGAAAATCGGGTGATCCTTTGGGGACATCCTCCCTTAGGATTTACAGGCCCAGGGTGGGCCGCCTCCCAATGAAGAAATTGTCTCTTTATTGACGGACTTAGGCGAAGTTTCATATGGTTGTCTCGCCATTAAAAAACTAGGCAGAGTTTGTTTCCCAGTTAGCGAAAGACAAACTCCCTTTCTCCATCAGAGAAAGACTAATAACTAAAGCCCAGGGGGCTGCCCCAGTGAGAAGGTAATATTTGCCACTGACGGGTCAGGCGAGAGATAATGTAAAGGAAAAATAAACTGTCCGTTTCTCCATCAGAGAAACGTAATCTTTAAACCCGCGGGGCTAGCCTCCCACTGAGGAATTAGGAGAGGTGTAATGTAAAGAAAAACAGACTTTTTCCATCTCAAAGAAAAAGACAGATCTCCCTCTCAGACACTGTTTTCTTATTTCATTCTTTGTTTTCGGTTTAAGCCATGGACTTGAATCAAGGCGACAGGGCAACTGTTCAAGGGCTACTCTCTGGCATTGACTGAAGGCCCTGAGCTCATTGTTCAAATCCTGACAGCATGACCGGGTGCTGGCAATAAACCTTCTATCTATTCCTCTTTACATTTTACAAACCGGTCACGCATCGGCCAATAAAAGCCTTTAGGGCAGCTACCGGATTCTTAAACTTGTGGTCAGGCTTGCGTTTGGGACCACCGGGAAATCCCCAGGCTATTTATGGCCCAGGAATATTGCCCTTTGGTCTTAACGTTTCTAAACTTTCTCTATCGTGAGGAACACTAGCCTTCATCAAAATGTGGCTGTTAGCTCATGAGCTGTGACAAGCTGGCAGATCTGGCAGAGCCGCTCAAAAGCCACAGGCAGCAACAAAGACAAAAGCTCACACCTGGGGGCAGGGCTCCAGGCTCCTGCAGATTTCTTTTCAACATGGGCCAGACGTTAAGTAAACATGAGTTGTTTATCCAAGGGCTTAAAGAATCCCTCAAGTTGCGAGGGCTGAAGTTAAAAAGAAAGATTTGGTTAAGTTTTTTCTTCTCTTGGAAAATATCTGCCCATGGTTCCCCCAAAAAGGCACTATTGACGAGGAACGATGGGGTCATCGACATAATTGTTTGAAAGATTTTATCGCATGTTTGGCCCTGAGAAAGTCCCGGTCTAAGCCTTCTCCTATTTGAATTTAATTAATGACGTCCTTCAGTCTCATTATTATCAACCTGATGTTTCTAAAGTCATACAGGATGGGGAATCCTTCCTAAAGAAAACCTTAAGGCTAGCCAAACTTCCCTCTGTCAAGATAAAACCTCTCAGACCCGCCCAAACATCCCCCCGTCCCGATGTCCTCGGTTATTGTTCCTATGCCAGAGGACAACTCACACCCTCCCATTCCAAAAGAGCCTCCTAAGTCCATTTATCCCGTCCTCTCAGGGCTCTTGGGAGGCCCTGGGAAAATGATTCTTTCTCCCAGGATGAGGAGGCAGAATTGAAAGCTGAGGCAACCAAAGATCATAAGCCTGACTGGCCTCCTCTATCTGCCTCTGAGACTAACTCACCGCCATATAACTCCAGTAGAATACCTTCCTTCTGTGCTCCTGCGCTTCATCCGCAATTTGGAAAAGGTCACTAGGCGGGCTACTCATAAACTTTCCCGTGAAACCCAACTACTCAAAACTCTTCTTAGGACAAAGAGGAAAAAGCCCTCCTTTTGAAACAACTTCATGAGCTAGACCTAGAGATCAGCTCTCTCCCTCCACCCTCCCCCTTGCAAAAAAAAAAAATTAAAACAAAACTCTTCATGCCTTTCCATGAGCGCATTCTCAGGTCAGAACAGGAAAGGGTCAATTAACCAGCTCTTTGCCAATTTTAGAGTCACATACAGGAGGCATAAAAAGAGAGAATGTAGAGAGGGTCCAGAGAACAAACAGTCACCTAAACAGTCCTCTGAGTCTGGTAGTGAGGAGGAACAAAGCAGAAATGAAACCTTAGTAATTCAGCCCCAGCAATACTGACACCTTAAATTTAGACACATAAAAGAGCTAAAAATGCAGTTTCCCTATATGGACCTGTTGCCCTTTCACTGTGTCCCTTTAGAATCTTTAAGCTTATTTTGTCTCTCTATACTTTTCTGGGACTACTAACAAAATTTCAAAATATGGATAAATGCCAAACTATTATAAGTAGATATAGACTTCTTATAAGTATTACAACTGTTTTAAGCTCACTTTGCCTCTCTATGCTTTTCTGGTACTACTAACAAAATTTCAAAATATGGATAAATGCCAAATTATTATAAGTAGATATAGACTTCTTATAAGTATTACAACTGTTTTAAGCTCACTTTTGCCTCTCTATGCTTTTCTGGTACTACTAACAAAATTTCAAAGTATGGATAAATGCCAAATTATTATAAGTAGATATAGACTTTTATAAGTATTTACAAGTGTTTTAAGTTCACTTTTGCCTCTCTATGCTTTTTCTGGGACTACTAACAAAATTTCAAAATATGGATAAATGCCAAATTATTATAAATAGATATAGACTTCTTATAGGTATTTACAACTGTTTTAAGTTCACTTTGTCTCTCTATACTTTTCTGGGACTACTAACAAAATTTCAAAATATGGATAAATACCAAACTATTATAAGTAAATATAGACTTCTTATAAGTATTTACAACTGTTTTAAGTTCACTTTTGCCTCTCTATGCTTTTTCTGGGACTACTAACAAACAAACAAACAAAAAAACAGTTTCAAGAATTATATTTAAATTTAAATATGTGCTTAATACTAAATTCTGTCAAAAAAAAATTTTTTTATAATGTTCAAATCTACTTTCATAATTTAAATGTATATCAAAAGTCAAGTCTGATCTACTCTTTAAAGATATTTCATAAGACCTTTTTTTTTTATATAGCCTAATTGTAAAAACAATAAAAGTTTTTCATTGGTAATAATAAAATAAACTGATTAAAAAATAAACTGGAAAAAAAAAACTTTAAATGTTGGTAACTAATGAAAAAGATTATTACAAAGTGGTTACATAATTTGTAAAATAAAAATATGTAACTGTAGATATTAAGTAAACTTAAACAAAAGTTAAAGATAAAACACTTAACTAGATTACAGATCTTTTAGATACAATAAAGTGATTATTAACCTAGGGCTTACATCAAACTAATAAAAACATGGCTCTAGCTGATAGCAAGTTACTATGGTATTCAATCTGTAAACTTAAAACTTTAGCTTGTTGATATTAATCTGGTCATGATGATGGTTAAAAAAAGACTAAATTTAGAGTACCCAATAAAGTTAATTAAGTTCCTATTTGTCAACATTTTAACTATATCTTAAGGTTAAAATTGACTCATTAATATTTAATTCTCTCACATGGTTAATATAACTAATATACAAAAATGCCTAACATCTCCCATTGCCTGTAATAATTGTTTCCTATCCAACTATGTGCTCCTGATAACATAACTGCCTTTGTTATGATTCTGGTAAATGTCACACAACCCTGGGGTCCCCAAACACTCGTGTGGGGACTTGACACTTCCTTTGATTCCCTGACTGAGAAACCTTAAACCCAAGACTGAGACTCGAAAAATTCTTCTCAGACCGGTCTGGTAAGTATCTGAGCGCTCTCTCTCTCTCTTTCTCCTTTTTAAAGCTTTTCTTGGGCCCTATGTTTCTGTCATATTCGTGTGTCTGTGTTATTGGGCCCTATATGTTTCTGTCATATTTGTGTGTCTGTATGTTGTTTCCCTATGGACGGACGCTTCTCCCTTGACTTAATAACATGGGACAGTTCCCTTCCCCCTCTTTAGGACAAAAATCAAGGACATCGCTCAGAAAAATGGAGTATCTATTTCTGTTCCTCAATGGCTATCAGAGGACACCCTTTCATTCAAATATTAAAAAGAATGTTTTCTGTCCTAGGAACAGACATCCAGACCAGATCCCATACATCGTGACCTGAAAAAATTTAATTAACCCCCCACCCTTTTTTCACTCCTTTCTTCACAGGTGTTGGCAGCCCACCGCTGAAGCCTCGGTCCCAATTCTTGTGTGGGGGAGGGAATGGGAACTGGGAATTACATCTCAGGTCAATTAATGAGTTACATCTCAGGTCAATAAATGGTTTACAAAATTTGTCTGTTATAAAACCAGAGGCCCCCATGGCTGAGTATCTCTAAAAGGTCCTACAGGTATAAAACTCCCCCAAAGCTATGTTATTGGACTGATTAAAATTTTTCTCAAACTTTTTCTTCACAGATAGATATTGATTAAAAGCTGTCAGTCAGGATAGATGCTCTAAAAATGCTGTTATGTATTAAAAAGGCAGGTTGTCAATCTGGTGGTTCAAAAGCAATTGTTCTGTCATGAGCATTACTCCTTTATCCTACAATGGGACTGCTACTATATGGTAAAAGGTTAAAAATCATATTTGGGGTATTTAAAATCTTAATAATCTTAACATAAATTTACAAAGGTTTACAAAAAGAAAATATCTGTTATTTCATATAGTCATTTGTCTTTTGGTGATCCTGTTAAGGCTGCAAAAAGATTTTTTGATGCCTTAAATCTCCCAAGCAGTTTCTTTCTCAGATTCTCATTCAGCTTAAGCAGGGGGAAATTTACTGCTGGGCAAACATAGATTACAGAGCTAGAGGTCAACACATTCCTTAGCTAGTTAGGCCTGGGTTGAATAAATGTCTGATTCTATAATGACAGTACTGTCATCTGGCTAATAAATGATGTCTTCTAAGTAAAAAGAAAAAACTTTAACTTGGTTTACAACAGTAATTTAGAGAAATAATAAACTCAAAAATTTCAGGAGGCTTATTTCAACAATACAATTGCAACTTGTTTCAACATACAGAGGTGGCTATGCCTGAGTCAGGCAAGCAAATGGTGTTGCAGATTAAATGTAACAGGTTAATTGATTTCTTTTTTTGGTTCTTCAGTATATACCAAAATAAATATAATTTATGATTACAGTTGGGTCCCCAAGAAAATAAATAATCAGAGATACAGCCCATCTTGGGTCCCAAAGGTGGCCTCAAACAAAATTATAAAAAGTACTCTAAAAGAAAATTATTTTAAGTTTTGCACGTGTCTGCCCCTCCCTTATCCTTTTTGTACTTGGGCCCAGGTGGGTCAATCACCTAATGAAATTTACTCTTAGTTGTACCTGGTATATTATCACTCAATTGTATTAATTCTAAAAAGGACACAGCTACAGATTACTCCTCCAATGTAGCCTTTATTGTCATGTGTTTTCCCTAACTTAATTATGCCAATCAGAAGGACTGAGTCCTGGTACTCCAGCTTCCAGAGCTCAAGTGTTCCCAGCAGCTCTGCAGGTCCACTATCACAGACTGGAGCTGGCAGAGCCGAGGAATCGCGACTGAGGACTTGCCTCCAGCTGAGACCTTCCCCTAACAATGAATGTAAACCCTAAAGCTGTTATAGCCACTGTAAGCCCTGTAAGCCTTTGTTTACCTTTTAAAACCTATAGTTTCTGTAATACCTGTAAAACTTATAGTTTCTGTAAACCCTATAGCCACTGTAAGCCCTGTAAGCCTTTGTTTACCTTTTAAAACCTATAGTTTCTGTAATACCTGTAAAACTTATAGTTTCTGTAAAACCCTATAGCCACTGTAAGCCCTGTAAGCCTTTGTTTACCTTTTTAAACCTATAGTTTCTGTAATACCTGTAAAACTTATAGTTTCTGTAAACCCTATAGCCACTGTAAGCCCTGTAAGCCTTTGTTTACCTTTAAAACCTATAGTTTCTGTAATACCTGTAAAACTTATAGTCTCTGTAAACCCTATAGCCACTGTAAACCCTGTAGATTTGTTTACCTTTTAATCATTCTAGACATGTTGGCCAAGGTTCAATACTCCAAGCCTCCGAACCTTATTCAGACTTATGCACCCCTAGGGGATGGGTACCAATGAAACACAAGGGAAGGTCTTACTGACCATATCTGAATTCTGAGAGAAAACCTGACTTGCATGGAGGTTGGTACCATACATAATAATTATATAGGCCCTGCCTCCCTCCCCAAAAGGTACCAAGGGCCAAATCTGTGGGCGATAAAATGACCCACGGAGGAGCCAGGTCACTTCTCCCCCCCACTTGGTTAAAGCCCACCGCTTGATCATGGCCTCCCCTGTCTTGTATAAAAGAAGGGGAGGAGATGTTGGAGACCACTGAGCCAAACTGCAACCATTTGGAGGAAGAAGCCTCCACTCTTTGTATTAAGATTTCAGCTTCCTGAGTTCCTGTGAAATTTACCAAGCCTTCCCAAAAAGCCTGCTTTGATAAGAACAAGAATGTAACCTAAAGATGTGTATCTTAAACAAACAGGACTGATGTAAATCTGCCCTGCCTGTAATCTCAACAGACATTCTTGAGGCCTATCACTCAAGAGACCCCCTGACCCTCTGGTAGCCATAAAATCCATTAGGCAGTCATAAATCCCATTTGCCTTCTTCCCGCCTCCCTATAGCCATAAAATCCCATTTGCCCTCTTCCTGCCTCCCTATATACCTCTGTATGAATAATAATAAAAAGCCTTGACTGGTGTGGAAGCAAGGCTTTCTTCTTTGTGTCTGCTTGTCTCTCATCCAGGAGCAGCCTCCCCTTGAGCCCCTGTTGAACCCCGCCGGCCGGGCAAGTGGCGCCCAGACGTGGGGCTTGAGGTACGAGGACTGACTTGGACGTCGCAAGGAAGGACGGCCGTCTCTTCAGCATTGGATCGCCACCTCGTTGGTGAGTGAAGATCCACAGTGGGTCACTGCAGGAAAGCCCGCCTGTAATACAGACCTGGGTAAGGTAAGAATAGCGACGAATGTCTCAGGACAAGCCATATATGTTCATAGTTTATGAACCTCAAGGCACAAAGAAAATCAGGTGATCCTTTGGGGACATCCTCCCCTAATTTACAGGCCCAGGTGGGCCGCCTCCCAATGAAGAAATTGTCTCTTTATTGACGGACTTAGGCGAAGTTTCATGGTTGTCTCGCCATTAAAAAACTAGGCAGAGTTTGTTTCCCAGTTAGCGAAAGACAAACTCCCTTTCTCCATCAGAGAAAGACTAATAACTATCCAGAAGGTAATATTTGCCACTGACGGGTCAGGCGAGAGATAATGTAAAGGAAAAATAAACTGTCCGTTTCTCCATCAGATAACTTAACAAGATCCCGCGGGGCTAGCCTCCCACTGAGGAATTAGGAGAGGTGTAATGTAAAGAAAAACAGACTTTTTCCATCTCAAAGAAAAGACAGATCTCCCTCTCAGACACTGTTTTCTTATTTCATTCTTTGTTTTCGGTTTAAGCCATGGACTTGAATCAAGGCGACAGGGCAACTGAAGTCTCTCGGCCAGGGCTACTGGCATTGACTGAAGGCCCTGAGCTCATTGTTCAAATCCTGACAGCATGACCGGGTGCTGGCAATAAACCTTCTATCTATTCCTCTTTACATTTTACAAACCGGTCACGCATCGGCCAATAAAAGCCTTTAGGCAGCTACCGGATTCTTAAACACAGGCTTGCGTTTGGGACCACCAGGAAATCCCCCTGGCCATTTATGGCCCAGGAATATTGCCCTTTGGTCTTAACGTTTCTAAACTTTCTCTATCGTGAGGAACACTAGCCTTCATCAAAATGTGGCTGTTAGCTCGAGCTGTGACAAGCTGGCAGATCTGGCAGAGCCGCTCAAAAAGCCACAGGGCAGCAACAAAGACAAAAGCTCACACCTGGGGCAGGGCTCAGGCTCCTGCAGATTTCTCTTTTCAACATGGGCCAGACGTTAAGTAAACATGAGTTGTTTATCCAAGGGCTTAAAGAATCCCTCAAGTTGCGAGGGGCTGAAGTTAAAAGAAAGATTTGCTAAGTTTTTTCTTCTCTTGAAAATATCTGCCCATGGTTCCCCCAAAAGGCACTATTGACGAGGAACGATGGGGTCGCGTGGGTAATTGTTTGAAAGATTTTTATCGCATGTTTGGCCCTGAGAAAGTCCCGGTCTAAGCCTTCTCCTATTTGAATTTAATTAATGACGTCCTTCAGTCTCATTATTATCAACCTGATGTTTCTAAAGTCATACAGGATGGGGAATCCTTCCTTAAAGAAAACCTTAAGGCTAGCCAAACTTCCTCTGTCAAGATAAAACCTCTCAGACCTGCCCAAACATCCCCCGTCCTGATGTCCCTCGGTTATTGTTCCTATGCCAGAGGACAACTCACACCCTCCCATTCCAAAAAGAGCCTCCTAAGTCCATTTATCCTGTCCTCTCAGGGCTCTTGGGAGGCCCCTGGGAAATGATTCTTCTCCCAGGATGAGGAGGCAGAATTGAAAGCTGAGGCAACCAAAGATCATAAGCCTGACTGGCCTCCTCTATCTGCCTCTGAGACTAACTCACCGCCATATAACTCCAGTAGAATACCTTCCTTCTGTGCTCCTGCGCTTCATCCGCACTTTGATTTGGAAAAGGTCACTGGGCGGGCTACTCATAAACTTTCCCGTGAAACCCAACTACTCAAAACTCTTCTTAGGACAAAGAGGGAAAAGCCCTCCTTTTGAAACAACTTCATGAGCTAGACCTAGAGAGATTCGCTCTCCCTCCACCCCTCCCCTTGCAAAAATAAAATTAAAACAAAAACTCTTCATGCCTTTCCCATTTGACAGGAAAGGGTCAATTAACCAGCTCTTTGCCAATTTTAGAGTCACATACAGGAGGCATAAAAAGAGAGAATGTAGAGAGGGTCCAGAGAACAAACAGTCACCTAAACAGTCCTCTGAGTCTGGTAGTGAGGAGGAACAAAGCAGAAATGAAACCTTAGTAATTCAGCCCCAGCAATACCGACACCTTAAATTTAGACACATAAAAGAGCTAAAAAATGCAGTTTCCCTATATGGACCTGTTGCCCCTTTCACTGTGTCCCTTTAGAATCTTTAAGCATTTTGTCTCTCTATACTTTTCTGGGACTACTAACAAAATTTCAAAATATGGATAAATGCCAAACTATTATAAGTAGATATAGACTTCTATAAGTATTACAACTGTTTTAAGCTCACTTTTGCCTCTCTATGCTTTTCTGGGACTACTAACAAAATTTCAAAATATGGATAAATGCCAAATTATTATAAGTAGATATAGACTTCTTATAAGTATTACAACTGTTTTAAGCTCACTTTTGCCTCTCTATGCTTTTCTGGTACTACTAACAAAATTTCAAAGTATGGATAAATGCCAAATTATTATAAGTAGATATAGACTTCTTATAAGTATTTACAAGTGTTTTAAGTTCACTTTTGCCTCTCTATGCTTTTTCTGGGACTACTAACAAAATTTCAAAATATGGATAAATGCCAAATTATTATAAATAGATATAGACTTCTTATAGGTATTTACAACTGTTTTAAGTTCACTTTGTCTCTATACTTTTCTGGGACTACTAACAAAATTTCAAAATATGGATAAATACCAAACTATTATAAGTAAATATAGACTTCTTATAAGTATTTACAACTGTTTTAAGTTCACTTTTTGCCTCTATGCTTTTTCTGGGACTACTAACAAACAAACAAACAAAAAAACAGTTTCAAGAATTATATTTAAATTTAAATATGTGCTTAATACTAAATCGTCAAAAAAAAATTTTTTTATAATGTTCAAATCTACTTTCATAATTTAAATGTATATCAAAAGTCAAGTCTGATCTACTCTTTAAAGATATTTCATAAGACCTTTTTTTATATAGCCTAATTGTAAAAACAATAAAAGTTTTCATTGGTAATAATAAAATAAACTGATTAAAAATAAACTGGAAAAAAAACTTTAAATGTTGGTAACTAATGAAAAAGATTATTACAAAGTGGTTACATAATTTGTAAAATAAAAATATGTAACTGTAGATATTAAGTAAACTTAAACAAAAAAAAGTTAAAGATAAAACACTTAACTAGATTACAGATCTTTTAGATACAATAAAGTGATTATTAACCTAGGGCTTACATCAAACTAATAAAAACATGGCTCTAGCTGATAGCAAGTTACTATGGTATTCAATCTGTAAACTTAAAACTTTAGCTTGTTGATATTAATCTGGTCATGATGATGGTTAAAAAGACTAAATTTAGAGTACCCAATAAAGTTAATTAAGTTCCTATTTGTCAACATTTTAACTATATCTTAAGGTTAAAATTGACTCATTAATATTTAATTCTCTCACATGGTTAATATAACTAATATACAAAAATGCCTAACATCTCCTCCATTGCCTGTAATAATTGTTTCCTATCCAACTATGTGCTCCTGATAACATAACTGCCTTTGTTATGATTCTGGTAAATGTCACACAACCCAGGGGTCCCCAACACTCGTGTTTGACACTTCCTTTGATTCCCTGACTGAGAAACCCCAAACCCAAGACTGAGACTCGAAAAATTCTTCTCAGACCGGTCTGGTAAGTATCTGAGCGCTCTCTCTCTCTCTCTCTTTCTCCTTTTAAAGCTTTTCTTGGGCCCTATGTTTCTGTCATATTCGTGTGTCTGTGTTATTGGGCCCTATATGTTTCTGTCATATTTGTGTGTCTGTATGTTGTTTCCCTATGGACGGACGCTTCTCCCTTGACTTAATAACATGGGACAGTTCCTTCCCCTCTTTAGGACAAAAATCAAGGACATCTCAGAAAAATGGAGAATTTCTGTTCCTCAATGGCTATCAGAGGACACCCTTTCATTCAAATATTAAAAAGAATGTTTTCTGTCCTAGGAACAGACATCCAGACCAGATCCCATACATCGTGACCTGAAAAATTTAATTAACCCCCACCCTTTTTTCACTCCTTTCTTCACAGGTGTTGGCAGCCCACCGCTGAAGCCTCAAGTCCCAATTCTTGTGTGGGGAGGGAATGGGAACTGGGAATTACATCTCAGGTCAATTAATGAGTTACATCTCAGGTCAATAAATGGTTTACAAAATTTGTCTGTTATAAAAACCAGAGGCCCCCATGGCTGAGTATCTCTAAAGGTCCTACAGGTATAAAACTCCCAAAAGCTATGTTATTGGACTGATTAAAATTTTTCTCAAACTTTTTCTTCACAGATAGATATTGATTAAAAGTGTCAGTCAGATAGATGCTCTAAAAAATGCTGTTATGTATTAAAAAAGGCAGGTTGTCAATCTGGTGGTTCAAAAGCAATTGTTCTGTCATGAGCATTACTCCTTTATCCTACAATGGGACTGCTACTATATAAAAGGTTAAAAATCATATTTGGGGTATTTAAAATCTTAATAATCTTAACATAAATTTACAAGGTTTACAAAAAGAAAATATCTGTTATTTCATATAGTCATTTGTCTTTTTGGTGATCCTGTTAAGGCTGCAAAAGATTTTTTGATGCCTTAAGTCTCCCAAGCAGTTTCTTTCTCAGATTCTCATTCAGCTTAAGCAGGGGAAATTTACTGCTGGGCAAACATAGATTACAGAGCTAGAGGTCAACACATTCCTTAGCTAGTTAGGCCTGGGTTGAATAAATGTCTGATTCTATAATGACAGTACTGTCATCTGGCTAATAAATGATGTCTTCTAAGTAAAAAGAAAAAACTTTAACTTGGTTTACAACAGTAATTTAGAGAAATAATAAACTCAAAAATTTCCAGGAGGCTTATTTCAACAATACAATTGCAACTTGTTTCAACATACAGAGGTGGCTATGCCTGAGTCAGGCAAGCAAATGGTGTTGCAGAGATTAAATGTAACAGGTTAATTGATTTCTTTTTGGTTCTTCAGTATATACCAAAATAAATATAATTTATGATTACAGTTGGGTCCCCAAGAAAATAAATAATCAGAGATACAGCCCATCTTGGGTCCCAAAGGTGGCCTCAAACAAAATTATAAAAAGTACTAAAAGAAAATTATTTTAAGTTTTGCACGTGTCTGCCCCTCCCTTATCCTTTTGTACTTGGGCCCAGGTGGGTCAATCACCTAATGAAATTTACTCTTAGTTGTACCTGGTATATTATCACCAATTGTATTAATTCTAAAAAGGACACAGCTACAGATTACTCCTCCAATGTAGCCTTTATTGTCATGTGTTTTCCTAACTTAATTATGCCAATCAGAAGGACTGAGTCCTGGTACTAAAGCTTCCAGAGCTCAAGTGTTCCAGCAGCTCTGCAGGTCCACTATCACAGACTGGAGCTGGCAAGCCGAGGAATCGCGACTGAGGACTTGCCTCCAGCTGAGACCTTCCCTAACAATGAATGTAAACCCTAAAGCTGTTATAGCCACTGTAAGCCCTGTAAGCCTTTGTTTACCTTTTTAAAACCTATAGTTTCTGTAATACCTGTAAAACTTATAGTTTCTGTAAACCCTATAGCCACTGTAAGCCCTGTAAGCCTTTGTTTACCTTTTTAAAACCTATAGTTTCTGTAAGACCTGTAAAACTTATAGTTTCTGTAAACCCTATAGCCACTGTAAGCCCTGTAAGCCTTTTGTTTACCTTTTTGGGACCTATAGTTTCTGTAATACCTGTAAAACTTATAGTTTCTGTAAAACCCTATAGCCACTGTAAGCCCTGTAAGCCTTTGTTTACCTTTTTAAAACCTATAGTTTCTGTAATACCTGTAAAACTTATAGTCTCTGTAAACCCTATAGCCACTGTAAAAACCTGTAGATTTGTTTACCTTTTAATCATTCTAGACATGTTGGCCAAGGTTCAATACTCCAAGCCTCCGGAAACCGGATGCAAATTCAGACTTATGCACCCCTAGGGGATGGGTACCAATGTGGGTGTGGAAAACACAAGGGAAGGTCTTACTGACCATATCTGAATTCCCTGAGAGAAAACCTGACTTGCATGGAGGTTGGTACCATAAAATAATTATATAGGCCCTGCCTCCCTCCCCCAAAAGGTACCAAGGGCCAAATCTGTGGGCGATAAATGACCCACGGGAGGAGCCAGGCCACTTCTCCCCCCACTTGGTTAAAGCCCACCTGCTTGACTGGCCCCCTGTCTTGTATAAAAGAAGGAGGAGATGTTGGAGACCACTGAGCCAAACTGCAACCATTTGGAGGAAGAAGCCTCCACTTTTGTATTAAGATTTCAGCTTCCTGAGTTCCTGTGAAATTTACCAAGCCTTCCCAAAAAGCCTGCTTTGATAAGAACAAGAATGTAACCTAAAGATGTGTATCTTAAACAAACAGGACTGATGTAAATCTGCCCTGCCTGTAATCTCAACAGACATTCTTGAGGCCTATCACTCAAGAGACCCCCGACCCTCTGGTAGCCATAAAATCCATTAGGCAGTCATAAATCCCATTTGCCTTCTTCCCGCCTCCCCTATAGCCATAAAATCCCATTTGCCCTCTTCCTGCCTCCCCTATATATACCTCTGTATGAATAATAATAATAAAGCCTTGACTGGTGTGGAAGCAAGGCTTTCTTCTTTGTGTCTGCTTGTCTCTCTCATCCAGGAGCAGCCTCCCCTTGAGCCCCTGTTGAACCCCGCCGGCCGGGGCATGGGAGGTGGAAATGATTGTCTGGAATCTATATGAAAAGTGCACTTGAAATGAATGTGTGTATATGAATATGTATGTGACTCATAGCCCTAAGGCTATAAAATAATTTCTGTTCTGAACAGTGCCATTTCATTGTGGGTGATGCTCTCACCAAGTCCACTGTATAGCCAATTTTTACTCTTGAGTTTCCACCAAAAATGAACACTAAGATTAATTAAGATCATAGACAAAAATTCTCCTACTCTTAAAGAGTTGTAAAATGGCAAGATCAGAAAGCTGTCTTGTATTCCTGAGGGAAGTCCAAAACTCTCCCTAGAATTTAGGGGAAAAAATGGCTCTTAGCTTCCCAGCATAATGGGTGAAGGCCAAGTTGCTGTTAATATATGGGGACTTCTTATAAAAATGTGCAACTGTTTTGAGTTTACTTTATCTCTCTATGCTTCTGTGGGACTACAAACAGAAAAACAGTCTCAAGATTTATGTTTAAATTTAGACATGCTCAATACTGAATTTGTAAGAAATTTTCTGCTTTCATATTTAAAAAAAGGTGTTTCCAGAAAAGTTATAAGAAACAAAGTTCCAAAATCAATAAATGATAAAATCTATATGTTTATTCTAGATAAATAGTATAAGGCATCTGTTCTACTTTTCTTTGAGGAAAAAAAACTTAAATGGTAATATTAAAAGTCTTATGGTAAGGACAATGAAAGTTTTGCTGGTAGTTATGAGATGAACTGACTAGAAACTGGAGATGAAAATTTAAATGTTGGAAATGTTTGATAAAAAAGATTATTACAGAGTGGTTATATAGATTGTAAAGTAAAAGTATTTAGATGAAGGCATGAGTAAAGTATGTGAATGAAGTTATGAGTAAGCTTAAACAGAAGGTTAAAGACAAAGTACTTGATCAGATTACAGACTTCTAGAGATATAAAATGACTATTAGCCTAGGGCTTAAATCAGACTAACAAAATATGGGCCTGGCTGGTAGCAGGTTGCTATGGTATTCAGGTTGTAAACTTAACTTTAACTCATTGATGTTAACTTACGTCATTAGTGAGCAAGTTTACCAAAGTGCCACAGACAAATTACAGAGTTGGTTCAGGTTTGAGTAGTTATAGATTGTGTCATGAAATTTTGTGTATATTTGGAATTCACTATAGTTCTATAAAATTGATTTGGAGTAGATTAAAAATATTTCTTTTTGGCTCAACAATTAAAGGTGCTTGTTTGCAACAATGCACATAGTGGAGCATGCATTTGAAGATTGTTTGCAGTGGCAAATGGCCCTGGAATGCGTGTTCCCTCTCTTTCCATGAGACTTGTCTCCTTTTTTCATTAGAACATGACAGTTTAGCCCAGTTCCTCTATTCTTTGGGTATATTAGATATAGCTGAATTAATTACAGAAACTGATTTATAGATCAGATGGATATATTATTTAGCTTTTAAAGGTGTCCATAGTTTACTCTCTGTAGCTGCATGTGCCATAAATATGTGAACTCTACTTTTTGTTAATATCAGGCTTTTCCAGATATCAGAATATTGTAATTTGGTTTATACAAAGTATAAGATATTTTGGCTATCAATAAGCATACATCACCATGCCTGACTAAAACTCTAATTTCATGATGGTTCTTGTCTTGTTCATGCTAGTTTTGCTGGGTGATTGTCACTGAGGTTATAATCTTAGTCTTATAAAAAGTAATTTATTATAATCTTGTTCTTAGGGAAATCCACTGTATACAAACATTGTTAATATAGTTTGTCTAAGCTCCATATAACAGTCATAAATACTTCTTTAGTTAAGCCTTAAAATTGTTCAGTGGTAAATACTAAAATCAGGCTTGCTTAACTCAACAATAACCAAGTTTTATTTTATTCTTAAGCTATGTTAATCAGTTTCAGTCAAGGTTTCACTTAATTAATTGTGTCATCTCTGATATCTTAAGTTCATTGCTAATAGAAATATTGATACTTTAGACATGTTTCCTGCACTACAAAAATAATCCTAAATTGCTATTCTGCTTCCAGTTTGGGACTTTAATATACAGACTAACCAAACTTGTTTTCAAACACAGATGCCAAGTTTTTATACTGTCTTGTCTTTTTCCTGGCATAAAATTTCTAGTTTAAATCAATTGCCTTAAAGTTACTGATAACATAATTGATAAAATATTGTTTTCAGGGCTACTAAAATGTTCTGCCTATACTTGTAACTGATAGATACTTAAAATATAGAATGTGTATGCTTTCTATATGTCCCAGGCATAACTTACACTGTCACCTGACAACTAAACTTAAATATTAATTGGAATGATTTTGAACTATTTTGCCATTCTCTAACCAGTTCTGCTTTGCTAACCAGATACAACCTTTTAACTAATCTGTTTTGCTAATCAGATATTTACAGTCTATCTAAGTTATTAATAACCATATTTAGTAGCCACAATCAATTAGAAACAATGGAGTTAAAAGGATAAACAATATTTTGGTTCCTGCTCCCAGGTCAGAAGGCCACAGGAGATGATCGGACACTTGCTAACCTCTAGCTTCTGGTAGGTTACCTATCTTCTCGATCAGAGAGGATATGGAGACCCAGAGATAAACTCCAAGTCAGTGCATCTGCAACAGAAGAGTCACATCAGAGGAAAATCAGTCACCCCAAAAGAGGGAGGGACACATGGCCAGCATGGCCTTGGCTTATCCTAGCAGATGACAATGTTGAGAGTCATACAACTCACAGGTCCCTAAAAGTCTCTCCTACAGTGCCATTATTGACTTTCAAAACATACAGTTAATTATGGCAGCCTACATGGTCTTAATCACCCAGTAAGAAAAATATAACTACAATATAAACAAATATTTAGACTAATAGACACCCCTATCTGATGCTGAGTTATAATACTAAACTCTAACATTAACTTATGCTTTCTGCCTCTGCCTGTCCCTGATTCACTTTCCTTAGCCAGAATCAGAGCTATTCCTAGGCCCCCCTCCTGCCTTAGCCTTTACCCTGTCTCATCTAGGGATAAGTACACCACCACCCCAATGGGCACTCTCACACTTAAACTCTTTCATGTTCCTACTCTTCTCCCGATCCCCAAATGCTCCTCTTGGATAAACTGATGCCCCTCTGCTTCCTCTCTCTTTCCCCAAGCCCTCTATCCCTTGCCTCTGAGTGCTCATCCTCACCTTATGCCTGGTGTTTTGATGTCATAAGAAGCTCCTTGATGCTCCCTTTTGTCTTCTCATGGGGTGTACAGAGCCCATCTCCCTGACCTTCTCTGTAACAGATGTTGCCAGTGACTGCCCCAAAGCAAGCTCAATACAGGGATGGTATGAGAGAAGTCTCTGTTCCATTCAGGATCAAGTTGTAACATGGAATTGCCTCCTCATCACCTGCCCTGAAGGGAGACTCATCAACCACTTTATCCAGCCTCTCCAAGAACTCAACACCCCTATGGTCAGCAGGAAGAAATTAACCTTCGTCTCTTATCATTAACAAAAGTCTGGAATGTTAGGTTGAACAGGACCAAATATGGAGTCACCAAGGATAGAAGGATGGCAACAGAGACATAAGAAGTGGATTATCAACATTCCTCAAGAAACCACCCAGCCATTATCCCCTCCTTGCCTGCAATGCCCCCAGGTCATGGTCCTGCCCCCTTATTTTGTAAATCACCTGGTCGCTGTTCTGATGTCACACCCTGGTTATCTTAGATCTCCCCTCAGCTCTTCCTTCCCTCACCTTCCCCAAACTGAAAGCCCTATAAAGCCCACTACCTGAGGAACTCAAGTGGGCTGTGCTCCTCTCTTGTGAGCCAGCCCTGGCAGCTCATGCTTTTCCCAAATAAAAGCTTTCATCTTTGCCTCAGAGTGATTTGCATGGTCGTGGTCACTCCCAAACCTTACAGTAATAAAATGTGTGAGTTTCTATTTTGTATATTACTTTTAATTTTATTACTCTCTTGCTTCATTTTTAAGAAGCATGTCTTCAACTGGTTAAAAATTATAGAAATAATAATAAAGAGCTTTGAAAAGACTGAGAAGCAAGACTCAGAGGATGAGAAAGGCAGAATCAGTGAGCCCCTCTGTGTGCATGCTGTGTGCATTTATCTGCGTGCATGAGGATGGATGTATTTAAGGAGACACTTGCTTTCCCACTTTCTCAAGTATATATATCATGTTGATAGAGATTAAAAGCAAAGCCATCTTCTTTCATAGGTAGGTAGTCAAGAACACTGCTCCCCTCACCCCCAAGAAAATAAACATAGATGCCAATCTGCCCTGGTGAAACTAGAGACTAGAATGTAATTTCATTCCAAACATAAATCTGATTCATAAAGACAAAGCTCAGGGACAATGTGGTAGTTTGAATATGAATGAATGTCCCACATTAACTCAGGTGTTAAAAAAACTTGTAATTTGTGTATCCAGCCACTTGGCTACAGGAGGTACCACTAGGGATCCTATGGTCCAGCCCTAAGGTGTCACTGGGGGCTAATCTGAAGCCCAAATATATGAAGACAGGTATGTGCTCAAGAGGGGGTCCTATTTGCTGCAGATTCAAGATTCAAGCTTCTTTTATTTCTTTTTTTTTTTTTTTTTTTTTTGGTATTTGCTGGCTGTTGATGTTTTTTCTCTTTGCTTAGATTTATGAATGGGACCCAGCTTCTTCTGCTGTTTTATAGACTTTCTTCTTGGATCTGTAAACTGAAATAAACCCCATTGTTCCCATAAAAAGTGTCAGCTTGGTGTTCGTCCCAGCATTGTCGGAACTGTCAGCTACAGACAGCTTCCTGGTTCTTCCTTCTTCTAGGAGCCCCACAGGCCCTGAGTCTGAGCCCTTTTCCCTCACCAAACAGTCAAGATCCTCCTTGTAATAAACTTAATCTGCAAAGCTCCCACCAGTTGGATACCTAATGTGAATCTCCAAGGTTATAAGAAAACCCCATCTAAGTCACTATGTGGTTACTCATTTAGGACATCTCCCAACTTGGAATCTTTCTGTACAGACAAGGAGCTCCAGAGCCACTGGCTTGGGAAATTAGAGTGTCTGTCAATCTAAACAATAAGCTAAACCCATCCACAATGCAAAGGGGCTCTGACACTCTCAAAACCAGGAACAATATATCTATTATCTAGGTTACTCACAGACCCGATTCAAACACCTAAATGATGCTTCATTAAACAAAACAAAAAATGCGCTTTGCTAGAGAATGAAACCATCCTCCAAAAGAGAGTTGACTTCAATGTTTGCTTCTGAAACTAAATTCTCTTCTGCTGCAAGGTTACTGTTGTCTGGCTGTGAAAACCTTTCTCTCACACTCCATCCTGTCACTGAGGAGAGTGTCACTAAGGAAGCTCTTGATTCATATCTTGAAAGATGTCCTCTGCATACAACTTAGTTCACATTTGCTTCTTCAAGGAGGTAACCATTTAAGATAGGAGAGCAAAGGGGCTTCAGTGCTAGGTGGAATGAGTGTCATAAGTGTCCTCAGCTACTTTAGGTAAATATTTTGGATAATCTTCCAAACCTTCAGCTTCCTAACCTACAATATGCACAATGAGGACACTGAACACATTTATCTCCTAAAAAAAAATCACTGCAAAATATTAATATGTGAAAACAGCTATTTTTGATGAATGAAATAAGTATTCCAGCATTACTAAATTCATAGTAATAGAGGTCATGTTCAAACCCTCAGGAGATGATGACTTACCCTTAGAAAGATAATCTGTACACTTGCTCAACATTAAATAAACCATAAAATTTGGGAAGTTAAAAGTTTGAGAAATAAACCAAAAAGGAAAAATTAAGGCTAAAACTGATGATGCATTTTGTATGATTTTTTTCATCAATCATATTTTGGTAGAAATTTGGACATATTTTTTCACAAATAATAATTGTACATATTTATAGGTGAAATGTAGTGATACAATCCATGTATAATGATGACTTTATAATAATTAGAATGTCTGCCAACTAAAACATTAACCACCTATTTGTATTAAAACCTTCAAACTCCTCTCTTGTACTCTCTATAAAGTGTATAAAAATACATTATGAAATTTAGTACCCCTCTGAGCTACAAAACATGGAACTTATCCTCCATGCAGTATTCTCAATGTGAATAGATATTCTAAGAAGTCTAGTAAGTCAGTACATAAGTCAAGAAGTAAGCATTATAGAGAAGCAGACTTCAGCCAATCAAATGTTCTTAAATATAACAGAATTGGTTGATGCTCAAGGAAAGGAATAGAGAGAAGCAGGGAGGAATGGAGGGAGATGAGAGAAGTTTAGGGGGATGTAAGAGGAGGGAAAAGGGAGAGAGAACAGAATATGGGAGTGATAGAGGAGGGAGATAGGGAGGAAAGGAGAGAACATAGGAGGGACAAAAGAGTGAGGGAGAGGAAAGAAGTTGGGATGCACAAAGGAAGGAAATGGGAAAGGTTGGTTAGTCTATATTGAGTGCTTTCCAGTGCCTTATTTACTTTGCTAGAAAATACACAAGTGGCACATATTAACCCTCATGTACAATAAGAATGCTGGATTGAAGAAATTTAGGTGACTTTAAGGACCTTGAACTTGTATCTATATAGTAGTAGCAATGTTACTAAATATCTTACCAGGCACCAGAATTACCTACCACAGACTATCAATCATAGTGAGATGGGGAACCGTTAGTTCTTTCCTACATGTATACGTTTAGGGTATGTGAATGTGTACAGTGTGTTGACACATGAGTGACATACATGTATACTGGTGCAGGTGCACATGTCGTGCTTTTCCATGTGAAGGTCAAAAGTTGACATGAGTGTTATTCCCATTTAACAATTAAAAAAATATTTGCAACCATAGAATGAAAGGAAGGGAAGTCAGGGTGAGAGAAAGAGAGGAGAGAGAAGGGAGTAGTAATATGGGCATGCCAGGATCTCTTGTTACTGTGCCACTTTGTTCATCTGGTTTACGTGTGTACTATGTACTCAAACCTAATCCTGTAAGTTTTTATGCAAGCACCTATCTCCACTGACTGTCTCCCCAGCCTGATCAGTGTCATTCTTGATCATTCTCCACCTTATTATGAGAGGCTCTCTCACTTGAAACCAGAGCTTACTGATTTAACTAGTATAACTAGCCAGCTTTCTCCAGTGATCCTGTCTCAGAATCTACTAGGATTATAGGTGTGACCACATGCCTGACTGGAATATTATATGGCTGCTGGATATCCAAATTTAAGCCCTCATGCTTATAATGGCAAGCACCTCATTGACTGAGCCATCTACCCAGCCCCAACATTAGACTTTTTTCTCATCTTCAAAACTGGTCCAGGTATATTGTATTGTCAGGTTTATTAATGTGTCCTTGTATATGTCACCTGTACTATCTATAGCTCTGTTTCTTCCTATTTCCCAAATATTGTGTTTTGTTTTCAGTCTTTTTTAAACATTGTCTTTCTACAGCCAACTTACTGTAATAGTTATCCATTCAGAGATGTTCATTTTAAATCAGTATTTTTTAAGTTTTTTTTTTTTTTTTTTTTTTTTTTTTTTTTAGAGACACAGACAGAGACAGACAGAGAGAGGGAGAGGGAGACAGAGAATGGGCACACCAGAAGTCTCTCAGCTGCTGTGAACAAAATCCAGATGTGTGCGCCCCCTTGTGGGCAAGTGTGGCATTGCACCCTTGTGTCATTGCATCTGCCTAAACGTGGGACCTGGAGATTGGAACCCGGTTCTTAGGCTTAGGAGGCAGGCGCCTTAACTGCTAAGCCATCTCTCCAGCCCTAAATCAGTATATATACATTTTTTTTAATAAGAGAATAAAATTGAACTCCAGTTCCCTGGGGAGGTTGCTGTCTTCATTTGCTTAGCTGTTCAGAGAAAAGTAAATCCCATGCCGACGTAGATTACACAACATCTTGGAAAACCTCAGGCATCCTGATTTTCTGCAGCATAGATCTTGGAAGTTGCCCATCATTATGACTGCTGTGTGAGGAAAAGGAATGGAAGACAGCCCTGCAATTCCCTGCAAGAACCCTGTAGGCTTCATTGGGGTAATAACTGCACTGTTGATTCCAACCTTGTCTGCTGAGATTGCAGCTCCATGTTGAATATAGCTGGAAGAGGCAATGAGGGTGATTTGAAGGCATTGGCCAAAAGCCATTCCACAGAAACTGCCTTTAATACAAAGTCATGCCTTGGCTGCATGCCCCAGATGTGAATAGGTGCAATTTAATTTTAGAACCTGTACAATGATGATGTTACTATAATTAAAGCTTTACAATATGGAGAAATGGCATATTGCCTTCAACAAGACCACTAGAAATAGGATCTTTATGAAGTTTCTATCATTTTGTGATGAAAATTGAACTATTTTCACTTCTTGAGCTTTTCATAATCTAATACCAGATGCAAAGATGGAGATTTATATGAAAATACACTTTGTAGAAAAAGCAAAGTAACAAAAAAAAAAGGTAAAGACCTTAGACTAGTCTTATATATGAGGAAAATTTCTGAATATACTCAATGTTAATAGACATTGTTAGAGGCTGAATGGATAGCACATTTCTACCATGGTCTTATGGGTTACTATAAAACATACCCATGTCTCAGCCAAGACATGTCTTATTAAATTTTAAGACTCCAAATGAATTATGACTAATAATCATTATTTATATGACAAAATTTTATGTCATGACATACACAGTGCTATGGTTTGGACAAGAACTGCCCTTCACAGGCTTATGTGTAAAATACTTGGTCACCATCTGGTGGAAATCCTTTGAAAGGTTGTGGAATACTGAGATGTGGGGCCTAAATTCATGAATTAGGTTACCATGAGACATGCCTATAAAGGTAATAGCTGGTCCCTCATTATCTCTTCTCCCTGTCCCCACTATCCACCAATGTGGTGAACAGCTTTCTTTTATACACATTTCTACCTCCAAGCATGCATGGTCAAGCAACCATGGATGGAGCCCTCTGAAAGTAAAATGCTAAAATGAACCTTTCCTCTTTTGTTCTTTCTACCTGGATCTCTCAGTTATCTGGGTCCCCATGATGGGAAAACTAACTCATACACATAGTCCTTAAGACTTCACATGGAAAATAAAACTATTTTATAAGAACCATATGAGGTAAGACACCATATGAATATATATATTTTATAGAAGAAATGGATGGCCACGTGTAAATTTCCTATAAATTCTGAATTAGTTCACAAACAGAGTCCAGTTCTTTCTTCATCAAATGTTTACCCTCAGAACTATGATATTATAGTATACCAGGGCCACTCATACAATCTTGATTTGATTCTGACTCAATATGTAAACCTATATAGAGGTGATTGCCAGATTTATCCTCCATAAAGCACTGAGTTAATTTTCAATTCTAGAAGGATTTACTATTCTGGACCATAGGCGGTGTTTGTTTGCATCTGAAATCACACACAGCATGGATGAAGAATGTACCTGAGGTAACTCATCTCCCCACCTGATTTCATTTCTTCCTCTATTCTCTTATGTTTGCATCCTACCTATGATTGGGTTGGATTATCCCTGTGATTTGAATACCATAGTGGACTAGTTGCTTGTGGACTTTATACTGCATTTTTATCCCTCCACTCTGAGAGACTGAATTGACTCAAGTCAACTCATCTAACAGGTCAAAGGAGAGCTTCTCACCTTTGACCTCATTTTCACAAAGAATTACAAATATCCAAGTTTAATATTGTCTCCTTAGCCTTGTGATAACCTCACAGTGACGACACATTTTCAGATCAGAGGGATGAGCTATTTCTTGTTTGTCTTCAAACATAGGCTTTGTTACCCAACTATCACACAGTAACATAGCGATAACTTGTTCTGAGAATATACAGCTACCATAGAAATTGTAGAGTCATAATGCATTATGCATTAGCATTAAAATAAGTTATTTGCATATTACAGAGATTTAAATTACATCAGATTTTGAGAGTCATATTTTGGAATTTATGATTTCTGTTATATTTTTGGTCTCAGAAGTGAGTGATATGAGCTCCTTTTATTGTATGAAGGGACTTGAACATTTATGCTCTATTTCTACATGCACTAAAGCATAGTGCTTAAGGCAAGCACTTAGAAGAGTGTATATATATATATATATATATATATATATATATATATATATATATGGATAAAGAAGAGAGATCAAATCGGATGGTGGTTCACAATTATATTCTAAATAAAATTCAGATATATTTCATTCATGATGCATCTAATTTTCTGCACTAGTAACATGTATGAACCCTATATCACACTGTCTCAATTGTTGAAAGATGACTCTTTAAGTTTATTTATTTATTTTCTTTATTGATTTTAATTTTATATTCATGTTAGTGCCTTCGATAGCCTCCTCCCTGTCCTCCCCCCTCTGAAGGGATCCTCCTCATTGGGGAATGTGGGTTGTGCATTGTGGGGGTAGCCAATAGTTATGGGGAAGAGGCAATGTCTCTGTTCTTAATGACCCAACTTGTGGCTCTAACACTCTTTCCGCCCCCTCTTCTGTAAACTTCCCTGAGCCATGTTGGTTCATTTTAGTTCTACCTCAGTGATGAGGTCTTAGGAGTCTCTGTGTCTCTGGATATCTGGTTTAGTAGAAGTTGAGTGTTCTATGTGTCTATCTCCTTCAGTCTTGTGCTGGTGTCAGGTTCACCAACAAAGCAGCACTCTTGCCCATTTTCCCCATTACTCTATGGTTTCAGCAGAGGCCCTAGTGAGGTATGATAAGCTGATCCTCCCCTCAGGTTCAGGGTCCATCTGTAAAAGAGAAGCAGATTCTCCAAAGAGAGAGAGGTCAGCACCAGATAGATTGGATGGCCATTATTATTTTAGAGATAATTTTATATGTGTAGGCCCTCTTATAGCCCACGATTGGTGGGAGCTTGATATTGGAGAATGGGCTCATTTTTTGGATATGGTTTTGACTTGTTTCTCAGTTCCAGCTATGAGTTCCATCCCACTGAGTGGATCTGTTAGCCAAATCAAGAGCAGTTGGTTACCCACCATGGTTGTGTGCTGCTATTACACGTTTGAGCATCACATCAGGTTTTTTACTGTTGAGTCTCTTAGACTACGAGTTGTTTGGGCAGATGTCTGTTATTTTCCTCCAGTCACTCTTGTAGCACCCTCTGGCACTAGACAAGCTGACTGTATAGGGACTGACACTCTTCCAGATCCCAGCCAGGTCACTCCATGTTGCATCCCAACAGCATATGGTGTCTTAAGCAGAGGGTGTTACCATTAATTTTTAGTGGGTCATCCAGAACTCTGACAGAAATCTGTCTTCTTTTGGGAAACCTGTAGGTCTCTCTGATCAACAGCTCATTGTGAAAGTTAACCACATGCTGGTACTGGGAGTTACAAGTCAGCACCAAGGAACATGAAGGAAGAAAAAAATAGGTAATATAAAAGAGAAAGAGAGCAGAGAGAGAAGAGGGTGTGTGTGTGTGAAAGAGAGAGAGAATCAGGAAAAGATTAAAATTAGTCTTCATGAGGTCCTCTCCAGGGCTCTGTGGTTCAGGTGTTCACTCTACAGGCCTGCCTGCCGAAGGATCAATGTTTTAGCTTGTTTCAGGATATAGGATTTTATGGTACCATTTCTACTTGGGTCCCTATTTGTATCCCCCCACCTTTACCCTCCTTGCCACTATTACCTTCCCCTCCCATCCCACCCTCCCTATTGTCTGGTCCTCAAGGTGCTTATTAGGTATGACAGCATCTCGGGCAGATTCAGGTTAGGAGACACAGATGAGTGAGACCATGTGATGATTATCTTTCTGTGTTTGGGTAAGCTCACTGAGAATGATCTGTTACAAGTTCGACCATTTTTCTTCAAGTTTCATTGTGTCATTTTTCCTTACAACTGTGTAGAATTCCATAGTATAGATATATCACATCTTAGTTATCCATTCATCTAATGATGGACATCTGGGTTGATTCCAGCTCTTAGCTATTATGAATTGAGCAGCTATAAACATGGTTGAGCAAATACTCTTTCAACTTTACATGTGTGTCCAGGTACACTGAAGTAATAATAGATCACAGTAAGTAAGTTAACATGGCTGTTTCAATGAAATTTTATTCACCTCAGAAGGAAACAACAGGATTTGGCCTATGGCCTATAGTTTTTAAGCAGGCTGCAATGGAAAAACTAATATGTTCATCTTAAAAATCATTATATTCTTGGTTCAGTCATAGAGCCATGCTGCATTCAATAAGACAGTTCAGAAAGCAAGAGGTAAATTTAAAGGAATTAATATTTAACGAGAATTCTCATATGATAAATGGAACTTTTGTAGTATGGAAAACTCAGTTTTTTCCCTTACATTTGTTAGCACAGCTCAGGTCACCTCTCTATTCAAATTACTTTTATGAAAATCCATTCTGCATCCTCTGTACTTATTTATCACTCAATCTTAATAAATCTCAATAAATCTTAATAAAAGAGGCAACTTATTTGGATCAGTTCTCTAGAGATTAACCACAAGGCTCATTTTTCCCTTGGCTCAAAAGAACATATCAAGCAGGAAGGAAGATTTTTTAAAATTATTTATTATTTATTTATTTATTTTTAAGAGACAGAAAGAGACCAATATAGAATGGTTGTTCCAGGGCCTCCATCTGCTACAAATTAACTCCAGATGCATGTGCTACTATGTGCATCTGTCTTAAACATGTCCTGAAGAATCAAACCTGGGCCCTTAGGCTTTGCAGGTAAGTGACTTATAAAGAATAGGTGAGGATCGAAGGATAAAATAGAAAAGTGAATTTCCCTTAATGGTCAAGAAGACACTGTAGTAATTGGTATGTCTTTGCATTGAGCATAAGACTTTATTTTGGTTTGGGGGGCTGTTTTTTTCTTTGTCCAGGCTGACCTGAAATTCACTCTAGTCTGAGGTTGGCCTTGAACTCACAGTGATCTTCTGACTCCCAAGTACTGGGATTAAAGGCATATGCCACCACACCTAGCTCATATCAGTCTGTTTGAATGCTATAACAAAACATCTTAGACCAGGTGACTTATAAATAATAAACATTTGTTTTCCACAGCTCTGTATAGAGTCCAAAATCAAGGTGCAAGCATAGCTGGGTTCTAATGAGCTCCCCCTCTGGAGTGTCATACAGCTGAACTCTTACTGTGTCTTCATGGGAGAAAAAAAATGTTCATCTTTTGTAAGCTCTCATGCCCTTCATGAGGCAGGTCTGTGTGACATCACCCTTCTCCAGAAGCCCTGTCTCCATCTAACACTTTAGCTTTACTATTTTAATAGATAACTTTCGTTGAGACACAAATACTGAGACCATAACAAATTATTACTGTATCTACTAGAACCATGCCTACATTAGGTGGAACATACAATCTGTTTATGCCAATTAGATAAGTAATTCACAGACTCTTATTTTAATAGTTCTCAGCTATGAAATAACTCACATAATAGGTTTTTCAGAGAAATTCTTCCAAAATGCTTGTATGGAAAAGATAACCAATTCCAGCTCCCCTTTAGGCAAAACAGTATAAATAGTTTGGAGTTTTGTTTGCTTTGTTTTTACATAAAACTTGCTATCTATTAATTCAATAAAACCAACCATGAAGAAACTTTGTATTTATTATAAATGATGAGCTTCTAAATTCCTTCCCACATATTGCAAGTCCAACTCTTACTCTAAACCCTTTGGCACTGCACATTTTCATCCATCTTGAAACAGAATACCCTAAACTGATGAAAGAGAGAAATGAGGCAATCACATAATGCCTGTCAGAAAGCGAACTATGTTGAGTATTTCTTCTCAGTGCTGCATATTATGAGAGCGAATGGCAGAGACGAATATCTCTAGTCAGAGCCACTTATAGAGGAATTTACATTTAAAAGTAATCACTATAGATCATAATTGTTTGATTAGGTGTTCTCAACTCCTCAGGGCCTTTTCAGACCTTAACCACATGATACATGCCAAGCTTTCAGAGAATCAATTTGTGTAAAAAGAATGTAATTTGTCCCTTATAAAATATCAGGTTAGAAAATGTTATAACTTACTTTACATTCTCCAAGGCCAGTTATTATGGCCTTCCATGGAAGTAGTTACCAGTTACCATGATTGACAAATTGACACATAGTTTGAACTATTCCACAAATTGGTTTTCAAAAATCCAGCGACATTATGTTATTAAAATTATTAATCACAATTCACTACATAATGAACTCCTCTCAGTGGGGAATTCATTGTACATTAGAAGGATTTTGTTCTGTTTCCGTGTTTTATAATCTCCAGTAGTTTTCTTATGGAGGAGTTAGTCCTTGCTATCTCAATAGGGGGAAAATTTATTGTCTTGGTATCTCCTCTGGTCTCTATTACCTTGCTCATTTTAAAAATTATATATATTTTACATTTTGTCCCTGTGTCACTTATAGGCCCTATCCAGCCCCAGAGAGGGGTAGCCCATTGTCAAGTAACACTTTGCTGACCCAACAGATAATCTCTGACTCTCCAAGGGAAGAATCCTACTCCCTCAATGCCAAAGTCAGACCTAAAGGCCCCATTATACAACTTTCAGAATTTCAACTCCAGTGATTTAGTTCTTCTAATTCTCACTCACAGCATGAGGTCAAGGAAGAATCGGTATAGAGCCAGTATTTTATTCTGGACCTCATGGATCCCAGGGTCCCTAACTTACTTACTCACCACTGCAGTTTTTGTTTGTTTGTTTTGTTTTGTAACTTTCCATAGTTATGTCTCAATAAGGCTTGACATAGCAATTTCCATGGAAAATAGACCCACTTTCACAAAGAAGGCTATGATTCACAGAAGGCCTATCCTAAGGAAAATTTCAAAGTGACTCCATCCATGGTGCTTTTTGCTACTACTATTGTTTAGAAAAGAGTGCGAAATCCACAATTTTAATCTTTATGAGGGAAAACTGTTACCCTGCACATAGTATTGTTTCAAGGAAATAGCTTTTCCCTCCACACACACTATTAATTACCCATAGGCCTATTGTGACTTATACTTTAATTGAAACTCTTATGTATCAGTTAATTTCACATACATTAAAACCTACATTTATAATTGATATTAGAGACAGCACTCACAAAAAATGTTTCCACAAGGTTGAGTAGGACACTTACTACTTCATGGTGGCCAGTACATCAGCCTTGCTTATCACATTCTAGGAACAAGATGTCCCTTCACCCTTTTATCCAAAAGGCTTAGTATACTGCCAGGAACATTTAATTTGTTTAGTCAGTTTTAGTAAAATTGATTCATTTATGAATAAATGCGTCAGAAGAAAGGAAGGCAAAGAGAGGGAAAATAAGAGAGAAAGGAGGTTGGGCATGGTTGCACACACCTTTAATCCCAGCACTCGGGAGGCAGAGGTAAGAGGATTGCCATGAGTTCGAGGCCACCCTGAGACTACACAGCTAATTCCAGGGTAGCCTGAACCAGAGTGAAACCCTACCTCGAAAAACCAAAAAAAAAATAAAATAAAAAAGAGAGAGAGAGAGAGAAAGGAGGATGGAGAAAAGAAGGGAAGGAAGAAGGAAGGTAGAAAGAAGGAAGAAAAAGAAAGGAATGGGACTGAGAAGAGATGAGTTAAGAGAAGGAGGATAGGACTGGAGGGCAAAAAAGAAGGAGAGCAGGCAAGCAGGATGACATATGCCTTAGGTCAAGTGACTATGATCCACCTTCATCTCCTCATCAAATCTAAAATTAATTATGGAAGGTAGCACTGAGTGTACCAATAGTTCCATTGATTTTGCTGGATAATTATTTATGTAATTTTCCAGGCGTAACAACTCTGAATATGATGAAACTAGGAAGTAAATCTTTCAGTAATTTAGACAATTAGAGCATGGCCAGTAGGTTCCTCTGTAAGGGTTTTTGTATAACTAAGTCCAATATGAGTCTTCTAGGGAATTCTCAGTTATTTTTCCCTGCCTCTGAAGCTGATTGGTACATTCATGACCCCTCAATGATCACCAATAACCCCACTGAGGAAGCCCTGAACATGGGAATATGACCAATTTGCAATATATTCATACAATAAAGTTCTCAATAAAAGAGAATGGAGAAGGACTGAGAGGTCACAGAAGAAGAATCATTGACACACTTTCTACTTTCAGGCAGTTGATCAACTTTAGGCTTATCAATGATGTATTCATCACTCCAGCATTTATCACACAATCCACCTTGTCTCCTTTCCTAGGTAGAGAGGTTCAATAGGAAGAAGAATGAATTAGGAAGACTAGACTTGGAATTGGAAAAGTTAGCTTTATGAATGGCTTTGCTACCCTATCTGAATTTTAAAATATGCATCATCATAACAGATGTCCAAGTTTTGTGTATGAGATTTTTTATCTGAAATCTCCTATTAAAAGATGTAATGCTTGGGGTAGTGAGATCACTCATCAGTCAAATGCACTTGCTTGCAAAGCCTGATGACCCAGGTTCTGTTCCCAGGTATCTATGTAAAGTCAGATGCACAAAGTGGCACATGTGTCTGGAATTGGACTGAAGTGGCAGGAGGCCCTTGGCGTGCCCATATGCTCTCCTTTCTCTCAAATAAATACAAACATTTTTAAAGTGATGTACACAACAGTTCATTGAGGTGTTTTGTTGCCTAGAGATAATTGAGACCAAAATTGCATTCAAGAAAAAAATTGAGAATTTTCCCACCTTAATTGCATATGTATGTTTTGGAAAATTCTAAACTACATATGTATGTAGGGCCAAGGATTTGAGATGAAATTTAAAACCAAATGGGGAAAAGGATTAGCTGAAAGAAAAATGTGGAAATACTAGACTTTGCTTCTAAATGCAAATTCACTACAACTCTGAATTCTTCTACTGTGAGAATAGCATTTATAACAATAATATACTGATTATATACCAGAAACCACTGTACACACTAGTTTCTGAAAAAGTAGATATATGACTCATAGAACAACCAGTAATTGTCTTTCCTCTTCAAGAATATGTGGTTGATATGTTAACATAGGGTTAGAAATATGCTGTTTCTCTTTACTTCATACACCACACACACCCACCCACACACGCACACACACATAGAACCAACTAAAACTAAAACAATGATTAGGTGAGGCTCTGGAACTTAAAAGATCAGTTTCACTAGAATCTCCATAAGTAAAATGTTTGGTGTAGCTAGTTATATCCTTAGTGGAGTCAGAGATTATTTAATGTATCCACTGAAGCTTCATCATCACCAAAGGTGACTGGCAGAACAATATTTACTGTAACTCAGACAAACACAGACTTCACCAACCTCAGATCTGAGCTTGAGCTTGGGCTCTATGGTTTGTTCTGTTACTGTGGAAAAGTTCATTTGATCTCTAAGTTTCAGTTTTCTCATCTGCAAAACAGGTAGAAATAACATCATAATACCAAGACAGTAAAATGAGGAAGGGCAAGCATAGCCTTTGATACTTTGTCTGGAAAAGGTCGGTATTTAATATCAATCAGCAGTCAGCACCAAGGTACACAGCCCTCGCTTATCATACTGGATTATCATGAGTTGATTTTATATTCATCTGTACTTCCATAATTTTAAACATAAATTATTCCCAATAGTTAAGTCAAATTCAAATACACATTTCAGAAAAATAGATTGGATTTGCCACATATCTTTTAATAACTGCAATAACAGAAGTACTAAGAATAAGTAAGTGCCCAATAACCAAGAACCCAAACATGCTGGTTTCCATCAATTTGTGTTCTTAGTCTTGAAAGTTAGAGTGTGAAAAGTTGGCTGGAGACTTTTGGGTAAGATGGTGGCATAGGAGCCATGCCAAAGCCCAGGGAGGGATTTAACCAAAACCACAGCAAAATATAATCTTCTTCTGAAAAGTGCAGGAGTATAGGTTTTTCTTAGACACAAAGGAGAAGCAGGAGAGAACAAGATCCACCAGAAAGGAGGAAAATGACCACATCCCACTGAGGAGATTGCAGCCCCAATCACCAGGTGCGCTGAGCAGCAAAGACCAAACAAGGGGACTTTCCAACCTCATCAGCCTCTTTGCTAAAGGAAGGTCAGATGAGATCAACTAAGGAGCTACTGAAAGAGATACAGGGGGATGGTGTGAGCAATTCCTGGCTTCCTGAACTCTCCCATCCCCCAACCATCAGAACCACAAACCTCGAGCATTCAGCCCCCAGTGGTAGTGCATGCAGCACAGCTGAGCAGAGCTCCAGGTCCACAGCATAACATGGAGGGACTGAGGTGGGCATTCAGCATTGCTGAGATTGGAAACCACACCAAAAGGTAATGAGGCCAACTGACAAAAACAAAACAAACAAACAACAACAACAACAACAAAAAACAGGTACATAGTGATAATCTCCCTTTCCATGTCAGGGCAGGTTATAGGTTACATATTTTGGTTGGCTTTACCATTTTCAAATAAGCTGTACTTGGGGGTTGAATATCTCTGCCTTTAATGCTTTCAGATTTATAGGGCCTTTGTCTTTTGCTTCTGTCATTATTGGGGGCAGGTTCTAATCCTTTTGCATCTGGCTACACGTGGGACCTGGAGATTGGAACCGCTGGAGATTGGAACCAGTGCATGGCTTAGCAGTTAAGGTGCCTGCCTCCTAAGCCTAAGAACACTGGTTCCAATCTCCAGCGGTTCCAATCTCCAGGTCCCACGTGTAGCCAGATGCAAAAGGGGTGCAATGCCACACTTAACCACAAGGGGGCGCACACATCTGGATTTCGTTCTCAGCAGCTGAGAGGCTGCTGGTGTGCCCATCTCTATTTGTCTTCTTCTTCCTCTCCCTCTCTCTCTGTCTCTCTCTGTGTCTCTCTCCCCCTCCCAAAAATAAATAAGTAAATAAATGACTAACAGTGAAAATTTGATGCCCTAAGCCTATTTTAGTTATCATAGAGAACAAAATATCAGATTTTAAATCTGTCTCAATTTTCAGTTTCCGACGCACTAAGTCTAAGCTGAGAGAAAATTCCAGTATACCTAGACACACAGTCCATCTCATTCTTCAAATATAAGAAAATACTTTCTTAGAAGGGAATAGAAACTCTAGATTGACTTTCTTTCTTCTTTTTATTTCCCAGAGTTTTTCTTTTAAGTAAAAGTATATTCACAGTAAGTAGTCTATATTTAGTAAAGCTAAGGCCTTAGAATCTGGGGCAAGTATACAATGAGGACTAGAATACTACAGTGAACCAACAAAAGGCAGTTCTGGTGTTCAGGTGCAGAGAGTGTACTAAGATAGATATTTTAGAGTTTCTGCTACTAATAAGACATCCCATGGAAACAAATAAATCTATTCATCCTGGGGTCTGCCTGGCCCAGATGGCAAAATGTGATTTGTTGAAAGACAGGACTTACTTCTATGAATTAACAAACACTAGGAAGAAATCATAAGAGAGCTACAGATTACTAAATGTCTATTTAAGATCTTAAACTGCACACAGCAAAGGCTGAAAGGACAAGATCAAGAATAATCAGTACCTTTTTGTGAATACTCACACAACTCAAAGAAAATATAAGTTTCACTTCTAAACTACATTGGGGCTGCCTGACTCAATGAAGGGAAAGGCAAGAAATGGTGAGCCAGCAAATCACAGGGCTGATTTGGTTAATGGCTAGGCTTGGCCTAGAGTCCTGAGGATACCTCAACAGAAATTGGGATAAATATGCTTACCATTGTTCTATCTTCTGGGCATGGATGCAGAGTTTCTATGCTTAAGATAGGTAGTGTCTGTCACAGCAGAGGATGGAAAATATTTCCAGAACAGAAATATAGTGGACATTGGTATAATAACTTGGCCAAGACCAAGTATTACCTATCCCATAAACTGAAGTTACCTAGATTCTACCATAAGTGAATTTTCTTATTATATCCATCTATCCATCCATCTATCCTTCCATCTTTCTGTCATTCCATCTTATTTTTGAAGCATTTTAAAGAAAATTTCATAGATCTATGGGCATCAGTATACATAATATACATTTATATCACTGAATTCCATATTTGTCTACAGATTTTGTCTTTGATATGAAATGCACATAAAATATTTCCATATACTTGCCATATACAGTATATCTGTCCCTATTTATTATATATGGTAAAAGTGTACATTCCTTTAACATTAAAACGTACAAAGATATTGAAAATGGCCCCAAATCTAAGAAAGTATATTCCAACCATGTTTAGTCAATTCCCTCCTGAAGCAAATAGTTCTTCTGATTGCTATCTACCATATGCTTTATTTTTCTTTTCCAGAATATTATATAAAAAGACCCATTTGAAATATAGTCTTGTGTGCTGCTCCAGCCATTCAATAGTATGTTTTGATGATTATGCATATAGTTGGATATTAAGATAATGTGTTCTATTTTTATCTAGTTACCAGTTATTTGACATGGACTTCACCAGATTTTTGAAAAACAAAACATTGAAATATTTTACAACAAGCAAAAAATTTTCCTCAGACTTTGAAGGGAGAAAGAGTGTAATAACAAGAGCATTAGGAGAGGTGGTTTGGAATGCTGTCTTATAGGCATGATATGGCTCTTGAATTTACGACTTCACAGTGACTAACATAACTTGCTTAAGACCCACATAATACTGAGCCCATCAATACTCTACTACAGATGATAGAAGAGGACGTAAGGTACCCATCCCTTCTTGAGGCGTGATAGGCAATTAATGGCATATACAGGAAATAGGGACATTTTATGCAGTGGAATAGACACTAGTAGGGCACAAGTGCTCTGGTACATAATTAATCCCCCACCTATACTCAGTTAGGCAGCCCTAATTAAACTCAGTGAGTCATACTCACATATAAGAAATAAAATGACCTGTCAAAATAATAACAGGGACTAGTTTGGATGAAGATGAGGTTCAGTGGAAGGGAGATAGTGAGGAAGGATAGAAGTAATGAGAGAGGATCATGACAAATTTCTTATATACTTGTATAAAAATTGCCCCTAAATTAAAAACAAAGAAATAACATGGAAGTAAGTCTTTATCAGTGATGGGGATTTATTATAATACTAAAATTGTTTTGAACTCTGACTGAGTCCACATTTGCTTGGCTTATCTTTGTCTACTCTACTATAACATCTTGCATATCCATGGCTCAGTAAATAGTAATACTTTTGCTAAATGAAAGACTTGCTATTCACAACAATAGAGGCACACAGCAGAAATCAAGTAACCCTTATTTTTAATGTCTTTTCTGTAGCCTAATATACTTATAAAATAACATGACAGAGTATGAGATAACACTTTTACTTTCATAAAAATAATTCTAAACATTTTCTGGATGTGTGTATTTTAGCCTATTAGGCAAGCTATATTTTATGTCATCATACTTTACACTAGTTTGAGTTAAATAACCTATAACTACTGTTCTTTGAAATTTCAAATGTTACCGTATCAAATGAGTTCGTTCTAGCCAATAAACCCAGATTAGAAAAAAAAAAAAAGTTAAGTTCATATTGTATAGTCTTCAACAGATTTTCACATATGTTAAATAAACAGATTAGCAAATTTATTTTGGAATATTATGTTTGACTCTTTTCAATGCTTCTTTAAAGAATGAGAAAGTTAATTTAAAATGTTAGCATATTAATGATCAAAACAAAAAGTGTCCTTAAATTATGCCATATATCCTATGCAGCGAACAAGTGACTTACTTTTAATCAGCATTCTGTTATACACAGAATTTTAGTTTTATACTTCTATGTTTTTTATACACAAAATTTTTGTCATGATTTCTTGATATAAACATCTTGCAAATAAATCAGAATTACTCCATCCTTGGAATAAACCAAAAAATACTACTAAAGGCTTGAGAACAAAATTTAGCATTAATTTTTTTTATTATAGAGAATACATCTGCAGTCTTTGGAATCAAAAATATATCCATTCATCAAACTCAATCTTGCTATGTTCTATTTGTGTACACACAAGAAATTTGTTAAACTGCTTAATTCTTTATTCTTCCTTGAAAAAATTCAAATGATATAATAAAGCTACTTATTACATTGTTTGAGTGTGAAATTTTCACTGTAGCCTCATGTGTTTGACCACTTATTCCCCTGTTGGTGACATTGATTTAAAAGGCTGTGGGACCTTTAAGAGGTAGAGATTTTTTTGGAGGAATTGGGTCACTGGACAAAGGTCTTGAGCTTTTAGAGTCCAGCCTCACTTTCTTACAGTTCAGTGTTCAGCTCTCTACAGTTCAGCTATCTACAGATAGACACAATGTAATCACCAATCTCACACTTTTACTGCCATACTTTCATCACCACAACGGGCTGTCATCTTAACTATAAGGCAAGAGAAATCCTTTCTCCTTTAAGTTACTTCTTGTCGGGTGTTTGGGCACAACAATGAGAAAGTAATGAGTGCAGATGGTTATGAAGGTCAAATGTGTTTTTACATAGACCAGTTAGTCCATCTGCTGGGCGTATAGACTGTGTGGTAATGCCTTTATGCTTACAATTGTCACATCTTCATCACTGAGTTCCTACCTGGAGAGCAGAGATCTATTTTCCACATTCCCAATACCTTCAAAGTGGTCCCAATTAGTATCACTTAACAAGCAACTACTGATTTATCCATATCAATTGATACCGAACAGCATGTTACATATAACTTGTGTATGCCACTGGCCTTTCTCTTAATGCCCAGTGTTCAACTTTCTTTAGTGCTCACAACCAAAGACTGATCTGTTACAGACATTTGAAAGGCATTCCTTTTGAGGTCCTGAAAGGCTGCTTCAGCATGATGTGTAATTACATCACAGCTAAAGATGCATTTAGCAGTAAACAGAGTCAAATTCTTTTAACATTCAACCAATGCCAAAAAACAACAAGGCATCCTATTTCACTAAATAAATATTTCATATAGAAAATTTGATAAAAATATTCCCTTACCGTGAGATTTACGTAAAAACTGAAGAAGTAATGTTATTTAGAATAGTTTATCATTTTTAGTAAGCTAAGAAAATCAGCTTATGCTGAAGTAAAATATACAGAAATTTTGTGAATCTTTGAAATTTAAGACTTAGCCCATTATCCATGTATGCACCTGCATTCCAATAGTTCTGATTTCATAGGCAAAAAATAGGTTCTCAAAAATGCACCATGATATCTCCAAAGAGCAGAAACGTAATTTATTGAGCCAGTGATATTATATGTCACTTGGTGTTAGCATTGTCACTTTGAACCCCTGCAGATTGAACATATATGATCAATGCACAGATTCATTATTAAGAATCATTGTTGGGCTGTAGAGATGGCTTAGTGGCTAAAACATTTGCCAACAAAGCCAAAGGACCCCAGTTCAGTTCCCCAGTACCCATGTAAAGCCAGATACTCAAGGTAGTATATGCATCTGGAGCTTGTTTGCAATGGCTAGAGGCCCTGGAGTGCACCTTCTCTTTCTTTCAAACAAATAATAAATAAAATATTTAAAAAAAATTTTTATTATTTTATTTATTTTTGGAGAGAGACACAGAGAGAGACAGACAGAGAGGGAGAGGAAGACAGAGATGGGCACACCAGCAGTCTCTCAGATGCTGTGAACGAAATCCAGATGTGTGTGCCCCCTTGTGGGCAAGTGCGGCATTGCGCCCTTGTGTCACTTTGCATCTGTCTAAACGTGGGACCTGGAGATTGGAACCTGGTTCTTAGGCTTAGCAGGCAGGCGCCTTAACCGCTAAGCCATCTCTCCAGCCCAAATAAAATATTTTTAAAGAATCATTGTAATGTATATATTCCTGGGTAAATTCAGTGTTCAAAGGTGAACATACAGTTTTCCTGGTGAGAAGCAGTGAGACAGATAACCTGAGTTATAAATCTTTGTCCTGCTTGACAGGCAGAGACAATGTAAGCTAATGATGTGTAAAAGGTACAAATCTTCTGGATGACTATCCATCTTCAGAACCATGGTTCAAAGTCACCTAAAACAAGCAGGTCCTATCTGTCTAGACACACAGCTCTCACTTCCTCCCTGCCAGCTCTGCTCATGTGGATATTTCTGATATGAATATGTCATCCACATCCAGGGTGCAAGGAACTTTGTAATTCAGGATTTAGGAGACATTATTATTCTTAAATAATTAGAAATAATATAGAAAAGAGGAACAAATAAAATTTTTATACTTCATGTGCTTCCTGATGTCCTCCTGCAATGATTTCTGTTTTTACAGCTAATGTTTTCTAAGGAGTTCTTGCTATTGGTTCATTCCTCTCCATAATAAGAGAGATTTTCATCAAAACCTAGGTTTGGCTGAATGTGAACTTTTCTTATAGTGGACCCATATATGTCCATACTATTCAAAACACCTGACATGAAACCTAAGTCTAGGATCAGGTTATTTACGTTCTCTTTCCTTGTCTACTCTTTTTTGTTAAACAGCACTTTTAATAAACTAGCGCAAGAGTTGTGATGATTAATAGCTAAAATAAAAGTACACAAAATGATTTACAGAATAAAAAAATGTATTTTCCTAGGATATTCATTATATACCAGTAATGCATTAAAACACAATGCTTCAAAACATTATGCACAAAGTGCTTACAGATCACATTTAATAACAAAACATCTAGTTGCTTAATACATGTTTTTATGATTATAATTTATTTTTCAAAGAAAGCATGTAAGTATTATGTAAACCACTTTATAGCAAAAGACATGTAAGAGGATTTCACACACAGTAGGCAGACTTGTGTTATTAAAGGAGAAAGAAGAAAATTATAATTAAGCCCAGAATTCAAGACAGTATTCAGACACTTCTATTTAACTGGGGCCTAATTTTATAAGCAGCTGGGTCACTGAGTATTAGATTTTTATAAAAATAAAATTATCTGTATCAGATGGTACCCTTCTCTTTGATAATTTGTTACATATATATAGTAATTTCCAAAATCACTAATGTAGCTTTCAGATGTGTGTGTTACATTTTCTTATAAATGAACTGAGGACCTATAACACTGAAACATGTCAAGGTACTAGAGACTTTATCCATGAATTTACTAACTATTCATTGAAAACCTACCTTTCCCTTGCCTCCAGAGCTCCCTGCTAAAAGTACAGCTGCTCGAGCCCTGGGTCTGAGTTACTGAGCCTTTATTTTATCTTTTAAGACATGCAGAGAGAGGTTTTCTCTGTAAGGACAAAGCTTTCTTTGGGCTCTCATTAAGAGTATTTCTGTACTGTATATATTCATTTAATATAGCCTCCTCTCTTTGTCTGTCATTTGGTATTTAGGTCTTTGTCATGTAGTTTGTCTTCCCTTTCAGTTTTCTACAACCTGTTCTTTTAGTTTTGTCCAGCCCAAGGGCTTTTCCTGCAGCTTGGTGCCAGCTCTGTTTCTTGTTACTATTGTCCTTTGCTTTCCTTGCCCCAGACTGGTCATCTGGGCTTTTCCATCTTCCCTCCCCTGGCCTCTTGTCCACAAGATGAATAATAGTGACCCTTCCTTAAAAGCAAAGTCTTCAATGATTATTACTTACCAACACTTCTAATCAGTACTATTTTGCTCAAAAAAAGTACACTTCAGATCTTCTCTGCAACAACATTCTTTCTGGATATTATTCAAAAGTATCCTCCAAAAATGGTTTCTTGAGGATTTAAGTTATCTAAGTTGGTATTAAAAAATACATAAGTCAACAAAAGATGTTGCTACCCTTGTCAATTCAATTATATTGGATTTTGCAAGATCACTTTAAAAATATTTGCTATAAGACATCAATTTATAGATACAATGGTTAGGTCTAAAAATTCACCTTTTCTATTCATGGTGAGGAGTTAAAATTTATAGGGTATATTAAGGATGAAAGTTAAAATACCCCAAACAATAAAAAACTAAGACAACTTTTCAATGAGCTGTCTATTAACTTCATCAGGCTATACAGTTAATCAAACTATGAGTTTGCAAGTAAGATAATTTCAAGTCAATTGTCATCTATGACCCATAATCCTTTTTTATTTTAACTCAAAAACAAGTTTGATGTAAGAGTAGGTGAACTTTAACTTTCCAAACGTTCTGGCTAAGAATTATTACAAAAGTCAGATAATCCATTTACCACAAGTGAACTCTCAATTGTTATGAGGTAGCAATCATCAACTGTCCCGCTTTCTGTGGAGGTTGTGCCCTCCACTCATAAGGCTTCCCACTTCATATGAAAACTATGAACAACAAGGGACAGAAGGGCCACCATTGTTTCATTGATTCGTGGTGGTTACATAGTATCTTAAATACCTGATTTAAATTTTATGGCAACAACAAACATCAATATTTATTCTGTCAGTAGCGGTTGTCCAAGTAGCATGCATTAATGACTTCCAATGTGATCTCTAGGAATAATTCATACTTCTGAACCATGCTTTAGAAAAACATTTCCAGCAGTCTAAGCAGGATTTATTCTTATTCCATCATTGGTAATAATTGCACTTGTTGCTGCAGGAACTTTAAATTCTTCTGCTGCAAACTTTAAGACTGCTGTAAAAGGTGTACCTTCCGGAACACTGAGTACTTTGTATAGCAGCTACGGGTCCAAGGTGAGCATGAGTTTAAAGGACATCTTTAACATGGTGGAGCCCTGCAGCCCCTCGTCTTTCCTTGTCTACTCTTGAGTAAAGTGTAGTGGAGGAATCTTCATGGGTGTACAAATAAAACAGTCATACCCATGAAAGGCTTCAGTTTTGATTAAATGCTTTTCTGTTTCATTTTGAATGTGTTCATTTCAGTACCTGTGTTTTTGAAAGAGGTCTGATGAGACATTGGAGCCAGTGCAGAGTGTAGGTGCTATCCATGGTGTGGAGGCCTGCCAGGGCATTCTATATGTGTATCATGATGTTGATGCCTCCAAAGCATACAGCTCCAGTGGAACTATCATGATTGATCTTTCAAGGACACTGACAGCTATCTCCAGGCAATTTTTTTAAAGATTTTATTTTCATTTATTTATTTGAGATAGAGAGTAAGAATGGGCATGCCAGGGTCTCTAGCTACTGCAAACAAACTTCAGATGCATGTGTCACCATGTGCATCTGGCTTATATGGGACCTGGAGAATCGAACCTGGGTCCTTAGGCTTCACAGGCATGTGCCTTAACCGCTAAGCTCTCTCTCAAGCCCGGGGTTGTTTTATTACTTATAAACAGAGATTGTTATCAGCTCTGAAAGCCAAGGCTTTCTTCTCAAGCCAAAACAGGTTTTGTCAAAATGGAAAGAAGATGACGGCACTCTAGGAATCATCTACAGCTAAAAGATGCTATCCTATACTTTCTTAATTTACCCCCTTATTTCAGCCAACCACTGACACAAAATGACAACTCACAAAGAAAGGAAAATGCAAGGTAACATGCACAGTCCTCTTTCATGCTGTCTTCACCCTTGTTAAGTCCAGAGTACTTTTAGGAAGATGTGTTTCTATAAAGTGACATAGAAAGAGTCAAGCTGGCTTTGTGCACTATTTCTATTCAATTCTTATGTTAAGAATGAAGTGCATTTGCATGTTTAAGCCAGAAAATAGCACTGTAATTTTCATGACTCTACAGATAAATCGTGTTTGCACTGAAAACTGGGATTGTGTAATATGAGGAACTTATTTAAAGTCATACTTATAATCTAAATTTTAATTGCTATATACTTAGAAATATTTTAATAAATGAGTAACCATGACAAGATGAAAGAGAAACCATAGCAGAAAACTGTGAACTTTGGCGTACTTTTTATTTTCTTTTTTGAGCAGGAAGATTTAAATGCTAATTTTGCACTGGAATCTACATGCTACCTTTTGGTCTTGAATAAAAAGGAAGGCCTGAACTATTGACAAAAAATTATTTTCAGAAATAATTTTACAGATTCATCCTGTTTGTATTCATTATGACCTAGATAATTTGGGGAAAAACCTCTTCCATAGAATCTAATTCTGTCAAATCAGTGTTCTATACAATTACATGAATTGGCCTTACAAAACCCACCTTTAAATATCATGCTACAAAAGGTTGAACAAAGAAACATGGGTTCACTGGGTTACTAACTAAGTCTAACTTTAAATATTAGTTCACAAACTCAAAAGTAAGGATACATGGGTTATTTATTTTAGATATAAAAGGATTTTAACTCGTTTCCAAATTCAGATTTTTCTACAGCTTTTATTATCTCCTTCCCTTTTCAGGAACATGGTACTCCAGAAATGAAAGAATAGATTATTTTGGCATGTTAACTTCTGGTCCTCAATATTCCAGATAGTTGGCAATGTGGATTTTAGCAGAATTCCATCAATATAAGCATCACATTAAGACACAGGACAATGTCAATAACTCTAACTATAGTTGGAACATTGCCTGTCATAGACTCTGCACTATTCCTCGTCTTCTAACCTAAAAATGCTTAGAAAGCAGGAGAACCAGTAAAATTTGAGGAAATAATGGGAAAACATTAGAAGCTAGTTATCAGGACCATCTCATGGGCCCATGTACTTTTTAGGGGTGCTCTTGTTTGGTTGCGTGTAAGTGTTTGTTAAGCTCCTTCTCTGAGACATGAGTGGCAGAATTGTTACAAGGGCAGTAACAGAGGTTGGTCATGAGTTAGAACAGACTTCAGGGTGGCATGTTTCTCTAGAGAAGTCAGCTTTTTCTTTTACTTAGTCTTGTTTCTTTTCTGTATTCTCAATTAGATTACAATTATAATAGAACTCAATGATTATACACAAAATGAAGGACACTTTTGCTGAGTACCATAAGCATAATTTTGAAAGCAATCATTGGGGTTAGAATAGAAAGATTTTAAGTGCTAACTAATAGATACCAACTAGAGAGACTTGTGTGCCTGAAGCAAGGGCACCAAGCAAACTTCCCCAATAACTGCCTAGGGAAACATTTGTTGGAAGGAAGGTGTGGTAGTTTGAATTTCCCCCAGTAGATTCATGTGTTTTTGTTAAAATGCTTGTCTCCAGGGCTGGAGAAATGGCTTAGCAGTTAAGGCATTTCCCTGTGAAGCCAAAGATCCCAATTTGATTTTCTAGAACCCACATAAACCAGATGCACAAGGGGCACATGCATCTGGAGTTCGTTTGCTATGGCTAGAGGCCCTGGCATGCCCATTCTCTGTCTGCCTCTCTTCTATCTCTCTCTCTGCTTGCAAATAAATAAATAAAAATTATATATATATACATATATATATATTTGTCTCCAGCCTCTTAGCTACAGGAGATGTCATTGAGAGCAGATTGTATTTATAGTGGAAAGGTATACAAATCACCTGAGCTCTGCTGAGTTCTGATGATGTTCACTGTGGTTTTGTGCTTGTTTGTGGTGTTGGCTGGCCGCTGGTGGTTTTCTATCTACATGGATCTGTGAAACAGCCAGTTTCTTTCAACATTATGGGAGGGACTTCCCCTGGATTTGTAAGCCTGAAATAAATCCCATTCCTCCCATAAACTATGGGTCTGTTTGGAAGGTCATCCCAGAAACCTGAATCTGATGACAACAGAAATTGATACCAGAGAAGTGAGGGGATATTTCTGCAATAAATCTGACCATTTGGATTCTGGTCTTTTGGAACTTTTGTGCTGGAGGAATGGGATGGAACTTGGTACTTGCAAATGAAGATGGCTTCCAGAGCAGTAAGCCAAGTTTTATGGACTATTAAGGTGAGAGTTTTAAAATGCTAATTGCATTGTGTTGGTTTTGGAACTTTCAAAGGAGAAGGAATGACAGCAGAGAACTTCATTGGAACTTGGCTTCTGGCCTAAGAGCTGTTTGCATTCTTCTGCCCATGCCCACCGAGTTTGATTATGGAAGAATTTGAAAGTAATAATGTGCTTGGCAGAAGGCATAGAAGTCAAAGATTTAAGATTTGAAATTGGAGAATTTCAAGGCATTTTAAAATTACTGGCACTGAGACTGGTTACTGGAGTAACTAGACTGGCTGCTGTTATTAAGGAGATATTACCACGATTAAGGATTGTCCAACTGCCTTATACTGAAACAATGGAAATGATGCCTGAGGTTGAAAGACTGAATGGTAGAAATGCAAACTGTTTGTAAGGTAAAAACCTGATTTTCAAGGTCAAAATTTATTTCCTCCCTAAATTAACATTAACAACATGGCTGTGTCCTGCACACCTGGTATTTATTTTGAATGCATGAAAAATGCATGGAGTGGTTCATGCAATGCACAATGTTCCAGGGGCCATTGCTGAAATGTAGCATATGAGCCAGGGTTTGATGGCCCTTAGAACGAGTACAGTGAAGCCACTGGAAGATGGACTGTGGTTTGTATGGCGAACCAAAGATGTTTTGGATATACCAGGACTCTATCAGGGCTACCATGAAGTGTTATTGGCTCAGGATGGAAGTCTCCTCTGGTTATTCAGCACAGATGGAGTGGTGGAATTGGAAAATTTAGAGACTGTCACTGGTCACTGGTTATGATATGGGCATGAACTGCAGATGTTTGGTGTTTGCATAATAGTTATTGATTTTGCATTGGTTCAGACTCTTTTTTTATGCCTTACAGCAATGGAAATGAAAATGTTTACTCTGTACCAGTATATGTTGGAAGTAGGTAACGTATTTTGATTTTATAGGATTCACAGTTAAGTGAAAGTCTTAATGATGAGACTTGGGACTATAGAACAGTATTAAAGTTTGTAAAGACTGAATACAATTTACAATGTGAGATGGTTATGAGTCTATTGGGAGCCAGGGGTGGAATGTGGTGGTTTGAATGTCCCTCAGTAGACTGAGGTGTTTTTATTGAAGGCTTTCCTGTATTCACCTGGCTGGAGGAGATGTTACTTGGGGTGGATTGGATTTATAGCCCAAAGATATGCAGAGTGAATGAGCTCTGACTGAGCCTCTGCTGCTTGCTGAGGGTTTGTGCTTATTTGTTGTGCAGGTTGGCTACTGGTGTTTGTCTCTCTGCTTGGTTCTGTGAAAAGGAGCCAGCTTCTTCTTCCATTATGGAACTTAACCTGGATATTTAAGCCTAAAATAAATCCTGTTCCTCCCATAAACTGTCTTTTTGAAAGCTCATCCCAGAAACCTGAATCTGATTACAACAGAAAGTTTGACATAGGAAATGACAAGGAGCTTCCTGGACAGAATACAAGTCTAGAATGTAGGAAAGAGAATAAGGCAGAAAGAATGAGGGATGGTGGCAAAAAAAAAAAAAAAAAAAAAGACAGGTGGGAGATTGCAAACAAAGAGATGTAAAGAAAAGAACAGAAAACAAAATGAGAAATTGCTGTGGGAAATGCAACTATAATGGAAAATGCTTTACTTTTAAATTTTTAAGCAGCTATTTCAAAAGACTGTCTGGGTGCCGTTCAATGCAATTGTTTTGTTATCTCTTCAAGGATTTCTCTTACACATCTTGTTACTGTCAAGTAATTGTACACTCCCATCTGAATTTCTTTTGGGATACAGTATTTTATCTTAAGATGGCTATACAAATTTGTATTGAGCAAAACAACAACAACAACATGGTATAGAATACAGGAGATTAGAATGTCTGTCAGTGGCAGAAAACAGAAGTGGGGGAGGTTAGACATTATTGAATTAACAACAAAGGAAAGTAACAGCAGCAAAGAAAAAACTCACACTGTTATAGAAAGGTAGTGGCAGGGCAGGGAGTTATGCCCATGAAAACCTACAGCCACATGCCTTGAATTTACAGATATACAGAAAGTACCCTCAATTGCTGAACAAACCCCATAGAGTTTGGAAGACATCTCTGTGACAGTGAATAAGTAAATCAAACTAATGTAAATAAATGATAACTACATAGGCTTAAGGTCAACATGAATTACCCATTTTTCACTTTCTAGTCAGATATGCACCTGTTGAGGAAATTTACATAAATAAAATGCATACTAATGTTTTAAAACAGTGTCTGCCAGTAAACAAATAGATATTAATTATATCTATAATTTTTGGAACATGCTAAGGACAGATATTTTCAGTATTTGAATTTCAACTTGAAAAAAAATGGAGTACACCTTCCAAGAGTGGAACTCATGGGTAGTAATTCATGATTGAATATCCATATTTCTATAACAAAGTAATGGATATGTACAATATTATTTTCATTATAGATAAATAATCTTTCATCTGATAAGTACAGCTGTTGCTTTCAAACAAATTATAAAACAAAATAACAATTGTTTTTTCAGTAATTATTAATTCCTAGCCCAATAGTTGTGGATGAGGAATGCTGGACTTGAACCTAGAGAATTCATTTTCAGTAGAATTTATTTTATTTATTTTTTTTCATTTCAAGCTGTACTTTAAAGCCTTCATATTTAAAACAGTGTGGTACTGACATCAAAGTGATATGTAATTGAATAGAATAGAATACAAATTCAATAAATAAATTAGGAACCCATAAATAGATGACCAAACTAATTGATCTTCAACAATGAGAGAAGGATAGTCTCTTCAACAAATAGTGTTGGAAAGCTGTACATGCACATGTAAAAGAATGAAATTTAAGGCTGGAGAGATGTCTCAGTGATTAAAGGTGCTTGCTGGCCCAAGTTCAACTCCCCAGTAACCTAAATAAATAAATAAATAAATAAATAAATAAATAAATAAATGCCAGATACACAAAGTAGTTTGTGTGTCTGGAGTTTGTTTGCAGTGGAAGAGCGTCTAGCATGCCCATACTCACACTCTTTCCATCTGCCTGTTTCCCTTGCTCTCTTCTATAAAATAAATAAATATATTTAAAAAAAAATAATGATGGTGGATGACAATTTGATGCCATGTGTAATTCAATCTATTCTAAATGTATGAAAGATTCACATATAAAACCTGAAACTGTAAAGTCCCTAGAAGAAAATATAGCACACAAGCTTCATGACATTGGTCTTGGTAAAGACTATTCAGGTAGGATACCTGTTGCAATTACCTTGCATCACTGGGACAAACACATGATCAGAAGCAGCTTATGGTTGGAAAGGGTTTACTTGTTTACTTCAGGCTTGAAGAATCCAGGGAAAAGCTTCATCATGGCAGAAGAACCTGGCTCACTTTATCATACACCCACAACTGAAAGGCAGCCAGAGCTCAATCTGGTTTTGCACATACCTTAGGGCTTGACTCAAGATCCACTCCAAATGACACACCTAGTCTATCAAGGTTTTGGCTGCTAAAGGCTAAGTAGGAAACTTAAAAAAATACCTAAGACTATGAGGAACATACATTTACATTCAAATCATCAAATTCCTCCCTGAGCCCCCATAGACTTATGACCATCTTAGAATACAAAATACATCCAGTCCAACTTCAAAAGACCCCAAAGCCTTAAATGAACTTTAACATTATTCAAAAGTTTAAAGTCTCATCTGAGATTCAAGATTCTGTCTTAACTGTGAGCCCTGTAAAATCAAAACACAAGTTATATTCTTCTAACACATAATGGCACTGTGTAAACATGCTATCTTCTGACAATCATACATCAGCCATGGTATACACACACATACACCCCGACATACACCAAACTCATGCACATATACACATGTATACATCACACACACATACACACACATGCACGTGCGCACACACACACACATACACACGCACACACACACACACACACATACACACGCACACACACACATACACAATGACCAGCCACTTGCTCCCTGCTATCTGAGAGAGTTACCTGCAGCATTACAATCAGCCACACCTTCAGATTATGTTTTTTTAGGAACTTTCCACATGTCTGGTCTCTCAGAGTATAAGAAAATAATCCACTTAGGTCTGGAACAATTTTTAATTTATTATTTTATACCAAATTACCAAGACACCATACTTCATAAACATAAAAAAGTGCAAATCCAAAGTCCTGATAAATGTCTTCTCATATGTATAGGTATTTGACGGGTACTTTTGCTATTTTCAATAAAAACAGGAATGATTACATGTCTAAATATAAGGAGTTTTTCCTTTAAAATGTATCATATGAGTTTGAAAGATAACTTTCTTATTAATTTTTTATAAAGGAAGCCATAGTATGTATAATTGAAGACATGCTGGAATCACCAAGACTGCTTTCCTCAATCAGCTTGTTTGAAGTTTCATAATTCACCAGAAATACATGTCCATCTTTACTATGATTTGCTGGTTGGTTCATTTAGAAGAACACATATGTAATGCAGAATATTTTCCTCAGGAGCTATTTATTAATTATTATCAAACTTAGTTATTGTAGCTTTTTGTAAAAATTAAATTATATTTCTTTTCAGTAGGCTTTTGTGATTTTATTGGTAAGATCAAAAAAAGTCACATTTCATTAAAAAACTACTCTAAGAGTAAGTAATGTACTGATGTGTGCAAGCATTACTTTTTATAAGGCATTGCAATTTAATTTTTTGAGAACTGAATAGAGAGGGTGGCAATGTAGGTCTAACCTCTTGTTTGAATGTGGATATATTTCTTTCCCAATATCTAGGGTGCTTACATATCATATAGATAAGCATTTGATCTCTTTATCTGTTTCAAACAAGCAGAACCTTCTATTGTTTTGCATTCCATTGAGAACCCAAATATATTGAACCAGGTGTGGTAGTGCACACCTTTAATCCCTGCACTCAGGAGACACAGGTAGGAGGATTGCTGTGAGTTCAGTTCAAGCCAGCCTGGGATTACACAGCAATTCCAGGTCATCTTAGGCTAGAGTGAGACCCTGCCTTAAAAAACAAACAAACAAACAAACAAACAAACAAACAAACAAACAAACAAACAAACAAACAGAATTTCAAGAACAGCTATAGCAAAGGGGACTGAGAATGTGCCTGTGAATGTTTGATCAGAGTATAACTCCAAGACAAACTTGTTCATAGCTCTGTATCTGGATCTCCTTGAGTTCCTCCTGCTTTCTTGGATGGATTTATCTACTTACCAAATCTGGCAATAACAAACATGGGTCAATATAGCTTGCCCCTCTCTATGCAAAATCTTAGTGTCGTAAAACATAAGCACTAAAGTAACAGAGCTTCTACAGCTCTGTGGTTTTCATGAGTCCCAAAACATCTGGATCTGCAATTCTTTATAAAATTTATTTCAAGTGTTTGCAAAGCAAAAAATAAATACCACAATATATTAAAGATTCATAATGATCATATTAAAAACCTAGGGAACTAATGGACTTTTTACTAAAAAACATACACAGATGGCAATTAAGCACATAAACACATGCTCAATGTATATTTATTTAGAGTATCACAAATTAGAACAGTGTGACAAAATTACATATACCTTGTAATGACTGAAATTTAAAACCCTGAAAAAAAAAATGATGGCAAGGATGGGAAATAAGAGTGGCTGAATTCTTTGCTGGCAGGAGCACAAAATGATACAGACACTATGGAAGGCAGTTTGGGAATGTCTAAGAAAAAACAAATACCAGTAATGTAGGGTCCAGTAATCACACTCCTTGACACTTATACAAAGGAGTTGAAAACATAAAGGAATCTGCACACAGCCCAGTACATCAACTTTATTCATAACCTTGAATTGGAACAAGATGGTGTTCTATATGTGAATCTTTGAATAAAAAGTGGTGTATCTGGACACTAAAATATGACCCAGTGGCTTAATAAAATGATCCACTAGGTCATAAATGTCAGGACATGGAAAAGTTGGTATAAAAAAGCTGCATACTTATGATTCCAACTGCAGGGCATTTTGCAAGGGCTGAGGGGAGGGAGTGAAAAGGTTGACCTCAGAAGTTTTAGGAAAATGAACAAAGTCTGACCAATTCTATAATGGTGGTTGCATTTATCATATGTTCATCCAAACCCTAGTATTTATAACACCAAGGGTGAATCCTAAAGTAAATTATGAACTGCATGTGATAATTATCTGAGAATATACATTCACTGAAACTAGAATTCCCATTGCAGCAAGACTAGCTAGTAAGCAAGTGCCATAGACTTTCTTTCTACCTTCCCAATGCTGGTATTATAAGCACAACCTCCACTCGTGCCTTTTTTGTTGGTGTTGGGAATCAGAAAGTGCAGAAAAACTGGTTTACCCACCAAGCCATCTAGTCAGCTGACATTAAAGATATTTTGAAAGAAGCAGTCATTGGTTTCTTTGGTTTTCCAATTTCAAATTTCTTAAGCTTACCTTATTTTAATTATTTCCTTTATTCTACTTCCTTTTGATTTCCATTGATCATCATTCTATAACTGCATAAGATAGAATTCAGATTACTAATATGAGAAATTTAAAAAATATATTTATTTATTTATTTATGAGAGAATGGGTGGCAGGTAGAGAATGAGCCCACCAGGGCCTCCAGCTACTGCAAACAAACTTCAGAGGTTTATGCCACCTTGAGCATCTTGCTTTCATGGGTACTGGAAAATCAAACATAGGTCCTTAGGCTTTACACGTAAGTGCCTTTACTGCTAAGCCATTTCTCCAGCCCAATGTATGACTTTTCATTTCTATTACAAAGGAAGATTTAAACTATATTCCTTAAATTCTGAATGTAGTGATTTTTGTTTTCATCAAGTTCAAAACATTTTCTGTTTTCAATAACAATTTGTTTAATATCTCTGCTGCTGTGAATTCTTTTTTTTCTTATTTTAACTAGACAAACACATCAAGTAGATACTATGTTATCTCAGTTCTTGAGTGCTGTGGTATGCTACACTCTTGATTCTCTTAGTGATTCAGCTAGAGTAATTTCCATTGACCTATTTTAAGGCTCGCTGACTTTTTCGTCACTTGAGTATGACTAATCCTAATCCATTTGACGACATTCCTTATCACTATTACTTACTTCATCCTTTCTAGTATTCTCATTAAAGTTTTCTTAGCATTTCCATCTCTCATAAAATCACATTTGCTCTGGATGCTGTCCACTTCTCCATCTCTCTTTGAAACCTCATATGTTCTTCAGTTTTGTCTACCTTGTTCATTAGTGACTGTATCATATTAAACAAAAATATTTAAAATCACTCTTCAGTCTCAAAGTCTATGTCAAAATTGAGTTTAGGAATATTCATTGGCTTGTCTTTTTGAACTATGTTTTTCAAAAGTGTACTTTATTGCTTTTTTTATTTTTGTGGTTTTTCAAGGTAGGATCTTGCTCTAGCCCAGGCTGACCTAGAATTCACTATATAGTCTCAGGCTGGCCTCAAACTCATGACGATTCTCCTACTGCTGCCTTCTGAATGCTGGGATTATTGTTTTTCTATATATTAATTAATTTTATAATACAAGTTAGGCTATAGAGAAGCAGAACAACTTTTTCACATTGAAGGGGGCACATCTTTTCTCTTGCTAGATCTTATTTAACATCGGTAATTTTGCTAACTCCTTTAGTAGTCAGACTGGTCTTGAGATTTAGTGCTGTTACAGTCACCCTGAGTATATTACTGGTTTCAAATTCCTTTAGCAAAGTCTGGTGTGTAGGACAAAGTCAGGTTTATTCAGAAAGGTGATAGTGAACATTACCTTGAATTTTAAATGTAGCTATACCATGAAGCCAAATAAAATGGACAGTGGAAACAAGGCTAAGATATGTACTTAGGTCCATTTTATAGAGAGCTTCAAACACCTTGCTAGATTGTTTGCATTTGTTTGTTTTAAAACAATATGAGGGCTGGAGAGATGGCTTAGCGGTTAAGTGCTTGCCTATGAAGCCAAAGGACCCCGGTTTGAGGCTCAATTCTCCAGGACCCACGTAAGCCAGATGCACAAGGGGGTGCACGCATCTGGAGTTCGTTTGCAGTGGCTGGAGGCCCTGGCGCACCCATTCTCTCTCTCTCTCTCTCTCTCTCTCTCTACCTGCTTATTTCTGTATCTCTCTCTCAAATAAATAAATAAATAATAAAATATTTTTTTAAAATAAAAAATAAATAAAACAATATGAAACTGTGCAGCCTAAGCACACCTCAAACTCAGAATTTTCCTGTCTCTGATGTGTGCCACTACTGTCAATTCACTTTGCTTTCTTAACATCTGTTACTATACACCAAACCTTTCAAGAGAACATTTTCTTTGATTTATTCAGGATAATATTTATATAAATTATTTTGCAATTCAAAACATTTCAGTCACTATTATTTCATAACTGTAACTTGTATCTGAGATAAATCAATATATATGAGAAAAGGTTAATTTTGGATCATAATTTCAGAGATTTCTGACTGGTTCACATGGAATAAAATAGCAAGGTATGCGCAACAGAGCAAACTTATTCACTTCCTAGCCAGAAAATGAAAAAGCAAAAATACCTAGATCCCATAATCCCCTTAGAGAGTGTGTCCCAAAGATTTGAAAGCCTTTCTCTAAACTTAATCTCTGAAATGAGTTGTTTACCAAGCTTCAAACACATGGGCCTTTGAAGGACACTCCCAGGTTTAAACTATAACAAAGAGCACTTCAAGAAAGAAAGGAGAGCTAGGGAAATAGCTCAGTAAAAAAAAAAAAAAAAAAAAAGTATTTGTTAAATCGGATGTGGTGGCACATGCCTTTAATCCCAGCACTTGGGAGGCAGAGGTGGGAAGATCACCATGAGTTCAAGACCACCTTGAGGCTACATTGTGAATTCCAGGTCAGCCTGAGCTAGAAAAAGACTCTACCTAAAAAAAAAAAAAAAAAAAAAGTATTTGTTGTGCAAACATAAGAACCTGTGTCAAGATCCACAGCACCCACATTAAATGCTGGGTGTAGTGGCATGTTCTTGTAATCCCAGAACTGGGGAGCCAGAGGCAGGAGGATCTCAGAGACTACTGGATAGTTTATGCACTTGAATCAGTGAGTCAGGTTCAGTGAAAGACTCTACATAAAATATATGAATAAGTTAGAAGAGCAATTGTGAAAGACACCTAAGATCAACCTCTTGTCTCCACAATAATGTGCACTACACAAACACATGCACCTACTACACGTCATATTAACACATGAACACACATACCCACATGCATGCACAAAAAACACATGCAAAAAAAGCTTGGTATCATAGCTCCTGCCTTTAATCCCAAGGCTAGGGAGGTGGGAGGACCATCATGAATTCAAGGCTTGTTTGGGCTTCAGAGTGAGTTCCATGTTAGCCTGGAATGAATTGTGACCCTGCCTCAAAACTAAGAAGAAAAGATAAAGAGAAACAAGAAACCCTATTGTCTGTTCATTGGACTGTTCCAATGTACTCAACTGAATAGCTTTACCATGGCTTTCCTTCAATGGCCAGATTCTAACTGCCAACTGAATCTCATTTCAGTGTTCTCTTCTCTCCAAGGTAGTCTTCAGGGGTGAACCTTTTCCTAATGCCTAATGTATGCTCAGTGAATGCATTATTAAGGCATTGATATTTTAAGCAGATGTTATTCTTGACATGTGTTCTTATCTGTGTGATTACTCATAACTGAATAAATCAAAGCAGCATTTCATCTCAATAGTCACTCAGGCATATAATGGTGTATCAGTGACTTATAGCTGACTCATGTTTAAAACACCATTTTGTTAGATTCTTGAAAGACTTGAGGGTTTTTTTTTTTTTTTTTTTTTCACACTTTGGCAGACAAGCTTTTGCAGCCTGGGAGGTATGACATGAGATTTGATTTTTCCTGTAGACACTGGCAAGGTGCATTAGTCCCTGTGCTCCCAGCAAAGTTCAACAGGTGATTCAAGAAGGACTTGAAGAAACCCATGTCTTCCCTAGAGAATCAATGAAACTTGACTTAGAAGTAGGATAACCAATTGGGGTGTTGCCTTATGGGCTTTATCCCCTTCAAACTCTTCTGTCAAGTAGAACTCTGTGGAGTGGTATCATTTAGCTAAAAAAAAATCAACACTTCATGGGACTTTGTTCACTATATGGTCACGGGCTTTTCTCATCCTTAACTTATTTGAGGAATATTTTTTTTTTAATTTTTTTTTTGAGGCAGGGTTTCACTCTAGCCCAGGCTGACCTAGAATTCACTATGTAGTCTCAGGGTGGCCTCAAATTTATAGTGATCCTCCTTCCTCTGGCTACTGAGTGCTGGATTAAAGGTGTGAGCTACTACAACTGGCTTTATATATCTATGTCTATCTATATGTATATATTTTGATTATCATGAGGAATCTTGATAATTCCAATTAAAACCGATAGTTAAATAATGAACCCATCATCATAATAAAACAGAGGAAAAGAGAGTGAGAATTTTAATAACTATTCTTGATATATTGATTATCATATCTTTAAAATTTTATATTCCTTAATTTAAAATCTTGTCATTACAGCTTATCAATACCTACATAGATTATATAATATTTATTATGATCTCTTCAATGAGCATTGCAAATACAGAGTTTTTTTTTTTTTTTCTAAAAGCACACATTAGCATATAAGATGGTAGACATCATTATTAGCTTGACTGTGGTCATTTCACAGCATATACATATTTCAAATCCTCAAATTGTATATCTTAAATCATCATTTTAGCAATTTATCTCATCAAGAAGAAAACAATAAAACCTAGAACTTTTAACAATATACGTGAAAATATAGCAAAATTTTAATGCATATTTAAGTTTTTTCTACTTTTGTTATTTGCATGTATATGTGTATGTATGTGTTCATAATCACGTGTCTCATGATGCACAAGTAGATGTCAGAGAATGAATTTGGGATGTTTTTCCTCTTCTTCCACTTGCCTTTGAGACAGGGTCTCTCTTGCTGCTGTTCCTTGTGAATTTTTGGATTCTCCTGGCAACACCTCCCAGTGCAGTTAGCACATTAGGATCACAGATGCATGTGCCACGTTGCATCCAGCTTTAGGTGGGTGTTGAGGAGGATCAAACTCTGGTCTTCAGCCTTGCTAGGACACACCTTTAACTGCTGAGTCATTGCCCCAGTCCCTAATGCTCATATTGTAATCACCAGTTGGTGGCTTTTTCAGTGTCTTATTCTGCCTCATCTTGGGGGAAAAACATACTTTCAACAACTTTCATGGATAACTAATCATTAAATGCTATCATTGACAGTTATAAGCTATAAAACTACTTCATGCACTGTGGCAAGAAGAACATGCTGGGTATGGTGGACATGCCTATAGTGCCAGCACTTAGACAGCTGAAGAGGAAGGTCAGGAATTCAAGGTTAGCCTGGGCTATATAGGAAGATCTTGTCTAATAAAAAGAAAAAAAATGAAGGAAGACAGAGATTGTAGAAGTACTAGTATTCTAGTAAACATCTCTGTCCAACTCCCTGAAGCCTGAAGATTGCTATATATTTCTTTCCTTCTGTGTAAATGAAATATTAAGGGATCTATGTTTGTGAAAAGGAAGATAAAGAAAGATCATGCCACAAAAGGAAACTCTATGTCAGCTTTTTTCATTTTGTATTGTATCAAAGACAGAACTTGCCTGTCTATCCTAAACTAGCCTCCAACTCACCATCCTCCTACATCAGCCTAGTAAGCACCAGGACTGTAGTTGTATGCTACCAGTCCCATTATTCTTGACTCTTTACATAATGTTATCTGTGATGAATATTTTTTTAAATTTTATTTTTTATTTATATTATTCTGATTTTACATTCATAGTGTTGGCTCCATTACCCTCCTCCCTGTCCTCCCTCTTCCAAAGGGACCCTCATCAATTGGGAATGTAGTTCATGCATTGTGGGGATAGTCAAGAGTTATGGGGATAGGCCAAGTCTCTGTGCATAATGCCCCAACTTGTGACTCTAACATTCTTTCCACCCCCCTCTTCCGCGAATTTCCCTTAGCCACATTGGGGTCATTTTAGTTCTACTTCAGTGATGAGGTTTTGGGAGCCTCTGTGTCTCTGGATATCTGGCTTAGTTGGAGTTGGATGTTGTCTGTGTTTATCTCCTTCAGCCTTTTTCTGGTGTTGTGATCACCATGAACGCTATATTCTTGCCCTTCTCCTGCATTACTCTATGGTTTTGGCTGGGGCCCTGGTGAAGTGATTGGCTGATCCTCCCTTCAGGTTCCTTGTCCACCTGAAAAAAGATAAGCAAATTCTCCAATGGAGAGAGAAGTGAGTACTAGATAGAAGGGATGGCCATAGATGTTTTGGAGGGATTTTTATATGCATAGGCTCTCTTCTAGCCCACATTTGGTGGTATCTTGATCTTGGAGACTGAGCTCATTTTTTGTACCTGGTTTTGACTTACTTCCCAGCAATGAGTTCCAGCAATGAGTTCCATTCCACTGAGTGTATCTATTAGCCAAATCAAGAGCAGTTGGTTACCCACCATGGCTATGTGCCACTACTGCACTTGTTTGAGCATTATATCAGGTTGTTTCTTGCTGGGTATCTTAGACTGCAAGTTGTTTGGACCGATGTTGGACATTTTCTCCCAGTTGCTCGCATAGCACCCTCTGGCACTAGACAAGCTAACTGTCTGGGGAGTGAACCTCTTCCAGATTCTGACCAGGTCTCTCCATGCTGGGCTTACACAAGTATGCTATCTTACCATTAACCTTTGGTGGGTCATCAAGAACTCTTATAGAAATCTGTCTTTTTTGGGAAACCTTGTAGGTGTCTTGGATCAACAGCTCATTGTGGAAGTTAATCCTGTGCTGGCACAGGGAGATATAAGTCAGCACCTAGGAAGGTGAGGGAGGAAAAAGATAGATAATATAAAAGAGAAAGTGAGTATAGAGAGGAGAGGGAGAGAGAGAGAGAGAGAGAGGGAGAGAAGAAAAAGAGAAGCAGTAAAGATTAAGGTTAAGTAATCTCAGAGATATTAAGGATATGAAGAAAAGTACAGCCAAATTAAGGAAACACTCTTCACACCTATTCATAAAAATTCAATAAGTAAGACTATAAGCCCTATAGTCCAAAGATACAAATTTCAAAAGAAAAATCATTTGTGAAGTTCTAGAAATAGAGAAGGATGATACCAGGAAGGAGAAATAATGAATTCTGGTATATATATAATTTCTAGTTTGAGATTTTTGTATATATGCATATCTAGCATATATATATATATATATATATATATATATATATATATATATATATACCTTAAAAGATGAATGCTATCACTCAAAACAGTATAAATATATAAATGTATAACTATAAGTTTATGTTGCATATACATATATATGTACGTATGTATGTTTAATTTTTAATTAAATCATATTTACTTATTTATTTTGAAAAAGAGAGAGAGGCAGATAGAGAGAATTGGAATACTACAAACCAACTCCAGATGCACGTGCCCCCTTGTGCATCTGGCTTATGTGGGTACTGGGGAATTGAGCCAAGTTCCTTAGGCTTCGCAAGCAAATTACTTAACCACTAAGCTATCACTTCAGCTCATATTTATAGTTTTTGAGGGATAATTCCATGTAGACCAGGTCTGCTTCAAGAATGAGCTTCAATTTATGTTTCTAGTACCTCCATCTCCCTAATACTGGGACTACAGGTGTGTACCACCATACCTAAGTTATGTAGTTCCAGAGAATCAACATACTTTCTAATCATCACAAAACTTTCATTTCCCTACTTTACTGGCCAAGATGATTTGTTTGGATATTTAAATCTTCATAATTTGTCCAATTGATTTTTTTGCCAGTAACTTTAATTTTTAAAATATGGACTATTTTACTCTTCAAAATGTGTCCAATTTTTTGTGCTAATAACCTTATATTTTTTAAATGAACTATTTTTTTCAAGATAAAAAAATAATATATCATTTGGGAATGTGAACTATAGCCTATTTAAAGCAAAATACCTGACATTTTCTTCTGAATTTTCTACAATTAAATATTTTTTCTCAGTACCAAATATTGTATGTCAGAAGTGCAATGTTCATTTTATTGTTGTTGTTCTTGTTTAAAAGAGAAGGAATAGGGAGGAAGAAAAGAAAACAAATGATATGAAAGAGAATGCAAGAGGGAAAAGAGGAAAGGAAGGAAGTAGGAATAAGGAAAATGAAATAGAGAGGCAGAGAGAGTAGGGAGAGAAAGCTTAGCAGCGAAACCCCTATCTGTCCTCTCTCATATTTGTATCCACCTCCTCGTTCCCTCACTCTTTCCCCTTCTGTCCTCCTAAACTGTCTTTGATTTGATGACTCTGTGTACATAGTAGAAGACATGGTTCTTACAACTCCAAGACGACATCATTCTTACATCTTAGTCCTACAAAAAGACATTATTAATTCTGAAAAAAATGGAAGCTGATTAGTCTGGCTTAAGAAGAATTTACACAGTGTTCACTGAAAACAGGCTGTGAGAGTCTATTCTTGTTCACATGTCATTTTCAGGAATATAGGACCATGAAAGGAAAGAATTTCATCCATAATCATCCCAAGCAGGCAGATCTCAAAGGTAGTGTTTCCAGGAAGGAGAAAAGAATCCCAGCCATCTATTGTCACTGAGGCACTCCAGTCTCATTTATTTATTACCTCTTTGATTGTTAGGCCCTAAAATTGTTGCATAAGTGTTTACCTATAGTCAACAATCCTATCCTGTGTATTGCTAAGTACATAACTTCCAGGTGTTAGAATATAAACAATTTAGTTTAAAACAGCCCTTACTGGGATGGAGGGATGGCTTAGTGGTTAAGGCTTTTGCCTGCAGAGCCAAAGGACCCAGGTTCAATTCCCCAGGACCCACTTTAGCCAGACTCACAAGGGGGCACATGCGTCTGGAGTGTGTTTGCAGTGGCTGGAGGCCCTGGCACACCCATACTCCACCTCTCTTTCTTTCTTTCTCTCTGTCTCTCTCCCCCATCTCTCTCTGTCAAATAAATAAATAAATAAATAAATAAATAATAAAATTATAAAAGAAAAACAGCCCTTACTTTTCAGTAGGTTCAACTTAGCCAACGGAAGAAAAGACAGATGTAGTAAATGTGGACTCGACTGTCTGATAAGCTGTGAGTCATTTAGAACAGAAACCACTCCATATTCAATGTACAAGGTAATTCTAAAATGCTTTCCAAAACATTCAGTCCCATATTTCAATACAAAAAATTGAAAATAATGCTGCCAGCAAAGGCGATAAAAGGGACTTTGAAACTACTATGAAGGTATGTATCCCAATAAGCAGAGAGTTACGGTATGATCCAGGAAAGACATATGACAGAGTGACATTTTGAGAAAATAAGAGTTAGCATGCCATGGGCTCTCAGGAGGCTTGGTAGAAATATGCTTCACCTTACCAAGAATGAAACACACACACAGAAATGACTGGAAATTGTATATATGATTTAGCTTTCTTATTTTCTAAAATCACAGACAACACTACCAGGAAACACCCATTAGGAAGGAAGATAAGACAACAGTGCTCTTCAGTGATGAAAATTTGTAGCAGAACAAGCTGGGATCTTCATTGCTAATGCTGCCTTAATGTCCTCATCCACAGGAGACAATTTCTTTTCAATTAAAAGGCTCTCTCCAAATTAACTTGAGCAAAGGCAGAATTTAAACTGGGTTTTGTGATTTAGGCATTTTTACTTTCTGTCTTAAAATGATATATGGCTCCACTGAAATGAATTACATTTTAACTGATGGGATCTTTGGACCTGTGTATCCAGATATACCATAGTGTGGGATTTGTTTCAAATGAGATGAGTGGGAAGAGGCTATGAGGAGACCTTGAAATCTACTGTGTACACACAGCTCTCCAAATCTTAAAGTGTAGTGGTTTCCAGGAAAAAAAAAAAAAAAAAAAGCTGAACCAGGAAGAGAAGCAGTTGGTAATAAAAGTTATAGGGTTTCTCATTATGTCAAAAATAAGGTTATGAGGTGATATATGATATATAATAGATAGATAATAGATGATATATAGATGATTGATTGATAGAGATGATAGACAGATAGAAAATAGGTGATGGGTAGATAGATAATAAACAATAGATCAATATACAGTAGAGAATTAGATAGATGATAGATAAATGGTAAACAGACAAATAGACCATAACTAAACAACTCACTGAAAACAAAACATGACAAGCCAGTTACAAAGACTCTGTATTGTCATGGATAATGTCAAAGGAAACAGAACTGACAGCTATCCACTCCTCATAACAGAAGCATGTTTACTAAACACTATGAACTATCTCAGAAACAAATGTAGCACATTATGCTATCTGACAGTGTTCTTCATGTACATGATATTTTATGTATGAAAATTATACAAGGGACACTTGCACATCTGTTTCTGTGTCCCCATCAATAATGAAAGGAAATTATTTCTTGATGATGTACCCTCTCCTGAATTTTCTTAGGTCACACCAACTGAGACCCAATTTTTCAAAGTTGTAAAGGCCACTCCTTAGCTCCAGTTGTGAAATTATTTATGAGATGGGCCAAATGAAGAAGTTGAGACTTTTCCCATTAGGGACATTTTCTCTAACTGTTTAGCAACCCACAACATGGGAGAAAAATCCTACTAATGCACCAAAGTAGTCCAGTGACAATGGCTTAGAGAAAGAACCAACTTTAATTATCAGTAACACCAATTAAAGCCCAACCTATCCCTTTTATTGGAAAACAAAAGTAAGACTGATTATGCATCTAGTCACAGGGAATCGGGTATATGCAAACCTCCTACTAGGCATTTAGCTTGACCCATTGAAATCAGAATTCAGAAATAAAAGAACTCCACGGACCTCTTGCCATATGGGTTCCTTACTGCATCAGATATTCTGAAAACAATCCCCTGCTTAGATGTAGTGATGTCTTAGAATCTCACTTTCCCCTTTGTGACATGGTAGCATTAGATTGGATTGGTATATTTCTACCTGGGCTCTTGGGAATGCATGATATCTGTATCCTACAAAGTAAGAATAGCAAGAGAAAAGAAAGAGGAACCAGAATACTTGGCCTATTTATTTATTTATTCATTTATTTATTTATTTATTTATTTATTTATTTGAGGTAGGGTCTCCCTCTAGCTCAGGCTGACCTGGAAATCACTATGTATCCTCAGGGTGGCCTCGAACTCACAGGGATCCTCTTACCTCTACCTCCCAAGTGCTGGGATTAAAGGCATGTGACACTATGCCCGGCTACTTTTATCTTTTTACATAAACTGTTCATACATGCGATTTGTTTGAAGAAAGCATACAACTACTCTGCATTTCAAAGGTTTTAAATTACGGGGCTAATTTTAGTACTCAGTGATGACAGACTTTTATGAAGAATGAATCCACTGAATTGTAACATTAGACTCATTTAATACTCACTAGTGTACTCCCATCATATATTAAAGAGAATGAAGTGGACCTAAGACTGTCCAGTTTTAGCACTGAAAATTCCACATAGCAGAACTGTCCATCTTGGGAAAGCTGGGACACACTGGCCATTTAAGGAGCAGAATCCTCAGAGTTGGAGAATTTGTGATGGAGTGCATCATAAGGAGCCCTCCATTCTCTCCTCTTTTGTTCTAACTTAGGACTAAACATGGAATCACAAGTTGTGATGGTTCATCTCTGGTTGTCAACTTGACAAAATTTAGAATCACCATGGAAACAAATCTCTGGTCATGTCATTGAGGAATTTTCTAGTTTGGATTAGTTAAGTTGTGATGAGGACCCACTCTAACTGTGAACAGCATCCTCCCATGGGCTGGGTTCCTGGACTGTATAAAAAGGACAGAGTGAGAAAGTGAGCGGAGCCTTTAGTATTCCTTGTGCTCTGTTCCCCCCCAGCCCCCACCCCCGCCACCCCCCCACCCCTGATATGATATGATGCCTGGAGCCAGCTTCTTGCTCATGCCATGCTTGACTTGCCACAGTGGATTTTCCTTCAAAACTGTAAGAGATGCTGGGTGTGGTGGCACATGCCTTTAATCCTAGCACTTGGGAGGCGGAAGTTCAAGGCCAACCTGAGACTACATAGTGAATTCAAGGCATGCATGGGACTAGGGCAAGACCCTACCTCCAAAAAACAAACAAAAAAAAAAAAAATCAACAACCAAAAAAAACTGTACACAAAATTAAACCATTTTCTCCCATAAACCGTTTCTGATCAGATCTTATTTGTCCCAACATCTGGAAAGAAGCTGATACACAAGATTATACTAAAACATTTTTACATAAAAATAAAAACTTCTATTTGTAAAATTTTTGGAAATGTTCAAATGAAAGGAACTGTAGGAAAAAAAGTAGCATTATGGTTAATAAAATTGCATAACAAGGGGCTGGGGAGATAGCTCAGTCAGTAAAGCGATTGTTTTGCAAGTATGAGGACATGAGTTCTGATCCCCAACCCCTGTGTAAAAGCCAGACCTAGAGGTGTACCAGTAATCCCATCTTGGGAAAGCACACACAGAATTGCTGAGGCTTCTTCCTAGCTAATTTAGCTGAATCAACCAGTGCCAGGTTCAGTGAGAAACCCTGTCTCAAAAATAAGGTAAAGGGTACTTGAGGAAGATACTCAATGTTGACTTCTGGTCTTGTCATACCCACCCACCTGCACACACGTGTGACCACATATATACAAACATGCATACAGACATGCATGTCTACCATAAACACATATACATGCAATTAAAAAAAAAAACCTTGGATCTTGTTCATATAGTTTTAAAATATATTTTATTCATTCATTCATTCATTCATTCATTCATTCATTTAAGAGAAAGAGATAGAAAGAGAATAGGCACATCAGGGCCTCCAGCCACTGCAAATGAGCTCCAGACACATGTGCCCCATTGCATATGTGATACCAGTCATGTTTGGTCTTGTGATACTAGTCATCCATCGTTCGGTCACAGGATGCCAGGAATCACTAAGTCTTGCATCAACAACTTTTTCAAAGCCAATGAATAAGAATAGCATCTTGGAGGCATATCCAGTTGTACATTTTATTGAAAAAAAATCTCCTGCATTACCGAGGAAGAACATTTTCTAAACTCAGGTACATACTCACAGCTCTACTTCAGAGCTGTTTCCCTTATACTGTGCTGCTTAAGGAAAGAGACTTGTTATTCAACTATCTGTCTTAATCCTGATTGATGGTAATCCTTTTCCTGCTTAATAAATCTCCTAATCATTACTGTTTAAGACTTGTCTTGTGAAGAGTAAGAAATATTTGCAACTTTCAAAAAACTGCCACAAGGAAAATCACATTTACAAAGAATAAAAACAGGCATCTCATACTAAAACAGAAAGGGAATTTTAATGCATTGAATATGCAATACTACATACCTCAAATTATTGATCGTTCAGTAAGAAGCAAGCTCCATCAATCTTTGAATAGAAGCCATAATATACATATATTAAACTTAGAAAAATTGTTCCAATTACTGACCATTCCAAACAGAGATGATGGAACTAGTTGGGGGCCTAGTAATTTTAAAGAAGTGACTAATGGCTGGATGATGCTAGGCATGTACTAGTGAGGAGATACTATCTCTTGTGGGAGTTATCTATAGGGGAAACTTCATGTCTTAACAAGAGAAGGTTGGGCTGGAGAGATGGCTTAGCAGTTAAGGTGTTTTCCTGCAAAGCCAAAGGATCCTGGTTTGGTTCTCCAGGACCCACATAAGCTAGATACACAAAGGGGCACATTCATCTGGGGTTTGCAGTGGCTGGAGGCCCTGGAGCATCCATTCTCTCCCTCTCCACCTCTCTCTCTCTCTCTTTCTGCCTCTTTCTCTCTCTCAAGTAAATAAATAATAACATATATTTTAGGGCCTGGAGAGATGGCTTAGCAGTTAAGTGCTTGCCTGTGAAGCCTAAGGACCCCAGTTCGAGACTCAATTCCCCAGGACCCACTTAAACCAGATGCACAAGGTGACACATGCATCTGGAGTTTGTTTGCAGTGGCTGGAGGCCATGATGTGCCCATTCTCTATCTATCTACCTCTTTCTCTCTGTCGCTCTCAAATAAATAAATAAAAATAAACAAATCTTTAAGTAAAATAAAATAAAATTTTAAAAAAGAAGAGAAGGTATATTTTAATTTATAGTTCCAGGAGATACCTTTCACCATGGGGGGGGGGAAGCTTGTCAACAGAAGCATGGATCATAGAGCCATATGCATCTGTAGTTAGGAAGGAGACACAGATGAATGCTGCTGCAACTCAGCTGGCTTCCTCCTGTTTTATTCAGCCCAGGACCACAGCACATGAAGCAATGCTGCCCATATTAGGGGTAAGTCTTCCCACCTCAAATTAACCTAATGTAGAAACTCCTTCACAGGCATTCCCAGATTTTTTCTTGATTTTAAACTCTGACAAGTTGACACTGAGATCAACCATTATGCTTGGTAATAAAATATGAATTTTTTGATAGTTTCATTACAAAATAAGATAAGGTGATATAAAACAACTTGGATATTTGGCACAGTATTCTAGAAGCTCATTCATCAGTATCTGGTTGTTGGAAGCAAGTATAATTCTAGTGAGTTCTCAAGATGCTCATCAGACATTTGATTCTGATTTTACTCTTTGTAAGTTTCATTCTTGAAAATAGTTTTTTCAGAAATGTAGGTGCTGCCAAAAAGAGATGACATGAGAAAAAGGTGTGATTGTGAAGAGAGAAATGTTTGTATCTGGAGAGATATACTCTGGTAAAATCCAATAAGAAGACATGATTAGGCCAGGAGAGTTGGCTTAATGGTTAAGGCATTTGCCTGCAAAGCCCAAGGACCCAGGTTTGACTTCCCTAGTACCCATGTAAGCCAGATGCACCTGATGGCACATGTGTCTGGAGTTTGCAGTAGCTGGAGACTCTGGTGTGCCCATTCTCTCTCTGTCTCTTTCTCTACCTCTCTCAAATAAATAAATAAAAATAAAAGTATTTATTTAAAAAGCATGATTAATTTTTATCTAAGATTAATGTCAGATTGTAGCTACAAGCATTCCATTTGAAAATAGGCAGGGAACATATTACTGTCAACAGAAAATGGAATTGCAAATAGACTAAAATAATATTTTCTCAGAAATTTTAAAATCTATTCTCAAATTCCTGTATCAAATTGAAAAGTAAGGTCACATATTTTTCTGCTTATAGGATTGTGTTTAGCCATGGTATAATGCATACAATTGTTTGCCTAAACTTGTGTTTGTTATTATCCAGTTTCTTTAGTAACAATGTGATGGTTTGAAACATTGGGCTAATAAGTTGATTTTCATCTTGAGTACACATTTCAATTCATTGAAGTGAGTGGTTAAATGCACTAAAACATGCTAAATCTGTAAGTCAGATTTGATTCTCAAGGTCTAGAATAAATATTTTTTTCTATACCATAAATGACCTTCTATTAGGTCAAAAAATAAAATGTTTTCAGTGTTTCACCTCAACTTAGCCATCTTACTTCTAAAAGTAAATAATGTTGCCACAGTTAGCATCAACACTTTTAAAAGGATTCCTGAAATTGGTAATGATTAGCACTTATGAAATTTAGTCATGATTATGTTGACTTATCAATTTTAATGCTTTTATGCATAATTTTTGTATGTTTTATACTTCACTACACATGAGATGGGGGCAACAATTGTGCTGTCTTTTAGCAATTTTACAAGTCCTTCTTTTATCTGCCCATGCTGGAGCACAGACATGCCATCATTAACTATATTAGCTATGATGGCAATGCAGAAAGACAATCACTTTAATATATTTCCCTGTTTTCTATAAATCCTTTCCTTTAGTTGTGTCATTTGATGTTACTAATGAAACAATTTCTTCAGCGCCATTGCATTCATTGTCAATCCTCCTCATGAAACTGGAAAGTGAAGGAATCTTCATGGCATCAGTGCTGTTATTATTACCAAATTAATCTAAAATGTGCAACATCATTCTCCAATCTTATCTCAACACTGTGTTGCACTACTTGCTGTAATGCAAGCAGTAAGGGAAGCACAGGCATGTGGGAATATCTTTAATAATCGATCAAGGATTTGTGCTTGTTTCCCAAATAACATTAACTGCCTATTGTTTATAAAGGTAAGTGTAAACAGTATTGATAACTACTGCATTTTGCTAGCCAAACTAAGGTACCTGGAGAGCTTGTCACATCTGGTGAAGCCAATTCCATTGTCCATGCTGGGGCTTTAATGCACTGGAAGATACACAGCACTGTAAACTGAAGCCAAGCATTCATACAAATAGCATGAGCACATGCATTCTTATTTTGCGTGGCATTATGAAATGATATTGTTATCAATAAGCTTACAGCATTAGAACTACAAATTATTCTGTTATAAAAATTCAGTGTTTTAAGTAAGTTTTGTATTGGGACATTATCATAACACGTGGCCTGTGGTGCACAGGTTGGAATCCCAGCTTTAAAATAAATAATATCTACGAGGGTACAAAAAAGTAAATATAGTTAAAACACTGTCACAAAGTTAATTCTAACACATTTTCCCTAAACTCATGAACATGTCAGTAAGCGTTCCATCACTGTGACATAAGGTCTGAGATAAATAATTCATAAGGAAGGAGGATGAATTCTGAATCTTTGTAGAGGTTTCCATCCATTTTTTTTTTTTTAGCCCTGGAGCATTGGGCCTTTGATGACACAAAGTATGTTGTAGCACAGGCTTATTCTCATCATGGAGGCTGGGAATGAAAAAAGGAAAGAGTGAGATAAAGAGAAAAAGAAGAGACAGAATCACAATATCCCCTATACAGGTATGTCCCCAGTAATATAATTTCTATAAGGGTCATCAAGTTCCTAACTGCAACTAAGCCTTTAACATATAGGCCCTTAGGTGATATTCTGTATTCAAGTGATAGAACTGAAATTCAATAAAAACTACAAGCCACTCAGAAAATCCTGTCACACAGTCAGATGAGACTAATCCCATCATGAGGACCTGCGTTCATGGCCTCATCTAAGTCTAATTACCTTTCAAAGATCAGCAAGACCCTCAAAATAGAAGAAAAAGATGATGACATCAAATTAAGACAGAGACTAATGGAGAGAGGGAGGGGATATGATGGAGATTGGACTTCTAAAGTGGAATGGGGGGAGGGGAGGGAAATATCAGGTGGTTTTTTTTCTATGTAAGTATAAAAGTTGTCAATAAAAAATAATAATTAAAAAAAGATCCCATATTCACATATATCAGGTTGAAAAAAAGAGCTTCCACAGAGGTACTTTGAGAATATACAGTAGTCCATTTTGTCCATGGCAACTGAAAATCTAACAGAAATCACTAGTTTTGAACTATATTGTACTCTAAGAGAAAAGAAAAATGAAATTATATAAAATATTATTAAACCAAAGACAGCATAGAACCCAATTCCCAGTCTCAACTAAGTAGGAAAATAGTGACAGTTTGATTGTTATATGACTTCTTCCTATGCCATATGTTTACTATCTATGTAGGAACAGTGAATATTATTTACTAATCCCATTCACATGTCAGCTGGCTTTAGAAGACCTAGAGTATATGCCATATGTAGAGTACATGTGCGGAACACCAAACACAAAGATGCCAGTAGCTTTATTCAGGGTGACAACAGTGATGAAGAAAGGTATAACCACATCTCATTAGCATTATTGTTTTTATCTTAATAATATTACTTTCCCTCATTTAAAAGTCATCAGTAACACACTGTATGGAAGCAGTTACAATGAGTGTCTAACATTCATAAATATCTTGACCTCATAAAAGAGTAATGTTGCAGTAATTAACAACACTAATGTCCATTAAAATAAACAGAAAAACCCCTGTGATTTAAATTACTAACCAAAATAAAATTGAATGGGTCAAGTTGGGTTTTAGTGTCAGACAATTTTTGTTTAATGACATAACACTATATGAAAGTGATGAGGGTATAGGTTAGTGATCTGTGTGTGTGTGTGTGTGTGTGTGTGTGTGTGTGTGTGTGTGTGAAGCATTATGTTGAATGCCCAGCTTGAAAGATAAGAAGGAGAGTGGGAGAGAAAAGAGGAGAGAAGAGGAAGGAAGAAGGGAAAAAAGGGAGAGAAGGAAAGGAAAAGGCAGGAGAGAAGAAGAAAAGATTCAGACTCTATGACCTTTGCATTCTTGAGAACTAGTTCCTTATGGGTAATGGAGACATTTGAATCTGCTCTCCAAACCCCCTGTATTTATTTTATCAAAAGAATACTGTTGGATATGTAGTAGGTATTATTCCAAGTATATCAATTATCACATTGAAATATGACTATACCAATTAAAGGAAAAGCATATCAGAGAGCATTACAATAATGCCCAACATTATTTTGTCTATATAAGACCTATACTAAAATATAAGTAGAACAATTAAAGGTTAATGTTTTGACAAAGACTTACCACGCCTACACTAATCAAAAGAAAGCTAGAATCTCTGTGTTAATTTTGGAAAAAGCCATTTTATTCACGTCATTCAAATTAGCAGACATAAAGAAGGTTATTATGTAATGATAAAAGGTTAATATTCAAAGGAGATGCATTAACTTTTCCAAGCATATGTATCTAATAAAACAGAATATCTGAGCAAAACTTGGAAAACTAGAGACACTGACTTCTACTCGCCTTTATCAGTAATTGGCCCACCCACTCAGCAGAAAATCAGTCAATATACAGTTATTTGAACAGCAACATCAATCAACCAAGTCTTATTGGCATTTATATACTGTTTCATGGAGTAACTTGCTCCTTGTAAGCTGACATGAAACATTTATCAAAAGGATAATGTTCCAGGCCATATGATGTGCCTTCACATATTGAACAGATTAGAAACCTCATCAAGTAAGCCTGAAGACCACAATAAAATCAACCTAGAAACAATCAGTGGCAGAAAAGTGGCTGGAGCACATGATCTAAATATGTAGTAATTCAATAATGTACTTCCAGGTATTTCCAGTTAAGATGGTGTCTGTATAATCACACCTCACCAGGCACAGAAGGAAGGGCAAGCCCTTTAGGGTTCTCTAGGGCACATGGGGGTCTGTGTGGGCACTGAGTAACAAATCCTCTGATTCCCATGCTCTCAGGGAACCACCAGCCCTCACTCCCTCCTTCCCCATGGGTAGCGTTTCCAACCACGTCCCCTTGCTGCCCTACCCCCCACTGACCTCACCACCGAGTCCCTCAGCTGCCCCACCCTCTATGCAGGCAGGAAGCCCATGTACCTGGTCCCCACACAATAACACCCTCACCCTATACTCCCCACACCTGCTGCCCTCCCCACAAAGGGGAGCCCCACCCACCAGGTCCCTGAACTGCCCTGCCCCAACACTCTACATGTCAGCAGGTAGCCCCACCCACTAGGAAACTGCATTGCCCTGACCCCCACTCTCCACATAGGAAGGTAGCCCCCCAGGTTCCCATTCCACCCTACCCCCCACCTTCTGCATCAGTGGGTAGCCCTGATCACTGGGTCCCCGTGTTGCCCTACCCCCTGCCTTCTTTGCCTGTGGGTAGCACTGCCCACTGGGCCCAGGCACTGCCCAGCCCCCTGCCCTCCACATAGGAGGGTAGCCTCCCCACCAGCTCTCTACACCACCCTGCCCCCACCCTCCTCACTAAGGACACTTCAAGGTAAACTACTGCTTCCTGCTACAGTTAACAAGATTCCTACACTGTGATGGACAGACCAAAATGCAAAAGAAATAACATGAATAATCAAATGCAAGTAAATCCAACAAGACCACCCAGTCCCACAATGGATGTCTCTAACCAAAACATAGAAGAGAAATTAGAACCAGAACCCCAAAATGAAGATATAAGCAGTGCAACTCTAGCCAAGAAAATAGCAGAACTTGCAGAAAATCAACAAAGGGCCAATAATTATATTAATGCTGTTCTCACAACATTAGACCTAATAGAAAAGAACCAGGAAGGGCTCCAAAAACAGTTAAATGAACTGAGGAAGAGTGAAAAAAAAAAGAGAGAGAGAACCTCAATAACCAGTTGGATAAGTTCAATAATGACATAAATAAATGCAAGGATGAACTCCACAAAGCACTAAAAAATCAGAAAATTATGTGAAAAAGGAACTCAACAGAGGATTGGAAACTATACATAAAAAAGCAGTCGAAAATGCAAACCAAATTTGAACAAACCCAAAACTCCATAGAAGCTCTCCAGAATAAAGTCAGCCATGTGGAAGATAGAAACTCAGAACTGGAAGACAGAACAGAAGAAACAGCACATGAATCCAAAAGTTTCAATAAGTTCAAAGACTTTTGTGAGGGCTGGAGAGATGGCTTAGTGGTTAAGGTGCCTGCCTGCTAAGCCTAAGAACACTGGTTCCAATCTCCAGAGGTTCCAATCTCCAGGTCCCACATTTAGCCAGATGCAAAGTGATGCAATGCCGCACTTGCCCACAAGGGGGCACACACATCTGGATTTCGTTCACAGCAGCTGAGAGACTGCTGGTGCACACATTCTATCTGTCTTCCTCTCCTTCTCTGTTTCTGTCTGTGTCTCTATCCAAAAATAAATTTTAAAAAATTTAAAAAAATTTTAAAAAATTTGTGAACAGAATATGCAGGAAATGTGGGATAGTCTTAATCATTCCAACATTAGAATCCTGGGGATACCAGAAGGGGAAGAAATTCAGACCAAAGGAATTGAGAACTTATTAAACAAAATTATCGAAGAGAACTTTCCCAATCTCTCAAAAGAAAGTCCCATGGAGGTACAAGAAGCTAACAGAACCCCAAACAGACTGGATCAAAGAAGAAATTCTCCAAGACATATTATCATAAAAACCCTAAATACTGATAAAAAGGAGAGAGTCCTAAAAGCAGCTATGGAAAAACAACACATTACGTATAAAGGTAACTCCATCAGAATTACCTCAGACTTCTCAATGGAAACACTCAAAGCTAGAAGGGCCTGGAATGGAACACTGCAAAGTCTAAGAACATATAATTTCCAATCCAAACTACTCTACCCAGGAAAAATATCACTCATAATAGATGGTGAAAGAAAAACTTTCCATGATAAAACCCAGCTGTACAACTATATGAACACAAAGCCAAATTTGCAAACAGTACTTCAGGGAATTCTCCACACAGAAGAATCAAATAACCAACCTCAAGAACCTACAAGAAGCAGATCACAATAACCAAACTCAGAGAAGGCACTCAAAACAAAACAACCCTTCAAAGTCCAAAAAACACCAAACAACCACAATATGGCAGGGATTAACTCAAACCTCACAGTTCTTACTCTTAACATTAATGGCCTAATTCACCCATCAAGAGACATAAGCTGACAGGATGGATCAGAAAATTATACCACTCAGTCAGCTGTCTTCAAGAAACACACCTCACGACCAAAGATAGACACCTTCTCAGGGTAAAAGGATGTAAAATGATATTCCAAGCAAATGCAATTAAGAAACAAGCAGGTGCTATATTAATATCAGATAAAATACCCTTCAAGCCAAAAGTAATCAAAAAAGGCAAAGAAGGCCACTTCTTATTTATCAAGGGAAAAAAATCAGCAAGAGGATATCACAATCATCAGTCTTTACACACCAAATGCAGGTACAACACAATTCATAAATCAAAAACTACTTGACAACAAAACAGAAATAACCACCAACACCATAATAGTAGGGGACTTCAATACTCCACTGTCAGCAATAAGTGGATCATCCAAACAGAAAATTAATAGGGAAGTAAGAGAGCTCAACATCACCATAGAGCAAGTAGAGCTAACAGACATCTGTAGAACATTCTATCCCAAATCTACAGATTACACATTCTTCTCAGCAGCCCATGGAACCTTCTCTAACATAGGTCATATATTGGGCCACAAAGCCTGCCTCCATATTTTCAGGAAAATCAATACAATTTCCTACATGATATCAGACCACAATGCTAGAAATTAACAACAAAAAGTACACCAGAAATCCCTCTAGCTCCTGGAAACTGAACAACACACTTTTAAACAATAACTGGGTTGTGGATGAAATAAAAAATGAAATTGCAAAATTTCTAGAATTTAATGACAATGAGAACACATTATACCAAAACTTATGGTACCCAATGAAGGCAGTCCTTAGGGGAAAAGTCATAGCACTAAATGCCTTCATAACAAAAACAGATCCCAAATCAATAATCTAACCAGCCAAATAAAGGCTTTAGAAAAACAATAAGAAGCCAACCTGAAAAGCCTCACATGGAAAGAAATAATTAAGATTAGAGCAGAAATTAATGAATTGGAAACTAAGAAGACAATTAAGAAAATTCACAAAACAAAGAGCTGGTTCTTGAAAAAATAAACAAGATTGATAAAACCCTGGCCAATTTGATCAAGCAGAAAAAAGAGATGCTTCAAATTAAGAAAATTATAAAAGAAAAAGGAGAGATCACAACAGACATAAGTGAAATTGGGAGAATCATCAGGACTTATTTCAAAAACCTCTATTCCACAAAACAGGAGAATATGGAGACAATTGATGAATTCCTGGACACATACCAGCTACAAAAGCTAAACCCAGAGCAGATTAATCTCCTAAACAAACCTATCACACACTTCAAGACTGAAGAGGTAATCAAACACCTCTCCCAAAAGAAGAGTCCAGGACCAGATGGTTTCTTAGCTGAATCCTATCAAACCTTCATGGAAGAATTGAAACCAATTTTTCTCAAACTGTGCCACACAAACAGAGAACAGGGAGAGATCCCCAACTCCTTGTATGGAGCCAGTAGCACCCTAAATCCAAAACCAGGCAGATATGCCACAAGAAAAGAAAATTATAGGCCTGTTTCCCTGATGAACATAGATGCAAAGATCATAAACAAAATCCTTGCAAACTGAATTCAACAGTACATCAAAAGCATTATCCACCTTGATCAAGTAGGCTTCATCCCTGGAACTCAGAGGTAGTTCAACATACAGAAATCTGTCAATGTAATACACCACCTAATCAAGCTTAAACACAAAAACCACATGATCATTTCAACAGATTCAGAAAAGGCCTTTGACAAAATGCAACATAACTTAATGATCAAAACATTGGAGAGAATAGGCATGAACAGTTCATATCTCAACATAATAAAGGCTATATATAAAGCTCCTAAAGCCAAGTAATACTTAATGGGAAGAGACTGAAGGAATTCCCATTGAGATCAGGAACAGGGCAGTGGTATCCACTCTCACCTCTGCTCTTCAAGATAGTGCTAGAAGTACTAGCTCAAGCAATACGAGAGAAGAAAGAAATCAAAGGGATACAAATTGGAAGGGAAGAAGTTAAGTTATCCCCATTTGCAAATGACATGATTGTATACATTAAGTGACCTGAGAACCTCCATCTCAGATCTCTTCAAGGTGATTAACTCCTTCACCAAAGTAGCAGGATATAAGATCAATGCACAGAAAATAGTAGCCTTTCTATATGAAAAAGACAAAGATACAGAAAAAGAAATAAGCAACATTGTCCCACTTTCAATAACAACAAAGAAAATAAAATGCCTTGGAATAACATTAACCAAGGAAGTGAAAGACCTATACAATGAAAACATAAAAACACTCAAGAAAGACATTGAGGAGATGCTGCAAAAATGGAAAGACCTCCCATGCTCCTGGATAGGCAGAATTAACATTGTTAAAATGGTAATCTTACCAAAAGCAGTATATATATTTAACACAATATCAATAAAAATCCCAACTTCTTTCTTCACAGAGATAGAAAACATGATCTCAAAATTCATATGGAAAGGCAGAAGGCTCGGATATCCAAGCATATCCTCAGCAAAAGAAACTCCTCTGGAGGGATCACCATACCTGATCTAAAGCTATATTACAAAGCCACTGTAATAAAAACAACATGGTACTGGCATAAAAACAGGAATATAGACCAATGGAACAGAATAGAAGACCAGGACTTTGGGTCAAGGTAACTACAGCTACTTGATATTTGACAAAAGCCCTACCAACACAGAATGGAAAAAACACAGCATCTTTAACAAATGGTGCTGCACAAACTGGACAACCATATGTAGGAAAATGAAACTCAATCCACACATCTTGCCATGCACAAAAATCAAGTCAAAATGGATTAAAGAGGGTTGGAGAGATGGCTTAGGGGTTAAGGCGCCTGCCTCCTAAGCCTAAGAACACTGGTTCCAATCTCCAGCAGTTCCAATCTCCAGGTCCCATGTTTAGCCAGACGCAAAGTGACACAAGGGCGCAATGCCACACTTGACCACAAGGCGGCACACACATCTAGATTTCGTTCACAGCAGCTGAGACACTGCTGGCGCACCCATCTCTGTCTTCCTCTCTCTCTCTCTCTCTCTCTCTCTCTGTGTGTGTGTGTGTGTGTCTCCAAAAAATCATAAAAAATAAAAAATAAAAAGTTTTAAAAAAATGGATTAAAGACCTCAATATAAAACCAGAAACTCTGCTACTACTGGAAGAAAAAATAGGAGGAACTTTCCATGACATAGGTGTGGGAAAAGACTTCTTTAACAAAACCCCAGGAGCTCAGGAAATTAAACAATCACTCAACCATTGGGATCTCATGAAACTGAAAAGCTTTTCCAAAGATAAACATACTATAACCAAAACCAGCATATTACCCACAGAATGGGAGAATATTTTTGCAAGTTATACAACTGACAAAGGACTAAATTCTAGAATTTACAAAAAAAACTCCAAAGCCTAAAAAATAAATCATCAAACAAGCACTCACAAAATGGGGCAGAGAACTGCACAGGGAGTTCTTAGAGGAAGAAATACAAACAGCAAACACACACTTACGAAAATGTTCAACATCCCTAATCATAAGGGAAAAACAAATTAAAACAACTATGAGATTCCACCTTACCCCAGCAAGAATGGCTAACATTAAAAAAAACTAATGAAAACAAATGCTGGTGAGGCTGTGGAGAAATAGGAATACTCTTTCACTGTTGGTGGGAATGTAAAATAGTACAACCTTTATGGGAAGCTATATGGAGACTCCTGAAAATGATGACTATAGACCTATTAACAGATCCAATTATCCCCTTACTGGGAATTTATCCTAAAGGCTCCAAGCCTCAGATCAGAGAAGTTTGCTCAACCATGTTTATAGTTGCTCCATTATAATAACAAAGAGCTGGAATCAGCCCAGATGTCCATCATTAGATGAATGCATAACAAAGATGTGGTATATCTACACTATGGAATTCTACACAGCAGTAAGGAAAAATGAAACAATGAAATCTGAAAAAAAAAAAATGAACAAACATGGAACAGATCATTCTCAGTGAACTCCCCCAATCACAAAAAGATAATCGTTGCATGGTCTCATTCATCTGTGGCTCCTAACCTGAATCAACCCGAGATGCTGTCATACCTAATAAGTACCCTGAGCATCAGACAATAGGGAGGGTGGTATACAGGGAGGGTAAGGGTGGGCAGGAGAGAAGAGGTGGGAGGGAGGATAAGAGTGGGAGGACACAAATAGGGACCCAAATGGAAATGGTACCATAAAATCCTATCCTCTGAACAACAGATTCAAACATTGATTCTTCAGCAGGACTGCAGAGGGAACACCTGAACCACAGGTACCTGGAGAGAACATCATGAAGACCAACCTTAATCTTTTCCTGTTTCTCCCTCTCTCTCTTTCTCTCTCTCTCTCTCTCTCCCTCTCCTCTCTATACTCTCTTTCTCTTTTATATTACCTTTCTTTTTCTTCCTTCACCTTCCTTGGCACTGACTTGTAACTTTCAGTACCAGCATGGGGTTAACTTTCATGATGACCTGTTGATCAGAGAGACCTACAAGGTTCCCCCCCACCACCTAAAAAAAAAGACAGATTTCTGTCAGAGTTCTTGATGAACCACCAAAGGTTAATGGTAAGACCCTACTGCTGAAGACATCGTATGAGGTTGAGTTGAAACACTGAGTGAACTGGTCAGAATATGGAGGAGGGTAAGTCCCCTGACAGCTAGTCTAGTGCCAGAGGGTGCTACACGAGCTACTGGGGGAAAATGACTGATATCTCTCCAAACAAGTTGCAGTCTAAGCTACACAGCAGGAAACAACCTGACATATGCTCAAACAAGTGTAATAATGGCACACAGCCATCGTGGGTAATCAACTGCTCTTGATTTGGCTAATAGATCCACTCAGTGGAATGGAACACATTGCTGGAATTGGGAAATAAGTCAAGACCATGTACAAAAAATGAGCCCATTGTCCAATATCAAGCTCCCACCAAATGTGAGCTAGAAGAGGGCTGATGCATATAAAATTCTCTCTTAAAATATCTATGGCCATTCCATCTATCTAGTATAACTTCTCTCTCTGATGGAGAATTTGCTTCTCTTTTTCAGATGGATGATGAATCCTGAAGGGAGGATCAGCCTATCACACCTCACCAGGGCTCCAGCTGAAACCATAGAGTAATGGGGTAAAAGGGCAAGAGTACAGCTTTCTTGGTGAACCTTATACCAGAATAAGGGTGAAGGAGATAAACACAGAGAACATCCAACTCCTACTAAGCTAGCTATCCAGAGACACAGAGGTTCCCAAGACCTCATCATTGAAGTACAACTAAAATGATCCCAACATGGCTCAGGTAAAGTCACAGAAGAGGGAGCAGAAAGAGTGTTAGAGCCACAAGTTGGGTCATTATGCACAGAGACTTTGCCTCTCCCCCATAACTGTTGACCCACATTCCCCAATGATGAGGATCCTTTTGGAGAGGGAGGACACGGAGGAGGCTACAGGAGTCACCAACATGAATGTAAAATTAGAATAATAGAAATTTAAAAAAAGAAAAAAAAAAATATATACTTCCAAATAGTACCTATGTCAACAGAAATGTCTCAATATATTTTAAAAAAATTGAGTTAAATGAGAATAAAATTAAAATTTATCAAAAAATATATAAAGGTGGGGTTTTAAAGATGGCTTAGCTGTTAAGGCACTTACCACCAAAATCAAAGGATTCAATTTCGATTCCACAGTATTCAAGTAACGCAAGATGCAGAAGGTAGCATAAGTGTCTGGAGTTCATTTGCAGTGGCTATAGGCCCTGGCACGTCCATTCTTCTATCTGCCTCTTCCCCTCTCTATTTCTCTCTCTCTCTCTCTTTATCTCTCAAATTAAAAAAAAAAAAGATATTTTTTACAGTTACAGAAAGGCATCCCAAGCACAATGTAAAGTATGTGTGCTTACTTAGATAGTTTTTCCCCACACACGGAAAAGTAGAGCCTTTCTATAGTCATCACTTCTTTGCTCATACCGCATGTCAGATTGGACAGCTGTCTTTAAAATGCAATCAGATTTCACTTCCTCATCTTCTCATAATGTCACATCTGACACGGTCTCCTTTGCTGGATGGAAATTATAGTAGCCTAGAAAACTGCTTCCACCCATGGCCTTGTGGACTCTTCTCTTCTCTCAAGTCATAAAGGGTTTTTACATGGTGTAAATCAGCTCATGTTCCTGCTTTGGTCAAAGCAATGTGATGAATGATTCTAATCCCACTTAGAAGAAAATAAAAGCCTAAGCCCTGGCAACACACTAAGTAATTTGAGCCATGCCCATCTGTCCAAACTCATGTTATTCCTATTCTCTCTTGATTCATTTCCTCCTTTAAAGCTCACTCAGGGTTCAGTACAAATTCAGCATGTCCCTATCCAGAAATAGGCCTCTCCCTGTTATCCACATGATTCACTCAGTCCAGGTGTCTGCTCAAAGGCCATATCCACACAGATGCCTACTTCTTGGATCTGTATATATAAAATCAAATCAAACCATACATCTATAGTGACCCTATTTGTTTTAAATTCACAGCTCATCCCATAACACAATGAAAATCACATATTTATACCTTTTGAGTTCCTCCTGTGAAAAATATTTTATAATCCCTCACTTTTCTTTGGAAACTATTGTACTTTCCACATATAACCTCACTTTACTTTTTTTTTTTTTTTTTTTTTTTTTGAGCAAGTTCGATACAGAGACAGAGAATGGGCTCACCAGCAGCCTCTCAGCCACCGTGAATGAACTCCAGACTTGTGCCCCCCCTTGTGGGCAAGTGCAGCATTGTGCCCTTGCATCACTTTGTGTCTGGCTAAATGTGGGACCTGGCTGTTCCTACGCTTTTCAGGCAGGCACATTAATAGCTAAGCCATTTCTCCAGCCCCTTACTTTACTTTTTAATTTAATGATATGTTTAAGATAATGCAAAGGAAAAAAGGGATATTCCTAATTGTTTATTTCTCATTGATGTGTTTAACAGCTTTCCCTTTCTATAACCAATTCCTGAGACATGGAAGATTTTAAAGAAATCAATCTTGTTTTAGCTCACAGTGTTGGAAGTTCCAGCTGTGACTCATTGGGCCTCATTGATTTGAACCTGTGTGAGGGTAACATGTCATGGTGGGAACTCAAGTCAGAAAAAATTGTTCAACTTATGATGAGGAAGTGAGAGAGGTGAATGGAAGAGTATAGTCCCTGTAGCAGACAGCTTCAGGTTTGCTGAGATGAACTTCCAGACCAGGCACAGTTGTGGAGGAAGGGATTTATTGAAGCTTACAGATCTAGGGGAAGTTCCATAATGGAAGAAGAAGCTGGCCTGCCTTCACAGCACCAAACACAAAGAGCAAAAGCCACAAGCCAAAAACCACACAGCACAGCAAATTTCAGGAACTCCAACTAGGCACACTTTGCATATCTTTAGATTGAAATCCTAAACCCACCACCACACCTTAAGATCCACCCAGTGGCACTGCCTCCAGCTAGGTGGCTGCAGTTGCAGACTATAAACTAATAAAACACTGAATATATTGGGGTCCATATATTCAAACTACCATAGTCCCCAATATCTCCTTTGAGGACGTTTGGGAGGTCTTCCAACAATTTTCAATTGCACCAAGGCTGGAACTCACCCTTCAGCACATGGAGCTTTGGAGTAATATTTAATACCTGAAAGCAGATAACATCCCTTTGTCTATATTACCAAGAAAATAAAGAGGGGAAAGCCTCGGCCCCTGATGACCCACACTGAGCAATTCACTGGTAGGTTCAGCCTGCTGTTAAAGGAGGACAACTAGTGGGGTGAGACACTTGTCCTTGACAGATGCAGGACCTCTAAACAAAAAGCATTGCATAAACAGAGCAAGGTTCATCTTATTCTCATGATAGGGCTCCCTCTGAAACCCCAGTTTTTTTTTTTTTGTTTGTTTCTTTTTTTTGTAGAAAGACACAGAGAGAGACAGAGCGAGACGGAGAGGAAGACATAGAATGGGCGCACCAGCAGCCTCTCAGCTGCTGCAAATGAACTCAAAATGTGTGAGCCCCCTTGTGGGCAAGTGCAGCATTGCACCCTTGTGTCACTTTGCATCTGGCTAAAGGCGGGACCTGGAGATTGGAACTAACATTCTTGGGCTTAGCAGGCAGGCAACTTAACCACTAAGCCATCTCTCCAGCCCTGAAACCCCAGTTTTAAAGGACCCATTTTGGAGGTCTATTTCATTCTTTTCTTCCAATCATTGCTTCTATTACTTTTTTCCTTGCAAAATCCACTCATATTACCTCTATTTGTCTAAATCACCCCCACCAAAAGATGATTTATTCTCATTCCAGAGTCAGAACCTCTACTGGCTCTCTTTTATGGAAAGAAGTGGAAAACACTTTCTCTTGTTCTGAAGCAATCATAGCAGCACTAAATGAGACGCAATTGACTTTGTTAATTTCATTCACAGAGAGAAGCATCATGCAGTCAATCATTGACCACCGCATACTATCTCATAATTCCTAGCAGAACCAGCAGAGAGAGCCTTTACAATGAGCTTGCTGTCTTTTTCTTACATTTGTGTGTAAAGAGTTGTTAATAATGAGTTTTTCTTGGAATTCTTAGATATAATACTGATAGAAGTATTATCTGTTTGAATTTGCAATGAAACCTCACATCAAATAAAAATCACAACCACATCTATTATGTTATAAGAATTTACTGATTTATATTACTTATAAGTAAAAAAGTCTGAGAACTGGTGAGATTAAAAATTCTTTTCTATATCACAGAGATACAAAATTATTAAGGTTTAGGTTGGTCTCAAACATTAAATTCATATGTCTTAAACACTGTATTGTTTTCCTATACTTGTGAATAGAATGCTTCTCTACTATAACTCAGGCTATGCTCCTTCTGCAGTTTGCATCTTGAAGGTCCCCAAACACTCATGTTCTGAAATCTTGTTTGGTAGCTTATGCTGCCATTATAAATGACAGAACTTTTAGGAAGTAAGGACTAGAGGGCTAATGTTATGCCACTGCCCTTGAGGGGCTTTGGGGATGAGAGTCTCTTTTCTCTGTCTCATTACTGTTATACCATGCATTCCTGCCTTTGTGAACAGCCTGGCTACAAGCCCAAGAACAGAAAAACCAACAAAGGACTGAAACTTCTTAAACTATGAACTAAACTAAGCTCCCCCCCCCTATAAGTTGTTTATCTCAGGTATTGTATTACAGTAACATAAAGCTTATTTAATTTCCTCAAATAAAATGAATACACAAATGTTATGAAACAATATAGCAGTTAAAATAAATTTCAGATTACTCAAATATTTTTAAAACTATTATTAATCTTGGGTCTTTTTTGGAAATTATACACTCAGAGGTACATTAGATTGCATGTGGAAACAACAAACATTTGGAGCATTTTGCTTTTCAAGTGTCCCACAGTAAATCACAGCTGTTATACTTTAATCTATATGGCCTCTTCTGGCTTGCTTGCCTCCCTCCCTCCGTTCCTCCTCCCTCCCTCCCTCCCTCCCTCCCTCCCTCCCTCCCTCCCTCCCTCCCTTCCTTCCTTCCTTCCTTCCTTCCTTCCTTCCTTCCTTTTCCTTCCCTTCTGTCTTTCTTGAGTTTGAATCTCAAGATTTGTGCCTGGATGGGTCCTCTAATTTATATACTTTGACTCTTCTCCTCTTCAGATAAACAGAAATCATGTTCATTTATGAGAACATTAGTAAGATACACACAAGACCAATCCCACTGGCTTACTGGCTTTAGGTGCAGCAAAAAATAAAAATAAAAATGAGCAGTTTGTCGAGATTTAATTTAAAACTCACAGACTCAAGGCCAGAACTTGCCTCATTCAAAATTGATTTTGAATTTTCTACCTGCTCATATTTACCCTTTAAAAGTAACTTTTAGAAGAAATGATAACAATAAATGATATATATTTCAAATCTTCAGAAAGCTGTAATAGCTGTGATAAGAGGCATTGAAAGAGAACATAGGTCTAATCATACATGCACACATAGTCCTAGAATTCCAGCAACTTCAATTGCTTGTTGAATGTAAACATGCATGAAACTGAATGTTTACTTGCTGATTGCTCTTATGTCAGTTCATATTACTATTTCTTATATTAAATTTCTAATTGCTACATTCTAATTCCTTTTTAAAATAATTTCTGTTTTCTGTCATTGACACTGCATATGAAGTCACCTGACTGTGTGGGAGGTTTGTGCAGATTATCTTTTTTATAAAAGACCTGCTACTCTCCAGAGTCAAGTAATATGTTGATGCAAGTCATATAGAATGGAGTCATTCCTTCCTTCCTTGGCTCTCTGCAAGAGAAATGGAGTCAAGATTATTCTCTCATATCTCTATTCCCTGTTCAAGACTTTCATATCCATCTTTAATAAGGACATCTAGATTTACCCAGCACTTAGGAGGCAGAGATAGAAGGGCTGTCATTGATTTGAGACAAGTCTGGGTCTACAGAATGAGTTCCATATCAGCCTAGGCTGGAGTGAAAACCTTACCTATTTAAAAAAAGGAAAAAAAAATCTAGATTTATGAGGCATCTTGCAGCCTATAAAATTTCTTTATAATTTACAGTGTACATTTGAACTTAGCCACAACGGTGAGACAGAAAAGATTATTTTGTTTTTCACATGAAGCAATATAGGCTCAGAAAAGCTGTGTATTCTGCTGTGTGACACATACGTAGGAGACCAATGACCCAGGACATGTCTACTGAGGATTAATTATTAAACATTTGTGATGGCACTGGTTTATACACACAGGCATTTGGAAACTTTAAATCAGGAACTTAGTGTATTTTAAGTTTCTATTTCTATATCAAGTTATTATCAAAAATTGTAGTGTCTAGGGAAAACATTTAGAATTCACATAAGCTAGCTCAGACCCATCCCCTTAACTTTTCAGGTAATTAAAATTTGAAAAATGTTGTATATTTGAAAATTACTACTGTAAATATCAGTACTAATACAATAAAGTTTTGCTTGAAAATTGCTAGTATAAAAAGCATAAATTAAGATAACCTAAAATATCTTTGTAGTTATTGGATGCTCAATTCTTAAAAGGTTCTTTATAATGTCAAAATTATATGCTTATAAAAATATATTAAATACTAGTAAATATCAATTAGATGAAAAAATACACTGTGGAATATTTAAGATTTAATCAAAAGTTGCATAAATCTTGCTGCCTACAGTATTTTACTCACAAAGAGAAACACAATCCCATAATACAATGATTATTTATGATAATATGTCTAGATTACTATGCTTCCCCTTCTCAAATTAGGAATCATATTTTTATCCCTCTGCAAGAAAATTATTATGATCAGAATTTACTTCTAATAATTTTCAGGAGCTTGAATCTGAGCATTTTATTGTTGTCTTAATGATCTCAAACTCTTCCTCCTTCTTCCTCTTCTTCCCATCCTCTTCTTCATCTTCCTTCTCTCTCTCTCTCTCTCTCTCTCTGTGTCTCTTTCCCTTCCTCTTTCTCCCTCACTCTTTTCCTCCATCCTATCCTATTTTTCAAATCTATCACTTATCCTCACCCACAGGTATAAAATGATTTTCTTTCGTTAAGTGGTCCCAATACTGTTTCTTGTTCTGTGTAGCCAGGACTTTTACCATCTGACCTGTTTCCTCTGCATACATTTTTAGCCTTTCTGGCACTGTAGGCACTGCTGCATTTCCAAAATTAGCTCTAATTCCATTTTCTTTATAGCTTAACAAAAAAAAAAAAAAAACTGAAAAGCTTCTCCTATTTCTTTGAATTTTACTTTTATTAACTCCAAGAGCAGACCATCTTTTTTCTCTGGGTTGACTTGTTATAATAAATGCTTGCATCACCATCCTAGCCTTTGTAGAGATGTTGTAGAGCAATGACCAGTTATTACCAAAGTCATGAAATGTGAAAAGACCTTTATGTCTTAGCAAGCTCTTGTAATACAGCTTTAAATACTTACTGCTTTAGCTCCCTCTAACTCATAGATTTATTTTTCCTTAGGAAAAAAGGATAGTTTATCTTATTTTTATCCTGATATTATTATGAGGAACTTTTCAATGATATTAGATATGCCTATATTAGATATGCCTTGAACTGTTGTTTCATCCTCTTGTATCAGTCATAACTACTCATCTTCCATGTGCCAGACATTAGATACAGTGATAGATGAGTCATTATCCTTGCTGTCAAAAACTTTCATACTCATACTCACGTTGCCTAATGAAATTAAATTCCAAATGAAGTGTGCTCCTAACCTATTGTAATGATACTTTATCTCAGGGAGCATTTCAACAAACTAAAGTACTAAAAATAAGATGAATAAAATATTTATCATTTATTTGGTAATGTTTTAAATGTACAGATCAGAAATATAAAAACCACAGTGGTTAAATGCAACACAATCAGGAAAGTACATAAGGGTTTCTAGTTGTTTTTTTTTTTTTTTTTTTCTTTTTTTTTCTTTCTTTCTTTCTTTCTTTCTTTCTTTCTTTCTTTCTCTTTCTTTCTTTCTTTCTTTCTTTCTTTCAGAGAGAGTGAACAAGCCAGATTAAAAAAAAAGACAATGGGTACACCAGGGTTACTACACAGTGCAAACAAACTCCAAATCATTGTGCCTTCTTGTACATGTGGCTTACATGGGTACTGGGGAATTGTACCTGGATCTTTAGGCTTCACAGGCAAGCAACTTAACTGCTAAGCCATCTCTCCAGCCCTGCTTTTAGTTTTTAATTTTTATTTATTTTCATTTTATTTTGTTTTGTTTTGAAGCAGTTTTCTCACTCAAGCCTTGGCTGACCTGGAATTCACAGCAATCATTATACCTCAGTCTTCAGAGTGCTGTGATTAAAGGCATGTGACACCAACCCCACCTTATTTTGTTTTTTAAATATTTTATAACCTTGGCCAAATATACCAAATATACCAGAATCTTTGGTAATGTAGTATCCTGGGATTTGTTGCTATCTTTTTTTTTTTTTTTTTTTTTTTTTTTTTTGTGTGTGGGTATGCATATGATGTTTGAGTGTACCTGTGCTCTATATATACATATATGCCTAGCATGTATGTGTGCAGAGGCCAGAAGAGGATGTCAAGTGTCCTCTTCTTTTGGCTTTCTGTCTTATTTCTTTGAGACAGTGAATCACTAGACATGGAGCTCCTGCTGCTTTTTAATTGGAATGGCTGATCAGCGAGCCCAAGGTCTTATCATGTCCCTATCCCCCTTGGCACTGTGGTTACAGTCAGGTACAGTCACACCTGGCTCTTCTAAGATTGAATTTAGGGCCTCTTGCTTGTGCAGTGAGCATTCATGCCCACTGAGCCATCCCCCACAGTCCTGCATTATTATATGTTTAAGTTTTCCAAATGATCCTAAAGTGCATTGACACTGAGACATGCCTTCAAGTCCCTTTCTTCCTAATCTACAGGGTTCATCAACTTACATTTTTAAAAATATTTTTTAAATTATTTTTTATTTATTTTTGGAGAGAGACAGACGGAGAGGGAGACAGAGATGGGCGTGCCAGCAGTCTCTCAGCTGCTGTGAACGAAATCCAGATGCGTGCACCCCCTTGTGGGCAAGTGCAGCATTGTGTTCTTGCCTCACTTTGCATCTGGCTAAACGTGGGACCTGGAGATTGGAACTGCTGAACATTGGAACCAATGTTCTTAGGCTTAGTAGGCAGGCACCTTAGCCACTAAGCCATCTCTCCAGCCCAACTTACATTTTTGTACATCAAACTTTCTGTGGTTGGAAGAAATAAATGTCTTCCATTCATTAAGACATTTAATACAGGGACAAGCATTGAACTTCTAATTATAACCAGGTTTTCTGAATATTCAACCATGAAGATGGGGGTATTATTCTTGGGAAAGCCAAGCTAATCTGTGTCTGAAAATTTCAACTTATCTGCTGAATTTCTGGGAGCTTTCAAAGGTGAAAATGTAAAGGCCTTATCTCTTGGGAATTTGATCTATCAATTAGTACATGACAGTCCATGCTAGAATGATACAAAAGTTTAGTGATTAAAACAATCATTATCACTACCTGTAAACCAATTGTAGAATTTTTGGTATTGCAGTAGTGCCAATGAAAAAATAGCACTGTGAGTGGGAATTTACTGCACATCAAGAAAAAAAAAAATTAAAAAGAGGCAGTTACCAGAATCTACCATGGTTTCTTCTGTTAAAGTTTAGATTTTCATCATAGGAAATATGTTGGCATGGTAATAGAAATAAAACGGGCATGCCTGGAGAGTAATGGCAATAAAAGCAATCTTGGGGGGGGGGGATGGGGAAATAATTTCTTTTCTTTTTTTAAAATTTTTGTTACTTATGGACACACTGAGAATGTAAACAGCACAGTTAGTACCATCCTTTCCCTCATCTCTTTCCTCCAACAAAGGGACCCTCCTGGTTGAGATGCTAGTTATCCACATGAGGACTGTGGGTCGTGCATTGTGTGTGGATAACAATCAGTTATGGGGAAGAGGCAATGTGTCTGTATGTAATGTCCCATCTTGTGGCTCTAACAATCTTTCTGCCTCCTCTTCTATGAAATTTCCTGAGCCATACTGGGTTCGTTTTAGTTCTACTTTATTGATGTGCTCTTAGGAGCCTCTGAATCTCTGGATCAGCAAAAGCAACACTTGAGATCATTTCCCCAATTCCTCTATGGTTTCAGCTGGGGCCCTGGTGAAGTGAGATGGGCCATTTCTCTCCTCAAGTCCTGCTTCCATCTTAAAAAGAGAAGCAGATTCTCCAATGGAGAGTGAAGTCAACACAGGTAAAATGGGATAACTATTGTTAGTTTACAGAGACTTTAATGGGTGTAGGCCCTCTTGTAGCCCAAGATTGGTGGGAACTTGGTATTGGAGAGCAAACTCATTATCTGGATATGATTCTGACTTGTTTCCCAATTCCAGATATGGTTTCCTTTCCACTGAACAGATCTGCTAGCCAATCCAAGAGCAGTTGGTTACCCACCATGGCTTTGTGCCACTGTTGCACTCATGTGAGCATCACATCAGGTTTTTTTACTTTGGAGTAGCTTATACCTCTAGTTGCTCAGACAGATGCTGGCCACTTTCCCCCAGAAGCTCGTAAAGCACCTTCTAGCATTAGATGGGCTAACTGTCTGGGTACTGGCTCTCTTTCAGATTCCAGCCAGGTCTCTCCATGTTCTGTACTAGCATATGGTGTCTTCAGCAGTAGGGTGTCATCATAACCTCTGGTGGGTAATCAAGTGCTCTGACAGAAGTCTGTCTTCTTTTGGGAAACTTTGTTGGTGTCTGTGATCAAAAGCTCACTGTGGGTGTTAACTGCATCCTGGTACTGGGAGTTATAGGCCAGCACCAAGGGAAAATGAAGAAGACAAAGAAAGAAAAAAAAAAAATATATATATATATATATGTAAAGAGAAAAATAGGAGAAAATTACAATTAGGCTTTATCTCACTCTCTCCAGGGCCCTTAAATTCAGGTGTTCCCTGTAAGGTCCTGATGAGGGCCAAACCTTTTAATTGTCGTCCAGGATAAGGATTTTATGGTACCAGTTCCATTTAGGTTCAGTTTTGTGCCCCCCACACCCTTATTCTCCCCTCAAGCCCCATCCTCCCTGTGGTCTAGTGCTTGAGATGCCTATTAGATATATCAGCATCTCGGGCTGATCCAGTTTAGGAGCCGCAGATGAGTGTGACCATGCAATGATTGTCTTTCTGTGATTGGGTGAGTTCAGAGTATGATATGTTCCAAGTTTGACCATTTTTCTTCACATTTCATTGTGTCATTTTTTTTCTAACTGCTAAGTACAATACCGTCATGTAGATATACTACATCTTGGTTATCCATTCATTGATTACAGCTCTTATTTATTATGAATTGAGCAACTATAAACATCGTTGAGCAAATATCTCTGAACTGAGGCATGGAGCTTTTAGGGTAAATGCTCAGTAAGAGAATAACTGAATCTGTTGGTAACTCTTTAGTCAACCTTTTTAGAAGTTTCCATGTTGCTTTCTACAGTGGTTGTACCAGCTTCCATGCTCACAAATAGTGAATGAGGGTTCCTATTTCTCCACATCCTCGCCAACATGTGTTTTCATTTAATTTTTTAAATGTTTGCTGTCCTTACTGGGGTAAAGCGTAATCTCATAGTTGTTTTAATTTGCATTGATGGTTAGAGATGTTGCACATTTTCTTAAGTGTGCACTTGCCATTTATATTTCTTCTTCTGAGAAGTCCCTATTCAGTTCTCTGCCCCACTTTGTGAGTGGGTTGCTTTTTATTGTTTAAGTTTTTGAGTTGTTTGTAGATTCTAGAAATTAATCCTCTGTCAGTTGCATAGACAGCAAAAATTTTCTCCCATTCTGTGGGTAGTCTATTGGCTCTGTTTATGGTATGTTTGTCTACAAAAAAAAATTCTGTTTTTCATGAGATTTCAATGGTTGACTTATTGTTGAAGTTCCTGAGCTACTGGGGTTTTGTTAAGGAAGTCATTTCCTATTCCTATGCCATGGAAAGTTCCTCCTATTTTTTCTTCCAATGCTAATAGAGTTTCTGGACTTATATTGAGGTCTTTGATCCATTTGGATTTGATTTTTGTGCATGTTAAGATTTGTGGGTCTAGTTTCATTTTTCTGCATATGTTTCTCCAGTTATCCAGCACCATTTGTTCAAGATGCTTTCTTTTCTCCAGGCTACATTAGCTGTAATTACTTGACCTAGTGTCCTGATCCTTAATTCTGTTCCATTGGTCTATATTACTGTCTTTATGCCAGTATCATGCTGTTTTTTTTAAATATGGCTTTATAATATAGCTTTAGATATAATAAAGCTTTAGCTTTAGAGGTATGGTGATACCTCCAGAGGTGATTTTTATGCTTGGATATCCAAAGCCTGTAGCCATAGCATATGAATTTTGAGATCATTTGTCCAATCTCAGTGAAGAATAATGCTGGGGTTTTATTGGTATTGCATTAACTCTGTACATTGTTTTTGGTAGGACTGTCATTTTCACAATGTTAATTCTGCCTATCCAGGAACATGGGAGGTCTTTCCATCTTCCAAGTCCTCCCCAAGTTCTTTCTTGAGTGTTTCATATTTTCATTATATTAAGTCTTTCACGTCCTTGGTTAGTGTTTGTAACAGACAGCTTCAGGTTCGCTGAGATGAACTGCCAGACCAGGCACAGTTAGGGAGAAAGGGATATTATTTATTTATGCTTATAGATCCAGGGGAAGTTCCATAATGGCAGAAGAAGCTGGCTTGTCTTTTACAGGACCAGCAAAAGAGGGAGAAAGCCACAAGCCAAAAGCACAACATATTTCAGGAACTCCAGTTAGGCACACTTTGCATATCTTTTGATTGAAATCCTAAACCCACCATCACACCTTAAGGTCTGCCCAGTGACATTGCCTCCAGACAAGTGGCTGCAGATGCAAACTATAAACTAATAAAACACTGAATATATTGGGGGCCATCTATTCAAACTACCACAGTGTTATTCCAAGTTTTGTTGCTGTTGTTGTTGTTGTTGTTGTTGTTGTTGCTATTGAAAATGGACAATACCACTATTTTCTTTCTCTGTATCTTTCTCCTTTGCATATAGTAAGGCTACAGATTTTTGTGCATTGATTTTGTACCCTGATACTTTGCTGAAGGAATTAATCACCTTTAAAAGTTTTGAGATGGAGCCTCTTGGGTCACTTATGTATAGAATCATGTTGTCTGCAAATAGGGCTAATTTAAATTCTTACTTTCCAATTTTGGTATCCCTTTTATTCCTTTCTCCTGTCTTTTTGCTTGTGCTAGGACTTCTGATACTATGTTGAAGAGCAGATGTGAGAGAGGACATGGCTGTCTTGTTCCTGATCTCAATGGGAATTCCTTGAGTCTTTTCTCATTAAGCATTATTTGGGCTTTAGGTGCTTTATATATAGCCATTATTATGTTAAAATATAAACCATTCATGTCTGTTCTCTCCAACATTTTGATCATGAAGTGGTGTTGTATTTTATTGAAGGCCTTTCTGTATCTATTGAAATGATCACATGTTTTTTTGTTATTAAACTTACTTATGTGGTGTATTACATTGACAGATTTCCATATAGTGAACCAACCCTGCATTCCTGGGATAAAGCCTACTTGATCAAGGTTCGATTTTCAGATATTTTTAATGCTTCTTGGAATTCATTCTTGCATTTATTAATATCTTCATTGAGCTTAGCCAACTGATTATTGAGGTCGTCTCCTTTTTTGGCTCGCTTTTAGATCAATTAAAGTCTTTGCAAGACTCCCTGTTTTTTGTTTTTTTGTTTTTTGTTTTTTTCTATTAGGCCCAACCTAGCAAGGACAGCATTCACACAATTGTTGGTCTTTTGTTGATTTTCTGCAGGTTCTGCCAATTGCTTATCAAGGTCACATACTTTGTGTCTTCATTTTGGGTTTCTGATCTGTCTCATCTCTGCTTTGATTATGGACTTATATTGTGGTACTAGCAGCCTTATTGGGGTTACTTACATTTGATGTTTCATGTTGCTCCCTTTGTGCTGTGGTCTGCCCATCACAGTGTACGAACCTTAATTTAGGAGGAAGCTAGAGTTTATTCTCATCTTCAGTGATTGTTCCCTTTTATGTTTGACTAGATTAGGCTTTTGAATGCCAGTGGGCCTGTCTGCTCAGGTGAGAGGAGTTAGAATGGCCTTGGTGGGGCCCAGATACTCAGTGGCAGGGCCCATTGATAGATGGTGGAGCAAAGGGATTGGATGGTGGTCCTAGTGATGCTTCAAGGTGAGGTGATAGGACTGAATAGTCTAGCGGTGCCATGGGGTTGGGGGGATGGGATGGCGCAGTCTGGTAGTGTGGTGGCATGGGGGGATGAGACTGCATGGTCAGTGGGGCAGTGGTGCCAGGTGTGGTGATGAGATGGCATGGTTCTGTGGCTCAGCAGGGTGAGCAGATGAGATTGTATGGTCAGGTGGCACAGCAGGATGGAGGGATTGGATGGCACAGTCCAGTGGCATGACAGGGATGGGGGGATGGGATGGCATGGTTTGGTGGTATGGCAGGGCAGGATGTAGTGATGGGATGGCATGGTCTTGTGGAACTGTGGGGCAGGGGGAATGAGATGGTGGTCCTGGTGTTGGGGAAAGGAAGGATAGCCGTAGGAGGGAAGGAGGAATGGGAGCCAGTTGATGTGGGAATGGTGAGAGGCACTTGGCCTAGATATATGGAGTGTGTGCAGGAGCAAACCTCATCTGCAGCACAGTGGCGGGACAGTGCTGTGGCAGATGCTTGAGGGCCTTGGGGGACTGTTTGGCTACCTGAGAGCATGGGAATCAGCAGATTCCATACTTTGCTCCTCCACACCCTCCCACTGGAGGTCTTCCAGGGCCTTCTGACCCTAAAAGCCTGCAGATCTGGCCTGTTATTGCTCCAGAAGGTAAAGTATACTTAGGCAGACACCATCTTGACCAGAATTCTGAAAAGAGATATTTATAAGCTTTTGATAATGGTTTCTTTAGGATCAGAATGAGACATTATCACTTGTTGTTTCATGAGGAAAAGATACTTTTCAACATCCATAATGTCTCCTAAGGACTAGCCTGTGCATTATATAAAGTAATACAGAATTTTGAAAGATTTCATCTATAGGTTACATATTATAGTACCCAAAGAATTTGGAGTATCAGAGTCACCCTCAAGGAGATCTCCAAATTGCAGTTAGGTGTTAGGGAAGCAGATGGAAAAGATTGTTCCAGGATGAGCATAGGTAAAACAAGCTATCACACATCATGTTCAAAACTATGGAAACATAGAACATTCTGGTAAAAATTAGCAATCCTATATGGCTGGTTATGCCTGATATTATAGAGCCTTATACACTGTGTGCTAGAGTGTAATCATGAGGTATCCTCTCTCAAAAGTCTCTTGTGTTTTAGGTTTGATTTCTAAATTGTGTCAGTACTGAGAAGGCGGTTAGACCATAAGGGTAGTAACTTCATCAGTGGGTCAATCCATTGTTTGTGCAGAGCTGAATGTTGAACTATTAGAAAATGTTGCCTAGATCCAGAAAGTAGGACGCTGGAGTCATGCCTTTGAAGGTTGTATCTTGTCCCCAGCCCCTTCCTGTCCTGCTTCCCTTCTTCACCACTATGAGTTGGACAGTTTTGCCAGGTGATTGCTACCATGAGTGTCTACCTAATTATTGGCTCAGAAACAGAGGACAAGATAGCCAGCCATGGACCAAAAATTCTAAAACACAAGGCAAAAAATATATATATATATCTTTCCACCCATAAGTTGTTTTATTTAGGTGTGTGTCACAGGGATGAAAACCTGACACACTGTGTTTAAGAATTTAGCCTTATGAAACAAAAGCTGAATAACATCTAGGTGTCTGTGGTTGTGAGGAAGTAAGATGGAGTTGGTTAGTTCTCAATTACTCATCAAGATGAGAGCAGAATACTGATAAGATGCTCAGATTTCCTGAGTCCTAGGGCATAATATATGTTTGTACATACATGTGACACATTTCTTATTGTGAACTTTACTGTATGAACAGCTTACATAATTATCATATTCCTACCAGGTTATTCTATTATGCTCCCTCTCCTTTGCCCCCATTTCATTGAGGCCTTCCTCAGTGTGGTTAACCACTGTGGGATCATGAATGCACCAATCAGTCTCTGGGGGTAGGGAGACAAAACATTAGAATACCCCTCTCCATTTTGGAGCTATTACATTATTTCCAGCCCCATTTCCACAATGTTTCCAAACCTTGGATGGTATATTTTAAGTCTCCTTTATTGTTGATCTCTCTGCAGCCTCTGATTTTCTGCTTGGATGCACTTTGAATCTCCTCTTTGTATACTGCCATTTCCCTGGAGGAGGTTCTGTCTAGCCATGAGCATAGCACTCACATTTAATCTACCATTTCCTTTATAATATCTCCTGATCCCTGGCAGACAGGATACAGATGACTCGTTTTGTGCTAAGCAGTCAGTTTTCTTTTCTTGTTCAGGTGTCTGGTATTTGCTGCCATCTGTAAAAAGCAGATTCTCTAACCAAGAGTGAGAGTGGCATGGGTCAAAGGGGACATGTGTATGTATTTTGAAGACTTTTTGATGGGCACACCCTCTTATTTTATCACAAGAACACTGGGAGCTTCCAATAACACATATTTTAACATGGCAATCTTAATTTTAATCTACGAAAAGCTGCAGCACATCTTGCCTGAGGACTGACCATCATTCACTGAGACCCTTAATACTTGTCATTATCATACAGAAAGCTCTTTTTTATTTTTATTTTTTTCAGAAAGCTCTTTTGATCATGAAAATTAAATGTTTAGTCCATATTGATTTTCCATTTCTTCTTTTCTCATGCAAATACTGTGGCTTTCTCTTGCTGTTAAAGAGCCATATACATACTTCATGTTAGTTTCATTTGGTTCACCACTTAGATTTTTTTTCCACTGTCATCACTGAACATTTCTGCAACTCTGGGATTACTGTGGGGTAAAAATTCCAATTTAGCCCACTAGAAAACCAACACTTTTTTAAATGTTAAGAAAATAGTATGAGAATTTTAAATGACTTGAAGAGACAGGGTAAAACTCACCCCAAGTGTACAAGTAGCATAATGCTAACATTAATCTCAGCAGCAAGTCTAGTCATTTACAATGAGCTACAGACTATGTACCTCATGTTATGATTAAATGACATTAAGTGGTGGATGAGAAGTTAGGCAGCTAAGCTAACTTAGATGCTTTATACTCTCCTGCTTCATAAGCCAGTGCACACTTGACCTGTTTGGAATTTTTATAACTTTTTAGTATAAACAAAAGTGTGCTACAGAATTTTGGACAAGTTGTGTTATCAGAAGAAGCTAAATGAGGAAAGACATCTTTATCAGTTTGTTCTCTTCCCACATCCCCCCTTTCAAAGGTGTCTTCTTGAAAGCTGGAGGACAGGCAGGCTAAACAAACCCTCAACTCATTCTACCTTTTTTCCTTCAACTCAGTATTTAAAAGTTGTAAGCTCATGTAAGCTTCTTTTATGTTTTATAAAGAAAGACTAGTTCAGTCACAACTTTAACCAAAATCACCAGTTACACACAAAAAAAATCTAAATTAATAGTTACACAAAAATACATTTATAATTTCTATTCAACTAGTCACAATTCAATTAGTCAAGATTCTTCAGAAAAAATAAAACCTACAGGATCATAAATCAGAAGGAGGAAGATGAAAGTACAGAAAAGAGAAGTGGTATGGAGGAAAATGGGAGGAGAGAGAAAATGAGAGACACTATACACAGATAATGAAAATGTGAGGAAATGGTTCATATGCAATCAGATAGATTGAATCCCAAATCTGACTCCTGCAAATTGGAGACCCAGGAATGGCAGGCAGAAGGCGAGGACCTGAAAAGTGAAGTAAAGCCTAGTCATACAGCAGGAGAACTTGAGATGGATGCCCCAGCTGAAGCAAGAAGAGGAAAAAGTGGTGAATGTTCCTTCTTCCTTCTTTCTTACTGGGCCCTCAGTGGGCTCAGTGATGCCTACCTACAGCGACGAGAGTCAACTACTCAGTAATCTTGATGCAGGATAGAAGAGTCCTGGGAGCAAATTGGATCTCCATAAGGATTCAGGAGATTCACAGCTTCAGGAACCCTAACTTCAGGTCTTTAAACAAGTTACTAAGGAATTGGAAAATGCAGACACAGAGAAGGGTCAGTTACAAGAATTTATTAAGGACAGTGTGGAAATAGAAGAGCAGAGAAAAGCAGGAAAGTGGAATTTCTCCCTACTACCTGCATTGTAAGCAGAGGAGAGGAAGAGACCAGGGAAGAGTTCCCCTCACATAGGGAATAGCAGTCTCAGAAGCATCTGCACGAGGGAAAGGAAAGAAGGGGAAAAGAGTAAGGACTTACACAGGTGTTTCAGGTCCATTCATATGAACCAGACATCCAATTAGAATCAGTCTCATCTCCAGGTTCAGGTATGGGTGGAAGAACTTAGTTGGCTGGTGGGCCCAGGAGGAACACTGACTTAGGGAAGGACCCACCTACATGGGAAAAGCAGGAAGATGTTTCTGTTGAGGAGGGATTAGGAGGTTGTTGTTTGCAGCCATCTTGGATGAGACTGGATCAGAGGAGAGCTCTAGTACTGCCACGGTAAGCAAGGTGACAACCATGTTTCTCTGGGCCTGTCCCTAGATGAATACCTGTCAGGAAAAAGCTACCTTGATCTTAATGCATACCATTATCATGTGTATACATCCTCATAGATGAATCCAGAAACAACATTTAGTCTGACACTGTATGGTTCATTCAAGTTGACATAGTCAACCATTACGAGTACTTTTCTGCTGTTAGTTACCTCTTCCATCTCCCAGCTTTTTGTCCATCTGTAGATGGGATGGTGATTTGTTTCTTGTTTTCTTTGGCTGTTTTACTTGTTATTTCAACAAAAGCTTTCCAGTGGCCTATGAATAATCATAAAAAACTCTTCTTCAATATCTCTAGGTCTGTATTATCCAATTTTAGGCAATCAGGAAACAAGAGAAAAATCAGACAGACCCTATGTATATAACTGTTTAATACAGCTGGTGTGTTTCTCACACTGTAATTAAAGCTGAACCACACAATTTCCTGTATCATTTACTAATATATGCCTTTAAGATATATGAAAGGTCATTCATCACTCTCATTTACACTTTTTAAATATTTTTATTTATTTATTTACAAGAGGAGAGAGAGAGAGAGAGAGAGAGACAGATAGAGAAAATCATTGAACCAGGGCCTCCAGCCACTGCAAATGAACTCCAGATGCATGAGCCACTCTGTGCATCTGTGGGTAGTGGAGAATTGAATTATAGGCTTTATTGAGGTATGATTGACATATTAAAACCATTCTATTTAATGAATGTATGTTGAGGAATTTGGCATAGCACAAACATTCTGCTTTATATCTGTGATCACCTTCAAAACCTTCTTTATGTTCTTGGCTATTTCTCCTTCTTTTGCTTCTTGTAAGAATACTTACCATGAGGACTTGAGAGATGGCAAAGAAGTTAAATGTTTTTGCTGTTAAACCTGTTGTATCAATGTGATTCCCCAGTCCCCATGTAATGCCAGATGCAGAAAGTGGCACATGCATCCAAAGTTCACTTACAGTGGCAGTAGGCCCTGGTGTGCCCACACTCTCCTCTCTCTCTCTTTCCTTCACTCCATCTGCCTCTTATTGTCTCAAATAAATGAGTAATTTTTAAAACATAATGCTAGGTTGGAAACATGGCTAAGTGGTTAAAGGCATTTGCTTGCAAAGCCTAATGACCTGATTTCAATTTCCCAGTGCCCAGGTAAAGTCAGATGCACAAAGTGGCACATGCACCTGGAATTCATTTGCAGTGGCAGGAGGCCCTGACATGCCCATACTCATTTTCTCCCACTCTCTCCTCTCTCTCTCTATCTCTTTCTCCCTTTGTCTCTCTCCATCAAATAAATAAATAATGTGTTAAAAAATACTTACCATAAGATCTATCCACTAACATGTTAAAATATGAAGTATCCTTTTATTTACTGTAGGTAGTATGCTGTGTGTTAGATCTCTAGGACATTTGTATAAGCAAATGCTAAGCAATGCTTCCTCTCCCAGCAATTGTTGTCATGCATGATTCAACTCTCTGCTTCTGAACTTAACTATTTGAGATACTTCATATATAGTTACTTAAGATAATATATTCATTTCTATGTCCCGATTCATGGTAATAATTTATGTGTAATACACAAGATCCAGCACAAATCACATTAAATAAATATGGAGATTAAGGAGTTTTGAAAGGGTTCCCAGCATGATCATTAATGAAACCTGGACAGAAGTTTCTCTGAATTCTTTTTACCAGCCATGAAAAGTCACGTTGTTTAAGATAAATATATCCATACTATGTGTATTTCTTTTATGTTCTAAGACTACATAAATGCTAAAATATTCTACCTTTTGCCCCTTCATTAATGGCTGACTTTGTTCCACATTGTATAACAATCTTAAAAATGTAGAATGCAATGATGTCCACATACACAGATACTGCAATAGAAAGACCCCACTCCTTATGGGAAAGTTAAGGGTTTGTGAGCCCAGGCTCCAGACACAAGTTACATGGCTTCAATTCTCAGTATGCTTATGGCTTATACAAGGATATATTGTGTTAATAAAATGGCCTCTAAAAGCACCTATTTCTTCCCCTACTAATTGGTATCAACTCAAAGGATGATACTAGTGATGCAGGATTTTGGAGTTTGGGAGGGTCTCCCAGACTTGTGAATGCCAATTTTTGGGTCCTTATTTTAACAAAGAATTGATTTAAAAAGACTTGAGAAGAATAAATTATGAATTATTGAGTTTATTTAGGGAGAAATGATGAATTATGAGGTTTATTTAGGGGGAAAATGGTGTCTAGGAAAAGACTGGAGCAGCTTCTCATACATGCAGGTAACAGGACCTAGAAGTCCCTTCAAATAAATGAGCAGTGAAGCATTCAGAGATCAAAGAAAGTCATACATGTGATCAAAGTGAGAAGGTACTCCAAAGCATGACACAGAAGGCAAGCAGAAATATTCATAGTCAAGATAAAATAATCTCCCTTTTCCAGCCATGCTGGGATGAAGGGACAGACTTATGTGGATGTTCAAACTAGGTCCCAGGACAAAAAGAAGAAGAAGGAGGAGGAGGAGGAAGAGGAGGAGGAGGAGGGGAAGAAGAAGAAGAAGAAGGAGGAGGAGGAGGAGGAGGAGGAGGAGTAGGAGAGGAAGAAGAAGAAGAAGGGGAGGACTGGGACAGCTATAGGGGCCCACACCTTTTTATAAAATTTTTATTTATTTACTTATTAGAGACAGAGAAAGGGAGCAAGAGAAAGAGAGAGGATGGGCTGCTAGCCACTGCAAAGGAACTCCAGATGCATGCACCACCATGAGCATCTGGATTACGTGGGTACTGGGGAATCAAGCCTCAAATTGGTGTCCTTAGGCTTTAAAGGCAAGCACTTAACTGCTAACCATCTCTCCAGCCCCCAAGGGCCCACACCTTTAATCCCAGCTTTTGGGAGGATAAGGTAGGAGCATCCCTGTGAGTGCAAGGCCAGTGTAAATATAATTCCTGGTCAGCCTGGGCTAGACCAAGACCCTACCTTGAAAAACCAAAAGAGAAAAAAAGAAGAAGAAAAGAGGGGAGGGGGCTAGACCATATGGCTAACCTCCTTTATATGAAGAGACATCCAATTAGGGTGAGCCCCTGCTTATCAGACTCAGCTGACCCTTGAGGGACCACGTTCTGGTTAGTTTCTATACTCAGGGGGTGACCCAGAGAAGCTGAGCTGAGGAAGTAGCTGGAAGTTCCTGTTCCTGCTGGGGAGTGTCACTAGCAGCCATCTTGGATGAGACAGGATCAGACACAGGTTCCAGTTTTACCAGGATGGATAGAATGGTATGAATGGTATCTTCTTGTTCCCTCTTTGGGCTTCTGTCTCTAATTGCCTTAAAAAAATCCTACCTTACTCCTATATTTCCTTCAATAGCAGCCTAGCAGCCAGTACATAGAATTGTTGTATGGTTGTGCAGCTGTGCAGCTAAATCAATGGAAGCATGTAAAACACGTCACACATAATCAGGTACATGGATTTAGATATTATAAATAATCTGACTATAACATATCATGAGAGCAACATTGACATTTTATAAATTACTTTCTGCTTTTTGAGAATGTCCCAACAATCCTTTTACATTATATAGCATGTAAATATTGTACAGTGAGGTGGGTAAGATAGCTGCTGCCCAAATGAAGGAATATTGGCTGTCTTGCTTTCACTCCAATTTCTTCTTGGTATACAATATGCTATATTCTCTATCTGGCCATTAGTGAACCACCACTTTCACTTACTACTTTAATTCTCTGATGAAAGAAATATGTGTGATTCAATTGAAACTCTGTCCTTAAAGACATTATGGTGGGAATGGTTTCAATGGGAGGCTGTCAGGGTGCTATGAACTCAGCTAGCCTCTCCTGGGAATATAATAATTTTCATTAATGTGTAATCATCTCCAAGTTAATCCTTAACAGCTATGTAAAATGGAGGAAAAAGGAACAAAAGTCTGAGTTTAGGTATCAGGATACCCACATTTTTACCTTAGGGTTTTCATAACTTAGTAAAGACAGTCCATTCAGAAAATCCTAGATGGGATAAGAACTTACTGCTAACTGTCTTAGATAAACACAACACATGGTTGAAGAATAAATGAATGAAAGCAAGTTCCTTAATCCTATGATTTCCTCATCTGAAAAAAAATGTATCACTGAATCTCTCTCTAACACAAGGATACTGAACTAAAAAGCACGAGCTTGAGAAAAGTGGGTGCTGTTCAAGAATTTCTATTCTCTCTTATTTCTTCACAAACAGGTAGTTGTATTTAATAGAAATAAATTTTACATGTCTCCTTATGGATTGAAAGAAGGTGGAAGAACTAGATATCCTAGAGGTAATGTGATCATCTTCAGCCTAATCTAGAAAAATAGATCAGCCTAATAAAGTCAAGTGGAACTTCAAATCCAAAAGCACATTTATAGTGAATAACAGATCTTATTATGGACAGTCCAAGTATAGTCATTGTTTATAATGCTTGACCTGAATCTCTCTGTTTCATCCTTTTATTAAATAGCACTTTTGCATATTTGTCTAAAGGAACTCTAGTAGTGGCAGCAGCAGTTATGATGATGTTAACATAATGATGGTGACAACACTGGAGGTAACAATGGTAAGGAGTTAATAGTGAACAAGCACTTGTTGGAGTCACAATTGCATGATTTGCCCTGCCAGCATCAATAATCCCTTATCTGTCATACTTGTTCTATGGTAGCAGAAATAGATACTCTACATAGACAACACCAATAAAATCTACATATTCTTAACCAACATGCTAGTTATGTCTAGGGTTTCCCTAGAAATAAAGAGGGAAAGAAATTTTAAAAATATGTATTTATTTGAAAGAGAGAGAGAGAGAGAAGAATGGGCATGCCAGGGCCTCTAGCCACTGCAGATGAACTCTAGATGCATGCACCACCATGTGAATCTGGCTTTATGTATGCATTGGGAATTGAACCTGGGTCCTTTGACTTTGCAGGCAAGTGCATTAACCATGAAACCATCTCTCCAGCCCCAAGAAATTTTATTTTATTTTTCCTTCATTATGTCAATAGGGCAAATGTAAGCCCAAGTTGATGGCACGCTACTGTCCCTCACATCTTAGGGAGAAATTTCTAGGAGATGAAACAAAGAAAGCTAGAAACAATTATTGACCCCATCCTACAAACTAGAACCAGCCATGGTAGGTAGACACTTAATTAGGTCTGTTAAGTGGTGTGAGCCAACAAATCCTTTTTACTTATGCCATTTTTTTTAATTTAGAGAGAAAGAGACAGAGGCAGAGAGAGAGACACCCACAGAGAGGAAGAGGCAAAGAAAGAATGGATGCACCAGGGCTTCTCAGCTGCTGTGAACAAACTCCAAAAGCGTGCGCCCCCTTGTGGGCATATGTGTCATTGCATGCTTGCATCACTTTTGCATCTGACTAAATGTGGGACCTGGAAATTCAAATGGGTGTTCTTAGGCTTGGCAGGCAGGTGCCATTTTTAACTTTGTTGTTGACATGATGCGTGCCTATTTATGTTTTTTAAATAATAATGAGCATGAAAGTCATAGGAGTCTATGAATTCATACTTCCACATGATTCTTGAAAGACTTTCCAGAAAGTTCTATTGCATTTGTAACTTGATATATAAACAATATTTCCCCCTGAATACCTCCCCATGGCTTCTTGAGCTACAAGACCAGATCCTCAGGAATGTCCCACACTTCTTTCAACATATATCACATAAGCAGTCCTATCTATACTTTAATAAACATTGAAAGTAATATTATTATACCTTTTCGATAATCGTAATGTTAGAATCAACAGAAAGTGAAGAAAAATGATCTCTCATTTGCCTGACTAACAATGTTACTTAAAACCACCTTTCCAACAAACTATTCAACATCCTCCAAATGCTGGTCACAGGAACAATAAATTAATAAGCTACAAAGCAATGTGGATCATGAATGGATGAGTTCCTCAGTTGTTTAAGGAAGAAAAAACAGCTTCAAGCATTGTTTGTAATATTCTTATTTTCTTCCATGTCAAAACAGTCTACCCAGGTTTTGTTGGCTTTTTCTGAAAACCATTCTAGAAAACATGAATGACAAGATGTGTGGCTATTGACATCCTCCCATCTTTCAACTTTCTATCTACAAACATTTATGGGTTAAATTTAACCTGTGAAACAGAGCAATTGTTGAAGTCATCCATGCAAAATGTTGGTATTAACTAAGACTATTCAAATGACACTGTAATTCAACAATAAATCTATAGCACCAAATATTAAAGATAGTAAGAGGAACTTACTGTCATATGAGCAACTCTTTTCAACTACCTGAACAGAACCCCAAAGAGATAAGACACAAAGGATGAAAGGCTATTTATAAGAGGGCAAGAACTTGCCTTGAACATAAGTGGCTCTTTCCATTGGAGAACTTCACATTTATGGAATCAACCAACCATAGATTGAAATTACACATGAAAGTTACATCTGTACTAACTGTGTATAGATGTATTATTTTCTAAATAAATTTAGTAGAATAACACTGACCTAGAATAACATTGTATTATGTACCATACACAATGTACATATTAAGCATAGGAGAGTGCATATAGTATACCACATTTGCCTAAGAGACTTGAACTTCCAAACATTGTTTATTCAAGAAGAGAGAGGGATCCCAGAACCAATCCCCTAGGAATACCAAAGGACAACTGTATTGGTCTTTTGCTTTCTTAAATGACTTTCTTCAATTAGCTAACCAGGTTCACATTATATTTTTTCTTGTGAACATACTAGTATTATAGTGCTAATATTTTACTTACTACATAGGCTCAGATAGCAATGGGTCTTGAAACAGTTTGTTTCTCAATGTTATTCAAAGATATTCCAAAGTCACAAATGCATAGATTTCAGGAAACTTTTCTTGACATTAATGGGTTTTCTGGAAAACCTGAAGGTTAAACTCAAGCAGATAAAAAAATGGAAATATGTGATTGGTTGTCTTTAGCGGCCTTCCTTCCTCGTCTATCACGAAGTACCAGACTCACCAGTATCAGTCAGTCAGTCATGCCTCTCTGAACTCAGAATGCCTGGCCTATCTGACCTGTAGTCAGACAATCACAGCTGGTGTCTTACTCAGAAATCCCAGGCTTTAGCCTCATAACAGGGGATTTTCTTTGAAGATTTATCACACCTACTTGTCAGGTCCTTGTGAGAATTACTGATCTAGTTGTTCTAGTATTACACAAAGACATCCACAGAAAGGGGAAAAATCCCTTTATTTTCTTCTGTCCTGAGTCACTGCCCATTAAATCGAAAAATTCAACTTTGTCTCAACCTCATAAGAGTGGTCATAGGTCATCATAGAGTCTTCAAAATGAAGAACAACCTCAGGTTCAGATTTACTGATGGTGTCGCTGACAGGAGGAAAACACACTCAAACACATACACACACACACACACACACACACACACACACACAAATACACACACAGAATTCTCCTTTGGGTAAAGCCTTGGATACAAAAAGTTAAGAGAGTGTAAGATGCAATGAAAGTAAGACAGAATTTCAAAGGAAAATGATCAGGAGTTGAAAAAGACAGACAGCAAAAAGACAAAGTGCTATAAGTGGACATGTATGTATATAAAGGCATTATGCCTGTTCCAGCTCTCCGGAAGCTGCCCTACCAAATGAGGATGCCATTGTTTTCTGTATCACCTGGCAAGATTTAATGCATGTCTACTTAGCCTTTACATTAAGGCAAAGACGTATCAGTTGCATTGTCTTTTGTAATATGGATCACTCCTCCCTTTCTGAAACTGAAGCACCTAGGAAACTAGCACCAGTCTCTTAGGAGGTATTGTGGAAGGCACTGATTAATGCTTGCTGCCATGTACTCAATGCTGATTATTTATCATGGTCACCGTCTAAGTCAGCACTCCAGTAGACACAAATACTGCAGTGGGCCTTCAGAGGATTGGTTGATGGTGACTCGGACTTTGCTCAAGCACAGGGTTTCTCATGAGAGACTAGTTAATTTCTCTTCAGAAACACCAAGGTTCTATTTTTATCTGACAGCACTTCTTGCTCCATGTTAAGCATTGTCTAATAACGTTCTATTTTGTTCACAACTTCACATAGCGTTTCTGACCTGATTGTAATGTGCTATAAGTATACTTGGAACAAAGAAAAGCACCCCCATTTATTGGCCGAGTGACTTTGTTTAAGTCATTTAACCTCTCTGAGACTAGTCAGCAAATGCAGATAACTGTTTCCTCTTTGAGCTCCTGATAGGATGAGCAGAGCATGGTGTGTCTTCAGCATTGACACACTGAGCATGCTCAGTGCATGCTTTAACAATTTTGCTTCTTTTTTATTATAAGTTTAACATTGTGTTCAGAATAATCAATGACTTTATCACACAAACAATTGTTAAGAACCCTTTAAACCATGCTTCTTAGTTTTTGTTTTTTTTTTTCCTGCATATGGGAGCCACAAGACAAGTAAATGTAATGAACTATGTGCTTTTAAAAGAGAAACATGCTATTAGCAGTAGAGGTTGAGAAAGACTGTGTAAAAAAATATTAGAGGATTGGAGAGACGGCTTAGCAGTTAAGGCATTTGCCTGTGAAGCCAAAGGAGGACCCAGGTTCATTTCCCCAGGACCCACGTAAGCCAGATGCACAAGGTGATACATGCACTTGGAGTTCATTTGCAGTGGCTAAAGGCCCTGGTGCACCCATTCTCTTTCTCTCTCTCTCTCCCCTCCCCCTCTGAGATAAATAAAACAAACTGGTTTTCAATCTTTTTAAAATATTAGACAGACATCATGTAGTACAGAACAGAGGCGTGGACTACGGAAGATACTGCACACCTGCCGGCATGTGCCTTTTTATGGGTATGTTTCTCTAAAGGACAGTTGCAGTCAGTGCGAACCTCCTTACTCCATGCAGAAGCCCAGTGAGCTCTCAACACTTTCTGGGAGAGTATGTTTTTTGGCTCATTGAAATCTTCTCTGAAAAAAACGCTAAAACACTGGCATAACTAGACCTTTTATACATTTATTATTAAATTAGTCACAAAATAGAGACCCTCTTGAGAAATATCAATGCAAACTTAGGTGTATGGATCAAAACTATAGCACCTTTTAAGCTTAGTTTCCCAATTATCTGTATGCTTTTCTTATGTTGTAAGCTCAACAAAGTAGCTTTTTTTGTTATGGTTTTGTTCTCATTTTCTGACACGTATTGTTATGTATTCCAGACAGGCCTGGATCTCAGTATGTAGAATAAATAAGCTGGACTCAAACTCACTTCTCTCTTCCTACCTCAATCTCTCAAGTGCTGGGTTTGCAAGTTTATACTGCCATGTCTGGCTATTAAAATATGATTCTTCAGTATTTCCTTGACAATGATAACAGGGTTTGGGTCTCTTTTCCTTCTTCTCTCCTTTCCTACCCTATCTCTTTCCCTCTCTTATTTCACTCTACAATTTCCTTTCTTTCTTTCTTTCTTTCTTTCTTTCTTTCTTTCTTTCTTTCTTTTAACTATTCATTTGAAATTCAGGATATTCTTGAATTAACTGAATTATATGCCTAGAAAGTTATCAATATTTTGGATGTATTATTTAAAAAAATTGTCTGCTAAAAAATCCCCCATTCACATCTCATGCCATGAATAGGTTATAGAAAAAGTATTAAAACTTAATGAATATTTAAATAATATGGAACCTAGCCCATTTTAGATTGACAAGAACATTCCTGAGAGGTAGAACACATTTATGAATATGTTTAACATTGAAATAAATGTAATACCCATGACATTTATAATTTTGGAATAGTGGATATGCAATTTTGAAAAAAATGATATGTAAATGTCTTAGATTACGAAAAGAAAATTACCCCTAGAATATTTCTATACAATGTATACATTTTAAAAAATAAATAAATCTACATGTGCAATATGCACATATATATTATATGAGACATGTTATATAATAATATGTGATATGTGATAATATAAATTATCTATATATAATATATATTGCACACACACATGGAGAAAACAGATTAGTGTAGCAGCATATATTATCCTGGTCAAGGTAAGCACTGATGCTTGCCCAGGGTTTTAAATTTCATTGGATTATTATATAGATTTTATTACAAAAAATACAATGTAAATAAAATGTTTGATAACCTGAAAACTTATAATCATAACTGCAATCAGAGACATGAAGTGTGAAAACTGCTTCCTATGACCACACATATGTATATTCTTCTATTAGCACAGCCCAAAACTCTCAGATGCTATAATTATCTACTCAAAAGCAAACAATATTATACATTCTTGCTCACATCTATTGATAGAGCCAGTGCCTAAACTCAGACCATACAAAACATAGTCAAGTGTTCATTTTCTTATACCATGTTGTTCCCTTCATCTCCATAGAATTTTTCTGAGGTATATTTCCCTTCAGTTTCTACAAAGCAAAATGAGTTCTAACTTCTGAGCTTGATTTCCCTTGATGTGCCCTGGGCAGACATTGCCTGTTATCCTGATTTATTTATAGCTACAAATGGAAGAGGCTTTCCTACTGAGTGGAGATCTATGACCTGCAAATATTTGGGGTCAGACCCATGTTCCCAAAGATAGACATATGTAATGTTCAGCTCCTAAGTTGAAAATTGGGTTGTACATAAGCTTTCCCTATTGAGTCTAGGTAAGAATCTGTGACTTTAGTTGAAAAATGAGACCTCTGCCAAGAACTTCTTACAAAACTATTTAATATTGCTCTCTCAACATGGAAACCAATTTTTTGTGGTTTTATTTTTATTAATTAAATATTTATTGACAAATTCCATGATTGTAGAAAATAACCCATGGTAATTCCCTCCCTCCCCCACTTTCCCCTTTGAAACTCCACTCTCCATCATATCCCCTCCCCTTCTCAATCAGTCTCTCTTTTCATTTTGATGTCAGGATCTTTTCCTCCTAGTTTGATAGTCTTGTGCAGGTTGTGTCAGGCACTGTGAGGTCATGGATATGCAGACCATTTTGTGTCTGGAGGAGCATGTTGTAAGGAGTCCTACCCTTCCTTTGGTTCTGACATTCTTTCTACCACCTCTTCCATAATGGACACTGAGGCTTGGACAGCATGATAGATATATTTAATGGTGAGCACTCCTCTGTTACTTCTCAGCACTTTGGTGCCTTCAGAGTAATCCCAAGGTTTTCAGTATTAGGCATGTATTCCCTCCCATGGAGTGGGCTTCCAGTCCAATTAGAGAGTGGTTGGTTTCCCCCAAAACAGACATGCCACTACAGCACCTGTTAGCTCACTTCGCCTGGTTGGCCAAATTTTAGGCCTGTACTGTCCACTGTTTTGTATCTCCACTGGTTATTTCTCTCTCTCCCATTGAACTGCATGCAGCTTAGCTTTTTACAGCTTTCTGTCAGCTGGTCTACATGGAGGAGGTTTTCAGCTCAGCTCCAGCAGGATTTCTCAGTGACCTTACAGAGGAATTATGTGGAGTCTTCAGCACTAGGGTCTTACCATCTATGCCTGGAGGGAAACCAAGAGCCTCAGAAATGGCCTGGAATGTTTTGAGGATATCAGTGGCCAGTGACCTCTCTGGCCAACAACTCACTGGAAGGTATCCCATCTCTGGCACTGAAAATTTTCAATCTATGGCTTCAGAATGTTCCATTGGCCAGAAATGTAGTTTTCCATATTACTTATTTATATCCTTTTAGATTTTTATTAGCCCTCCCCCTACGTTTCCTTTACTCAATCTGTTCCCCTGACCTCACTTAGGCCTTTTCAACCCCATTAATCTATTCTTCTACTTTCGTATATACAACACTGTCCTATAAAGTCCCCCTCCCTCCCTTTCTATTCCCTTTATATCCACTTTCTAGCTTAATGGCCTCTGCTACTGAGTTTTATTCCTACTCACACAGAAGTCCAATCATTTGTATCCACATATGAGAAAGAATATGTGATGTTTGGCTTTCTGGGCCTGGGTTACACTAAGTATAATCCTTTCCAGATCAATGCATTTTCCTACACATTTCATAATTTCATTTTTCTTCATGGATGAGTAAAACTCCATTGTGTAAATGTGCCACATCTTCATTATCCACTCATCAGTTGAGGGACATCTAGGCTGGTCCCCAATTTTAAATGTATTTGATTTCCCATAAAGCTGTAAATCATTTACTTCAAGAGCATTGTAACATACATGAGATTAGGTCTTTTCTATGAGGTATATGGTAGCTATTTCAATATGAATTTCTAATCATAGCAATATCAATCCAGCTGGTTATGAAAGAGCTTAATCAACATATCCTATGGATTCTACCACTCTCATCTCTTATCATTCTCATTAATTCTTTTATCTAGATCTTCAATTTTTCTCATGAATGCATAATGCCTGTCATATGGTAGTTGATAACATATTATGTAGGGGTTATGGTTGATAATCACATGATGAAAACTTTCCAGTGCCTTCCATCACTGAGCTTTTCAGCATCATAAGCACTTTTCTATTTCACTTACCCTAGTACATGACACATGATAGACATCATATAGGTCAATGAATGATTTTTGAAATGCTAATTCAGACCTAGATTTTTTTTATAAATACAGTCTAAGATACTTAAATACATTAATTCATTAACTCAAGGTGAATAGCTATTTTGAAATCTTTAATGAATATAGTCACAAAGAAATTTCAGATAATTTTGGAGTAAAATATATGAATTAGAATGTAAAAGAGAATAGCAATTTTAATTTGCACCTATTCTTAAAATTACTAAGGCTTTAATCCACAGAATAGCATAATTTTGCTATACTCAGGCCTTGTCTAGTTTATCATGGAAAATTAGAAAATGGGACAAGTTGCTGAATTTATTGGTCCCTACTAACTTTGATACCTAAAATACATACATAATTAAGATAAAATATGCAAGCCTGGAAACTTCCAGAAAATCAGTTTCCTTGAGTGACTAATTATGAGGCTGTAGCCTTTAACTAAATCTCTGCTAAGCAATTGGTGACAAGGAGAAAATTTATTTTCACACACCTTTCCTACTAGGAACAGAGTCAAGACCCACAAATAATGTTGCTAAGCATCCAGACCTACATTTTGATAGGCAAGGAATAAATAAAGATCTACCCAAACCAATCTTTGCCTTTGGACTATTTCAGCTTTCCCTTCTATTTCCTATGAATACTCAAGTAATTAGAAGAGAAATCCTACTTCTGAACCCACTCATTTGCCTCAATATATTTGTGCAAGAAATATTCACTATGTATCTGAGACATCTCACTCAGATTTAGGCACTGTTGCCAAAATGATGAATGAACAAATAAATTTGGTGATCATTGCCATTGTGCAGACAAATAAGCACTTCATACTAAGGACTTTGGAAGGGCTAGAAAGATCCAGCTATTTTTCATCAGTTAGCCTAATCTATAAAGGCAAAAATCAGTGTAAGAAATGTATAATCCAGTGGGGGTGACTTCAAAGGTCTGCCTTAAGCTATTACTCTAGAGTGGTAGGTACTTCCCAAATCCATGCCAGTTCAAAAGCTTTCAGAACACAGGGAGAGACAAGTGAGGCATTCATTTAGCTTTCTTAGTTGAAGAAATTTAAAAGTCCAAGAGAAGATTACAAATAATTTACCAAATAGTTTATTTAGGGATATTTTATGCAAATGGTATACCTGCAAACATATAGACACCAACCACATGTGTGTTTCAAGAAGGACTACATTGCAGGGAAATTTACTGCATTCATGATAGCCACATTTAGACATGTATTGATGTATGGACTTATCAGTATGGCTATTTATTTATTTGAGAGAGTGGGAGACAGAGACAGGGAGAGAGAAAGAGAGAGAGAGAGACACAGAGAGAGAATGGGTGCTCCAGGGCCTCCAGACACTGCAAACAAACTCCAGATGCATGTACTACCTTGTTCATCTGGTTTTATGTGGGTACTGTGTAATTGAACGTGGGTCCTTAGACTTTGCAGGCAAATGTCTTAACAGTTGAGCCATTCTCCAGCCTATCACTACCGGCCTTTTGAGGCCAGGTGTGTTGTCCAAGACCATGTTTGTAACATGGTTCATGTTAAAAATAGGTTATTACATTCTATTTGGAACCTCAAAGTAGATCTTTGAGGAGTGTGTATGTGTGTGAGTGTGTGTGTGTATGTGTGTGTGTGTAAGGAGAAAAACTGAGCAGAGGTATAAGAACAGGCTGCATGTGTTTTATCTAAACCTACCATTTTCATAGCAATTACAATAAAAAGAAAGCATTCAATAATGATAGGAGGTGAGAAATAGCAAGTCTATAATTTTTCATTTAAAAGAAAAAACCATGGTAAACTTCCCATGAATTTCTTATATGGCACACTGAAAGCTGAACTCAGAAGACAGGATATTCACAGTCCTATTTAGTTTCAGGATTTATTTCTGTTTCCATGGCAATTCTGCCACATAAAACTGCATTACTCCTCCTGGTAAGAAACCTTTCATTTGTCATGTAAACCTGTAACCCAAATGGTGCCTTCAACTTCTGAGTCCAGTCCTAAGTGCACAGAAAACAGGCTAATATATTTATTTTAAATCAATAGTGTCACTACATTTTAATAACAATGGCATTCTTATTCAGCATTTTATTTGCTACATCAATTCTAAAGCCCTACTTTATTAGCTAGTATGGCCCTTCTGAGTATAACTGCACTAGTGCTGCAGAAGTCAATAAAAGTAATAAATTAAATGTACCAGTCAGTCATGTTTCCTTGGCTCAGATCTGCAAATCCCCGTGCAACCCAAATACCACAGAAAAACCTATGCTAATGTCCTCCACTTATGTCACCGTTAAAAATAATAATGGGATGAAATGCTTCTAGACTAGAGTGTGGCTCAAGGGCCATTTGAACCTCTGCTGGTACAAAGGAATGTTAGCATTAGGTTATTAATATTCTCCTGGGCACTTCTTCCAGTGAATGCACATACTTGCCCATTCTATTCTGAAGCCCTGTCGAAAGGGCTATTTGATCACTTGTGAGTGATATAAGTCAGAATCATAGCTTTAGAGCCAAAAAGATATCATTGTGAGTAATACAGGTAAGAATGATAGCTTTTGAGCTAAAGGGATCTTGGGGTCTCATACACTCTCACCCCTGTAAGATTAAGGAGTTCATGTAAGGTCAGGCAGTCATAGGCAAAGTCTATAAGAGTTGCCAGGATTTTGCTTCCACTGGGGCGATATTAGACCATGTGCCAGCACAAATTTACTCCCAATAAGAAAATATGTGGATCATTTCCCTAGAGATGTCTTCCAATCATCATATGTAAGCATTGTAGTTGTAAACACATTGTTTTAATCAGTTGAATTAAACTGTGCTTTAACAGGAGTTGTTTGAATATTACTCAAATATAATGAGTTTAATTGTATAGAACAATTACATGCAATAAATCCAAAAGGAGAGTAATTCTATTTATTAAATTTAAAAGAGGATAAACTTCCTGTTTATAAGTTGACAGTTCTGACAATATTTGTGTGACTGTTTAATTGTATTCATAGTGAGTTGTGGTAGTTTGAATAGATGTCCCCCAATATATTCAGTGTTTTATTAGTTTGTAGTTTGCATCTGCAGCTACTTTGCTGGAGGCAGTGTCTCTGGGTGGATCTTAAGGTGTGGTGGTGGGTTTGGGATTTCAATCTAAAGATATGCTAAGTGTGCCTAGCTGGAGTTCCTGAGGTATGCTGTGCTGTGTGGCTTTTCGCTCTGTTTGGTCCTGTGAAGGCAGGCCAGCTTCTTCTGCTATTATGGAATTTACCCTGGATCTGTAAGCTTCAATAAATATCCCTTCCTCCATAACTTTGCCTGGTCTGGAAGTTCATCTCAGCAAACCTGAAGCTGTCTACTATAGAAGCATATTTAATATGCATGTATTTATTGTTACAGTCAGGGGACAATGAAACTAGAGGCAAAACCAATTGCCCAAATGGCTAATAAAACACCCAGACCTCCCAATGAAAAGCAGGGAATATCCTGATCAAAGAATGACAGCCATCTTGACCAGATACACAAGTGTATTTGAGTAAATTTTTCTGATAAGAAAGTTGTTCCTTAGCTTGCTGCCTACTCAGATCCTTTGGAAACCAGCAGGTACCTTCTCTTTTGTTAAGCAGCAGCCATTTCACCCTTGTTGTCTATTCTGCTTTTCACATTCATCTGGAGCTAATACAACTATCTAGGGAGAGAGCATGCCCTCATGAGCCAGTTTAATACAATTAACACCATTTAAAAGTTATTGGTTGGCTAAAAGTCTATGAAATCTCCTGGTAATTTTTAAAGCTCTGACTCATTTAATAAAGCATTTACAGATCCAGAGACACAATCAATAATACTTGAACATTTTATAAACACTGAAAGAGATGAGCACTTATGAGCAGATACCTGCAAATGTGGTTTTTTAATAAATGTATTTTTATTTATTTATTTGAGAGATACAAAGAAGCAGAGAGGGAAAGAAGGAGGAAGGGAGGGAGGGAGAGAGAAAGAATGGCACACCAGGGCCTCCAGCCACTGCAAATGTACTCCAAATGCATGTGTTCCCTTGTGCATCTGGCTTGCGTGGGTCCTGGAGAGTCAAACTGGGATCCTTTGGTTTTGCAGTAAATGTCTTTAACCACTAGGCAATCTCTTTAGCCCTGAAAATGTCATTTCTTGATTAGATTCAGATGAAAGTTGTTTCCTTGTTTTATATATTACTAAAATTTATTAGTTTTGCATTCAGTTGAAATATATAATTGGTAAGCATTAAGCATTTTCTCTAGGGTGTTGATAATATGTTTTTTATCCAATTACTATTTTGTTATTTTAAAACTTTTTATTTTATATATAACAGGTTATATACTATCATCCCCTTGCCCCCCAACTCCTGTTACCCTCGAGGCCCTCTCCAGTGGGGTTATGGTAATCACTATGGGGTCATAAAGGCCTCATTCAGTTATCAGTTCACATGGTAGAACCCTTGTATTGCTTATATAGAAATTTTATAGTTAGAGGAGTAATACACTCTCAGTGGAATCTGAAAATGTGATGGAACATGAAACTCTATGTATTAGTTGCAGTGTGCTCCATAAATAACATATTTAATTTTTCTCTTTCTCAATATTGAATATAGCAGCTAAAGCTAAAGGAACATAGTTGGTGTCCAATAAGTATTAAAATACCTCTGGGGCTGTGAATGGTAAACTCAGGCAGAACAGAGCTTTGGAATCAGTGATTTTTTTTTTGTTGTTGTTGTTGTTCTACATATTTCTTTAGCTACAGAAACTTTCCAACTTTCATTTAAGTAGGAATTCATTTATAAACCTACTAATTACTTCCTCTGTAGCATGACTAACAATCAACAGATCATCATGAAGATTCTTTTGTACTACTTTAAATGATGTAACACCTTTGAGTAATTTAGTAATGAGGAGTTACAGTTATTACAAAGTTTGTTAGATTAAACAATTTCACCATAGTTTCTGCAGACAAGACCATCTAGCAAAAATCAGACTCACCCTGATGACATCTATTTCTATTGTTTTAATGACAGTGATAGTAATATTGGTTGTGCTAAGTATTCTCTATTCCAAATTAAAACAATCCCAGCATCTCCTGGTACTTTATAGAAATATTTACTGTCAGGTACTATAAAATCTGTTTACATCTTCTCCTTCATTCTTACTTTTGGGTAAAAGTATTAGTTTACTATCTTGTATAGTCTTTGGCAATAGAACTACTTGCTACTGGGTGACATGAGTACTATACATTTTAAAAGATGAGATATTCTTTCATGAAGTTAATGGTTTTGGTAGGAAAGTCTTCCATTTATTCATCTAGCAATTGGTTATACATTCATTCTTCCCTGTATCTATCCACTATTTTATTTTATACCTGTTGTTTTAACCAGGACTAAGAAAGTAGTAATGGTCCACTGATAAACAAGACAGTCAAGGTCACTCCCTAACAGAACTTACAATTATATAATATGAAATTAGCAATTGACTAGAGTGCTAGGAAGGGAGCAAGTCATAAATTAAAGAAAAGACATGGAAAATGTATCAAGAATTGTCACAATAGATCTAGCAGTCAGCTACAAAACTTGGTCTGATAGCACTGAGTGAGAACCTACTGAATGCAGACTACATGGCTTGACAATACTTTAAAAGACCAATGGTTTTGAACAGTGTAACTGAAGAGAGGAGTATCATGCCACTTGACATTCATTCATTCATAAACTTAGAGTTTGCAAAAACTCTATAAAATAATAATATATAAGTAGACTCTAGTTAGTGGGCTGAAAGTATTTGTGATATTCTCAATAAACAAGACATTTAAAGCATCATATCATGCAATTCTTCCTATACTTGTATGTGGTGGTTTGAATGTAGGGATAGATAGACTCTGACTGGCAACTTGAATCTACAGTGCACAGAGCTCTGCTAGGAAAGAAGTATGCCACCATGGCAGATCTAGTAATCCATCCCTAAGATGTATGGAGAACAATTTGGATCTTTGCTTGTTCACACTTTTTGGTGTTTGCTGGTTGATGATGTCTCTCTGCTTGGATCTATGAAAATGAGGCAGCTTCTTCTGGCATTGATGGTATTACCCTGGATTTTTTTAGATACTTCTTTTTTTTTTTAATTTATGCAATTTCTTTTTTTTTTTTAACTTGCAAGGTGGGGTAAGAGGGAGAATGAGAAGAAATGGGTGTGTCAGAGCCTCTAACCACTGCAAATAAATTCCAGATGCATGCACCACTTTGTTTATCTCACTTTACATGAGTACTGGAGAATCCAGCCCTGTTTGTTAGGCTTTGCAAGCTAGTACCTTAACCACTGAGCAATCTCTCCAGTTCTTTCTTGGAATTTTTAAGTCTGAAATAAACTGCTTCTGGCTGGATGTTTATCCAGCAATGCGAAGTTAACACTGTATGATATATCAAGAGAATGTTATTGAACAATATGAACTCAAAGTTTTACTTTTTTTTTTTTTTGAGGTAGGGTCTCACTCTAGCCCAGGCTGACCTGGAATTCACTATGTACTCTCAGGGTGGCCTCGAGCTCTCAGTGATCCTCCTACCTCTGCCTCCCGAGTGCTGGGATTAAAGGCATGTGCCACCACGCCTGGCTACTTTTACTTTTTTGGTGTTTATATCCATGTGATTTGTATGTGATTATACATGTTCACATATGTATAATCACATATGTACATGTATGCAGGTGTAACTACATGTATGTATATGTGCAGGCTACATGTTGGTATTGGGTGTCTTGCTTGATGGTGTACACTTTATTTATTGAAACATTGCCTCTCACTTGCAGTTAGTGCTGACTAATTTGGTTAGTCTAGCTTGGCTCAGACATCCCTTATTTAGACCTCCCTCCACAGTGGGATTACAGGTGGGCCAAAAAGCAAAAATGCCATTTACGTGGGTACTGGAAATCTAAACTCTAGTTCTCATGTTTGCATGGCAAGTACTTTATTCACAGAGCCATCTCCTCAGCCTTTCCTTTGCTTTATACAAATCCATGATTATCTATTCAAATCAAATAAGACAAACTCTTAGTTTAGAAACATGTTTTGATCAATTAATGCATTATTTATCCAAGGAAGAATTGGAAATATTCAAATAATGAACATTGCAAAAGTTATTGCTGAGTATTCACAGAAAATTTCCCTTTTAAGTGCATGTTGTTTCTCATGAAGACAATGTTAACAAGTTTCCATACTGAATTATGAGATGAATTTAATAAGTATAGGTTTCCCTATAGTTAGGTGATTCTGATAATAATTAACTTGCAGTGGTAGGATGGCATCATGATAACTCAGATGTCTCAACTTCAGTTTTCCTCATGGGATGCAATGGATTTTTAAAATGATATTTATCTTGCATGATTAGCAGTCTCAAATGTTGGTAATATTATTCAAAATGTAAAATATGTAAATGCATAGATGTATGTTTAAAGTACTTCATTTTTAGACTTAGTTGCATAAAAACATTCAGCATCTTTTAAGACATCAATAAATGCTGTACAACTCTTGACTTTTCAGTTAAATATTTAAATAGTTACATTTTTTCAATTTGGAGGTCTTTAGGACAACTTAAATATTGCAAAGAGATTTAATGCTCACTTCCTAAACTGACACTATATTATTATCATTTTGTCCCTTCTTCTAGAAGTTAATTCAATAAAAGACGCATATGTCATGAGAAATAACTAAGGAAGTGTCAATGTTAATAAATATATGTTTATTAGATGAAAGTAATTTATTTGGGTTTTTTGTTTATTTTTTATTTTATTATTATTATTATTATTATTATTATTATTATTGTGTTTTGAGGTAGGGTCTCACTCTAGTTCAAGCTGACCTGGAAATCACTATGCAGTCTCAGGGTGGCCTAGAACTCATGGTGATCCTCCTACCTCTGCCTCCCAAGTGCTGGGATTAAAGGCATGTGCCACCACACATGGCTAAAGTAATTTATTTTTAAGAAACAATGAAAAGGCTCCTTAAATTTAAAGCAACAAGGACATTATGGTATTGGCCCCCCAAAAATATACAAAGATCATTGGCATAGACTAGAACATCCAGAAATAAACACACATAATTATAGTCACCTAGTTTTTGACAAAGGTATCAAAGAGATATAATAGGGGTAAAACAGCCTATTTAACAGATTGTTCAGGCAAAATGTATAGACTTGTGTGTGAACTGGAACCAAAAATAGGTACCAGAAACCAGTAAGCTGGTAAAAGACTATAAGGGAGGGAGGAAAGGGAAGGAATTAAGTGTATGGTATTGCACATATGTAAGTAGAAGAACTGATTACAGGGAGGGGAATGGCCTGAGCGAGGCCATGGGAAGAGAATGCAAAAAAGAGGGGCAGGGGGAGGGTCAATCTAAATTCAAGATACTGTGAATAAGACTTATGTAAAATTAGTTTTTTGAACAATGGTACATCTAGACGCTGTAGACTGTTACTAGAAATATTTTCAGTATCTGGGATGGAATACCTTCCAGTGAGTTATTGGCCAAGGAGGTCCCGGTAGCCTCCAAAACATTAAAGGCTTTTGCCAAAGCCCTTGGTTTCCCTTGAGAAACAGATAGTAAGACCCTGTTGCTGAAGACATCTCTTGTCTGAGAGGCAAGGTCACTGAGAAAGCGAGTTGGTGCTGAGCAGAAAACCTTCTCCCTATAGACCAGCCAACTGAAAGCTGGAAAAAGCTGCACTGCATGCAGCGTATGGGAGACAGAAGTCATCAGCAGTGAAAACAATGGACGCTGAATATTCAAGTTTGGCCAAAGAGGCCCAATGACTGAACGGGTGCAATAGTGGCATGTCTATTCTTGGGGTAACCAACTGCTCCACAATTGGACTGAAGGCCCTCTCTACAGGAGGGAATACATACCTGGTACTGAAAAACTTAAGCAAAAGTCTATGGTAGGTGAGGTCAAGAGCCTTAGGGGTATAGCGCCTGCTCTTGTCTGACTAAATGTATATATTATTCCCACCAAGCTGCCCTGAAAGTACTACACTTAATGTACATATTCACATATTAACGCTACTCTCACTTCTGGTTAGAGAAGCTTCTCTTTTCAGATGGTGATGACCACTTTGATGACCCAAAAGGCAACATAGTGCTGAGAAGAGGGGATGGAGGAGTGCCCAACACTGAAACACCTCTGTCACACCCTCCAAGGCTCAGGGACCATTGAAGAAGAGGGGGTGGATAGAATGGAAGAGCCAAAGGAAGGGTATGACTTCTTACAATGCAACTGCCCAGACAGAAATTGGCATCGATATACATGAACTTTCAGTGCCTAGCAATACCACCGCAAGACCCTCAAAATAGAAGAAAAAGATGATGACATCAAATCAAAAGAGAGACTAATGGAGAGAGAGGGAGGGGATATGATGGAGATTGGAGTTCTAAAGTGGAATGGGGGGAGGGGAGGGAAAGATTAGGTGGGTTTTTTTGTATTTAAGTATAGAAGTTGTCAATAAAAAAACAATTTAAAAAAAAAAGTAAGGTGAAGGGGGACTGGAGAGATGGCTCAACAGTTAAAGGCACTTGTTTGCCAAGCATGACAGCCCGGGTTAGAGTCCCCATTACCTACATAAAGCGAGATGCACAAAGCGGTGCATGCATCTGGAGTTCATTTGTAGTGGCAGGAGACCCTGTTGAGTTCTCTCTCTCTCTTTCTCTCCTCTTTCTCCTCCCTCTCTACTTGAAAGTAAATAAACAAATAAATAAATAAATAATATTTTAAAAATTAAAAAAAGTGGATATCTACCTATAGAAGAATGAAACTAGACCCACTTTGCTCATCCTGCATAATGATAAATTAAAAATAGGGTAAATACCTTTATGTAAGGCCAGAAATGCAGAAAATACTAAAGGAAAACATTAGCAATACACTGGAATTTGTGTCTAGGGGAGAACTTTGTAAATATTATTCCAATGAGATGGGAAATAGTCCCAAGAATCAACAAACAAGATTATATGAATCAAAAAACCAAAGAAAAAGTTTCTTCATTGCAAAGCAAACTATTTGAAGAATGAACAAGAACCTGACAGAATAGAAGATTTTTTTGGCCAAATATTCACTCTGACAAGAGATTTTATATGGAATATGTAAAGAACTTCAAAAGCTAAACACCAAAATTCTCACAAAACTGCCAATCAGTAAATGGTATAATGAAATATGCATATACTTCTCAAAATGAAACACAAATGTCCAAAAACTAATTTAAAGAGTGCAACATCCTTAGCCATCCATGATTATGGAAAGAAATAAATGCTTATTCACTATTGGTAGGTGTGGTCAATTTAATGTGAAATGTTTCTCATAGCCTCATGTGATTACATTTTCAATTCTCAGTTGGTGGAACTGTTTAAGATATTTTGGAGCCTTTGGAAGGCGGGTCTTTGCTTAAAGAACTTTAGCAGTGAGGATGAGCCTTGGGGTGTAATAACCAGTATGACTTGCTACACTTATCTCAGTCTTGCTGCTTCCTTCCTACTGATGATAGGTGATGCCTGGTGGTCTGCTCCGGAAATGGTTTCCCTATCATGATGATACATTCTCTCAAAACTGGGCAAGAAGTGAAACTTTTTCTTCCATAAGTTGATTATAGTCAGATGTTTTTCTAGCAATGGGAAGTTAACTGCTACAAAAAAAAATAAATAAAAAAAAATAAAAGGTACAAAGAAGTGTTGTGACAAACCTGTGTAGTTCTTAGTCTTTTGAAGATGACTTGTGGGAGGAATATGTAAAAATTTATAAATTTGGACTATAGAAGCCTCATAATTCTGTAAGCAGAACTTGATAGGCCATTCTGGTGAGAGTTTAGAGGACTGGAATAAAGAGAGAAATGTGAACAGTGAAGGCTTGACTTACGAGATTTCAGAAAGGAAACAAGGTATTTATTTAGATTTTGGATAGAGGCAGTTTATGTGTGATATTCTGACAAGGAAACTGGCTGTATTCTTCCCATGTCCTGAAAACTTGAGCAAAGCTGAATTTAAAAGTAATGGATAGATGTCATTGACAAAAGCAATTTCAAGACAGAAAAGTAAGTAATGTGTGATTTGGCTTCTTTACTGCTGGTCTTATTTAGAGCTATAATGAAAGATAGCAAAAGACAGAGCAGAAAGGTATGGAGAATGAAAGTGAGGAAAAAAATGTGAGTCTCAGAGCCAGAGACTATAGCAGATTCAGCTGCAAATGTTAGAGATTACCACCATTGAGGATGGGCCAGCTGCTCTGCATAGTGACAATAGAAAAGAGGTCAGATAAGTCCCAACTCATTAAAGGCCCAATAATAAGCATGCAAATTCTTTTGAAAGGAGGATACCTGAAGGAATAATGCTGGAAGGACTTTTCAGACCCTCACATTCCATAAGCCACCACAAGCTGCTTCTATTCAGTTATTTTTGCCCCAGAAATGAGAAAGAATACAGAGGGAGCATAAATTGGTACAGCCACTATGGAAATATGTGTGGATGTTTCTCATACAGACAGAAATTGGGCTGCAGAGATGGTTTAGCACTCAAGGAATTTGCCAGTAAAGCCAAAGGACCCACATTCAATTTCCCAGTGTAAGACGCACCAGGTGGTACATTTGTCTGGAGCTCATTTGCAGTGACTAGAGGCTCTGGGGTGCCCATTCTCTCTCTCTCTCTCTCTTTCTCACATAAATAAACAAAATATTTCAAAATATGAAAATTGAAACACCGTATGACCCAGCTATATCACTCCTGGGACTAAACTCAAAGGACTCTAGCTTATCACATAGACACTTGTGTACCCATGTTCATTGCTTCTTTATTCATAATAGATAAAACATTAAATAAACTCAAATGTCCAGGTGATGGCTGGATAATGAAAATGTGGTACATATACACAAAGGAGTTCTCCTTGGTTGAAAAGAAAAGATGAAGTTATAAAATTTGCAAGAAAATAGATGGCACTGGAAAAAATTTTTACTAACTGAAGAAAACAAAGGTCAGAAAGACAAAAATTGCATGTTTTTTCTCATATGCAGAGTCTAACATTTAATGTTTGTATGTATGGAAATTAGGGGACATGAGGTTTAGTTTAGTTCAAGCTATTATTTGAAATAGGAAACTACAAGAGGGGAGCAAGAACTGATGAGAAGGGGGAAGGCAAAAAGAAACATGTAGTATAAAAGAAGAAAGGAAGCTAAGTTTGGGAGGGCACCAGAAGGAAAAGGAAAAGGGAGAAAGGCAACCAAAAATTATTTTAAAATGCAATAATGAAACCTAATTCTTTGTATGGTAAAAAAATTAAAAGTAGGGATGGAGATATTGCTTGGTGGTTAAGGTGCTTGCCTGTGAACCCTAAGGACCCATGTTCAACTCCCCAGATTCAATGTAAGCCATGTGCATGGTGCATGTATAAGATTGCACATGTGCACAAGGTAACCCACACATCTGGAGTTCAATTACAGTGGCTGGAGGCCCTGGCATGCCAATTTGCTCTCTCTCACTCTCACTGTTGCTCGTGTGCTCTCCCACACAAAAAAAGGCCAGTCTGCTGGGCTTCCAAAAAAAAAAAAAAAAATTAAAAAGTTAACACAGTCATTTTGCATTCTGTTTACTATTTAAAATGCATACCAGCATGAGGTGAAGAAGAAATGGAGAACAATGGAGACCTATGAACATGATTATATCAGGTAGGCAATCTCTAGCTGCCATTGAAAGTCTAAAACTTGAATAAAATTCTAGAAAATGAATTGAGTGACTACTATGTGCTCAACACTGTATTTTTTACAGTAGAAAATAAAAATTCTTCCACAAGCCTTTAAAAACACATTTAACCATGCTAAATCACTTGGTTACTTACCAGTTGTCTAGAAGACAATTTTGTTCAATTTAATTGATACAATTATTGGTTCTTTAATAAGTTAAGCAGTTTTTTGATGAGGGTCTCATTGGTTGTGCTTTCGTTTTGGCAATGAATTTCTGTTTCATTCTGTTCATTCGCAGTTTCCATTGTAGGACTAGGCATCCTTGGTGGAGATCTCTCAGTTTTCTGACTTTCGTTGGCTTTTTTGTGTTGTTGTCTACCCATTTTAGGAAGACTCTTTATGTTATTGAGGAGGAAGTAAGTTGTGTTCCTTTGGCCCATGCACTCTCTGACTGGAGTGAACAGGGGTTTTTGTACCCAGTGGCCAGATAGGATACCAGAGCAAAATGCCTGATTCCACAACTCACACAGGGACCAGAGCTCCCCAAGAAAGGAACAATGGGACCAACCAGAACCAGGGGACTGGGAGGATCAAAGGAACAGGGATCTGGCCTACTTCCTACAGCACCCTCCAGAACACAGACCAGTGCAGGGAGACCAGAGCAGGGAGGTGGGAGGAGCCCAGAAACAAGGGTCTGGCCTACTCACTCCAGAATACTTGATATGTATAGAAAGAATCAGAAAGGCTCAATAGTTAGTTCAAGGTTATTCAAAAAGTGATTTTACATTTCTGAAGCCATCCTATCTTAGTATCATACTCAATCTGAACACAATACAACTTTTTTTGTGATAAATCTGAAGTTGGATAATAAGGACTGAAAATTGTACTGTATTTCTAATATATTTTTGTATCTCTAAACACAGACTCTTTCTTTGTAATGCTTGTATCTTTAAGTCACACACCTTAACATATCCAATGGTGTAAACTACCATAATATGTCTTCACAATCGATAATTGTAAAATATTTATTTTTGGAAAAATGCATGCCATCTTACCTCTTCCTGGATTGAAATAGTTATCCTCACCTCACTTTAAATTCCTATAAGATTCTGTGTGTGCTCTTGAAACTGCTTTTACAACATTAATGCTTTGAACTGAAGTAATGTTTTGGTTATTATTCAAATATCATCTATGCCTCTGTGCCATGTACATTTACAAAGAGTTTCACAACCCTATAACAGTCAAACTTCAAATACTATCCATAGTTGTGTATAAGCTAGAGAGAGTGAATAGTGAAAAGTTATTTCCTTTGATGGTTTCTGTAATTGTATTTTAATTATAATCTGCCAAAGAAATAGCTGTTACAAAACTTCAGCCAAGCTTCTAACTTGAACAATAAGCAAAATTCTCTACCTAATGGAAAAAATGACAAGATTTTGTGCTATAGGAATCTGTGTTCACAAAACTTTTGAAATATATTTTGAGGTTGAGGGTTGCAATTTATCACTAGTTCAAATCTGTCTGTTACTTGACTCTATGCAAATAATATTTAATAATTTAAGTCCATGAATAAAATTTAAATTGGGTTCAATTTTTTAGTGAGTCTATAAATATGTTTTATATTTTTTCTACATAAGACAGATAAATAGATAGACATATCAAAAAGTCACAGGGTTAAAATCTCACAAACAATAACGCTGGAAGCCTTAGAAGTAGAAATTTGCCCTTCTCATGGAATGTTAGCAACTATTGAAGTGAGGTAGATTATGATTTTTTAATGTCATGCTATAGACCCTGATTTTTATATAGTCTAATGTTAACATAGCCAATGGCATATATTTGGTATTAGTAAAGTAGAACAAATATTTTTCAGTAAAGGGGTGAAAATTAAATCATATGATATTTAGAACATCCCCATGAAACTGGCTGTATAGAAATAAAAATTAATTGATCCTTACTAGTAAAGATCCTAGGAGTTTTCTGTATTTGCATTATAATCAGCATTTATTCTTGAGCACCTTTCATGCATCCAAAATGGTCTCTCTGTCTTCATGCTTTGGGTCTAAGGTTTTGTTACAAAATCATACCATATATATATATATATATATATATATATATATATATATATATATATGCACACTTATTTAATACTAACTAATTAGAAGTTAGTTATCCTGGAGATCTCAAAAAGTAGAACTTTCTTTTAAGAATTTGTCCAGTAAAAGCCATTGATACAAACTTCTTTTAACAGAACTAACAGTATTGGTTGGAACTTACCAAATTCCTTTTCAGAAAATGCTTCCCAACATAATCCAGGATGCTTCATTCAAAGAAAGATTACCCAAATAGTTCATTTGATAATAGTAACTCATAAGCATGTTATATAAAATTTAATTTCAAATCCAATGAAGGTACAACTCTCTTTGAGCACCAGCTGATAGAGATTTGGGAATTAATAGCTCCAGGAAGCACTGGAAGCAGTGTATTGTTGGGGGTGGGCTTATGGGTATTATAGCAGGTTCCCCTTCCAGTGTTTGGCACAGTCTCCTGTTGCTATTGTCCATCTGATGTTGGCCAGGAGGTGATGTTCTCCCTCTGTTCATGTCATTGTTTTCCCCTGCCATTATGGAGCTTTCCTTTAAGTCTGTAAGTGAAAATAAACCTGTCTTCCCCCACCAAGCTGCTCTTGGTCAGGTGTTTTCTGCCCACAATGTGAACCTGACTGCAACAATAAAGTTAATACCAAAGGAGTGGGATCGTTGCTGCTAGAAACCTGACTTGATGGCTTTGGACTTTGGAACTGTTTTTCAGGAGGATGTGGATGGATTTGAAATCTTAGTCTAAGAAATGCTTGCAGTATTGTAAGTAAGAGATCCACTCAGTGTAAAGGAACCCATATCTGGAATTGGGAACCAGATCAGAATCCTATGGAGACAAAGATCATGTTCTCCAGTGTCAAACTGTCACTAGTCTTTGGCCAAAAGATGGGTTACATACATGAAATTCTCCCTAAATTAATAATACTTATCACATTTAAACTATGCTGACTTCACTTTCCATTGGAGAATCTGTTCTTCTTTTTCAGAAGCTAGCAAGACCAGAGAAGATAAACTACCCCTCACACTTCAGCAAAGCCACAGCTGAATACACAGAGGAATTGGAGAGACAAACAACAGTGCTTCTTCCATGCTGTTCCTGATAGTCAGTGCCAGGGTGTAGGAGACAAAGCCTGAGGACACTCAACACTTACCAAAATAGAGAACCAGAGGTTCCTAAGAGCTCATCACTGAAGTAGACTTACAACTCACCTACCACAGCTCAGGGAATTTTGTGGAAGAGGGGTTGGAAAGATAGTAAGAGCCATAGGTTGAGACATCATACCCAGAGGCATTCCCTCCCACAAAACATAGCTGACTACTGCTCCCACAATGTATAAACTACAACCCCATGGGGAATACCTGTAACCCCACTGTGGAGTGTCCCCAATAGAATGGAGGCAGGGATGAAGGAAAGGAGGGCACCAACACATGATGTATTCATGTGAAACATATTGTTAATAATAATAATAATAATAATAATACACATTAAAAACAAAATAAAAATAATCACCTTTTCAAAAAAAAAATCTTTTAGCAAAAAATGATTTCATCACTTTGGAATGTAAGTATATGTGATAAAACATGTAGCCTCAAAAGCAGCTACATGAACTGAGGCAAAATAATCCAAAAAGTGATCTTTGAAGCACTCTTCAGGAATTAAAGATACCCCAAATCAGAGGTCACCCATCACAGAACACTTGAATTTTGAATGAGCCAATAGTTTACATATTACTCCATTTCATTCAATATTTGTCTATTCATTTCAGAGAAGGAACAGTTGGCTATGTATTCTGACATAAGGCATAGAACACTCAGATTTCTGGCTATTGTGTAAGAAAAGTATTTGGCCTCGAAAAACAATAGCTACTTTTAATAGAGCTTTTGATATTTCTAGGTACTTCATGATATTTCTAATCCTGATAGAGTAGGAGTAGAAATCTCCAGGGTAGAGATTGCAATGCCCATTTTACTCCTAAAGTGATCAAATCTAAAGGACAACAAAACCTTGTGTTATGTGATTATGAATCTAGTAATAGCCTTTTTTTTTTTTGAGACAGAGAGAGAGGGAGACAGATAGAGATGGGCGCGCCAGCAGTCTCTCAGCTGCTGTGAATGAAATCCAGATGCTTGCGCCCCCTTGTGGTCAAGTGTGGCATTGCGCCCTTGAGTCACTTTGCATCTGCTTAACGTGTGACCTGGAGATTGGAACTGCTGTAGATTGGAACCAGTGGAACCTGGCTTAGGAGGCAGGTGCCTTAACCACTAAGCCATCTCTCCAGCCAAACCAGTTTTATATTTGTACTCAAATATATGGAGATTGGTAGGTGATTATTCATTCTGGATCCTTACTCTGACTACCAACTCACAAAGTACAATAAGGTACATCTACTGAACATTAGATAGTTTATTTTTAAAAACTGTCTCATTTTTCATAGGAGATGGAGTCATCAAATTATTGAAGAACAAAAGTATAGGCTATGGTGAACATACTTTTTGTCTAATTTGGAGATTTGAAGAAATAAAACTGTTATGGAAATATATGGTCATAGGTTTTTAAGCTAATCTTTGGTAAGGAAAATATCTCTATGGCAGCTTTGAAATGCTAAATAGACATGGTGAATTTTTTAGGAGCCTGCTATGGGAGTAGCTGAGAGCTGGTTCAAAGACAAATATCATAGCAGGCTATATTTCTTCAATAAACCCAATTCTTTCTGGTGAGATTCTTCCCCATGCTACCTGGCTGGGCTAGTATTTTGGCTGCTGCAAGAACTCAACTTACATAAGTTAATAACAAAATCAGATTAGCTATATGAAAATCTACTTTATCAACAATATTTTGAGAAATGCATCTGTACCTACAGGTAGCTGAAAGACAGCTTTTCAATGGAAAAAAAATAACTTATTTATTTTGCTATTATCAGACAATGATTTAGAGAAGAATAAAGCTAACAGCAGTCAGATTCAAGGCTAAACTGGTGTTTCTCTAAAACAAAGGTGAGAAACATTAAAGCAGCCTGTGTTTCTTTGGTCTTCAAATGGCATTAATACCATATTTCAATTCCCACAGTGACCAAGATGGACATGGAGGATTTTCAAGATTCATGCATATGATGACTAGAGATCACTTTGGTAAGGGATTATTAATGTAACATACTGAAGGATCAATGCCTCTGGCTTTTATATATGCTATAATTTATGCAAATGACTCTCAGGGTACTTGCTCAATAATTGGGTTATAACATTAGTGAAGTAGTATTGATTTACCATGATACCTAAGGCCATCAAATCATAATTATGAATGATTATTTAGTAAGATGTCAATTCAGACATCATATACTATTAGTAGCCCAAGGTATATAAAAATTTGAAGAAGCAACACGAATTTGGATATAAACTAAATGAAGAAAGTGAATATAGACAGATAAGTGGGGGCATGAAAGCAACCTACTTTAAGGAACTACACAGTTTTGTTTAGATAGAGGCTGATAATATGGGTAAGTAGGTCAATGTTGTAAGAATAGACACACTTAAAATGCATGGCTAACTGTACCCCTACTCACATTGTGGCAGAGAACCAAGAGGAAGAAGATTTTAGTAGCCGTTGCAGTGACAGAATATCCTACTTTATACACTCAGCACTCAGAAGCCCCAAAATTCATGCTGACTGGTTCACTTGTGGTTGATTGCCTAGGATCAAGGGAAGACCGTGTAATGAATATAACTAGGGTTTAGATTGCCTGATCTAATGATGAAGAGGGTATACTATTATACAGAGAAGTTTCAAATTACTTTTACCCTTGTCATGGGAAGTGTGTCCAACTTCATGGAAAGCATCTGGCTATGACCTCTCAAATTTTGAGAACAAAACCTGTGTAATAGCAAAGAAAGCATGTCTTTAGATTCTAAAAGACTTAGGTAAATGTGTTTGATAATAATCCAAAGAAATATGTGTGGGGAAATAGTTCATGGGTTACAATGCTTGCCTCACTAACATCAAGACCTGAATTTGACTTTCACTGCTCATACCAATGATGGGATATGGTGGCACACACCTAACTATGCTCTTGGGAAGGTGGAGACAGGAAAATTCCTGAAGTTTTCTGGCTAGCCAAATCTAGCTTAATAGATGATCTGCAAGCTAATAATAGACTCTATTTCAAAAGAGGCATTTCTGAGGAAGAACATTTAAAATAGTCCTCTGACTTCTACATGCATGCATAATATGCATTGCACACTCACCCCCATCCATATGGTCATATACATAAACATGTATATATACATGTACACCACACATAAACACACACATGTAAAACAAGTGAAGCAATCCAAGATAGGAAATTATGATGTGTGAGATATTAACTACTTAGTTGTACTGAGCAACTTTTAAAGAGTAGTTTCTACTCCTTAATCTTTGAATGAGAATATTATTTTTCCACCAATGTTAAATTCATATATTCATTCATACATGTATGAATTTAAGTTTATTTTGCTAAATTTTCTAAGTGTTTCTTTCTCCAGGTTGATTTTATAATTTACTAATAAATGAACACATCTCTCATAGAACAATGCAGGGGAAGGGCAAGAATACAGCGTTCATGGCGATCATGACACCAGAAAAAGGCTGAAGGAGATAAACACAGAGAACATCCACCTCCAACTAAGTCAGATATCCAGAGACACAGAGGCTCTCAAAACCTCATCACTGAAGCAGAACTAAAATGACCCCAATGTGGCTCAGGGAAATTTGCGGAAGAGGGGGCGGAAAGATTGTTAGAGTCACAAGTTGGGGCATTATGCACAAAGACTGGGGCCTACCCCCCAGAACTCTTGACTACCCCCACAATGCATGACCCACATTCCCCATTGATGAAAGTACCTTTGGAAGAGGGAGGACAGGGAGGAGGACAATGGAACCAATACTATGAATGTAAAATCAGATATATATATGGATAACCTACCTTTCTGGAGCGATTTACTTGACTCAAAGAGAGATGCCTACTCAATTAACAAATATGACTTAGTTTTAGTAAGTAACATCCCACAGAAGATGTTTACAATAAGTTTCATTCACCCCTTCCATCAGTGAGCACCAAAGAACAGGTACATAATTACATTTTCTGTACATATTTCAATGAATAACATGGGAATCAAGAATCGGTTGCAAAAGAATGCTTGCTAGTTGAATTGTTCTACATTTTTCATATTGTTGTCCCTTGTATTATAATGTTATATAATTAGTTGGTAGACATGGAATTTTGTGGAAGCTATAGCATAGCCAGATCTTAAAGTTTTCATTGGAAGGTAGAGTTTTCAAGATAGGTCAGCCCAGCACTGGGAGAAGACACATTATCACTTGATTCTAGTGGAAATGTAAACACCATCAATCACCAACAACTAAAGGTTAAGGCATCTTGCTTGTGGAGGCAATAAAAGAAAAAAATCAAACTCAAATACTAGGAAAGTAAGGCAAGATCCCTAGTTGAATTTATAATGAGCTACAAAAAAAAAATTCACTTTAAAATTAAAGTTGTGTTTTGTTATATTTTGCTGTATGACCTTCATATTAGCCATTAAGATAAATTATTAATTCTATATTTTCTTGTCATTATATTCAATTTATATATTGAGGTGTTACATTAAGTTCCAATATTATATTACTGGAAAATTTACAAACAAGCAAATAACTTGACTACATGAAATGTACAGTTTAGTGGAGAAGAAATTTTCAAAAGAGTATCACAAATATATCAACCAAGGGTGACACAAGAAAAGCTGACAGCATTACAAGACAGAAAATACTACTTAGAATGAATAAAGATTAGGTTGGTTAAATAAATAATAATGAAAATGTAATAGTTATGCAGAATTAAAATTTGGTGAACTGTAACCTAAGAAAATAAAAACTTCATATCCAAAGACTTTTAATTGCAAAGAGATTTAGGAAAAAAAATAACCAAAAACATGGCATCACACAGACAAAGTAAGTTTTTTTTTTTTTAATTTTTAATCTTATGATGGTTTGTCTCTACTTCAAAATATCAAAATAAACCTGTATTCAGTTGTCTTATCTACTATAAGTGGTTGATTGGGGCATCTTAAAGAACAAAACAATTTCACTTGCAAATTATGAAATACTACAATTGTACTAGGTGAGAAAATGTATACTCTGTTGATCTTGTATTACAAAGTCATATTTCTAATGAATTTCAAATTGTATTGAATATAGTTTTTAAAATATTTTCATAATTAAAAATAATTTAGTATCAAACTGCTTAAAACCAGGAGTTTTCTCTATATTTTTCCATAAAAGGAACTAGTCAACTTTATTAAAAGTAGATATGCAATACCATGAACCCAAAAATCATGGCCAATACCCAAACCAATTGTGCCAAAGAAATCTTCAAAGAATGTAATTTCCTATGGCCAAAGACAGAGATTTGAATAACTGCAAATATTCAGACACATCCAGTATTTTACAACACTTGAGGTCAAAGTAATAAAAAAGAAGAGAACAATTTTTTGTTCTTCTGAGAATGACAGTGAAACAAATCACCATTCCAAAAAAACTGCAAAGAAATGTGTTGATGGAGTCAGGCATGCTTGTGAGGCCTGTAACCCAGTCACTCAAGAGACAGGCACAGGAGGAAACATTAGGACCTGCTTGGGCTACAAGGTGAGTTTGAGGCTATTTTGGGCAATTTAAAACCCTGTACTATTAGAGAAGAAAAATACTTAATCAAATGGCTTCTGCGTAAACATGCCTCACCTGGTGCTAAAGGAAAGACAAGACCATTAGGGTTCATTAGGGTTCAATGGGAGGGCCCAGAGGACCAAAGCAGGGAATCCTCAGATTCCAATGCTCTTGGGAGGGCTACCAGTCCAATAATCCCCTCAAACAGCCTCCTCTAGCTGCTTTCCCAGCTGCAGGCTCCCCCTGCACTTGCTAAGCTGACCCAAGCCAACAGGCTAGTGTTCCCCCTCCCTAGGTTCCCTCTGCTGTGGAGCTCCACAAGCAAGCTCAATCACCCACTCCACACCACCCCCTCACTCTCCATGCATGCAGGAACCCCACTCACTCTCGCTTGGTCCCCTGTGCCTCCCTACCCTCACTCCCTCACCCTCCATGCCTGTGGGAAATCCACTTGCTCTCCCTTAGACCCTGCACCACCCCACCCTTACTTACCCTTGGTGCCTTGAGGAAATCCATTTGCTCTCATTTGGTCCCCACACTGCCCCACACCCACCCTTCCTGTCTGTGGGATAGCTCATCCCAGTGCCATCCCACTGCACCCTCCATTCCTATTGGAACTCCACTTGCTCTCTCAGTCCTGGACTGCCCCTGACCTGTAGCAATCCCATATCCCTGCTCTGCCTTGTCATAGGACCCTGCAATCCCAGCCACTCCCTGCAACATAGTCCCAATGGACCAGCTGTCCCATCCCCTTAACTCTTATCATCATGGAACTACCACACATTCCCATACTCTGCCCCCTCTGCAGCCCAGACACTACACCAGTCTGCTTTGTCCCATTGCCCCCCACCCCCTGCCCCTTGGGCCACCTGACCATGCATTCCCATACCCCAAACCACCAAAGAACAAGCTCCTTCATCAGACCCTCAGATCATCACTAGATCCTCATGGGCTCCTGCTCTCTGTCTGAGCAGGCAGGCCCCACTGCCATCAGAAGCCTAATAGAAACAAACATAAGAGGGAATAATCACTGAAGACACTTCAAGGTAAACTACAGCTTCCTGCTAAAGTTAACAAGATTCCTTCACTGTGATGGGCAGACCACAGCACAAAAGGAATAACATAAAAATCAAATGCAAGTAAATCCAACATGATTGCACAGTCCCACAATGGATGTCTCTAACCAAAATATAGAAGAGATAATAGGATTAGAACCCCAAAAGGAACACATAAGCAATGCAAGCCTGGCAAAGAAAATAGCAGAACTTGCTGAAAATCAACAAAGGCAATAACTGTATGAAAGCTGTTCTCATGAGATTAGACCTTATAGAAATGAACCAGGAAGAGCTCCAAATACTGTTAAATGACCTGAAGGAGAGTGAAAAAAGAGAGGACCTCAATAACCAGCTAGCTAATCTCAATGAAGACATAAATAAATGCAAAGATGAATTCCAAGATACACTAAAAAAATCAGAACATGATGTGAAAAGGGATCTTGACAGAGCGTTGGAAACTATACATAAAAAAGCAGTAGAGGGCTGGACAGATGGCTTAGGGGTTAAGGTGCCTGCCTTCTCCAGGTCCCACGTTTGGCCAGACACAAAGTGATGCAAGGGTGCAATGCCGCACTTGCCCACAAGGGTGCGCATGTGTCTGGAGTTTGTTCACAGCAGCTGAGAGGCTGCTGGCATGCCCATTCTCTATCTGTCCCTCTCTCTCTGTCTGTATTTCTCTCTCTCTCTCTGACGCTCTCCAAAAAAAAAAAAAAAAAAAAAAAAAAAAAAAACAGTAGAAAATGCAAACCAAATTGAACAAGCCCAAAACTCTATAGAAGCTCTCAAGAATTTAATCAGCCATGTGGGGATAGAAACTCAGAACTGGAAGACAGAACAGAAGAAACAGCTAGTGCATCCAAAAGTTTCAATAAGTTCAAAAATTTTTGTGAACAAAACATGAGGGAAATGTGGGATACCCTTAAACGTTTCAACATTAGGATAATGGGAAAACCAGAAGGGGAAGAAATTCAGACCAAAGGAATTGAGAACTTATTCAACAAATTATTGAAGAAAACTTTCCCACTCTCTCAAAAGACAGTCCGATCAAGTTACAAGAAGCTAACAGAACTCCAAACAGACTGTACCAAAGGAGAAATTCTCCAAGACATATTATCATTAAAACTCTAAATATTGATAACAAAGGAAATAGTGCTAAAAGCAGCTAGGGAGAAATAACATATTAAATATAAAGGTAACTCTATCAGAATTACTTCAGACATCTCAATGAAACCACTGAAAGCCAGAAGGGCCTAGAATGGAACCCTGCAAAGTCTAAGAACTTATGGCTTCCAAACCAAACTACTCTACCCAGCAAAAATATCACTCATAATAGATGGTGAAAGAAAAACCGATGATAAAACTCAGCTGTACAACTATATGAACACAAAACCAAATCTACAGAGAGTACTTCAGGGAATTCTCCACACTGAAGAATCAAATAACCAACCTCAAGAGCCTACAAGAAGCAGATCACAATAACCAAACTCAGAGAAGGCACACACACACACACACACACACACACACACACAAAAAAAAAAAAAAAAAAAAAAAAAAAACCAAACACCACAACATGGCAGGGATTAAACCTAACCCTTAATATTAATGGACTTAATTCACCCATCAAAAGACATAAGCTGACAGGATGGATCAGAAAATTAGACCCCTCAATCTGCTGTCTTCAAGAAACCCACCTCACCACTAAAGACAGACACTTTCTCAGAGTGAAAAGTTATAAAATGATATTCCAAGTAAAAGGAAAGCAGAAAACAGCAGCATTGCTATACTAATATCAGATAAAATAGACTTCAAACCAAATGTAATAAAAAAAAAAAAAAAAAAAAAAAGAAGGGCACTTCTTATCAAGGGAACAATCCAACAAGAGGATATCACAATCATCAATCTTTATGCACCAAACAAATGTCTACCACAATTCATAAAACAAAACATACTTGACAACAAAATGGAAATAACCACCAACACCATCATAGTTGGGGACTTCAGTACTCCATGATCAGCAACAGATAGAACATCCAAACAGAAAATTAATAGGGAAGTAAGAGAGCTCAACTACACCATAGAGCAATTAGACCTAACAGATATCTGTAGAACATTTTACCCCAAATCTACAGATTATACATTCTTCTCAGTAGTCCATGGAACCTTCTCTAAAATGTATCATATATTGTCCACAAAGCCTGACTCCATATTTTTAGGAAAATCAACATAATTTCCTGCATGGTACCAGACCACAATGCTAGAAATTAACCACAAAAGGTATTCCAGGAATCCCTCCTGCTCCTGGAAACTGAACAACACACTTTTAAACAATAAGTGGGTTGTGGGTGAAATCAAAAATGAAATTGCAAAATTTTTAGAATTGAACAATGAGAACACATCATACCACAATTTATGGGACACAATAAAGGCTGTGCTTAAGGGAAAAATGATACCACTAAAGGCCTTCATAACAAAAACAGAGAGATTGCCAGATGTGGTGGTGCATGCCTTTAATCCCAGCACTTGGGAGGCAGAGGTAGGAGAATTGATGTGTGTTCAAGGCCACCCTGAGACTACATATTGAATTAAAGGTCAGCCTGAGCTAGAGTGAGACCCTACTTGGAAAAACCAAAACCAAAACCAAAAACAAAAACAAAACAGAGAGATCCCAAATCAATAACCTAACCATCCACCTAGAGGCATTGGAAAAACAAGAAGAAGCCAACCCAAAAAGCTACAGATGGAAAGAATTAATTAAGATCAGAGCAGAATTTAGTGAATTGGAAATGAAGAAAACAATTAAGAAAATTGATGAAACAAAGAGCTGGTTCCTTGAAAAAATAAACAACATTGATAAACCCCTGGCCAATTTGATCAAGCAGAAAAGATACTCTTCAAATTAACAAAATTAGAAATGAAAAGGGGAGATCACAACAAACATGAATGAAATAGGGAGAATTATCAGGACTTATTTCAAAAACCTCTACTCCACAAAGCAGGAGAATATGGAAGAAGTGGATGAATTCCTGGACACATACCACCTACCAAAGCTAAACCCAGAGCATATTAATTTCTTAAACAAACCTATCATACTCATTGAGATTGAAAAGGTAATCAAACACCTCCCCAAAAAGAAGAGTCCAGAACCAGATGACTTCTCAGCTGAATTCTATCAAACCTTCATGGAAGAACTGAAACATTTTTTTTATCAAACTGTGCCACACCATCAGAGAACAGGGAAAGATCCCTAATTCCATTTATGATGCTAGTATCACTCTATATACCAAAACCAGGCACAAATGCCACAAGAAAAGAAAATATTAAGCCTATATCCCTGATTAACATAGACACAAATATCCTAAACAAAATCCTTGAAAACTGAACTCAACAGCACATTAAAAGCATTATCCACCTTGATCAAGTAGTCTTCAACCCTGGGATGCAGGGATGGTTCAACATACAGAAATCTGTTAATGTAATACACCACATAAATAACCTTAAACACAAAAACCACATGATCATTTCAATAGATGCAGAAAAGGCCATTGAAAAAATACATCACTTCATGATCAAAACATTGGAGAGAATAGGCATGATAATAAACATAATAAAGGGTATATAAGACACTCCTAAAGACCAATTAATACTTAATGGGGAGACACTGAAGGAATTACCATTGAGATCAGGAAAAAGGGTGTCCACTCTCTCCTCTGCTCTTCACCATAGAACTGGAAGTCCTAGTTCAAACAATAAGACAGGAAAAAGAAGCAAAAGGGATACCAATTGGAAAGGAAGAAGTTAAATTAGCCCTATTTGCAGACAACATGATTCTATACACAAGTGACCCAAGAACCTCCATCTCAAAATTCTTAAAGGTGATTAACTCCTTCAACACAGTAGCAGTATACAAGATTAATGCACAAAAATCAGTAGCCTGTCTATATGTAAAAGACAAAGATACAGAAAAAGATACTGGAAAAGAAATAAACAACATTGTTCCATTTTCAATAGCAACAACAACAAAAATAAAATACCTTGGAATAACATTAACCAAGGAAGTGAAAGACCTATACAATGAAAACATAAAAACACTCAAGAAAGAAACTGAGGACTTGAGAAAATTCAAAGACTTCCTATGCTCCTGGATAGGCAGAATTAACATTGTGAAAATGGCAATCTTACCAAACGCATTATATAGATCTAATGCAATGCCAATAAAAATCCCAAATTATTTCTTCACAGATATAAAAAAAAAGATCCCAAAATTCATGTGGAATGGCAGAAGGACTCAGATATCCAAGCATATCCTCAGCAAAAGAAACTGCTCTGGAGGCATTACCATACCTGATCTAAAGCTATACAAACAAAGCCCTAGTAATAAAAACAACATGGTACTGGCTTAAAAACAGGAATATAGACCAATGGAAAAGAATAGAGGACCATGACTTTGGGTCAAGTAACTATAGCTACTTCATATTTGACAAAGACCCTATCAATGTAGACTGGAAAAAAGACAGCATCTTCAACAAATGGTGCTGGACAACCTGGACAACCACATGTAGGAAAATGAAACTGGATCCATACACCTCTCCATGTACAAAAATCAAGTCCAAATGGATCAAAGACCTCAGTATAAAACTGGAAACTCTGCTACTACTGGGAAAAAAAAAATGAGGAACTTTCCATGATATAGGAGTGGGAAAAGACTTCCTGAACAAAACCCCAGTAGCTCAGGAAATTAAACAATCACTCAACCATTGATATCTCATGAAGCTGAAAAGTTTTTTCACAGACAAATATACAATAACCAGAGACAACAGATTACCCACAGAATGGGAGAAAATTTTTACTAGATTTACAACTGACTGAGGCCTAATTTCTAGACTGTACAAATAACTTAAAAACCTAAAAAATAAAAAGCCAAACAACCCACTCACAAAATGGGGAAAGATAAATGTACAGGGAATTCTCAGAGGAAGAAATACTAATGGCAAAAACACACTTAAGAAAATGTTCAACATCCCTAATCATCAGGGAAATGCAAATTAAAACAACTATGAGATTCCTCCTTACCCCAGTAAGGATAGCTGACATTAAAAATACAAATGCTGGCAAGGTTGTGGAGAAATAGGAACCCTCTTTCACTGTTGGTGGGAATGTAAAATGATACAACCAATATGGAAAGCAATATGGAGACTCCTAAAGAGGATGACTACAGACCTACCAACAGATCCAGTTATTCCCTTATTGGGCATTTATCCTAAAAGCTCCAAGCCTCAGATCAGAGAGATTTGCTCAACCATGTTTATAGCTTCTCATTTCATAATTGATAAGAGCTGTAATCAACCCAGATGTCCATCATCAGATGAATGGATAAAAAAGATGTGGTATATCTACACTATGGAATTCTCACAGTAAGGAAAAATGACACAATGAACTTTGGAGGAAAATGGTCGAAATTGGAACAGATAATTCTCAGTGAGTTCACCCAGTCACAGAAAAATAATCATCACATGGTCTCACTCATCTGTGGCTCCTAACTTGAATCTGCCCAAGATGCTGTCATACCAATAAGCACCTTGAAAACCAAACAATGGAGAGGGTGGGATGGGAGGGTAGAGTAAGGGTGGGGGGGACACATATAAGGACCCAAATGGAAATTGTACCATAAATTCCTATATCCTGAAAGACAGGCTAAAAGATTGAACCTTTAGCAGGCCTGTAGAGGGAACACCTGAACCACAGGGCCCTGGAGAGGAAATCTTGAAGACTAATCTTCATCTTTTCCTGTTTCTGTCTCTCCCTCCCTCTTCTCTCTCTGCTCTCTTTCTCTTTTATATTAGCTATTTTTTTTCTTCCTTCATCTTCCTTGCCACTGACCTGTTACTCCCAATGCCAACATGAAGTTAACTTTCACAATGAGCTGCTGATCAGAAAGACCTACAAGGTTTCCCAAAAGAAGACAGATTTCTGTCAGAGTTCTTGATGACCCATGAAAAGTTAATGGTAAGATCCTACTGCTGGTGACACCATATGTGTTGGGATGGAACATGGAGTGACCTGGATGGAAGAGTGTCAGTCCCCAGACAGTTAGCTTGTCTAGTGCCAGAGGGTGCTACAAGGGCGATTGGGGGAAAATGACCAACATCTGACCAAACAACTTGTAGTCTAAGCTACTCAGCAGTAAACAAGCTGACATGATGCTCAAACAAGTGTAATAGTGGCACACAGCCAAGGTGGGTAACCAACTGCTCTTGATTTGGCTAACAGATCTGCTCAGTAGAATGGAACTCATCGTGGGAACTGAGAAACAAGTCAAAACCATGTCCCCAAAAATGAGCCTATTCTCCAATATCAAGCTCCCACCAATCGTGGGCTATAAAAGGGCTGACACATATAAAATTCTCTCTAAAATAATAATGGCCATCCCATCTATCTGGTGCTGACTTCTCTCTCTATTGGAGAATTTGCTTCTCTTTTTCAGATGGACATTAAACCTGAGGGAAGGATCAGCCTATCGCACCTCACCAGGGCCCCAGCTTAAAAGATAGAGTAGCGGGGGAAAGGGGCAAGAGTTCAGCTTTCTCAGTGAACCTGACACCAGCACAAGGCTGAAGGAGATAAATACAGAGAACATTCAGCTCCTACTAAACCAGATATCCAGAGACACAGAGGCTCCTCATCACTGAAGTAGAACTAAAACAAACCCAACATGGCTCAGGGAAATTCACAGAAGAGGGGGTGGAAAGATTGTTAGAGCCAAAAGTTGGGTCATTATGCACAGAGACATTGCCTCTTCCCCATAACTGATGGCTACCCCCCAATGCATGATCCACAATCCCCAATGAGGAGGGTCCCTTCAGAGGAGGGAGGACAGGGAGGATGCTATTGAAGGCACCAACATGAATGTAAAATTAAATTAAAATAAAATAAAGCAATTAAAAACGTCACAATTCACTTTTCTCAAAGGTGGGGATATAGTTCAGTTGTAGAGCATTTGGCTAGCATGCATCAGATTGTAAGTATCTAATCTTCTGTACCCCCATACAAAGTGTGCATTGATAGGAAGAGGGGAAAATAAAATGTTTAACACATCTTACTTATGTGAAATGCATTCTAGAATATCCAAGTATTTAATTAAGGAATGCTTCCCTTAAATACCCAAATATTGCCATATAGTATAATAATAATTGCATCCAACAATTGGTGAACACTCTAATATGTATGGGGCTCAGCATTGAATATTTTACATATATCTGGCTGGAGAGATGGCTTAGCAGTTAAGGCATTTGCCTGCAAAGCCAAAGGATCCCAGTTAGATTCTCCAGACCCCACATAAGCCAGATGCACAAGAGGGCACATGCATCTGGAATTCATTTGCAGTGGCTGGAAGCCCTGACATGTCAATTCTCTCTTTCTCTCTCTGCCTCTTTCTCTTTCTCAAATAAATAAATATATTAAAAATATTTTACTTATACCATCTCCTTCAAACCTCCCCAAAATTAATCTAATTATAGATAGGAAACTCTCATTTAAGAATATGTCAAAGAACTATGAAATATCTGAATCATTAAACCCAAGTCATCTAACTCCATGCCCTGCCTCATTAACTATCTTAAATAGCTATAATAGGAATTACTCAAGAAAACTACCAAAGAGTGAGGAAGAATACTCACTCTACTTCTTGGAGATGAACAAGTTTGGATGAAGAAATGAGGCCTGCACTAGGACATAGTGGACATCAGGCATTATTCACAAAAGAGTGGCAAAGGGAAGAAAAGCAGGAGAATTTCAGATAAAAGAAATACCTTAAATGAAAGCTTGCAAGCTTGAGAAATTATGACAAACAGTTAGTGTTGTATAAGAAACCACTGCAAATCTCAGGGGCATAAAATAATATTCATTTCAGCTGAATGTGGTGGTGCATGTCTTTAACCCCAGAACTTGGGAGGCAGAGGTAGGAGGATCACAGTGAGTTCAAGGCCATCCTGAGACTGCATAGTGAATTCCAGGTCAGCCTGGAGTACAGTGAGACCCTACCTCGAAAAACCAATAAATAAATAAATAAATAAATAAATAAATAAATAAATAAATAAAATTCATTTCTCATGCATATCTGGAGTGCATCTAATCAATGAATGCTAATACTGGCTAGGCCTGGCCATATGACTTAGTCACAGTGGTTTCAACTCTGCATCCTGCCTTCCATTCTCTTGGCAGTGCTACAGAGGAAAAGGTCTGAGGAAGATGGTGATAGTCAATGTGGAGTACCACCATTTCAGCTTCTGTCTTTGGGCCAGTTACTCAAAAAACCAAATACAATGAGAGGGAAATACATTTCAACCACATTGAGAAGGCACTCCAAGATTTAATGAGAGAGAGAGAGAGAGAGAGAGAGAGCAAAGAGAGAATATCCAGAGCCATTGTTGATGTAAACATCTTTCTGCCTCCCCCTCTCCCTCCCATATCTCTCTCTCTCTCTCTCTCTCTCACACACACACACACACACACACACACACACACACACACCAACACACACACACAAACACACATGTAACTAGAAGGTGCTGATGTGAGCTATCAGGGAAGCTGTCACTAGAGATCAGGAAGCCAGAGGAAAACATCTGTAGAATTTAGCTCAAAGTCTATTTAATAATATCTAGAGAGAAACATGGGATAATGAGCATGCCATTCTAAGACAGCCGTCTCTTTGTTAACTCAATAGTTCTTTCCACTGAAGTCCTATAATTACTGTCCTAAAGGTTACCTCACAGATTACCAAACATTACAGAAACTAAGGTGTCTCTTCAGAAACCAACACATGTTATTGTTATTTCCTTTGTTTTTTAAATATATATTTCTAATTTTACATTCATGTTGGTGACTCCAGTAGCCTCCTCCCTGTCCTTGCCCCTCCAAAGGGACCTTCCTCATTGGGAAATGAAGGTTGTGCATTATGGGGGTAGCCAACAGTAATGGGGGAGAGGCAATGCCTCTGTGCATAATGACCCAAGTTGTGGCTCTAACACTCTTTCCACCCCCTCTTCCACAAATTTCCCTGAGCCACATTGGGATCATTTTAGCTCTATTTCAGTGATGAGGTCTTGGGAGCCTCTGTGTCTCTCTCTCTCTTGATATCTGGCTTAGTAGGAGTTGGATGTTCTCTGTGTTTTTCTTCTTCAGCCTTCTTCTAGTGTTGGGTTCACCAATAAAGCTGTATTCTTGCCCTTTTATCTCATTACTCTATGGTTTCAGCTGGGACCCTGCTGAGGTGCAATAGGCTGCTCCTCCCTTCAGGTTCATCATCCATCTGAAAAAGAGAAGCAAATTCTCCAACCAAGAGAGAAGTTAGTACTAGATAGATGGAATGGCCATAGTTATTTTGGGAGAGAATTTTATACACATCAGCCCTCTTCTAGCCCATATTTGGTGGGAGCTTGATATTAGATAGTGGGCTCATTTTTTGTACATGGTTTTGACTTATTTCCCAGTTCCAGCAATGAGTTCCATTCTACTGAGTAGATCTATTAGCCAAATCAAGAGCAGTTGGTTACCCACAATGGCTGTGTGCCCCTATTGCACTTGTTTGAGCATCATGTCAGGTTGTTTACTGCTGTGTAGGTTAGACTGCAAGTTGTTTGGACAAATGTCAGTCATTTTCCCCCAGTCACTCATGTAGCACCTTCTGGCACTAGACTAGCTGTCTGGGGACTGACCCTCTTCCAGGTTCTGACCAAGTCTCTCCATGTTTCATCTTAACTTTGTATGATATCTTCAGCAGTAAGGTCTTACCATTAACCTTTGGTGGGTCATCAAGAACTCTGACAGAAATCTGTCTTTTGGGGGGAAACCTTGTAGGTCTCTCTGATCAACATCTCAATGTGAAAGTTAACCCTGTGCTGGTACTGGGAGTTACAACTCAGCACCAAGGAAGGTGAAGAAAGAAAAAGATAGGTAATAGAGAAAGAGAGTATAGAGAGGAGAGGGAGAGAGAGAGGGAGAGAGAGAGGGAGAGAGACACAGAGAGAGAGAAACAGGAAAACATTAATGTTGGTCTTCATGATGTTCTCTCCAGGTCCCTGTGGTTCAGGTGTTCCCTCTGCAGGCCTGCTGAAGGAACAGTGTTTTAGCCATTGTTCAGAGTATAGTATTTTATATACCATTTCCATTTTCCATTTGGGTCCCTATTTGTGTCTCCCTACCCTTACCCTCCCTCCCACCCTTTCACTCACTCCCACCCTTACCCTCCACCTCATCCACCCTCCCTATTGTCTGGTCCTCAGGGTACTTAATAGGTATGACAGCATTTTGGGCAGATTCAGATTAGGAGCCACAGATGAATGAGACCATGCAATGATTATTTTTTTGTGATTGGGTGAGGTCACAGAGAATGATCTGTTCCATGTTCAACCTTTTTTTTTTCAAATGTCATTGTTTCATTTTTCTTTATGCTGCATAGAATTCCATAGTGTAGATATACCATATCTTTTTTATCCATTCATTTAATGATGGACATCTGGGTTGATTCCAGCTCTTAGCTATTATGAATGGAGCAGCTATAAACATGGTTGACCAAATCTCTCTGATCTGAGGCTTGGAGCCTTTAGGGTAAATGCCCAGTAAGGGAAGATCTATTGGATCTGTTGGTAGGTATATGATAATCCTTTTCAGGTGTCTGTATATAGCTTTTCATAATGGTTGTGCCATTTTACATTCTGTTTCATTGGTCTATATTCCTGTTTTGATGCCAGTACCATGTTGTTTTTATTACAAAGGATTTGTAGTATAGCTTTAGATCAGGTATGGTAATCCCTCCAGAGGAGTTTCTTTTACTGAGGATATGTTTGGATATCCAAGCCTTCTGCCTTTCCATATGAATTTTCTGATGATTTTTTTCTATCTCAGTGAAGAAAGAAGTTAGGATTTTTGTTGGTATTGAATTAAATCTATATAGTGCTTTTGGTAAGATTGCCATTTCACAATGATAATTCTGCCTATGCAGGAGCATGGGAGGTCTTTACATTTTTGCAGGACCTCCTCAATTTCTCTCTTGAGTGTTCTTATATTTTCATTGTATACGTATTTCACTTTCTTGGTTAGTGTTATTCCAAGGTATTTTATTTTCTTTGTTGCTATTGAAAATGGGACAATATTGCTTATTTCCTTTTCTGTATCTTTGTCTTTTGCATACAGAAAGGCTACTATTTTCTGTGCATTGATCTTATATCCTGCTACTTTGCTGAAGGCATTAATCACCTATGTGTAGAATCATGTTAATAGGGCTAATGTAACTTCTTCCTTTCCAATTTGTATTCCTTTGATTTCTTTCTCCTCTCGTATTGCTTGAGCTAGTACTTCTAGCACTATGTTGAAGAGCAGAGGTGAGAGTGGACACCCCTGCCATGTTCCTGATCTCAATGGGAATTCCTTCAGTTTCTCCCCATTAAGTATTACTTGGGATTTAGGAGCTTTATAGATAGCCTTTATTATGCTGAGATATGTGCCATCCATGCCTATTCTCTCCAATGTTTTGATCATGAAGTGATGTTCTATTTTGTCAAAGGCCTTTTCTGCATCTATCAAAATGATCATGTGGTTTTTGTGTTTAAGCTTGTTTATGTGGTGTATTACATTGACAGATTTCTGTATGTTGAACCACCCCTGAGTTCCAGGGATGAAGCCTACTTGATCAAGGTGGATAATGTTTTTGACGTTCTGTTGAATTTGGTTTGCAAGGATTTTTGAGTCTATGTTTATCAGGGAAATAGGCCTATAATTTTCTTTTATTGTAGAATGCCTGCCTGGTTTTGGAATTAGGGTGATTCTAACTTCATAGAAAGAGTTGGGGATCTCTCCCTGTTCTCCAATTGTGTCACAGTTTGAGAAAAATTGGTTTCAGTTCTTCCATGAAGATTTGATACAATTAAGCTGAGAAGCTATCTGGTCCTGGGCTCTTCTTTTTGGGGAGGTGTTTGATTACCTCTTCAATCTTGAAGGGTGTGATAGATTTGTTTAGGAGATTAATCTGCTCTGGGTTTAGCTTTGTCAGGTGGTATGTGTCCAGGAATTCATCCATTTCCTTCATAGTCTCCTGTTTTGTGGAGTAGAGGTTTTTGAAATAAGTCCTTATGATTCTCCCTATTTCATTCATGTCTGTTGTGATCTCTCCTTTTTCATTTCTAATTTTGGCAATTTGAAACATCTTTTTTTTTTTTTTTTTTTTTTTTTTTGATCGGATTGGCTAGGGGTTTATCAATCTTGTTAATTTTTTCAAAGAACCAGTTCTTTCTTTCTTAATTATCAATCTTGTTAATTTTCTTTCAGTTTGTAGCTTTTTGGGTTAGCTTCTTCTTGTTTTTCCAATGCCTTTAGGTGGATGGTTAGGCTATTGATTTGGGATCTCTCTGTTTTTGTTATGAAGACATTTACTGCTATGAATTTTCCCCTAAGGACTGTCTTCATTGTGTCCCATAAGTTTTGGTATGATGTGTTCTCATTTTCATTGAATTCTAGAAATTTTGCAATTTCATTTTTTATTTCATTCATAACCCATTTATTGTTTAAAAGTGTATTGTTCAGTTTCCAGGAGCTGGAGGGATTCCTGGCATACTTTTTGTTGTTAATTTCTAGCAGTACAGCATTGTGGTCTGATATCATGCAGGAAATTATATCAATTTTCCTGAAAATATGGAGGCAGGCTTTGTGTCCCACTATATAACCTATTTTAGAGAAGGTTCCATGGACTGCTGAGAAAAATGTGTAATCTATAGATTTTGGGTGGAATGTTTTGTAGATGTCTGTTAGCTCTAGTTTCTCTATGGTGATGTTGAGGTGTCTTACTTCCCTATTAATTTTCGGTTTGGATGATCCATCTATTGCTGATAGTGGAGTACTGAAATTCCTGACTATGATGGTGTTGGTGGTTATTTCTGTTTTGTTGTCAAGTAGTTTTTGTTTTGTAAATTGTGATTTCCTTTCTACCTTCCAGCTTTCAATAACTGACGAGCAGTGAGAAGTGTGCACACTGATGGCACTTTGCACACATGCTGTCTCCTAATTCAAAGCCAGGCCCTCCTCATGGAAGCAGCTTTCCTGCCCACACTCCTTGGTTTAGTTTAAAGGACATCATCCTGTCTCTTTCTAATGACTGTGGTTTGGGAAGATGCTCTTTGATGCATCTCAAGTTTGTGCTTGTGAGTTTCAGCAGCCAAAGTGAGATGAATTTCCTTTCTCTCCAGCTGTCACAGAGGAAACCAGCTTAAGGAGAACAGCAGCAGCATAAAGCTTAGAATGGAAAAGGTTCAGTCAAGTGTCATTTTCTGAAAGAAAATAGATTTTTCTTGTGTCAGAGCCAGACTTTAAATTTTGAAAATTCTAAAGCTTTTTCCATGTTGGACACTGGACCTTTTTGTTTGTTTGTTTGTTTTCCATTCTTGTTTCTCATTTACCCTAATTATTTCCAAACCTGTACATGTGAACAGATTTTCTTTCAAAACTCACAACACTTACTCAAAATGTAGCTCTATGTATATATCTCACAATTTATCTCGTGAAGAATATAAAATGGCTAGATCAATGGGTCCCCAAAGGGGACTTCCTGATTATTTGGTCATGATCCAGTGTCCCAGGTCCTTCTGGCTTCTTCATTTCCTGAAAATTAATAAGTGGATCAAAGACTTGATTGGAATCATTTTCAATTACTTTGGAAGGGAAAATTCCAGACAGTGTTTTAAAACAGCTGGATATTCATCAGTAAAGAGATTCAATATGAAAATATACTAACCTCTTAAGTGTATACTTTATGAGGGTGAAATTTGTGCTAAATGTATTACATCACGATGTTAAATATTATCAGTAGTATATTGGAAATACATGATTTCTGCTTGTCTCCTTCATTACATGTGTGGTATCTGATGCTTAAACCCACAAATAATAATTAATGGGAGTCTCCAAGTCACTGCTGTTTTCCATTAGTAGGGATGCTTTTAAAAATTGCTCCTCTTCACCTTCTATCTGGTAACAAGTGGTGCATTTTTTGCATCAAAAGAAAGATACACAGCAGAGGGGTGAAGGAGATAGACACAGAGAATACTCAACTCCTACCAAACCAGATATCCAGAGACACAGAGACTACCATGACCTCGTCACTGAAATAGACCTAAAATGAACCCAACATGGCTTAGGGAAATTAGCAGAAGAGGGGGCGGAAAGATTGTTAGAGCCAT